>CP054669.1:39142941-40577078 GCA_013348765.1 Carpinus viminea
TTTTTCACTCTCTTTTTTATCCTTGAACACAAGATATATATATATATATATATATATATTATGTGGTTATTATGAGCGGGACAGGATTGAGGAAGCTTCTATTTAAGAGATAAACCAAAAATGTGTGGGTGATAATGATAATCTAGTCATTAATCAACCTCCACCGCTCTTCTTGACCTTAATCAAAAGCTATATTGAAGATAATTGGTTAAGGAGTTTTTGGTCAAATTTCGGTAATTAAGATTTGACCACCCAATTTTTATGGTCTAATTCGGTGTTCCAACTTTTATGCCACCTACCTTAAAAAAAATAAATAAATAATAAACAAACTTCAGTTATCGATCCTTAAACTTTAAAAAGCGTTAGTTTAGTTTTATCATTTTTCAAAATTTACCATAGCAATCCTTCCGTATAAATTCAGCTTTAAATCAAATCGTTGAATTTTGATGAAAGAGTTGGCACTGCAAAAGTAATAAAAACAGGGTGATAGTGAAATTTTTCTTTTTTAAATTTTATCCCACCAGCCTTAAATGTTTGATTTCGCCCCCACTTAGTTAACGTTATCTAATGACTAATGGCACATTAAGTCACGATCAATGCTTTGTATGATTCTTTTCAAACTATTCTCCTGCCCACATACTTTTAAGCTTGAAAATGAAGGAAGAATCATTTGATTAAATATAATCTTCACCAAGTTAAGTGCTTTTGTTCAAAGTGCTCTATAATTATGCTCCCACTGAGTTGGAGTGCTTCAAACAAATTTAGAGTTTTTTTTTTTTTCAATGGGTAAATTAAATCACCTTTTTTAATACAAAAAACACTCTAAAACGAAATCCTAAATAAATAGAAGCAAAGTTTTGCATAGGGCTGAAAGTCAGTCGGTAATATTGGTTTTAGTAAAAAAATTGTGTTTTTGCATTTCACATTGACAATATCGGTAAAGTTGAAAATTTTACTGATTTATTTTGCCAACTTTTATTCCGTCACCGAATGACAGTCGGTAATGTCAGTTTCGTAATATCGGTTGGTAATGTTGCTATGTGAAAAAATAGAAAATTTGTTGACAAAGTCAGTCGATGAAGTCGGTTCAGTTAGAAAACCTCTTCCGCCTACCGCACCAAAAATTCTGAATAAAAAAAATCATATTGCCTCCCTCCATCATCTAAGTGATAACGATCGGCTACGGTCAATTGATGGCGGATTGGTAAATTTGCTCAAACTTGAATTTTCGAGTATTGCTCTAAAAAGTAATTTGACTAGCATCTTCATTCTCCACCAATAGTTTTTTGGAAAGTCAATAATTTTAATTGCAGATTTGATTTATGCTATGAAATGTCAATTCGTGACAAATACATTGCTTGACAAAGTTGTTCATAGGAGAAATAGTTTTTTTTTTTTTCATAAAATATCGATCAACCTGCAAATATTTTCAGTCAATTAAGAAAAATAACATTCTAGAAGTGCAAAATGATTTGCTTTTCTTGTGAGTAAACTATTTTTGATGTTCTTCCACAACCATGTACAAATAATTGTAAAATACTCATTATGAGACATACGTCTCCAAACATGTATGGAGTTATCCAAACATCTACCTATGCATATGGGTCCCAAAAAGCACTGGCAATATTGTTTGCCAAAATTGCGAAAAACGATGAACATACGGTTAACATCTCCATAGTTTGAATTCTCGAGATGTAAACAATTATCTAGAACTATATCTGCAGTGAAAATTGTTAAAATAATAATTAAGTAATTAAATTTATCTATTTTATCAGCTTAAATTTCAAGATAATTAATAATTTAAAATGATATCAGAGTTAAAAGTTCAAAACTTTGCATGAATTTGAAATTTATCCTTTTTACGATGAGGGATTTGGTTATAAATAAATAAGGGTTAAATACCTAATTACCTATTAGGGTTTCACTTCTTTATTTTTTCTTCCTTAGGGTTTGATTTTTATCATAGAAGATCCTTGTGGTTTTGATAAATGACCAAATTGGCCCTTCCATTCATTAATCGGTTAACTTAATGAATACATATAAACTAATTAAATCTTGACACGTGTCATATAATTTATTTTTTTATTTAAAAAATGAAAAAATAAAATTTCAAAAAATAAAACTGGTGGTCGGTGGTTGGCTAATTGGTTGGGGACCCCATTAGCCAAGGGGTGGCTGAAATTAACCACCCCCAAGACCCACTAAAACCACCCCTTTTGATGCTATTTCAACCAGAACTGGAGTAAAGCTATGGATAGTTGAGTTGAGTTTAGTCTGCAATCATGAGTATGATTCAAAATCAGTAGCCATCCACGGGAGAAGTCCAACACGCTATGACATAAAGAAAATGGTTCAAGATTTTGATGGTCTAGTCTATTGATGGGTCTTGGGGTGGTTTCTAATTTTTTTTTTTTTTTTGAAAAAATATTTTTTAAAAAATCAATTACATTACACGTGGCAATATTTAATTGGTTTCATATGTTATTCAAGCTCAACTAACTCAACGAATCTAAATAACTAATTTACCATTTTTAAAACCATAAGGATCTCATGATAAAAATCAAACCTTAAAGAAAAAAAAATAAAAAGTGAACTAGAATTTAGATTTAACCCAATAAATAAATATGAGACTTAAAAAAATGTAATAATAATATAAAAGACAAGAAATTGGTGAGAAGATAATAAACTCACAACAAAAACATGTGTACATTTATTTAAAAGGCAGTCTTGGCAGGCTGACCATGCCAAAATGTCGGTTGGATTGTTTTAATTTTTGAACAAGAGAAAACCTGGGGTTGGTTGGAAAATGTGGTCCAAATTAAGTGCTCCATTCATTTACATAATAATTTCCTTCACGGAAGGCACGAGGAGAGAATGATAGCCGGTGGCCCCAAATAAAATCACACCCACATTGCCCCTACTTTTTTTTCTTTTTTTAAAAGAAATTTTAATTTCTTTTAAACAAATAATTTCAATCGCAGAAACATATAAATATTTGAAAAAATTTTACTAATCCTCTTGAACTTTTGTACTTTTTGCAGACATCTCATAATTTTCAAAAACTCTCACTTTAATATATCAAAGTTTATTTTACTTTCCTCATCCGTTAGGATTTTTGTAAAATCCTAAAGGACTAATATTAAATTACTAAAATACCCTTATTAATGTTGGATGGAAAGTATAAGTAAAACAAACTTTAATACACAAAAGTGAGAGTTTTTAAACGTTGAAGGGTGTTTACAAAAATCGTGAAAGTTTATGGGAGATTAGTGAAGTTTTTCCTAACAATTTTTTATTTATAAATAAGGGTAAATTTGGAATTTTTACAAAATTTAGGGGTATAAAGGTCTTTTATAACTCTCACTTTGATGTATCAAATTTTATTTACTTTCACTTTCCTCCTCCATTAGGAATTATTGTGAAATCCTAACGGATTAGTGTTAAATTACTAAAATACCCTTATTAATGTTGGGCAGAAACTGGAAGTAAAATAAACTTTAATACACAAAAGTGAGAGTTTTTGAACATTATAAGGTGTCTGTAAAAAACGCAAAAGTTTAGGGGGTTAAAGAAGTTTTTCCTATTAATTTTTTATTTATAAATAAGGGTAAATTTGAAATTTTTTACAAAATTTATGAGTATAAATGTTTTTTACATATTTGACTGTTTGATTTAACTGCAAAATTCTAAGGGAAGGAACAAAGTGAAACAAAATAAAAATTGAATACACTAAAATAATTGATTCATCATAATTAAATGATAATTTTAAAAATTACACAAGAATAATTATAAAAAAAAAAGTGAGTGTGTATAGCTTTGGATGATCTCCGAGAAACATCAAAAGATTCCGGCAACAGATCTTCAACACTATTTTACGTGGCTGAGATACCACTGTCATTATATGCCAAACTCAAAAGTATTTGATGTCCCCATAAAATATATATTTGTATTTTTAGTATTATTTTGTGTTTAATGGTTTGTTAATATTTTTTTCTTAAGAATATTTATTAAAAAAAAAAAACAAAAACAAAACAGTTGGAGGATGAATCTTTTACCTTAATTCCAACTTCCAAGATTTCATGAAATGTTAGAGAAATTGAAGTCGACAGTCAAAGTAAGTGGTCAAACCCTAGCAGGTTTGAACATAATCACAGTGAATTTGTCTCTAAAATTCCAAAGGGGACATTCTTTTCTGATCTCCCAGCTTGACTGCTGTCTGTGACAAGGAAAGTGAGACTTCTCTCCCCGCCCAACAATCAAAATATTTGTTTCTTTATTTATTTTTCTTGGATTGGAGAAAGATTCTCTCTATTATTGATTAAATGATAATTAATCTTCTGCTAACCTGTTAAGCACACTTCTTCTATTTTATTTATTATTATTTAATAAATAAAAGCAATTGGTATTTTCTAATTTCTGGTGATTATTTTATATAAAATATATAGTCAATGATTAAAAGTATCCCTGTTTTTATTTCTTAGTGGTCCAAGGAGAGTGGGAACTGGGAATACATGTCCAAAAAAAAAAAAAGGAGAGTGGGAATAAGAAATTCAAATTAACAACTTCCCATTTCATGAGACATGAAACACATGAATTGCTGTTAATCAATTGTACCTTAATTATGTTAGGAAAATGATAAGTGCTTTCCTCGTGTTCTCTTTGTCTTACATATTCTTTTAGTCTTACGTGAATATTATTTTATAAATATTAAGTGATATAAATAATAGTAACTTTATTTTTTTTGTTTTTTATAAAATAATATCTATTTAGAACTAAAAGAATACTAAGAGAACATTAGGAGAACATCTAACATTATCTATATATATTAATTTTTTTTTCATTTATTAAAAAAAAAAAGAAGAAAATAAAATTATGATGCCCATTTTTACTTTACACGTAGAAGAAGAGCCAAAAGAGGCAGGCTTTTTAGGCATTGTATAGAAGTTTCTGTTCAAGTTGGAAGTTGGTTGGAAAAATTTTCAAACTCAGGTGAGGCCCCAAAAATTCAAATATAAAAAATAAAAATTTTTGGTCAGCTTTTGAAGATGCCCTATTTGCCCACCTTTCGAGGCCCAAAAAGCTTTTACAAGTCAAAAAGATGCAACCGTTTCTTTAGAAAATTTTTCCCTCCAACTTTCTTTCTGATTTGGCCCCTCTTTGAAGGTAACGACCTTTTAAACCTCACACTCCCCCTTCCCCCCCCCCCCCCCCCACCCTACCAAATGCTTGTTTTAGACTAGGGCAGGCTTTTACATGCAACACATAAATTCGACACGTAATTTTAAGATTAGATTTTAGATTAAATAGGTTCGATGGTAAAGTTACTCGCTTATGACACATTTAATAAACATGTCGTCGTGTCAATGCATGCATTTGACTTGTATATATTTTTTTTTGCTTGATTGATGGGATTTTGCTATTTTGGTTTAGCTATAAAAATTAAAGTGACTTTAAACGTGTTCATGGGTCTGGTCGGGTTGAAACCTATTAACATCTAAATTAAACATGTTTATAGGTCGTGTTGTGTCAACCTAACACGATACGTTTATCTAAACACGTTACACATGTCGTGTCGTGTTACTTGTTAAGAAAATGTGTTGTGTTTAGGTTTGGGTTTTGACACTTTAGTTAAACGTTTCGTGTTTGAGTTTGGCGTAAGCGGGTTTGTGTCATAAATGAGTTGACAGTTGACACGAACCCAACACATCAACATGTTTTGCCAGTCCTATTTTAGACTTTTATGTTCGAATGAAATACAAATATAAAATTATATAAATTAATTATAATTTGATTCAAATCATATTCTTTTAATCTTAATATACTAATTTCATGCCGAATTTACAAGTTATTTTTTTAAAAAATTATGTCTTTATATCGTGTGTCGAGTTTGGTCGTATTAAGATATGGATATAAGACAATATAATTAAACCATAACGTGACTCGCTTAATTAAACAAGCTAGATCCTTCAACCTTAACTTATTAATTTCATGTTAAATTTGCAGGTAATGCAAAAATTGTTTACCCTACCTCATAATTTGTGAACTATATTTTGAAAATGTGAGCAGTGTCATTTGAATTAAGGCTAATGATATATCTTGTAATTTTAACCAATATTTCAATACTCATCATTTGGGCTGGTGAAAAGCAAAATTAGTATACATGTTGGCAGGGGAAGATGGTCCCTTGAGATGGGGAATATATGGGATCCCCACTGTAGTTTTAACTTGGGGCAATCATGTGGGCTTGTTTGTTAGTGTTTTTTTGTTTTATGGTTGTTTTTTTGTTTTTGAGGTATCTTACACTTGCACATTAATTTTGTCTTTGAATTTGTGGACTCGTGGGGTAGTTTTATCTTTTTTAATTTTTTGGGATAAAAATGCCCTTTAAATATAATTAATTTGATATTATCATGTTCATTTGAACTAAAGATGATCCTAGTTCGGATCATATAAATTTAATAGTGGATTCATCCATTTATATACAGAGATTAATGAAAATAATTTATATTATTTCTTCTTTTTTTTAGCGAAAAGGTAAATGTATTAACAAACAACTCAATAAGTAAAATACACGAAACTAAATTAGGATCATTTTCCTCTAAACTACTTTTATATTTATGTCACGTCAGAATAAATAATAAAAGGCAAAATTATTTAAATATTTAGGAAACTTCATTAACCCCTCTGAAATTTTTATGTTTCAGAGACACCCCAATGTTATGATAATTTTAAAAACCTAGTAAAAAGTGAGAGGGTGAAACGTCTAAAAATGAGGTATGGATAGATGGTGTGGGTGAAACGTCTAAAATGAGAAAAAAAAAGTATTCTAAAAAACATGTCTAAAATATATACATTGACATCTTTTAAGGAGGTTGAGGTTACCCATCTTTGCTTAGTTTAAATCCTCAAAATGATTAGGTGGAAGTAAGAAAAGATTTAGTAATTAAAGCAAAAACATGTCTTAATTCCTATGCCCCAGATCTTCTCAAGCTTCAACTGCTAACAGACAGCAGGCTCTCAAGCTGGACAGAAGAAACTTCAAAATAATCCTCAAAGTGTCTTAAACCAAAGAGTCCACCTCCACTCATAATGTGGGGAATATGGGGACATCATATGGTAGTCTACTAAGATTGATGATAGGTCCAAGTAGAGAATAGAAACACAATTAATATTTAATACAATATAAAGATAATACACGTTATAAATCTTCACTTATGGCTAGAGTTCTACCATAATATAAACACATAAACACACCTTATATTCTGATATCCCAATGAGTTTCGGTCAGAATAAGATAAACAAGATAATACTCCACTTGGTGTGAGAGTTGTGTTAGAAAAACAAGTTGAACCACAACAGAATTAAAACTCTACCCATAACACACACATTCTCAATTAACACAACACACGCTATATGACAAGTTATCACAATAACTGAAACATAAGTAGTGGTATGGAACGGGCGTCTTGCAGTTTCTCTCCACATCATGAGCAATTACTAACGTGGCCTAACAATCCAAATCTTATTCGCTTTCCTTAGAAAAGAAAAACATAGATATACCAACATGACTTCTTCTTGAGACCCATTTGAAAACTGCCTTCATTATTATGACTCTTTGACACGGACAAATTTTTTTAATAATTTTGTTGTTTAGATTACTAGCAATTCGAACAGTGATAGTAAATTTAGACCGTCTCCAAATTGCTATTAATTTGAAAAAAAAAAAAAAACCAAATTATTAAGGATCAAGCGGCTGGACTTTCCCTTTTTTCACAAGTACCATGTGAGTTGTACGAGATTGCCATTATAAATTTCACATTAATATTGTGACTCATTCACCATCAATATTGTACATTCTTAACAATGCAACTCTCCGTCTCTCTCATCTCCTTAACTCCCTCTAAAGCTCTATATTTATTGCTTGGCTGTTGAACATTATTGTTTTGTCTGACCTAGGGTTTAACTAAGGCTGTTTTCTAAATTTAGGTGATATATGGGTTGAAATATAAACACCATTATTGTTATAACAATAATTTGATAACTTGATTTTAAAAAACACAATTAAACATTTGGTTTAAAACAATCAACGATTTTTAGGTTTGCGATTTCAAAACATGTAATTTAATAATATAATTTTAAAACGCAATTAAGTATTTGATAAAATTACAAATTCTTACTAAAAATACTCTAATACCCCACAAAACACCTTTTTTTTTTGTTTTCAAATTCTTGATCAAACATATTATTATTTTTGGGACCATGACTATGATTGCCTGCTTCTTATATGACCAAGTGGACTGTTGGTGGTTCCACTGACGTTCTCTTAATTGAAATGCTGATGGTGTAAATAAGCATTTTCAATTAATGATGAATGTTTTATTCACACCATATACAATTCTAGAGGAATGTTTTAGGTACTAAAATTTTGTACACACTGAATCAATCATACCCGTATCATATTATTATGCCACGTCACATTTAAGGCCGAGAAGTTTGTAATATAATTTCTAAACTTAATACAAAAATAACAAATTAAAATTTAGGGTCTAAATTATTTAATTAAATGGATTAGGCAAATGTGATTTATATAGTCTTATACTCATGTATTAATATGACCTGAACCTAATACATGACATAAGAATTAAGCTTTTTTGACACGATGCACAAACTTGATACAAAATTAACGAATTATAATTAAATGATTAATTTTTTTTGTTTAAAGATTTTTTTTAAAAAAGAGGCCATTTTTCCTTAAAAGAAAAGAAAAGAAAAGAAAAAGAAGAGAGAAGGTACACGTGGGAAGGGTAACGTTGTAACTCAAACGTAACTTAAATTGCCCCTTTTGAGGAATCTCCGACAAATAAGCCTTGAAAGAAGATGAGGTGACACGTCAGAATAGGACAAAAACATTTGGATGGAGGAAAAGTCTTTCAAAATTTGCGCCGTCACTTGACGCCGTTCAAACCTCCTCAGATCCGGGGCCCATAAGCGTATTACTCGAGTAATGTTAAATCTTGCCGTGATTGACGACCCGCTTGTCAGGGGTAACAGCCGCTGCAGACGTGGCAATCTTCTTATCATTACTTCATTGGTTGGTGTACCTTTTGGGCTAATCAAATAATTTTGTTTAAAATTTATTATCCAAACAAAAAAAAAAAAATCCAGAAATTTAATATTTATTTAAATAAATACAGTTTCATTGATCAATGTGGAGAAGAACAATATTAAAGAACACAATAAATTCCAACCTAGTTCTTTAATTTCCGATCTTAGCTAACAAATCTTTCAGCATTTAATTTAATTTATTTTTAACTATATTCATATTTGAAAAGAGGTTTTGTTATTCTAACTATTGGGTCAAAGATGATGAGTTTTTTGCTTTTAGGACCGAATAATAAGAATTACCTATGTATTAAATTGAATCTGTTTGATGCAAACTTATTATTCAAATTGAATATTAATCATGAGTTAGCGGACGTTGTTGTCATTAATTTGTCTTGATTGTTAGATTATATTTATATCTTTTACGACTGTAACTTTAGTTTTTTATTTCAAAGCTTTATATTCTATTTGTAAGAGCTCTTGTTTACTATACTTTCTTTAATGCATAAGTATATAATGTTTTCCCAAGAAAAAGAAAAAAGAAAAAAGAAAAAAGAAAAAAGAGGTTTTTTTTTTTATAGTATACTCAAAATTTATATCTATAAGTTATAAATAAATTAATATAAAATTTAACGATTTAAAATGTTAATTATTTTTGAAAATTAATAAATATATCCATAAAGTTTCCATCAATAATAATAATTTTTTTAAAATGTCAAACACACACATGTTGACTTTCGGCTCATTCTATGCCTAATTATTTACTATTCACACTTGGATTTAAGGGGTTTAATTCAATTTCATCGCAAACTGAATTTAAAACATGATTATATCATATCAAAGTTGGTTGAACAAATTAAATATTGGCTGGCGTCAGCCAAATTTAATTTGCTAAAGAGTTGACTAAATCAGTTGCTTTAATCAGTAATTAGTAGCAACTACTAGTTGGTAGTTAACTCCAAATCCAAACTAACCCAAAAGATATAATTTTATCTTTTTTCTAAACTAACACAAACTTGTTACCAAATCCTATCAAGAGTCCGTCTCATCAAAAGTTAGGGTTAGGGTTAGACAATTTTGAGCATATCTGTGAACTCAGCATAAATTTTAAGATTCATAAATATAATTCGTTTAATTAAATAAAACGTTGTTCATATTTTGATATAATTGGTCATAATGATATAAGCTTAACATAAAATTAATAAATTAAAATTTAAAACTTTAATCTAAATGAGTTAATAATTAAACACGACCCAACTCTGACAGACAGTCGGGACATGCCGCACCCATCCAAAAATCACACCAAAAAAGGAGAGGGGGTGGGGTTAAAAGTTAAAACAAAAATAACCGCTTGCTATATAACTAACCATGGGAACACAGAGAAACGCCGGTCTATGAGCAGACTAGCTATAGGAAAGGAAAATCATACTATTCTTTGTCTTTGTTTATTTCTCTCAGAGACAGAGAGAGAGACAGAGAGAGAGAGGGAGGGGTTGAAGAAGAACTTGTCAGATCGGACCACAAAATGTAAGCAAATCTCTCTCACGTTTCTTGCTGATTTGGGGTGCCGTTCGTTTGTTTGATCTCCAACGCCTATTTGTGTTTTTGTTTTTTGTATTTTTACTTTTTTGCAATGTCGGTGGTCTTGATCTCTTAAGTTGGTCGTTCTCAATTCAGCTGCTTGATGCTGAGCTCTGAGCACCCCTCTCTCTATCTCTCTCTCATGCATATTATCTTTGGGTTTTTTGTGTTCATTTTTCCTGGCAGTCTGAAATGAAAGCTTTATGTTTTTCTGACTGTATGCTCAGATTGCAATCTTTAGGTGAGAAATGAAAGCTTGTTTTTTTTTTTGGGCTTTTTCTTTTGAGTCTGCTGCTGTCTAAAATTGTAGGTTTTTTTTTTTTTCCTGGCAGTCTGAGAAATGAAAATTTTTCTAATGCTTTGTATACAATTATTGGTGGTGTTTTGTGGGTTGTTGGTTCTGCTTGAATTTGTTGGGTCAATATTTGGGTGCTCTCAGAAAAATTTTCATTGTTATTAAAACTCTGCAAATTGAAGCTACTCTCTCTCTCTCTGTGCCATGTTAACAACTTTTTTTTTTTGGGGGGGAATTAACTTGAGAAATCAGCTTCGTTGGGAAATAAGTTTCCTTTTCCCCCCTCATAGGTACCAATTAACATGATTACGCTTGTAGATGTTTTTATGTTTTTTTTTTTAATGGAATCTTTCTTTGTCTTTCTCTATTGAAACTCAGTCTTTTTGTTTTGTTTTGTTTTTTGTTTGGAAATTTCCTTGGGAGCTTCCAGATGACTCTGTGGTTTCTTCCTGTGAATTGTACTTCGGAGTATCCCCGTTACCTTTTCCTTTGACGATGTTGAAACAAAGTGAAAAGAATAGGGTGAAATTTAAAAATTACAAAAGAAAATCTAAGAATTCCTTCACGCAACTTTTTGTACATCATTCAGGCAGAAAAAAGTTCTATGTAGAAGCTTTAATGGGATTTCCCCCTTTCAGATCTGTGTGACAATTTGGTTTTGCCTTTTAAGACTTAAATTTGCATATTATTTCTAGCTCGAAACGGAATGATTGAAGTGTGATCCTTCAGTTGCTTGTCAATTTTTGCTGTTGCTAGATATGATATGGAATCTACTGACATATGAAGAAGCATGTAACATATTCTTCAGGGTACCAAACTACTTTTTTATTTTTTTTATTTTTTTTATAAATTTTAAACTCGGGAGTTTTCCGTGCCCAATGAATCTATTTTTGAAATGTTAGTTCCATCCTCTTGTTTCTAATAATTTATGGTTGTTAATTTCAGTGAAATTTTCTCTTCATAATTGGAGTTGCTTGTTTTTAGGTGGTTCTTTTTCTTTTTTAGCGACATATGTTTCTTGGTATTCAATTTCTTTTTCCCGTTGTAACTTTAGTGTCACGTATTCCTTTTGAGTTCATAGACACTTACAGAAATCATATGCTATTGTGCAAGAGTTGGAGAGTCCTTCAATAACCAATCCTAAATAAAGTGGGATATTGCGTGTTCTGATGTGGAAAAGGAAAGATTCCTATAAGTATTTAGGTGTCTTTTCAAACCATAAATGTTGGGCAGTTTTCATTTTGTCAATTGGAAGATAGTGCTCTGTTTGTATGGAAACTATAGATGAGCAGAACTGCTTTTATTATTTTGAGGGGCTTTCTTCTGTTTCCCCTTAGCATATAAAGGAGTCGTTGTTCTTTTCTTGCTGACAATATTGCCACTTTCCTGAAGCATATTGATGCTTAGCTACAACTTTTTATGCAGTGTAATGGGGAGAGAACTTACAGATCTGCACATGGAAAAGAAGCCAAGTGGTGTTGTACTTGTTTCAAATGGAGTTTCTCCTGATAAAGTTCACGTTGCTCCTGAAATTTCAGAAGACAGCATTGAAGCAAAGGACTATGATGTGAAGGTATGTACTGAGGAAAACTCAGTTGTTGAGCAATGTCTTGAGAAACAGGAAGTGCTAGGCGTTAAAAGCCCAAATCTTGGTGCTGGTTTGGTTGAGGGCAAAGCTGAGAAACCTGGGGCTCAGAAGTCAAGTGACAATAAGAAGTCAAGCCCGCTTGCATCAAAATCTGCTGCTGTTGGGAATGTGCGCATCTACACTGTTCCACAGCCATTTTCTCTGGCAACTGAAAAGCGTGGTCCATGCACATACTGTTGAGGCTGAAATCGCTGCTAATGGTGGGAGTTATTCACCCAAAGCTAACAATATGCTCTCCCCTCAAGCTATAAAGAACTCACAGGTAATTAATATCCTCGACAGTATTATGTGCTGTTAATTACCTTGCTATACACTTTCTCTGAGTTTGGATGGCACATTTTGACTCTCTTTTTTTTTTTTGTAAGTACATTCTTACTCATTGACTGCTATTGGAATCAAATCCATTGATGTGTTCTAAACCAAATTATTGGGTTTGGGTTGTAGCTGACAAATTCAATCATAGACAAGTGAAGTTTATCTAGTGGCTATTTAGTATTTACAATGTGCAGTAGGAGATCTGGATAGGAAAAGGTCAAAGTGTTCTTCTCTGTGATACAGATTCTCTGTTACCTGCCAAATTAAGCATTGTACATTTACAAAAATTGTGTGAAATTTTATTGTCTTTTCATTTCAATGTAGATTTTATTTCCACTTTCCACCCTTTTACTCTGGTAGCCATTTCAACTTTTTTTATATGGGTTGGTAGATTGACCCACAAGCTAGAGGCTTGTGTTGAGGTTTCCAACCTAATACATGACCATGCCCCAAAAGAAAGGAAAAGTTATTTATGGCTCTTGGTTCAGGTTGGCATTCGTGTTTTGAACTTCCCATACTTGGTTTAATTTGAATTTGTGTGTACTTTTTTTTTGTTTGCTTTTGCTTTCAAAAAGACTATACTTCCTAACATGCTTAGGTAACAACTCTAAATCATACTTATATTATTTTGTCAATTTGAATGCATCCTCAATGTGCTTTGAGTTTTGAGGTTATAATAGAAGGTATTGTAATATGTAGCTAGAGACTAGAATGATAATTGATATCTATATGGTAAGGTCAGTGTATTGCAATTATAGAGTTAGAGATAGCACTAATTTTGAAAATTTTCCATTTGTTTCAGCCAAACTCACCTCTGTCACTAAGGAAGGCCTTGCAACCTGATATTAGGAAGCATCATGATGAAGAAGATAGTTGTTCTGTGGCTTCCTCATATCCTTTGTTTGACTGTAAACAGTTCACATCTGAGTGAATTTTCTATTATATAGATGGTGTAGATGCCATTTTGTGATTGGATTATCCTTAACCGTGTTTAGTACTGCTGCATCTGTGCGAACTGTTAAATCTAAGGTAACTGTTGGAACAGCTCCAACATTTAGAAGCGGCAAACGCGCAGAAAGACGGAAGGAGGTATTTCCTTAATTGAACTGATTATCATGATATATATGTACGCTGTGTTATCCTTTATCATCTGTGGATTTGTATCACATCCAATATGTCATTTATCTTTGTTATTATTCCCTTTATCTAGTTTTACACGAAGTTAGAGGAGAAACACCAAGCTCTGGAGGCCGAGAAAAGTGCGTGTGAGGCAAGGACCAAGGTACATCTCTTTCATTAGTACCTTTCATGTACCATTTTGCATGTTCGCATGGATGTATATTGTTCTTTTTCAATCCTGCATTTTCTTCATGCTGCACATATGGATACCATTCTTGAAATAACCACCCTTTCTTTGAACAATCTATTGTAATATTTCTAGGAAGAGCAAGAAGCAGCCATCAAGCAACTTAGAAAGAACCTGGTGATCAAGGCCAAACCAGTACCCAGTTTCTACTATGAGGGCCCTCCACCAAAGGCTGAACTCAAGAAGGTACTCTTATTGGATATTCTTTCCTTAGTTTACAAGTCCTTTAAGCTCTAGGATGCATACGAACATTGCAAAAGATTTCTGAATTTTCAGTGTTTAGCAGAAGTTCAAGTGAATATGGAGACTGGATATCATGGGACTCCATAAAACTGAATCAGAATGCATTTTACTCTGTATTGAAGGACTAGGATTTACCTATGCGATTTAAGGTAATCCTAGTCCGAGTTTAGTACAGCTCCATACTTTCCTCTGAACTAGCATATATTTTTACTATGATTTGCAAAAAAAAATTGGGGCTTGAGGCACTTTCAGGCAAACTGCCGTCTTTTTGCATTGTAAATTACTTACCAAAAAAAAAAAACACACAAAAGAAAGAACATTATTATTCTTATGCTGAAGTCCTCTAAACTTTTGGCCTAGTATATTTGTGATACTCATATTTTGGTGCTTCCTTGTTGTAACTTGACTTTCATTTTACCTGCTGCTTTTATATGGAAAAATAAAATCTTAACATACTTATTTAATGCCAGTTGCCATTGACTCGGCCAAAGTCACCAAATCTAAGCCGGAGAAAGAGCTATGGTGATGCAACCAACTCATCCCGGGAGGCAATTTGCAGTCGGGCGCATCGCCATAGCCTCGGTTGTCTCAAAGAGGAGCCTGCTACCATGATCACTCCGAAAAGAAGGGGCCATATCAGTGAATCTAACATTAATGGCACTTGCAAAGTCAAAGACCAAGCAAAGCAGGAAAAGAAGGAGACAAGGGAAACAGCTCTTCCTAAGATCAACGAGCAGACTAATGGAGACATTGCAGTTCATTAACAAACTCGAGTCTTTCCTTTTCCTTTTTGTCTAACTTTTTTTAAGTGCTGAGAAATTCTTAATTTTCCTTGGTTACGGTCCATATGGTTGTTCTGAAAAGAAACTGCCTGTTTTCTTTTCTTCAGGAATGACATGTTTAAGTGGCTTGCTGTTAATGTGAAATTGTATATGCTTTGTAAGCTTATATTGGTACATATCTTGTGATATAAAAAGAGTCATCCATTATTATGTGGACCAAGTGGGGTTGTTTCAATCTTATGTATTTCTTTGGGTGAGATAACGTGGGGTGGGAAACTGAAGTTCTATTTGTATTATATTACTTTTTTGTGGTCATTTGATGATTTGGCTGTTGTGATTGATCTTGCTGTTATGGACTCCTGCAATTATAATTCTTAATGATACAAATTCTGGTTCCAGCAGAATGAGTGTGGACCATCCTTTTTATAAAGAATTCTCTTTGAAAGGTCTCTTATATATAAATCTAATAAACAGAGAGCCTTACTTAATGTTGATGATGCATACTAACACCCAGGCCCCAGCTCAAGCCTTTTTGCAATTATTTTCCCAATTTTATTCAATACTCTTTTTGGCTAAGAATCCCATTTGGGTCCTTCTCTTACCTGATTTTCAGGCTACCATGATTGTTTAGGTGGGGAGCTAAAGAGCTGCCAATAATACAACTCTTGTGAGCGGACACCCGTACTCCACTTGTTTGGACACGGAATTTGAATATCTGCTCGAACTATTCGAGCACCACTTCACCTGTTTGGACACGAAATTTGAATAACTACTCGAACTATTAAGCACCTGTCCGAACTTGGGATTCCACTTGTTCGGACACATGGACCCGAATATCCTTTCTATGTTTCTATGTTACATTGCATGTAATTTTTTTAGTGTATTTTTGGGAGTAGATGGTAATAGAAAGCAGGGTTGACTGTTTCTAGAAAGTCACTACTCTCCATGAAGAAGAATAAGAGAAGAAAGGAATTCTAATTATTTTCTGTATGATTAGATAAATCATTATTGGGCCCTTTATATTCTAGAGTTATAGTTATTGTTCTAACACCTTGTATCAAAATAACTAGCCCAACTTATTACTAAAATGGGCTAACAATGAAATAACCCAATTACTAATGATTCATTTGATTATTTAAATTTCAATTTAGGTTTTGTTTCGTTATAAAATGATTTAAGGATAATATTTTTGTATTTTTGGTGTTTGGTATAGCGAAAAATAATAGTTAATAGAAAATATTTTCAATTTGACCTAAAAGCTTTTTAGTCTTTTTCAAATGGTTTTTTTTTTTAATCGTAAGTTTGAGACCAAGACTTCTCTAGGGTCATTAGGACATTGCTTGGACTTTATCGGGACATACTGAGACACCTTCGTGGATCTACTAGGACCTGTAGGACTTCGTAGGACCTGACTGTGACATTGTTAGGACTTTGTCAGAACATCATGCGCCCTCATGTACTTGTGTGTATTTATGGCAAGGTCTCGACATTGTCTTGTGTCTTGGTGTCCTTATGCATTACTGCCAAAACTCAAATTTTGGGTTTTTTTAAATATATTTTATGTGTGAATAAATAATAATTTTTATAGGTTAATATAATTGAATGAAAATATAAATAATATTTCTGATTATTATTTTTTTTTTGACATGTGATTGTAATTATCCTGAGAATATTTTCCAACGAAAACAAAAAAATTATGCCGAAACAAACTGAAACTTAATTTCATTTTTTATTTTTACAAAAGAGTAAGTGAAAGTAAATATATATTCCGTTAAAAAAAATTATAACTTTTTTTTTTTTCTTTCACCCATCCTTAATTAATTGGAAAATAATCTGACAACTTAAGTTCAACTTTCTATTTAAAAAGAAAACTGATGTGGAGGAGAGAGAGCCTTAAATTAGATAGAGAAAGTATTAACGAACTACATGGCCAGTTGAGCCGGTGAGCTTATTATCCTCTCAAATGGTCTCTCTGTTTCCTTTTGTCCCTCCAAAAACCATGCTCACCTCCTTTCACTCCTTTCCCTCTTCCACCATTTTCAAAACCCTGAAACCCCCTAAACCCTCCTTGTCCCCCAAAACCCTCATCCTAACCTGCACAGGCCAACCCAGCCCCAAACCCAAGAGCAGAGCCACCATGAATGCCCCCAAACCCACCTCCAAAAAGCGTAGAAAACCATCGTATGGTACCTCCAGAAGGTCAGTTATCAAGAAAACGTTCAAGCAGGAGCAAGTAATGTTCACCACGCCGGTCTCCGATGACCCACTGGTCGCGATAATCGGGGGAGGGATGTCGGGTCTGATGTGTGCCTTGAATTTGGAGAAAAGAGGGGTTCGGTCCACGGTTTTCGACACGGTTGCTCAGTTACTTCCTTTTTGTTTTGTTTGTGTTTTCACTATCTGGGGTTTTTCATGAATGGTTGGTATGGGTTTTGAGTGGCTGTGAATGTATTTTGTGTTGTTGTGTGTGTTAGAGACAGTGGTTCTGTTGCGTTGGGTTGGAGAATGCATGTGAAAGTTGAGAATTTGAGAATGTGAGTGTTCGTGCGATTTTTTGGGATCACATATATAATCTCAAAGTTTCTGTATTTAATCTCATTTAGACACTGTTTCATTGTCGAGAATGTGTAGGAAAAGAAAAGAATGCGGCAAATAGAATTTTGAGTTATCAAATTTTACTATTCGGTGAAACAAAGAACGAATCCTTAGAACTTATCATCAATGACGTTGTCTGAATAAGACTAGGTAGCTTTATGCTTCATCATGTTCATGTTGAGAGATAGGCCAAGATGGAAACTCTGAATTATATTCTATGGTGGGTATGTTAGAGCGCCGTTTGTCAAAAAATTGAATAAATATCTTTTTCGTCCTATGATTTCTTTCCTACCTGTGGTTTCACTAAAAGATTGAAAGAAACCATATGATCCTTGGTGCCCCACCCAAGAAAGAGACCCAAGTCCTAGTTACCCTGAAAAATGGTGATTTAATGTAGATTTTCCATCTGGAACCAAGCCCCTTTTTAAGCGGCTTTGTGTTAATGAAACCAAATGTGCAATAGAGTTGTAATTCACTAATTGTTCCAGATGCTTGCCAAATCTGAAAAAGCCAGAGGTTATTTGTATTCCTTGGAATCCCCTGCCTACATCACCAGACATTTTCTTCTGCAACTTAACAATTTTCATTTGCTTCTCCTTTTTCTTTTGAAAACCCTATGTAGTGCTTGGCAATTATACAGTCGATGGTCTATTTGATTGCGGAAAATAAATAGTTTTAAGATTGTGAATTCTTGTTGGTGGTGCCTCTTTTCTAATTCATTATATATTTCTTACTAGATAAAACAAATAAAGTCTATTGAATGAATCAACTTCTCCCTTTCAAAGACAAGACAATAACTCAGGGAAATGGCAATCTCAGTGATATTTTTTAGAATATATTTTAGCTTTTTCCGGTGGACTTACTTTCAAGTGCTTCAGTGATGATGGTCATGTTTTCAGGGTTTCTTACAATATTTAATATTTTAGGGGATGCATGGTTTGGGAGGAAGAATGGGAACCAGAATAATTGATCCTCACCCGCTAGTATTTGACCATGCGGCTCAGTTCTTTACAGTGAGTGATTCTTGGTTTGCTGAGTTGGTCAATTGCTGGTTGGAGAAAGGTCTGGTTCAAGAGTGGCAGGGTGTCATTGGGGAGCTTGACATTGGTGGTCGGTTTGTTCCACTACCTTCTTCTCCTCCAAGATATGTAGGTGTTAATGGCATGCGACCCCTTGCTGACTCATTACTGTCTGAGGTGATTATCCTTCATTTGGCCTTATTGTATCCTTCATTCTGTCTTCTTATTCTCCTTTCTATATCATATTAGGTGTCTTTTAAAAGGAAGGTAAAAGGAAAGAATCATAGTGGAGAATTGAATTATCCTAAAGCGGTGCAATAGATGGGCATCTATATTATTGTAGAGGAAATTTAAAAAAGCTACTTGCTCATAAACAATAATCTAGTTGCTCTGAATGTGTGGTTGGACTTTTATATGTAATGATGATTATGATAGGAATTCACTCACTTAGCTTGACCTATCTAGCATTGATATGTTAAAATATGTTAGGATTTATGGAACTGTATTTCGCTTTTATAATATTTTATGATTCCTTTTTCAGAATAAAATGAACTTAGCTCATACACTTTTGTTTTTTTCTGCTGTACATAGCTAATCGATTATTCTACACTTTGTGGCAGACTTGTATGGTTAATGTGGTGAGACCTTGCTGGATAAGTAAACTTGAACCATTTAATGGGATGTGGCACTTGAGTGAAAATGGAAAACCTCGTGGCGAGTTTGATGCAGTTGTTATTGCACATAATGGTAACTAAGTGCCTCCATGGTTACTTGTTAAGTTTATTTTACCATTATTATGCTATGTTCACATCATAATGATTACTTACATGTGAGAGAGTTGGCTTCTGCTATGGCAAGAAGGATATCCGATTTTCCAGGGTTTAAACTAGGATTTTAGCATTGATTGGTTATTGGTATAAGGGAAAAGGGGAGGGAGTTAAGGCCCTCCCAAGCATTAACATGGTTCTGCCCCTGCTGATTGTGCTTGTCTTTATTAAAACAGTTCCATGATTTCCTGTGTGGAAATAATGTCTGAATGTTGAACTTCTATGTTACTATTGCAAGTCTAGCAGAAATAACCCTTGTGAGATTACTTTCCAGCTAAAGTATACAACACTACTTGCATATCATCAAATTTAGATGTTCTCCAGTGATCCAAAAGAATTATATTTTATGAAACATATTATCGTATGGAACATTTCAAAATAATATAGTTGAGTTTGATATTTTTTGTTCAGCTACTTGAGTTTGTTTTTTAATATTACTGTGTCAACAACAGGAAAGTGTGCAAATCGTTTGCTTGCATCATCAGGCTTACCTCTAATTGCAAGACAGATGAAGGTATACCCCGTAACATCTCAGTTTGGTTTATAAGAAGCAATCTAGTGTATTCTCCTGCATTATCTGCTTTTAACCACGATTGAGTGATCTCAGATTGTTTCTTGGTTTATGCTGTTTGTGTTGCTAGAGGCTTGAATTAAGTTCTATGTGGGCCCTCCTTGCAGCGTTTGAGGACCCTCTTCCTATCCCAGGCGGTACTTCTTTTGAAGGAGCTTTTGTTAAAGGGATCGATTCTATCTCATGGATGGCAAACAATACCAAGAAACTTCTGCGCTCCCAAAGTAATGGTCCTCACTGTTGGACCTTTTTTAGCACGGCAGCTTATGGAAAGCAGAACAAGGTCCCACAGGTCAGTACTAAGTTGAATACGTGCAGCCAGATAATCTCTCTTGATGCTTTGGATCATTAACAGAACCCATCGGGATAAAAGTCTGGAAGATTTCTGGTTTTTGGCTAAGGCGTTACCAAACGTGACAGTAGGTAGAGGGGACTGGGAGAAAAGAGTTCATATGGCCAACGTCAACCTGGTTAAACAAGGAAATCGTGAATTATGTGTATAGATGTAGACTTTGGTTAGTAGGACCAGCTTTTACCCATTGCATCATTAACTACCTGTGGTATGCATTACCTTTCATTTGCATTCTGATGTGTACCTTGGGCTAACTGCCCTATGACTTACCTAGTTGTATGTTTGTTTTCTTTCCTTTTTTCCTTGGGGTGGGGTTGGGGAGTGTTAAATGCTCTTAATAGATTATGTAAGATAATGAAAGAGTGTTTGAAGGAAAGTCTTATGAAGAATTCTATAAATGTTTGTTTGAGTAATTAGAAGGTGGTGCACCAAGTAATAAAAGAATAGAAACTAGGGAATTTTAGAGGAAGAGGAGGGAGAGAGAGGGAAGGTGGCTCCGATTTGCCTTTATTGATGCTTTACACCACTTCGATGTGGCAACATTCCTTTTCTTGTGACTTTTTAGAGAGTGGATATATAACCCTCACATTTTGCTATAGATTAATAAAGAAAACCCAGTTAATGGCTTTATATTTAACGCTTATAATTTATTGCTGCACATTACCTGAAAGCTCATAAATTCAGCCATATGTAAGAAAATAGTGATTATGTTCTCCGAATATTTAAAACTTTAAAAATCAAGGATTTATGTAAAATGGTAGAAGTGTGAAAATTCATATGTTTTCTATGTTTGTGTGCGAATACTCACCCAAGAAAAGTGTGTATGTGTGTCTCCACCTATCATTCTCTCTCTGCACCTAATTATTTATACATGGCCAAGATTTTTGTGTTCATCAGTCATTATTGTGATAATTTTTGTCATCAGGAGAACATCCCAACTGCCACAGCAGAGAGGGTGAAGGCGGGCATGCTTGGGGGTGTTGAAGCTGCGCTAGGATTACCGAAAGGGTCACTTACGAAACCATTTTATACCCGTGTCCAATTATGGTAAGAAACCACCTAGCAATATCACTAGTGACTGGTTATATTTTCCATTGGTTTGGAAGCTGACCTATTTGCTCATAGGAGTGCCTTCACACTTGATACCACACTGGGAACTTGATGGGTCAACAAAATTCTGTCTTTTGCTTGTTTGTTCTGTTTTTCCAGTACGGCACCTTTCACCTCATCTTCCATTTTTCTTTCCTTTTCACTAATAGATTTTATTTCTTGATGACAAAAAGGAAAAAGAAATAGAAAAAGGCAGAAATGACTAATTTAACAGTAATTTTGAGAAAAAGAAAAAGAAAATAAAGGAACTTGGGTGGGGGAATGAAATGCTACATTGGGCTTCAAATCTTTCAATGAGAGTATGGGAGAGGATGGTATCAATGCTGTTGGATGAGAAGTTCCCTTTATGACATTAATGTTATGCTACACTTTTGCAGCCATCTCATTATGTAAGCTGAAACAATTCCTCATGAATCCATAATCAACCCCATTTAGAATACATCAAAGTTTTCCAATAGTTTATTTTCTTCATGCTTTTTGAAATGTGAACTTTTAGTCTGTTTTTTTTTCTCCATTTTTTTTAGTTGCTTGCATACTGTGACCTCAAAAAAATGACAAAAAGAAGATAGTGTTTTATATGTTAATAATCATGTAGGGTGTAATAGTAGGATTTATTTGACTGTGCTATTTTGACACATCATTTTTTAATTGGATATTGCATGGCAACAACATTAAAAATTTAATGGAAGGCGGACAGAAGGATTTATTTGATAATAGTTCAAACCTTAGGAAGTAAATTGATAACTTATTAACCTTAGGAAGCAATTTGATCAAATGTCATACTTTGGGGACTACTAGAACATTTCCTTCACCAACCACCCCCCGGCGCCTTTTAATAATATGACCGTTCTTGTGTGATGAATACTTAAAAAGGATTTTTCTTTTTAAAATTTAAAATTAATTGGATACAAATACAATGATTGGGATTTATTTCCCATATTCTGGAATTCTACAGGGTGCAGCTCTTCCAACTAATATGCCTGGTACCCTGCATCTTTGATCCTCATGGAAGGGCTGGTATATGTGGTGATTGGTTACTTGGTTCAAGTTTAGAGTCAGCAGCCTTAAGTGGAATGACCTTGCCAATCACGTAAGTGCTACTTAACTTTTATTTTATTTTATTCTATTTCAGTTATTTGTGCAGATAGCTAACTACATATCTCATAAAAGTTAATGACGGTGCTGTTCATATTCTCCAAACTCGCTACAAATTTCCTTTTGTAGTATTAAACGAATTAAAATTTCTATGGACGTCAAGACTGTGAAAGTTGTGGTTTTGATTTTATTCAAGGTTTAATGTACCATCAAAGTAGATGATGTTTACGTCAGACTGGTCTTCTACATGCAGATTGCAGATTATTTCGAAACAGGTGGAGCTCGTCCGGAAGAGTTTGCCATTGGTTTAAATAATGAGTTCCAACCGCTTGAAGGACATGATATTGGACAATTTCCTGGACTGGAGTCTAAAAAAGAGATAAATGAGGCCCAGGCATATCAACTTGCCTCTTGAAGTTGTGCCAGGGCATGAGAATTTCTTTGTTTGGGTAAGTACAGTTTTTCTCAATTGTGATTTCATATTTACGCTTGTTACATTCTTGAGCATAAAGTTATTTGAAAAAAAAGAAAGAGAATTTATATTCTTAGATTTTTGAAAACATGGTAAGACTTGTGTCATTGACCCGTGGAACTTTTGCTGGCAGAAGTTGTTCAAAGCTCAGTGTTATCAGCTGTCAGAATACTTTGTGAAGGAAGATATTCCTTCCAAATTGTGGATGCATAATTTGATTGGTTCATCTGCCCAAAAGAGCAATGGGAGCATGTGTTACTCGGCAACTCATCACCAGAGGTGTACTGGTTTCTCAGCTCCATGAAGATTACTTTTAGGCAACTGGGGTTCAGGTGGAAGAGATATTACCATATCAGTCTCCCATTTCTCCCAAAATCCAGGCCGAGTACGTGGAGCTCAGATCAGCACAGGGCCAAATGAAGATATAAATTAAAACTTCGAAATTTAAAGACTGGAAGCTATTTAAATTCTTATATAATGCATGAATTGGCATTATTACGGGTCCTTTGGTGGAAGGCTTCAGCAGATGTGATAATAATGTTGGCACTTTTTCAGATATTGTACTTTCAAACTACAGTTTCTGTTTAATCAATCTTGGGGTCTTTCAGCTCAATGAATGGGTTCTCAGTTGAGTGCTGGAAATTTGATTACAAGTATGGCATTAAAACTTAATAGAGTCGATCATGAACAGGCTCGGACTTGGCTCAGATAGACTGATTTCTAACTTGGTATATTTAATAATTGAGCCATCATGGACATAAAATTATGTTTGATTATTAAACAAGATATGCTTGTATAAACTTGGCCCGACTCCTTTAATAATGTGAACACAACTCGTATAGAGGTTGAGGAGTGGGAGGCATTACGAAACAAAACCAAATCTGCCATCAAGGAGTAACAAACTCTGAATACAAAAGTCTCCACAACAAAGATAAAACCACAATAATCAGAGAGACTAAAACCCACAAACAACAAAAACAAATACAATATTCAATGGTTGGTTGATGATGATCTAACATTTAGAACAAATACTATTTGGATATTTAGCTATCGATGACATTCACACCACATCAAGAGATGTCTAATACATGGAATGCCTTAGGGGATTGGCCCTGTGGGCAATATAGGAGGTGGCGGCGGCGGTTCAGATGGTCGTTGCTGCAGTAGTTTTGCAAAGAGCAAAGATTTGCCTTTCCTTTGTTTTACGGCAACAGCTCTACACGATTCTTCCGCATCCCTTGAATGAATTAATTTCTCCATTTTCTCACCTACTCAGAATAATTACCACAAACAGTTTCATACAAGAAAAAGTAAGTGTTAAAAGATGATAAATACAGTGCAAAGGCTCTCCCTTCCTCCCTCTACTGTCCACACAAGTAAACAACACAAAATGTGAAGCAATAGCCTATACATATATACAAAATTTAGAGAAAAAGGTGCTCCTCTTACCTGTGACGAGCAAGCTCCATGCAAGGAACAGGGTAGCAAGCAGAAGAAACCCATGGAGGAAGCATCTCTTGACCTCCAACCCCATGTTAATTGCTTTGTGGAAGAGACTTGCGAATATAACAATAATATATAGGCACTTCTGTTTGAATGTTGCCATGCATTTTCAAACCTACCCATTTTTACTGGGTCAAAGATGGAGTATATACCATTTACAATTCGATTTGTATATTGTTAGTGACGCTCAATTTTGAAAAATATCATAATGAAAATAATAAGGCAGCTTTCATGTTGAAAATGAAAGGGAGTCGCCATAACAGTGGCCATATATTTTGATTGTTGAGGAAGATATATGGCAAATTAGAAGGCCAGAATACATGCCATCAAACAATCTAAGTTTCAAATACTACTTTTATTTCAATTAACCATTTTCTCAGGCATATGAAATCAACCAAATGAGCTTAGCTACTAAAGAGAGAGCAAAATTCTTACACTTAAAACTCCAAAGTAGAATTCAAGCAAGATTATTCACTGCTGCAGAAACACTTGGAATTTAGAGCTATCTTTACTAGAATCAATTACTTGAAACAAACTACAAATAATTTGGTTAATTGATCCTATTTTACCTTCTTGACTTCCACCATCTGTGCAGCACTATGCACTGAAGTATCACTTATGATTGGCCTTTTTGTCCACTCATTTTCCTTAAAGAAGAATGCTACCAAGAGAAAGGAACCTAAAAAAAGATGAGCTCATGCCACCATAAGGATTTACTGAAAAAGTCAGGCTACCATAATGGAATCTAATAACCCTTGCATCAACTTGAACCAAACAATACATGAGCAAATCACAAAAAAATTTGGAGTTGAAAAAAAAAATGAAAACATAAGCCTTGGTTTAGTCACAATAGTCACCCGTGGGATGGGGCGATGCGATGCTTCAGTCCATTGTCGTAATGGCCACAAATGATGACAAAAAAACGAACAATAACCAAAACTATTTTTGATTAAGTCAGATCTTAATCGCATTCTCCTGCATTAATTGATGCAGCAATGTTTAATCAGCATTATGGGAAAAAATATTCTTATATATTGTTTTTGATTCCAAGGTGAAACAGTAAATTTACAATGTCAAAGCAACTTAGCATAACAAAACATCAAGGTTGCATGATGATGTTTTCTTTTTTTAAACTATTATTGATAATTTACATACACATGTAGTGAGTTGCTCAACCTATAACCTCAGCTCCACCCCATTCTTATGGAGGGAGGAGAATGCCATTTCGGCTAGAGCTCATTGGAATCAGGCTTGCATGAAAATTCAAGAGGATAAGCACCATTGGATGATAAAAACAAATTAGTCTACTCACTTCCAACACACGAAATCCCACATGAAGAACACTAGAAGAAGACTGAGGTTGAAATATGCACTCAAGGATAGTAGCTCTCTGGTTTCAACTTTGTGCTCAACCAAACCCTTTGCATCACCATCTCATTTAATTGTCCACTCCATTGACTAGATTCCTGCTGGCCACCGTCATATTCAAGCAACCAATCCTCATATAAAAATCATGCGTCAAGTCTCTTTTCTACCATCCACGATACTTGGGTAAAACCTGAAGTGCTCAATTTTCAGATAATGATAATAGATCCTATTTGGATAAAACTGTAAAATTTAATATAAGAAAGACTGAAAGAGTTACTGGTAACTTATTATTGACTTCAATCTCCAAGGCAGCAAGGTTTTTTTCTTGGCAGTACAGAAAAAATATTGAATCCAATTCACTTGCCCTATTTTTCCAGTTTTACACATTAGGTTCCATAAAATTAAAATTTATGAAGGATAATTCTATGTATGCTAGTGAGCCAATATATACAAAAGGTATGCTCTCCACGTATAATATCCAGTGAGATAAGTGATTGTTGCTTCAATTAGCTTGAGGGAATAAGATACAAACAAAGTAGAAGAAATTGTGTGGACTTGAAGACACTAATTGCCAAAGGAGTAACAGATAAAGCAGTTGGCTAAAATTGACCATAAAAACCATACACAGATAACCAGAATAGAGTTGCCATTTGTTTAGTCATAACAACTCGACATTCTTACAGTTTGCAAGCAGCAACAAGTAATTTTCTGTCATTATTATCAGCCATAACCTTATTTGGTAAATCTAGATGTTATAAGTCAACATTTTCCATTTGATAGGCATATTTTAACACGGAATCTATTGGGATTAGGGCACCTCAAAGTTCTCTATAATCACTAGTTGCAATTTGATGGATCACAATCAACTTTGAACCAATTGGAACCACAGCCATAGAAATCCCATCGATTTTTAACTTATAACAAATGAGTAAACGACATGTTATTTGTGTTAGAAGACATTCTTTATAACAAAAATCAAAGAGGAGATATTTCGAGCAAAGTTGACAAAGTGGATATCCCATAACAAAAATAAGGAACAAGTACACCAATGTGCTCCAACAAAATTGGACCCAAAAAAAAAAAAAAAATTTACAATATTTTCCGACACCAACAGTAAAACCGAGTTTTGGTTCTCTGTTTTGATGGTTCACAAGGTGCTAGGCAAGTAAAGTAGCAAACTCAGGATCCCAAGAATCCACCCATGCATCAAGCGGCAGATGTCCACCCACAGGGGAAGGCGGTGGCGGCAGATAACCGTATGAAGCATAAAACTCAGAAGCAGAGTCATCATTAGAGCTCATCAAGGTTTCCAAATACTCACATGAAACACTAAAATCAGAATCAGAGTTATCAGTCGTCTGCGTGTTAGACTCTTCCACAATATCCACTGAATTCTGTGGTGGAGTAAATTCAGACTGAAGCGTTCCAAATTCAGATGGACAACCTGATGATGGGGTCCCAGTGGCTTGACATTCGACATCGCAGCAGCGCATCTTCTTTCTCTGCTGGCATCCATCCTCAAGCAGCATCACTTGTTCTTCTTCTTCTGTATTAATCCAGATTTGGGGGGTTTCATAGGATGGAGATGAAGTTTCAACAGTGGGAGAAGACTGATCTTGAAAGCATCTTTTAACGCCAGCTCCTCTTGATCCTGAAGATTCTTTCTTTTGAATGGTGCAGAGGACCCAGTCAGTGGTCCGTTCTCCCTCCCCAACTAATGAGAACTCGTGCATTAACCAGTTGGATTTCTGTTTCTTCACCTTGAAACAGAAGAGTTTCCTGAACCCAATAACATTACCCTGAGCATCACAGACTTTGTCCGAAGAACTCTCATGCCATACACCGCAACCCCCCGCTGTTCGTCCCACTCTATTTTTGCCCAGTTTTTTTAACCTTGTAAAAATGTAAAGCTTCTCCTGATCACCACAGAATTGCCAGGGAGCCTTTTCACCATAAACATCAATCTCTCTGATGCCATCCCAACCCACATCTTCTCCCCTTACCTTGTTCAACAAATAGAAGCCTACCAGCTCTTCATCGGTGGGCTGAAAACGAAATCCCACCGGCATCATCATCGTTCACTCCCACTCCCAAATCCCACTCCCTCTTGAAGAAAAACAAGAAAAACGAAAGTCACTGTGAGGATTCCTCACACCTCTTCACTCTCTGTTTCACAGTTTCACTCCCTCTTCTCTCTCTGTTTCACTCGAAGCCACCGCCCATTATATAGAGAAGCCAATGCCCCCACCGACTTGGTTCACCGCCTTAGCTAAAGGCGGTGGACCAACGACTTGCCGTTTCAGATTTTAATTTTTAACTGGACGACTTGCCGTATTTGATCGGCTGTATGAACGAATCTGCAGCAAATTTTTTTTTTTTTTTTTTTTGAGGGGGTAATTGCAGCATGTTAATTAAGAACATAAAAAAGACGCGCACCTTTTTCGCTTGCTTAGCACGCGCCATGATTTCTCGCCGTAGAGATCCAGCGGAGAAATCATCCGGCCTGAGCCTGCAGCTCCTCCGCATCCAGAAACACAGCTTTGTTGTTGAGCTTCTCGAGCTAATCTTTGACACCCCCATGCCCATGGCACTCCGATTTTCCACCCTGGAGTATGATAAAACCCAAGTTTAAGAGTATTCACCGTGACTTCTTTAAAGTAATTTTTTGATTATTTTGAAAAAGGGTTTAAGATACTATTTTTCATCTTTTTCATTTTAACCACAAAAATAAGAAGATGATCGGTAAATATTCAAATATAAAATTTACTATTTATTCATCTATTCATTAAATAAATATATTTTATCTATCTTCCTTTTACTTTTCATTTCTCCTTTTCTTTTCTTTTTTTGACAGCTCTTCCCCCTCACTTTCTTTCTTTTTCTTTCTTCTTCTTCTTCTTCTTTTATTTTTTTTTTTCAGCATTTCGGCAGCAAATGGCTTTAAAAATTTTAAAAAATATGACTACTAGGATAAGACACAAATTAAAAATATGACCATAAGAAAATTACAAATTTTTAAAAGATAAATATTCTTAAAATAGACTATTAGAAAAATATAAACATTCAAAATATAAAAGTTGGAGAATTTGATGGTCTCATTTCATGAAATGGCTGATGAAGATGAAGACAAGGGAGGGTTATGCACGAGTTAAAATTTTGGAAATAGAAAATATTAAATTAATTTACTAAGCCGTATGACATAGAGGGAGGGTTATGCACCAATTAAAATTTTGGGTACATAAAATATTAAATTAATTTACTGTAGCCGTATGATGTGAAGTGAGGGTTGATGTATAATCTTAGTCGATGTTGTAAAATAATGTGAAAAATCATAATTGTCATTTTTGGAAGTCACAAAAATTGATAATAACAAGTTTTGCATTTTTATTGGGTATGACGTAGTAAAGTGACAAATTTTGTTAGATAACTTAACTGAAATTGATTTCATAGAGTAAACTGTTATTTTGGCATACTTTAAGCACATTGAGTAATTTAAGCCAACTACAGGACCTATAAAGTATACCACAATAGTGATTTATAATTTAGGCCTATTATAAGGACCAATTTTATATTTATCCCTTAATATTATTATTATCACTATTATAAGTAGAGTAGTGGTAATCATATGTTCAAATTTATAATATTATTTTTTTAATATTACTGTTTACTTTTTTTTTTAATAATATTTTATATTATAAATACACTAATGTAACTACTGTTTACTCACGTGTTATAATTATCAATTCTCATGCTGATGTTATGATTATCACTACTCTACTCGTATTAAAAAAAAAAAAGAAAGAAAAAAGATTCAACCCCATCAGAGAATGCAATGGCAAAATTACTTAAAGGAAAAAATAAGGATAAGAAACTAAACTTTCATTTCTATTAATATATATATTTTACCCCAGTATTCCACAAGTAGAGTTAAAACTTCAAACGATATTCTCCATCAAATAACACCTCATCGATATAATGTAAATATCTTCAAAAATAAAAGTTGAAGTGGATAGAAAGATATCTTCTCCAAGCCAACAAGTTTAGCAGAGCCGAGATTTTCCAAAGAGTTTGGGAGAGAAAAAATAAAAAAAATCGAAGAGAAAGAAAGTGAGAGGGGGAGTAGAAGAGAAGATAATTATCTTTATTTTGGAAATCTGAAGGCGCCTCCCAAATTTGAAATCCAAAATACCCCTAAAAAAGAAGAAAGCGCTTTTAACAAAGCACTAAACTTTTCATTCATTGCTTCTTCATTTTCTTACTAGCCAAACAGCACCTAATTAAGGCGCTTTCTTCCTCCACACAACTAACCTGCGCCTGAGGTGTACCAATGAAAATATAACCCCTAATCGTTCTGATAACGTGTTGTTACCATTTCCTGACCACACAAAACGACGTCCTCAATTACGTACAACGCCTCGCGGCCCTCCCACGTACGAACCCCTCGACGGCGCGCCACCTGCGCGAGAAGAAAGCTCACAACCCTTACGTGTCAAGAAAACGATAAAAATATCTATCCCTGTACGATCCGATGGCCCATGTGAATCCGTACGAACATGATATCCTGGCCGTTGAAAACAAAAATGCTCAACAAAAGGAAGACTTGGGAGAGATGAAGTCTGAGATTACTTCTAAATCAATTACAACCAAAAGATATACTCAAATAAAATAAAAATAAAATACCGTTCCAAAAAAAAAAAAAGATTAGCTGCGTGCGTATTAAAACCTATCATTTTCATTTCCTGATATTAAACTACCCTTACTACACCGACAAATTTACAGGACTGCCATTACTCTAAAATCTGACTCTTCTACTTCTTCGCCTTCTTCGCCGGAGCCTTTTTCTTCGCCGGCGCCTTTACGCTCTTCGGCTTCGCAGCTTTCTTCGCCGGAGACTTCAAGCTCTTCGTCTTCGCCACCGGCTTTCTCGCCGGCGCCGCCTTCTTCCCTGGCGACGTCCTCGTGGACGTCCTCGCCACCTTAGCCGGCTTGGCCTTCACCGCCGCCTTGGGCTTCGCGGCCGCTTTCGGCTTGGCTGCAACCTTCGCCTTCGGCTTCGCAGCGACAGCCTTCGGCTTGGATTTCGCCGCGGCTTTCGGCTTTGGCTTTGGCTTAGCGGCTACCGTCTTCGTTTTCGCTGCAGCTTCCGGCTTCTTCGGCTTGGGCTTGGTGGTAGCCGCCTTCACCGGCGCAGAGCGAGTTGGAGGCAGCTTGAAGGAGTTCTTGACCTTGACGAGCTTACCAGAAGCCACATGCTTCTTCAGGTGGAAAAGCAAGAGCTTCCGAAAGCTCGCTGGTAACTCCTTGTGCTTTCCCTCAATGACCTTCGTGATAGCGTACTGGCTCGAACCCGTCTTCTCCTTCAGAATCACAATCGCGTCCGTAATCATCTGCAGAATCCAAAACAATAACAAAGAAAACAAATCAGATTCCGATACGAGAAGCAAAACCAGCAAAACCTCTGACAGAGAGAGAAATACCTCGAGGAAAGGAGGGTGGGAAGGAGGGGATTTGGGCTTGCTTGCGCCAGAGGCCTTTTTGGGTTTGTTCTGCTTGGCGAGAGCGCCCGAGTCTGCAGTGGTAGCCATGGTGAGGCAACTCAGCGAGTCAAGATTCAACTGGGAAATTTTAGAGTCTTCAGAGGAAGAAAAGCATATGTGAGAAACAACCGGGTGTGGAGGAATGTTTATATAGTGAGAGGGTGAGGTAAATAGTGAGTGCTGATTGGTGGAAAGCTATGCGACGCGGATTGAGGGGGTAGTAAAATTTTGAACTAGGCCGTTGGATTAGGGCCTTATCGACGGTTAAGGATGGAAGTTTGGGTGAGGGGTTCGGATAGAGCCCGGAAGGATGAGGAGGACTTGGGGTGGAGTGGGTTTTGAGTGTGTTTTTCACTTGATCAGAAATGGATGTAACTTTTGCTGTGGGCCATGGATTTCACTGAGGTTTCGATGGTTTTATGGGTTACGACTTAAGCTTTCTAAGGAGTGTTTATTTGAGAATTTTGGTTTAGGGGAATGGGAGAATTTTGAGTTTGAAGCTGCATTGGTCAAAACTAGGGTTTCTAAGAGTTTTGTTAGGGTTTGGATGGATTTTGAGGGAATGCTGTGAGCCAAGCTGTAATTTTCGTTTTGTATATGATTCTAGTGTTATGAAGGAGTCAATTGATTCAAGAATCATGAAATTCTGACAAGAAATGAGTATTGAAAGTTTGATTAAAAACTTGTTCAAGTTGAACATGTTGATATAACATGCGACTTTGTTCGTTAATGTGTTTTGGAAGTTTTTTTGTTATTTTTGTTTGAAGAAGCGTTTTAATTGTTCGGAATATAACTTCAAGTTAGAGTGGAAAATATTTCAAGTACTTGACATCAAATTTTGTAAAATAATAAAAATTTACGGGGGAAGAATGGTCACAATGCAAAGTCAGCTCTCAAGGGATTTGGTCTAGTTTGAATCCTCTTGCTCCAAACATCAAACCACAAATGTACGCTAGGGTTTTGAAACCTTTAAACCTTCTCCTCAATTTGATTAAGAGACCAAGAGCTTAAACTATAATGCTACACAAGCTCCTGTTAAATGGGCTATCATATTTTAGTAGAGGTAGTATTAAGTTTTGTTGTCAAAGTTGGACTTGAAAAACTCTAGCCACCACCACTACATAGTGCATACATGACCACCAAGGGGAGTTGTCTTGTGTAATTAGGTCAAGCCCAATAAGAATAATAACCAGCTTAGAGCATGAAATTGGATGAAAAATAAAACTAGATCAAATAAATCTAAGACACTTGTCATCTTATGATTTGCTTTAGGTTACTATTAAATACAATAATTTTCACTAAATAATTGTAATTGCACTCAAGTATTTATTTTAATTAATCAAATCTTCCAATGACTTTATATAATTGCATTTGACCCCTCCATGAAATAATTCATAGCCAAATTAAACTATCACTTTAATTCACTATCTAATCCTTGAGTACCCAATTAATCTCTTGATTATTCTTATACTTATGAAATCACATTTTATTTTAGTAACTCTTACTAAAATGCTTCAGCTGGTAAATATTTTATTATTTTATAAAACAATCATTACTTACAATTGTTTTAAAGACCCTTTAAAAAAAAAATTTAAGAAAACAAACCAAAAACCCTATTTTTGCCTTTTGAGCTTTGTGGGGACCACCCCCAACGTTCGTTAACCCATTTGAGGACTATTGGGTATTGACCAATGTTCAATCTAAAACCTTAGAACCACTATATAATAGTTCATCAAACGTTCAGTGGTAGTCTAAAAAGCAATTTTAAGCTATTTTTTACATTTTCAAATCAATGCACTCCCCTCCGCTTATAAATATCATCCCCTCCTTGACCCAAACTCCACCCCCACACCAAAAACTCAAACCTTGGAGTGAGAATAGATTTTTAGAGAGAGAATGATGCAGATCAGATAGAGTTTCAGAGCTTCTCTGTTATTGCACTCAATCTTGGGATCAAGCGCACGATCGAGTGCCTACCTATGCTCGATCGCACTCGTGTCTGCGCTCGAGAGCACACGGAGCCTTATGTTAATTTCCTGTATTTTAGTTATTAATTACGATTCAATTTCCTTGTTTTAGTAGTATTAGAGTTTTGAGAGTCTTTATTTCGTTATGTTATTAGGTTTATGGTTATGGAGCTATTTATGTAATATTTTAAATAGGTTTAGGGTTTATTGCTATAAATATATGCTTATAGCCTCCAAACAATTTAGCTGTTGTTTATTATCAGTTTTCTCTAAATAAGAATCACCGAGTTGAGTTTATTCCTCTTTTTCCTTCAAAATGCTAGAGAGTATCTAGATTTTCAAGAAGAGTTCTCAAATCTTTGATAGAATCAAGATCTAGAATTAGTTATCTGCTGTGTATTTGTTGTTCTTCGCTACAATCCACTAAGTCGCTCTACATCAGTTGATATCAGAGCTCGGTTACTTTTCATGAATGGGGAGGAGCAACCGTTTTGCAGACATGATCGACGTGTATGCACACACGGAGACAGCACATAAAGAGCAATCAGCAACTTGCTTGCGGCACATGAGTGGTGGGTTGAATGATTGTCGTCGCCAGTCAAGACTGCAATTCGCAGTGGCGGTAGGCAAATCTAACACTGAATCATGGCAATACAAGGGGGATCAATTTCGGGCATTGGATGATCAACTTGAAACCTCGTCTACCCAAATATCCAGCTTGTGTCATCATAAACGGAATGGATCCAGAAACCCTTCTGCGGAGCACCAAACGCACGAACGTCAGCACCATGCGTAAGCTCATTCCATTCGGTGGGTGGACGGGTCCAAACTCAAGACTCTAGAATAAAGGTATTTTGGGAAACATGGAGTGATGCGAAGAGTCCATAATAGTCCAATTGGGCTCGTATTTGCCAACCACAAATCCATACACCGAATCCATATTCTGTGGAGGAAAAAGAATCTGTAGATGGAGAGTTTTAGGAATCCGAAATCATTGATAAGGAGTTCAAACATGAATGCGTTGAAGTTGAAGATCCTTTACAAGGGTTTGTATATTGAGATTCTCCACCAACCTATGATGACGTCAATGAGGAAGATTCAATTGAAGAATCTTTGGCATCCAACCTAAAGGAAGAGCACGAAGAAGATGGGTTTTTTCCCATGTTTGGCGGCCTTTACCCCAACGAAGATGACCAGTTGGAAGAAGAAGAGCCCATATATGACATCGCCGATTATGAAAAGGTGGATGAAGGCCTTTCAGGTGAGGTGTCTAATTATAAAGAAAAAGAGATTGAGTATGTTGATTTCCTTGGGGTTGAGGGTATTTTAAATTCTCCAAATAATGATGTTGATGAATTTTATACAAATGAGGAGAATTATATGTTCATAAGGGAAGCAACAGCTAACCCATTCTTGAGCATTTTCATGGCACGTGGAAGGGAAAAAGGAGTGAGAGAAATACGGCAAATCCAAAGTATTGCCAAGTGGTGTGTGGGGCTTTCGCGACAGATATCAAGGTATTACGATGATGAGAAGCGTCACACTTATTTTGGGATGTTGTCTTGTTTTGGTCTTAAGGAAGGGCTAGTGGAATGAGTTGACTGGGCATCCGAAGGACCACGGAAAAGACCAGGCGAATTCGAGGATGAATTCTCTCCAACATGGGGAGAATGATGCAGATCGCATGAGTTTTGAGCTTCTACATTCTGCTGATCTGCGATCGAGCGCCCCACCGACTTGATCGCACTCGTGTCTACGCTCGAGCACACACTGTGCCTTATGTTAATTTCCTGCATTTTAGTTATTAATTACGATTCAATTTCCTTGTTTTAGTAGTATTAGAGTTTTGATAGTCTTTATTTCGTTATGTTATTAGGTTTAGGGTTGTGAGGGGTATTTATGTAATATTTTAAATAGGTTTAGGGTTTTTAGCTATAAATATATGCTTATAGCCTCCAAACAATTTAGTTGTTGTTTATTATCAGTTTTCTCTAAATAAGAATCTCATAATTGAGTTTATTCCCCTTTTTCCTTCAAAATGCTAGAAAGTATCTAGATTTTCAAGAAGAGTTCTCAGATCTTTAATAGAATCAAGATTTATAATTAGTTATCTGTTGCGTATTTGTTGTTCTTCGCTGTAGCCACTAAGTCGCGCTACATCAGAGAATAAGGAGATTTTGAAGTGGGAGGTCATCTTCAATGTAGACTCATTTGTACTTGTTGGTTTTCATGTCATTCTTGTAATTTTCATGTTCTTTTCAAAGTCTTGAGGGTACTATGATGGGTTTGTGTTATTGTTCTCTTTAAAAAGTGAAAGGGTTTTCAAACGTTTTAAAAACACCTATTATTTTTCCGAAGTTTTCATGATGTCATAGTATATTATGATTTCATGCCCTCATTAAGAACCTAAGATGAGATTTGTTTCGTAGTGGTTTGAGGATAGGAGCTGATGTGGTAATTTGTTGACCAAAATATCAATAATAAAATTAACCACTAATAGAACTAATCGTAAGATAGGGTTATATTGAGAATTAACCGAACCTCAAGGACTGTAAGGGTTTTGCTATTAAATTCAAAGAACTAAGTTTAACATAATTATGAATTAGATTGATTGTTTGAAATTAAATTGCATGAAAGTAAACGTAAAATTAAAAGTAAATGTATGAGAGAGAGAAAAGTAACTTCACCACAATCCGCATAACAATGGTAACCGATTTAATTTCGTAAAGCTGGAGAATATGCATGTTATAAAAGAACAAGAAAATACAATATCAAGGGATAAGGATAATCTATCTTCGGTTGGCACGGATCCTCTACCTAACCACTAAGATGCGGCACGACCGTCTTCCTTAGGCATAAACTATAAAATCTCTTAATACGTTTCATACAATCAATGGAATAGCATAACCCATCTTCGGTTGGCACGGATCGTCTACTTAAATTACACTAAACTAGGGTGTAGTACGACCCGTCTTTCCTAAGCATGACCTATCTTAATCCTATTAATCATATGTCTATTAAAATCATTGCATAACCATCAATCTTATAATCACAAAAAATAAGGTTGATTTGAGTTCAATACCGGCAAAATAATTTCCAAAACAAGAATAAAATTTCGCAATTATTGAATTTGAATTGAATAACAATTGCATTGAATATTAAGGACAGAAATCTAAAGTTGCAATCCTCACAGTTATGCAATCAACATACATAAATTGAATTAAATGAAATCAAATACAATCACCATTGTGCTTGGAAAGGAAGAGGGTTTAGATGATCTTCTAAGCTCCATTTACAATGTTTAAGAGCCTATTTATAAGGACTAGAAACCTAGAAACCCTAAAACCCTAGAGGTCGTTGACTGGGAGATGAAAATCGATCATCAAAAGGTGATTTGTGTCAAAGACGCCTGAATGCGAATGTTCACGATTTGGGTGATCGCGATCTGATACAAGTATCGTTCACACGATCGTTTCACAAGATTTGGGCAATCCGTTGATCGATTTCAGAGATTGTTCAAGTCTGAATGATGCCAACTTGTCCTTTTAGCCCGATTTCCAATGGAACTCTTGCATTTGACCTTGAAACACAAAACAACGAAAATCAAACAAATAACAATGCTAAGGAATTAATATGCAAGCAAAGGGGTTTGAATGTGTAACATTACACTTATCACCCCAAACTTACATATTGCTAGTCCTTAGCAATACAAAACAGAAAAATAAATGAAAACATAAAAGATAAATCCAGCTTTTTGTGGGATGTACGGTTAAAGTGCTGTCTATTCAAGGTTGAAGGTTAGTGACAATAACACAATCAGACCCATTATAGCAGTTAGTAGATTTATTAACATAACCGCTAACCGCCTAACGGTTAGCAGTTAGCGGTTAATCGGCCGTTAGGGTTAATGAAATAGATAACCGCTTTTTTCAAAATTGGGCTTTTAGTGTTTTTTTTGTCTCAATTACTATAAAAGAGCCCATATTGAAAAATAAAAACATTTGACCTCAAATTTATATTTACTTAAAAAAAAAAAACTTAAATATTAAATCATAACCAAGTTAACTTTAAATAAATATAAAATAACAAACATATATATAAAAAAAAAAAAAAGCTCAACACAACTTTCACAACATATTTAAAAATAAAAGCTCAACACAATCATATAACGTATAAAAAAAAAGGTTCAACACAACATATTAAAGAAGTTTAAATAAAACATTAAATGATACAAATAAAACATTAAAACTTCATCAAAGATTGTTCCTTTGAAATTATGGGATCGATTGAGTTCAAGGATGACTCTGGTCCTGGGGAGGTTGCTCATTGAGTCTTCAAATGATATTTGAAGAGCGAGAGAGAGAGAGAGAATGGGCAAATGCCGCGGAGACTCTGAGAGTTTGAGAGAAATGGCCAAATGGGGTTTTTAACTTTTAGGGTTAGAATTAGAAAGAGATAAATATATATAACAAAATGGTGTAGTTTTGCTTTTTTTTTTTCTTTTTTTTTAATGATTTAAGATTAAAATTGTTCAAAAAATTGTCAATTTTTTTAAAAAATACATTAATACTTTAATTATTGTTATAAGTATCACATTGTTGAATTTAATATCAATTACTTAATTTGATATTATATACTATATAGTCATATAATCTTAATAAATAATAATTAAATTAGATAATAAGATTAATGATTTAAATTATGAATTATATTTACTTAATCAAATTTGAGATCCTTTAGTCTTAATAGTTCAATTATTGTTGAATATGAACTTTATGTTATATAGATGATAACATAAACTAAGTCTCTAGATTATATATATATATATATATATATATATATATATATATATAGTATTAGCATGAACTTGAGACTCTCTTTGATTGAGAATTGAGATAGATTTTGCTACCCTTTTAACTTATATTAGTATGAACTTGCATACTTATAAGTTATAATCATATAAAATTATAAATTATAGTGATAATATATTAACACTTAAATTGTAATTTAATTATCTAAAACAAAATGTGATTTAATCATTAATGATTAATTAATTATGTTATATGTATAAATATTATTATATTTATAATTATAAAAATATAGTATATAAAGCGGTTGGCGGTTATAATTATATAGCGGTTGGCGGCGTTATTAACGCCGCATTGGCACTATGTACGGTTGCATTTAGCATATGCAATAAGCCTTTTAAACCCTAGGAATTCTAGAGGACGAGTGGAGTCTCGTGAGGGTTTTCCAGAAATGATACCCACAAACATTATGCACAGTTCATGTTATCCAAAAATTAAAGCTTCACTCAAAACCATGATTTTCATTCATTAGCAAGCTTAAAAAGTTAAACTCCATCTTCACAATAAATTGGAAATTAAAGTCTAATTACTTACAACAGGCAAGCTAAGGCATCACAAGCTCGAAACAGTGTAAAGTGAACTAGCACAAGACTATGAAGCTTCCAAGCAAATTCAATGTGCAATGTGTCCATAATTCAAGATTCACTAGAAGTCCTATCAGAGTGAACAACAATGGCATACTTTTCTAGCTCTTTAATTTATTATTAGGCTCTATAGTGTTTAGTTCCCTTAAGCTTTCTAATTGACCCATGTAACGAGTGTTGAGCCAATGACTCCCAAACCAGATGGTTTTAGGGCATTAGGTGTAGAGACACCCTAAGGACTTATTAACTCAAGTCAAAAGGCTACAAAACTAAACTAGCCATAATGTTAACCACATCAAAACTCCTCACCTTTTGACGTGAACACTCAATGCTTAATGATGCAAGAGGCAGTTACTCTGAATAATTTATCAATGATTATCATTTTTTTATAAATTTAACCACATCAAACCTCTTCACCTTTTGACGTGAGCACTCACGCTTTGAGGCAAGAGGCCCAGTTACTCAATGAAGAGTTTATCAATGGTCAATTTTATTATTTCTTATTTTTATTTATGCCAATATCCAACCAATAAGTCACCCAGTGTCACCCAAAACATAGAAACATACACATTAAACCTACATGTTATACCCCACCAATCATGTGCTAATGTGCTTGTGTTAGAGCAGATCAAACATGTGAATTCTCAATTGCCTAAAGTAAGTAACAAACTAAAAAAATCCAACATCGATCATGTGTTCAAACTTTTAAGCTCACGATGAAATCAAATCACAAATTTTAGATCAACCAAAATTTAAGGACAACATGAACATGCATTTTTTTTTTCTTTCAAAAACAAGACAAGTGTGTGTAAATGTGTCTCTCATACCCCAAACTTGAATCATACATTGTCCCCAATGTATGTACAAATTGAAAAATGAGGTGAAGGGTATAGGAGTACCGAAAGGAGCAGATGTGGGTATATCATACCCCAAACTTGTATCCAAAACACATGTCTGAAAAGATGTTGATACTCCAACCAAGAACAATCAAGTGCAACATTGTTGTAAAAGTGATGGGGAAAGGGAAAAGTGACCTAAATAGGTCACGTGAGACAATCTCGAGGGCAAACGATCGCCCAAGGGTGGGCTAACGTCGACGAGTGTTGGTGCGGCGGCCGGGGACAACGGCGCCTTGTGCGCTAGCAGGAGCAACGATCGCTCAATGGTGGGCAAACGTCGCTTCCTCAATGTGTTTAGCACTTTAGGAGGACTTACGAATGATCGCCCAAGAGGTGTGATCATTCGCTTTAATGTCACTTTCCACCTTGATTGAACCATAAAATTAACTAAGAAAGGAAAATATAACAAAAATGAACAACAATGGAGAAAATAAACCGGATGGAGATCATGTACCTCGGTGAAGTTAGGATTCAAGCACAGTGGTCTGCGCTTGATCCTTGAGGTAATGCTCAAAGTAATTACGAGTCCCAAGGATCTTACCTCGATCCTTCGAAGTCCAATCAAGCTCTTCCATCCCTTCTTCTTTATGATCATGTAGCATTCCACAAGGAAGAGAAATCTTCTTATTATTTTGAACCTTCCCTCGGATGAAAGGTCTTGAGTCTCCTCATGGCCATGCCCTAGCTGCTTGTCCCGAATCTGGTTCCATGATCAACCCTTTATCTCTCAGAGGGGTCCACAAACTAGGACAACCTGGGAGCTTGTTGAAAAATTGTCCACCCCTAATAAAGTCCACTTCAAAGAACCTCTGAATGAAATTTGTTTCTGTGGGATTGTCATGTGGGGAGTACTTGAAGTAAGGGGCATAGGCTCGTGGGTTTCTCCATGTTGGGCTTTAATAGAGTTTCAAAGTGGGTCTTCAACAGTTTCCAATGTCATCGATCGTGCATTCTGGAAAGCGGTGAAAATGTTCAGCCTGATCTTCATATTCCCAAAGGAAATCTTCATCACTCTAGTACGACAATTTATGCATGCATTGGTTGTTGCAAGGAAAGGACGCCCAAGGATGATAGGAATTTGCTTATCTGGATAAGGAACAGGTTCTGTGTCTAGAACTATGAAATCGATCGGATAATAGAACTTGTCCACCTTGATAAGGACATCTTCTACAATTTCTCGGGTTTCTTGATACTATCAGCCAATTACAAGATGTACTTGTCGGTTTCAATTCCCCTAAGCCAAGCTGCTGATACACTGAGTATGGAAGCAAATTTACACCAGCTCCTAAGTCAAGGAGAGCTCTCTCAATCGGAGTGTTTCCAATGACGCATGAAATTGTAGGTGTTCCAGGTCCTTCAATTTGGGAGGAGGTTGTCTTTGAATCGGAGCTCACTTGTCTGGAGAACAACTTTCTTAGGAATGTGTTTCGATTATTCCTCTTTGAGTGCACAAGTCTTTGAGGAACTTTGCATAGCTGGAACTTGCTTTGATGGCATCTAGGAGTGGAATGTTGACCTTAACTGCTTGAAGGTTTCCATCATGTCTTGTATCTTCTCTCTTGCTTTCCAAAGTGGGAGGGTGCCTTGAGACGCCTGGAAATGGGGCTTTAGTATATATGGTGTCTCTAAATGGGTCATGATGAAGATGTATCTTTGATCACTTGCTTACCTTTGTCCCTCTCAGTCTTTGAAACCTCAATATGCTCATCCTTTTATCTTTGACTTGATTGTCAACCAGTTTTCCACTTCTCAATGTGGTGATGGCTTGAACTTGCTCATATGAGAAGTTGCATTTACCATGTATAGCCCCTTAGGATTTACCACTCGTGACTTGGAAGCTTCCTTCTTCCTCCTGTTGAGTGTGTTTGCCATTTGCCCATTTGAGTCTCTAATTTGGCAATGGATTGAGTGAATTTCTTGTCATGTATCACCCACTATTTGAGTTATCTCGCCAATCCGCCATCTACTTTACCCACCACTTCATCCATATGTCACTCATCATCTTCAGATCCGGTCTTCATTTGGATTCACCAAGGAGGTGGTGCAGCCTGGTATTGCTTATGTGGAGGTTGGTATGTGGAAGACGAGTTGTAGGGTCTGTTGGACTGAGCTTGATTGTGTGGCCCGGGCTAAGTTTTTCTGCATTCTGACTTCCATGAGAAATTGGATGATTTCTCCACCCGGGTTGTAAGTGTTGGAGTATGGATCATTACCGGTCGGAGAAAAGTGGCATTGACTGTTCATTAGAAACATCGGTATAATTGACAGAGGGCAGTTATTTACGATGTAGTGTTAGAACAGAATGAACATGGTTCAGGTTGGGTGTTGATGTGAGCAGATAGGGAGCAAAACCAATCATCAATTGGTCCACTTCTTGGTGATGGCATCAACTACTTGAGTGCCATGTCTGCAGGAGGTCCTACTTCACAAAGACTCCGCCTTTGGTGCTTTAGGTGTGGGTTCTCTCCTATTGGAAGCTTTGACGAGAGTTGTTACTCAAGTTTTCAATCATCACCCATGCCTCATCTTCACTCTTTAACATGAATGTCCCCCACAAGATGCATCTACTGTGCTCCTACAAGACTCACAGACCATCATAAAAACTCTGCACTAGCTGCCATTTGGGGACAAAGATGGTGTGACATGATCTAAGTAAATCTTTAAGCCTCCCAAGTCTCATGTAGTGGTTCACCTGCACTGGGTGATACCAAGTGATGGCTCCCTAATATCATTGGTCCTTCCTATGGGAAAATATTGCTTGAGAAAACTTGTTGTTGATCCCAAGAAGTGATAGAGTTGGGTTCTAAGGATTGGAACCAATGTTTGGCTCTTTCCTTAAGGGCAAAGACAAACAGACGCATCTTTAGCATCCTCAAGAATCCTGCCAATTGAATGGTAGAACAGATTGACTGAATTCACCGAGAATTCATAAGGATTCTCATGGGAAACCCTAGAAAGTCGGTAGACTTGTATGGTGCTAGGTTTGATCTCATAGTGAGTTGCCGTAATCGCCGCAACCCGAGACATGAGGGAGTAGTGTATGGGTGGAATGTAATGATCCGCAAAGCTACGTGAGGGATGCCGCCATGGTGTCAATGGTGTTTTTCCTTAGACAAACTAGCTTTCCTTTCGCTCTAAGTTGTCTAAGAGTGTGTTCAATGTCGGGTCACAAGAAATTAAAGGCAAAGACAATGATCACGACCCAACATAAACTAGACTAGAAAATAAAGCGAAACTAAAGACCAAAACAGAAAATAACAAAACAAAATTGCTTTAAAATAAAAGAAAGCTCACAAACGGCCCTTAGATGCAATGGAATGGGTCGCAGAAAAGAGAGCAACGATCGCCTAGGAGGTGTGATCGTCTCGCTTCCTCAATAGGTTTGGCACTCGAAGGAGAGTTCTGCGATCGATCGCCTCAAGGAGGTGTGATCGTCAAAGATCAAGAGGTGAAGATTGAGGTCAACGATCGCACACAGTGATCGTTCGCATTCTGAAAAGACCTGTGAGAGCTGAATGTGAAACTTGAAAGAAAAATCAAATTACGAAAATTAAAAAAAAAAACAAAACAAAAAAATTAAAGATTAAGCTAAACTTAATCCTTAAAATTTAATAACAAAATGAAAGCAATGGCGCCAAAAATTGATGTGGTATTTGTTGACCAAAATATCAATAATAAAATTAACCACTGCAATAGAACAATCCCGTAGGATAGGGCTATATTGAGGGTGTCAACCTCAAGGACTGTAAGGGGGTTTGCTATTAAATTCAAAGACTAATTTAACCTAATTAAAAAAGAGTTGATTGTTTGTGAAATTAAAGTGCATGAAAGTAAACGCAAAATTAAAAGTAAATGTATGAGAGAGAGAGAAGTAAGTACCGATTTCACCACAATCCGTACAACAATGGTAACCGTATTTAATTCCAAAAACTCGAATATGCATGTTATAAAGAACAAGAAAATACAATATCAAGGGATAAGGATAATCTATCTTTGGTTGGCACGGATCGTCCACCTAACCACTAAGATGCGTACACGACGCCTTCCTAGGCATAAACTATAAAATCCCTTAATAAGTTTCATACAATCAATGGAATAGCATAACCCATCTTCGGTTGGCGGATCGTCTACCTAAATTACACTAAACTAGGGTGTAGTACGAATTCGTCTTCCCTAGGCATGGCCTATCTTAATCCTATTAATCATATGTCTATTAAAACCATTGCATAACCATCAATCTTATAATCACAAAAATAAGGTTGATTTGAGTTCAATACAGCAAAATAATTTCTAAGACAAGAATATAATTTCGCAAATATTGAATTTGAATTGAATAACAATTGCATTGAATATTAAGAACAGAAATCTAAAGTTGCAATCCTCACAGTTATGCAATCAACATACATAAATTGAATTAAATGAAATCAAATACAATCACCATTGTGCTTGAAAAGGGTTTACATCGGTACCCCACTAAGGGGGTTTAGATGCTCATGATCTTCTAAGCTCCACAGACAAGTTATGAATTTCACTTTCAGAAAACGGCTCCCCTTTTACAATGTTTAAGAGCCTATTTATAGGGACTAGAAAACCCTAGAAACCCTAAAACCCTAATTATAGTCATAGGTCAGTCTCCCAGTTGGACTGGAGCTCGGCGGCGATCGGGGTTGAAGGCAGAGGCTGTTTGATTTTTGGAAGGATCCAGTGCATTTGGGTTTATTTGGGTTTGTGTACTTGTATGATGTTGCATCTATTAATTGGGTGTTGTAAAAGCCATATTTTACAGACCATCCGAACCTAAGGAGCTTTCAAAATAAAAATGACAGTTAGTTGAGGGGTCAAAGTATATTATCCCTATTTTTTTTTAAGGATAAAAAAAACATAAAAAAGCTTAAAAAATGGTAAAATTCACATATATCCCCCTCAAACTACTATTTAATTAACAATATCTTCCCAAATTTTTAATTGAGATAATATTTCTAAACTACTAAAAATTGTCAATAAATTGTCAATGTCCTCTAATTAAAACTAATTGTGTTTTGTTCTCAAGGTGTACCTCAATCGGTTATGAACCACGCTTTATGAAACGAATGTCACTAATTCGAATCTGCCTTCCTTCTTCCCTTGGGTGGACATGCAAAAAAAAAAAAAAAATTGTGTTTTTGTAACCAAGGGTAGTTTTAAGCTAGAACTACGTCAAAAGTGAATGTCACTGATTGAATTCCACTTTCCTCTTTTTGTGTAAACATGTAAAAAAAAAAAAACTAATTATTTAAAAAAAAAAAAAAAAACAGGGTGTGGAAATATATATAAATGAGAGAAAAACATTAAAAAAAAAAAAAAAAAAAGAAGCTTAAAAAATGGGAAAGTTCACATATATCATTTTCAAAATACCAGGTAGCTCAATTGGCTAAACACTAAACTTCATGAAGTAAGGTCACTAGTTTGAATCTCCACTTTCCTCCTCTTATGTGGACATATAAAAAAATAAAATAAAATAATTGTTTTTAAAAAATAAAAAATCAGGGTGTGGAAATATATATATACATATATATATATATATATATATATATATATTAGGAGAAAAAAACATAAAAAAGCTTAAAAAATGGGAAAGTTCACATACATCCTTCTCAAAATATCATTTAATTGACAATATTTTTCCAAACTTTTCAATTGAGACTATTTTCAAACAACAAAAAATTGTTAATGTTTCCCAATTAAAACTAATTTAAAAAAGTTTCAAATGATGACTTAATCGATTGTCAGACCACATCTTATGAAGTAGGGATTACATGTTTAAATCCCTATGCCCCTTCAAAGAAAATTTAACCTACACATTGTCAATTTGGGATAATTTAATGGAATACTTAGATTTTTCAAATAATAATAATAATAAATAAATAAATAAAAATTGACGCCCTCAAAACCCTAAATCGCAAACCTCCTGATGCATTAGCCACATTCTCCAGCAGCCGAAACTCTCCTGCGAGATAGTGTTTTCTCTTTGGTAGCGTTTCGCAATCGAGAATATGGTGAGTGAATAGGCTTCGATCCAAGATTTTGTTACGATTACTTCTACTTTCCTCTCGTTTCTTTTCCTTCGTTTTCTTGGCTACGAAAGGAAGAGTTCTCTGTGCGGTTTTCTGTTTATTGAATTATGCTTTTGTGGGTTGGTGTTTCAGGCAGACGTGGAGGCTGATGTTGCGGCGGCGGGGGTGCCGAAAAAGAGGACGTTCAAGAAGTTCAGCTTCAGAGGCGTCGATTTGGATGCGCTTCTGGACATGTCCACCGACGACCTCGTCAAGCTCTTCCCTGCCAGAGCCCGCAGAAGGTACATATACGTATTGTATATATTGAATGCAAGAGCATGGATACGTGTCTATGCGTGTGTATTTATGGATGTATCATGTATGTGGTGTTGGAGAGAAATGGAACTTGGGATTTTGAGTTCTGATTGCGGTGATGCAATTTGTAGGTTCCAAAGAGGTTTGAAGCGAAAGCCGATGGCTTTGATCAAGAAATTGCGCAAAGCTGTAAGATCTACAACAATTTTTTTTCCCATTTTATTTTTCTCTGTGCTCGATGACATTATAAGGCAGTTTTTTCTTTCATTAAGAATTTTGAGGTAGTTTTTTTTGGTGGAGATGGGGTTTTTTAAGAATGATAATGGAAGTATTGTGTGGGTTGGAACTTGGAATTCCATTGGTTACGCAGTGAGCCAAGGGGAGGCTTGTTGCTGGTGGGTTTTAGCCTCTACTTGTTCTTTTTCTTTATTGGACTCTTATAGTGGGTTTGGTGATCCAGTAGTAGTCCTGTTTAGCATTCTCATGGTGAGGCAAACTGCTGAAAACACAAAAAACAAGCCTCACCAAATTGCTGAATTTTTTTGGGTGAAGGAACAATGCTCGACAACTTTGTTGAGCATGGTTCACTCACCAAAAAAAATTAAAAAAACAATAAAATTTACTCGCTCCTCCCTTCTCTACTCTGCCAATTTCTCTCTCTAAAAATCAATTTCTTCTCTCACTGGTCCTCTCCAGTCGAGTGTGGAGTGGAATATTTAAAGAAAGAATAAAACATCTTTGAACAAGAATATTTAAATGAAACAGTGAAAGTGGATAGCTAAAATGCTGTGGCTGGTGTAGGTGCTTTGAAAAATGAGATTGCCAAATAAAGAAATGTGATTTTTAGCTATTATGGTTAGTAAAATTGCTGAGGCTACTCTGAATGCTTAATTGAGAAGTAAATCTGCAATAGTATCTAAACGCTTTATTTTATTTTACTCTCTTTTTTCTTTTTTACTTTAATGTATTCACTAGTATCTGATATAAAGACAGAATTATGAGAAATGACTTCGGATTTTGTAACATGTTTTAGCAACATAAGAAGAATATGAGAAAATAATTTGTTGCTGGGACATTTGTGAAATTTTATATAAGAGCGAAGTTTTGTTTGTATGTTAGGTTCTTAACAATACCTTTATTTATTCCATTGTTATAAGGCATCAAGACTTTGAATCCCTTGATGGTTGGATTGATTAGCTGGTGTCATCTGTAGTTGTTAATATGTGTTGCTTGAGCAGTTTTATACATGACTGATTAGGTGTCGTCTGCATTCATTACTGGAGTACTTTCTTATCTCTTTCAGGCTGATTGTAAGATAAAATTTGTATATATTGGTAAAAGTGACATAAGGGTGTGAAAGTGAAATGCAATGTGTTTATTCCTGGTTGAAAAATTTACCTTTTATCTCGTCCAATATTTAGCATTGATAATTTCTGTTGCTGTTTCTAATGCTGAGACCAAAGAGCACCCCATTGTATTGTTTTTATCATGTGATGGATAGTGAAAGAAAGCATGCTTTTCTTGCTTGAAATGTAAAACTTCTTCAGTGATAAGTGTATCATTCCACTCTGTTGTTTAGGTGAGTATCGATTAAATGTTTGTAACAAAATAGGATTTCTAGCTAGGTTGTTTTGCTATAACTTTTTTGATGTCCTGCTTAAATGTTAGTGTGCTTGCTGATGTGTGGTTCATACTTCTTCCATGGTAATTTACTAATTTTAACCTCTCAATTCATATACAATTTGAAGAATTGCAAGCATGGATTGTGGGAGTTGATAATTGCACAATGTCAAGCTCTCAACTTCTACTGGTGCTATATGTTAACTGTTCTTGTAAAGCTATATGTTCTCATGGATGGCTCCTGAATTATTAGTTGGTTTAATGATTAATTGATTAGTATGGTACAAGCAAGCTAGTTATTCTCTTTTAATATTTGCTTATATTGTTAGTGTACCCTGGCAGTAATTCTTTTTTCATTTCCTTGGAGCAGAAAAGGGAGGCGCCCCCTGGTGAAAAGCCTGAGCCAGTGAGAACCCACCTTAGAAACATGATCATTGTACCTGAGATGATTGGCAGCGTAATTGGAGTTTACAATGGCAAGACCTTCAATCAGGTTGAGATCAAACCTGAAATGATTAGCCATTATCTTGCTGAATTCTCAATCAGTTACAAGCCAGTCAAGCACGGTAGGCCTGGTATTGGTGCAACCCACTCCTCCAGGTTCATTCCCCTTAAGTGAAGTTCTTGGATGTACTTCTGTCATTCTAGTCCTTGTCCCATTGTAGAATCAGATATTAAGAGGCCTTTTGGAATCTTGGTTTGGATTTTTCCTCTTGATTTTGTTGTGTTTTAGTTGTTGAACCTTTCCTGTGAACCGAGTAGTTTCTTTTAACTGCTTCTGTAGGATTTATTAAGAAAAAATGTTGTGCTTTCTGGAAAAGTTTAATAAAACCTTTGATGGTTATCGTGTCCATCTTGGGCTCTTTTTGCGACTATCAAGTTGATAGTCGCGGTGAACACGGCGATGTTTGCTAACAGCCCAACACCTTCTCTCTTTTCTTTTACCTTTTTACTAAAATAGTAAAAACACAAACAAGCAACTTTAAACACAAGACTTACAAAAAACTCAACAATTTTTTATCTTATGATATCATACCAACTCCTGTCATATTGTGAATTGCCAATGGTTAAGCCCTGGAAATTCCCCCCTTTCAACTCTTAAATTGGGGGATCTAAATGAAAAAATCCATACGATGATATGAGACTGGGAATATCCTTCAGAATATGTGTTAGAAATTATTATTGTTTTTATTTTCTTATAAGTAAACTATTTCATTAAAAATCAAAGAACACTTCCAAGTAAGTATGCATGACAAATATGAAACACCTAACCCAAAAATTAAAAAGGACAAAGAGTATATTAATAGGTGCTCTAAATTATGAAGGATGGCATATCTTTTGCTGATGCATGTTAATAAGCCGTATCATCAATGTGATAGCTAAAACTGCTCATCATTTGAGAGAGTGCAATTAGCTTATGATTGAGCATAAAGGTTCTGTTATACGTAACTCATAATCCTCAAAGCGTTTCATATGTGTCACCAAAGGAAAACCCACGTAAGGAAACTTGTTAATGACGCAATAAGTCTACATTCCTAAGGAAGGAAATCGTCTAAGAAAAATATAATCCACCGAAGACAAGGATCCGTTGTGAGCCTTAAAAGGAAGGTAAACACAAGAAGAAACTCCTCACGATCGGCAAAATAATAAGGATTTGTTTGGGATTGCAGTTTTAAGAAGTGTAATTTTAAAAATTGTGTTTTTAAAATTGCAAAAATATTTGGTAAAACATTAAAAATTATTTTTTTTATCAAATATTTATTATGCAAAATCGTGATTTTGGTTTAAATTATCACTTTTTCAAATAAGCACCCCTAGCTTGTTTATAGAAATCTCATATATATATATATATATATATATATATATATATATATATTCCTATTTTAGATTAAGTGCTTTTAAAATTGCAATGTCAAACGCAATTGCATTTGTGATTTAAAAATCGCAAAGTCCGTTTGGATTTGTGATCTAAAAAAGTATGATTTGAAAATGTGGTTTTTCAAAAAGCAGTTAAGTGTTTGGCAAAATCGCAATTTAGCCTTCAAAATCAAAATTTAACCTTTAAGATTATGTGTTTTCAAAAAACACACTACTAAAAAAAAATTGAATTGCAGGAATCCTAACGCTTAAGTTGAGGAAATAATAAATTGGAATGGTTTTTTCATTTTTAGGCATTAAAATACTTGAAAAAATATGCCAACTAATAAAAATGTGATATGTTGCAGTTGAAAATTGATCATTTTATTTTCATCAGGTTCTTGCTTTCTATGTTGTAAAAAAGTTTTGAACCAAAAATTGTCTTTTGATTTTGTGAAGAAGAAGCTACTTTACAAGAGTGAAGATGAAGCATTTTGAGAGAAAAATTCGTTTGGTTACCTAGATTACATGCCACATTTAAGTTCAATGATTATCTACAATAATCATTATTAGAGTAATCATAACCGGACTAGTGATTGATTTAGTAAATTACAAAATCATATAAAATGGTGATATGGCAAAATCTCCACTATTTAATTTAAAATATATTTAAAGAAACAATGGAATAGTTAAGAAATTTCGGAAATCTTGATTTATTTGGCTACATCTTATGAAGTAAGGAGACATGCATGTTACACATCATTCTTTAAATATTTATTTTGTAAATTCAATAGATCTGTATTGAATTTGTGGACTCATTTAGGGTTTTACAAACATTCAAGAATGGATTCACTTATTTCGATATGGAAATGAGTAAAAGATGAGATGGATAATAATTTTATCATTTTCTGAAGTAAATAAGAAGAAAATTTTGGATTCCCAACAATCAATCTCCAAATAAATACTCCTTGCAATTTTCTACCTATAAAATGTCATTCAACACATGAACATATTGCAGAAAATTACCATGAAAAGTCTCTCGATTTCTGGCATTTTTCTACTTGTTCTGTTCATCACCAATAATGGTAAGCTTTCATCTTCTGCTATTTTGTTTTCCTCAAGCATCATGAAATGGAAATTTTGAGTTTCAGCTTTTCCATGTTATATGAATTTATATCATGAATGTATATTCTTTTTCTAATAATGAGTTTTAGATAATGTATGTGAAACACTTTATATGAGACTCGTCTGTCCAAATAAATTTTGGACTGCTCGATTGCCCACCCAGACAGATGGATCTCATATGTAATTCAGAAAGAAAATTGCTATGAATCTCAATTAGAGAATGACCCGTAAACTGGGGTTGTTGGTTGCAGGAAATATGGTGATGATGGGAGAAGCAAAGAGTTGCCAGAAGGTTTATCATGTTCCAAAGAATGCTTGTGACAACAGAGAGTGTGCCATTGATTGTAGGGGTACCTATGGGGCCGCTTCTTCAGGGCGTTGTGGTGGGCAGAATAAGGCAGATGATATTTGCGTTTGCACTTACCCCTGCTAATTTATTTCTCTCCATCTCTAAGTCCTCTAATTTCAATCATTTTTTGGCTGCCTATGTAATCAAAGCTAAATTAATTAATTAAATAAATTTTTGGGTATTAACAGATCTGGGATTTAGTGACATGTCATTTAGAGTACTTATCGCGTCATTTACAAGTTGCTTTATGTATAGTCTGAGTAACTTTGAAAGTCCATTATTTTTGGGTCACTTTGAAAATGAGTCAACTTTTAAAATTATCATTTGATCAAAATCTAATAATGATCAATCAATTACAATTTCAATTGTGATTTTAAAAGCCACATAAAAATGATATAAGATGATCTTATAGTATTAATGTAATGGTCATTAACAAGTGCCTCAAGCTAAATTTTGCCAAACGGGCTCAGATGTTGGTGGGCCTAGGTTTGGGGCTTTTGTTTTGTTTTGTTTTTTTTCTAAGCACTGAAATTTTTACTCCCTTAGTTTACCTTCCTGGCATGGCGGATGAGATGATGTGGTATAGACACGTGGCTTATATAAATGACATAAAAATAAGAGAAATGCTACAATGTAATCAAAAGACCACATTTTCACCATCAAAGTCTACGTGGCAATAATATTAAAATGAAAACAATTTATTTCTCTCTCCTTTGTCGGTTTTCTACGAGAAGAAACCTAGGCTGGTTAACCCAACCTGGGTTGATCAGCCTTTTTTTAAAAAAAAAAAAGAAAAGAAAAAGTGAGGGAAAGATAATCACGGAGAGAAAGAGGGACGAAGAGATGAAAGATTGAGAGAGAGTGAGCTTGAGGGAGAGTTACAAAGAAGGAGAGACAGAACAGAGAAGAGGGAGAGACTGGAAAGTGAAAGGGAGTTGTAGAGAGAAAGAGAGAAGAAGGCCGGCGTCGTGGAGCTATGTGGAGCTGCTGATTTTAGCCCGTTCCGACAGTGACCGAAATTGCAACGATTTAATTTAATTTAATTTTTTTTGGAAAATCAAAGAAACAGATTGATCAGCCTTTTTATCAAACCGCCTTTTTATTAGAGAATCAAAGAGAGGGATAGAGAGATGAGAGATTGAATATTTTGGAAGGACAATGAGATTCGAAGAAGATGGGCTAAGCTCTGATTTATTTATTTTTTTAGGAGAAGTCACCCAAGGGGTGGCGAGCCACCACCCATGCCCACTGGGGATGGCGCGAGGCCACCCCATGGATGGCTGGAGTTGCCGCAAGTCCACTTCCTCCTTGCGGCCACCCCAGTGGGTGGGGGTAGCAGCTCGACGCCCACGATGCCGGCCTTCTTCTCTCTTTCTCTCTACAGCTCCCTTTCACTCTCCAATCTCTCCCTCTTCTCTGTTCTGTCTCTCCTTCTTTGTAACTCTCCCTCAAGCTCACTCTCTTTCAATCTCTAATCTCTTTGTCCCTCTCTCTTTCTCTGATTATCTTTCCCGCACTTTTTTTTTTTTTTTTTTTTTAATAAAAAGGTTGATCAACCCATGTTGGGTTAACCAGCCTAGGCTTTTTCTCATAGGAAACCGACAGAGGAGAGAGAAATGAATTTTATTCATTTTAATATTATTGCCACGTAGACTTTGATGGTGAAAATGTGGTCTTTTGATTGCATTGTAGCATTTCTCTAAAAATAATTTGCTCATATTTCTTTTATATTTTAGAATTACTTGTAAACAAATCCAAATTACTCGTTTGATAACTCCTTTTCTTTGTCCCTTTTATTTTTCTCTTTTTGAAACAAAAACATTAATAACCAACCTAAAACACATGAAAATATTCACAAAATATTATGTTACATCATAATATTTTTAAAATTTAAAAAACGTTAACAAAAAGGCTAGGAGCAATGCTCTTATTATTATTATTATTATTATTATTTGTTAGGATTTTGATGTTCTCGTTGACTTAACAATATAAGGGTTCTTAATTCGAATCTCCTCCCCCCTCTTGCGTGGAAATGTCCCGAAAAAAAGAAGAAGAAAAAAACCGATATAAGGATCATGTAATTAAGTTTATGTGCCCATTCAAGATGTGAATGAATTGATTTTGCAACTACTTCTTGCATGATTTTGCAACTACTTCTGTTAGTTATTTTATTCAAAATAAGTAATTGGCTATTTTCGGTGATCAAAACTTTTTAATTGCATCTCCTTTGTATTTGGCATCTTTTGGAGAACGTTGTAGCAGCTTAATGGAAGCCCCGTTCGGACGAGAACAAGGGTCGTCCAGACGTGATGCAAGATGAATAACTCTAGTACTAAATCCCGAGAGCTCCGTTCGTTGACCGTGCGTAGGCTATTCAAACGCTATGGTTGAACAAGAAATCTAAGAGCTTCGTCTGAAGTCTCATCTGCAATACCATCCAAACGCCTCGCGCCAAAAGAACTCAAAAAGCAATTTTGCCCTAGCACCATCTGGACGAGCACTCTCTCCATCCAGACGGCAATGTATGAGAACTTAGTTTTCTCGTGTTATTCAAGCCTAGTTTGGACGATATCATTTATCGTTCGGACGGCCCGTAGTTTCTAGGTCTAATTTACGTTGTAATTGAGTTTCACCTAGACTAGAAATCTTTAGGCTTTATATATAGATCTCTACAGATCTGTAAAGGTACGGATTTCTACATCTATAATTCGCTATCGTGTGCTAAAAGATTCTGTGATATAGAGTGTTTATTCTCTCTCTTAGAGTGATCGTTTGATCAAAACTTGGTTATTGTTGAAGTAAAGTTAACTGGAGTTCCGGTAAAGAGAAATCACGTAGAAGGATTGTGCTAGTTGTCTCTAGAAGGGCTACTGCGGTAGAAGGCAAGTGGGTTGCTTGTCTTATGCAAGATAGTGTCAATAGCAAAGGGTTTGTAAGTGTGAACTTCTTGTAATCCTTATTCTTTTACTGAGTTAGTTGATTTCCTAAGTTTGGCTGTCCTGAAAAGGTTTTACAATTAAAGAGTTCTCTAATTGGTTTCCTTTTCGTAACCAAAATATATGTGTTCTCTTTTGTTCATTACATATATGTTTTTGGTTGATTATTATTTGCTAGGTCAGATATATTTCCGCATAATATTGTGTGAAACACATTTTTGGTTTTTCAACTTCTTTAAAGGTCAAACTACGATTTTGCCAAACGCTTAACTGCATTTAAAATTTTTTTTTTTCATTACATCTTTTATCCATTTTTGTATAGTGAATGATCAATGAATCCACCATTGAGACCCACATGAGTCCACAAATTCAATGAAAAAGAGATATTGAAAGATGGTTGACAGATTTCCTAAAATTCTTAAACTATTCCATTGTTTCTTTAAATATATTTTAAATTAAATAGTGAGGATTTTGCCATATCACCATTTTATTTGATTTTGTAAAATGTACATTACTGCAATTCATAGAGACAAGAAAGACAAGGCTTTCCTAAATATTGGATATCTCTCTCTATCATTCAAGAAAGCCTTTCTCAAGAAAGACAGCGTAAGTGGCGGAGCCCTTCTCACCATCTCTTTTGCCCTCTTGGCATTGCCATTGCCATTTGATGCATTGTGTTTTTTATCCGAATCAAGTTGTGGCTGCAAGGATTTGACCTAGCTATTCTTGAGCTCTTTCTTCGTCTTTTCACAATCTTCAAAACATTTTGCATTCCCTAAATACTCCTCCAAAAATACTCATCCAAGGAAAAGAAGAACCCCTCAAAGGGCCAAAGTAGATAACTTGTGAAAAAACGGCCTCATCTCAAACTGCTTCCTCTTTGAAGGAATCCACCTAGAATACAAACCTCACTCCCTCATCTCCATCTGAAAAAATATAATACACCAAAAAAGGCAAGCATCAAATCTACCTTCCAATCATGTACAGATCTAACATAAGATACAATCCACTGAATAATGTCATTAGAAAATTGCATGTTGTCCACAACCCATGCTTCCTTACAACGAGTAATACTAAACAATTCTGAAAAAAAAAAAAAATCCTTCAATAGCTGATCCTGACACCACATATCATGCCAAAACTGAATCTTGGATCCATCTCCCACTTCATATTTGATAAATCTCGAGAAAAGTCCCCACCCTCTTCTAATATATATGTTTCTACACCCCAACACCAAAAGGCCCTGCTACCTCCTTAGAACACCAACCACCCCTCGAACTATCATATTTCCTTTCCACAAGCAAACACTATAACTCCTCCTTCCTGGTAGCATACCTTTATAACCATTTACCCAACAAAGCTTGATTAAACTTAATCAAGTTTCTAACCCCTAAACCACCATATTGCATAAGAGAACAAATAGTCGACCGTTTAACTAAATGCATATAAACTTCTCATTCATGCCTCCCCATAAAAAGTCTCTTTGCAGTTTTTCAATCTTGTTCGCCACACCCAAAGGAGTAGGAAACAAAGATAGATAATAAGTAAGTAAACTGGACAAAAATACTTTTAATCAACGTCAATTACTCTCCCTTCCACAGATACATATCTTCCAACCTACCAACAACATTTACATTTTTTCTACACCACCATTCCATATAGGATTAATACGGTGCCACTAAAGGTAGACCTAAATTTTTCATTGGCAATAGAGCCACCTTACAATCTTCAACCCCAAGACTATATATATATATATATATATATATATATATATATATCAAATTATGAAGTAGTTCACCATTAGCCTTACAGATTATCAAACCATCATCTGTAGACAACAAGTGCATCATAACCGTTTCCTTCAACAATTCTCATTCCCATTGTAAAGCCATCTAAAAGACCCATATCCACTGTGGCCGACATCATCCTACTCAGAGCCTCCATAACCATTGCAAAGAGCAAATGTGATAACGAATCCCCTTGCCTTCAATCCTGAGTACTACTAAAAAAGCCACAGAGGTTCCATTGATAAAAACTGTAGAAATACAAAAGGCTATACATGCTCTCCATTTCTCCCCAAACCAGCTCCTTTCCAACAAGTACAACACAAACTACAAATTTTTTTGATAACTAAAAAAACAAAGCAACTTCACATTGTTCATAACCCACTCCACAATCCAAATTCACATTATCATATGCCTTTTCTAGATCCAATTCGCATAATAAACCTGGTACCCCTGATTTGATTCAACTATCAATGCACTCATTTGCAATCAAAACTGAATCCATAATTTATCTCCCTTTAATAAACACATTATGTGAATTTGATATGATCTTCTCCAACACTTGTTTCAATCTATTCGCTAGCAAATTATATGAATAAGTAGGTTGAAATAAAACCAGTTTTTAACATTAATGAGCTTTCTATGTAAGCAAAATTAGATTCCTAACTTAATGTCAAAAAAAAAAAAAAAAAACTAGATTCCTAACTTGTAATGTATCAATTTGAATACAAAAGATAAATTATGCAAGGAACTTTCAGCCAGACTGCCAGAATATGCAAAAACAAAATGCAAACATTCTACGAGGTGAGTTGGACTTACGATGTCAGGCCCCAAAAACATGTACCATGTGAAAGGACAAAGATATATAATGTTGCACCACACTACTTACTATGTATTTTTCCGTCTATGGGTGATATAGATAATAAGTTTCGTGGAGATTAAATATGGGAAAAAAAAAATCAGCACACACACACACACGTATATATATATAAGCTACTTGAATCGCTACTTGAATCCGATTGCTTTTTGTGCTGGCTATTATGTATTACGCGGTTTCATAGACCTTCATGTCCCTTTTCTTTAACAATTCTACAAGGAGAATTAAGAATTGCTTGTTAAAAAATAGTTGCCTAATGCATTTTGTATATATTTGAAACAAACATCATGGTCATACTGCTTTCAATGAATCTGTAAATTTTGATTCCTATTTGATCTCTAATGAACTACTGAATCGATTGCTTTTTGTGCTGGCTATTATGTATATAACGCAGTTTCACATACCTTCATGTCCCTTTTCTTATGGTCATACTGCTTTCAATGAATCTGTAAATTCCAATCCCTAATTGATCTCTAATGAACTACTGAATCGATTGCTTTTCGTGCTGGCTATCATGTGTATAATGCAGTTTCACAGACCTTCATGTCCCTTTTCTTTAACAATTTCACAAGGAGAATTAAGAATTACTTGTTAAAAAATAGTTACCTAACACGTTTTGTATATTTGAAACAAATATCATGCTCATACTGCTTTCAACGAATCTGTAAATCATGATCCCTAATTGATCTCTAATGAACTAGAACTTGTTGCATTAAATAGAACTTAACACCACTCTTGAGAAAGATAGGTGCAATGCCATTTTCATTACTCCTCTAATTAAATATCATTTTTTTTTATCTTTTCTTTGATTTAAAGTTCAAAGACAACATCTTGGCTCAATATGGGGCTAACTGGTCTTTCACTGCTTCTACATTATCAATAGGTTTCAATTTATAGGATTGTAAAATTTAAGACGAGTTTGTACTAAGGATAAAAATTTAAAGAATTGGATCACCCAAAAGGTGAAAGAGGCTTCCTTCATGAAGCAGATTTTCAACATAAGATAATGAAATGAAGGATGGTACCTCCCAATGATCGTATACCTTTTTTTTTTTTTTACTAGACGAAAAACCTATAGTTCCATTTTATCAAACATAGTTCTCTATAATCATGTTTGGTCCACTAATCCTTTGCTTATTTTCTTATTAAAAAAAGTAAAAAGTGATCCAAGCAATCAACACTGGCAAAATTCAAACTCTAGTAAAAATCTTCAAAAAAAAAAAAAAAAAAAAATCGAAATCTTTAGAAAGAGCATGCATTTCAACACGACCCAATAATAAAATTGCTACCATCCATCTAAAATTCTCAATGTCATTTAGAATGTTACATGTCTCTTTTACTTTTACGTTAACAACATAATTACAACTTTTGTCACTCGAGTTCTTGTAAATATGGTCTCTTGAGATCTTGTGAACTAGGTCTCTTGAGATCTTGTTGGTTTCTTGAGATCTTGTAAGTAAGGTCTCTTTAACTCTTGTCTTAATATGGACCATTGCTCATAAAACAAAGGCGGCTTGTTTGAATCTCTCCCTCCCTTTCCTTTATGGCCACTCATATGAAAAAAAACTATAAAAAAATAGGCTCATATTTATACAACATAGTCATACAATTTGGACAAACCTCCATGGTTGACTTTTGCCTTTTGTAATTTCTTTTTCTTTTCTTTTTTGAGGTACGCAGGCCTACTTGTGCCAAAGGGGTGGAACTAGGATTTTTTTTGGGGGGTCCGAACTTATATACATATTCCCTTAATGGCTTTATGTGTGTACATGTGTTTATTTAAAAAAATTAAATTAACCAGAAAACTAAGAGGATTCAATATGTGGCCATCTATTTATCTGTAGTCCATCAAACAGGGCCTAAACAGTCACTAGCATAGTTCAGTAAGGCAATATCTCCTTACTCATTAATTCATAATCAACAAAAATTTGCTTATCAACATGCAGTATAAAGGCACGCAGCTGTAGTTTCAACTTCCTCTATGCTATGGTTTTTAAAATAGCGCTTACTAACTGCCATCTGAAAAATTATATCCAAATCAGATGTTTGAAAAATAACATTCAACTAGTGAGCAACTGAGAAAATACAGACCTCAAAATATCCAAAGGCTGAAACAAATGCATCGTCACCATCAATTATATTCAAGCCACTAGCCATACGAGTTAATTCAGCTTTTCCTGCAACAGAAAGCATCATCAGATTACACAAAATAAATCACAAACCTTAGTATAAAAAATAAAAAACCAGGTATAAAAAATGACAAACCTCAATATCCAAAGGCTGAAACAAATGTATAGTTATAAACCTCAGTATAAAAAATCACAAATAGTAGTTTTACATCAATAAAAAATCGCAAACCTCTCTTTCGGTAATCTTCCAATGGTTGGCACAAATAGGCCTACGTACCTCAAAAAAGAAAAGAAAAATAAATTACAAAAGGCAAAAGTAAAGCAATGTAAGAGCCATAAAAGCATCTATTTCTCTTACGATATGCATACCTTCAAATCGTCAAAGATAGGATGCATTTTAGTCCACAATTTGTGAAATCATCTTCGACAGAGTTTTCAAATGAGGATTCTTCGACATAGTTTTCAGATGAGGATTCAGAAGTAGAATTCGACATGATTGAAAAAGAATATGAAATTCTTCTTCTTCTTCTCCTTCTTTCTTTCTCTTCTTCTTCTCATTCTTTCTTTCTCTTTTGATTCTTTCTTTCTCTTCTGATTCTTTTTCAATCATGCCAAATTCTACTTCTGAATCCTCATCTGATAACTTTGTCGAAGAATCCTCATTCGAAAACTCTGTCGAAGATGATTTCACAAATTGTGGACATCAAACGCATCCTATCTTTGATGATTTGAAGGTATGCATATCGTAAGAGAAAGAGATGCTTTTATGGCTCCTACATTGCTTGACTTTTGCCTTTTGTAATTTCTTTTTCTTTTCTTTTTTTAGGTACGCAGGCCTATTTGTGCCAGGCAGGCCGAGCTTTGTCGCTGGATCTTAGAGCAGAAGGAAAATGGAGCGGGGGATTCGGAATACAGCCTTACATCTCCTCCTCCTTTCTGCTGACGTTGGCTCACGTTGCCACACAATCTAACAACAACGAAACTGTTAAGTTCTTTAGAGATCCCTTCAGAACATTTCGAGAGTTTGGGGGGCCTTCTGTAACCATCTCGGTTCTCCCAATGGTAGAATTAGGGTTATGGAATGCCGGAAGAGAGGTGCTAGTTTCATGCTACTTCTGCACGTTGTACAACCAGATTGCCTTTAGTAATGACTCTGGGGCGGAACTATGATTTTTTTTTGGGGTCCGAACTTTTATATATATATATTTCCTTAATGGCTTTATGTGTGTACGCGCGTTTATTTAAAATTAAATTAACCAGAAAACCAAGAGGATTCAACCTATGGCCATCTATCTATTTGTAGTCCACAAATGGAGAAATGGTTGGCCTATGCAAGTTTTGAGTCCACGCAAGCAAGTTTCTACATGGTATTAATAGAAGATACATGGTATAAAAATCTATAAAGCAAATTACAAATGAGAAATGTGATAGTAGTGTCGAAAACCTGGGCTAGTATGGTTTGTAATGCAGAAATCCTACAAGAGACTGGGCTTAATGCATAGGCCAATGCACAAGCGAAGGTCAGCAAGTTCAACACGAAAACGTGGTAGGGGTAAAAACATTTCATCATGCCGGGGCTCAAGGACATAATATATATATATACAAAAAAATTTACAAAACTTTTAGAAATCCTTGGGGGTTGCGATGGACCCCCCAAGGTTAGCTTAGGTCCGCCCTTGTCAAGAAGGCAACATTTATGACTTTGATACCTTATCAAATTCTAAATGAAGAAGATGAAATGTAGAAGAAATACTAAATCATTCTCATTTACCTTCAAAGAGTCACAATTACAGTGTGTGTATATATATATAGCATGTTTTCTATTAGAGCTGTAGAGCAGTTGTACATAAAATCAGTTTATAAGTAAACTAACTAACTGAATGAGCTTGTTTAACCAACTAGTAAACTAACTGTAATGCATTCTCTACAAAATAAAAGGAAACAAAAATCAATTCAAGGTAAAAAATGATTTGTTTATGAAAAAAAATGAAAGAATTAAATTCAAACGAATTTGATATCACTTTAACATTTTTACCCATAGCCGGGCCTGGCAATGTGATCGGTGTCAAATATTGTATATTGGACCCCCCTTTACTTATGTTTGTTAGGCTTTTAGTGTTGTTAATATCTAACTATTTGGTATAGTTTTTAGTGTTTTGTGTTGTGCAGGTCATTGCAACAAACATGGCTAGCAAAGGGCAAGAAAGTGGACTTAAAAAGTGCTCGATTCGAATCAAGTGCCCAACGCACCCATGCCGCCGCTATTATTAGCGATTTACGGTCGAACGTGCCCTATGAGCCATAAATAACTGATTAACGTTTAACAACGCAGTGGTAGTGCGTTGAACGCACTTGCTGACTGTCACCTATAAATAGGACCCTAGGTCCATTTGTTTGAGAGCTTTTACTTTTGGGCGTGTTTTTTAGAGCAGTTTGCCTTTGTTGGCCCTGCTCTGCCCTTTCCTTTGTAGTTATTTACATTTAGTTTAATATTAATGCTTCCTTTTTGTTTATTTACGCTTCCTTTGCTTATGGGAGGCTAGATCCCAACTAAGGTTGAGGATGTAGCCTCACCATGAATGCTATATTAATTGCTTACGTTTAAGTTATTTCATTCCGTTATTTCTTTATTTGCTTAAATCGTCTCTCACTTGGTTTGGTGACAAAACCAAGTGAGATTGCACCGTAGTCGTTTATTTTTGGTTTTTCGTCCGATGGATACATTCCATCCTTCGGTTTACGCTCATTTATCCATAGTAGTTTGTGTCTTAACACATTCACTTTGGATCCTTTGAGCCTTAAACCGTTTATGGTTTGTCTTTCGTCAAAGGGACGGATTCCTCTAATCCTTCGATAGGTGCAAGAGATTTAGTCTTATTTCTAAACGATAGACGGATGTTTTAGCTTAGTGTTTTCAATTAATGTAGTTGAAATGGTGAGGTGAAAACCTCAACCTTGGTGCTTTCATTTTGTTTACATTTATGCTATTATTTACTTTCAAGTTGTCACAAACACCCACCGCGGAGCTAGGTTAAAATAGCACTAACCTAGACTCGAAGTTATTTTCCCACAAAGCAATTTACGGTTTCTTGTGGGTTCGACTTGGTACTTGCGCAACCGCTATACAAGCTTCGGTTCGTTCAATTGCGAGTACCTAAATTTGGTCCAATCACAATGCCATCAATAACCCAAAGTAATAGTAGTGTTTGTGGCCCAATTTGTTTAATTTGTGTTCGATTAAACATAATTAATAAGCAAAAAGTATTATTTAATTCGGTTTTTAAAGTATGCATGGGAAAACAGTGAACCACTTGAAATAATATTACAACACTAATTTAAATAAATTTTTGGTTTTGATTTCAAGTAAACAATTAAGTTAGGACTCTAGTCTCTGTGGCAAAACTACTAAAAAGTGAAGCTAACCCAATTGAATGTTGTTTCGTTGAATGCTGTCAATTTTTGATTATTAATAATTGGAGCTCATTAATTGCTTCACCCATGGGATTGAGTTTCACTCTTCTTTCCGTTGCTCCATTTTGAGTTTCTCTAGGAAGATTCTTATTCTTATTCTTATTAGATTAGATTGGCAATACTCTTTTTTTCTTGTTCTTTATTGGGTTGGATAGGTAGGAGTAGGACAAAATTTTGGTAACAATTTTTTTGTAATTATTTAATTATATGGAGAAGTGTCAAATTGTGATCGGTGCTGACGTGACGTTTGGTTAAATTTTGGACAGAAGGACCAAAACTTGAGTGAATAAGATATTTAACCATTTTTTAATTAGACAAAAATACTCTAATAAATTTATAAAAAACAAAAATTATTTTTTTTCTTTCAAAAAAGAAAAAGACGGTGACAAGTATTTAATGTGCGCATTCTTCTTTTAACTGGTATGAAATAATCTTCTGACATGTTTGATTTGTGATCAGCATTCTTCTTTTAACTGGTGAATAAGAATAAAGTAAAAAATTACAGGAAACCCTCAAATTTTGCTTCTGCTGCTGCTGATCAAACATCACAACCATGAAAGAAGTGAAAATGAAGATTCTGGAAAAATGATTCACTGTGTCTCTCTATTCATAGCACAAGTATAGTTATATCAGAAGAAAGGCTAAATGTACATAGTTATAGATTCATCACATAAAACACAGGGTGGGGTGAGCTTGACAAGAACAAAGTTGCTATACTTTTTTTTTTCTTATAGCCTGATGATCAACATTTAATACTAAAATGGGAAAAAAACAAAACAAACCAAACAAATAATTCATACAATAAAGCATCACCCTCTGAAGTATAACCCCAAAAGCTGTTCTTATATGCTCAAATTCCATGGCTTCCATTGTCATTTTAAGCCCTTCCTGGTGGGGCATGCAGCAACCATCATCAACAGCAACAACATCATTCTTATCGCCCTTTGGGATTGACTATCTGTGAGAAGATTGCGCTGGATTCGGAGGATTCATCACTTCCTTCATGCTCACTTCCAATGTTTAGATTCCTATAATGCATTGCCATGTTACGGTTTCTTAGGCTTTCTTCAGAAGTGTCATCACTTTCCAGGCCTTGTGAAGAGTGGCTTGAGCCATCCTGCAGGTTTTCCTGCAATTGGAGAGCAAACTCAAGATTCCATAGCACATCACCCATCGAAGGGCGCTCAAATCCAGCATCTGCCAAACACTTTTCAGCTGTATCTGCAAACTTCTTCAAGCATTCTGGATTGATCTTTCCCTTGACATTAGGATCAATGATATCATCGAGGGTTCCTTTTCTTTTGCAGTGCAGAGCCCAATCTGCAAGACTAACCTGTTCCTTTGGAAGGCTGGGATTGAGAGCAGGCCTTGCAGACAAGACCTCGAAAAGAACAACCCCAAATGAGTAGATGTCGGATTTCTCAGTCAACTGTTGCCTCCTGAAATATTCAGGATCCAGGTAACCAAAGCTACCCTTCACCACTGTACTAACATGGCCATTGTTCATGTTTGGTCCTGTTTTGGACAGCCCAAAATCTGAAACCTTGGCAACCCAATTCTCATCCAAAAGAATGTTTGTTGTTTTAACGTCTCTATGAATGATGGTGTATCGTGCACCTGTTAGAATATAAATTAAACGATTAAATTCATTCATTTTTATTAGTTTAAGTTTTTGAGATAAGTAGTAATTTAAAAGTACCTGTGTGAAGATAGTGAAGTCCCCTTGCAGCTCCAATGCAAATCTCCAACCTTTGCTTCCATGTGAGAGGTTGTTTACACTTATAGATATGCTCCCTCAGAGTCCCACGCGCCATGTAGTCATAAACCAAGCACATCTCACCATCGTCCTCACAGAAACCTATCAGAGACACCAAATGCTTGTGTCTTAGCTTAGAAAGCATCTCAATTTCTGTCTGAAACTCATTAACTCCTTGCTCTGAAGATGGGTTTGATCTCTTGATTGCCACTTTCATCCCTGCATCAATAACTCCCTTGTAAACCTTCCCGAACCCTCCAACCCCAATGACATTCGACTCATCAAAGTTCTTAGTAGCTTGTTTTATCTCCACCAGAGAAGTGGCGGCACAGTCCCTGAGCTGCCGCCGAGATGCCACTGCTAGCAGTACTCTTCCCTGAGATGGTTGATTTGGTGCCAGTCGTGTGGAGTTTCCATAGAGTGGTAGCCAGCTGGAAGTTTGTGATTCTGATCCAGGGATTCGTCTCTTTCTCTGGTAGAGTACAACAACACAAATTGCAGCCACAATGCCAAATGCTGCAGCTCCTCCAGCAGCTCCACCAATCACCTTCACTTTTGTGTCATCTGATTTCTTAAAAGTCTTTGTCTCCTGCTCAGCCTTGATAATCATAGCCGAAGGCTGAGGATTGGGACCCGCCAAGTTTCCAGTCGAATCACCAAGCTTGAACAACTCTACTCCATTGAGTATTGCATCTAAGAATTCAGGCTTTGATGCACCTTGGGGATGCACGGCCAACAAAAGCGTCGGTGTCTGATTCCCCCACCCATCTTCTTTCACGTATATCACATAATCTTTGTAGATTGGCACTGCTTTTCCCCCACTCCATGCAATCACATCTGCCATAGGCTCTGCCGTTTGATTGTTGATGAAGATAGAGAACACCAGCTGGTTTTCTTTGCTGTAGTAATAGTCACAGAAATGTAACCTTACAAGATACATAAACTTTGGATCAACCTGGAACTGCCATGTGAGGTTGAAACTCTGTGTGATACTCGACTCTACACCCATTGATCTGCTTGATTTATAAACTTCTTCGGGAGCAATGTATTTCGGCATATCTAGTAGAATATGAATTAAATGATTAAAATTAATATTTTTTATAGGCCTAAACTTTTAGGTTGCCGGTATTTTAGTATTTTTCAAATTAAAGAATTTAACAGGGTTGTAGATTGCGTCAAATTAAAGAAACTGAAATCGAGAGTTTTTCAACTTTGAAAATTCATTAAAAATTCAGAAAACCTTTATGAAATTAAACTTTAATTCTTAGACGGAGTAAATCAATCTACCTTGGTATTGGATTTGAAGCTTTGGGCTAGCAGAATTGGTGACCCCCGTTGCAGCGCCGAGTAAATACGGCAAGTCGTCGTACCACGCCCGGGTAAGACCGGAGTCGTTGGCAGGAGAAATATACTGCCCGCCGACGTTCAATCTATACATTGTCTCCGTCGTCAAGCTCTTGACGTCAATTTCGGTTGGTGACCCCACCATCGTTGCAGCGTCGAACAACTCCGGCATTGGAATCACCTCTATCCCATTGACAAATGCAAAAGCCCCGGGATAGTTATTCGAAGGCTTGAAGACGACAGTCAGAGTCTCCGATTCCAATGGCGCGAGGGAATATTCGCGCACAATGTATGCTTGTGAAAGTGCCTGACAGGTAATTGAAGCGCTGAAATTCTTCAAGAGCGTGAGAGTATTCGCGGTAACCGAGAAATAGGAGGCCTCAGCATTGAAATTGCTGTAGGCGGAGGGATAAAAATGGAGCCTAAGCCAATAACGCTTGGTTGACTTCACTGGGAACTTGTACGATGCCTCTGATGGGAAAATTCTTGCTGTCATGTATGGAATCACAGAGGAAAGTGATGGGTCCTGGAATGCGGCCGTGGAGGTGATTGAATTTTTTGCGTCAAGGTACTTAGAATCTGCACCCCATTTCCTTCCATCTGTGTCTGTGCCGCCATTACCAGAGCTCAAGACCAATGAATCCGATTCCCCGCTCCATACATGAAGGGCGTTCAAGAGGAAAGGTAGGCAAACAAGGAAAAAGAAATTATGGGTGTTGGCATGCATGGCTAAGGAGAAAGGAATTTGGCGTACAGGAAAACAGGGGAGGCTGATGATGAAGAAAGGAGAAAAGACGGAAGTTTTCCTGTACGCCCACAAAACAAAAATGGATTCTTTGGTTTTATTTATGTTGCGTGTGATGGGGTTAGCCTAAACCATCTCTAAAACAACCATGGAGGCTTCGAGCATTTACAGACTTACCTGGATTACGGGGACCAAAAACCAGGCAAGATGAAGGGGAGGGAGCTTTTATGTTCTTTTGTGTTCTGGGACCATTGTTTTGCTCCCCTGTCACGGTTTCTTTCCATTTCAGGCAATTGTTGGAGAAAGAAAGGCAGTTGGAAATCAATGAAGGAGAGTGAGATTCGTTTGATTGGTTCGTAACAACGTTTGAATTTCTAATACAAGTAAAAAAGTTGGCTATGTTTAGCATTGCTCTCCTTGGAATGTGGATGCTGGAGCGAGGCCTTATGTTTGCAGGAAATTGTCATTGGTTTTCTTAAGGGTGCCACTTTGATAAGAGACAAAAATATGAGTATTTTAAGGTCTTCTATTAACATGTCTTTAAAACAAAATTAAGGTTGTTTGAAATTGCGTTAAAAAATATAGTTTTTAAAATTTAAAAGGGTGTTTGTTTTTTAAAAAAAAAGCTTTCATTTTTTTTTTTCAAAAGTAGTCATAAACCTGAAACCTGCCTAATTTTTTCTGTTGGGACTGATTGCCAAATTGCATATTCTTTTCATTACAAATCTCATATATATACCAGAGACATGTTCTACTACCTGGTGTCATCATCAATTATTTTCTTGACCCAAATTCAAAATTGTGATTGGCGAATACACCGGAAAAGTTGTTTATTTTGATTGCGACCCCAACACATGCCATATTAAGCTTCCCTTGGGTAAACATTCCAATCAATTACCTAAACATAGGATGTCCGATGCCCTAACTAATTGTGCTTCCAAGAAATTCCCTCGGGGATTTTTTTTTTTTTTTTGTTTTAATTTATGCCACTAAAGTGTCTGATTTTTAGAAAAATTGTTATTCAGTTCTCTAAATCCCAACCTTTCATTAGATTTAAAAAAAATGAAAGAGAAATACTTATTTGGTTGTTTTTTTTTCTAAAATGTCATAAAAAATAGAAATTCAAACTAATAACTTTCACTTTATCAAACATTTAACCGATTAAATTACCTCTTAAAATTATTTAATATATGTCAATGTTCTTTCTATCCAAGGTCCAAAAGATCCCACACGTTAAGAATTAGAATTAACTTAAAAAAAAAAAAAAAAAAGGTACTTATGTGTTTCTTACAAAAAAAAAAAGAAAAAAAGAAGTGCTTATGTGGAAGATTCGCACTTTTTCTACTACTTTTAAAACCCAGAAGGTTCAGGGTTTGAGTGAGTTTTTATTACTTCTTCTTCTTCTTCTTCTGCAATACCAAAATCATCATGGCCCCCGATGCGTCTGATGCCCTCGCAGGTCCCCTCTCTCTCTCTCGTCCAACATGAATAGTTTTGCACAAATTCGTTGTCTGATTTTATTAAGGCTGTGTTTTGTAACGCTTAAAGTGCTTGCATGCTTCTTCTTCTTCTTCTTTTTTTTTTTTTCTTTCTTTTGTGTCTGCAAATTTTTACTTAATTCCCTCTCTCTCTGCTACTCAATGCAGCGAGACAGAAAGTTGAACAATTTCTGAATGCTGCTCGTACCGGCAATCTTGATCTCTTGAAGAGTAAGTTCAAATTTTTGTATGCTCATTTATTTGTGCGCGAGTGTGTGTTTATTTTGGGTTGAATTTTATTGGGATAGACTTGGGCAGCTTGATGAGGGAAGGGGTTGGCGACAACGGTGACTGATATCAAGGATGCCAACAAACGAGGGGCCCTTCACTTTGCGGCCAGGGAGGGGAGCACTGAGGTTTGCAAGTACTTGTTGGAAGAGTTGAAGCTTGATGTCGATACAAAAGATGAAGATGGTATGCGCCTAATTTCAGACATTGTCTGTATTTATTATTTTCTTCGTGCCCTCTTCTACATTGTGTAGGTATATATTGATTGATTCAATTATTTTAGAATAAAAAGGGTACCCTTTTGATATATTGTCGAGGAAATTGATAATTTAGGGAATTACTATGTGTGAGTATTGTTTTTATCGTTTGATTGACTTTTTGGTTAGTCTTCGTGGAAAGCGCATGTTGCAATTGTACTTTGGAATGCATGTTCTTTGTAGGTTTTGTATGTAAGTAAACATGAGATGACATGCATTCTCTTTTCTTAAAGGTTTCATGCTTACTGGTAATGATGTTTTGGCTTATCTATTGATTTTTGTTATTTATCTACAGGTGAGACTCCTCTTATTCATGCTGCTCGGCAAGGACATACTGGAACTGCCAAATACCTTCTTGAGTGTGGTGCCAATCCTGCTATACCTAGTGACTTTGGGGCCACAGCACTGCATCATTCTGCTGGACTAGGTGCATCTTCTAATTTTCATCCATTGTCTTCATTTTTGGGTCTGCCAAATACCTTCTCGAGTGTGTGTGTGTGTGTGAAATTTATTCCTAATTTTGCTGGTTTGCATGATCTCTCCTTATTTGATCAATGAGTCACATCTCTTCATTTTTGGGTTTACCAAATGCCTTCACATCTCTGCATGCTCATTTTAATAGATCTCCTTAATAGTCTGCCAAATACTGCACTGAAGAAATATAATGCGCCATCCAAGAGCGCCATTTCTCCAAGAATCTACACCTCCTCAACAAATATAGTATGAACTCCCAAATGACATGATCATAGGCCTTCTCAATGTCCAGTTTGCAAAGCACCCCTAGCTCACCAGATCTGATTCTGCTATCAAAACATTCATTTGCTATAAGCACAGAGTCAAGGATTTGCCTACCTCTAACTAAAGCATTTTGGGACTTCGAAATAATCTTCTCCACAACCCTTCTCGACCTATTGGCTAGGACTTTGGCAACAATCTTGTAGACTCCACTCACAAGGCTAATAGGACGAAAGTCTTGAACATCAATAGCCCCAAATTTCTTCAAAATGAGGGGAATGAAAGTGGCATTAAGGCTTTTTTCAAACTTACTCCTCGCATGAAAACCATGTAACACCCCCAGATAGCTTTGATCACAACCAACAGGGATTGATGCCTTTTCATTGTTCATACCTTTCACTACCTCAAGGACCTCACTCTCCCTTAACGGTCTCTCTATCAAGGAGGCCTCCTCATCATTGATGGAATCAAAAGCAAGGCCATCTAGTTTGGGCTGCCAACTAAACTGTTCAATAAACAATCTATAATAGAATTACACCATGTGATCCCTGCTTTCAGTTTGATCAGAAGAAATTGATTCATTTACCAACTATGACTCAATGGAGTTGTTTCTCCTATTTGAGTTGGCTACTCAATGGAAAAACTTTGTCCATTTGTCACCCACTTTTTACCATAGTGCCCTCAACTTGGGTCTCCTACTCATCTCCTCCAATAAGGTAGCCATCCCCAAATCACCAATGGCTTTGTGTTTCTTCAATTTCTCTTCAACAAATAAAGCTCTCTCTTCCTCCAAACCATCAAGAACACATAATTCATTCAAAAGGTGTTGATGTATATATTTGCATAATATGGCTAGATGTAAAGAATTTAATACTCTTAACTTCAGTGAGTTGTTCATTTAAATCCCACTTTGAATATACTTGTTATGATTGGCATACAGGAGAAATTGAGTTGCTGAGGATTTTACTTTCCAAAGGTGTTGATGTTGATTCTCAAAGTGATGCTGGTACTCCTTTAATGTGGGCTGCTGGTCTTGGACAAGAAGATGCTGTGAAAGTTCTTTTGGAACACCATGCTAGTGTGAGCTTGCATTTCTTTTTGGTTTTTGTAATATTTATCTTTTACTTGTTTTCAATAAATGTTTATGTCTGTGACCTGCCATCTTATTGTGCTCTTTTGGTTGCAAGAGCTGAAGAGAAAGAGCCACTCCTGGGACTCTCCCAAGGAGCATCTCATACTAATTGATTGAGGAGCTCCCAAATATTTGGCTTTTTCCCTTATGTCATGTGATATGTTCGGATAGTTACACTGGCTTAGGATATTTGACTATAGTTTGTGCACCTTCTTGAATTTAATCTTCTAGGGAAGTATGGGTTCACTTGTAGATTCTTCTACTGGAGAAACACTTCTCATGTTTATGTGATTGCTGGCTAGTGAGGTGGGAGGGTGGCTGGGTTTTCCCCGTTTATGAGACCTCTCTGGTGTTTTCTTGGCTTTCTAATTACTGTGGGACCTTTCTCAGTTCAGTAATTGCCCAAGCTGGATTGAACCTTTGCTGAGCTTGGTTTACCCACTTTTAGGTATGCAGGGCCTTATTTGTTCTGGTTCCTATGGTACGGTTATGGGGGCATGTTTAGTTCTGTTTCTTTAATTAGGGCTTCCTGGCATGTCAAGTGGGGTTAGGGTTTCTTTTGGCCATTGGGTTTTGGTCTCCATCTATCTGTAGACTTCTTGCTCAGTTTTAGTTACTTTGACTTGCTGCGAATATTTGTTTATTTAATAATTATAATCATACCTGCACTACTGAATAAAGAGTCGCTGGTTGATTGGTTTTAGTTGTGTATTACACATATCCCCAGTAAAGATCGTTCCTATATAGCTAAAATATTCATTTAATGAAACCAATCAACCAGTGGCTCTCACTTTGGCAATGCAAGCAACTTAGAGTTGTTGCAATGAGATAGGAAGGTAAATGTTATGATGATGTCTTATGTGTGTAATCAGATGTTCAGTCTCCTGTCTTCAATACTTAAAATCTGTGTGCACAGGCCTTGTAGTAATAGTTGCATAATATTGTTATATAAGAGGTTGGGGATCCATCATTGAAAGGATCCCATTTAGTTCTTGCCCATCATCTTTGTTAGCTATTATAGGCAGAATACTTATTATTGATTTTGGAGGACATATCATCTTTAACCTTAAATCTTTAGTGCAATAATGATGTCACATTTAGCACACAAAATGAGTCAGAATTCAGAAGTGAATATCGTGGATAATCTTTGACAGTTATATCCAACCGTGTTTCAACCACAATCATAGAAAGATACAGTTGTGCTAGCTGGTTATGTTGGCAGATTGAAGGATTAATAGTTAGGAATCTGACATGATTTATTCTATGTGGTCGCTGGACAATACTGAAGTTTGGCAGAAGCTTTGTGGCATAGATGAAAAGGATAAAAAAGTGTTTGATGCTAAGAACTCATGCATACCTATAAGAACTCTGCTAATGTGGCAGCCAATGCTTAAAGATGGTTTCAGAAATCCAAAACTATAAGCAATAATCAAGTGTAAGCATGATAATGTATCAACACTATCAGTTTTTGGAATACAAATAATGGGTGCTGATCTACTCAATCATTTAAATATATCTATAGAGAAATGCTATGTACTACTCCTTCATCCCACTAGGCTGATGTTGCTGTCCGGTCAGCCCTTGGATTTTTTTTAACAAGGGCTGATCTAAAGGTTGATGGGCACTTTCACATCAGCCTAGTGGGATGGGATGTAGAATATAGTATTACTCGTATCTATATCATTTTCTTGACATGGAATTTTCATCAGCAGTTTTAGACCTCTCTTTTTTTCCCCTTATGTCATTTGCTTTGGAGTTTTATTTATCTGTTTTTTATAAGTACATTATAATTGCATAGAGGGTAGTAATATTATAAAAATAATCTTTTGTTAGTTCATTGAAATGTCCAGTGAGATTCTCTTTTATTGTTTTATTTATTTTCTTGATTTTGTTTTGCAGCTTAATGCTGAAACAGATGATAATGTTACTCCACTGGTATCGGCAGTGGCAGCTGGTTCACTGGCATGCGTAGAGCTGTTGATACAGGTTCTATACTTTTCTTCATCTTCTGATATATTACATGGACTATGTGCCTGTGCTTTCTACGCAATAAAGGAAGATGTGTATATTTGTCATCAATATTGCTCAGTTCCTGACTTTTCAAAAAAAATATTGCTCAGTTCCTGGAGGGTTGGGGAGGATTCAGTAGGGATTTTATTCTTCTTTAGACAAGTTATTTGTGGATAAGGATAGTTAATTCTTTGTAGACAGGGGGTGGTAAGTAAAGAATCTGGATACATCTTGTTCTGTGACACTAAATTGCCATAAGTTCAATAAGAGAATAATTTAAGACTTTTAGAAGTTACAAAAAAGAGAACAGTTCCAATACCTGAATCTAGTTAGTTTCTTAACAACGGTTGGCCTTGTAAGTGATAAAATGAACCTATGTTTGAATGAAGCTTATTACATATACAAGTTTTAGAATTTTTAAATGAAATCTGATTGCATTGATCAAATATGATTGTATACTGAATTGAACTTGATTATTGTACTGATTTGTAAAGCTTGGGGCTAATGTAGAAGAATCCTTCTTTGGTGCTTGAACATCTGTGATTTCAGCTCTTGTGTATATATGTGTTTGCATAATATAACTTATATATATATTGATTTTGTGCTGTTAATTTTTGCATACTCTAATTTATAGGCAGGTGCCAAAGTAAATATTAGTGCTGGTGGAGCAACCCCTTTGCATATTGCTGCTCATAATGGGAGCTTAGAAATCATAAACTGTTTGTTGAAAGCTGGAGCTGATCCAAATGCCACTGAAGAGGTGAGGCTGTACTATTCACTACATTTTTCTACTTGAGAAGTAAATCAAGCTTTTCACTTGTTTATCTCTTGTTTGTATCTGTGCATTTACTTGTTTGGAGTGTTGGAGAAGTGCTCTTGGGTTAATATGTTATTGTGTCCACTTTGTTTCATTGCTTTCTGCCTATATCTGTTCAGCCAAAATACAATGTACAGTTAAAGATGTGGCTTATATGGGTTTTTCGTTTTGTTTTTTTTTTCCCATTAGTGGCTTATGGAAGAATGATGACAAATTTCTTTAGTGCCATCTCTCTCTCTCTCGTCTTTTGGTATCTTTTACCTATAAGTGTCTAGTGCCTTCCTTGTTTCAATGGGCAACAACTGTAAGAAATGCAGTGTCCAAAACATTTTATTCATTGATACACTTAATTTTAGGACTCGATTTTTAATGTAAATCTTCCTCTCTACTCTTTTCTTTTGGCAGTGGCCTAGATGCATTTGTATTGGTCCCTGTGTACTTGGGGGGTGCCCCCTTTGGGGCTTTTTAATGAATTTTATGCTGATTAAAATAAGTATTTTACTTATCAAAATTTTGTTTCAAACTTTATTATACATGAAGAATTTGTAACCGATGCTTCTTTTATTATAAGATTTGGGGAAGCCCCATCTTTCTCTTTTTTTTGATTGGCACCGAGTGTTCGGAGTTTCGCTCCGACTAATCTCAGGGGTGTATAGGCCCTCGGTAAGGAGTTTCCTGCAAGTGCACATCGGTTAAATCAAGGGGCGAATCCCCAGTCCGATGGCCCCAAGGAGCAGTTTGCACCCATGAGGTGTTGAGCCTTAGACCTTGAAGGGAGCAAACCCTCAAGACCAAGGCCTTCACCACTTGGGCCAACCCCTTGGGGTTTTTTTCCTTTATAAAGGCCCCATCTTTCTCTAGGCAACACCTTTTTAGCAAAGACAAACATAGGAACTCCTCAAATGCTTTTGTGTGGCTTTTCTTGTAAATGCACTCTATAAGACAAAGTGCTGCTATCTTCTCAATGACCTTGCTCTTTTTCCCAACCTGTAATCTACTTACCAACTTGGAGGTCACTCCAAATCGACCTTGCTATTGTCCACTTTAACTTGCGTATGGTCAAATTTATGAAAAGTGTATGGTTGAGTCACCATAACTACCAAAGCATTGATCTAGATTAGATTCTCTTCCAAGCATACTCTTAGGTTACCAAAAATTTAGAGTTAGCCACCATTGCCTAGCATATCAGCCATATTTACTTTGATTTACAAATTAGTTGTTGTTTCAATTGGTGGGTTGTATGATTGCATATAAATAGATAGTTATAGATGGTTTCTGTCACATTAATGTTAGTTGATTTCATTGCCAAATGAAGTAGCTTTTGAATGTTTTTGGCATCACAGGGTGAGAAGCCAATCCAGGTTGCAGCTGCAATAGGCAATCGACAAGCTACTGAGATTCTTTTTCCATTGACAACAAAAGTTGAAGCCATTTCAAATTGGACCATTGATGGAATACTTGAGTACATGCAGTCTGAACATAACAAAGAACAGGTATTAATTAAGGAGAAATGCTACTCAACACTCTCAAGCGTACATCTCTTAACATTTTCTTTTTATTATTATTTTTTTCCTTTTTTTTAAATGGATGTGAATGTGCCACATAAACAAGAATGCTAGGAGGTGGACACTTGAGAATGCTGAGTAGCATTTCTCTTAATTAAGATCTTGACATAATATTCAGATACGTTGGGATGGGAGGAAGATGTCCAACATTTTCAATGATCATAATATTTGCTTCTGTGGGCTAAGTAGTGTTTTATACTAATAATGATATCTGCTTAAACTAAAGACTAAATATTCAATCTCTGAGTGTAGGAATTTGATTTTAACGGAAATTATTTTAACACACTGTTGTGTTTCTCTGTTAGCCTAATACACAACATAGCAGCGACTAAATGTTTATTGTTTCTTGTGGATCAGAATGCAAAATATGAGTTTATTTCTCCATTCATAGATATTTTGAGCTCTAGTGCCCGTGTGAATTGACTTAGCTCTAGTGCCCATGTGAATTGACTTTTGTTTGTGTATTTTTATATGTGAAGCAAAATCAAATTTTGGTAGGAAAGGAGATTACACAAAGTGAAAGAAGGTCTGCCCACTTACGAAATGAAGAAAAGATGAAAATAAAAGACTAACCCAGGGTGGCAAAGAAACACTAACATACTTGTGTCACTATAAAACTTTATCATTTTCTACTTGATATCAATTCTAAATAAATTATCGTTAAATAGTTTCTACCCTGGAGGCAGTTCGTTTTTCATGTTTTGTCTGCCAGACATGAAGTTATTGTAGCTTCTTGTATTAACTTTCAAGGGAAATATTTCAGGAAGAAACCAGAAACTCAAAGGAAGTTAATGTGCTGAAGGAAACCGCACTACCAAAGCAAGATCTCCACGAGGTTCCACTTTTTCTTTTTCTTTTTTCTTTTTCTTTTTCCAAGGTACCTTTTGTTTACTTTAATGCTGCTCAGATTCTTCATTAGGAGCACTTTATGCTTTTAATGATATGGATCGATTAGTTATTAAAAAAAAAATTCCTCATTAGGATTATTTGTTGCACGAAATTGGATGGTTCCTAGGTTTTACTTTTCCTGGTAAGATTGCACTGGACAATCTGTAGACCTTGATTACAAGAACTCTACCTTATCACTACATGATGTCATAAATTCAATTCAGAATTCAATATCTGATTTTTTTTACCTGGTTAACCGTTAGTTCAACCAAAATACTGAACCAAGGACTTTCTTGGGTCAATTACTTTTTTTATTTTTTATTTTTAATTTTTTTATTTCAAGTAGTACTGCAAAACATTTTCTGTAAGACTTTGAATTTGAATTGAAAATTTGTGCCAGTGTGGGAGAAATACTAAATGGTACTGAAATGAAAAATTACAATGCAATTTTGGTATACTTTTTGAAGTGGTTCTCCCTTCTATCACTTGCAAGGGTTGGACGTACTTACAGCTTATGATTAGAGGACTTGTGGTTGTAGTCTTAGTCAGGAAGTTCTCATACTCGTTGAGATCTATTTCATGGATTTGAATTTTTGAATTGAATTGTTGGAGGTATTGAGCTATTTGTCTGAAGTGTCGGGTCATAAAGATTATCATCCCTATGAATTACTCGTCTTAAATATTTTGGATGTAATCTGTTGGAATTCTTGTAGTCTTGTGCTTGTTGTCATGAATATTAAACATTTCAGGTGGCACCAGAAGCAAAGAAGAAAGCTGCAGAAGCAAAATCAAGAGGAGATGATGCTTACAAAAGAAAAGATTATCATATGGCTGTAGATGCTTATACCCAAGTACATACTTCTTCTGTTCTTTCTTGGACTTGTTGAATATTTTCTGCTTTGACTATTGAAAATTTTCCTTACTCGGTTGCAAGCCTATGATTTTCTATTTTGGTCGTTCTCATGCTTGATCAGTTGATAGCAGAGAACACGGTATAATATGAAACATTCTATGGTTCAAACTTATTCTGTGTGTAATGGAAGCATCTTTTGTCCACAGCTGCCTATAAAATTTAGTGTTTTTAAAGAAATTAATGAAACTCTTCTCAGTTAAATTTGTCCAGGCCATTCTTCTGACTGATTCTAGGCTCTAGCTACTAGATTAATATTTTTAGGGGGAAACTACACCTACTCCTGGAACTACCACCCTATTTGTAATGTTTCCCCAAACTTCAAAAAGCTTTAATGTGGGGAGCTCTTTTGCCAACCCCTTTCAATTCCCCCTTACGTTCAAATTTTTCGTTAACTTGGATGGCTGACACATCACATGATCTAAAATGTTCTTTATACTCCCATAAAATTAAGCAACTTAGATTATACAAAAAAAAAAGAAAAAAGAAAAGACCCACGACCAAGATGTGGATCCTGCTAAACCACATGGAGTGGGTGTGGCCATGGGTCACTCAATACTCATGGCCACAACATGGGTCTTTTTTTGCTTTTTTCTGAATTTTTTATTTTATAGAGTATTTGTCTTTTTTCTTCCTTCATTAAGAATTAACAGAAAATGTTAATAGAGGGAGGTAACTGAAGGGTCTGTTAAAATAGCTCCCCACATTGCGACTTTTTAAGTTTGGGAGAACATTGTAAATAGGGTGGTAATTTGAGGGGTAAAAAATGTAGTTTCCCTATTTTTTTGGTGTTCAAATTAGTAGTAGATGCACATGTGCTGCACACTGTTATTTGGAATGGGAATGTGCCCACCATGAGTACCTTTAGAAATCTGAATATTGTGAAGCTTTGACTAGAGAAATAAGTTTGAAACAGAATTAGAGTGGATTTGATTATTTAAATCAATAAAGTCTTGAGTACGGTTACTTAGGCTGGTACATGGATCTGGTATTTAGATTTAGATTTATATCCTCATTTATAATCTTTGTAATCTCATATACCATCACCCACCTGAGGCTATGTTTATTTGGCCCTCTTGTCCATCTAGAACCAAGAAATGCTTTTCTGTGAAAAAAGCTGAATTGTTAGAAGTTCTATAGGTTCATTTTTTCTGTGTTGCAGTTGATAATTGGTTGTATATCTAGAGATGTGAAGTACCGATACCAATGCAATACAATACAGACATGGCAGTACATAAATTCTTGAAAATCTATGATATGATACTGCAGGGAAGTAATTAACATTTAAAAATATTTTTTAGATATATTATGCTAGTTTTCAGGTTGAAAGAGAATTACAAACATAAAAAATCATAAAATATGAAACTAACTTCGAAATTATATATAACAAAAGTACAAATATTTATGATCTGTATTTGATACTCGCTTATAAAAAATTAAATAAAAAAAAGATCCATATTTGATACTAATTGATTAAAATTTAGAAGGTTTCTTATTTTCTAAGACACGCTTATATTTTACATTTAAACTCTTTTTCTTAAGAAAATTGATCTTTTTCCCTCAAAAGTATCATGCTATATTGATGCCGTAGCCTAGCAATATCTGTGGAAAAAAAAAAGAAAAAAAAAAAAAGAGGGCAATTTCCTTAATTCTCAGCCCATTGTAACCAATATCATATAAGGGTATGCCATTTATCTTGAAGTGTCCTTGCTTCTTATGTCTAGAAATTATTTAAGGTGTTGCTTTTGCTTCCAAATATAGTTATACATTTAGCTACTTTGAATGTATTGCCAGACACGTGAGCTTTCAGCTTTGTGACTCTTGTTTGGTGATGCGTATACAGGCAACCGATTTTGACCCCACTGATGCTACTTTGCTTTCCAATCGGAGCCTTTGTTGGATGCGTTTGGGTCAAGCTGAGCATGCTTTAGCTGATGCAAAGGCCTGCCGAACATTAAGACCAGATTGGTCAAAAGCTTGCTATCGGGAAGGCGCAGCTTTACGTTTATTGCAGGCAAGCTCTCATGTTCCCATCTGGACCATAGCACTTGAAACAAAAATTTTGATCTTTGTGGTCTGATGTTAGTTGTTTTGCTCTTATTATTGCAGAGGTTTGAAGAAGCAGCCAACTCTTTTTATGAGGGAGTGAAGCTCGACCCTGAAAACAAGGAGCTTGTAAATGCCTTCAGGTATTGAACAGTGCCACTTTCTCTGGACTTGGCCTTGATTTTGGATGCTGATGACTTGGGAAACAAAAAAAAAAAAAAAAAAAAAAAAAAAGAAGATAAAATTGCAGTATGGTTATGGTTCTCTATACCAATTGTGAAACCTGTGAAATTATTCACATTGTTGAAGTTATGAGTGAGTCTGCATGGGACATCATAGATTTTCAGAGAGCCTGCAAATTTTGTTTTATGAATCTACTCCATACTCTGACTACCTGCCATCTTTACAGGGAAGCTGTTGAAGCTGGGAGGAAGTTCCATGGTACTTCTGATCAGGAAAAGTCATAGTTTGCCATCTGCTGATATCCCGGAAGTTGCCACAAGAGGATGAAGGACTTGAATGTGCGGATAAATACTTAAAGGGGGCCTCCTCATCTGAGAAACTGGGAGCTTACTTTCTTTTTTGTTATTTATACCATACATAAATTATGGGGTATAAATAGAAACTGTATTTAAAAATATATATATTGATTGTTGTAACTGAGAATTGTTCGCAATTTTGGCATAATTTTCATAAGTTTTTATAGCATCCAATAAAACTTTGACACATCAACTAAAACTGAAAGCGGCCAACCCAATGTAGAGGGTTTTTTACAAAACTAATTAGCCATTTTGAGGAAAATACATTTTATCTCTCATGAACTATCTACCAATTTGTACTTTTAATCCCAATATTTAAAATGTAATACTTTACCCCCCAAAAGTATTTAACATTAACACTTGACCCTATGAAATAAACTTTAATCCCTTGAAGTATTTTGAGTTGATACTTTATTCTCCGAAGTAACTGAGTTTTGGGGTAAAGTGTCAACTCATAGGGGTAAAGTGTCAATTCAAAATACTTCAAGGAGGTCAAGTGCCAATTCAAAATACTTGGGGGGGTTAAATGTCATCTTTTAAACATTAAGGTTAAAAGTACAAATGAGTTAATAGTTTATAAGGGTAAAGTGTATTTTTCCATATCCATTTTAGATAAAAATAATATTTGGCTCTTTCATTGTGAATACTCTTGGGAATAGTATCCTATATACATAATTATTTCTACGAAGAGACTATTATCAAATGAGAATGTGTGATAGTTAAGAGTTTTGTGAAGTAGAGGTTTACAGGTGGTTACGATTAACGCTTAATGATTAAGCGCCAACCGCAATTGTATAAAGAGATTATTTAATTTTAATTATCGTAATACGCTTAACGATTATTTTATAATTGGTGGTTAACGATTATTCAAACCAATAACTTGTGGTTTTATAACCTTTTTTTTCTATATTGACTTTTGGGCTTTTTGAAGCGTTTTAAGCCTTTTAGTGCTTATTTTAAATAGTTTGGGTTAAAGTGTTGTTAAAAACAATGAATATGATGAAACCATATCCCTAACTCATATTTAAAATGACACTGTTTTAGTATTTAACATCAAAACAACGTCGTTTTAATGTTATATTTTTAAGGAAAAAATACACTTTATCCCCTGAACTATCCACCAATTTACATTTTTAACATCAATGTTTTAAAAGTAATACTTTACCCACTCAAAGTATTTGATATTGACACTTGACCCTCATGAAGTTCACTTTACCCCCTAAAGTATTTTGAGTTGATACTTTACCCCTCAAAATAATTAAGTTTGGAGATGAAATATATATCATGGGTCAAGTATCAATGTGAGATACACTTGGGGTAAAGTGTTACTTTTTAAATATTGGTGTTAAAAGTATAACTAGGTAGATAGTTTAGAGGTATAAAGTATATATTTATATTATTATATATAAGGGCAGGCGGTTAGCGACTATAGCCCCTTTTTCCCTATCTCTAAAATCACTAACTCTCTTAGACGATTAGCGGTTTTTTATAACCACCTTCTACCTACCAAAGCGATTACAAGGTTTAAGCTGTTAAAGCATCTTCGTAACTAAAAGTGAGATATTAGCTATATTTAGCTTTTTTTTTTTCTTTTTCCTTTTTACTCTAATAGAATAGCTTCATATTAGCTATTATATCTTAACGCCAAATAATCATTCACTAGCACATTGAATTGAATATAATATTATTTTCAATATAATATAATATTATTTATAATATTTTTTTCTTTGTTTTGGGTATTTGATCACCTCATTTTCCTCAAACCCTTTTATTCTTCCTCTATTTATTTATTCTCTTCCTATTCCGAACAAGTTTCTTATGAGCATACCTCTCTAATTTGTTGAGTTCATTCAAAGGTAGTATTAGAGATCGTCAAATTAATTCTCATTTAATCCGACTTGATGGAACACATGTGAGAATTGCATGGCCAATCTTGATAATTATTAGTTATATTGCATATATTTATTTTTGTTATTAATTTTAAGAATTAGTACTTACATGTGAGATGAATGTTCTTGATATATGTTTTTTTTTTTTTTTTTTTTTTTGATTAATGATTTTTATATATATATATATATGTGATTGTTTTTCTCTTTAATTAAGTGTCTACAATAACATAATAAAAAATAATATTTTAAAGCAAGTAATTAATAGATTAGAATTGATTAGATTAGAGTTGACATTAAAAAATGGATAGTTAAGATAAAAGAATTATAATTTTTTAATAAATATCTGTCCCATTTGTACACCCGTTAAAAAAAATAATAAAGTAATTAATGCGGAACATTCGAACTTTTTCTACTCCGTCCTCTTTTACTTCTACTTCTACTTTACCAAATCACCATGGCCCCGTCTGCGTCTGGATGCACTTGCAGGTCCCCTCTCTCTCTCTCTCTCTCTCTCTTCCACGCACACACAAAAACACGTAAAGTTTTTCTTCAATATATATATATGAATAGTTTTGCACTTTGGTTTGTTGTCTGAATTAGGCTGTGTTTTGTTACGCTTAAAAGTACTTGAATGCTTCTTTTTCTCTTCCTTCTCTCTCTCTCTCTCTCTCTCTCGCACACGCCCACACACAAAAGTTTGAATAGTTTTGCACTTTGGTTCGTTGTCTGAATTAGGCTGTGTTTTGTAACGCTTAAAGTACTTGAATGCTTATTTTTCCCTCTTTCTGCGTCTGCAAATTTTTACTGAATTCCCTCCCTCTCCCACTTTGCTACTCAGTGCATTGGCAAAGAAACATGAAAAATTTCTGAATGCTGCTCGTACCGGCAATCTCAATCTCTTGAAGAGTAAGTTCATATTTTTGTATGTTCATTTATTTGTGAGCGGGTGTGTGTTGATTGTTTATTTTGGGTTGGATTTTATTGGGATAGAGTTGGCGGGGCAGCTTGACGAGGGGAAGGGGTTGGCGATAACGGTGGCTGGTATCAAGAATGTCAAAGACCGAGGGGCCCTTCACTTTGCGGCCATGGAGGGGAAGACTAAGGTTTTGAAGTACTTGTTGGAAGAATTGAAGCTTGATGTTGACACAAAAGATGATGACGGTATGCGCCTAATTTCATCCATCGTCTCTATTTATTATTTTCTAATTTTTCTTCATGCCCTCTTCTACATTGTTTTGATTGATTCAATTAGATTAGAAATAAAGGGTACCCTTTTGATATATTGTCGGGGAAAATGATAATTTAAGGAAGTACAATGTGTAAGTGTTGTTTTTATCGTTTGATTGACTTTCTGGTTAGCCTTGTGGAAAGCGCATGTTGCAAATGTACTTTGGATTGCATGTCCTTTGTAGGTTTTATAGTTTTGATATAAACGTTCTCTCCGTCATGTTTGTATGCTAGGTGAGAAGACACTATTTATTTTGTTTCATTATCAATGATGATACTGTTGGATTGGTATCCGTGGTTGCATATTTGCCCTTGAAAGCTAAAATTGGTTTAATTTGTGTGAACATGTTGGTGGAGCTCATGGTGGTTTATATTTTTCCCTTTTGGGTTTTAGAGAGTATTACAGTACTTTTGCAGGTTGGAATGGAGGCCGTTCTACATAGTTAGACTATCAAGCTCTTAGGCTATTAAAATTGATGTAGAGAACGGAAAATGATAATAACAATGAGATGGGTAAGTTTATCTTTTTGGAACAAATGCTTTGGTAAATATATCATTTAACTAGTGCATTTTTTGCTATAATCAATATGGAGTAAGAGTTTCTTCAAAAAAAAATTTCATTGTGAACCCTGAAAAGGCAATGAGGGATGACATTCCTTCTATAACTTGATATAGCTTCTTGTGCTTTAAAAAGTATGACTAAAATATGTTTCCTTAGTGCCACATAGGATACCCAACGTAATAATATTGCACTGTTCTATATTGTTCATATTATTTGATAAGTAAAGACTATAAACCTTCAAAACATAACCCAGAGGGTGTCTATTTTAAAAGAGAAAAAAAGGTTGAAGTATTGGATCGCATGGGCATGGAATTGCCTTGTAAGCTGTTAAAGATCATATGAATGATTAGATGGTTCTTTTGCCTCTCGTGATAATATTTCATCATCTTACACGTATATGTTTCATTTGTACAAGTTGTTAGCAAGTCATGCTTCAAATTATAGAGTTACGCTTGACAGCAAAGAATCACGGAAGGGTTGTGTTATCAAGATGAAGGAAAGTAAGGAGGGGTTTTCTAGGTTCACAATTAACATAAAACATATTGTCATGCCTTATGGTTCACAAATGAATATCAACGGGCTCAGACGCTATTGTAATCTTGGATTTGGCAGATATAGTTGTCTAATTGCTGCCATTTAGTTCATGAGTCATTTTGATTTTGAGTGGTTTACATTATCCTTTAATCATTAGTAAACAAACTTGTCATAATTTCTGTGGTTGACATTTATTTGTCTTTGATTTAATAGTATATGTAAGTAAACATGAGATGACATGCATTCTTTCTTCGTAAAGGTTTCATGCTTATTGGTAATAATGTTTTGGCTTATCTATTGATTTTTGTTTTTTATCTACAGGTGAGACTCCTCTTATTCATGCTACTCAGCAAGGACATGCCGGTACTGCCAAATACCTTCTTGAGTGTGGTGCCAATCCTGCTATATCTAGTGACCTTGGGGCCACAGCACTGCATCATTCTGCTGGACTAGGTGCATATTCTAATTTTCATCCATTGTCTTCATTTTTGGGTTTGCCAAATGCCTTCTTGAGTGTGCGTGTGAAATTTATTCTTAATTTTGCCGGTTTGTATGATCTCTCCTTATTTGATTCGTGAGTCACATGTCTTCATTTTTGGGTCTGCCAAATGCCTTCACATCTCTTCATTCTCATTTTAATAGATCTCCTTAATAGTCTGCCAAATACTTCACTGAAGAAATATAATGCGCTATCCAAGAGCGCCATTTCTCCATGAATCTGCACCTCCTCTACAAATATAATACGAACTCCCAATTGACATGATCATAAGCCTTCTCAATGTCCAATTGGCAAAGCACCCCTAGCTCACCAGATCTGATTCTACTATCAAAACATTCATTTGCTATAAGCACAAAGTCAAGGATTTGCCTACCTCTAACAAAAGCATTTTGGGACTTCAAAATAATCTTCTCCACAACCCTTCTCAACCTATTGGCTAGGACTTTGGCAATAATCTCGTAGACTGCACTCACAAGACTAATAGGCCGAAAGTCCTGAACATCAATAGCCCCAAATTTCTTCAGAATGAGGGCAATAAAAGTGGCATTAAGGCTTTTTTCAAACTTACTTCTCACATGAAAATCATGTAACACCCCCAAATAGCTTTGATCACAACCAATAGGGATTGACACCTTTTCATTGCTCATACCTTTCACCACCTCAAGGACCTCACTCTCCTATAACAGTCTCTAACAAGGAGGCCTCCTCATCATCGATGGAATCATGGGCAAGGCCATCTAGTTTGGGCTGCCAACTAAACTGTTCAATAAACAATCTATAATAGAGTTGCACCATGGTCATTGTTGACAAATATATGATATCATATTTGGGGATGGGGAGTATGGAGACCATAGTGTTGATTTTTGGCACAGGGAGGATGGAATTTATCCTTACCCTTTGGGTGATTTTCCCTCTGCCACCATGCTGGACTGGGCTTTGTTTGGGGATGAGGAGAGTGAAGACTTTTTTGAGGTTACTCCTCATAAGGTTAAAGGTAGAAGGAAGCTTTTGAATATGGAATGGTCCATTAACTATGATGTGAAGGGGGCATCATCTAGGTGAGGGAAATGCAAGTCTCTCGCCTGTTAGAGTTTGAGGGTTTTGGGCTTTGTTTGTTTTGACTGTTTTGGGGCTGTGTGCTTTTTGGGTTGGTTGGGTTGTGGGCTCTTTTGCTGCTTTTTGGGATTTGGGCTTGTAGGAGCTCCTTGTGTATACGGCTTGTGTACTTAGGGCGCCTTTACGCTTTCAATAAAGTTTTTATTACTTATCAAAAAAAAATTCTGATACATCATAACTGATACTCTTCTGTCTTCTTGGGTACAACAATGTCCATATGATACTTAAAAAGTAATGAGAAACAGCAAAATCAAAATGCCAGATAATTATAAGCTTATTTCCCATCTCAAGAGCCTTTGGTTCTAGATTCACTTTTGGGAGCATCATCCCGGAAAACTCGTTGATCTCATACAGAAATCCAGCTGAGAACAATAAACATGCTGTGATAGAAAAATTCTAATAGAAAGTTCATGCCTCTTTTTCTTTTTCTTTTTTTTTTTGTGCTTGATTAACCTTGACTAGGATTTTATTTCTAGAAATATGGGTACAAACATCCTCTTGCTCTTCAAAACTTCTATCATTTCTTTCCCTCCAAAGATACCTCAAAAGGTATGACGACGCCATCTTCCACGTTAAGACTGCCATATAACCCTCTCCAACAAGAAAACTTATCTATTACTTGTCTAGGCATAACCAAAGTTAGCCCAACACAACTGAAGATAGCCCTTCATAAGGCACTAGCGACCTTATAATGGAGAAGAAGATGATCCACATATTCCCCACTCCTTTCACACATACAACACCAATTGACCACAATGACGTCCCGCTTCCTTTGGTTATCCATTATGTGGATCTTCTCTTGGATAGTTGACCAAGCAAAGAAAGCCACTCTCTAGGGGATCTTAATCCGCCAAATACTCTTCCAAGAGAAAGGAGTGCCATTGTGAGGGACAAGAACATTATAGAAAGATCTAATGTCAAACAACCCCCTTTTGGAAAGGGTCCAACAAAGCATGTCTTCACTTCCCATATCAATCTAAGGAGTACATAAATTAAAAAAAAAAATAAAGTGTAGACATCCCCCTCTTAATCATGAGCCACTCTAAGAAAGTTTATGTTTCATTGATGGGAGCCACTAGAGAGCTCCAAATGATTTGCTACCATGTCTTGGTATTAAACTCGCTATGAAAATAATTGAACTATAAACTGTAAAGTTAATACCAGAGCACTAACTGAAACATAATTACATTTATATTACCTACAATTGTGTCCCACATTACAACTTACTATTATGTTTATATAGTTATTACCTTCAAACTATACACATAATCAAGAAGATGTCATAGTTGACTAAACCCAAACCTAATCAGTCGCCAACTAAGCCTTGTCTAGGTCACCAAAATACTAAGTTTCTCCCTAACTCTATGGATCAAAGTTCAAGTAGTTGTTGGGTACTCTCACAGCCCTTGTCTTTATAAATGTAAATTTTGACAATTTTAGTAGAATTGTGAGTCCACAGGTCAATAAGTAAATACAATCAACTATGCCTTGTGTAACATGAGCCTTCTTTGTACCATTAAAATTTCTGTCTTTTGTTTGATTGAATATATGAAATACAAGACTGGCTTAGAAAATTTAATGCAATTTTGTAGAAAACGAGAGACTTTTCTAGTCACTTGAAATGCCAAAACTGGAACATGTTATTATTTTCAATACTATCATGTAAAAACTACTCCAAACCCAAATTTTTGTGTCACCAAGCGCTTCCTCCATGCCATACAATCATAATCAACTGAACATGCATTCCAAAGTTCCAAATGTACTATCAAAATTTACTCATTTGAATCAAAACCCTAATTTCCCTTTTTATTACTTTTTCAATAACCATAATGCAAATAACAATCACAACTTCCAATGTGCTAACACAATCAATATTCTATAAAAATTAATTATACCTTAAGATAATGGAAAGAAAATTGGTCATAGAATCTTAGGGCTTGTTGGAGTGTGCGATTTTTTTGTATTCTTTTCTATTATTCTTTATTGAATTCAAAATTGTGAATATTGAGAAATTTGCTTTTTTAAAGTTATGTTTGGATGGTTTAGAGAATATGAAACAAAATTAGAAAAGATGTTTGGGAATGTGAATTAAATTGAATATATTTGACAAAAAAAACTTTAAATTTTAAAAATCAAAAGCTAAAAAACAAAAATAAAATAAACTGGTGGTTCGAAAACCACCTAGGGTGGCTTCGCCATCCCCAAAAACCGATTGGGGGTGGTCGAGCCTCCCCCAAGGGGTGGATCGGCCACCAGAAAGCTAATGGGGTGGCGAGCCACCCAACGGCTTGGGGTGGCTGATCCACCCCAGGCAGCTGTTTGAAAGAGGTAGAGCCACCCCAAAAATTGCTCGGGGGTGCCTCGGTTACCCCCCCATTTGTTTCGGGTGTGGCTAATCCACCCCCTGGGGGTTGGGTCAGCCACCACCCCTAGGTGTGGGGTGGCCACCGGACCACCCTGGGTATTTTTTATTTTTTTTATTGCTATTTTCTTTTATATTATTTTTTAATGTTTTTTTTATTATTATATTTGTTTTGAGTTGGGTTGAAAAAATTGAGTTCAGTTAAATTTGAATTGGGTTGAAAAAATGAGAGTTGGGTGGGTATAATAAACACCCCAACATAAACTCAAAATATAGTAAAAAATAATAAAAAATAATTGATTACCTAAACAAGCCCATAGCCTCTTTGGGTTCTCTCCAAGCTTTCCTACTTCTTGGATTTTCTCTTTAAGCTTCTCTCTCTCTCTCTCTCTCTCTCTAAAAATACTTTCTAAAATCTCTCTCAAGGTGCTAGAAGTCAAGGAAAGAAAGAAAAGAAAGAAAATGAAATTTCCCTATGAGAACCCATATTTATAGACATTTTCTAGTTTCATTCAAATGAAATTTGTTTCCTTTGAACATGACGTTGCAACCATTTAAGTAGTGAGTTCCACCTCAACTGTTTTTGCATGTGACATGTCTCTTTCAAACGGGATATGTAATGTTCGAACGAGGTTTTTCTTAAGAGAAATGTTACATGCACTTCTAAGTGCTTGCTCCCAAGTGCACACTCTTTGACATGGCAGTGAAAATCATCATTGGATTTTGGATCCAATAGTGATTTTCATTGCAACGTAAGGGAGTGCACTTGGAAGTGAATGTAGCATTTCTCTTTTCTTAATCACTAAGTAAAAATTTTGGAGCTTGATTTCTTTTATGTGGCATTCAATCACGTTTGAACAAACCTCCTCTCGTTTGAATGAAATACCTATTTTCAAAATTCTATGTTTTTAATTTTATCATTTCTATTTTCCTTTATTTGGGTATTACACAAAAAGCCTCTCTCTTATGCATATAGTGCCAAGCATTTCCTCAAAATTGGAATAAATCTTGGACCAGCTTACCAATTGAAATTTGAACTCTTCACCTAGTCCACCCCATAAGAAACCTCGATGTAACTTAATGCAATTGGCCACACGAGCAAGGAGGGGGGAAAAACGTGAAATACTTGGGTAAATTGGATAGGGTGCTCTTGATTAAGGTAATCGTACCAACCTTGGGCAAGTACATCCTCTTTCAACTAGCCAAATAATACTATATCTTGTTAGTAACACCATCCCAAATAGATTTGATTTTAAAAAAGGCTCCCAATGGAAGACCAAGATACGTAAAATAGGCAAAGAAGAAACCATCAATCTAGAAGTAATGTTGTATGAATAAAAAAAAGTGCAAAACCCCTCTAAGAACACAAGAAAGAATACATTTCCATAGGAACCAATTCCAACTAAGCCAAATTAATTTCAAACCGGATACATCTTCAAAGCATAAAAATAAGGCACACAAATAGTGGAGGTGGTCTAGATTAGTCCCACAAAATATCAAGGTGTCATCCACAAACAAAAGGTGGGAAATATTAAGTGCATCATAGTTCCTAAACACCACAGAAAAGCCTGAAAGAAAGCCCCCGTTAACAGTTGCAGATAGCATTTTACTTAAAGTCTCCATAACAATAGCAAACAACAAAGGAGACAAAGGATCTCCATATCTCAAATCACAGGAACTGATGAAGAGTCTGAACAAATTGCCATTCACCAAAACAAAAAAGCGCAACAAAGAAATATAATGCGCTATCAAAGAGCGCCATTTCTCCATGAATCTACATCTCAATAAATATAATAAGAACTCCCAATTGACATGATCATAGTCCTCAGTGTCCAATTTGCAAAGCACCCCTGGCTCACTAGATCTGATCCTACTATCAAAACATTCATTTGCTATAAGCATAGAGTCAAGGATTTGCCTACCTTTAACAAAAGCATTTTGGGACTTCAAGATAATCTTCTTCTCAACCCTTCTCAACCTATTGGCTAGGACTTTGGCAATAGGTCGAAAGTCTTGAACGTCAATAGCCCCATATTTCTTTAGAATGAGGGCAATGAAATTGGCATTGAGGCATTTTTTCAAACTTCTTGCATGAAAATCATGGAACACCCCCAGGTAGCTTTGATCACAACCAACAGGGACTGACGCCTTTTCATTGTTCATACCTTTCACCACCCCAAGGACCTCACTTTCCTCAAACGGTCTCTCTATCAAGGAGGCCTCCTCATCATCAATAGAATCAAAAGCAAGGCCATCTAGTTTGGGATGCCAACTAAACTGTTCAATAAACAATCTATCATAGAATTGCACTATGTGATCCCTGATTTTGGTTTGATCAGAAGAAATTGAGCCATTTACCAACTGAGACTTTATGGAGTTGTTTCTCCTATTACAGTTGGCTACTCAATGGAAAAACTTTGTACTTTTGTCACCCTCTTTTTAACCATAGTGCCCTCAACTTCGGCCTCCTACACATCTCCTCTCCAATAAGGTAGCTGGTAGCTGTCTCCAAATCACTAATGGCTGTGTTTCTTCAAGTTCTCTTCAACAACTAAAGCTCTCTCTTCCTCCAAACCATCAAGAACACGTTATTCATTCAAAAGGTGTTGATGTATATATTTGCTTAACATGGTTATATGTAAATAATTTAATACTTAACTTCAGTGATTGTTCATTCAAATCCCACTTTGAATAGACTTTTTGTGATTGCTTACAGGAGAAATTGAGTTGCTGAGGATTTTACTTTCCAAAGGTGTTGATGTTGATTCTCAAAGTGACGGTGGTTCTACTCCTTTAATGTGGGCTGCTGGTCTTGGACAAGAAGATGCTGTGAAAGTTCTTTTGGAACACCATGCTAGTGTGAGCTTGCATTTCTTTTTGTTCTTGTAATATTTATCTTTAACTTGTTTTCAATAAATGTTTATGTCTATGACCCATGCCATCTTATTGTGCTCTTTTGGTTGCAAGAGCTGAAGAGAAAGAGCCACTCCTGGGACTCTCTTCTTGTTATAGAGTTTTGCTTGTGTTTGACAGAAACTTCAATATCAAAAACTTACTTATTTTTCTAGGAGCATCTCATACTAATTGATTGAGGAGCTCCCAAAGATTTGGCTTTTTCCCTTATGTCATGTGATACGTTCGGATAGTTACACTGGCTTAGGATATTTGACTATAGTTGGTGCACCTTCTTGAATTTAATCTTCTAGGGAAGTATGGGTTCACTTGTTGATATGTGGTTGCTGGCTAGTGAGCTGGGGGGGGGGGGTAAGTTTTCCTGGTTTATGAGACCTCTCGGGGGTTTTCTGGGCATCGTAATTACTGTGGGACCCTTCTCAGTCGAGGAATTTCCCAAGCTGGATTAAACCTTTCCTGAGCTTGGTTTACCCACTTTCAGGTCTGCAGGGCCTCATTGTTCTCCTTGGTCCTTATGGTACGATTATGGGAGCATGTCTAGTTCTATTTCTTTAATTAGGGCTCCCTGGTGTGTCAAGTGGGGTTAGGGTTTCTTTTGGCCATTGGGTTTTGGTCTCCATCTATCTCTGGACTTCTTGCCCAGTATTAGTTACTTTGATTTGCTGCAGTATTTGTTTATTCAATAATTATTTGTTATAAATTTTGTGGACCGGTTAATATATATTTCAGAATTTCATATGTCCATTACGCATCATCATGCCTGCATTGCTGAATAAAGATCCACTGGTTGATTGGTTCCAATTGTGTATTACACATTCCCAGTAAAGATCGTTCCTATATAACTAAAATATTCATTTAATGGGAGCAATCAACCAGCAGCTCTCACTTTGGCAATGCAGGCAACTTATGAGTAGTTTTGATTTGATATGGAAGGTACTTGTTATGATGATGCCTTATGTGTAATCAGATGTTCAGTCTCCTGTGTCCTCTTTCTAGTGCTATGTCTAGTGGGGCCAAGCAAGAATGAAAGATGAAAGAAGGTAGGACTCAGACAGGGTTAGAGAAGGAAACCTAGTTAAAACAAGGGAGTTCACCATCGTACCTTCTAATGGACTTGGAGGGGAGCAGCGATAGGCTCCACCTTTCTAGGAGGAGCAAGATGAGAATCAGAATATTGATTCAACGAACAAATTGGAGGCATTGAAGTCTTACCAGGAAGTAGATTTGTGTAGTGATGAGGAGGAGCAAGTAGAAGATTGGAATACTTCACCTCGCTCCATTGCTTCCATAAAGGATAATGTGGCTAAGAGGATTCTTAGAGCGAAGATTCATGAAATGAAGATGGCTAGGTGGAAAGTAGGATCCCGGTTATCTCTATCCCTGCGTCAATAATTAAAATCTGTGTGCAGGCCTTGTAGTAATTGCATAATATTGTTATTTATGAGGTTCGAGATCCATCATTGAAAGGATCCCATTTAGTTCTTGCCCATCAACTTTTTTAGCTATTGTATTCTTTAACCTTAAATCTTCAGTGTAATAATGATGTCACATTTAGCACACAAAATGAGTTAGTCTTCAAAAGTGAATATCGTGGATTATGTTTGACAGTTATCATTTAACCACATTTCAACATCAATCATAGAAAGATACAGTTGTGTTAGCTAGTTGTGTTGGCAGATTAAAGGATTAATTCTTAATCTGACATGATTTATTCTATGTGGTTGCTGGGCAATACTGAAGTTGGCAGAAGCTTTGTGGCATATAGATGAAAAGGACAAAAGCGCTTGATTCAAAGAACTCATGCATACCTATAAGAACACTGCTAAAGTTGCAGTCAATGCTTAAAGATGGTTTCATAAATCCAAAACTATAAGCAATAAAGAAATGTAATCATGATGGATCTGGCTTACATGTTGTTATTGAAATAACAGCATGTATGCTATTATAAAATTGAATGGTGAGGATTTAGTTAAAATAATTGAAGGGTTCAGATCTATCATAATAAATATCAATTTTTTCTCTCATCCATTACTTCATTTATTTATTAGCATTTATTATGATAAATCTAAACTATTCAATTACTTCAATTATTTATTATGATAAATCTTCACCATTCAATTTATAACAGCATAAATGTTGTTATTTTAATAACATGTAAGCCAGATTCAATCATGATAATGTACCAACACTACGATAGTTTTTGGAATACAAATAATGGGTGTTGATCTACTCGATCATTTAAATATATCTATAGAGAAATGCTTTATGCTACACCCCCATTCCACTTGGCTGAGGTGGCAATCCCACAGCCCTTGAATTTTATTTTATTTTTTATGCAAGGTTAATGGGCGTACATCAATCAAGTGAGATGAGGTGTAATATAGCATTACTCATATCTATATCATTTTCACAACATGGAATTTTCGTTAGAAGATTTAGACATCATTTTTTTTTTGTTTACCTTATGTCATTTGCTTAGGAGTATTGAGGGTAGTAATATATATATGTACATTATAATTGCGTAGAGAGTAGTAATATTGTAAAAGAATTTTTTGTTATTTCATTGAAATGTGCAGTGAGATTCTCTTATATTGTTTAATTTATTTTCTTAATATTGTTTTGCAGATTGATTTTGTCACAGATGATAATGTTACTCCAGTGGGAATAGCAGTGACAGCCGGTTCACTGGCATGCTTAGAGTTGTTGATACAGGTTCTACACTTTTCTTCATCTTCTGATATATGACGTGGACATTGTGGCAGTGCTTTCTACTCAATAAAGGAAGACATGTATATTTGTCATTAATATTGCTCAGTTCCTTTTGGAGGGTTGGGGAGGATTCAGTAGGGATTTTATTCTTCTTTAAACAAGTTATTTGTGGATAAGGATTGTTAATTCTTTGTAGATAGGGGTGGTAAGTAAAGAATCTGGATAGATATTGTTCTGTGGCACTAAATTGTCATATGTTCAATAAGAGAATAATTTTGAGACTTTTAAAAGTAGCAAAAGAGAGACAGTTGCAATACCTGAATCTAGTTAGTTATTTAACAACAGTTGGCCTTGTAAGTAATAAAATGGACCTATGTTTGAATCAAGCTTGTTTCACATACAAGTTTTAGACTTTTGTAAATGAAATCTTATTGCATTGATCAGATATGATGGTATATACTCTGAATTGAACTTGATTATTGTACTGTATATTGAATTTATGTAAAGCTTGGGGATAATGTAAAGAATGTTAATTTGGTGCTTGAACATCTGTGTTGCAGCTCTCTGTTTATATGTGTTCGCAGAATATAACTTATATATTGATTTTGTGCCGTTAATTTTTGCATATTCTAATTTATAGGCAGGTGTCAAAGTAAATATTAGCGTTGGTGGAGCAACCCTTTGCATATGGCTGCTCATACTGGGAGGCTAGAAATCATAAAATGTTTGTTGAAAGCTGGAGCTGATCCAAATGCCCTGAAGAGGTGAGCCTGTACTATTCGCTACATTTTCTACTTGAGAAGTAAATCAAGATTTTCACTTGTTTATCTCTTTTTGTATATGTGCCTTAACTTGTTAGGAGTGTTGGAGAAATGCTCTTGGGTTAATATGTTATTCTGTCCACTTTGTTTAATTGCTTTCTGCCCATATCTGTTCAGCCTAAATACAGTTTACGGTTAAAGATGTGGCTTATCTGTTTTTTTTTTTTTTTTCCCCTTTAGTGGCATATGAAAGAATGACAGGATTTCTCTCTTTCTCTCTCTCTCTCTCCTTTTCGTAACTTTTGAGTGTTTTTACATTGTTGTTGACATTTATGAAATTTTTGGGATTATGGGGGTTGATCTACCCCCAAAAAAAAAAAAAAAAAAGGACGAGGATTTAATTGATTTGTGACACTTAACTTTAAAAAACAAAAAGGTTTCTGAAGACTTTTAATGTATATTTATCAAAATGACTTAAAAGAAAAAGAAATCCCCAGGAGAAAGAAAGATGATGCTTTTTGACACTTTGGCCTCCTTATTAACAGTAAAATTATATTTCCAACTTGATTTTATTTTCTTTTTGCTTCTTAGTAGCTCGAGCATATTGCTTTCTTAAACTTTTAAATTGTGTTAGGTTTTAGGAATTTAAACATACCATAGGTTGTGGAATGTCCTATGCTGGTGCCCCTTCCTCATGTCGTCCCTCTCTTTATTTCTATTTAAAGTTCTATACATGATCAAAATTCAAAATATATGATTGTCTTTTCTCTCCTTACATGTGCTGTGCTGTGCCTGTGAGTGTGCCCTATCTATTTTCATGTGATGACATTTATGTAGTACCTTCCTTGTTTCGATGGGCAACAAATGTAAGAAAGGCAGTGTCCAAAACTTTTTATTCATTGATGCACTTAATCTTAAGACTTGATTTGTAATGTAAATCTTCCTCTTCTACTCTTTTTGTATTGCTCCATGTACTTGGGGGGTGCCTCCTTTGGTGCTTTTTAATGATTTTTTTTTTTTTTGATAATTAATGTTAATATTATTGAAAAAAGCACAGAGGCTCAACCCTAGTACATAGGAAGTATACAAAGAAGCCCCTACAAAGAATTAAAAGAACACAAGCGCAAAAAGTCATCTAGCGTTGGGATAGTGACACGGTGATGGCAGGCTTTACAGGCGAATCCTTCTCTTTTATGGTCCTTACGCTCTATATCCTTCCCTTTGTTCATCACCACCTCCACAAAAGACTTTCCTCCCACCAAAGGCTGAGTCTTCACTGGAGTTGAGTTCTTTTGGAGGCCTCCTGCTTGCCAACATATTTTATCAACCTGTCTATTTAAAGGCAATGCCTCCAACCACAACTGTCACGTCCTCCAGAAGCACAATGTAGCTATGTGTCCTGCCACAACCGAACTCTGTAATCTTCATGAACTTCCCATACTTACTCCCCCTTTTCTGAAATACAATCACAGATTCTCCTACCCAATGACTCCGACAAGCCCCCAGTTCCAGAGTTCCAGGCACCAACTCTTCCATCACCTTGTGTAGCCATACCAGTCTTGTAAACCCTAACTCAACTGACCTGATTTGACCCTTGCCCCATTCTGTCAGCCTAACAAGCCCGTTTCCTCCTACTGATCTCAATTCGTAAGATTTAGATTCTACATAAAAATAGCCCAGGTATCCCATCTCCAGGCTCACCCAAGAGATGATAACTAGAAGAAGTGACTAGCAAATCTAATTCCCCCAAGCTTCGTCTCCTCATTTTGAACATATGCAAACACCTCTTGAAGGAAAGTAAGGAGCTTCTTTCCCAAAATATAGACAGAATAGGGAAATCGTTGTTATTCATGATTAATGAACTTTATGCTGATTGAAATAAGTATTTTACTGATCAAAATATTGTTTCAAACTTCAGTGTACATGAAGAATTTGCAACTGTTGCTTCTTTTATTATAAGATTTGGGGAAAAGGTCTATCCAAGTTGACCTTGCTATTGTCCATTTTAACTTGTGTATAGTCTAATTTAGGAAAACGTTTATGGTTGAGTCACCATAACTAACAAAGCATTGATCTAGATTAGCATACTCTAAGGTTACCAAAAAGCTAGAGTTAGTCACCATTGCCTAGCATATCAACCATATTTACTTTGATTTACAAATTGGTTGTTGTTTCAATTGATAGATTGTATGATTGCATAAAAAGATAGTTAGCCAATTTCATTGCCAAATGAAATAGCTTGATGTTTCTGGCATCACAGGATGGTTTGAAGCCAATCCAGATTGCAGCTTCAAGAGGCTATCCACAAGCTGTTGAGATTCTTTTTCCGTTGACATCAAAAGTTGAAACCATTCCAAATTGGACCATTGATGGAATACTTGAGTTCATGCAATCTGACCGTGGCAAAAAACTGGTATTAATTAAGATCCTGACATATAGTATGGCTATGTTGGGATTGGAGGAAGATGTCCCAACTTTTTCAATGATCATAAATATTTACTTATGTGGGCTAAGTAGTGTTTTATAGTAGAAATGATATCTTTTTAAACTAAAGACTAAATATTCAATCTTTGAGTGTAGGATTTTGATTTTAAATGAAATTAGGGAAAATTACACTTTACCCCCCCCCCCTCTCCCAAAGTTTCACCCGATTTGCAATTTTACCTTCAATGTTTAAAAATTTACAATATACTCTAACAAAGTATCAAAAATTTGCAATGTAGCCAATTTGTTTTTCCATCCAGTTTGATAGAAAAATTGCTCACATGCGGGGCACGTGCATTTTTGGTCTAAGATTTCCAAAATTGCCCCATGCATTTTAAGAAATTCCAAAATGCCCCCAATTCAATAGTCCAAAAAAAAAAAAAAAAAAAATTAGGGTTGGCTACGGCCACTCATTATGGCCATTTGGGTGTGGCTCGAAGGGTTTGGGGTGGTTTCGGCCACCCCCATTTGGCCCCTTGGGGGTGGTCAGCCAACCCCATGGGCCATGTGGGTGGCTCGCCACCCCAATCCGGTTGTTTGAGGGTGGCGAGTCACCCTTGGCCATTTGGGGTGCTGGCCACCCACAAACAGCCGGATTCTCGCCACCCACATGGCCAAAGGTGTGATTGGCTAACCCAAAATGGCCACAGGGGTGACTACGGCCACCCCAATATTTTTTAGATATATATATATTTTTGTAAGAAAACAAATATAGGGGGCAATTAAGTATTTTCCTTATTTTCATAAGAGAAAATGGAAATTATTAACGAATGGGTTACATTGCAAATTTTTAAACATTGGAGGTCAAATTGTAAATAAAGTGAAACTTTAGGAGGGTAAAGTGTAATTTTCCCATGAAATTATTTTAACACATTGTTATGTTTCTTTGTTAGCCTGATACACAACATAGCAGTGGCTAAATATTTTGGAATTCTTTTTATATATATATATATATTTGGAATTCTTGTTGGCATCCCTATGAGTTAGTCGTCTAAAATATTTGTATGTAGTCTGTTGGAATTCTTGTAGCCTTGTGTTCGTTGTCTTGAACGTTTAACATTTCAGGTGGGGCGAAAAGCAAGGAAGGAAGCTGCAGAAGCAAAATCAAGAGGAGATGATGCTTTCAAAAGAAAAGATTATCATATGGCTGTAGATGCTTATACCCAAGTACATACTTCTTCTGTTCTTTCTTGGACTTGTTGAGTTTTTTCTGCTTTGACTATTGAAAATTTTTCTTACTCGTAGGCCTATGATTTTCTATTTTGGTTGCTCATGCTTGATCAGTTGATAGCGGAGAACAAAGTACAATATGAAATATTCTTGGGTAAAACCTATTCTGTAACTAATGGAAGCATCTTTTGTCGACAACTGCCTATAAAATTTAATGTTTTTAAAGAAATTGATGAAACTCTTCTCAGTTACATTTGTCCAGGCCACTATTCTGACAAATTCTAGGGGAAAACTACACTTACTCTTGGAACTACTACCCTATTTGCAATATCTCTCCAAACTTCAAAAAATTTCAATATGGGGAGCTATTTTACCAACCCCTTTCAATTCCCCCTTATGGTAAAAAATTTCATCATTAACTTGGACGGCTGAGGCATCACGTGTTCAAAAATGTCTGTTATACTGTTGTGACTCTTGTTTGGTGATGCATATACAGGCAATCAATATTAACCCCACTGATGCTACTTTGCTTTCCAATCGGAGCCTTTGTTGGATGCGTTTGGATCAAGCTGAGCATGCCTTAGCTGATGCAAAGGCCTGCCGAACATTAAGACCATATTGGCCAAAAGCTTGCTATCGGGAAGGCGCAGCTTTAAGTGTATTGGAGGCAAGCTCTCATGTTCCCGTCTGGACCATAGCACTTGAAACATAAATTTTGATCTTTGTGGTCTGATGTTAGTTGTTTTGCTCTTATTATTGCAGAGGCATGAAGAAGCAGCCAACTCTTTCCTTGCGGGAATGATGTTCGACCCTGGAAATAAGGAGCTTGAAAATGCCGTGAGGTAGTGAACAGTGCCACCTTCTCTGGACTTACTTAGGCCTTGATTTTGGATGTTGATGACTTAGGAAATAAAAAATATAAAATTGCAGTATGGTTATGGTACTCTATACCAATTGTGAAACCTGTGAAACTATTCACATTGTTGAAGTTATGAGCGTGTCTGCATGGGGCATCTTAGACTTTCAGAGAGCCTGCAAATTTTGTTTGATAAATCAACTGCATACTCTGACTACCTGCCATCTTTACAGGGAAGCTGTCGAAGCTGCGAGGGATTCCCTTGGTTCTAAACAGGAAAAATCATAGTTTCCTGATCATGGTAGTCGTGGGCCTCGTGGCTGACCACTGATATGCTAAAGGCCTGAAATTGCTAACCAAAGTACTTTTTGAATTGCATTATCATATCGATCATGACCAGTGCCCTTGTTACTTTTTCTCTCTGTTTCCTTGTGCTTTCAAACGCAAGCTGCTCCATGACAGTATGACACTTTGCTGTTTTTTTAGTGCATGTGAAGTTGACATATGTTCTTTGTGCATACAAAGTGCCAGTGCAGAATACTAACAGCAGGAAGGAGCACACCGGAGAGAGTAATGCTATAATTCCTATAAATCTCTTTCGTATTCTCTCAAAACTGATGTGATTTTTAAAATCACCATTAAATTTTGATCCAATAGTGTTTTATTACAAATCCAATTGTGATTTTAAAAGTTACATTAATTTTAGGAGAATAAAGTTTTATGGGTTATTCCCAATAGATGAAAGAAAATATTCCTCCCCCATTGGTTTTTTTAATGGCCTCCAATAAAACTGACATATCAAATAAGAATACCAAATGGAATAGAGATGAAAGCACCTAATCTGTCAACAAATTGGGGCACTTTTGTCCTTTCCCTTCAGGTATAGCCAGATTTACAAGTCAAGAAACAATGGTGAAACCCTTTTGGAAGCTCTCTCTCTATTTATAGACAACAAGTTGATTAACCATCAACAAATTATCTCATCCTCTTCATCCTTCACTTGTTACATCCCCTCTCTCTCTCTCTCTCTCTCTCAACTTAGAGACAACAATGGCAGAACCTTGGAAGCTCTCTCTGTCTCTCTCTCAACTGGCAGACACCAAACTGAGTAGCCATCCACAAATTATTTCATCCTATGTCTCTCTCTCAACTTGTAGACAACAAACTGAGTAGCCATCAACAAATTATTTCGTCCTCTTCTTCATTCACTTGTTTCCCATGCAAACCCATATTTGGAAGCTCTAATGGCTTCCAAATATGGGTTTCATTTCTATTGCCAAATTTATTAACTCTATTGAACAGGATCCTTGGCTATGCCCGTTTTGCAAAGGCCCTTAAGAATCTCTCTCACACTATCTTTGAGTGCTCCTTTGCTAAGATTTTGTGGAGAAACTCTCCTTGGCCCCTTCTTACGGATGCTCTTTGTGAGCAGCCTTTTGCAGCTTGGATTGTGGCTATTTTGAGGCCTCATTTGAAGCTTGCCATTCCCATTTAAGAAGTCCATAAGTTTCAACTTCAAGCTGCCATTTCCATGGATTATATATGGTTTTCCAGGAACTAGCTTGTCCATCAAGCTGTTATTCCCTCCCCTATGCAGTCCCTCCTCATTCAGATTGCTTCTACCTCTGCAGATCATTGTAATGCTTGGACAGATTCCACTGTGTCTTCCATTTGGTCTCCTCCTTTGCCATGTTCCACCAAGGCAAATTTTGATGTGGTTTTGTCTTCAGATTTTGCGTGGCTGTCATGGTGGTTAGTGATTCAAATGGTAACATCATTAGAGCTACTAGTAAGAAGATGCCTTGAGGTGAAGCTCATGCGGCCCTTTTAGCGGTTCAAATTGTAGCTTCATGTAGTGCTTACTCTCTTATCCTTATAGGGATGCCTTTAATATAGTTCTTGCTATTCAACAACCGTAGTTATTTGAAGGTTGAAATTTTTATGATGTTGTTTATGACATTTTCCTATATTTCTTTCTTTAGCTGAAAGGTTAAGAAAGTTTTTAGGAATGCTAACTTTAGAGCATATAGTTTGGCTAAATGAACCACTTCTCACTGGATCAAAAGTGAAAAGATCTCGCTTGTAACCATTTCCCCTTTCAATCACAAAAAAAAAAAAGATAAGAGAAAAGCTGCCTCAGACATAGCTAGGAGCTCCACATGCGATTGGTCTCATTTTTCTCTCTTTCTTCTCTTCGTTCTCAGCAACAGTTTCTTCGGCCTGTAGCCACACAGAAGCAAGAGACCTGGGGAGCGGGGATAAGTGAAAATTGTTTTCTTTTTGTTTGTAAGAAAAAAATAAAAAATCCAGTGTTTTCTTTGTCGATTTCATGTCTATTGCTTTGATTTTTTAGATGATTTGTCAGCCTCTTATTGGAGGCTGCAAAAGCTGTAAAATCTTTTACGGCCCATCTGGATTCTGGACCGAAGGTTTTGTAGAGTTTATGTACGAATAAAGTATTTAGTTGCATAAAATTGACCAAAAGTTTCTCTAAGTATTTCTTCTTTTGGTTTTACATTTGCGAAAAGCATCCCTTCATCTTCTAAATTAATTTTCTCAATTCCACTATATATCTTACCTTTATTTAAAAAAAAAAAAAAGCAAATAAAGAAATGGTTACACAGGAGTCGTCTTATTCTTGATCCAAATAGAAGACCAATTGAGAATACTTTCAAACACAAAGTTGGAAGTGATCCATCGAACTACACAAAGTGCACAATAAAACTCTTTTGAAATACTAAAGAGATAATTAAGCATTAAACTGAGATAATTTATTTGATTGCATTAAATGTTGAGTGGAATATTTTGTTTTATTATGTGATAATAAAAAAAAAAGATTTTGTTTATTTTACGCTGTATTTGATTCAGTCTTATTTAATCAAAATTTCATTGCTTGGATTTATCTTTGTGTATATATGTATAAATTTTTCAGAATTGATTATTTTAATATTTGTTTCTCTATAAATTTTATTTGTATTGAAATATAATAGGTATTACACTAATGAGATTTTAGGTTTTAATTCATTTGAATATTGTATTTATTTATTTATTTTGTGATTTACTCAATTGTTTAACACTTTTTGAAAATATTGAAAGAGAATTATTTGATTGCATTAAATATTGAGTGAAATATTTGTTTTATTTTGTATTAAAAAGAATAGATAATATTTTGTTTATTTTGCTTTGCATCTTTTGAAATGATTAGAATTTTATTGGTTTTATTTATATTAAAATATAATAAGTATCACACCAACAGTATCAAAGTTTCTTACTAATTTTTTATTAATGTTTTGATAATCATAATTCAAGCTTTCTTCTTGCTATTTTTATTTCTTTTATACTTTTCATTTTAAACTACACATATGGGAACAAGGATTTTAACATGTTTTAGTTTATGTGGATTAAACTAAAACTAAGGCATTATACTCAAATTTTCAGGCAAAATAAAGCAAAAATTTATTTGATTACTTGCAAAAAAAAAAAAAAAGATTTCCATTTTTTGGAAACACGAAATAGATAATTAAGCATTGAATCTGATGTAAGAAGCTTTATTTGATTACATTAAATGTTTAGTAAAAAATTTTATATTATTTGGTATTCATAAAATAATATTTTGTCTTTTTTTTTTCTCTGTGTTTTTTCTTCTTCTTTTTCGAATGTTCAGAAGTATATGAGGTTGATGAATTTAAATTTTGAAAAATTTAATTATATTGCGGCACGTCATTTTGTAAAATAATTTTTTTGGTAATTCTAATAGTTTCTCAATTCTCCATTAGACGTGTTTAATTATAGCGTCCATTTATAAATATTTTTGCTTCAATTGTACGGCCTGGAGAAGTAGTTATAGATTTATAGTCGAGAAACAAACTTTTGACTCAATCGTACACAAACTCACAATTCGTGAAATCTTACAAGGTTCACTCACAATTTGACACACGCACCTTTCTCGTCAAGTAAAGACTATATAAGGCACACACACCATCGCATATTTTCTCATCTTTCTCCTTCAGTTTAATTTCTAGCCCAAATTTAAAAGCCATCTAAAAATACTCACATATATATGAAGAGCATGTCGGATAGCGACAGAGGCTCAAAATAACTATGCAAAAAGATGATTTAGGATTGGGTGGTTTTGGGAAAAAGAGGTATTTCTTTCGGAAAATTATGCTTTACCCTTATAAAGTTTGGAGCGATTTTTAATTCAATCTTCAATATTTCAATTTTTGTAATACATCTAAACTTTTAAATTTTTGTAATTTGATCATTTCGTCAGTTAAAGTGACTTCAACTGACGGAATAGCAATCATATGACTCGCACGTGATCATTGTTGGCTTTTTTTTTTTCCCCCAAAACACCCCCGAAACATTTTCTTCCAATTACTTGTACTATTTGATCACATCACCTACAGTCTTGCCAGGAATCATAACTGCAACGTTAATCCATCGATTTGGGGTTTCATCCTTGTATACAGCAAGAGCGTTCTCAAACAGCTAATACAATTCAATCACTATACCAATCATGCCAAAAGACAATTAGGCAATGAGTCTTCGTCTCTCTCTATGTTTGAGTTTAAAGAGATAGAAACCCCATATATGAAATGTAGAGAAGTGTCATAGGTCTAAGCATTGAAGGACAGCTGGCAAGGGAGAAGTGAGGAGCTGCAACTACTTGGCAGGATAGCTGGCAAGTGAGAAGTTGAGGAGCTGCAACTACGGGCAGTTAGTTGTTAGCTTCTGTTAAGTTGGTTAGCTGTTAGACAAATGGGAGGAAATTGTAGTATAAAGTCTATAGTTCATTTTGTAATGACTAGCTTGTTGATTGTAGAGTTCATGTTGAACTGGAGAGTGGGCATCTCGAATTGTCTTAAGAGGTTGAGCACCCTTGAAGTGCTTATCATTCAATAAAAGTTTCATCATTCTTCTCATCTTTTCTTTTCTTTCCTTCTTTCTTTCAATTATGTGTGCAATTACAGTGTTTTCACTAAGAGCACTGTTACGAGAAGTTGATGTTTTTAAGGCTAAAGAGACACTAATCAAGAATAGTTTGGGAGGAATCTGAGTGTGCTTTTCACACAGGCATAAGGTGAGGAATCTAGAAATGACCTAACTTTCCAAAACCCCAAGAAAATTCGAGAAAACTTTGGAAAACAGTATACCTTAGTTAAACCCTAGACCTCCATATCAGATCTAGAAGCATAAAAAAGAACCAATCGGAAGACAAGGAAGCAAAGCCAGATCAAATTTTAGACAATAAAAAAGAAGTCTCTGATAAATTTGAAAACTTTAAGCTCATAAAGTGATATTTACAACTCCCAACCAAGCAATAGGAGAAGATACCGAAACCCATGAACCCATGAAAAGAAAAGAATATCCAGTTGATAAAAACTAGAGAACGCAAAGTGATTCTCTAGAAATGAAAGTGGTACAAGTGGGATCGAATTAGGCTTTCTTGTTCATTTCATCTCATTGAAATTCTGTCTCTGAGCTCCTATCTGCAGAATTCTAGCTGGTTGTTTCAGGAAATCAAGGCAACCAAATGGACACGGGAAGAGAATAAGCTGGTTGAGAATGCTCTTGCAGAATACGACGATGAAACCCCAGATCTGATGAATTACTGTTGCAGCTATGATTCCTGGCAAGATGGTAGGCAATGTGATCATACAGTTCAAGGAATTGGATGAAGACGTTTAGGGGCATTTTGGGAAAAAAAAATTAACAGTGATCACATGACTCCCGTGATCACTATCCTGTCAATCAAAATAACTTTGACTGACGGAATGGTCAATGTAAAATTTGAAAATTTGGATGTATTATAAAATTAAAATATTGGAAGTCGAATTAAAATCACCAAAACTTTAGAGGTAAATGTAATTTTTCTATTTTCTTACTTGCTCTATCCTTCTTATCTTGCTCTATCCTTCTCATCACATTAATATGATTGAAAGATATTGTTACACATGGTTAGAACATATTTGAGATTGTGATTGAGAAATAAAATTTTTAGTTAAAAATATTTTTTGACAAAGTTTATTTTAAGTTTTTGTCAGTGTGTTTTAACCATTTTTAAGTTTTTGAACCTTTAAAATGCTTTCATTTTTTTTTTTATCAAACGGACACTTTTTTTCTTCAAACGGACTGAGTACTAACTCTATTTTTAAGTTGTTTATTTTTTTCAATTTATAATTTGTTTGAATGTTTGTTCTTTGATCAAAATTGAATCTTCTGAATTAAGATAATAAATTGTTTGAAATTTTAGTGGGCTAATGGAAGATTATGGTGGGTTTATTTGATTGTTGTGAAAAAAAGGTGGTAACTTCACTAAACCTACAAATTTTCGCGCTTTTAATAAACACCCCCAACGTTCAAAAACTCACTTTGATGTATTCAATTTTTTTTTTCTTTTACTTTCCCTCTTCCATTAAGATTTTGCAATTAAATCAAACAGTCAAATGAATAAAAGACCTGTATACCCCTAATTTTTTTAAAAATCTCAAATTTACCCTTATTTATAAATAAAAAAAATTATTATTATAATTATTATATTAAAAAAAAAAAGTGACCCACCGGGGGTCACTTGGTGACCCACAGCGGGTCACCAAGGTGACTCACAATGGGTCACCACACCCCCATCTTCTTCTCCTTCTTCTTTTTAAAAAATATAATAATAATATGACATGTAGGTCACAATATGAGTGGGTTAGATCCATCGTAAACCCACAAGTTAATAAAAAATAAGGGTATTTTAATAATTTAACACCTGTTTGTTAAGATTTCACAAAAAATCTTAATGGAAGAGGGAAAGTGGAAGTAAATTAAACTTTAATACATCAAAGTGAGGGTTTTTAAACGTTAGTAGTGTCTACAAAAGACGCGAAAGTTTGTAAATTAGTGAAATTACCCAAAAAAAAGGAGAATAGAAACTCTTTCAAAATATTAAAGAGATATTAAACATTAAACGAGAGGATTTATCTAATTGTTAAATCTTTGAGTGAAATATTTTGTTTTACTAGGAGAAAAAGATTTTGTTTATTTTGTTTTGTATTTGATTTAGTTTAAGGTTTCTATTTAATCAAAATTTTGTTGCTTGAATTTATCTTTGTGTATTTATATATAAATTTTTCACTATGAATTGACTATTTTATATTTGTTTCTCTAGAAAGTTTATTCATATTGAAATATGGTAGGTATCAAACTAATGAGATTTTAGGTTTTAATTCATTTGAATATTTTTTTTTATTGTTTTTTTTTTTTCGTTTTGTGATTTACTCGAATTGTTTAACACTTTTTTGAAAGTATTGAAAGAGATTTATTTGATTGCATTAAATATTAAGTTAGTATTTATTTTATTTTATATTAAAAAGAATAAAAAATATTTTGTTTATTTTGCTTGTATTTTTTTTAAATGATTATAACTTTATGGATTTTATTTATATTGAAATATAATAAGTATCACACCAACAATATTAGAGTTTTCTATTAATTTTTTATTAATTTTTTGATAACCAGAATTCAAGCTTTCTTCTTACTATTTTTATTTCTTTTATACTTTTCATTTTAAACTACACATATGGTAACAAAGATTTTAACATATTTTAGTTTATGTGGATTCAACTAAAACTAAGGGTCTTATGTTGTAATTCATTTGAAAGTTTTATAATTATATATTTTTTTTTCCGTTTGTATTATACTCAAATTTTTAGGCAAAAGAAAGCAAAAATTTATTTGATTACTGTGCGAAAAATAAAAAAAAGGATTTTCGTTTTTTGGAAACACGAAATAAATAATTAATCATTGAATCTAATGTGAGAAGCTTTATTTGATTACATTAAATGTTAAGTAAAAAATTTTGTATTATTTTGTATTCATAAAAAAAACATTTTGTTTCTTTTTCTTTTTGTTTTTTTTTCTTCGAATGTTCAGAAATATATGAGTTTTATTTGTATTTATATTTAATATATATCACACCAACAATATGATAGACTCTTACTAATTTTTTATTAATGCTTTGATAATAAAATCAAAGTTTTATTCTTGCTATTTTTTTTTTTTTTTTTTTTTTCATTTTAAACTACTGCGATAGGAGTAGTTGGCTCTAAAGAGAGAACCTTTAACCTCTTTCTAGCTTTTTTCTCCGATGAGTTCCTTTAGGGAGGAGTAATGGTGATAAACAAATAGATTGTAGTACACAAATACACAAACCTATTGATTGAAATTTATAATGATCGAATGATTTTTATTGTTCTATTGATTGAAATTTAGCAAGAAATCTAGTAACATAAACTTTATTTCTTGAAAAAGTTAATAATTCAAACAAAATTTTGTGACAAATTCCTTGTCACTAGATAAATATATTTATATATATGGGCTATAAGTTATTGGGCCAATAAAACTTGCTCATAATACAGATATAAACCTATTGGGCCTATAGTTTTCACCACAACAAACAAACTGCACTCCCTCTTTCTCTCATTTACCCCGCAGATCTCCTCGCCACCGTACCAGTTCAATAGGCAAGTTTTTGCCTTTTCTAGGGTTCTTTGTTGAGTTTTATCTTGAATTTAAATTGCCAAATTTAGTGTTACATTATTTAAATTTTGTTACACGTTCTCAAATGTTTGATCAAAAAGTGATTTTTTAGAACTGAGTTTTTGATAGATTCGAAGAATTTTGATCCGTCTACCGATAATCTTCCAATCTTTGTATACTTTGATCTTCAGGCTGATTACACAAGATTGATTTTTGTTATACTTCCTCTTGTATTTTATCAAATAAAGTGAATGTTTTAGTGTTGGGGTTTTGCTAGGGTTTAAGAATTTGAGCTTGGAAGAATACCAATGGCTTATATGCGTAGTCTCTCTACAAGAGCGACCCTTATAGCTCGAAGATGCCACCCATCTTTTGGTTATGTTCTCCATGACGATGATCGAAAACATAGCTCAACTGATGAAGATTTGTCGTCCCAAAGGGTCGATAATTTTCTTCAGAGGAGGTCATTCGGAAGTAGCAACTTCAACAAGTCAGCTGGGTTTGGGGCCCTTTTCCCAGATAGAGGATGTTCTCACATGTTTCTTCCACCGAGCACCGGGCCCACTTTCTCCAGGTATATGTCAACTACAGTTGGTGAAGGGTCGGACAAAATTGAAATGATTAGTGATGTTGCTGGGGTTCTCACGGATACGACTGTGCAAGCAGTAGCTTCCCAGGTTGCTGCAGTGAATGAGGTTGCCATTGCTGCTGCCGATTCTTACTTGCCTGTCAAGGCGTTGCAGTACTTTATTGATGGTGTGCATTCTTTTACTGGCTTGAACTGGTGAGGAGCCATTTTCAATTTTTTTTCTTAATTTTTGAATGACATATCTAGGTACCATTATGGTTTCCGTAAGATTGGATGCTGGAATAATCACAACATTCAGATATGGCGGAACATAGTTTATAGAGTGTTGGTGGTCATGAAAATGCTCAAAGAATTACTGAACCTAAAAAATAATGATGCACAAAGAATCAGAGGTGGTTGTTTTGATTAACCCATTTCTCCTTGCATGAATCACTATAAAAATACCATTAGTCTGAAATTGGAGAACCGGCATTTTGAACTGTGAATACTTTAGGTTTCTAGTGACCGAATTTTAGTAAGACGCAGATTGGCATAAAGCTAATGTTAACACTGTCTGCCTGAATAATAGCTACTGCTTTAGTGTGAGTGACATGGAGAGCAAATTGTTCTGTTCATTTCATCTGCATATGAAGATTCTCTTCAATAATTTGTTTGGATGGGGGATTTTGGGAGGATTTCTATGGTGGGAACTCACTATTCCCTTGTTTGAGAGTTTTTCACTTTTTCTAAAGGAAAGGGGTGGAATGGAACCCCATATTCCATTCCATTTATTTAGATGTATTCTCTAAAAATTGAAGAAATCAAGTATTCCCCTCATTAAGATGAGTGAAATATCTTTTCTGCTCTCCAAGTAATAAAATACTAATAAAAAAAGGAAGGTATAGTTGTAGAATCATGTAATTTCCCTCTCTATTCCTTTTTTTTTTTAATCTTAAATTTCAAAACAAAGGAAAAGGAAATAACCCTATTTATTCAATTGTATTCCATTCCCGCTTGATTTTTATCTTTCCATTCCCTTCCTTCATAAACTCCCAAACACATTGTAAGGGGGGGGGGGGGGGGATGAATTTCTTTGTTATGGTATAATATGGCTTAGATGGTAACAGTTCATTATGTGGACTCTATTAAATTTATGGAACCAATCACTGAAATTGCATTTGTAATGGTTGCCGTTTTCATTTCACACAAAGTGTATTGTTGTACAACTAGGTTTTTAGTTACTCCCAGAAAGTTATTGCCAGAAGACAATGGATTAAAAATGCAATCTATTATCCAATAGGTTTTGTGGTTACACCACGATCAAAGTTGATGTTACAAATGAAAGTATTTTATTTTATTTTTTGTTACTTCTTTCAGGTGGGCTTCCATAGCTTTATCAACTCTTTTGATTCGAGGAGCAACAGCTCCGCTTTTGATAAATCAACTTAAAGCTACCACAAAACTCACTGTACGTGGAATTACTTGGTAGTTACAACAGTACGTTTTAGCTTATTTACATTGCTGTCTGATATGCTTGTTGACAATCTGATGCACTCTTAACTAGAGAACAAATAAGTTGTTCATTACTTTGAAGAAGGCTTTGCTAATATTTAGATGCCATGCCTGTTCCATAAATTATTTACTTACCACTTCCACAAAATGGTTTTCTTTATATATATATATATATACATATATATATATATATATTTGTAGATTAAAAATTCTCTGGAGTTAAAATTTTGAGGGGAGATCTTCTTTATGTTCTATCAGAATAAAAAAAAAAACTAATAAATGTACTCTTTGCATAGGTTTTCTTTTATATTAAACGGTATTTTTATTAATAGCATACATCCTTTTATTTTCACATACTGCAATGTGTCCTTAATGTTTCCTGCATGTTCTGCAGCTCATGAGACCACGCTTGGAGGAGTTAAAGCAGCAGATGCAAGATAAGGTATTCTACGTAATTGTTGTTTGTGACATCACTGACATGGTATCACTGACACCTGCAGTAATCATGTTGATACAAATTGCCCATGAGTCTGGTGTCACCTACCCATGACAATGCCTGTGGTATCTGTCATTACTCGTTAGTCACTGCCATAGCTGGTGTATTGTTGGTGCATATGTTTTTATGTCACCTAAACTACCAAATTTTCATTTACGTCTTCGAACTTTAAAAAGTGACATCAGGGTCCCTATACTACCACCATGTGTCAAATTAGACACTTTTGCATTTTTCTCCCCAAAATACTCTTAATTTTATTAAAAAATAAGCATTTGAAAAAAAAAATTTAATAAAAAAAAACTGAAAATACCAAAAGGGGGTGATCTTTTTCATATTAGCCCCTTATTATTATTATTTAAATGGTTATTTTTTTATAATTATACTTTGGGAAGAAAAACGAACACTTGTTTAATTTGACACTTGATTGTAGTGTGGAGAGCCCCAATGTCACTTTTAAAATTTGGAGGCGTAAATAGGAATGTGGTGGTAGTTTAGGGGCTAAAATAGATTTTCTCTGAACTTTTATGTTTCATTATTATTTTGTTGGATGATTGAACATGATCCACAAATGCCATGATTTGGTGGTGTAGGTTTCAAATTATGTAAAACCAGGGATCTAGAATGCTACTTAAACCCAGCCTGTCACCACTCGCCTACCTACCTTGTAGGCTAGAATATATCTATATACTGCCAGGAAATTCATTTAATTTTGGGTGTATCTGTGCTGTGAGAAATATCTAGTTACATTCTTGAAATGACAAAGGTTGCCCAATCGGCCTCAAAATATCCTTGCGCTGATAGAGACAAGGTGTCCATACCTCTCTGATCTTGCTTTCCTTCCCTCCGAAGAAAATGTCTCTGTTAACTTCTTTTCTTTTTTTGCCTAAAATGCAAATTTATATCTCCACTTGCCAGGTTTTTTCAGCCATCTGCTCATTCATTGTTCCATCATTTCGATGTTCTCGTGTATAAAAAGCCTTACCTCTTAAAAAGGATTTCTTCAAAGCTTTCTGTGCATTCTCTAACTTTGTTTGTGATAGGCTGTATCAATTGTGGATATGAATGCAATAGGGTTGTAGATATCCTTCAGAACTGACCCTTCCTAGCATGTAAACATTCATTTATTTTTTTCAGGGTATGGACCCTGCGGCTGTGGCTGAAGGTCAAAGAAAAATGCAGAATCTGTTTAAGGAGTAAGCAACTTTTCCATGACCTGTAAGAGGAACTCATGGCAATTAAATTCTTTGGTGGCTTTTATACTTCTGTTGCTAGTATTTATTTTTGGGTTTCATAAAAAAACCAATGCTGATAGAGATCACTAGTTAGATGATAAAATGCATGAAAGAGCCCAATAAGCTGTGATTGGCATCATGCAAATTTCTTATTGGCAGTTTGTAGTGCAAACTCCTTTTTGCATTTGCATTAAGGGCATTGTTCGGTGGTTTCAGACCGTTGATGAACTATACAATTCTGAAAAATAGCTCCCTCACTATTTTCTATTAATGCCAAAAATTGCATGTGGTGCCTCTTTTATAGGCCCAAGTTTGAAACCCTGAATTTTGTGTCATATTTCATTATCTGGTGGATTGACCCTGGAAGTTTATGGAATTGTAAGAATTAATTGGGAAATAGAGAAAATTAAAGAATTCAAAAAATTATATAGATTCAATTAGGCATTTTGTATTGGACATATTACTTGAGTTTCCTTTATCTTCATACCATGTAACAGTAGTGTAGAATAAAAAGTTGAAAATAGTGCAGAACAAATGTGTTGGAGATTATCAAATTGGAAGAATGTTACTTATAAGTCTACTAGTAATGGTCAGCAGATTGGACAGTAGTAAGTGACTATGAATCAGGGTTAAGGTTTTATGGCAATTGGTTTTCCAAGAGTTTTCTTTTCTTTCTTTTGGACTCTTATTTCTTTTGGACTCTTATTGGATCACAAAATTGGGGAAAGGAGAGGAAAAATAATAAAAGTGCTGAAGAAAAGAGATACTTTAAAAAGAAGTGAAGGATCCAAATGACATTGGGAGTTGCGTTTTCACCTTTAAAAATTCAGTAAGGAAATTGTTTTTCAAAATTTGACAGTTAGATCATCATTTTTTGCTTCATCTATTCATGGTCTAGAGTTTGGAGTTTAGATTAGCTGTAAGCCAAAAAGGAGATATGTATGAGCAAAAAGGAGAGGTTCAGGGTAAGAAGACAAACTACCTTTTAGAGCATCTCCAACAAAGGTTGTTATTTTAGCTATTGAAAATACCACTTTTTTCATTTTAGCTACTTGTTTTTCATTATACACTCCAACAGAATATCTATTTTAACTCTCTACTCTAATTAAATATTATTTTTATTGTTTTTATTTTCGTTGAGGGAGAGGGAGAGAGAAAGGAGAGAGAGAAAAGAATAAAAAATTCTTACAAATTGCTACAGTGAACTTTCATATTATATGAAAGTTCATTGTAGCAGATTTTAGGAAAACTTCTATTTTAAAGTGTCTGTTGGAGCTCCAAAAAGGGTTATACTAGCTAAATTTTAACAAAACTTCTATTTTAAAGTGGCTGTTGGAGATGCTCTAAGGGTGGAGTAGCGTTTGTGTACAAGCCTACTTATGCAAACCTCCTTATGTTTTCATTGTTGATAACAACCTTTCTTTGTAACATCTCCTACCTTAGGCCTAGGTTAGTCCATAGGTATGCCCAAGGTAATGGGCTTAGAATGTGCAAGCCCATTTAACTGGGCCCAAGTCAAATTAGGAAATAGATCAAAAACTCATTAAGCATAAGATAAATTTATATTTATTATAATATTTCAAAGGGACTTGCTATTTAGTATTTTCCGTCATTCTCCTATCCTCCCTTTTTTAAAATCAGCCATTAGACTACAGATCCAAGGACTGATTTTTAAAGGAGGGTGGGAAAATACTAAATAGCAAGTCCATTTGAATATTACAACAAAATAATCCATCCTCCACTTTTGAAAATCAATCATTAGATTTGTAGGACCCACATCCCAGCCTCTCTTTTTGAAAATTAGTCTTGGATCTATAGGACCCACATGGGAATAAGTTCTATGCATCTAGAGCCTGGTGTAAGGTTTATTTTTAATTTTTTTATTTTACCCTTCTGAAGAAGAAAGAAGAAAAAATTATTTGGTATAATATAAGGTCACAGAAAAAAATGGATGCATCCTGCTGTGGTACTCGTACTTGATTTCCCCCTTAAAGAGTATCTTTGGTTATGTTTAGCTTTGTAAGATATTCTCTTTTCTAATACAAGCTTGTATCTTTCAGCTATCATTGATTGACCAATTCTCCCTTATATTGCCTACATTTTCCCTGACATCTTCATTTTGTCATAATGATTTGGGCTCGGCAGATATGGTGTGAGTCCATTTACTCCATTGAAGGGACTCTTTATACAAGGTCCTGTCTTCGTCAGTTTTTTCCTCGCAGTAAGATAAAAAATTTCCTTTTCATAACTTCCTGCTAATAATTAATTGTTGATTTTAGATTTGATCTTTAGAGGTATCTCTGATAACATTTCTTTGGCAGATTTCAAATATGGCAGAAAAAGTGCCATCATTCAAAGGTGGTGGAGCCTTCTGGTTTGTTGATCTCACAACCCCAGATACTTTATACATTTTACCAGTCTTGACAGCGCTGTCATTCTTAATAACCGTGGAGGTAGGTATCTTCTTTACCTGGACATTTATGCCAACTTTTCTTACTTTCTGTTTAAGGAGGGGCCACTGAGTGTTGAAATTACCATGATTAATTTGACTCAATTATTTATTGAATACTAACGTTCTGCTCCCCTTTATTTCATTAGAGTTAGTAATGTGTTCGATCTGGATAAGGCTGCACTAAAACATGTTCAAATCCATAAGATCTGAACCTAGGCCACTGAATTAATTTTTTTATGAAATCAAAAGTTAAAGTGCATCAAATCTGTATACTTACTATGTCGGAGGATTGTAGGGTGGCATTTATGTCCAGTAGACAGTAGCTGAATCTGGAATCAATTGACTTTAACTATTGTTCAGAAGTTGCGGAGTTGGATGATAGCTTCATCCGAATCGTCATTTTCTCTGCAGATTATTCTATGGCTAACCATTTTCTACTAGCGTATATTGAACTATGAAGTAATTAATCTATGCCAGAAAATATCTTTAAATTTTTTTCGAGTGTTAAATGCCAGAACCTGTACTGAATGAACTTAATTTTGTCTCTGTTTTTCTTCTGGGTTGGAAACCTAATTGCTTCACTATTAACTTACATAGTTTATCAGTTATTCTAATTCTGCTTTTAGTATTTTGCTTTTTTGGGGGGGAGGGATTGGGAATTCTTGAAACGAATTCAGAGTCAAACTCATTTTTCGCTGTTCCTCAGTGCAACATGCAAGAGGGTATGGAAGGAAATCCTGTTGCTAGCACCATGAAAAACGTTTCAAGGGGCCTTGCTGTTCTTACAGTTCCATTTACCATGGGTTTCCCGAAGGTAATTTCCTATCTTTTAGTTGCTTTATACATATTATAGTATAAAAGCTTTTTTCTGTTCACTTGTATTATGAAAAAATGAATATAGCAATAAATGATTGCACTGTAATGCTTGTTCCCATAATTGGCTAGATGGGTTTAGTGTTACGTGATCATAAGCTATTTTCAGTTTTTGCAGCATTGCATACTTCTCTCCATATAAAGCCAGGTGCCCCCTTCTCAAGAAGGCATTGAAAAAAGAAATTTTCCTCTAAAGTGCATGAAATGCTGGAAAGATTTTTAAAGGCAACATAGTAGTTCATTAGCAGAGTACCAAGTTGAGTACCCCTGGGGGTACTCAATTTGTTTATTGTCCACTGTAGAATTTAGAATCTTGAAGATCATCTTGAGATGACTACTTGATGTGTTAATTACTTGATAGTTTTCAATACTAGTAGTTGCTTATAAAAAAAAAATGTTTTCAATACTAGTAGTTTCATCTTAATAGTAATATAAAGAGTGGTAGCTGTTGATGTATTTTGTTTTCTTGTTTTGATAATTGTTTTCCACTTTTTTTTTTTTTAAAAAAAAAAAATTGTTTTATGTACATAACTCAAGTGACATTATGAGGAGGTTTATCTGTGTGTTTGAAGTCTGGCCGATGATATTTGTTTCCTGGCTGATGATATTTGTTTCTTTAACCCTGCAGGCTATATTTTGTTACTGGATTACTTCCAACTTGTTTTCGCTCATTTATGGGCTAGGTGAGTCCTTTCATATTCTAACTTGCCAGCAATTTAACTTCTTGTCTGCCTTTTCCATCTCAGGATGCACGTTTAGTTATGAGCAATGTGCATGTTTTTATTTCAGCTTTAGAAGACTGGAAGTTGAATGAAGAAATTGACATTGATGTTAACGAAGTTTTCTGTTCACTTTTTCTGAATAATGACTGTTTTTGAATTTTGCAGTGCTTAAATGTCGTGGGGTAAAGAAGTTCTTGGGTGTTCCTGAAATACCCGTGGCGCAGCCTACTAGTGCCCCGCAACCTGCCTTCTCTGCATTTTCAGCACTCAAGCTTCCTACAATGGTCAAACAGGAACCTACTTCTGTACCTTCTGAATCAGTGAAACTTCCAGACCGAAGAATATCTCCATCTTCAAATATCAGTCAAAGGCTTAGAAGTTTAGAGAAACAAGTAAAGGGAAGAAAGAAAAACAAGAAGAGGTAAGGGGGAAAAAAAGTTCCGACAGTTCAAACAACCAAGATTGTAACTTATTAGGTTTGATGCTGTTATATTCTTTGAAATGGTGTCTCAATTATTTTGTTGGGATAAGGTTTAATACCTGAGAGACCAACAATGAGCTTTAGCTCAAACAGTACTTCCTCCCTTGATAGCAAGATGGAGGGTGAGATCTTGGGGTTCAGGTCTCACTCTCTGCGTGTCTAACTTACCAATAAAGAAAAGGGTTAATACATGAGGGAGAGAGAGAGAGAGAGAGAAGAAAGTCATATGAGGAGTTATTAATACATTAGATTCAACTACGAGTCTTTGTAAGTTTGCTAAATGAGTTGAAAGTTTTGTATCTGTTCTCTGCATGAATTGATGATTGTTTAGTAGAAAAAAACTTCAATTTCTGTCTATTTTGAATGTCACTTCTTCTTTCCATGTCTCACGTCTATTTACTTATTAATATCAGAGAATTGTATGTTATGTTCATAACTTCCTCTCTCAGTTCATGGTGTCGAAAGCCTTCGGCTAAATAATTAGTTATCGTGCTGACTTTAACTTAAAAAAATTGCGAGTCTAACTGGACCGGCCTATTGGCTCGTGAGACCAGAAACAGTCCTTTTCCTCTGGTTGATCCTTCAAGTTCTAGTCTTGAAAGTTATGATTGGGGAAACCTCTGCTCAAGTTCTGAGAATTGCCAACTAGGTTGGGCTGCCATGGCTACCCTTGTCTATTTCACTTTTTTGTTCAGCCAGAAGATAATGTATTTGACGCCTTGCAACGACGGTGGTAATGAGAGACCATGTCGAAAGGGTGGTGGCCGGCATAGTTCAAAGATAATGGCAGATAATGGCCCTTTCAGCCTTAGTTGTAGAAGCAATAGGAGCAGCTGGAGAAGTCATTTTTCTCCTTGAGGGCCTATTAGTGAAGTAATTGTCGAGCCTCAAAATGAGACCTTGATCAGATCTCTGTGTTCTTCATCTTCTCCATAGAAAACAGCCACAATTCACCACGGTATCACTAGTGAAGCAAAGAGCCTCACGTTGACTGGCTTTTCAAAAGTTCATCAGAGTGCAAACTCTACTATTCATCGGGTAGCTTCAGCATCAAAAATAATCTAATCTTCCTTCTAACTGAGTTTTATCTCTTTCTGATAAGCTCAAGGGTCAGATTTAATTACAGCAAACGTTGTCGTTTTAAAATCAAACTTGATTTGAAAAAAAGAAAAAGAAGCTCAACGTTTAGCCATGGGCTTCAAGGATTACTGCATGCAAGATGTACATGTTGAACATAGAAACCTAATGACAACTTGGAATTGCAATATGAAGAAATGTCAAATTTTGGACTGGGCTCTTCTGTAATCGCTTGTTTTGATAGGGCTGATGGGACCCACGTGCCCCAAGCATGATTTATTTGTTCAGACAAGTGAGCTTTCTCTCGAGAATGATTTGAATTCTCTAAAAATTTTAAAGAAATTGTAGATTTTCAAATTAGAAAATTTAAGCTATTTTTAAGCATCAAAATGCTTCAAAAATGTTATATATTGAATATGGTGGCATGTTACAAGAATTGAATATATTTTTATCGAGTTCTTGCTCTCTAATTTGTTAAAAAAGATTTGAATCAAAAATAGTATTTTGATTTTCTAAAGAATAAGCATTTTTTGTAGAAGTGAAGAAAAAACGTTTTGGGAAGAAAAAATTGTCTAGCTACCTTAATAACTTGCCCCATTTTTTAATATGGGACATTTTCGAAGCATTTCGATGTCTAGAAATTGCCTAAATTTCGTAATTTAAAAATAAAAAAATTATAGAAGATTCTAACCCATCGAGAACCTCTCACAATTGCACAATCGAAAAATTCAAACAGATAATTGCAACCAATTAGATGCCGACATAAAGGTGTTTTTTTTGGACCTATTTGCTTCTTGGATTAATGTAGGCAAGCAGACTCTTGCAATCACGACAATGGCTGGAACCCTGGCTGAGCCATTGAGTAAACTGTGAAGAACGCCAACCTCTTTTGAAGCTTACGGCATTTAAGCCAAAAAAACCAGAAACAAACAAAACTTGGGTTTGGGGTCACGCCCAAAATGGCAAAATTTTGGGGTTGTGTAACATAAAACTCCATTCACCATGTGACATAGCTTTGGTTGAACTCTTGGCAAAAATACAAAATTAGTTTATATGGATTCACCTATTACTAATAGCTTTTTTTAGGGTTTAAATAGAAAATAATTTCTCACCCTAAACATTCATTTGAAATTTGGATGAAAACTTCGGTTAAATTACCATCTATTCCAAAAGTTTAAGCTGGTAATAAAAGATAAATATGGACAGTGTTTTCCTCCGCATTGGGTTAGAGAAACTTCCTCCATTCTCCAACCCAGTTTATAAAAATGATGTGTCAATTTTTTTTTAATAACATGCTAAGTGCACATGAGTTTTTAATATTATTTATTTCAACTTTGTCTTTGCTATTTAAAAAACATGTATATTTCACATGTTCTAATGACAATACAACTATTTTTTTTTTCAATAATAGACAAATAATCATTGAACAAAGTTTTCTTTCAAACTTGGTTGAATAAATTTTTTTTAACCTATTCTATAAAAATGATATATTCTTTAAACATGTAAAATACATATACTTTTTTAATAACAAAAACAAAATTAAAATAAATTTTATTAAAAATATTTTCTCTCACGTGTGATCCAACTTTTATAATAGGTGAAAGTATTCAAGTAAAATAGAAGGCTTCAACCTTTGACTCTCTTATCATTTATTTACTATCTATAGACTAATTTTTCTATTCTCTTTTTTTTTTTTTTTTAAAAAGAAATATATAAAATATCAGACTCATATTTATTAGGACAGAAACGTTATTTTAAGCTAAAAAATTCAAGTCCATTTCAACACGCTTTTAAAACATTATTTTTTTCAGATGTAATAAAAAAGAAACCATAAAAAGCCCAAAAATAGGCTTCGTCTCCTCCGATCCCCTGTTTCTGTTTGCCTTGAGAGAAAGAAACCTTGCCTGCCTTTTGAGCTTCTCTCGCTCAAAGTTTCTTCAGATCTGAGAGAAAATTTTGACGCTTTTTATTCATATATCTAACAGTAATGTCGTTCAAGTCACCTGCGGGTTACGGCTCCAGCACAACCACCACCACCACACAACCACCGCCCTCCTCGCCGACGTCCCTGACCTTCATATCACGCGCCACGCATGCAACCCGAACTATAATAGCCACGCGCCGGCCATGGACCGAGCTCGTCACCCCAATCTCCGCCTTCTCCCTCCCGCACTCCTATGAGGACGCCATGTCGCGCATCAGACCGAACCTCTACCACTTCCGGGCCAACTACACCATGGCGGTGCTCTTCGTCCTCTTCCTCAGCCTCCTCTGGCACCCGGTCTCCATGATCGTCTTTCTCGTCGTCCTCGTCGCTTGGCTCTCCCTCTACTTCGGTAGAGAAGCCCCGGTCGTCCTCTTCGGGCAGAGCTTGGACGACAGAGTCGTGCTCGCTGCGCTGGGCTTTGTTACTGTGATCGCATTGGTGTTGACCGATGTGGGGTTGAACGTGTTGGTGGCTCTCATTATTGGGGTCGTGGTTGTGGGGTTGCACGCAGCGTTTCGGGGCAGGGAGGACTTGTTTCTTGACGAGGAGAGCGCTGTGGAAGGTGGGTTGGTCTCGGTTGTGGGGACTCAGCAGCCACTGAGGACTACGTATACTAGGATATGAGTTATTCTCTGTTGTCATTCATGAATTTTTGATGGCATCAAAGCTGGTAATCGGCTTTTTGAGGTCTGATTTCTGGTGGGTATTGCGCTAAAAGACCGATTTCACAGCAGTAATTGGTTTTTCTGGGGTTTGATTTCTAGTGGGTATTCCGCTAATTGTCTTTCTAGGGGCACTTGTGGTGTTGTTTGTGAGGAGATGGGGTTCTCTGGCCACTATGGGGTTGATTTATATATGTTGATATTGGGGAATAGATTGTACTATTATTGATATTGATTTTGTGCTTGAGAGGACCTTTTCTCCAACTTGGTTCCTAATTGTGTTGGAGTATTTTGGTTTGAGATATGATGACTTGAGTTTTGGTTGTTTCAGTCAGTTTTCGGTTAGTTATTGACGCTGTTTCAGGCTACAAAGTGACGACAGGATCAAGATTAAATGGGGTGTCTGCCGGTTTGCAGCATCAATAGGAAAGGTGATTTCTTTGGTTTCGTGGGTTTAGTTGCTGGTTGTCAGTTTCTAATGTATCTTGAACTTGCAAAGTTATGTTTGTCTATATACTCTTGCTAAATGAAATTATCGCAATGATCAACCAGTTTCAGAATGCTTCTTGCCTTTCCCCTTAATATCTCAAGGGACAATTATGTTTGTTGTGGCTGGTTTGAATCGTTTATTTATTTCAGATTAACATGAAACTGGACCTCAGTCTCAGTTGTGCTGGTAACCAGTTTATCGTAGCCTCCTTTTAATTGCTCCGGTACTTCACTTATTGAACTTTGGGTGCTTATGAGGGGGAGCTATTTAATAGTAAGCTGTAAAATGTAGCATTCAGTATTTGAATTGCTCTTATATTTCATTCTTCTGTTACTCATATATCTCTTAATCTAGCGATTCACTACTTTCTTTTACTAAATAATTTTCAGTGATTTCCTTAGCTAAAAGTGGGTGGAAATTCATTGAACCCTTTCAAGAGCTTTATATTGAGAATATGCTGACAGAGATTTTGAAATTGCCATCATGATTTTTTTTCTCAAGGCTACAAGGCTGCTTAGAAGTAAACAGCCCTTGCAGTGTTAGATTCTCACGTGATCAGAGAGAGAGAGAGAGAGAGAGACACTAGGGTGAGATTTTAATGAGCAAGAATTATCTAAGAAATATATGGGATGGTAGGGGCATGTTTAGAGGTTGAGCAGAGAGCCTACAACAGTATATATGGAATCGAGAAGGTGTGTTTCTTTTCAAGTATTTTTATAATTGATGAAGAGATTGTGGTGAGTCGTGAAGATAACATATTTGTTGCACTTGTATAAGTGTTCATTCAACATCATTGATCTTTAGGCAATCATTCTTTTTTTCCTAGCTTTGTGGTCAAGGCTGCAAATTCATTAGACTATTGGGGAAGGTAATGTGACTTGGGTTTATTAACAAGTTAGACAGTGTTAGGGTTGGAACCGATTGCTTCATGAATTACACCACTTGAAGATATGGTTTACTTTGCAACTTTTGATTAGAATTAGGTTGTCCTCAAAGACATTTCCATTTGCCTGAAAACTGGCAAAGTCTTCTTTGGCATAAGCTTTTGGTTGTATCATTGAGATGGAGACATGACAGGCCGGGAGAATTTGAATTAATGATACCTATATTTTTTATGGTATTTTACAGCATCTGATTCTTTACCTAGCCAGTTGGTGATATTTATCTTTACTGGTGCATTAAAGATCACAATTAAAGATCACAGTTGAGCTTCAGTAGAGTTTATGATCAAAGAAATCTGATAACTTCATAATTATTTTGCTTAGGTTGAGCTCCCCTTGTCAACCTAACTTATTGATTGTCATGGTTCTATATGTTTAAAAGAAATGCCTTCAAACACTTTGGTGGTAGTTCTCCATTTATTGGAGGTAATAAACTGGTGTATTATGCATTAATCTGTTTGTGTCCATCTAATTAGTTTAAGATTGACTAATAAATTTCCGTTAGCTGCTGTTGATATTTGTTGGCTGGGTGGCATTTTTCATTCTATGGTGATTACTTTTGCTTTCTTATAAGCATATTGTAGCTGCAGGATGAACCACTTCACCGCATATGATTTTGATGCAGTTTTTTCCGAGTTTTTGTTGATTTTAGATTAATTTACTTTGGATGTGTCATTTTGTGTATCCTTTAGAAATTGATTGAATCCCCTGTGATGGATGTTTGCTTGAAATGCTATGTTGAACCAAACAGGAAAAAGGCGAAAAAAGAAAGATAAACAGGAAAGAATGGGCAATTCAGTTTTCATGCTATGTCAAGCATACTTATCAGTTAGTTCTGATCAGCTCAACCTCATTTTGGGAGTATATTGTTAAAACATGAACAAGACTACTAATTTGGGTATCTCAAAAATGAGAAATACTACACATTCCAAATTTGTTTTCTAAATAATGTGCCACCATCTTATAAGTTAGTGATACACTTCCAAAAAATAATAAATCTCATAAGATAGTGACACATCATTTACAAACCAACTTCTAAGAAACAAATTTGAGATGTTTAACCCTCTTCAAAAACTGGGTTGTCTTATTGGAAATGGCGGAACACTTAAAATTGGTTTTTTTTTTTTCCTTTTTTAGCTCCTCTTTCACCGGATCGGAATCTCTGATGATTCTCTGAAATTGTAAGAAGCCTCGACATAAGTTGGCCTTCTGTTCGGGCAGGGTGTTCATTAAGGGTCTCTTACAATTTCTTACACAATTATAGGGGATCCCATCCCGATCCCTTCTCTTGCTTAAAGGGCAAGCTAAGTTTTAATCAAAACAGGTAGTCATAGGCCACACTAACTACTGCTACTTGAGGTCTGTCGGGGAAGAAAAGAACAGTTGATTATTGCTAGTTTAAATTATTTTTTCCCAACCCAACAAGAAATGGCTGTCGGGGAGCGGAAATCCAGTGTGAAAAGCAAACTTTTCTTGAGGAAATGGCCTGGTACTTTATCATTATTGACAAAGCTACAAATATATGAATCAAACTAGCCAAGAACATGATGCCGACTAATCGCAATCCTGTACACCAAAAAGGTTCCATTAAAATAAAAGATTTCCTTACACCCACGGCTGTGGATAATCTTAACAAAAAGGCCTGTCCTACTTGGTACTTACAAAAGCTGGCTAACAGCTCAATCTTCCTTTCTTTTTTTCTTTCTGAGTGGCTAACAGTTCACCTCTCCTCATAATATATATATATATATATATATATATATATGAGAAATGCTAGGGTCAATAAATTCTCCATATTTTGCTCATATTCTCCTACAAATTCATGAAACATGCCAAAAGGACCAATAAACATCCACTAATTAATCCAACTGTCAAAACACATTGCTTAGTATCCAAACACACCAGAATTTGTAGCGAGTCATTTTCTCTAGTAACATGGCAACAAGGAAAATCAAATCATTAACATAAAGAAGCAACCAAACTATAGTGAAGTTACCAACTTATCCGTATCATTCCTCCTCTAGATTGATAGAGTCCTTGAACTTCCCATACAATATCTTTTTCAATTCGGCCATCTGTGCAACTACAGAATCCTTCTCTTCCTCAAGTTTTTCCACGTTCTTGCTAGTCACCTCTTTCATGTCTTCTATCCTGCTCTCCACTTCTTCCTTCGGCACATGGGCAAAGACTTCCCCTATTTGGAACCGAACCATCTCCTCATCAGTGAGAATCAATTCGTTGCTAGCATCTTCCAGACTTTCATTTGTTTCCTGATGAAAATAGATAGTTGATTTAGAAGGGACGCATAATAACTAAAGAGAGAACAGGACAACTCAAATATACATTTTCAGCTACATGTTGTAATCATAAACAAAATGCAACTGAATATACACATTTTCACTGACATATGGCCATTGCATTCGAGGAAGAAAAATGTTGCTGTGATGAGATTTAGAACAAACAGGGGGATAAAAGCTGAAGATGACAAGAAGAAAAAAGAAAAATGGACAATGCAAGGACAACCAAGCAGCTGATTTACTTTGCATCTGTAGTGAAGAGGTTTCCCTCTAATTTAGTTTCTAATGATTATTGTTCCACTTGCCTCTCAATACCATGTTGCCATGCAATAATAGGAAATCCTAACAACTGTAAAACGAAGAAAATTTGGCACTCCTTGCAGCACGATAATGCAGAACAAAATCTAACAACTAAATTAGAAAAGAGTTTTGTGGTTCAAATGAAATAACCATATTGCCATATTGTTTATTTTTAGAAAAGTTTTCTGGTAGATTTTACCTTGGAGACCCTAATTTAGTGTATGCACACGCATACATTGTTGCCAATTGGTCACCTATGTGCAACTGCTCGAGAGAGAGTTTATACACTCCTAGAAACATTATGCTCTTAATATAGGTGGCTAGATTTGAGTTTAGCAAGCGTGAGCTACTTAACTGTCTTTTCACAATGATCAATGCCTCCCATTTTAAAAAGTACATAAAAGCAGTGTAAGAACAAGCGTTCATACTTCAATTTCACTACTGAAGTAGAGATGGCTTGAAGCACAAAAAATTGTGAAAGTGAAATTACATGACATTATTATAAATCATCCTAATCAAATGGTGATTACAACATAATTTTGGTACTTAAACAAGTATTGTATTGATATCCAGAAGAAAAGGTATCTCTAGATGAATTTAACTTCCCAGTTGATAATTGAACAATGTCTTCTCATAGAGAGAACCACATTGCACGCTAGATCATCTTTTCTTCAAGTGAACCAACTCTGAACTTTTATATTTATCCCAAAAAAGAAAACTCTGAATTGTTATTCTAAGGACGAGGCCTACGTGAAAATCACGATGTCCACTAGCTTGGTGATGCTGGCTACAAGTAGGAGCAAACTTATATAGCAAAATATTCAAAGAATATGGTTTAATTTAAATACAGAGCCAAATCAACACCCACCATTGGCTAATCAAGTAATAAAATCTCATTAAAATTGCAGCAGCTTTTCTCAAAGCTTTGAGGTTTGATTGCTTTCTAGTTCTTTCAATTTTGTTTCAACAACCTAAACCTAGGTGTAAGCCTAGGCTGTTTTTTTCTAGTTCTTTCAATTTTGTTTCAACAACCTGCTGCCAGAAAATCATGCAATCTTAATTCCTGGTTCAGTAACACTAGGCTATTATGATCAAATTTTTACATAATTAATGCTAAACACCTTTTATACCACACCCAAGATCCCCTTAAGAAATCTAAGTGTAGTACAGAATTCCTAAGTATCCTACATCAGATTTCATATTAGATTTCGCTACAACTTATGTCCTGCATCACTTAAATTAGGAAAGTAGTGCGCAATATTGATAGATTCCTTTAAGCTAGTTATTGAACCATCACTGCAAGATTACATACTCAAAAGCACTCCTACAAGAAGAGACAAAGAATACTTTCATGCTTAATTGCTTTTCTTACTACATGGTATGATAACAGGGACAAGGACAAGTACCAATATTGCAGACATTCGCTAGGATTATATGAACTAAGTTACTCCAGCTTGCCTCAAGATCAACTCAATAAAGAGTTGACTCAACATAGCCAGCTAGAGCAGAAAATTAATTTATCAATTCATCTGCTAGTGTTTCAAACTTCAAATTCACTTAAATAGAATTCAAGAACAATTTCAAGTGAAGGTGAAACAATCCCCAAGCAAACTTGACTTGCAAGTTGATCTTGTTAATTGACCCAACATTTGTCTAACCATCTAGACCAGAAAGTGATTTCCATACTGCCTCCTTGCTGGAATTTTTTTTTTTTGGAAAAAAGAAAAGAAAAGAAAGAAAAGAAACTAGTAAGAGAGATATGAATTACCATCCTTAATTCTGGTTCATCTTCTAATATATACCCAGACATGCAAAAAATACTTTATGGTCTGACTTAGAAAGCAAGTTGAATTCTCTCAAGGCATCTTATAGGGGTATGTATAGAAATTCTGTTTACATACAGCAGCTAGTTTTCAAATAAATGATTGATGTGAAGCCTAATAGATTAGATTTGATTCACAAGACAAGAACTCTAAATCCGATGTTAAGAGTAAAACTTCTTCCAATGAACAAAAAAATATTATATAAATTAATGAGCATGAAAAACTTCATGCATCACAGATGATAATAAAAGACAGTAGGATTCACATGAAGCACCAAAAGAAATTAAGATTTTGAGTATGATGGGAAACTCCAAAAAATTCAAGCCTCTTTTACTATTGAAGTCTTCCTTAAGATCAACTGCCATTGCATGCTGAAGAATTAAAACAGAGGTTTGCATTTATTGGGAGATCTGCTCGACCTTTCCTAGTAATGGCACAGTAACAAAACAAATCAACAAGATATTACTAAATATTCTAAAACTAACGTACATGATCCAACAAGATGCAAATAGTAAATTTAACTAGTTTTCTCTAAATTTTTAGATGACACTTGACCTGTTAAGAGATACTTTAGCATAACTACACTTATAAATCATCCATTCACATATTGGTAGTTTGTATAAGAATCCCTTGCATTTGAGAGCATAAGAGCCATTTAACTGTTGTAGTACAGTAAAGTGTAGGTAGTTAAAATATTAAGTTTCATACGTTTAACATTTTTATTTTCCAACACTTTCTTAGCATTACAAATGTGTAGTAACTTTTATCACCACCAACCTTATATAGTACATATATTTAGCTAAGTTGAGGTTACTTTTGAATTTATAGATATCAAACACATACGGAACATAAAAATTAAAATCCATGGCCTCTGGGGCTGTTTGGGATTTAGGTAATATGTACAATACTGGATATTGTTTGGGTAAAACTTAAAAGAGAGCCTAGAAGAACTAAAAACTGTTAGATTGTAACTTAAATTGTATATATAAAAGAAAGAAAGAAAGAAAGAAAGAAAGAAAGAAAGAAGCTGTTAGCTGGTCCCAGCTTCCTTGGGTTTTGCTTTTCCATCAAGATTTATCCAAAATTGAGCTGGGTTGTCACTATGTCTCAAAACCCACCTCGAATTATGCAACAAATTCAGTGACTCACAACTAGATATAAGTGACAATACTAAATGGAAAAAATAAATAAAATAAACGACTAAGCCACATAAAACTCATCAGATACTTTCCCGATATTGAATATACGTTTATAAAAAAGTAAACCTTGGCGATTTTGATCTCATCCTCAAGCTCGTGAAAGCGGTTGTTTAATCTTCCAAACTTGTTAATGTTCTGCTGGTCCTCCCAAGTCACCTCCGTCTCAGATCCTCCACCCTTCGTAGCAGATTTCAAGCACAGTCAAAACCAGAATAGATTTTTTAAAATAAAAAATTACGTAGCAAAAGGAATAAAAACAATGTAATGAAATATACGAGGGTTTTGTTAGGGTTTCGCAGGGGTTTTGATTACCTGATGCATGTTTGTTAAAGAAGCCCAGTGCAAACCGCAGAGGACGGAGCAGGTATTGCTATTAGGCCTGTTTTTTGTGTCGTTTCTTCTCTTTTTCGCTGTTTGGTCCCTTCATTCTTATCATTTATTAAAATTTTGTAAGGTTCTTTTTTTAATAAAATAATAATAATAACTGCGTAAATCATCTTGAAGTTTCGAACATTTTTAAGATTTTACCATCATTACTATAATATTAAATAATTTTTTATTTACAAACAAGATTTAAATTCACTTTCAATTTTCATTACTGTCCAAGATTTAACATGACTTGCAAATTTAATATGAATTCAGCACAAAGGTTATGTTTGCCAAGGGACCAGTGCTGGCACTGTAGCTGGCCCCGGTACTATAGCGCCTTTTTAGGGTTTAGTATTGATTGGTTTGATTGAAAAATGTTTTGTAGGAAAAAGTGAAAAAAATATATATTTTATATGAAAAAATGTAAAAATTTTGTTTTGTAGTGATTTTTTTATTTGAATAATAATAATAAAATGATTGAAGTGATATAAAAAGTAAAAATGTTGAGATTAATTTTCAGTTGAAGGGTTTTTTGTTGGAGGATTGAAGAAGCTACGGGACCGGCTCAGCTACGGTGCCGGCCCTAGCCCCTTGGCAAACATAACCAAAATTAACGAATTATAAATTTGTATAGTCGGAGTGAGAAAATAGAACCGCTTCAAATCTTTTCAATGAGAAGTTTTCTCCTTGAGGTTTCATGGCTCATTCATCAAACAAAGCCATGGTGGAAATACATTAACAGGGGCAACGTTTGAAGCATGCAAGCCGTACGTCACCATTTTTGAATTCAGACCCCATGTTTACCGTTTAGAGTCTTTTACCAAGAGTTACTATTCAAACACTCCCAAATTAATAGTAAACGTTTTTTTGGGCTTAAAACGTCATCTCTCACATAACACTATTTATGGAATTTTTTTCGTGGTGTGTGCATGCCGAGCGTTTAGAAGGCTCCTTCCTCTACGGCATCACAAATTATTTATTTCACACTACCACAGACATCATTCCGGATCATATTCAGAAGCATTTTTCGATCAAATTGAACTACGGTTGAAACAGTGGCGAGCTCCATCAAATACGATGCAAATTGAATGAAGATCATTATCCAAAGGAAGACATATATAGACACCATCAGAGGGTCAATACAGTGTGTGATACAGCAAACCAATGGAATAAAATTAATAAAATAAGTTTATTCACGTGCTCTCTCTCACATGCAAGGTACGAACGTTCACGATGGATCAAATGAGACATTAGATGACGCAGCAGCCTTGAAGATCTTGGAAACTTCGATGATAAAGATGTAATTTGAGAAGCCGAAGAAAACTCTAAAAAGGGTCTCTCTCAAGGAGTCTGCGCTTTTCGACAATATGACAGAACCATCACAAAGTCCTTAGCGGAGGAGCCGACGGATGCCGGTACTTTTTTTGATGTTGATGCCGTCCGAAACCACAGATCAACTAAGTTTTGTAGTTGCAATGATGGAACTACTGGCTGACCTCGGCACATAATCTCCACCTACAATCAAAAAATATACAATAATTACCAAAAAGAACTCTTAATTATCGCCAAACATGAACATTTTTCCCTTTGTCAAGTGGTGAACATTCATCTCAATAGACATACAAGAAGGTCATTATGACTTGACCAGAAGGTCGATGATTAAGATGTAATTTGTTGTTATATGTCGGACAGAGACGAAGACTGTAGGATTAACAGTAAGTGTGCATTTAGTCCCTCTTTCCTTCTGACCCTTTCTTTTTTGCTCTCTTTAACCCAAAAACAGAGGATTGATTTTGTTCTGATTCACCCAAGGGGCCTTTGAGATGTATTTGATGTCATTCTCCTACACATCTCTTGTCCATCTTTTTTTTTAAAAAAGAATTTACCATTAAATCTGTGTAATCCACATATAGGTCCTACAGATTCAATGGTGGATTTGTACATCTCTTGTACAGATGTAAGTATGTAACTAAACATTTCTCATAGGCCATTAATTTAAGTGCTCCTAGCAGTTCTAACAACACCGGTTATTCCTCTGTGACTAGAAATAGCAACCAAGGATAATAAACCTCTAAGGTGCAATCAAGTTTGATCTTCCACATGGTTGAAACAGCTATTACTCTATACTTGGACGTTTCATTTATCAACATATTTCCTGAATTGGTTAGAAGATTTCATTTGGGAAGTTGTGTGTCAATGTCCCATAATTCCTTGGAATAGAGCCAAATCAGACACCTAAATTCCTAATCAGGAATCTCTAAAGGAAAACTTTCATTTCTATAAAATGACTGGTCCAGATAACGAGGCTGTGCCAAATGAGAAGCAATACAAGAGAAGCTGAAAGAAGAAAAACTGAAACTTTAAGTTAAGGGCAGAAACAATTACAAAAACGACAAAGGAAAGTCAAATGCTCTCATGTTCTACTAAACCATCATATGCACCAATATGGAGGAATGATTTGCTTTAAATGGAAAGGCACCACCAAAGACACAGGTAAGACCCAAATAAAACAGGATTTTAGGTAGCGAGGAAAAGGCATAACCATTAGGGCTGAAATAGAGAATATGGCCCTACATAGTGCTAAATGGTGGAAAATGATTCATGCTAGTGCCAAATAGCAAACAGTAGGTTAAGCTCATGTTAACATAATAATTTTAATAGTTTCTGTAAGTATTGATAGAACACTGTGAAACATGGTGTGGCTTTAAATAAGTATTCAGCTAGGAGAACTTGAATCCAAAAAACTGCAGAAAGTAAGAAACCATAAGGCGAAACAAGCGACTCCCAAGGACAACTTTCACACTTATCTAGTTTCTTTTAAAATATGTTTAAATTCAAGAGATAGCTTTTAATTGTTATACTTTTCTGATTATTTGTTCTTTTGGAGGCAATGAATTTTTTGTAGATTTTTCTCAAACTCATCCATTGTTCGTTGTTGCATACGCATCCTAACACCAGCAGAAATCAACAATTTGAAACAGTTTGTATGAGCGTCTTTCATCTAAAGCCCCATGATAGTCTGATAGATGCAAGTTGAGCACACGCCTTCTTTTTACTTTTTTTTTCCAGCTTTATTGCTTTCAAGAATGAAGAAGACATGTTATATCTAGCAATAAAATAGAAATCAAGAAAATACTTTGTCAAAAGCACATAAAAAAAACAATATTCAGACATCCTCAACTTTCTGGCAAGGCAAGAAAGACAAACAAACCTCAGCTTCACTTGTAAGATCAAGTTTCTTCACAAGGTACTTTTGGATAAATGATACAGGCATTTTACCATCCCTGTGAAAGAAAAACAATGTGTCAATATAACATAAGAGCATAGCAATCTCCAAAAGAATTGCCGACTTCATCATTCCCCACTGAACAAACAATTTTGCAAGAATTAAGACTATTAACTTTAACAGTGTCAAATATTAGGCCATTGATTAAAAATCACAGTTCAAAATTTTTTTTTTTTTGATACTTAATCAAAATCACAGGTCACCTTTTAATACAACAGGCTAGGTAAGACCGAAAGCATTCAAGAAAACAAGGAAATAATACATGAAAACACTCAAAAAGAGTAAGTGATGGAACAGAAAATATACGCCACGGCCAGTAGCTACCAATGAAAGAGGATTGCCATTAATCTATCAGGGAAAAAAAAAAAACTTCAAATTTTAGGAAACACAGTAAATAAATTTTTTTCTTGGCAACATAACAAACCTGAACCCTCACACAATACAGTAATTCGCTAATGATTTCTGGAGCAAAAGCTGGTGAAAATTTCATTAAGTAACGGCAGAGTGTTCCATAATTGCTAATCATGCATTTTACTTCTGCCCAGCTTCCCAACCAAAACATAATAAATCTCCTCCAGAATCTAAACTATTAAGGATGCTGGATATGTCTTAATCCCTCAACATGTATCCAAAAGGGTTCAGTTTCAAAACTGCACAGTTTTAAAATGGAATTGCTATTATCCAGAAGAGAAAACACGATCCCATACCTCTCTCTACTCTGACCAAGTCAAAAGTAGACTAATCTCTGTGTACACGTGTTCAGTACAATATTGTGTCTAATAATGGCAAAATATGCACACAAACCCAATGATAAGCGAAATTATATGAAAAGAAGAACTACTTGCTTGCAAAAATTTAACGTGCTATACTTGTAACCAAGATATATGATGATTAAGAATATTTATAACATACCATCTCGTCTAATATGTTAAAAAGAAGGGAAAAATACTCCAACTTCCCTTGGATTTATAAAAATAAAAAAAATAAAAAAACACTAAGCTCCCTCAAGTTTTTTGAAATTACACTTAGGAATTAGCAAAAAATGTCAATTGACAATTCTGCCCCCTTATAATTTTGAACCAAAAAGTTCAGAATATGCTCCGTTTTGAGCAAAACCATTAAAACATGAGATGTGTGCGGGAGGTAGAAAGTGCAGGTCTGCAAGTTTTGGAGCATAAGAAAGGTTTATGATATTGATATGAATCTTGTAATAACAAAAAGCAGTACAGATGCTTGTTACACTACTGTTCATATATTTTGTCTCTGTTAGTATAGGCTAAACTAAAGTGCATATAACAAATGAACTTATGGGAGGTTTTAGTAAGTTTTGCAAGTACAAGGGAAGTTCATGTAATTTCAATTGAATACAGGGCATGTTGAAGTAAGTTACTTGTTGATCTGTATACTGGATGTGCTGTTGGAATGACTAACACACACACACACACGCTTATATGTTACAATATCTTGTAGGAAGAATACTTCTTAGTCTACCATTGAAGAGTACAGGTTACATAGCATAAGTACCTGTTGCTTAAAGCATATATGAAATGACTACAGTTTTTGTCAATAGAAAAACACTCACTACATGTAAAAAAGTTTTCAAATGGTGTTAGTTTTTCCAGTGAAAGTATAGATGCTATGAAAACAATCAACCACTCTTGAGCTTAACACGCATTATTTCTGAAGTGAAAATATGGAAACTATGTGATAAGAGTTAATTATGATTGCATGAAAAGATATTTCCCTGTTTCTATTGGTGTTACAAGGTAAACTACATCCACACATTTTGCCTTGCATGCTAATCACTGGATATTGCTTTACTAAGGTGTAGGCCTCAATCTAATCCATACTATCATCAAACTACCCCCCTCTCTCCCTTTTCTCTGTTGATGCATGCCAATCAGCAGAAAAATAGGGGAACCCCACATTTTTTAGTTAGTCAACATTTACACATGTTCATATACAATAGTTGACGTAGTAAGAAACTCACTTTATCCTCAAGTAACATGCAGATATCTGTGGCAAGGAAACATCTGCTTTCCTGCATACATTATTTGAAAGCATCATTGAAGTAATTAAAAATCAATATCCAAAGGAATAGAAACCATCTAATGACATGGTAAAACAGAATTTTACCGGTCTTCAGAAGCAACTAATGAGAACCAAATTGGACTATTTCTTCTGTTGCGCTTAGAACCTGCAGCATCTAGCATGACTTGTGCTGAGGGGTGCAGCTCTCCAGAGGCAGCTGCACTTTTCCGACCAGCTGCTCGAAACCTTCTACGCTTTACTGGTCCTGGAAGTAAGGTTGTTCCATTATTTTCATCCTGGACTTTCTTTTTGTGTCCTTGCTCCTTTCTTTTGCTTTTAGGCATATATACTTCACTTTCAGGAGTTCTGAATGATTCTGCTCTGACTTTAGTTTCAGGCATATATACTTCATTATCATGGACATTGTGTTGCTCTAATTTGGCAAGGGACAGCCCTTGTGAAAATAACTTCGAAGACTTGGTTCTGTTGGCAGCTTCAACAAGACAGTTCAAGGGTGTCCATAGATCGGCTTTACCTTCAGTTACTTCCGCATCATTCTCTCTGTCTTCATTATGCCTGTGCTCATTAGAAGGCTCAGCAACTGAAAAATCCTGTAACAATTTAATAAGGTAGCAGAACTATTAATTCAGTACAAGAGGTATGTAGTTCCCTACAAGGGCAAACTTGCAAGTTGCCACACAATCAAATTTTTAAGTTACAAAGAACAAAGGATCAAACATGTGTCTTCCTTTACCTGCCTTTTATTTCGAGTAGTTTTACTTTGAGAATCATGTGAACTGGAGCTCAGAGGATGATCCTCTGCAGAATCTTCTTTCTTGGCAGGCTCCTCGATAGCAAAACTACATCCACGTATAGCAGCAGCTTTTCTTGCAGCTTTTGTTCTCCTTCCAGTCAATCCAGTCTGCATTGGCACTTTAGGAGTGCTGACCACCAATGAAGATAGTGATCTCTCCTTCCTTTTAACTGGTAGTGAATTTGTAGGTGTAACTTCAGGGGCCTCTACTTTCCTTCTCTTCAATGGGAAAATTTTGGCCCTTATATCTTGCAAATTGTGGTCAGGCCTGCATATTAGCAATGAACAGCCTCTAGTGTGAGCATGTGATTATACAAAGGCATAAACACAGCATTATATCTATTTCGCCAAAATAAATGTATGCATAACATTATGATTGAAAAATGGGTATCTGGAAATAATTATTTGAATGTATAGGGAAAAAAGAAAGAAGAAATGCAAAACAAGGCTTAATGAGGAATGCATGCAGGCCTATCTCAAAATGATAATATCTTCAAATAAAGAAAAAATAAAGTTCACTTAGATATTATGTTATTGACAAAGCACTGACTTTCTATGCTGTGAAAACATTACCCTATCACAATCTTTTTAGAACCATTTCCAGAAGCTAATTCAGCCTCAATGAAACGATAGGCTAGCAAGAAGTTCATGATATCTGTCCATATTGGGTAGTGATAAATGGATAAATCAGCATATCTTAGTAATGATCCAATAAAAAGCTGGGTAGAAGAACTAGAAACTGACCATGATCTCAAGTTGACAATACTATTACAATTATTATCTTTGTCAAGGGGGCAAGCTCAAGAATAATTATGTGTGATATATCCATTAATCCTTTTATAGTAAAAAAAAATCGGAAGGCCCAAACTAATAGATTTTTTGCACCAACTCTGTGTATTTGCCTATAGTTTTAATCTTGTAAAACATATAAAGAATCAACCAATATTGCTTTAAATAGAGGAAAGAGAGAGAGAGAGTGCAAGCGGGCTATCATAATATAGATGAAAGGACTGACCTGAGTTTCTCCACCGGAAGACAGCCCAGATCAATGTTGCATACAGGACAGCAATCCACCTCCTCATCTGAGAGCTTCTCATATATGCACTTCCTGCAAACTGGTTTGAGGTTTGACATCCTATGCTTCAGAAATGGTTGTAGAAAAAACCAAAAATATTCCAGGAGATAAAGAAGTATGACTATATAATGTTTCCAATAAGGTGGAAATGTATAGTTCTGAATTTAACACATCACCAAGAAAATGAAGAAGAAGAAAGAAATAAACATTAAATTTCCACGGGTGAAGGAAGAAAACATGTGTCAAGCCAAGCAAAAAATAATGGTGACTTAGAGATTAGATTATCCTCTTTAATTGGAAAGTAATCTCTTATGAACAACCAGCTTGTAAGAACTTAAGTTTCCTATGAAAAAATATCTTTATAATTGTTGAAAAGTGCCCAATAGTTACAACAAAACTGTAAGCTCATTGCCAATGCATCACAACTGGAGAAAAATAATAAGTTTCTTCTAACATTGCTGGGGGTGGCCGTTACAGCGGACATTGCCACTCCACAAACAAGAACAATTGTACTAACATATTCATATGAGCCATCAGCTGAGACTTTAAACCTATCAAGTTCCAACACAAAGACAGTCCTTGGTAAGTGTATTTAAACTTTGAATCCCATCTGATGCGGGAAAGCAAGAATCCCAGAAATACAACATGAACCTTAAGATCCTAACATGGTCTATCACAACAGGTGGATGGATGAACTAAAAAGGATAGAAGAGCCTTAACACCACGGTCTACATAAACAAACACTCGTGAGAAAGACAGGAATCTTGTATTAATTGCCAAACAGCATAGCACTAAAAAAAATTTCACAAGTAATGCAAATTCATTAAAAGCACAGGGGGTGGTACACAGGAGATATACAAAGATAACTTTTAAAGTGTATAAAAGAAGAACAAAACACCAAAAACTCAGAAAAATTAGAAACAAACAAACTATTCCATGTTACTCTCCAAGTATAAAGGGATTGGTACATCATCTTCTTCAACTGTAACATCACAGTTCATGATCTTCAAAGCTCCTTGCATTCCATCTCCAAATACAACACATTAAACACAAAGGAGCTAACGTCAACATTTTCAAAGCAGTATGGCATCCCAATTGTCCCAATTTTCCAAGCTAAAAAGCTTTTTTCAAATTTAAAAGCTCTATTTCCCAAAGCAATCTCAAACATGCTCTAACAATCTAGTACCCAACCAACAAAACAACCATCTCAACTCAAATGTTTTTGAGAAATACCCCAGTTAGAACTTAGGGCAACATTCTCAGGAGTATCCTTATACTTTCCCATGCGAGTCCTCACCTCCCAACAGGTTTTCTGTAAAAAAAATTCTTCAGAACACAGTTTTTCTTCAGATTTTCTGTATATTAGATATTTCTAAGTACATTATAACAACTTGGATGTTTCATACTTTTTCAGGCTAGGGAAAAAATGAAAATATAAGATCAACAATAACCAAAAATAAAAAAGACCTATTCATCTATAAAAATAAAAATAAAAAGGACCTAGACGACCATAGATTTAAACTAGCCAGGCATAAAAAGTAGACAAATAATCAACAATAACCAAAAAATCTAAACCGGCAACATAAATCAGCAATAGCCGCATGACATATACAGCTCACAATTGCAATACAAGAACACCAGCACTAAAATCAGGAAACAAATTTAAGATATAAAAAAATAAGCACAGATAGAAGAGGGATAACATTAAGACACAGGGTTGAGAAAATCACACGTAAGAAAATTTGAAATTGTAGAATACACAAATACCCACATCGAAGAAACTTGAAGTAAGAACTAAGAAGAACAAAGTCCATAATATGCAAATCAGGAACAAAAAGTTCCACTATAAAATTCAAGAATTGCGCGACGACACTTAACATGAAGAACCCAGAGCAGCATATGCAACACAATCACAAACCCAGATCAAAATTACCACAAAAACAAGAGCAATTAACAACAAAAACAGACAGAGGCAGATAACTCACACGTGTGAAGGCACAAAGATATGGTTGTAGCGTCCTTCAAGAGCTTATTACAAAGAGGGCACGTCATGCATGCCTCTATTGTCTCCCTCTTCACTTTCACCACCTGACTGGCCATCTCTCCCCCGCTCTGTCTACCTAGACTCTAGAGCTAAACTACATTAAACAAAGACGACAATCTCAAAGAAAAAAAGGCATGGAATTTAAGAGGAACAGAAGCTTTTCGCGTGTGTTTGTTTTGGCTTTATTGGACGTGTAGACGCCGTGGATCTGAGGGTGTGAGCGAAGTGGCGGGTTTTGGGGTGAGATTCCGAGATGGGTTTGGATTGTTTGCGGCAAAATTACGTGGGATAAGGGGATGGATTTGGAGTGTTGGGATTTAGGACAAAGGAGGCGTTGTTATGGTTTTTTTTTTTTTTTTTTTTTTTTTTTTTTTTGTCTTTGTTTGTGCTTCGACTTAATATCAAAGTGTCATGTAATGTAGACTATATGAGAGACTTTTCGTGCGTCTCTTGTGTGCGTGTTGCGTGAACTACGAGTTGGCGTTGAAACTTCTACTTCAGTGTGTGTGTGGGTGTGGCTACAGTGCGCCGCCCAGTTAATTTTATTAGGAATTTTTTTAATCTATTATAAAAATGGTACGTGTCTCTTGAATATATAAGATACACATTTTTTTTATAGTAAGGACAAAGTTAAAATAAATTTTATTAAAAATTCATGTACATCTTATATGTTACTAAAAAAAGAGTCACATGTAATTTTTATAGAGTCCAGTTTGAAAAAAACTGTCTCCTCAATATCACTCCACGTTTTTAACTTCTTTTTTTTTTCATAATGTGGTACAGATCGATTTTTTGAGATCATGTGGATCATGTTTATGGTCAACAATCCTCTCCCTTTTAAATGTTTAAGATTGATGTTTACTGCATTTAATGGTATATATATAATTTAAAATTAAAAAAAAAAAAAGCAGGTCAACATTAACTTATCATGATCATGAAATAGATAATCTCAATTTTATTTAAAATATGAAAGATTCTATTCCAATATGTTAGTGGGAGTGAGAGATCTTGAAACGCGTAACCCTTTTTTTTGAAAAAAAAAAAGAAAAAGAAAAATAAAAAAGTGGGCAGGGAGACCAATTGTTGTCGCTGTTCTATCTAAACGTAACCATAATAGTATCTACTCGTTGAAAGCTGTGCAGAGAGTATTAATGGAAACCAAGATGATTTACACTAATTATGCATAAAGATTCTCATTGCAAGATTTGAACTCATACCCTAGTGTGTACCCAAGAACTGAGCCAGGATCATGAAGGGGGGACCAAACCAACATTTTTTCAAATGGGGGGACCAAAAAAAACAAAAATTACAGCCAGAAATTTTTTTAATCATTGAACCACCACCACCTTAGATGTTGTGAAACACATTACTTGGAAATGTGCATTGGTTTAGTTTGGAATATACTAGTAAAGAATATGGGCCCAAAAAAAGGGTTGGAGTGGAGTTTGTTGGAAAAAAGTTAAGAGTAATGTCAAATGAAGTATGATGGGGTATCAAATCACTCTCCTGCTATTATTATATCAGTAGGAAAATTTCAAAGTTTTGATCTGAAAACCTTTCAAGTTCTTTGAATATTGGTATGAGAATGAAAACTTTCTATTATTAAGAATGCAGAGCTATATATATGGAGAGATTAATCAGAAAGTGATTCAAGCTAGAGCTCGATTGGAGCAGGCACATACGAGACAGAGGCTCCATCTACTCTTACATGTCAATAAAGCATTTATTTTGAAGAAAAAAGAAAAGGAATCAATAGCTGAATCTATGGGATCAGAATTCAAAAAATCTCATCATGCACCTGTGGGATGAGCAAGGGAAGAAAGTTCAAGATGCTGAGCAAATGAGTAGTGATTTATGTCATGCGGGCGTGAGTGAACAGTTACTCACGTCGGCTTTTTTTAATAATTAAATATTATTTAAAAAATAATGAACAGTAAAAAATATGAATATTTAATTATTAAAAAAGCAGCATGACATAAATCAGTACTTTGAGCAAATAAAGAGAGTAGCAATGGCAATAGATAATGAAAAATAACAATAATAATAATTACTTTAGATTCATAAATTATCGTGTGATTTGATAAGCTTCCTCAAACTTCAAAACCTCTTAATTTGAATCTGTGAACTTTTAATTACAGTCAATTTAAACAATTCCGTCAGATTTAACTGTTAACTTCTAACAATAATACATAAAAAGATTAAAATATCCATAATTTTTGTTCTTTTTAAAATGTTTTAGAATTAAGGGTAAATTTGAAATTTTATTATAAAAAAAAAAGTCGGGGGAGTAAACGTCATTGTCTCACTTTTAATGTTTAAAATCTAATGGAATTGTTCAAATTGAAAAGTTTTGAGGAACTTGTCAAATCTTATAGTAATTCGAGAATCTAAATTGAAGTTACAAAATAATTCAAGAATCTAAATTGAATATAAATATATATATATATATATATATAAAAGAAAGTTTCAGCTGAAGAAATCAAGAAAACTTTCTTTAAAATGACAAGTGGCAAGGGCCCAGATGGATTCCCTATAGGTTTTTTCAAGAAAGATTTGGCCAATAATTGGGGAGGATGTCACAGAGCAATTAAATCCTTTTTTATTTTTTGGATAATTAAGGTAGCTTTTCGAAGAGGTTAATGCAACAATAATTACTCTTGTACCTAAAAAGCTTAATCCTTCTTTGATGGGTGCATTTAGTGTATCACCAAGATCTTATCAAACCAGTTGCTTCCTTGTTTGGAGGAGATTACAAGGAAACTGCATTTATACCATCATAGAAGCATCTAAGAGACTGTGTTGCTTGCCCAAGAAGTAGAGAAAGATTATCATAAAACATCCTAACAAAAACAAATGGTTTTTTTTTTTCTAATTAAAAATAACAAATGTTTTAATATAAGATTTACTCGAACGATCAAAGTTTTCTTCTAATTTTTTATTTTATTTTTTGACATGTTCACATAAAGAAAGAAAAAAATAGGATTCAAACTAATGACATTTGCTTCAAGATGCGTGGTTCACAACCGATTGGACTGTTCATTAAGAACCCGAACATTTAATCTTTCCCATCAAACAAATTTATCATAGCTTGGAAGTATCTAATTTCTAGCTACCTCAGCCCTCTCTTGAATGTGCATGTGCCCAACCAAACTATCAACTCGGGGTTTTTACAAATTTTAGTATCACTTTTTTTTATTTAGCTGTCAATTTTGTCCTTACATGTTTAATTACAACAAGTACAACCTTTAACCTTTTTTTTTTTTTTTTTGGCAAGAATTACGACCTTAAACTTTAAGTTCGTGACTAATTAATCATTTATTAACATTTTTTTGTCGTTTTTTAATCTAAGAACGTTGTCATTAATATTTTATAAATGGACATTACTGTCTCCATCTCTAAGAGTAAAAATACCATATTTTATAACCCTTTTTTTTTCTCATTCAATTAAAAAAAAATTACAAATTCTACTAATCATGATGACAAATATGACCCAAAGCTTCCAAAGAAGAAGACCTTCTGTGGCAATAATTTGGTTCAACAAAAATTTTGAACTCTTTTAATTGGTCCGGGTCACAAATTTGAAGCCAAGTAAGGCCGTTATTTGCGGACTATTGCAAATAGGCCCCAATTTCTTCCTTAAAAGGCTTGTTGGTTGTGTATTAGTAGTGTCCCAATTGCTTTGATAATTATTGACTATTCACTCTAGGGTTTTTTCTCTTAGGTTTTCTCTCTAGGTTTTTTGCTTTAGCAGCCCCCCTCTAGATCGCCGTCATTCTTGGGGAGGAGGGATGGCCGTCGCCATCCCTCCTCCCCACATCCCTTTCGCATCAGGCTCTAGTTATTTACTTGATGCCCTAGTCTTGGTGCCCCTCCCTTTCCTTTTTCTTTCCCCGGCCTCCTCCTTGTATGGCGGTCTTTTTCATTTGTTTTGGGGCTTTTGTGCCTGTTTGGAGTCTTCCGGCTTTGGTGTTTCTGACCCTCCACTTTGAGCAAGTCTTCTCGCGCCCCCTTCATCGCCACCTTCCTCGTGGTGTTCCAGCTAGATCACGCCTAAGCCTTCTCAGTTGATCATTGCTTTTTATTTTATGTTTTCTTTGGTTTACCTATATTTTGTTTCCTTTGTTTATTTTTTGTTTCTTGGGTTTCCTTGTATTTGCTTTAGTATTTCCTGTATTGCTTTTTTTTGTTTGTTTTGTTTGTTTTGTGTGTTTTTTATTTTTACAATTCTACCGATCTTCTCTCGTCTGCTTTTGCCGTACTCCATCCATCGGGCCTTTTTCCATACCCCCACGCGTCGAGCTTCTAACGCGCCTTGATGTCTGGCATGTGATCGGTTTTATTTCCTATATTTTATTGTTTTGCTTGTAATAAGTCTTGTCTCGATCGGCCGCTTTGGGGTGTGATGCTTGATCCGAGATCTTTGGATTGTGGATGTGAAACGTTATCCTGGCTTTGGGTCAAGGAGGACAAGTATTAGCAAGTTCCAGCCCTCGGTGTCAAGGAATAAGTGTTGGCGAGGTTTTAGCCTCATGTCAATAATTGCTACTACGCTGTGTTAGTTGATTCTGCAGAGATTTGTATTTCATTTGTTGATTAGTCATAGGTTAGTGGATCCGTTTTGAGAGTCCCGGATTGTAATACGCTTGTATGACGTTAAGATTCTTTTTAGTTTCCTACGGACATCTTGAGCTTCATTTAAGAGCTTTTGAATGAGACTATGTTGATTGTCAAAAAAAAAAAAAAAGTAGTGTCCCAATTCCAAACCCATGCGTGACACTAAATTAATTATAAATGTCTTGTAGAAATATTGATGATATCATTTATAAAATATTGATGATATGATCACTAAATTTTGAAGGATAATATTAACAAAATGACAGAAATTTTCTCTAAACCAGTTTGTCCTTAACAAGAAGGTTTATTTGTTTATGAAGTTAAATATAATGCGTGTAATTGTTTAAATCGACTAAAGTTTCATTTGTTTCGGCGTAAAATAATTTTTATATTCTTCAATGAATGGTACGACAAAAAATAATAATCAAATCAAAAACATATTTTATCTGATTAGAAAAACTTATTTAATTTTCATAAACTTTTCCTTCTCAAATTGCTAGACCTCCGTCGTCAAAGGTTGCCAAAAATTGCCTAATGTTTTTAGTCATCACTCATTTTCCGTACAAACCAAATGTTAAAATATATTCTGAAAAAAATAATTTCGTTAAAAATATAGTTTGATGAAAAATATTTTACATTGAAACAAGCAAAGGTTAAATTGAAACATTAATGAAAACACAAAGATATTAATTTTAGGGATAACTTCGATCACTTAGTATCCTTAAATTAACCACACGTATTAAGAAAACTCTTTCCAAATTTCAAAAGCTTTTAATTTCATTCCCTAAATTTTCAATTTGATATAATTGACCCCCATCCATCAATGTTTATCATTAAACCTAACGAAAACCATTAAAGAGATCAAATTATCCTTCAATTTTTTTAAAATTTTTAATTTAAAATTAAAAACAAATTTAAAATTTTATAAAAAGTTTAGGAGTATACAGGTCATTTCATTATTTTTAATTTTTAACATTTGAAAACTGATGAAACGTAAATTGCATGAAATTAAGAGTTCAAAAAATAAAATTTGAGGGGTCTTTTAATGAAGTACCCATTAATTTTAAAAGCAAGATGGGACATGCAAAAGAAAATTTTCGATTGATAATCATAGTGACACGTGGAGGGCACCAGTTGGCTGTTTCATGGATGTGAAAGTAACGGTAGGCTATCTATTTATCCACATTGAGTGGCTCACGAAACATACAGTACTACCATATACCGACGCCAATAATTCTCCAAAACTCCTGATTTTTTACGTGAGACAAAACCAGTTTTTTCATTAATTTCAATTCTCTGGTTCTTAAAAAAAAAAAAAATGGCGACAACAACGCCGGCGACCAACTTTGCAAATTTGCCACCTCGTGCCGGTCTTTTTCTCAATGGATCACGTGGAGTTGACTCATCCGCCGTTCTTGGTGAGATTTCATTTTCGTTCTTCTCCGTTTTGTTTTTGTTTTGAATAAGAAGAGTTAGAAGATCGAGTTTGATTAAACCTAAAATGAGAAGGATTACGATATAAATCCTAAGAAAAATTCACCATTGAGTGTTGACTTGCAATGGGAGGATAGTCAAGAACTTATAGACATATAACTAAGATGGTATTTAAATCATGTGCGATACTTATGTTCGTAATATACTACATACGAGGTTATGCAGTCGACATCCTCAATGGCCAACTCAATTAACACGGACCACATTTTAATCCCATTCGATCTTAGACCGGATGTGGTGCTTAGATCTAATACCAAATGATTTAAACCTTGAGTATAAATCATACTTAAAAATCGGCTTGCAAGGGAAGGAATGCCAATAACTTATATACAAATAATTAAAATTGTGCTTAAGCTATATAAATGAACAAAGACATGGAAATATAGATAAACACAGATTATATTTTATGTCGTATTTTGTGATTAGCAACATGTTGTGCTTGTTTGATAGGGTTGCCAAGAATGGTGACAAGGGGAAGGATCAGGTGCAGCCTGCAGGAGAAGCCACCGGCGAGCGGCACAGGCTCAAATGCTAGCATGGTTGCATCAATGGCGGCAGCAGCATGGGCTGTGACCACAAGTACTGCTACAGGACCAGCCATGGCTTTGGTAGATGAGAGGCTGAGCACAGAAGGAACAGGGCTTCCATTTGGCTTGAGCAACAACCTTCTTGGGTGGATACTTTTTGGTGTGTTTGGTCTGATTTGGTCTCTCTATTTCATTTACACTTCAAGCTTAGATGAGGATGACGATTCTGGGTTGTCCCTCTAAGCCAATTAGCCCAATGTTCAGCAGGAGAAAACTTAATTTTTGTGAATGAAAATTTTCTCTTCATGTGATTGCTTTTAAACCAACTACTACTGCAACATTTGCTTCTCCCCTGCATGTTCTTTTTTTATTGGGAAAATGGGTGTGTGAGAAACATTTTTAGATCAATTAATTTGTGGTGCATTATTTCTTAATAGCAAGATGAACATTGAAAATTATTAATCAATTCATTTAATTCAGATTAGGCTTCATGTTTTGATCTATTGGGCCTATACTCATTTCACATTCATCCTTAAATATGATTAATTATTCCATTTAGAATCAATTAATTTAATTTTGTAGCAAGCACTAGTGAACAACATGACTAGAACTTCCTCCTACCCAAATTAATTAGTCCTCACCACTTTCACCAAAGTTTTTGTTTATTGTGATCTAGCTTATTTATTGAGTTATAGGCTGGCAAGATCAACTCATTTATCTGAAAAATACTTCATGTGCGTAAGAGGGAATCAATTCCCAAATCACAATCGTGCTATGTATGCAACCACTTAATTAGCTACCAGACAGCCACCTGGGTCACGACTCACAAGTTATGGTTTAATCAAGCGTCCTTAACTTTAAAGGTAAATCACGTCTCAATCAAGGTAAACATGAGATAAACCACGCGTGAAAAATGAATCATGAATCGGGGAATAAAAATTGTGTCACAAACCGTTTTCAGCCTTGAAGGGGTGGTTTGGCTAACCCCTTAATTAAACTAGTCAAAATTTGTATCAATTTCAAATAATATTAGAGGATATTGCTTGTAACGAAGTGATAGTTTTAATGGGGCAAGTGTTACTTTTTTCCCATTTGGGATATTTTCATTTGTATTTATAATTTGAAGTTCTTATATAGATGCTCTAAGAAATGATCGAATTCCACATACGAGATAAGCAACATTTTCTCAATTATTCATGACGATGGGAAAATATCATTTATTCATCGTACAAAAGTTAATTATTGGTTATTAGATATTTATTTATTCTCCTACTCAATCATTCATATGCATGCATGTGATCAAATAAGATAGAGTAGTGTTTGCTTCAGTCACCACAGTTCACAAACTCGTAGCTCACAATAAGGTGGCCTTGGGCGTAGCCTTTTCCATCCTGTGTCTATTTTATTGAACACGCCTTCATCTAGATCTAGGCCTCCATTGCTGCATTGATCTACGATTCTCGCTGTTGTTTGAGCTCTTGTTCTACTGTTCGTTACCTGCATGCAATGTCATGTGATAAATATATTGTTACATTATTCGAAAGATTTTAAATGACTCGACATCATACTATGTAAATCATAAAAATGTAATATAATAAATTTTTTACCATAAAATAGAGATAATTAAGAATTAAAAAAGATTCTCCATTTCACTTAATTTGAGCTTAAGCTTGTCAAAGTCAAAGAGTTGGATCTGTCAATTTCTTTCTCTTTTTAAATTCCAACCTCCCCATGCTTAATCAAAATGTAAGCCAAAGAGTTATGTTTTATGGTTGAATTTTATGTTTTATTGTGATTCAGCCCATTGTTTTTCCACTCTCAAAACCAGAAGTTCATATTTTGCTATAACATGTGATGGATCGGAAACGATTCCGTGCGACTGCTTTAAAAATAGGCTCATTGAATATGAGATGCCGAAATCTATATATAAGATTTGAGTTTTTCTCTCTTATCACTAACTGATTTTAGATAAAATTGCAGCTCACTTTACGGTATAAATTTCATGCTTAAAAATTGTAATCAACTATTGCTTTCTATCTGACCATCAAGAGTACCCATATTCAATGAAAAAAAAAAATCCTTATTTTTTGTACTCACCTTTAAGCACTTGCCGCAGGAGGCCTGTCCACGAGGGCCAACAGGTCCACAAAACGCCGTCCAACCATATTTTTTCCGCCATGCCAATGGCTTGTTGGCATCCCACGTGGAGCAGTACGCACTCACGGCATTCAAGTCCCACCCATTCTGCTCAGGCTTGTACAGGTGGTATGTTGCTCTCACATTAGAGGCGCTCTCACCACCGCCACCTCCTCCTCCGCCGCCACCACTAGGCTTACAATTACTTTGACAATTTTTGGAAGGCAAGCAGTAGTCATCACTTGTCCCACAGTAACCGTACTGGCTGCAGCAAAGGTTGTTAGCACATGTTTTGCCGCCGACTTGGCTGCCGCACTGCTGGGCAGTCGCAGTAGCAAGCAGGCAGAGAGATAACACCAAGCTTACGCTAATCCTTTCCATTGTGCACAATCTTAAGTTGTGTGATGCGGTTAAAGGGTGCCGGAATTTATAGGAAGGAGATGAAGTGGTAGAATTACGTAAACACCCCTATCAGAACACGTATGTGATAATGACAAATGTTGTGCAACCTTGACTTCTGACCAATGACGGGAAAACCGATACTTATTCGTAAAAAATAAAAATAGAAAAGTTAGGCAGTAGGATTAATGAGATCCCGCCGACATCTTATTGAGAGAGTTTTTATAGGGTTTATTTGTGTGAACATGTATCAATCAACCTACATGATTATTGATATGGGTTGAATATTTTAAAGAATTGCTTATATTTATTATCGTAATCGCTAATATGTAGTTTGAACAGTAAATTGAGAATCTGAATCCTAAATTGTAGCCTTAAGGTGAAGAAGCATTTCTTGAAGAAAAATGATTCATGTCAATATTTTTCTTATCTCATCTTACAAATTTAATAGATCAACTATTAGATTTATAAACTCGTATAAACCCCACACAAATTCAATGGTGAATTCATCCATTCAATTTAATAAAGATGGTTGAAAAATGAATGAATTCTATCATTTCTCTTTTTTAATACCGACTTGAATGGTGCAATTAATTGTGTGGAAGTAAACTCATGTGAACCACACACAAATTCAATGGTAAATTTATCCATTCATTCTAATTAAAGATAATTTAAAGAAGGTTGAAAAATGAATGACTTCTATCATTTCTCTTTCTTGATATTGACTTGAATGGTGCAATTGTGTAGAAGTAGACTCATGCAAACTCTACACAAATTTAATAGTGAATTTATCCGTTCAATCTAATTAAAGATGATTATCTTGTTGAAAAATGAATGAATTCTATCATTTCTATTTCTCGATACTGACTTGAATGGTGCAATTGTGTGGAAAAGACATGAGACAAAGATATATGTACACACATATATTGGTTAGATATTCCATCAAGCTTGATTACTAACAATGTAGACAACAAATATGTAAAAATTTTATAGAATTTATTTATCCGAACAAATATATATATATATATAATTTACTTATTGAGACAGCTTAGGAAGGGGTCAATGGCTCAATGGTCAAGATTGGCAACTGGATTTGTCATCACGTCGAGCCTTTTTTTCTTCTTTTAGGGATCAATATTTTCAATGTTGGATATATATAAAAAAGGAAGATGGTAGATGTCATGGCCTTGAAAGAATAGGGCCAATCAGTGTAACGATTTTTTGAATGAAGATTTCATGACAATTACAACACATCTTGGAATTTTGTACTTTATATTGTGTAAATGGTTTTGGGTGAGAATTTTCTCCTTTCTGATCTTGATCATGTTAATTTGTATTGACTACGCCTTTTTTGTTTTAAAAAAAAAAAGTTTTGTGTAGCCAAAAATTGAAAGATAATGGAGTTGATATTAATTAATCTCTTATCTCTTTTTTTTATATACTTTTTTTTGGATAATATGGTGACATTACTAATTAATGACAACTTCTAACATTATCAATGACCCTAAAAGTGTTGCTGATAACATTTTTTGATGAAGCAACTACAATGACTTATTAGCGACGACTTTTAGACTCTATGCTACAATTTTTGCAGTTTCTTGTGTGTCAAGCAAAAATGCTGGTTCATGTTCTTAATGGAGGGCACAAAGGTCATGATTTGTTTCATAACCTCATAGAAGTTATTCTCCTCTGACAAATGTTCTAAAAAAACCTTTCAAATTTATCTATTTTGAGGTGGGGGTCATGTCTAGCAGCCTTTCTTTCCCTTATTTAAAACACATATTTTGTTGTTGAATTCTTACGTACCTAGCCGAATACTTAAGTTCAACAATTCATTAACACGTTTTAGAGTCTATTTGAATTAAATAAGAAAAAATTTGTTTTGAAGCAAAAATATGCCCGTTTATTTTATAAAATAAAAAAAAAAAATTATAAAGGCTAAAATACACTTTTGAAAAAAATACTTGTAATTTGTATTGAGGGAAATACAGTTTTTGTGTGACATACAACTAAGATGATTCTATTTTAATCAATGATATTCGATTATGAATGTTGTTGTTGAATCATTTTCCATGAGTTCGTTTTCAAAGAGAAAACTTCAATTTCATGAATTAAAGTGTAAGACAAATAAGCGACTGCAACAATATTGCAATCATTGGTTGATGAATCAAATCCAAATCAATAAGCATACCTAGAACAATGTGGTCAAATTTCAAGGTTGGGCAAAAACCTATAATCTTGAGTGGATGGATTCCAAATATAAAAATCCATATCAGAAGATAGCGCTTTGCAGAGCAGACTATTGCACGATCCTAAGAACCTAATAATAACACCTAGTTGCTTGAATGGGAGAACGACTTTTTTCAAACCCTCATTAAATGGTGAATCAACATTTACAAATTGAAATTGATGAACACTTACGAGTCGAATTTGAGAATCAGCCAATAAAAGAATTTTTTAAACCTTTTGAGATGCTCGTTTGAAATGCAATTTACCAAATCTGGAAGCAGAAATTACAAATAAACAACCACAACAATATTGTCTCGATGAATAAAATCCAATTCCATAAGCATATCTGGAACAATGTGGTGAAATTCCAAGATTGGGCAGAAATTTATAATCTCGAATGGATGGATTTCAAATATAAAAATTACCATTGCACGATCCTAAGAACCTAATAATAACACCTGGTTGCATCATTGTGTTACAAATATGTTATTTTTATTTTAAATGTTTATCATATTTAGTTTTTATATATATATATAGGAAATTAGGGAATGATAAATTTCTTTTTGCATTTTAAAGAAAAAAACCCCTCAACCTATATGTCTATTTAGGTTTGTGTTTGAGTTTTGGATGATTAATCTAATTGTAGATCTTTGGACAACAATAATAAATTGATAACTTTATTAAGATAAAGTATCTCATTTTTATAGACTTTATCTTTAAAGATCTTATTAAGATCAAGATCTTAGGTAAGAACTGCTGTCAAAAGATATTTGTCAGTTTTGGAAGGATTGCTACATCAGATTTTGTATAATACCTCATTTTCCTTGATGTTCTTTTTCTTTAAAGAAAAAAAAAATTGTAAATTTTACTTGTTGAATCCAATTATTATTATTTTTTTTTTTGGGAAAAAGTATGAAATGGCCTCCCAAATTATCACTCATTTGTAATTTAATCCCCCAAACTTTTAATTGGTATAAAATAGCCCCCAAACTACCAACTACTTATAAAATGGCTCCATCCGTTAGAGGAAACCGTGAAAATGGAAAAAACCCAAAACGACGTCGTTTTGGGTGTTAAAATTACTAAAATGCCCATATTATAATAATAATATAAAAAACCCCAAAAAGACATCATCATTTTGCTGCACTTCTGAACAAAACCCCCTTATTCCCGTTCATCCCCCGCGAATAGAATCGCGCCTGCAAAAATCCCACTAGATCATGCATGAGTTCTCCCTGGCAAATGTCTTTGCGCAAGAATGGTGTAACAATTGGGTTCTATGCGCCGTAAACAAGAAGAGGGCAGAAAAAAAAAAAAAGGGTGAGGAGACGTTTCCAAGATGTTTAGGTTCCCGGCACCATCGCCCTTGTTGAGGCTTCAACACCATCCCTTCAAAGCCCCCAAGCCGGGAATACAAACCTTTTGCTGCTTGAGGATGAAACCCATGTGAGGAAAAAGGATGCGTTGGGATGTCCAATATGATGTGTTTAAAGTTGCTAATCAAATGCCATTATCATGTTTATCCCAATCAGGAAGCTTTGAACTCTCACCCGATTTTGTGGATGTTGGGGAAGACGATAATATTCTAACGACAAATTTGGAGAAGTATTATATTGCAATGGGAAAGAACTTTGTTCGCAGGGGAGAAGGGGAAGAAGGGGGGTTTGTTCACAAGTGCAGCAAAACAACGACGTCTTTTTGGGGTTTTTTATTATTATAATATTGGCATTTTAGTAATTTTGACACCCAAAACGTCGTTTTGGGTTTTTCATCTATTTTCACGGTTTTATCTAACGGAAGGGCCATTTTATAAGTAGTTGGTAGTTTAAAGGGCTACTTTATACTAATTGAAACTTTGGGGAGCTAAATTACAAATTTGTGATAGTTTGGGGGGGCCATTTTATACTTTTCCTTTTTTTTTTTTTCTTTATCCTTAAATTTCAAAATCTAATTGCACCATTTTTTTTTTCCATTGGTTACAAGCGTGTAATGTGTAAAATATAGGATAAATCCAAAAAAAAAAAATGAGGAGTGCAAAAGATATTTACGATGGTCATGCAATTTTTGAGAATTCCACTAATGAGTATGACAAATTGCTAAAAAAATGTGATATAAGCGAGTTACTCAAAAAAATGAAGGCTAATTATGACGATGAAAAATTCTTATTAACAATTATAGAAGCGGCTAAAAGTCATCCAAAATGTATTCCAAAAGCAAAAGTATACATGGGATAAATCCGAGTCATACAAAACCACATAATTTTGGAAGACATTTAAGGTATCAATGTTTATTGGATTTCTATGATTTTTGGATATGTTATGTGCCTTTGATTGAAGAAAATTTCAAAACAAAATTCTTGTCATTTGAAGTTAAATTGAAAGAGTTATAATTTTTTAAACTTAACAAGTCAAGTCGTCAAACAACTACAAGACCCACGAATTGTACATGAAATTATTTGAATGATTACTAATTTCAATTGAGGTAAACATAATATGAACTATGGGTAAAAGATGGATCATGGATCATTGTATAAAAATTATATCATAAACTGTTTTCAACCTTGAAGGAGTGGTCACCTGTACCATGTGTATCAAGTATGATATTTTTTGTTTGTTTCAATTTCAAATAATAATAGATGATTTAACTTGTAATGAAGTAATAGTTTGAATGGAACAAGTGTTATCTTTTACCATTTGGGATATTTTCATTTTCGATTAATAATTTGAAGTTTTATCGGCTTAGTACAGTTCCATATTAATTTAAGGCAATCTTATACTAATATAAGTTTTTAGATACTCAATAAATCATCGAATTCTATAAATTTGCTCAAGAAATGATCGAATTCCACATATGAGTTTAGCTCAACAACATTTTCTCAATTATTCATGACGATGGGACATCTTTTATTCATCATACAAGAGTTATTGATTATTAGATATTTATTGTCCTACTCATTCATCATGCATATGATGAATAGGATATAGTAGTATTTGCTTCAATCACCGCAGTTCACAAACTCGTAGCTCACAGTAAGGTGGCCCTGGGCGTAGCCTTTTCCATCTGTGTCTATTTTATTGAACACGCCTTGGTCTAGATCTAGACCTCCATTGCTGCATTGATCTACGATTCTCGCTGTTGTTTGAGCTCCTGTTCCACTGTTTGTTACCTGCATGGGAAATCACGTGGTAAATATATTGTTATATCATTCGAAAGATTATAAATGACTCGACATTAAGCTTTTAAATATAATAAAATAAAATTCTGACCATAACATGACAATAATAAAATAGAGATAATTGTCCCCAAGATGTAGCTCAATCGGCTGGGACCACGCTTAATAAAGTGGAGGTCACTAGTTCGAATCCAAAAATAGAGATAATTAAGAATTGAAAAATGTCTCTCCATTTCACTTAAGTTGAGCTTGACAAAGAGTTGGATTTGTCAATTTCTTTCTCTTTTTAAATTCCAACCTCCCCTTGCTCAGGATTTGTTCAAGATTGTGTTTCAACTTTTACTTTTCAAAAGTACAATTTTTTTAAACTCTAAAAATAACAAAAATACACTTTTAGCAAAAACTTAAAAACAAAAGTCATTTTTTTTTTACTTAAAAACTCTATTTCTCAAATAAAGTCCAAAGCATGCTCTTAGTCAAAATGTAAGCCAAAGAGTTAAAACTATTAAAAGGCCAAAAAAGAAAAAAGGAAAATAAATTCATATTTCTCTATAGAAAAATGCTAGGCTTAGAAACAAATTTTACAAAAAAACTTTTACAAAATGATTTGACACAATATGATTGGGTTTTTCAAAATTGAATTTATATGATTTTCAATCATGTTGTGTCAAACCATATTGTAAAAGTTTTTTCTTTCCATAATTTTTTTTGTAAACCTAGCATTCCTCTTCTCTATAACATGTATTCAGAACTCCATACGACCGCTCTAAAAATAGGCTCGTTGAACGTGATGCCGGAACTTAATTATAAAAAATTTGAGTTTGTCTCTCTTATCACTAATTGATTTTAGATAAAATTGCAGCTCACATTACCGTATAAATTTCATACTTAAAAATTGTAATCAACCCATCAAGACCCCATATTCAATGAAAAAAAAAAAAAAAGTTTTTGGGTCCAAAAAAGGAATTAATTTGGCAAAAACGTCAAAGTGATTTTTGTGAAATAAATTGTTCAAAACTGCTTTTAAGATGTAAATAAAATAAAATAAATACTCACCTTTAAGCACTTGCCACAGGAGGCTTGTCCACGAGGGCCAACAGGTCCACAAAACGCCGTCCAACCATATTTTTTCCGCCATGCCAACGGCTTGTTGGCATCCCATGTTGAGCAGTACGCACTCACGGCATTCAAGTCCCACCCATTCTGCTCAGGGTTGTACAGGTGGTATGTTGCTCTCACATTAGAGGCGCTCTGGGCAGCTGCAGTAGCAATCAGGCACAGAAATAGCACCAAACATACGCTAATCCTTTCCATTGTCTACAATTTGAAGTTGTGTGGTGCGGTTGATCGAAGGTGCCGGATGGAATTTATAGGAAGGAGATGAAGTGGTAGAATTACGTAAACACCCCCTATCTGGAAAAGTATATGACGGTGCATCCATCCTTGACTTCTAACCTTGATCAATGACCAGAAATGACCGTTTCATTTTCTCAAAAAATAAAAATAAAAAAGTTAGGCCGCCGCGGGGTGGCACCTTCTGTGTGAATGAGTTTTTATAGGTTTATTTATCCGAACATATATCAAGCACCCAGCATACTTGTTTATTAACAGTATATTGAAAATATGAATTCTAAATTGTAGCAAGTTAAATCATCACTGTACGTTCTAGACGTTCCAGAATCTTATACTAATAGGAATAGATATGTTTAATCATTACTTTAATAATCTCATCATACAAATTTAATAGATCAACGATTAGATTTGTAAATTCACGTGAAAATCTTTGTGAGTGTAGAGACCATTAATAAAAAAATTTGATGTGAATATGAAAGTAAATTGAAAAACACATACCCATATAAATTTAATGATAAATTTGAATTAAAAAAATGAATAAATTTTATCATATTTTCTTCTAGAAGCGGCCTTGATTGTTGGTGCAATTGTGTGAAGAAGACATGAGACACAGTAAAATGTGAATTATTGGTAACGGGCCTTACGGCTTGATTGGTGCAATTATGTGGTGAAGACACGAGAGAAAGAGAGATATTGTTCAGTGGTCAAGATGGGCAACTCATGGATTTGTTATCACGTCGTACTTGGTTTTTTCTGAGCCGTCCACGTCGTGCCTAATTAAACTGTGGGTTAGTCCTCTTCTTTTAGGGATCAAATTCAGTGTCGGATATATATAAAAAGGACGATGGTGCGTCGATGTCATGGCCTTAAAAGAATAGTGTCAATCGGTGTAACGATTTTGAATGAAGGTTTCATGACAATTACAACACATCTTGGAATTTTATACTTTATATCGTGTAAATGGTTTTGGAGTGGGAATTTTCTTCTTTCTGATCTTGACCATATTAATGTTTGTATTGACTAATGATTAGTGGAGGCTGATATTAACTAATCTCTTATCTTTTTTTCTTTTTTCTTTTTTATAATGGTGGTGACATTACTAATAACGACTTTTAAGAAATAATATTAAGAGATATATTGTGAAGAATATTTTGGGAATCCTATCAATCAGGACTGTAATAAATCCCAAGCTTTGCCTGTTACGACATTCATGAGTACTAAAGATAATTAACAATTGTTACAATTAATACATTACAACTTTAAATGAGAATTAATCAAATTTTCATTCTTTTATAAAATAACACCAACACATCTCCAATGATAAAAGTCACGTGGGATTGCTAATTAGGAAGGACCTAAGGTCGAGAGGATAATGTATGTATGTGAGGCGGCTATACGTTTGGATCATCGGTATCGTTGAATGACATGTAAGACGATCGACCAAACTTTGAAAAAATCCGATTGATAATTGAAGACAGAAATAAAATTATAATAAAAACATAAGTGCGTAATTTTTTAGACTCAAGTTTTGAGTTCCATGCTTGTTTGTTTTGCAAACACTTTAGAATCTGTTTAAAATTGCGATTTTGTAATAATAGTTTGTAATTTTAAAAGATATTGTAAAACATAAGACGCTTAGAATTACAATTTAAAAAAGCAGTTAATCTAAAAAATTAAAAATCTGATATTTTTATAAGCAGACTAAGGGTGCTTATTTGGGAACAAGATTATCTCCAGTTTATTTGAATTGGATAATATCTAGTTAGTTATAGTGGAAGGATATTTTTGTCTTTTCAATTTTTGAGAGGATAAAAATACCCCTCCACTATGACTAAGTGGATATCATTCCGTTCAAATGAAATAGAGATGATCCTAATTCGCTTGGGTGCCCCTACTATGCGGTCCATCTGCAAACAATGTCTTTTGCAGCATCTAATAGTTGAGTGACATGTCACCTTATTACACAAGTACACAATAAAACTATAACACCTAATAAATTCCTCTTCGATCTCTTCAATAAGTCGAATTAAAATGCCGTCTTTTAAATTTAGTAAGTTTAATAAAACGCCGGATAAACCCAAACCACCAGCCAACCAGCATCTTGTGTGTCATGGGTCACCAAACCCGGTGGGACCGGCCACGACCCACGGTGGGTCTAGCCACAACCCATGCCTAGATTTGGCCAGACTCGGCCGTGGGTCACCATCTCCAGCAGGGTCACCATCTCAGACACTATTTTTTGTGAAACCCAGCCTCAAAATTTGATTATAATACCTCAAAACTTTTTTTTTTATTCAAAACTAAAATTTAGAGGAGATTGTTCACCTTTTGAAATTTTTTCTTTCTAAAGTCGGAAAAAATAACTCACAGCATCAGAGCCAGACCCACAGTGAGACCCATGCTATGTGTCTGGCCGGATGGTTGGGTTTGGCTTGCCATGGGTTTGGCGAGACCCAAGGCCAGCTTTTCAGCATAGACTCTCGAAGTCTCCTTCTTTTTGCCTCTTTAGTTCAATTTTTCTTGCTTTTGAGATCAAAATCCAGTGCACTAGGTTGTAGATTATTTTTGTGCTTTAGGTGATGTGTCCTTGTGCTATTAGTTGCTGCAAAAGACCCATTTTGCAAATGTACCGCATAAGAGGTTTATTCAATTCGCTTATTTGAAAATATGCGAATTTAAACTAAAATCATGATTTTGCATAACGGATATTTGATAAAAATTATCTTTTAATTAACATATTTTACTAAATGCCTTTGTAATTTTAAAAAATAGTAATTTAGAAAAAAAAAAGTAACTTTAAAATCACACTTATTGAAACCGAATCCCAAACGGACCGTTAGTATAATTAAGAATGATCACATAACTACCAAGCATATGTAAACCTCTACCTTTTTTTTTTTTTTTTCTAAGCATAGTAATCCTCTACTTGTATGCTCCAACCATGTGCTCTGATACCATTGAAGAACCATCAACGTTTCTTTTGCATGGAAGGATTATTCATGTGAGGGTGGAAATCCAGAATGGAATTACAAAGATATATAGAATAGCTAGGGATACAAAATTTTCTAATTCTTCCTTCAATGTCGGCTCTTTGCCACCTGGGTCTGTACGTCATATGTTAACTAAAAAACAAAAAGGTGTGTTTGTAGCATTTTTTAAAGGGAAATGCTATAATGCAATAAATTATCACATTTGACCCATAAAAATCTATGTGACATCCTTCATTTATTGCATTGTGGGTCGTTTTTTCACTACAAAGATATTTTAAATGTTTTTTTTGGGATGCCACATAAACTTTTATGGGTCAAATATGGATAATTTATTGCATTATAGCATTTCCCCTTTTTAAATGCTAAGAATCACACAACAAACCCCAGGAAATATAAGCTCAGCGTTTATTTCATAGCCTATTCTTTATGCCTATAATCCAATTTCCAAAAATTTGTGCTATATTATTATTATTTGTCATTAAATTCCTTCTTACACAGGCTTATGCGTCGTAAAATTGAAACTTTAATGGTACATGCTCATTAAAGCTTAATGAGCGGTACGTAAGCTGGGTACGTTATTCATTCCCCGCTTCACTTGCCTTTCGGGTTTGTTTAGGAGTGTGATTTCAATAAGTGCTATTTTAAAAATTGTGTTTTTAAAAATTATATTTTTAAAATCGTCACTTTTTAAAATTGTACAAGCGTTTAATAAAACATGTTAAAAAGTACTTTTATATCAATCAAGTGTTTGGGTAAAATTAGCATATAATTACAATTTCAGACCAAACAAGTAAATATTACCTTAAATATTTTTATAAGCGAAATCGTGATTTTTGTTTAAATTCGCACTTTTTCAAATAAGTATCATCTAGTCAGTTTATTGAAATCACAGATTTTTTAACGATTTTAAAATTTACGTTTTTAAAATCGCAATCTTAAACACTTTAGAATTGCAATTTGATTTTAAAACGCAGATTATTTTTTAAAAAACGTATTTCCAAACGGGCCCTAAGACTCATTCCATAAATCCAATAAAAGGTATACAAAACTAGAAAATGCACAAACACACACACACACACACACACATATATATATATATATATATACTAGTGTTCTCATGAAGAATGTCATCACCTACGTTCCCAAATTTTACATTTATTTATTTAAGAAAAAATAAAATTATAATCTATTTTTTCTAAGATTAATTTTATTAGTTAATATTTAAGTTCTAATGTTTTAAAAACTTGTTTTGGATTCAAAACTAAAACCTAAAGGTGTATATATATATCATGATCAAGTAGTGTTTTTTTTTTTTTTTTCTTTCCTGAAGAACATGTCATCACCTGGTAGGTGAATGTGATCATTTCATCTAATTTTTATTTATTTATTTATTATATTTTCCTTCGATAAGATACGATATGATGTCATCAAAAGGACATAATTATCCTCCCTAAGCAATAAAATAACAAGGAAGCAGTCTAATATGAACGCAAAACATTTACGTACGTGCACGCAATTGATACGCGCTTCACGCTGTCTTCGAGGATGGCAAGGTTGACCTCCATCTACCCATCACCATGTATATATATATTGATGGCTCTCAACTCTCAAGCTAATTAATCTCCATACTTGAGCGAATTTTCGAATAATATTCTCCTAAATCTTGAGTGAAATATTGAATTAATTTCTAATTCCATCATTTTCTGTAAGCATGGGTGCTGCTCTATGTTGTCTCATGGCACGTCGACGCCGGAATGGTTATGGTCATAACGGAGGGCATCACCTTGGCGGCAGACATCACGGACGGCATGGTCATCACGGAGGGCTTGGCCATGGTGGGGGACATCATGGAGTCCATGCTGCTCATGTTGGGGCACACCATCATCATGCACATGTAGTCCATGCCGCTCATGTTGGGGGACACCATCATGCACATTGTTAAGTTTATGATTGTGGGAATATATATATGCTGTTAATGTGATCGGCTAGCTAGGACTTGGATTCTGATTTAGCTTCTACTACTTTTGTTTTTTGTTTTTGGCAAATGAAATTTTAATTACCTGAATCACGACACGTAATGGGTTGTATAATATTATATGTATGGTCAACGGTAGCTATAGCGTGTCAAATACAACGATTCAATAGTTGTTCAATTGTAGACCCAAGTAGAATTCTAGCCCAATCTCCAACAGCAACAAGGCCATGCACGTTGGCATTGCATGGGCCACACCAACAGGGTCTGTCAACGTTCAAAGGGGCTGGACCAAGTCCACCTCAGTAACCCACCACCAGCATCTCGAGCCCATCGCATGCCTGGCCATGGTGGACATATATATATATATATATATATATTTATCATTTTCATCTGCCCTTGTAGTTGTACCAATTAATAAATTTAATTGAATTATCGTTTAAGAATAAGAAGAAACTTCTCAGAGAGGGGCTCTGCCTTCTTTTCTAATAGTAGTGTTCGATTTTTTTTATCATTATTATTTTTTTGTGTTTTCCTCTGGTCTCTGTTTCTGGGGGCCGGGTTTTTGTTTTAGATCCAATTGTAAATCTAGATCTAGGGTAGAATTGTTCTTGGGTCTACAATTGAACTATTGAATTGTATTTAAAAAATACATTTTTTATTTTTTTGTATTTATTAATGCCAAAAATTCTGGTCTAGACATTTAATCAATTTCAGCTGATTTTTACCCATCAACGTTTTCTTGCAAAAGAAGATGAAAATAAATGTCATCATTCAACTTCAACACTCATATTCTAAGAATTAGAAATACTAGAAGCAAGATCCAACGAATCTACAAGGCATGAGGAAAATATAAGAACATGTGGACGGTGGATATAAGAACAATAAACGACAGTGATAAGAAAGACACAGAAGGAAAAGAAAAATGCATACGTTTAGATAAGCACAAATGATCGAAAGGCGGACCACGTGCCTATATTATATATGTCGGACACCACCGCTTATCAGCAAGCAGCACGTGCAAGCATGTCCCACGTGCGATGGAGTTTCTCAATCCATTTGTCTTTTTCACTTTTGAGAGGAAGAAGCCGAAAACGTACACCAAGTACTTTTTAGGCATCTTCTGCTACCACGTTACAACACGTGAACCGCGGGATGTGAATCTTCATCCTTCGCAAACAACACAACCACGTCAAATGATGATGATATTATCTCATCCCCGCCATTTTCAGCCACCGATTCCATCAATCCCATTCCCAAAATTAAAATTATAAAAAAAAAAATTCTATCTATCAACATCAATCACCATTAGTATGATTGATTAGTACGTTTGCAAACGCCTAGTTAGTATGATTGGGGTGGATTTTTTTTATTATTTAACCTTCACTCGAAAAATACCTAATTAATAAGAAATGAATAAGTAGATGTGGATGCGAATAATGATAATATCTGCATTTACATCCGCAAAATATGAATAATTATTTTTGATATCCGCATCTACATAATATGATTACTATTTACATCCACGGTTAATGCAAATATTGAATTGAGGTAATGGACATTTTAGTCCTTGAAATTATAATTTACTAATTATTGCTTCTAGTAAATATTCCAAAAAAAAAAAGGAACATTATTTATAGACCATTATTCAAATCACATTTTCTAATAATTTTGCAAATAAATTTTCATCACATATATTATTTAATATTTAGCTTCCAATAAATTTATAGTTGGTAATAAGAAAAAGAAAAAAATATTTAAATAATAATAATAATAATAATAAAGGAAAGACATATAAGGCAATTAATTAGAAAAAATTAAAAGAATTTTCTAAAAGTGAAATCTAACAACATTACAAATCTAGCAAATATAAGAAACATAAATTACAAATCCAACAAACATAAATTAAAAAATATTAAATATATAAAAGAATGTGGATGCAAAGGATAATATCCGCATTTGCATACTCTAAAATCGTTATCTGCATTCACATTTGCATATATTAATTTTGCTATCTACATTCGCATATGCAGATAACGAATGCAGACCGTTATTATCTGCTCGCATTTTCACCTATACTAATTAGTTCGATTAGGTACCAAAATTACTTCTTTTAAAAAATAATAATAAATAATAAAATAAAGGTACTCTCAGAAAAAGAAAAAGGCAACTAGAGTAGTTATTCTAATTAAGCATGATTAGTAACATTTTATTTGTGGAAAGTGAAAACCGTAAACACTTTCTTAAATTTGGTCGAAACTCAACTCTTTCAAGATATTAGTGAAACTTAAGACAGTTTACACTAATTAAGCATATAAATTTTCATTATAGGAATCGAACGCATGCCCTAATATTTACTTAACGCTTGTAAACGAGGAATATGACCTAAAGTGCGAATAAACAAATAAGAGCCATTCTTAGTGAGCTAACTAAATTTTAACTAAAGCATTCACTTCTGTTATTTTAATTAGCCATTCTGCTCTCCATTCTCTTGGAATTCTGGTGCTCTCTGTTTCCTTCCTACTTAGTCTCCTCCACTTTTACCGTCTCGCTTCATATTTACATGGGAAGCATATTTCCATCTGGGTAAGCTTCTCTTTGTATCTGGGTTCTTTTATTTCTTTTTCTCTAATTGGGTTTGTTTGGCTGCTGAGAAAGATCTATCAGACGATAAGAAAAAGTGGTTTCTCGGTTATGACTCAGTTTGGCTGACGAGAAAATGGATCAAAAACTAACCAATTTTTTTTTCTTCTTTTCCATAACTCCTGCAACACCAAACCCTGAACTACTTGAACGAATTATGAACAGAACAGAATTTAAATGCCTGCGTATGTTCTTAGAGGATATCCACTGCAAAAACTGTCAATTAGGTCAAAAAGTAACATGGCCAGCATGTCACTATCCAAGGACCACGCTCTTTATTCCAAGTGGTCCATCATCCCGATATTTCTCTCTCAGACCTCCCAAAACAGGTTACCCACAATTTGTTCGCAATGTTCACAATCAACACATAAATGCCTTGAAGTGACAAAAGCTTCAGTGTAGATAGCAAGCGCCTTACTACCTTGGGACACAAACAAACAAATCCTTTGAAAGCAGAGAAGCACAATACAGATGAAATATATCACAAGATTTGGAGCACAAATTTATCTCATAGACTGAAAAAAGATATGGATCATCCACGCCCCAACTTCAGTAGGGGCAAAGAGACACAACTTATCATAAAGGGTAACATATTCTAAGGGAGAGAAGGTTGCCTGAAAAGCTGGACCACTGTTATTGGGAGCATAAAAGCTTTCCCTTGAAACAAATCAATATACTGCAACCAGCATATCGATATAATAGACAATAAGCACCAGAGCACTAAAACATAAATGAACCTTAATAAAACTTGGCTTTCTTCAGTGCAACTTATTGAGCTATCTGCCTCAACCACCTCATTCTTTCCCATCCGCGGCACGGAGTGAGCCTAGCTGAACTGGAGCTTGGGTTCCAACCACCTTGGATGACCCATAAACCGCCAGGTCAACACCTTGAGCCTTCTCTTTCTCAATCTGTTCCTTGATCCAAAAGTATGTAAATCTCAGCCCATCCTGCAACATAGTAAGTTCAACCTTAGGAGTTATTAAGAAACTTTACAAACAGGAAAGTAGCTGTCGTTCTATATATACCTTCAACTTCATTGTAGGAGCCCAACCAAGTTTCTCTTTGATCAGTGTGTTGTCTGAGTTACGACCACGGACTCCCTCTGGCCCGGGAATGTGGTGGATGGGGAGACTTTTGTTCTCAAAGCTAAGAACAATCTCAGCCATCTCATTCATGCTAACCATCTCATCACTTCCAATGTTCACAGGCTCACGGAAGTCTGACTTTGTCAATCTACACACAATGTTGATTCCAGGATGATTAACTCATGAGAAATGAGAAGATATATATCTTCAGTATCCAGTCAAACATGCCGATTTGTATGTTACAAAATTACACTGTTATGATTTTTCATGTGAAACAGCATACAATTAAAAATTATTACCCAGTCTACACATTGTTACCATCCAAGATAGTTAGATTTATACCTTCAGTTTCCAAGATGTAAAAAAATAATCAGAATGGTAATTGACGAGGTATATGTTACTTTCTTCAAATCTCCTGTCCTTATTACAAGTGACATTACTTGTTCAAGAAGAATTTTTTGATAATGTAAAAGAAATCGCATAGGAGCAACCCCTTAAAGATCCAACTTCATGCTGATTTTTAATAGCAATTCAGACAAAGATTTGATAGGAAATGGAATAATAGCCTATTTGACTCCCAAACCCATATTTGTTAAACCGATACAAAAAATGACAACATTACATTAGACAGAAGAATCTCATAAATGAAAATGTGAGCTTCAGCTATACAAGTTAGAAGAATACAAAGCACTTACCTAAGTACACCTTCTACACATTCATCAATGAAGGTGAATGATCTGGTCTGAAGTCCATCCCCCCACATCTCAAACTTATCGATGGAAGTTTGAGCCTTTCTACAGAAAGCAGCTGGAGCCTTCTCCCTGCCACCTGTACAACAGATATAACCAAGCAACCAAATTAGGAAAAATTCAACAAGAAACAAATCATGCATGTGTAAGTTACCACTAAAATCAAGAGCTTACCTTTCCATGTTCCAAAAGGACCATAAATGTTATGGAACCTTCCAACACGACACTCAATACCAAAATCTTTGTTGTAGTGCTTGCACAACTCCTCTGTTGCAAGCTTCTCTAAGCCATATGCATCTTGAGGCTAAATCCATGTGTAAAGCAAACTCATTAACAACATCCACAATTTACAAAGGAAAAACTAGTAGCTTAAAACATTCTTTGACCACAAAGAGTAACGAACCTCAGCAGGCCAGGCATCAGCCTCCTTCAAGCTCACATTGGTTTCCAGCTGCTTAAATTCAGGGTAGATACAAGCACTAGAGGCATAGAAAAACCTGCACATATCCGGTTATCAGAATTTAGAGGCATATCATTGTTTCCTGTGCACTAAATGGGGATTTTTTATACAATTATTTTGATTATTGTAAAAAAGGAAAAAAAGAAAATACATATTTGCTCAAAATAATCGATGGAAATTTCGGTAGACCAAGACCAAGGTATACAATATCCAAGGTTACTGACCTCTTAACCCCATTGATTCGGCTAGCCTCGAGCATGTTGAAACTGATCATTGTGTTGTTATACATGATAACTGAGTGGTTGGACTGAATGAAGCCCATCCCACCCATATCAGCAGCAAGATTAAACACATGGTCAACTCCATTAGTGACCTTCAAGCAATTGTCCATGACCCTCAGGTCCACAAGGTGGAATTCTTCACAGAACATATCTTCAGTCATGTGCTCATTCTTCTTCCAATCAGAAGCAATAATGTAGTGGCCCTCGCTCTTCAAGCGCCGGGCAATGTGGGAAGCAATAAAACCACCTGCCCCAGTAATAGAAATCCGGAGCTTCTCCGATGGCCAGTATGGTTCCCTCTCCAAGTTCTCATAGGTGTAGGCACCATACTTGGTTTCGCCGGCACTCCCCATTCTGCAGTGACTGGATTTTTCAGAAAAGAGTAAAGAGTTCACAAGCTTTAACGGCACAAATTAGTATCTGTACTGAATTAGTACAAAATAACTCAACTTTTTCACCGTAAAACCCAAATCTGGAGACATTAATGACAATAATGACTTAAGGACCAGAGAAAACCACTAGCTAGCTCCACGCAACGGCCATCCCTCAGAGAAACAAACAAGATACAAAAAGAGCAAAACAAGAACGCCGACCAACAAAACTGCAAACCCAATAACCAAATTTCAATTAATAGAGCAATCCTACCCATCCAATTATCACTAACATCCCACTGAAAACACTGTAAATTTAGAGAATCACAGTTTAAGCAAACCAAAAAAAAATGTAACCTGCCAAAAAGACCAAGTATGCTAACCCAATTTAAAAAGAATTATCTTCTAAATTTGTAAAACCAAATTAGGACAAAAAATTCATATAGCCTAGCAAAGCAACGATTCAGAAATGTGTACATCAAAACAAACATATTTCGCCGAAAAAAAAAATTGTAGAACATAATTAGGAAAATGGAATTTAGCAGAAAAACCCACACTAGCACTTCCTTCTTTTTATTTTGATAACCAATAGCACATAGGAGAATATACTTATGAAGAAAAGAAACAAATAAATATTCATTGCAGAAAAAAAAACAATAAATAATAAATAACACGGCAAAGAAGCAGGGAATCTACAAATGTGATCCACAGAGCCAAATATAAAGAAATTAAAACAAACCCACAAAATTTTGAACCCTAAACCAGAAAGAGAATAGTAGGAACTAAACCAAAAACACATAATAATCCCAAGAAGAGGGCAGTGAGAACAGAGAGATTCAGAAAAAGAAAAACCCACAAAACCCAGTTGAGTTTTTAACCTGGAAAGCCTGGAACTTGAGCCTTTGAAGCTGTGTAAGCAGAGAAGAAGAAGAAGAAGAAGATAGTGCCGAAGGGCAAACGGCTCAGAGAGAATGCGAAGGTGTATGGTGTGAATGGTCTTGGAGCCTGCAATGGTCCTGCTATATATAGAGAGTAGACAAACTGGACCACCCGTTGCCTTACCACTGCCCAGTACCCATATTTCTTCATAATTGAGAGAGAGAGAGAGAGAGAGAGAGAGGATTTGGCGTTCTTTTACCGAATAATGCCACATGTTATTATTAATATTATTTTTACCTAATTATTTAGGCTTTATTTGTTAATTTACACCTCATTACAACACATTTTCCAACATTTTATTACATTATTCACTTCATTTTTTTTCGAAAATATATATCAAGTCATTCACTTTTTGTATGATATCATTTACTATTCAAATAAAAAAATTACTATAAAACAAATTTTATTACTTTTTAATACCATTTTTTCATATGAATTATTTTGTTTGTAAACAGTGTATCGGAAAAAAAAAAAAAAACTTAGAAGAGTGTGCTAGTGTTTAACAAATACCCTCTTAAAAATGTTAAAATTGTCTTCAAGGGATAATTCAATCGGTTGTAGATCATGCCTAATAAAACGAAGGTCACAAGTTCAAATCTCCATCCCCTTCCCTTGTGTAGATGTGTTAAAAAAAAAAAAAAGTTTAAAATGATACTTAATTCAATGATTGATTAGATGAAAGCATCTAATCAGTGATAATTTTGTTGAATAAATGTTAGATGAAATTATAGGATTTGCCTATTCTTTCAATTAACAAAATATATTCATTTACCAATAAAAGTTTTTGATGTGATAGAATGTTGAAAATGTTTTCTTTTGTCCGCCCTCATTTGAAATGTGTTTTTTACTTGAGTTTACTTAAGAAAATTAGATAAAAGCTAGGGATTTCCAAGAGATTTGGTTCATAACTAAGATCCCATCATCTTATACTTTTATGAAGGAGAATGTTAGGTATTTTGTTAGTGTTCTTCTCATAATTTTCTAATCTTATATAAAAATTATTTTATTAAAAAAAAAAGTTGTTCTTATTTATCTTTCTTGATTTTTATAAAATAATTTTTATCTAGGATGAGGTAGACACAAAAAAAGAACACTAGAAGAGTGAGTACTTAGTATTTTCCTTTTATCAACTAAAATAACAGAGCACATGGGACGGTGGCATATTATTTTTTACCCAAATTTTTTTAAAATAAACTACAGCATTTTCATAAAAATTGTTTGGTAAATTGACAAGCAAGATCTTACCAAGAATAAAAAGGTTTTCTATCTATATTGTTTGTAATTTGAGAAGGCTCTTGTGGAAGCCCATTTGCTGGAGTAGGTGTTCGGGTTGTCCAAAACATGATCGAATAAGTAAGTCCTATATAAGAGGCCCTCTCACAATTAACTACATCCGTAAAAAATAATTTACACAAATAAAAAATGTAAACCATTTTACGCATCATCATGAAGGGATCACATGAAAACAGTAATTGAAATGGTCTTTTTCCTAGCCTTTAGGCTCGAGTTAAAAAAAAAAGGACAAAATTAAAAAATAAAATTATATTTCACTAATATTATATTTTATCCCATATGCCAACGTATTATATTTTATCCCATATAATAGTAGTGTAGGGAAGAAGGTTGCCTAATATTGTATTTTATCCCATATGCCAACGTAAAACATGTTAGGCTCTGGCCCACTGATGTCTGATCAATTAGGTGGCCTCGTGTTATTTTTTTATTTTTTATTTTTTAATGTTTTCGATTAATTATCTTTTTAAACAAGTATATAGAAGATCAGATCTTCAATTTTCAAACAATTATTGACAGAAAAACAAAAATAAAAGAGGCATTGAGTTTTACCTCAATCAATCTCTACAACTCATGTAGAATATTGCCTTCAAGAGTTTTATGCCTTCCATGTTCCCTCTCCTAAAACTCCCGGCAAAAGAATAGTTACAAAAATGAACAAAAATGCTTATAGTATCCGTTATCTGTATTATTATTATTATTTTTTAAATAAAAATTTGTCTAATTTTATTGATAAAAGATTAAGAGCATAAAGTTCTTACATTACAAAGCATAAAGTTCTAATAAATTACAATTATAAGACTACAAAATCATATATACAATTAGAAAATTATTACAATCAACTACCAAGTACTATTTATAATTTTAGTTTCATTAACCAGTGTATAATTACAACTATGAAATATATGTGCTACCGGTAGATTAGATTTCAAGACATTGGTAGCTTAAATTTTCAAACATTATTTTTCGGCCGTGAGAGATAATCCTTTATTTTTCGGTTGTGAGAGATAATCCCCTATATTGATCTACTCCTCCTCTGCTTAAAATGTCAATAAAACAACTCATGTCATTGACCCAAATACAAGACAAAAATAACAATAAAACTAAAACAAAAAAACAAAATCCCCAATACAATCTGCAGCAGAGGAACATAGTATCATAGACATTCCCAAGAAGATATACATTAACTAGTGAAAACAAGTAGATCTGAGTTTGAAAAACTAGATTCAGATTTAGATCTACAAAATATATCTAAAACAAATTGTCAAAAATAAAGTCTAAAATAAATTACAGAGAAGACATCGATCACTATTACTAAAAAAGAGGGATCGAGACAAAGGAGAAGAAGTAGGAAAAACGAAGTCATTCTTCCCTCCTCTAAAAGAAAAAGGGGGGGAGAAACTTTATTAACCCCTCTGTAGTTTGGTTATTTTTGCAAATACCCTCTTAACGTTCAAAAACTCTCACTTACCCGCTTAAACTTTATTTCTCTCACTTTCCCCCTCCCATTAGCAATGGCCGTTAAATCCTCACAAATTGCTTTATTTCTCTCTCACTTACCCCCCTTAAACTTTGTTTCTCTCTTACTTACTTTTCTGAACTTTGTTTCTCTTTTACGTGCCAAGCAATTTTTGTTAGGATTTAAGGTCATTGCTAACGAAAGGGGAAAACTGAAAGAAAAATAAAATTCAAGGGGATAAATGAGAATTTTTAATATTAAAATGGTATTTACAAAAATGATCAAAAGGGTTTATCCCAAAAAAAAAAAATATGGGGAGCTCAAGCGAAAGAAGGACACTAGTTTTGGAGCAAGTGCGTGGACCGGATCGTCTGAATCCCAGAAATGTCCGAGCAGATGGAAGCTGTCCCTTGGGATTTCCCATACGAACAAGTGTGGGCGGGCTATTGGCTCTATTGGCTCTACTGCATTGTATCCCGACAAAACGAAGTGTCTTCGTATTCAATTTTGGGAATCTTTTTCAATCACGCCGATTTATTTTTTTAATAATATAAAAAAAACATTTATTTTTTTAATTTTGGGAATCTTTTTCAATGATGCAGAGGTTTTGTTTTTTTTTTGATAGATTAGCTTTTCGGTGCGGTACTTTTTTGCACTTTATTTTGCGGTTCACAATCACGTGGGTAAGCCGAAGGCCCAGCGATTCAGTGGTCCCTACCAATTCCGGAAGGAAGAAGATTCCGAGAAAGAGCCTGTAATCGTGACACAAGAAGCTACCGGGAAACTCCTTCCTTCCTTTCTGTTGTTTCTCCACTTTTTACGCAGCTTCTTATTTTGCTTTCTTCAAATTTATTAATAATAATATGTCACAAATTTAATCCTAATTTTAAGATACAAATGACCTATCTATCTATCTTCTGTTTAACGTTTTAGAATAAGTAATATAATTTAATATGATATTAAAACACCACTTTGTATTGCCTTTTTTTTTTGGTTTTTCAATCAAGATTCAAAGAATCGAGCCAATTTTTGGCCCATTCTTTTACTTACTTTTTTTATATGTTCGCACAAGTGAAAAATAATTATTGAATGACGAATTAAGAACTCTTAGATTAAGAAAAAACCATCTTCATTTGTATTTGTATTTTTGCTGTTTTTTTTTGGGAGAGCCCGCCTTTATTTCGATTATAGGATAGTGGGAAAGATCTTCCCCTATAATCAATTTTCTTATTTGATTAGAAAAAATAAATGGTATCAAAACAAATGTCTTAAGTTAAAATCTTTGAGTTAATCCATCCCTAATTTAAATTAAATGGTTTATGTGTTGGGTTTTACCTGTTAAAAAGAAATTTGAACCCACATGTTAGACTTTGAGATAAATAGTGATTCATTGATTCAACATGGTATACTATATATGGTATAGCATCACTCTCACACTCTCACGCTCTTATTTACATTCTCATTTTTTTTTATACAACTTTTAAAATTATTATTAAATTAAAATTAAATAGTAATTTGAAAAAACCGTATCTAAAATATAGAAGTTAAAGTATGAAGTATTTTACAAAAAAAAAAAAAAAAGTATGAAGTTTATAAACATATTCACTTGCGAGTGTCATCATTATTATTATTTTAAGGTTATGAATTGAAATGTTTAGCTGTATATTCGTACGGAATGATATTTAAAGGATTTATTCTTATTTAAACAATAAAATTGTAGTGGGTACCTCGTTGTACATAATACTATATAATATATATCCAGTGAACATGATGGAGCAAGACTGCTACCCCCACTATATTTTTATGTAATATGTACAATAAAAGTCTATGTATAATATATGTTTTTAAGAGATTGTTCAATCGGCTAAGATTATGCCTAATAAAGTGGATAGTATAAATTCGAATCTCACTCTATCTCTTGGGAACATGTCAAAAAAAACCTATGTATATCCATGATATTATTAATAAAATAACTAATTAAACCCAATAGAATCCTTATCCATACATATAATCTTTATATAATAATCAGTGATTGCTCGCAATTGTAAATTGTTGCCCCACTTTCCCTTCAAGAAAAAATTGATATCAAGGGACGGGGTCCATATATTAGATCTCAACCTGGGTTGAAAAATTATTCTAAATTTAATTTATAAAAATAAAATATATCTATTTTTTAATAATATGTAAGGTGCTTATGATTTTTTAATAAATTTTATTTTATATTTGGTCAGGTTATTAAAAAAAATGTGTTTTCATCTGTTTTGATCTTTGTATAGCTGGTGCTATGGCTTAACATGAGTTCAAAATCAGGTGGATATGTAACTATTTTTTTAGTTTATAACTTGTATATGTGGTAGTACCTTATTGGATGCTGTAAAAGGTATGTTTTACAGATTGTCTGTATTCAAGGTTTTCTCAATATAATTATATATTATAGAGAGCAACTACCATACGGTTATGGCATAAAGGTGGGGTTTTTTGCATACCACTAATAAGTTGACAACTTACCATTTTAAGAAAAATGCACATATTTAAAATGAAATCTAAACACCCAATCAACTAATCAAGCAACCAAATATGTGACCCACCGCCCTCCTCCAGGAACAGCACCGCCACCCATCGCCCACCTTCGGAGACATTTTTGGGGAAAAAAAAAAAAGATAGATCCGGTCACGGGGGGTGGCTGTAATCCACCCCAACAGCCAGGGGGAGAGATCCGGCCACTCTCAGTGACCATATTTGTCTTTCTGGCAAACCAACAAATCATAAAAAAAAAATTGATAGATAGATCCGGCCACCGGGGGTGGCCACCCCCAATGGCCATTTTTGTCTCTCCAAAAAAAAAAAAAAAAAGATAGATCCGGCCAACCTATAAAATTGTTTCTAATGTCTCAAAAATCGATTTTAATGCCACAAAACTCGTTTCTAATACCTCAAAACTAAAATCTAGAGAGAAATGTTAATCTTTTTGGGCTTTTATCATCTTAAAATTTAAAGAAAAACTCAAACCCACCGGAAGGAAAAACCAAAGAAAAACGCTGATGAGACCCAGCCAAGGGTCGATGGCCAACCAATCTAGGCCAACCGTGGGTTAGCTTTGCACTGCATCACCGTGGGTCTTTATTGGTCTTCTCCAAGTCAACCTAGAGGTTTATGTTCCTCTCCTTGGGAGCAATGACCAGCATCAGTGATTGGGCTTCTTCTGCTGCCAAAGATTTCGCCTTCTCGTTCTCAACATTCACCCCTCTTCCTTGCATATTTTGACCGCCTCTCTCTTCTTTTCTTTTCTTTCTTCTTTAGGATGTTGCATCAGGGCGTGGGTCTCAGCTGCTGCAGGATGTAGAGTTTTCTTTTTACATTTTCTCCTTTTAGCTGAGGTGTCAGCTTATAAGTGGTGGAGGCAAAAAACCCTCCCCTTTTGCTACATCTGAACTGAAGTTATTCTCTATATTATATATAACATCACCAAAAAAAAAAACGGTGAAGCAAGAAACCAAAACCATATTAAGCCCAGAAATGAGCCCAATTATATTTGTGGGCTTATGGGCTACATATCCAATTTTCCAAGACATGTCGGTAGGTATCTAACCAAAAGGGATTCAAATCCGGGTCAGTTTCCTTCGGGTCTCAATCATTTTTTAATTTCTTCTTTACACTGCGGTACTTCAAAATCTCTCTCTCTCTGATCCGAAGCCTGAGTCACGAACACACCGTTTTCTCGGGTAAATCTTTTTGAAGAAATTAATAAGTTCACCAATTTTCACGAATTTTAATTTATTGCACAGTGTTGCTTTCAGTAGTTGCTTTATTTTCAATTTCTAATTGTCATGCTTAATTATAGCTTAAATTTTCATTAGATGATCCAATTTCCTTGTTTTCTCGAAGAAGAGAATGCGGATGGAAAGAATTTATATATCGGAAAACATTTTCACATTTTTTCTTGTTTTCTGAGAAATATTGGGTTTTTTAAATTTTTTTCTTCCTCTCTGTTTGGCTGCTGAGAAAACCGAGGAAAGGAGAAGAAAGTTGTAGAAGTATATATATATATATATATATATATATATTTTGTGTGTTGCACGATTGAAAATGCCAAATGAATTGAGCTAAAGTTGTTGATTTGTATGGGGTTTTTTCTTTGTATGGGTTCAAATTATAAGTAGAAAATTAAAATAAAAAAAGGTTAAGATTTTGACATATTTAGATTGCTTTTCTTCTCCAAAACTATGTAAGCAACTAAACAGCAGGGAAAAAATGGGTTTGAGAATCTTTCCGTTGTACAAATTCCAATTATCTGTATGTCTACTGTTTTATCTATGTACAATTGACATGGACTTATTCCAGCTATTTGGGACTGAAGGCACGGGATTTTTTCAAATTCCACGTTTTACGCACAAAAGTGAAGAAAACTATAGTAAATTTGCAGTTTAAAATCTCAGACAATAAATGTATTGTTTGGCAGGGGGTCTAGTACATTGCAGTAGTTACTGTTTCATGTATGTAAATTACAGGATCATATTATTATGTCCTGATGAGTTTCTCTTCTTGCTTCAGTTGAATAATACAGATTTAAATGGCTGGCAGAGCTCAAATCCCCAACAAAAGCTCAGCACTTATTTCCATGATTGCTGATGAGGTATGGTGAATGTAGTTGTTTGTGAGTTTGTCTTGCCTTCCGTGTTGCTGGCATATAAGTATCAAGAAATTCATTTGACATTAAACAGATCAACGTGATTTTCACCATAGCCACATGTACAAATTTCATTCAAAAAAGAAAGATAAGGATTTCTACTACAATGTATCATAAAATTTGATCATATTTGAGTAACTTGTTACCTCTGTCCATAGTGTCATATAGGGAATTACTGGTTCCAGGCCTCTACTGTAGTTTTATGGATGAAAAGGTGACCATACAGTTTCATGATTTTCACCATAGCCACATGTACAAATTTCATTCAAAAAGAAAGAATGATTTCTACTATGATGTCTCATAAAATTTGATCATATTTGAGTAATGTGTTACCTCTGCCCATAGCATCATATAGGGAATTACTAGTTCCAGGTATCTACTATAGTTTTATGGGTGAAAAGGTTAGACCATACAGTTTCATATATTCCTATTTCCTTCATCAATTCATGCATTTTTTCCTAGGTTTTTATTCCTTTTAGTTAGGTTCATTTGTCATAATGCAAGAATTCATTAATTTAGGACATGTTATGTAGTTCACATCACATAAATCTTGAAGATTGTTCTCATGGATGATTTTTGTCATTTAGGACACTGTAACTGGATTTTTGCTGGCCGGTGTGGGTGACGTCGACTTGCGGAGAAAGACAAACTATCTTATTGTTGATTCAAGTATGCATATGAGCCTTATGGTGGATTATTGAAATTTATTATATCATGTGTTTAATGAACTACTAGAGCAACAATAATCATGTTGTAATTCTTAGTGAGTTTACATTTTATCATTCTGATTGTCTTAGGTGTGTATGTGTGTATGTATTTGGACTTATCAAGAAAAAGAAAATTGTTTTTTTTCTCTCTCTCTTAATTAAAACAGGAAACTAATTTTTTTATTACTAATTAATTTCAGAATGAGAAGGAAATGCTTTATTTTTGTAACATATACCTTACCGATTCTCCATTCTGTAATGAACCATTCTGCCTTTCTGATGTAATCCTAAATTAAGTTGATGAAAGCCTTCATTGCTAGGTTTTGGGTGCTAATATGTTTGCTATTGCCTCCTCTAAAGTTTCTGTATGGTCTGTGCAAGTACCTGTTGTGGTGTCTCCTCAAGGTTGATGCGTCCAGCTTGCAAACCAAATAGCCCAACTTCCCCATTGTTGGATGTCTAATTAGATATGTTCTTCTTTCTACTTAATTCAAGTTGAGCATACTAGCCTGCCACTTTCAATTTATCAGGATTCTAGAAATTGCTCCCTCTAATTACACTCCATAGTGTTGCAGTCTGTTCATGTCTTTCATTTATAATTACATGGTAGCTTCCTATGGCAACTTGCTAAAGGGAATGTCTGTTCACTGGATTGATATTTTGCATAATCTGGAAGGTGTATGAGGTTTTAGTCTTGAGGAAGGGTCTGGAATGAGGCATAAGGAAAATGCTCTGGGTGCAATTTGAGAGTCAACTACTTTTCCTCAAGGTCTAAGTTTTGATCCTCACATGTGTCTCATGATTGTTGGGATGCTTTATGTGTGACATGCATGCCTCAAGATAGGGGTTTTACAGAATTGAGCTGCATGTGTAAGCTACCCATAAACAAAGGAATGGCGAGGCTAAAGATTTACTTTACATCTTGAAGGATGTTCTATGTCTGAGATACTTCGTATGTAGGAGCTTTTATGATGAAAAAATAAGTATTTTTTCTTTTTGTTCTATAAAGTGGTTATCTCTTTTTCATTAAAGTTTTCTTATTATAATTAAACTTCTTTAATGTGCTCTTTCTTGGTTTGATTGCTTTCTAAGGTTTGGGAGAAGAAGTACCCTGAGTTTTTGGGGATTTTAATATGTTTTTCCTTATTGCATAACCTCTTAGGGATTTTACTATTACTCAAGGTCTAAATCATTGATTTTTCTTTCAAGTTCTAACTTAGCTCTGAAAAAGCATTCCCATTTGTTTTGAGGGAAATTATTGTAACGATTGAGGGAAAGCACTAGCCACTCCTGCGCTATGACTCCAAAACTACTAGTCAAGTTACAATTGAAGCTTTCTAAATCACTTATAAAGCCATGTTTAATCTAGTAAGAAATCCATGTGGGTTTTAGCATCCATCTTCCCAATTTAGGACTAACTTTATGATGTCATAGTTACTAAAGGGGCAATTTAGAAGCTAGGAATTGGTAGTTATTTGAAGCTTCCAAATGCTTTCCAAGCTATGCATTTAGTGAAGTCTGTGGCTTTAAGGTTTGACAAGAAAAGTTAAGTCCCACATTGGGTGGGTGGATTGTGATGGTGTTATATAGGTGCTAGGTCCTACATTGGTTTCTTTCTAGGTGAGATTGACCTTTATAAGTGATTCAAAAAGCTCTAGTTGTAATTTTGATTAATCCTTTTGAAGTAAATAGCGTAGATGTGATCAATGTTTTTTCAAAGCCATTATCATAGTATAGGGCCTATAGGCTTACAAATGGTATCATAGTATAGGCTAATGATTCTGTAGACTTTTATGCTTAGGAGTTGATTTTAATCTAAACAAGTGCATTAGGTGTTTAACATAGGGCCTTGTGTTGCATCGATATATTTAGAGCCTAGAGCGTAATTGTTGCTTTCTAGTTATTATTAAGTGCTAATTATAGTAGCCTCTTACTTATATTATATAGTGATAACAAGCTCACTTTGATAGTTATGATTTTAGGAACATCATGCCATCAGGTAAGAAACGATCAGTTAGGATGTGTGGTGGTAGGGACACTTGTGGCACCACGAGAATGAGAAAGTCCACCATTAGCAAGCATGGAGGTAGAGCCTCGGATTCCTGCAAAGAGAGTCAATGCTACTATTGATGCCTTTAAGGTTTTAGATGCAGTTTCTATGAGGGTAATGATGAGGATTGCATGTACCCCTAATGGGAGGGCAAAGGATATGGAGACAAGAGAGGTTGTTCATTTGAGTCTTTAATAAATGACACCCTCTTATATTTGAGGGGAAACCTGAACCATTGGAGTTTGAAAATTGATTCTTGCAGATGGAGAAGCTACTTGAGGTTATGGGATGCACTGATAAACAGAAGGTACATATGCTGCCTTCAAGCTTATGGGAGAAACCGAAGATTGTGGAACTTTAAGAATGCTTTTTAAAACTTCAATTAGGTGAAACGAATTTAATCAACGGGGACCTGGTTTAAGAAAGTATTCTATGAGAGGTATTTTTCAAAGATAGTACAGAGAAATCTTTTAGCTAGAAAATTCAAGAAGTTTAGAGGGTTCTGGGATACTATTTGTGAGGATTTTCAAAGGTGTCATAGCAAGAATATACTTGAATTATGCTTGATAAACTGGAACTTGTGATATATTTAAGGATTTAGACTTGTTTTGTTTATTAATCTTTCCTAAAGGAGTTTTATTATGGTACTGGTATTTAGTATTAACTTTCTAATAAATGATTTATTGAGGTTATAATTTTCATTGTTGTTAGTTTGATATTTTTGTGTTAATGTGATTGTGGATGTTAGTTGCTCTGGTTTGCATGTTGTTGAAATTTATTTGATGCAAAATTTGTGATTATTAAAATCATTGTCACTATCATGCATATTTGAAGTTTGAAGAGTTTGATAGTTGTGGTATCAGAGCAACCTAATAACGTCATGTGATGCTTGGGTACTGCATCATGACATGGATTGTGTAAAGGAGATTCTGACACCTCAAAAAGTTAAGTCCCATATTAGGTGAATGGATTGTGATGATGTTACACTACTAAATGAGACTAGCCTTTATTAGTGATTCCAAGAGCTCAAATTGTAACTTTGATTAATTCTTTTGGAGTAATAAAGTCTAATATTACCATTAATTTGGATATACTTTACTTTGATTACTCTCCAATATGATAAAACCCTATGTGAATGCTCATGCAAATGATGGAGCTTTAGGTAATGAGCATTGATGCTTTAGGGTTCTCTATATGGTGGACTTGGAACAGTGTCTTCAATGAATCACTTCTGAAGTAAATTCTTCCAAATTTTATATCTTATGATGGCAATTGAGATGTTTTTTCATTTATGATAGGCCTGCCATTAGAAATTCATAGAAGCCTGTTCAGATTTCTGTTAGTGTATTTTTATTTATGATCCTAAGATTGCAAATAGCAATATATGAAATTCTTTCAGTTTCATTGGTATGAGTTGTCAAAATTAGATGGCCAATGTTGTATCTTTATTGAGTGTTTTTTATTCAATGGAACTAATCATGTCTCGCATATATACTACTATACTGAACCAATCTACATCTGTCCCTTGCAAGGAATATGTTGAAGATTTATATTAATGAACATATTTTGTTCTTATCAATTTCTAAGCAAAATTTAATTGTTTCCTATTTTCTGTATTACTGTTATTTGCATTTTGGTTCAGAAACGACAGTCAAAGCGATTGAAGATGCATTCAAAGAGTTCACCACAAAGGAGGACATTGCTATTGTTCTAATCAGCCAATATGTAAGTTTTCTTCTCACTTTGGCATCTAGGTGATCAAGAAAAATTGTGAAAACCAGTTCTTTGTATTCGATGCTTGGAACTTGTTATTTAAAGCAAACAACAAAATTCTAACATTTCCAGGTGTATGATTTTTTTGTCCAATTGCATGGTTATCTAAATGCATTTGTAAGCATAGATAAGGGATTAGGCTGTCCTGATTAGCCTGACAAGAGCATAGATGTCTAGGTGGTTGCATACTTTAGTATGTGTCACATTGTTCATAGTTCTTCAAATTTGTCATGCGCTCTAAGATTTTCCATCACAAACTCACTCTTTCTGCCCTTAACTTATCAGGTTGCAAACATGATAAGGTTCCTGGTTGATAGCTACAATAAGCCAGTACCTGCTATTTTGGAGATCCCTTCCAAGGATCATCCTTATGACCCTACTCATGATTCAGTTCTTTCACGTGAAGTATCTCTTCTCTGCTGAATCTGTGGCATCTGGACGGCGTTGAGCAGGTCTAGATGTTGTACTGTTCAGGTTGCAAACACGATCATTTGCCTAGATGATGACTACATATGCAATGTTTTTCATTTGACTTGCATTGATTGATTGATCGGGCTGCTTTATATTCTTTTTTTGTGTGCCTAATTATGAATTATCAATGCAATTTGTTTTCTGTTATGGTGATAATAGGAATAAGTTGCCACGTTAAATGTTAAAAAGACAGGCATTTTGATACTTTCGTTTGATTGTTTTTGTTCTGTGTCAACTTCATCATGGGCCTCTCTCCCCTGAGGATTGGAAACAGCTATGGAGTCTAAAACTTCAGCATAGACTCAAAACATTTCCTCTGAAAAATATCTAGGAACATTCTGCCGGTGGGATCCGACATTTTCAAATTTAGTCCTCACGTGGACCAAGATGAAATTTGCTGTCCCCTTTGCCATGCACTCCCTGAAACACAACATGTCCTCTGGCAAGGATTATATTTTGGAACCAAAAATCAAAATGGCATCTCTCTCTCAATTACTGACTGGATCAAGGGCCCTTCTTAGGCCTTCTTCTCCGCTTGCCGTTCCTTATAAAGATATTCACGAGTTTCATGTATCTTTGACCATGAACCAGATTTGGCTTGCTCGGATTAAAATTTATCGAACTTTTTCATTTTCTAGAAACCTTTTGGGGCTTGATACTATTCATCTAACCTTTTTAATTTTTTAATTTTTTTTACTTTTTACATCCCGTCAATTACTTTTTATACCAAACATTTTTTTTTTTCATACCAAACATTATTATTACTATTTACTAAAACCCCAAAGGCCTTTAACAAATGAAGCCTCGTATTGATAATACTCACTCAATTATGCGTCAAATCTCTGAAAAATATCTCCAGGAGAAGCCTTGGTAGAGAAAGCCAAAGCAATCCTCATGGCAGTCAACCAGGTTGCCTCCTCTACTGGTCCTTGATTCAGGTCAAAGGCGACTCTCTCCCTAAGAGCATTCAAAATGAGCCTTTTATATTTAATTTTTATTTAAAAATTTAACAAAACTCATAAAAACATTTATTTAACAAACTTTCTACTTTATTTTTAAATTTTGTCAGACATACCCCTATATTTTAAGAGGTAAAAAGTTAAAAGTTAACAATTTTTTATGCTTATTTTTTTACTTTTCTTCTATACTACCCTTTATACTTATGTTGTTGGTTGCTTTAAAACTAATAAAGAATAATATTTAACTAAAGTAGAGAAAAGGTAAAGAGCTTGGTATTTAGCTCATCTTAAAAGTGGCTATTCCAATTTGAAAAAAATGAACTTTTATCCTCAAATTTGGCTTATGTTTGAAGAGCTCACTATGAATGTTCTTACAACCCTATTATTCACAAAGCCCTATTATTTTCATAATGGAGCATCCTCCTCATTTTGGACATCCATCACAAGTTGCTCATGAACCCTGATTGGACCGCTTTTCCATCACATGTTGCTCATGAACCCTGATTGGACTGCTTCAAATATTATAAGATGTGCAAATTTCAGACCACATCATATTGCTAAATGGGTTGTAACCAACCGTGTGTTGTTTGTTTGCATTCCCACTTCATCCCATGTGGTCTCCTCTATCCATACTAAGAATGGGAAAGACTTGCCCCCCCCTCCTCTTTAGTCCCCCACACTTTTTGCCAAAAAAAAAAAAAAAAGGAAAAAAGAAAGTGTGTTATAATTTAAGGGGGAAATAAAAGAGATACATATATAAACACACATAGGGGTGGGCAAATTAATCACCTACCAATCAACACTTATCGACACCGCTTAATCGATAGTTGATAAGTGGTAGACTTTTTCTATTTTTGACAAACTCGGTTTGGTAGGCAGAATAGCATTTTCTAGCTTAGCTTACTTTATCGACTGACACCTATCGCCTTTGTCGACCAATATTTCATTTCTTTGTTTACCAACATTATTGACCGTCATTCGGTAACGGAACAAAAAGTTGATGGAATAAGTCGGTGAGAGGAGCTCCACTCTAGATGTTGGTTTTTACTAAACATAACCAATCTTTTACGCTTATTGCACCTTTTTAATGAAAAGAAAACGATAATCCAAACGATATTTGTTAAGTTGTTATCTAGATTTTTAATTGGGGCTTTAAATTTGCAACTATTTGAGTTTCTCTATACTACTAGTTGGATTTTATTGGACCTACAATATACACCGAATCCCACACCCTATACATAAAGATGGGAAACTTATGCTTTCATCTTTCAAAGTAGTAGGAATATATTGTGTTTTTTGGATTGGGATTTCTTCCATTGCTCCGAATTTCAAGGCCTTGCACCCTAAGGAGTCCCCATCCATCCTACTTTCTTCAAGAATTGGTAAGTGGTGACAAGTAAACACCAAAGACTCTTAACCCGAAAACCTATCCTAATCGGCCAGGCTGGCCCTCAATCTTGCCGACAATCGTAAGATTTGGCTGTTACAATATTGGTTTAATAGATAAGCTCGAATGCTATACATTTTGTTTGCTTATCGCTTACGGAACAATAATTAGAATTATTCCATGGGCCCAAGTTGCCTTCTGCTAGTTTATAACCCTAAACTCAATCTATTAATTACCCCTCACTGAAAAAAAGATAATCTTATCTCACACACCTTTCAACAAAATATTTTGATAAATCCTTTTTAACCATTTGATTTGATTCGATTCATCATTCATTCATATAGGAATCTTCTTTATGCACATGGCATTATAAAATATACAGTTGAAGGCTTATTTAAGGTAATTTATTATTGAGAAATTTTAAATTAAAAGTCAATAATGATAATATCAAATTCAACGAAAATTTTAAAAGCTACATTATTGTTGGGACGACACTAAAAAAATACATAACATTTTCCTTTATTATTTATTACCCTTTTATTATATTATGGTAATGTTGTAGTATTGACTATAAAAGTAGTGGCTCCTGCTTTAAGCAGACCAAACCAGAAGGCATCATAGAATTGACATTATTCAACAGATACGAACAAATGGGTCTTTAGTGCCTTGAAAGCAAAAAGATGCTGGGATGGGCCCCACTGATTCCCTGGCCCACCAATGTGTGTGGCCCGAATTTAGTATTTATCCACATCGAGCCCGCCGCATCCAGTGGAACCCCTTCCAATAGGAGCCACTCGTTTTTGGAAAAGGTCGTCTCTTCCTATCCACAGGGATGGGATGACCAAAGCCAACTCCGTTTCCAAATGTTGTACACGTGTTTCCAATGGCTACTTACATTTTCTTTCATTAAATCTTATTTTATTTTATAGGCATAGTTTAAAGTTAATGCACGTAATATCATATTATTAAATTTTTAAAAAATTAATTACTTTTTTTAAAAAATGTGTTAAATATTAGTATAACATGGAGAGTTAGATACATCAATGATTGCCATAAAATAGATAAATCCCCATTTTGATGGGATAATCATTTTTCTTAAAATCCTTGGGTTGATGAAAGTGAAATTCCACCTTAATTAAATATCAAATAGAACTCCAAATTCTTTTTTTTTTTTTACTAATTGCGTGTAACTATCATTTACTTTATTATAAATTCAATAATGGAAAATACAATTAGTAGAGTAGATCTTCAAAATATCTTTGCTAGTTTGACTTTTTTATTTCTAAAGATGTTATGCAATTAATTTTATAGTGACAACCTTAATTAAGCATACGATTGGCCAACCAACTTTTGACTTTTTTTAAAAAAATAATAATAATTTCACGTATTATCTTGATTTTTTAAACTTCACATATTATTATTATTATTATTATTATTATTATTATTATTATTATCTTGACCCTTTTCTTTTCAATCACCTATTCTTTCTGTATTTACTATTGTGTTCCTCCATGAGATTAAGGAAAATTATTAGATTTGTTTGATGTAATTCAATTTACAAAGCGTGATGAAACAAAGTTGATAAGATAGGGTTGTGATTCACATATATACTCATTTAATCTTATATTTAAAATGATTTTTTTTATCCATTCAACGCTTCCTGTGAATTCAATTCTTGAAAGATCAAAATAGCTTGAAAGACTTATCATATTTGATATAAGGATTTGGATTAAACCACTCATCAAATGAATTTTGAGATTAACTTTAATTCACTTTTAATTAGACCTCGAACAGATTCATTGAAGATTTGATAAGATTAAGATCTAAATTCAAAATTGAACCTCAATAAAGAGAGAAACACAAAAGTACAAAACAAGATTAATCTTTTGATATGAGTTTGGAAGTCAAAATTTTATAAGAGCCTCCTCCACTAATTTTCTTTTACTAGATTACTAAAAAATAAAAGTAAAAATAAAATAGGAGTGACACGGAGAGCTCCAACTATCACCGGGTATCATGCACATGGGATTTGCAATACACGCAGTGACGGGACTAGAGGGAGCTGGTTAAATTTGTTAAAAAAGATAATTTTTTTTACTTGGTCCCCTCAAATTTTTGTTACAAAAACCATATAATTCTCTAACATTTCTCATACTATTAAAAGTATATAGTTTTTTCAACGGTCCAGACTCGGACGAATGTGATTTGGCTTTAGGTACTAAGGATTGGCCCAAAAAAAACAAGACATTATAGCAAATAAGGTTTATCATACAAAATTTTGCAACCTCAATAACAACAACATCAACAAATAATAAACGATTCCAAACACTACGCATTTTCCTTTGACTAGAAAGCCCCACCATAGCCAAATCCACGTCAGCAACCAGATAAAATCATCCTCAGATTCATGCTGACAGGAGAAAGTGCAACAACGAAGACTAAAGAGAGACAGAGAGACAGAGAAGATAGAGAGATTGGAGAAACGGAGCGGATAATGGATAGGGTGTTCTCAGTGGATGAAATCTCCGACCAATTCTGGTCACCCCCACTCCCGTCAGGAGCCGGACAAGTGGACGAATCGTCGAGGATGAACCGGAGCCCATCGGAGTGGGCTTTCCAGCGCTTCTTCCAGCTGGAGGCCTCCTCCAACGCCGCGTCCGGCGTCTCATCCGTCAAAAACGACGGCGTAGTCGAGATCAAGGACGACCACGACGGCGACAACAATCGCACCCAGAATGCTGTTACTACTAATAATAATGATAATAACCAGAACAACAAGGTTGCGGCTAAGGCTAATGGTAATACCACTGCCACGACGTCGTTTAATACGCCTCCTCCGAACATACCGATCGACTCGGAGGAGTACCAGGCCTTCCTTAAAAGCAAGCTCAATCTTGCTTGTGCTGCTGTTGCTTTAACTCGGGTAAATTTCTTTTGTTATTGTTTACAATCGTTTCTAAGTTCTGGGTTTTGTTTCGTTGCCGAGAAACTTGCGGGAAAGAAAAAGTTTGGATCTGGTGTTAAGTTGTTTTGCTTGTGTTTTTTATGCTGCTTTGGTTTCGGCTGAACTGAGCTGAATAGTTGGTATTTTGTTTTTGTTTTTTCTGAAAAAAAAATAATTTTTTGTTAGTGTGTGCTTGCTTCCCATAGATTGAGAAATTTGGGATTCAGAATAATGATTTGTTTTCTTTTCTAGCATTTTCTCGGCATCCAAACAGATTATTAGATTTTTGTTTTGTTTTCTAATCTTAAATAACTTCTGGTGAAACCGATTTCAATGTTTTCGTGATCTTTGGTGAGTTTGTTTGTACATGAAGTGACAGAGAAAATAAAAATAAGAAAAATGACCCAAAATTGAAAAATATTACTAGGACAAAGCTTTTTCTGTCATTTGACTATAGAATGAGTCCTGTGATCAAAATTACTTGTTTAAATGCAAGGCTTGCTTGTGGGGGCATATGCGATAGGGAATGCGAGTTTTTGCTATAAAAGGTAATGTTCTTAGAAGCAAAAGAACCGTAATCGGTTAGAGCCCAACTAAGCATGAGATGTGAAAACGTTACTCTGTTAGGAGCTAGACCAGACAAAAGGCGAGGAGTTTTGAAAGTCTTTAAGGGTTCCCTTTTTTAGGTGTTTGGAATTATTTGTAGCTTGCATTTGGGTGTGGGAAAGCGAAAGGGAAGGGAAAGAAAAGGAAGTGAAAGATTGAATATGGTCATTCTTTTATGAGATAAACAGAAAATCAGCTCCTAATATATGGCGGGTCACCTGCAAAATGGGGAGAAGGTCACCGGGAAAACACTGGCTCTCAGAGATCTAGAAGCCTCCAATGCTTAAGTTAGTAATGTATTCTAAAAAGAAAAAAATAATAAATTCACAGGAGATAGCTTAATCGGCTGAAGATTATGCCTCATGAAGCGGAGGTCACTAGTTAGATTCTCCCATTTTTCCTCCCTTTGGGCCAATTACTTATCAAAAAAGAAAAATGGAATGGAAAGAGTTTTGGGTTAAAGAGGACAATACCAACTTTATGGTAGTGACAATTCTTTTAATATGAGGCTCCTTGGAGTTAGTCTTGGTGGAGTGCTTGATTGTATGCCTTGCAGCTACATGGGCTGTTTGAATGTGGCCGGTGATTTATACCTATATCAAATATGGTCATTTTTTTGAAATAAACGTAAAATCAGATCCCAATCAAGTATATAGCTGTTTTGGCCTCAGCTGAGACAGGGTTCTTGTTTTCATGGATCCTAAATAATGAGAAATGTGAATTTTGAAGCATCAGTTTCTCTTATTTTTTAGCATTTTCTGAAATCCAAATAGTGGATAATGGTTATGGATTTACTTCAATCTCTTTGTATCTATCGTTCAATGGAAGATATTTGATATCCCCCCAATGGTTAATGGATATCTCTAAACTTGTTTTTCCTTTTCCCTCTAATTTTGGGTCTCTTTTGTATACTTCCCATATAGTTGGGTTGTGCTCCTCTACTCTTTTAATGAAATTGATTTACATATTAAAAAAAAAAAAGGTGAAGATATTTGATTACAATGTCTTACAAATCAAAGGGAAAAAAAAAATTGCTACTTTTACTAAAACCTTTGTGGGCATGTTAAAAATATTAGGGAAAACAACTTCTTTCTATAAAAAGATAATATCCCTAGAAGCAAATGAAGGGCTGCAGCCCGCATAAGATTGAGCTTAAACTTTGCTAGAACCTTGAACGAAAAAAGACAAGGAGTCACAGTGTCTAAAGGGGGTGCTCTTTAAATTACTTGGCGCTAAGGCTTCAGAAAATATTAGAATACAACATCAAGTTTAAGCCAATGATCAATTGTCAAAATCTTAGGTTGGCTTGTAGCTTGGTTGAAAAATAGAGCTTCAACCAGCTCCGGCGGGAGTTGTTTATAAATTTGAAATCCATGATGTCAGAAGAACTTTGTTGAGTGAGAAGACTCCTTTCATTATGTTCAGTCCAAAATTCATACTTTAACTACATGACAGTTCTCTTACTATCCTCTTTTTGGCCATAAACTTTGGAGAAAGTTTCAACAAACCCATTTAGGCATCTAACTTCATAATAACCTTTCTGTGTCACATGTTGATAGCCCAACTTGCTGTGACCTTGGCCTCCTTGATTTTGAGGAACACTTTCCCACAATGTATAGTATAATTAATACCTACCTGAGAATTGGTTGCAGAAGTTTTTGTTTTATGAAGTATATAATTTGATTTTCTCTATGACATATTTACTTTGAACTTTTCCTCAAATGAGTTGGACTTCTCTATATACGTTATCAAGAAACCCCAAGGGGTTGGCCTGAGTGGTGAAGGCTTTGGTCTTGGAAGTTTGCTCTCTTCAAGGTCCAAGGTTCAACATCTCTTGGGTGCAAACAATCCCTTGGGATCACACTCCCTGATGAAAAGCCAACGATTACCCAATTCCGTGTAGGGAAACTTCCGAGAGTGCGGTGCACAGAATCGAGATTTAATTTGCGAGGGTGGATCTAACGGACTCTGCCTTGCAGAGGTTCCCCAATATCTAAAAAAAAAAAAAAATCTGTTGGTTTGTTTGGCAAAACAATTTTCGCAGCATGGCTACATGGGCAAGGCATATTTCTTTCATGTGGTAGAGTCATCATCTCTTTTCCTGTACAATATGCTATTATCTTGAATAAACAGATTGCTATATTTTGTGGCACAGCAGACCTTAAGTCCAATATGACATCATCAATTGTTTGAAGCCCTTTCTAGAAACTATCAAATGACATGAATAATCTCCCTTATTGAGGAGATTATTCCAATACGACACTCAAAAATGGGTATTTTTGATTGTCTACATACTCACCAGTTCTGGTGTGTTTTTAATCTTTTGCATGTACTACTTCAGTCCAAGGTAGCCACAAGATAGTCTATCCTTCCTCCATCCTTTTCTACATATAAATAATGTTCCCTGTGCCTCACTTAATTGTGCTGCTTCTAATTTTACCTTTGCTTGGGTCATCATCTTTCTGCCTCAGGACTACAATTTTGTACTTTTGCTGGAACAAAATTTCTGTGTTTCCCTTTCTCCTCATTCTTTTGTAAAGTTGTTTTTGTTTAAGTTTTCCTTACAAATGAAGCTAGTAGTTTCATAACCTTTTTTTCCCCTATATTTCTTTCTTTGATTTTTAAGACCGAGTAAGTGAAGGTTTGATGAAGTAAACAAAATCCCCGAACCACTTAATTTTTTTTTTTGTTCACATCAGGCTTGAGGTACTTACGCATGGTTTTGCAGACTTCTCATTTTGTAAACCAAAGATAATAAAACTGCTCTAAAGCAAAATCTAACAAGTCACATGTTAGAATATCAAGAAAGTACAAATAAGCCACAGCTCTAAGCTATATGATTTAATCAAGTCTTCTTATATTTAATTGACAAGTTATGGATCTTAACTTAATAAACCTTGCATCGATTTTGGGTGTACTCCTTTTAAATCACCTATTTAAACATTTTATAGCAACTGTAGTTTGGGAATAAGAATGTCTATATGCTTCATACTTGTATTGCACATGATTTATATCTTTGCTTGAAGCAGATCTGAAGCCAATATTTTGTATCAGATAATACTAGTTAACTAAGTGTGTTTTATTCATGTGAACAGGCGTCTTTGGTAAAGCCTCAAGAATCTGCTGCTTTAGCTGACAATGGATTGCAGACTTCCTCTACTTCACAATTGGGATCCCAAGCCCCTTCTAAAGGTTTGCATCACTCAACTGTTTGTATGTTTGTAACTGTATATAAGATGATTCCTTTTTTCTTTTAAGAACAGAGAATAATAAGTAAAACAATGTTTTAATATTCATGATGGGTCTACGAAGCTGCAACTATAAATTATGGCAAAAATATAGCAATGGATAAAAACAGCCCTCACTCCTCAGTAGAATAAATGAAAGTCAGGTGACCCTGTTCAAATGATCACACCTTTGAAAATAAAAGCAGCCAAAATGTTTTAATGAGACAACCCTACTTGACAAGGACCGTTGGCCAATTAATGTGCCCCAGGAATGTAAGCTTGGAGAAGAGCCTTCGAGTGACGGGAAATATGGAGGCTCTTTACCTGAGAGTGTAGATCTTTCCACCTTGTATCACTAAGATTGCAGATAAAAAGTGAAACAGGTCACTTTTAGAGGAGAAACATTTGGAGATAGGCTGTTCTTTCCGTGGAAGGCAAAACTCTTTTTTTTTTAATAAGTAATTGCAAATTTATTAAAAAAGATTAAAGGTGCAACATAAGTAAGCAAGAAGTATACAAGACATATATCTAACTAGCAGAAAAAAATAAAAGCTAGAAATATTAAAATGAAAGGGCAGCTGCCTAGTGGTAAAGTGTCTTGAAGAAAAAAATCCTTCAATTCCACCATTGTCCCCTTATGGACTTCAAAACTTTGATAATTTATTTCCCTCCAAACCACATCAGGCAGGATGGTATGATCCTCAACACTACAACAAACTAAAGCCTACCAAATTTGCCCTTTTCAGCAAGCAAAAAGGTCTACTACTCGTATTGGCATATCCCAAATTGACCTACATTATTGAATTCCATAGAGTGCTAGCATTCTCACAATGGAGTAAAAGGTGATACACTGACTTCCCACTCTTCTTACTTATGCAACATCAATCAACATTAATAACATGTTGCTTCCTTAGGTTGTACATGGTAAGGATCTTCCTTAAAGTGGCCAAAAACTAAGCAAAGAGCCCCACTTTCAAGGGAAACTTATTATGCCAAATATTCCTCCAAGGGAAAGGAGTACTATCTTTGGGAACAAGGACATTGTAGTATGATCTAACATTGAACAACCCTCTATTGGAAGGTACTTAACAAGGACATTGTAGTATGATACAACAAATTGAAGAAGTGATAAGGGAAAGATGCTTCGAAGTGTGGATCCCCTTAACACAGATCCTCCAGAAACCAATAAGAATGCCATTGCTAATAAGTAATTGACACGGTTAGGAAAGAAGGTAAAAATTGAGTGATGAATTTCCAAGAGCAACAATCATCGTCTTACACGATCACTGATAACTGATCACTGGACCACATCCAGCAGCTCCTAATGGAATTCCACAGGCACTTCACTGCAGGTGCCATGTTCCAAGCAGTCAGAGGTCCAGACTAAAGAATGGATACGCATTAGTAGCTTGCCTTTAAGCTATTTAACCACGGAGCACCTCAGTTTAGTGAACTATTGAAAAATAAATTGGATTTTTTTGCTCATTTTTAAATCCAATTTTAGATACTTTTGTTGTCTCATTACACGGACATAAGTTGTTATACTATTCCTTTGGCAAGTCTGGAACATAGATGCTTCACTAGAGGCAAACTCTACAGCCGTAGAGAAAGTGTATGTCAACTTTGGTGTGATTGGTATACGTCCACATTTTTGCAGGAGATGGTTTTAATAATTAATTCATTGCATTTTTTGGTGACCATAATAATTAACTAAATTGGGGTGGGGATGGGGGGTTCTAATTGCATAAATGGAAATTGACCAGAATATTGCACGGGCGACTATAGAAAATAGAGTGGAGATCCAAATAGAGTGCCTTTTATTTATATATGATTGGTTTGCATAGGTACCTTCTTATTTTCCCTTTTCATAGACTTCACTGGCTCGGCTTTGGAATTATGTGTGGATGATGAGAAATACAGTTATCTTCTTAGGTTTTTTATTTTTATTTACTTTTTTATTTTTTATTTTATCGTGTATCTAATATAATTACCTATGTAGGAGCTGGGTGTGATTCATCTAGGTCAAGAGAGAAGGACTCTAATGGAGCACTTGGGAGTACATCCTTACCTGCAATTCAAAAGAAATCTGGGGTCCCAGTGAGGTCAACTACAAGTGGATCATCTAGAGAACTGTCAGATGACGAGGAAGTTGAAGGAGAAAATGAACTGATTCAGAGTACGGACCCTGCTGATGTGAAACGTGTCAGGAGGTAACCATGTTCTCTGTTGTTGTATTAATAATGTTTTAGGTATGATATTTGCAGATGTTGGGGGTTTGTTATATCCACTGGGGACCCGGTGGTATAATTTATGTACTTGGTATACAGTCAAGTTGACATAAATTCATCTTCAATGGGCATTAATACTAGTTCCCACAAAAAGCAGTTTCCTGCAATATGGACCTTGTGTTCTCATATCCGATAGAAAAGCCATACCGATGTACTAAGTGTGTACACTTTTTATCCTCTTTATGTTTTTCATTGTGGGATCTATTTCATGGTTGTATATGCATGTTGAATTCATTTTCATTAATTAATTCATGTGATATGTTTCAGGATGCTTTCCAATAGGGAGTCGGCCAGACGCTCAAGAAGACGAAAGCAGGCCCATTTGACTGAGCTTGAGACGAAGGTGTTGCCTTTTTTTCTTTTTGGTCTTTTTTTTTGCCTTTAATTATTTATCTCTCTTTATAAATCTTGGATAGATTTTCTAACTCAATGTCCTTAATAGGTTGCTGAACTAAGAGTTGAAAATTCTTCTCTGTTAAAGCGTCTTACTGACATAAGCCAGAAGTACAATGAAGCAGCTGTTGACAATAGAGTTTTAAAAGCAGATGTTGAAACATTTAGAGCAAAGGTAAGTTATTTATTTCGATTGTTCTTAAAGCTGAGCTTCTTGCCTGAGGGTATGCATCAAAACCTACACTATACTCTCTAAGGCAGATTGAAACTCGATTATTAGAGGTTCTTAATTAAAGATTGAAATTTTTCTGAAGGAGAACAGGAACTGATTTATTAATTATTTCTATCCATGTGATTTTATTTCCAGGTTAAGATGGCAGAAGAGACTGTCAAAAGAATCACTGGATTGAACCCGATGTTCAATGCCATGTCTGAGATATCCTCAGTGTCAATGCCATCATTTGATGGAAGCCCTTCTGATACATCAACAGATGCTGCTGTGCCCGTGCAAGATGACTCAAACCATCACTTTTATCAACCCAGTGCCAACAATAATGTGTCTACTCATGATCTGAGAGTCGACAATGGCTTGGCAGACATTTCCCCTGTTGAAAATGTGCAGCAGAAATCAGCAGCAGGAAACAAGATGGGAAGAACAGCTTCTATGCAGCGAGTGGCTAGTTTGGAGCATCTTCAGAAGCGGATCCGTGGGGGTGTAAGTTCTTGTGGGCCGCAGTCCAACAGGGAGCAGTAGCAGTAGCAGCAAAGGATGATTTGAAGAATGATCACAATGCAGTACTATTTTTGGTTTGAATGTACGTAAGAAACCCTATTCTTTATGTTAACTACACTGTTAATTGAACAACCTCTATTTATTAACTCTACTGATCAATGTGGTGCCCGATGTAACAGCTTATCTTGTCAAGTTGGCCAAAACTTATTCATCCCCCCCTCATGTCTTGTTGGGGTTCCCTACATGTGTATGAACTTGTGTTCAACATCATTTTGACACAATAGGGCACTAAGTGCCTATTGATGATCTCCAAGATTGTTTTTTGATTTCTTTAGAGCTAAGTATACATTGCTGCTTATTCTAATCATCAGAGGCCATCAGGCACAAATTAGTTGCTCGGCCACTGATGCAATTGCTGTCATGTCCATGCCGGTGGAAAGGGGAGATTATGAAATGGTAGTCATTATAACAATGGTACATGACTGTTATTGACATACGTCTGCCTGTAACTGGGAGGTGTTATAATATTATTTTAGTGGCCGATTTGGCTCCAATCTTCAACATGTATCAGCAACTCGTAAAAGATTTGTAAAAGAGTTGTAGATGAAACATTACTCCGTTAGGGTGGATCTTTTGGAATCCAAGAAGAAATCCCAACCATCAATAGCCCAACATTCTTTCCCTATTCTTTCTTTTACAAAGGTGGCATTTAGATTCTCATTTCCACAAGGCACCAACTGATGAATTTCTTTTCGCTAATTCTAGCTTCTCATCGTCCACTTGATGCCCACAATTTGAATAGACAATTTGTTCATGGTCTGGACTGAACTAAAACCAGGCTTGTTCTCTATCTTCTTAATCTTCATGTCCTCTCTCACAATCTCCACATCCTCCCACCTTTCTGCTGAAGCATAAACATTCGACAAAGCTACATAGTCTTCACTCCTAACAATCACATCCGCAGCACTCTTCTCCTGCTGTAGCTGGAGGAGAAGCTTCCCCACCTTCTCACCCATTGCAACATCACCATGAACTTTGCAAGCACTTAGCAAACTCCTCCACAATATGGCATCGGGTTCAATCGGCATCCCCATTACAAATTCATACGCCTCTTTCAAGTGCCCGGCGCGACCAAGAAGATCAACCATGCAGCCATAATGCTGCATTCCAGGCGTGACACAAAAATTACTCTTCATCTTATCAAACAAAAGAAGACCTTCTTCAACAAGCCCCACGTGGCAACATGCTGATAACAAGCTAGTAAAAGTCACTGCATTGGGCTTAACACCATAATCCCCCATTCCATCCAAAAGCTCCAATGCTTCCTTTCCTCTCCCATGGATAGCTAGTCCAGTTGCCATTGCCGTCCAAGTCAATACATTGCGGTCTTTCATTCGCCTAAAAACAGATAAAGCAGTCTCAAGGCAGCCGCATTTTGAATACATATCAACCAAACCAGTGGCAATAAACACATCATTTTAGGAACACAAACTGTCTTCTCTATATACCCATGAACACAAGCCCCAGTTTCCAGCACACCCATTTGAGAAGCCGCGGAAAGAATGCAAACCATTGTGGTATCAGTCGGTTTCAGCCCGCAAACACCAACCAACATGTCCCGAAACAACGACAATGCATCGCGAGCACATTCCTTGGTCCTTTCTCTTTGCGAACAATACCCAGTAATCATCGCATTCCACGTAACATTACTTCTCACCGCCATTTCATCAAACACCCTTCGTGCCGAATAAACATCCTTATTATTGGCATAAAAATGTATCGTTGTGGTTTGCACCAAAATATTTGACACAACCCCATGTCTCAAAACCCGTCCATGTATCTGTCTCCCTTCCCACAATGTGGACAGTGATGGAGTTCTAGCGCAAGCCCCAATAACGAAAATATACGTAAAATCATCGAATGCTAAAAAGTCTCTTCCTTTGAAACCCAATTGGCAAAAACAAGAATTGAGTCTTTAGGTCGAGCACAGCGTATTAAAGTGTTCAAGAGGAAGAGGTTTGGGTTGCTGAAGTGCTCGAGCACTAAATGGGCATGCGGGAAGGATGAAACGGCGCAGTATTGGTCAATGAGTTTGGCCAACAGAGGGGGTGATCTGAGGCCGTTGGTGATCAACTGGGCATGAATTTGTTTAAGGTGGTGGGTGGTTTTGGGTTTGTTGAGGTTTAAGAGGGAGCGACAAGCGAGTCTTGGGGAAAAGGGCATGCCTCATGTGGGTGGATGTTGGACTTGAATTGGAACGAAGTTTGTTGAATAATATGCCCGAGTCCCACACTCTTAACTCGACCACTCAAGTAGGTCGACAATTTTTGCCACGATTTATAAATTTGATATAAATTTAATGAATTAAAGTTATTTTATAATTGAGTTATGATTAAGGTCGACCTAGATTAACTCGTTTAAATAAACAAGTCAATCTCAAATGAAAAGTGCTACACATCCCAAATTTTATTCTCAAAAGTTGATTCTCAAATAAACTAAGCAGTCATTTAGGGGCCTTAACTAGTAATCCAAGTTGTTTCCCTCTCAACGATAAAGCTTATTATGTGCCACAATCTCATGAGATTTACTATTTTAAAAAATATGTAATCGACTTATGAGATAGTGATAAATCATTTGGGAACCAACTTTTGGAACAATCATTTCTCATCTTAAATCAAGCCGTTTAACTCACGAGTCACGAATGACTCATATAATTTGTATAAATTAAAAACGCTAAAATTCATAAATTCATATACAAGTCAAAACGGGATAAACCAATTGTGTTTGGATCAATCCAACATAACCCTTCTTTTTTTTTTTTTGACATTTTCACACAAGAAGGAGGAAGAGGATTCGAATTAGTGATATCCGCTTCCAACATAACCTATTTATTAAACAAGTTAACAAATCGTGTAGCATCACCCGCTAATTTAGATGAATCGTGTTAGAATTGAAGGTTTAACTTATTTAAGTAAATACGTCAAATTCGAGCAAACACAAATTATTATTATTATTATTATTTTGAATTACTCTATTTTTTAGCGGCCATAAAAGGCAAAAGGAGGTTTGGGATTTTGGTGTATGCACGAGTTTAATCTCTCTCTTATTTCAAAGTTGGGCTGGAAATTATTGTCCAATGCTGATTGTTTATGGGTTAATCAACTTAAGAAGAAATACATCAAATATAGAAATTTTATTACTTCTCCCAATCCTTCATCATCTTCCTAGATTTGGAAAGGGATACAAAGAATAAAGCCTTTTATCTGTATTGGGGCTTGTCTTAAGGTCTCTAGGGCCTCTTCTTCTTCTTCTATATGGTCGACAAATTGGATCCCTTCTCTTCCCTCTTTTGGGCCTACGCCAAAATTCCCCTCCAACAGGAATTTTCAAGCTCTTCAAATAAGGGATTTGATTGATCCATCTCTCTCTTGTTGGAAAGCTTTAGCCATCAACTCATTGTTTGATCCTAATTCAGCCCAAGCAATCCTTAGGACTTGTATTTCTACGGAAATCAATCCAGCTTATTTGTGGACTCCTTCTACATCTGGTAAATTCTCTGTGTCTTCAACTTATTTCTTCACCACTGGCTCCAGCTCCAATATTTCCTCTTCTTCAATTAGGCCTCAATTTTGGAATTCTATTTGGAAGTTGAATCTCAATGACAGGCTCAGATTATTTTTGTGGAAAATAGCTTGGAACATTCTTCCTACAAAGGAACGGCCAGGTCAATTGTTTAATGTCAATTCCGATAAATCCTACCCCCTTTGTAAAATAGCAGATGATTCTCTTCAGCATTTGTTCTTTGGATGTATTTTTGTTAGAATTGTTTGGCATCATTCCTTTTGACCTCTTGATTCTACATCATTTTCTTTCTCTTCTATGTCGGATTGGATCAAAGTCAAACTAATTATTTCTTCGAGCAAAACTCTTGGCATCCCTCAGGTGGATTGTCATAGGTTTTAGATATTTGCCTTTGTGGCATATGATATTCTCCGGTACTATAGGAATCAAGCTTTTCATAATGGTATTATCTTCAACACTCAAAACGATTATGCACATATCAATAAGATTGCTTTTGAGCATTTCCAAGCCTGGCTCTCTGTTTCCTCTGTTTTTACTGAACAATGGATTCCCCCCGCTCCTAACTGGGTCAAAATTAATTTTGATGCTGCCATCAGGGACTCTTTCTCAACTCAGGCAGCTGTCTGCAGAAATTTTAATGGGAAAATCATTTATTTGTCTTCTCTCATCAGCTCTCCCTGTTATGCAAATGTGGGTGAAGCCTTGGTAGCACAACTAGCCATTTCTTTAGCTTGCTTTTTAAATTTCGATCGTTTCATTCTAGAAGAAGATTCTATAGTGGTTATCCAAGCTCTCAATTAGCCTTCCTCATATTTAGATTGGAGGATCTCTCCCATTATCTTTGGGTCTTTAGCTAACATTCCTTCCACTTCCTCATGGGAAGCTAGAAATGTTAATAGAAGTGCAAACTTCTGTGTCCACTTAGTGGCACGTTGGCCCGCAGCCAGTTTTTATATTGGTAGCATTCCCTTTTACTACTCTATCTCTAGCTAGTGGGATTGATCTTATATCATCTATTTTGTAGTTCGGTTTGTTTCTCTTGGTTTCTAGATGTGCTTAAAAAAAAGGAAAAAAGAAAAAAGAAGACTTTTTTTGTTTTTTTTTTTCAAATGTAGAAAAATGAAATTTAAATTAAAAAGAGGCGTGCATTGACTTGTATTTATCCATGAGTCGATCTTTTATCGTTGAAAACTCAATCTCGAAGTCCAGTCCAAACGCAGCACCCACCTTATCATCATCTTCCCCGACCATCCCCCAAACTCACTAACCCAGAAAGCCATGGAGATCTCATCTGTAACTCTATCTTTCTCTTCCAATCCAAGAATAACCTTACCTTCTCTCCCTTTCTCTTCTTCCAACTCCACCTTTCTCTCCAGCATTGCCACCAACGCTTTCTTGAAGAAAACCAAGCCCAAAAGTAACGCTCTGGTGCTGACCAGAACCAGGACCAGAACTGAGCCAGCCAAGAAGGGTCTCACTTGCAACGCTTTGTTTGGTCTTGGCGTGCCCGAACTGGTTGTTATTGCGGGAGTTGCGGCTCTGGTTTTTGGGCCCAAGAAGTTGCCTGAAGTGGGCAAGAGTATTGGCAAGACCGTCAAGAGCTTTCAACAGGTTTGTCAATTCAGTTGCGTCTGTTTTTTTTCTCGTGATGTTGAAAAAAGTTTAGGGTTTATGGAAAATGGAGAGGAAATGAAGATTTTAGTTTAGCTGAGCCGAATTGTTGTGTTATGCTCAAGAATTTGGTAAATTTGTGAAAGTTTGCATAATTTGTGGGATTGCTACAACGGGGATTTTCGGTGCCTTTTGCTCTTTTAAGTTGTTTTGGTTTCCAAAAGTAATTGCAATTAAACTGAAGATTAGTGCCTGTGTTAGCCGTTAGGGTTTGGTTGAGGGAAAAAAGGGGTACTGAATTAAACAAGAAATTTTGGTGCATGAACTCTATGATTTGCGGTGCTATTCTAAGGGTCGAACTGAATGTCCTCAGGCAGCTCGGCGTCTCACTATTATAGCTGTAAAATTAGACAAATTTACAGGTGGAACTGTGAATCCACGCTCAGTAAGAAAATACTCAATCAAATTAGTGTACGTGATGTGAGCTCTCTTTGTTCTAATAAAACTTCCCTCTCTTCTGTTGAACTGAAAACATTAAAATGCAAAACTCGGTTTTTCTAAAATTCATGGTGCAAATCTTCTTTAAAACGAGATATTCAATTACTTGAAAACTCATTACGATAGTTTGCTCTTGCTGAAAATGTTAGTGCGAATTCCTTTCCTTGAAGTGAAACAAGAGAGAATTTTCTATTTACTAAAACACTAAACTGAAAACTCTTATATATTCATATAGCTGAACTGGTTGCTATTATTGAACTTACCTTATTAACTGTATTAGTATTTTTCCCTTTAGCCTGTGTCGAAGTTAAAACCCTGTTCGACTTGAGGGTGTTGAATGTACTCTTCCATTCAACCTAAGGGTGTTGAGCATACGACCCGCTTGACCTAGGGCTGCCTTGGGATTAAGTTGCGTACTGAAAATATCTTATGTTTTTCGCTCATAGTACTATTCTTAAAACTTATTTCTGATACTCAAATTTTTCTCTTAAAACTATTCTTAAACTCATTTCTAATAATCATGAAATTACATTACAAATAGGTTATCATGTTAAACTTAAAACCCCTAAAACTTTCTCTTGCCTCGAGAAAACCCTTTTTCAACTCTTAGCTGTTTTGTTCGAAGGTGGGTTTGAACAAGGAATTCTGTGCCAGCTACATTCAAACAGAATTCGATCGCAGTTGCGATCGAGGCATTCTGAGACAGTTTCGTTCTAACAAAAACCCTACTATTTGAATGAGAACCTACATAAATGAAATTATCTATGTAAAACTACCTCAATCCGAATTCTTTCACTATACATCACAAAACCAACCAAATTTAAAATCTCAAAAACTCTTCAATACCAAAAACCCAACCTTTTCTTCAAACCCTATTTTACATTTCTCCCATTTTCTCCAAACTACACAACCTCAACAACGACAAGTCTACATACCTTATTAACACCACACAACTCAAATAATCAATTTCCAAACCACAAATCACAACCCTATTACTACATCTAGATACTAGATCTTTTTGTCCAATCGCCTGATCGCTGTGCTCCAACCTGCTATAATATAAAACATTCATAGCCTGTCCCCATTTCAAGGCCTATATTTGCTACTATACTATTTGCTCTTAGACCCACATTAGCTAACCATATAGAATCATTGAAACTACCTCCAAGGTAAGGATCTAATTACAATCATAAGGGGCCCACCACGCAAATCCTGTTTACCAGTTTATACTTGTATTTAGTAAGCAAGAGCTGTTGAAGGTAGGCATAAAAATAACATTCTTTCCATACTTGCTATTTGCAAGTTACTTTCTCTTCGAACATAAAGGTAATTCTGCATCAAACTTCAGTGGTAATTAGTAGGGGTGTTTAAGCGGAGCGGTTATAACCGCCTCACCAACCGCTAACCGCTTATAATCATATAACCGCTTTGTAAAGTTAAAGTTAAAATCGCTAACACTTAGGGCGGTTATGTTAGCGGTTTTAGGGTATGAAAAGCGTTATAACTGCTTAATCGCTTTTATTTTATATAATTATATAAATATAAATATTAATTAAATATAAAAACAAAACAAAACAACGCCACATCCCCTCTCTCACTCGTTATATATTATTTATATTATATAAGTCTATAAGATGAAACCCTATCTTATTCTCCCAGACATTCACATTTCATACAAGCTGCAGCCTCTCTCTCACAAAGTCTCACTCGTTAGATTTCATCTTAATTTTGAGTTCTCCCGAAGCCGCAGCCCTTCTCTCACTCGTCTCCATCTCTGTCTCACTTTCGTCTCTCAGACTCTTACTCGTTAGGTTTTGGTTGTAGTATGTTTTGATCTTAGTTTCAAACTTTCAGTGAGTGGTTTGTAGTGTGAAATAAATCCAAAAAATATGAAAAATAAAGGCCCAAAATATAAAAAAAGTCCAAAAACCCATTTTTAAAAAAGCGTTTAAAAAAGTGGTTATAACCGCTTGTTAGCAGTTTGAATAACCGCTAACCGCCTAGGCGGAGGCGGTTGAGGTTATTGAAAATCGATAACCGCCTAAAGCGGAGGTGGTTGCGGTTATTACAAATAACTGTCATTATAACCGCTTGAACACCCCTAGTAATTAGAATTAAAAAGGAAAAAAGTATCAATAACATTTCTCTGACATTAATTATGGGTAGATCTGTTTGCAGAGTGGAAGTCTTTTATAGCTCTAGGTTGAAATATAGTCATAGTTATATGTGTGTGTAGATGACTGGGGAGAACAGCAGAACTTGCATTTTCTACCATTCTAAAGAGTTACATTTCTTGATTTAGAACCATATCTGCGTTTCTCTTCCCTATGTAGTGGTGGGTTGCTGAAAAGCCTTTGTTTCGGTGTATCCTTTTTGGTTCTTTTTCTGCTCCGCACCAATCGCACCCCCTCCCTCCCTCTTACGGTGTGGGGGAGAGGGGAGTGCTGTTTTATGTTGTTAAAGAAGGGTAGAGTTGGATGGGAGTTTCACAAGCAAACATAAAATAATGCATTATGTGCTGTTTTATGGAATCATCTTGCAAGTTGAAACTTTTTACCTTCAAATCCCAAGTTTTGATATAAATAGATGAAGTTGCTCAAAGATTGTTGGCTGATGGATTATGCAGCACAGCAGCGATTGCTTTGTGAAAGCCATTTTGCTACTTATCATATGAACTAAAGATTAGTGGAATCTGTAAATGATTTGAGCATTCATGGCTTTTTTGAATATTCCCATTTTACTTATGGAAGTATTTGATTTGTCTGTCAATCTTTCAGGCAGCAAAGGAGTTTGAGTCTGAGATTAAAAAAGAACCCGACTCCATACCGGAGGCCCCAGTGGAGAAACCTACAGCCTTGAGTGAAGAGGAGAAACAAGGTGTCGAAGTTCCAAGCTCGAAGGAGAGTGTATGATATTGTAGACCTGCCACTTATTAGATTGTCTCATTGTTCAACAGTTGCACTGACGGGTTTTAATATCTTATTCATATCTAATGTAGATTAGTTATGTGAGAAATTGCCTTCTTCTTCATGATTCAGATCATGGTTGGCTATGAGTCAAAACAAGGTTACGTTTGGTCAAATTGACCAATTTTTGCATCTTCTTTGTTTTGTTAAGTAATTTGAAATAAGGTGGTAAAGCTGAAATTGTTGAGAAGCAACACTTGAGCTGTTTCTCAAATCTAGAAAGCACGGGCAACATTACGAAATGGGTAAAAAGTTGAAGCACCTTTTGGTTGCCCTACCAAACAAGGCCTTAGCTGGTAGTAGGGCAATCACAATACACCCTCGGTTTTCTTTGTTAGGTTGCTATGTAGAAAGTAACTTTCATGCTTCCATATCACAAACAATTCCTCTTGTATGCATATCCTTTATGAGTAATATTATTGTTATACAATTATTATATAACTTAATGATATGACATTGAAAATCAGTCATTCAATCATCTGTTTTTTTTGGTCCGTCTTTCAATTGTATGATAGTATCAAGACTCGTCCATTATTTGCCAAAAGAATTATACAAGGATTCTTTTGATTCCCAAAGACCAAAAAAAAAAATCTACAAAAAAACCGTTGTAAAATAAGAAAAAGACATGAATCGAGCTGGCTGGTTTGAGCTTAGATTAAAATTTTCAGACCTGAACGTCGGAAAATGGATGAATATTGGGCTAGCCAACACAAGGCCCAATGAAAGGTTTATGTTTTTAATATATCCTTAAACAAAGGGTTAGGCCGTGTTAGGTCGAAGCCAACATAATGAAAGTTCTAAGTCTAAACTGAATGATATGCTGTCCATGACCACTCTCAGAATGGGCAAAGGAAAAAACAAAAAGAAGAAAGTGACACATTTTTTTTCTATTATAAATATATATTTCTGCACCCACCATTTCTTAAATAATTATTAATTAAGCGACTTCCACTATGTGAGAGGGATAGATGTGAAAAATACTATAAAAAAAGGGTTGAAATATAATTTTTATTTAAATTTTGACTAGTTTTTTTTTAAAGATAATACTCTTTTAAACTTCTACTTTAAGGCTAATAAGTATTTATTAGTGGATATAAACTTTGATAATAAGTTCTTAACCACAAGATCAAGATGGCCCACTCGGTTGAACTTTCTAGTGGAGTAAATTGGGTCAGGTTTATTAGGAATTATGGGCCTCTTACGTACTATATATATATATATATATATATTGATATGTCCACACAAAAGAAGATGGATGATAGATTTGAATTAGTGGCCTATTTATCGTACGTGACTTCTGATTACATATATTTTAATTTCGATATAAAGGAAGGACACGATAATAAAAATTAGTTTTTTTTATAAGTATTAATCTAAAGAGTAATTTTTAACTAAATTATATGATATTGTATAACGGTCTTAAAAACAACATTACTTAAAAAAAAAAAAAAAAAAGGTTTGGAAATTTGTTATATTGCACCACACACGCGCTTTAAGAGTGTCCCTTTCTGCATACTCTGGCGGGCCCATCCCAAAATCTAGTGGAGGAGTCATTAAGAAGGACCATCAATATTTTAAAACTTTACTCTTTTTTTTTTTATAAAATTGTCATTTATGAGTTTGTGACATCATATGTATGAGTGTATCCTTAATTTATGATTAAAAAAATTATGATGCCCATTTGTTTATTATATTAGTAGTTTTCAATTCTCACAAGAGACAAGAGGATGCAACTTGTTAAGCTCTTGTTAGAAATAAGAAATAGAAAGGGGTGGCCGAACTACCTTATGGGCTGTCAATGATGTACAATGACTATCTAACCTAGAGTAATTTATACCACCACTGATGCCACATGGCATGATCACCATTCTTACATGGTAGCGCCGGTCACTTTGGCCAATAGATCTAAAACAACCTAAAATCTACTAGCATAAGCCATAGGATCAAGTTCGTATGCTAGGGGTGTGCAAGTACCCTAAATTGTAGGCCTCTATTTCTCATGGTGATACAACACACATTAATATATAAAGAACCAATTGAGAAACATAGTTTGGTTCATTGTAATTTTATAAAAAATAAAATATCAATGTAGTAGTAAATCATTGTTTGTAAAGCGTTTGGCTCATGACATAATATGTGAAAGACATGAGTATCAAAATGTACAATTTATAGACAAAATATTCATGCTCAATGACAAAGCATTTTTTGTATTTCCATGGGTGATTACTTACCTCGAACTTAACTCGAATCTTGTACTTAAAACCATATCCTTTACTTTATGTCTAAAATGATTGATCGTTTCTCAAGGACCATTCTTATTGTTATTGACCGTTCTACCAAAACCTAATATATCACTTACCTAGGACCCTAAGAGGTCATAAAACTCCTAAAGGGCACCATACAATTTGCATAAGTGTTTTGAAAAAAAAAAAAAAAAACTAAAGTTACAAACACAACCTAAAAGACTCCGAAGGTCCTAACTTTTTTCTTATAGTTATATTTCATTTGTTAAACAACCAAGGAAATGTTTTAAGATGTTGAAAGTTAGGTGTTTTAACATTGTTTTAGGTTTAAAAATGAATAAAGTTAACACCTTTCATGCAATTGTCAAGTTTATCTACTTAAAAGACTTAGCTCTCACCCAACATTAAGAGAAGACAACAAATATGCAAACTTTTATGAAAATCAAAGCTTTATCATGAAAGGTAACACATATTAAGGCTACATTAAGCTTTATACCTTAAGGCCTTGTTTGGTTCATAGAATGTCTAGTTCATTAGAAAATGAATAACTACTACTAGGAATAGAAGAATGTGGAATAAAATAGTTATTTATGGTTCTTAGTTTGGCAACAACACACATGCAAAAATTGGAATTGAATCAAAATTACAAAAACCTCTTCTTCTTTTTTTTTTTTTCAAACTCATATTAAAAAAAAAAAAACTTGAAATAAACCACCCACATAAGCTACCAGGGGTGGCCTTGGCCACTGCCAGAACCCTCAGCCACTCCGATAAACAACAAGGGTGGCCATTGCCACTCTTAATGATCAGCGGGGTGGCCGCGGCCACCCTTGAAGCAAATCTCAGTGTCCATAGCCACCCCAAAATGCGACTAGGGTGGTCGCACCACCCCCAACCTCTTATGTGGGTGGCCGACCACCCCAATGGGTGGTCAAGCCTTGAGGCATTTGGGGTGGTGTGACCACCCCCGACCTTTTCTATGGGTGGCCGACCACCCTAATGGGGTCAAGCCAACAACTTACTTTTATATTTTATATTTTGTTTTAAGTTTTTTTTTAAAAAAATATATATATTTGAGTATTTTTAAAAAATGTATTTCATTCCTTAAGAACTAGCTAAGCCACTCATTTCTTAGTGGCTTAGCTAATATTGTGTATATGAAATTAGTAGTCAAATGAGAATAAACTATTTTCAAAAATAGTGTGTTACCAAACAAAAGAATAACTATACATAAGATTAACTAGTCTATTCCGCAAACCAAATGAAGTCTAAAGGATTGAGCTTTCCAAACCCAAAGAGCTCACTCTCAAGGAGGATCCTTCTATTTATCCCTCTCTAGGGTATAGTATCAGAAAATGGGCAAAATGGGGCCTATGGTTCATCCTAACCCTTTAAATAGACCCTCTTCCATGTGCTTTTATTGAAGTGGCCAAATTCCATTGCATGTAGACTACCATCATTTGATCGTTAAAAGAAACGATCGATCATTGTGTACAGATGTGTACCGTTCTATCTTTTAAAGCAACGGTCGATCGTTTTGTACAAAGCCATACCACTCAATCGTTAAGGCATATATATATATTTGCGTAGTTTAAAATATATAGCATACACACATGCAGCATAAAAAGTAAAAACCACGAGTTTGAACCAATGATTTGTAAAAATTTTCCATGTGTTTGGGTGGGGTGTTGCAATAGATTTTGTGCCATCTTCTTGTTGGTGATAATTTTATCTTAATTACACGTAAATATAAATAAGAATTTTTCTTAAGATTGCACATCATGTAATAATTTAATCACTTATGTTTGTACAATGACCGTACGTAAGCACCGAAAGAGAAGGCTGAAAGGAAGGCAAGAAGTTAAGAGAAGTTTGTTAAACGCCCAACACCTTTGATGCTTAAGTTGGTGTTCGTAAAAGATGAAGTAAATTGATAGAGTTTAAATAAGTTAAAAAAGGACGCATACATGGTGAAGGGTCCTTATATTCTTATATAAGCTCATTGTTTCTTGTATTTTCTTGGTAGGGCTTAGGGACTCTCATTCAAATTCTATTGTATTACAAATGACACTCATCTTAGCATTAGGCGTTAAAATTGACGAAAAATCTCTCACGTGCACCATAATTGATTATTATTATTTTTTTAATTAACTTCCAAAATGCTTTTGAGGTTGGTTTACTGTAATTGCCCTCTAAATAGGGTTAACAATTTTTGATACGACCCGCGAACCTAATACAAAATTATAGGCTTCGGGTTTGGATAAACGACTTAACCCATTTATGAAATTTTTTTATATATATATATATATAGTGTAATAAATACATGGGTCAAGCATGTTAAACCAGTCGTGTTTGGGTCAAAACGAGTTATGTTGAGTAGGGTAAACGGGTTAAATAAGTTGCGTTTGGATCTAAATGGGTCAAACAGATTGACTTGTTGTGACCCTTTTATTAAACTTGTCAAATGATCCTGATCCGTTTAACTAAATAGAATGGAAGGACCAACTCACAACTCATGAGTTGTGATCCTGATTCGTTTAGCTAAATAGGTCATGCTTAAATTTTCTCTTATCAAGTTGGCGGGTCAAACAGGTCAACCACTATAGTTCATTGGGGGCAACTTGGCAAGTGAAAGTATAAATTAGTCACATGAGGTGCAAGCTTCGTATTTATTTATTTAGAGGTAGAATTGTAATTTTAGAATGACTTTAATAGTTTTTCTTAAAAATAATTGAATAACAAATAGTCAAAAACAAAAAAGTAAGAATCACGCCCGTTTGAAGACGCATCAGATTATTGTCCACTCCATCGCACACATTTAAAAATAATAAATAAATAAATTAAGTCACGCCCTTTAGAAGGCGCGTCGGACTATTTTCCCCCTCTATCGCGCAAATAATAATAATAAAAATCCCCGGTTTTTCCATTTTTTTTCCGTCTCTCTCTGTCTCTGTCTCTGTCTCTCCCTCGCTTTAGACAGAGCTGATACCACTCACAAGTCAGACCCAAAAGCCACAACACCCAGCTAAAAGAGCGAGCGTTTTCTGAAGCTCTCTCCCTCTCTCTCTCTCTCTCGTTGTTGTAACCATTTCTCGGAGCCCTCAATCCGCTTTGCGGGTTATCGGGCTCCGGATCTGCCACCCATTTCCCTAACACCACCACCTTTCTCGGCCTCCACAAATACCCCCCTCACTCTGATCACCACTTCTCAAACTTCCCTCCCATACCCAAAAAACAGAGAGGGATAGAGAGAGAGAAAGAAAGAACACAAACAAACAAACACACACACAGAAAGACGCAAACACCTTGCTGTAAACATCATCAACATAGCCTCTCTCCCTCAAAAACCTACTATTGTTTGTGGAAAGGAGAGAATTCTACTCTATAGTGTTATATAGAATCGTGTAACTGTTTTTCTTTTTGTGGGTGATAACATGGCGGGCAATCCGCCGGATGGGCTAGGGGACGCTTTCCTCGAACAGATCTTGGCCGGGCAGCCGACATACACAAGCAGTGAGGCAGCGGCAGCAGCAGCAGCAGCTGGGTATGGAGGGGGAGAGGTTGGTTCAATGGCGCCCATGGTTTTGCAGCTAGGCTCTGGTGATGGGTTGAGAGGGATGGGGTTGGGGATGGGTATGGCACCGCCTTTGGGCTTGAACCAGCAGCAGGGGTTTTTGAGGCAGGAGAGATTTAGAGAAGAGGTGGTTGATGGTAATACTAATTGTCACAACAGTACTAATAATGGGTCTTCTTCTTCTGCCATTTCTGGAATCAATGTAAGCCCCCCTTCCTCTCTCTCTCTCTGTTGAACTGCATGTGGATTGGGCTAGCTTGGCTTTGGCAGTCTTTGCATGTCGTCTTGCATTTGTGCGATGGTAAAAGGGTCATGTCCTGAGCTCCCCCTCCTCATTCCTTCTATCTCTTTCTCTCTGTGTCAATTGGATTGAAGACTGGCTTGATTTTAGCCGAGGATTGTCATGCGATTTTTGTATATTTAGAGTGAAACTTTCATGTTCTTCTGAGACCCTCTCTCTCTCTCTCTCTCTCTCTCTTTACTCTTTAGTGGGGTGTGTCAAAATGGACTATATAGTTATTCTGCATGCATTTTCAAGTAATTAAATAGTGGAAATCACCATTAAATTGAATAATTATTATGATAATTTTCACTAACAAAATCACTTAAAATTACATCACATGAAGCATTTCTCTTTGCTCAATGGCATGAAAATTCATGCCGTGGATCTCATCCCACTCTCTCACTTACTGGGGTGGTTCAGTATTGATAGGATTGGCATGCCATTTTTTTTATTTGTTTGAGGATAGGATTGTCATGATTGAGCTCTCTCTCTCTCTCTCTATAGATGGGAGTGTGTGTGAGGGACTTGATTTGTCTCATGGGTGTGTTGTTAGAATCGGCTTTTGGGTTGTCATTTTTGGACTTGTCCGAGTACAAAGGTGTCGTGCAAAGAGAGAGATGAAATGGGATTCATGGGCCTTTCAGTACATTTTTCTTTTAGCCACAATTGGGAAACAATTGCTTCATGGGAGAACCATGGGCATTCATATTTTTGTCTGGTGATGGAAATACAGCTATTGTTTACCCTTTTTCTTTTGCTCATCAGTAATTTGAAAACCTTTGCTGGGATTATTTTACGTGGAAGTCTCATAAACTTTCTGGTTTCAGCTACACTCCAGCTGGGAATTTGACATCGCCAATTTTTTGTTTAGCTTTCTTAGGAATATAATGAAATAATGAAAGATTCTTTTCATGTCTCAGCTCCTCTCTTTTTGTCTTTTTCTTTTAGGTGTGTAGTTGAAAATTTGTTCCCAGTAATTTAACACGTTCTGTACCACAACAATAAGAAAAAAAATAATAATATTTCTTGTTTTTGGGGAGGCTTTGCAAAATGAATTTGTATGTTTTGTACAATTTGGCTGTGGCAGGAGAGAGATTCGGGGCATATAAATTTGTTTTCAGCGTTTGGACCATTGCAAGCCCAGTCAGTGCGGCCAACAGCACCACAACTTCACCAGGTAATAACCCAATTCCCACAATTCTTTTTGCCCATAGTAATTCTTCAACAGTTAATAATCATGAACGTTTGCATCATTTTGGCATCTATTTTGTGATCTTTTTGTGTTCGTGTTCGTGTGGTAGGTTCGAATCTTGTCAACACAAGGATAAGCTCGATTTAAATGTTTGTTGGATTTTTATTATGTCAAGACAAGATCTTAAATGGGTCAAACTCTCTCAACCCTAACTCGACAACTAATTTTGGTTGATTTGTTTCAGATTCAAAATTCGTGTCAAAATTGTCGGTTGTTACAAGAGTTACAGCATGTGAAAAATTAAAATGATCCATGAACCATTCTCACAACAAATAAAAAAAAAATGTCGCTAGAAATTAATGGGCGGCGCTTTTGTCACGATCAGGTTTGAAAAGATGTCGTACCGACGCCACATATATTTTTCAATTGATGAGAGGGAGAGGCTCGCTCTTGTGTCGCTACTTATTCGACTCGGAACGAGACCGAGATGCTTTTAGGGGTGTTGTTGATATTTGTCATGTGATAAGAAAAAATGCTGGTGTGTATTGCACGCGCTTGAGTGAGCGTGAGGAGGATGGGGGTACTGCACTGACACACTCAAACATAGAATGATCTTGCACACGCGGGAGATTTACACACGTACGGAAAGGTTGATACGAAAAAGTCCTTCCACGCGCTTCCAGAATTGTGAATGCGTGTGGGGACACGTGCCTCTGCACCTCTCTTGGGGTTTGACAGTCGTGGCATTATTTTGAGTCCTTGGAATTGACCAGGTCGAATGTTTGACTTCTGGGGATGGCTGCATGATTGATTCAGCCACCAAATGTTTATATTTAAAAAAAAATTAATTAATTGGTCCAATTCTATTAATCTCCAAGTTTAGTGGAATTTGTATAAAATGTTAAGACAGCTGACTTTCTTATATGAACCTATATATATTTTTTTTTGGGTTTTTTTAGGGTTAGGATAGATAAATTTCCCTTCCGGGTAAATAAGTATAAATTTTCTTACGTATTAAATTAATGATATACTTTTAAATTTTCTTTTTCATTTTTTTGGGTTCTAGAGTTGCTATTAAGAAAGTGATTGAATATGTTCTTATCTGAAATTTTGGAGATGCATTTGACTTGTTCAATAAACTGATTTGGTCATCAGTATGCAACTGGATGATATGCTTCCCCAATTTGTGGGTTCAACATGTGTTTTTAATAGTTGATTTGTTGCTTCCCCAAAAATTAGCACGATATGCCAAAAAAGTTTCTAAACTTCTTAAGCAAATAACATTTTTATTTGTCAACAGTTTGATCCTTGTGTGTATTGTGGTTCTCCTTTCTGTTGTGGTGAGTCTCCTATTTAAAAAATGGAAAGAAAAAAAAAAATCTTGTCTTTCCAATTTACAAAACTCAGGTATTATTTATATGTCAACAATGTTGATAAAGCACTACAAATCAATAATTGATTTTTTTTTGGTTATTTAACAAGGACTAATCTAAGGATTAACGAGGAGTGCCACACTAGACTTGTTGGATGAATGTTGGATATAATTATAGTATCTAGAATTACTTTTTATTTATTGGATTTTCATTGCACTTTCATTTTCATGTTTACCATTATTTATTAGTTGACATCATTTGTCATTCTTGATATGGCAGTTTCATAGCCAACCAGCACCTGGGCCGGTTGTTAATGCTCCACATCCACCTGCCATCCGCCCAAGAGTGCGTGCAAGACGAGGGCAAGCCACAGATCCACACAGTATAGCTGAGCGGGTAAACTTGATAACTGTTCTAAAGAAATACATAAATTATGAAATGTTGGGTTTCAGTTACATTAATAATCCTTTCAAATAGTGCAATAAATTGCAGAACTGGAGGTACCTGTGATGGTGCCCATTCAACATGTAAGATAATGGGTGTTGTTCATCCCCAAATAGAATTGTTTAAAAAGGAGCTGGGGGTTGTTCAGTTGTGTTACTTTTTGGGTTTGACTGAGTGCTTTCACTGATTGAAAATTGCTAAACTACTTTCTAATGGTAGCGTCCCACGGTTCCCTTCTTTACTTTGAGATAGTAAATATTTTGATTAAATTTATAAATATAGAAACCAAAAGATGAAATGCGAGTAAAAGCTAATATAGCAGCGTTGGAAGTTGGTGAGACTTGCATAATGAAGGCTGATTCCTTGCCCATCCCATATCCAGGGACACAGCCATAAATTATTATGGGTAGAGCTGGGGGCCAAAAAAATTTGCTGCTAGGGGATGATACCTTATAATTTTTTTTTTTTAAGGGAAAAAAAAAATGTTAGGAATTGAAGAGGGGGGTGTGGCGCCCATATCAATATTCATTTCTATGTTAGTCCACAGTATTAATATTGATATTATTGTTAATAATATTAATGATTTCATTTCTATGTTTGCTTCTGAATTCAGTTACGCCGGGAAAGAATTGCAGAAAGAATGAAGGCTTTGCAAGAGTTGGTTCCCAGTGCCAACAAGGTTAGTACCTTCTTAGTGCAGCTACTTATGAACTCACTTTTCTTTTTCTTTTTTTAAAAAATATAATGTTATCTGCAATTGGTGCTTGTTTTGTGCACCTGACTTCAAAGAAATATTATATTATTTATTTCTAGCAATAAGCAGTGATTTAATATAGTATCAGAGTAGAGGTCCCAAGTTCGAACATTTGTCTTCATCATTTACTTTTCATTGCAATTAAATTTTTCACGTGTTGGGTTTCACTAATTAAGGGATAGTTTGAGCTCCCACGTGAGTGGAAGTATTATAATATAAACTAAATGGTTAAATTCATTCATTCCTATCAGCTTAAGCTTTTGAGATTAGTAGTGATTTAATAAAAGTCAATATAATTTTGCCAAATTTGTATATTGGTAACTAACTGTTAATAAACTGTTGGCTGTGGAACTTTGCATGCTAGGAACTTGTGATTAGCAGTTTGAAATTAGTGATGATTCCCTGGAAGACATTTTCATTTGTAGATTGGACTGTCTTAAGTTTAATATGTTATCGGCATTCATGTTATGTACCTTGCAAGACAAGCTCCTAAATATTTTGTTTCCTTTTTCTTTTATGCTTTTTCTTTATTTTCTTAATTATATTTGAAATATGTCTTGTTTTGAGATATAAGTTGCATATAATTATACATCAAAATATGCTGTGCAGACGGATAGGGCAGCCATGCTTGACGAAATTGTGGATTATGTGAAGTTTCTAAGGCTCCAAGTCAAGGTATTGATATTCAGAATAAAAAAGGAATTTCCATCTACAGATGGTAATCCCTAATTATTTGTCAAGTTTTTTCTGAGATATTTAGCTTAAATTATTGCAAGGATCCTGAGAGTATCCTTTAACTTGTGTTTGAACAAATGGTTTGAGCATTTATTGAACTCGTCATTTTTTCAAAATTTTTACCAACTTTCTACCTGTTGCATGCTAAAATCTTCCGCAATCTTTTCTTAATTAATATGTTGGTCCCCACCATGTTGAATATCGCAGACATCACTGAAGAATTTAAAACTTCCTTTTTATAAAGCAGTTACAATGTCAAACCTGAAGTGATTTTGTCTGGTGTCAGAATTTCCGGTCTGCAATGAAGTCATATTTGAATAGGAAAGGATGTGAAATGTGCTACTGTTACCACTTTCTTCATTTATGTAGTTAATTAGTTTTATTTTTCTTCCTTTGCTTGGTATTTGTTTTTTTCCTTTAAGACATTTGATTTATTGACTTTAAAACAGGTTTTGAGCATGAGTAGACTGGGTGGAGCGGGTGCAGTGGCTCAGCTTGTAGCGGATGTACCCCTATCATCAGTTGAGGTAGCAAACTGAAAGAATTGTAACTTCAAAATCTTGGTTTTCTCATTTGATATTCTTCATTTATGTATTATTTTTGTTTATGCCTTTTCATACCTAGTACATGCTTTAAGTACTTTGCATGAAGATTATAGTCAAGTTTTTGCCCAGAATGAAACACATAAACATGCTGAAAAATGTCCATGGGCATATATCATTATCATAATTGACATTTCAATGTTTCAGTTTGGTGATTTTTTAATTCAGTATTTGCATTTGAGCATGTTTGCCATACTTTGCTGTATCTTGACATTTCAATCATTTGTGTGCCTTCTTCTGTCTGTACAATTGTTATAATTGTTGTTTCTATTTATTTGTTTCTGATAATGTGTAATGAAGGGTGAGGGCATTGAAGGTGCAACAAATCAACAAGCTTGGGAGAAGTGGTCAAACGATGGCACAGAACAGCAAGTAGCTAAGCTGATGGAAGAAGACATGGGAGCTGCCATGCAATTCCTTCAGTCCAAGGCCCTCTGCATCATGCCCATATCACTTGCTTCTGCCATTTTTCGGACGCAACAACAAGATGCACCAACGCTTGTTAAGCCCGAATCAAACACCCCTTCATAGGCTTGAACAACAGTATGCGATTGCACGTGCCCATTGTCGACTCCCAGCACTCCTCTGGGTCCCATAATCCTGTAATAGTATAGCTCTTACTCATTACAATGGCTGTTTTATAGTCTAGTTTCTAATTCCTTGTTGGAGAAACAATCGGGTCAGTGCAACTGTTCATTCTTTTTCCAAGTTTTGTCAAACTAGGAGTGGTTGTCATGCCTAGAAGAAAAAACCTGAGGCACTTGATGTCTTTGCCACGGTCAAGGCCAGGAAAGGTTTTTCCAAAGCAGAATTGATGTCCTCCTTTTCTGGTACCAGTGGTGGGGTTAGTGGTTGATGACCAAAATATTGGTGGTAGGGACTCTTTCCTTTCTTTTCTGGATAATGGATTGTGGGGTCATTTAAAAGGGATGGATGGGTATTATTTTTATGATGTATTTAGAGAAAATTTTAGTGCAAGTTGAAATAGATTTGGTTGGTTGTCCAATAAAGGTCTGTTGGAAGCTTCTGGTTTTAAGATAAAATATAAAATGTTTTGCTTGGATTATGCATAAATGAGCTTGTTTTGTTATGCAAAAGTGAATTGAGCTCTTTTTCAAACTTATTGGATGATTATTTGAAGGTAAAGTTATTGGAGAGTAAGAGAGAAAAAGGATTAGAAATTGACATATTAGCAAGTTGGTGTCATTTTCACTCCATGTGGTTCACTTTTTACAAGAGAAAAGAGGGATGGGAAAGATAAAAGGAGAGTAGTTTTGTATGTATGTTCCTGGACTTATATGATTCTAACCAAAACAACTTGATGCCCAACTGTTACATATCTTAATCTATTCAACACAAATCCAATGGAGATTCTCGACAAAACTTGCCATCGGTTTCCATGAAGCTGTAATGAATAACATGTTAACAATAAAGTTCATCCGTCAATTCAAGCCAAGTCCATCAGCAGCCCACTCCCTTTTTCAAGTCATTTTCCAAACACACCCGTAAATGGTTACACCGGGGCTTGCTAGGTGACTCTCGTCTGTCATGTGTTGCGATCGGTGATTGGCGATCGAAACGAATCGGAAGGCTGGCGATCAATTCCGTGCCGCATTCTGCGAACTACGAGCTGTTGGCCGCGAAAATACTCGATCGCCAGCCTACTCCAAATTGGGGCCTAAAGCCCAACACGAGTTCTCAATTGCCAAGTAAGCCTTTGGGCCGTAGGGGCTCCCACCGTAGGTGGACCTAAAGGGCCACAAGCCCTTATCCCAAGAGGTTCCAAGACAATCATTACCGTTTAATCCCTTTTATATTGTCTTTGAAGTGGCCTTTTTAATTACCCACGTGTAGTTAGTTTGCTCCCTTTTTAATTATCCGGATCATTTTCCTTTATTCTTCTTTAGAGATTCCTGCTGCTTTTTTTTTTTTTTTTTTTAAATTCAGTTCTTTTTATCTCTGTCATTTCTTTCTTCCTGAGTAGCCAAAAGTGCAGGTAAAGGTAAAGGTTGATGGTCAAGTTCTTCCCCCCTTATAGGTTAAAGAAGACCACACGATTCCAAGAATCCAGAAGAATATATAGTTGATTAGTATAATAGTTACCTAAAAATTGATCTGAAAGTGGGTGGCTTGGCTTTCATTGGAGACCAGGACCCTTTAATAGAAATGTTCAACTCTCAAGTACACCAAAGATGTCCTTGGCGTTACTCAAAGTGGAATGAGATCATCATCTTGCAAATGATACAAATTAAAGTGGAAGCCAAGACAAGCCATTGTTCTCCTCCCATTTATTTTTCTATCTCAAAATGGTTGGGCCATTTGCTTGCTTTTCTTGGGACTTTTGGGTTGAGTAGTAGGCCTTTTTATTTTATTTTATTTTTTTCCCTAATTGAAAATGAGACATGCACGATTATAAGAGAGTGTAATTTTCACTCCTGATCTGAATGAAAGAGAATGAGAGATTGGTTGGGTATACTTTCAAATATAAGGTGAGAAACAGCCCATGTTACTAAACAATCATGAGATCTAAAAATTAGGACTTTATAAATTTTCTAGGCTTTCTGACTAGAGACAGAAATTCAATGAAAATTAACTATTACGAGTTCGATACACTAAATTGAGAGTTTTTAACATTAATGGGTAATTGCAAAAGTGATTAAAGTTTAAAGAGGTTAATTGAAGTTTATCCTAAAATATAATACTAGAAAAATTCAAATTAGGAAACAAACTAGGTTGTTGGATGGCAAGAGTAGCATTGAGTGCATCGCTCTCAACAATTAGAGATCAAATTAACACCAAGCAGAAGCAGCTTGGACAGCTGGAAGGGGGTGTTTGATAAAGGGGTTTGGCTTAGATAATGTAGTTGATGAAGATTGATGTGAAAAAAAAAAAGGAGTAAGAATGTTTGGTATGGGAAAATAAAAAAGTAAAAAAATTGTTTTATAATGATTTTTTTTTAATTTGAATAGTAATAAAAAGTGAATGATGTGATATAAAAAATGAAAAAGTTGGAATGTTTTGATGTTAATTTTTTTGAGAAATGATGATGAATAGTAATAAAGCCAACTCCAACTCCATTACCAAACAAAGCCAAAGAGTTGCTTGAGCTTCTCCAATGGCTACATCAATATTGAATAATTTCTTGGAAGCAGCCTTAATAATTTCACCATTATGACTCTGGCAGCAATAGCAAAACCAAGGCTTAAACCCGAAGCTACTTTTCATTATACTTAGATAGTATCTTAATCGGAACAAGATCATCTCTAGATCATTTGAAAATTATTTTTGTCTTCTTACTTTTTTAAAAAACAAAAAATACTCATCCAATATAATTAACTAGATATTTTTCAGTTCATTTGAACGGGAAAGAATCATAATTTATCTTAAACACCTTTGAGATTAAACCTTGAAACCATTCAAAAAAAAAAAACCTTCAGCCACGAGAGTTATGAGTTGGAGCGGACATAATTTGTTTGTGAAGGTGATTCTTGTAGAATAAGGTCAGAGATTCTTGAGCCATTACGGTGAGAAGTGAACACGTTTGCTGATTTTCTATTTGCTGTGATGTTGGCTTACTCGTTGATTTGGGGTTAATTACGAATTATTATTATTTAATAATAATAATAATAATGGAAAGGAGAGTGCACGTTTTCATTAAAAAAAAAAAAGAGCTGACGTCTTCACTCATAAAATGGAGTAACTCCTCTTTTTATAGATATTTATTATGGGGATTGTATGCTTCTTTTTTCGATGTTTAAAGTATATTTATAAAAATAATTTTATTTAATAAATTATTATGTAATTGTTATGTCATCTGAATTTTTTTTTTTTTTTTACATGTCTGTATGAAAAAACAAAAAAAAATTATACTAATAATCTATGATTCATAAGACATGATACACAATCAACTAAACTATCTCTCAAACAAGTCATGTCATGAAAATTATATAACAACGAAATGCATTTCCCTGTATTTAAACATTGCACCGAAAGCTATTTTGGCACTCACTTCCGACAGCCCCTTTTTCATTTTCATTGTACCATATCCTCTGCACCACCACACCCCCACCCTTTTTTTTCTTCGGCTTGTCAAGGAGATGTCCCAGATACGTTGGAGACCCCTATCTATCCCACGTGCCCATTGGGATAATTCAAAGATGCTGCATGCACTACAGACTACGGCAGCTTTTTTAGATTTTTTTTTTTTTTTTTAATGTAGTGAATTAAACTATTTATTATTGAAATAAAAACCATTTAAATATGGACACGTCCTTCAACACGCTCTAATAAATGCAAGTGCCATCTAGGATGTATGAATTCCTAAAAAAAAATCGATGATTGAGTTTCTAGGATAAACTGAATATTGTTGTATTAATTATATTAAAAAAATATTTTTTTAATATAACTAATTGAATATTAATCTGTTTAAATGAATTAGTGATAATTTTAATTTTGAATTTTTGGGCCAATACGAAAGTAATAAATGACTATTAAAAATGTTGAAGAAAATATGTATCATCGCGTGTTGGAATATCTTCCACGTTTATGTTTGGAGAATATTTATGTCTTGTTTCAAATAAATGTCATAAGAAAAAGAGAGAAGAGAAAGAATTTTTATATTAAAATAATGAGTTTTTTGGGTCATAAAGGTATGAAGCTTTATCTTATATTTGACAGTGCATAATTATCAACCTGGCCTTCTTCTCTTTTAGTCAACTTCTAAGCCAAATTTATCTTTCTCTCTAATTGAAGGCTCTCTTTCCTCCACATCGCTTTCTTTTTAAACTTAATAGAAAAGTTATTTTCCTTTATCTTATATTTGCAGTGCCGAGTTGGAGAATAAATTATTAAATTATCAAAAATGGAGAATCAACTTGGCGGTGGGATTAACATTAATGCGATTTCACTCGATTTCTGGGACTACCATTCTTTCATCGCTGCTTCTGATGACTACCAGCCTGATGGTTTTGGTACCACCGCCGCCGACGACAAATTCTTGGGGTTGAAGCTTGAAGGAAGTTGCAGCTTTTCTTGCCCACGTTGGCAGCAAAACCTCCTGTGAGTTAAGAGTTTCCGCGCGCATGCATGGCTATTGGTTGTGCTCTGTTTTTTACGTCAAATGATTTTGAGAAAATTTATATATATATATAATTTTATTTTTCAGGTGGATACGAAGCGGCTACAGGGGAACCGTTGGCCTGGGGCTTATGCTATAACAGGAAACGAATTCTGGCTCGTCTTACTGTGATGAGCGCTACAAGCACACTTATCCATGCACCCCTGGGGTCGCATACTATGGCCGGGGTGCTCTGCCTATCTATTGGTATCTCATCTATCTCACTAATCATCAATATTCAATATTTACCACTTTAATTTGAATCTTTGCGTCTTTTATTGTTCAAATATACCCAAATGTGTAACTTTTACAAAAGACTTATCTGTTAAAGGAACATCAAATTCAAAACCAGATGTTTTTGGAGTTTATTTTGAAGAGTAAACTGCTAACTGCAATGCAACTGGAATGAAGTTGCAGTGAAAAATTAACCTTTAATTTAGTGGTACATGCTTTTATGATCAGGAACTACAAGTCTACAACTATGGAGAAGCCGGGAAAGCCTTGAAGGTGGATTTGTTGAACCATCCAGAATACATAGAAGAATGCCACCCTGGCCTTCGAGGTTGCATTTTGGAGGTGGATCAGCCTTCTGCCCACGATGTCTTTTTGGGATTCTGGGAACCCCAAGGAGTGATACTTGGGCAAAGCGGGTTCCTGGTTTTGGAGCTACCATGAATGCCCTCTATGGTGATCATGTTTGCGGTCAGGGAGAGAATGAGGCCATGAACAACATGATCTCCCATTACCTCTATTATCCTCGTCGTATGGTTGTTGCCCGAGAAGAGGCAGGGCCTCATGAAGTGCTCAGCTGTTCCCAGCAGGTTGCTTTCAATCCATCCTCTTCCTCATCTCCTCGACCTTTGTTTTGTTAAGCTGATGCTTTTGGAGGAAAATAGTTAATATATAGTGTACTAAGAAGATATGTAAAGCTTTCCCTCTCAGAGTTTGGACAATCTATTCAACTTTGTGTGGTAGTGTCGAGCCAAACAAGTTACTAACTGAAAATACATCTTTATAAACTCAAGTTTTTATCTACTACAGATAGTTTTTAAGCTCCTTAACGCAATCCCCCAACAAACTTTTAATGGCCTTCGTTAAGCATGAATCTGCCCTCCTTCGCCGGAAGTGACAGCCTACCCACAAGCCAATGATAGCCAACAGGCTAATTTTTTAGTCCGTGAGGCTATGTAACTCATGTTTTGTGCCATTCAGATTCAATGACCGAACCCTTGTTTTTTTTTTTTTTTCTTCATATAATTCAACTTTCAGATGATGTTCTATGGCTTCGAAGAAGTAATACCGAACATGTAATTACTAAACAGGTAAACCGTTTTCCTGTAGAACTTTTTAACAATGTTTTATTGATAAAAGCTCTATTTTTTTAAAGCAATCCTAAACAAGCTTTGAAAGCACTTGCTCTATGCTTTTTATTCATTTCATAAAAGTATGGCTCAATATAACAAGGCAACTTTACAAGCTAAGTCTACTTTATGCATAAAATGAATTACTAAGAGGAAGTAATAGATTCTTTTTTATAATCCTCCTAAATATGACATAATTTTTAAAATTATTATGTTCGTCTTTATTAAATTTTAATTTATTAATAATTTTAAAAGGTATATCATATTTGTAAAAAATTCTAATCCTCTTTATAATATAACTCATTGGCGTAATTTCTTTTATAATCCGAGTGGTACTTGCCAAGTTTTCAGTTCTCACCTCTCAAGTGTACATCCGAAATCCACGACTGCAAGCTTAATTGATTTTGTGATTCAGAATTTGTCATCATCCATGTGTACTACTCTTCATATCATGCTTGAAAGTGGCCAGACAGCTGCATCCAAATCCACGGCTTTATGAGCTGGCAGGACTCTCAGACTACACTAAAAGAAATGATAATATCCTGCCTAAATTTCTAACCATAATAAATATATCGTTTTTTTCAATCATTTTCTTGTTTTGTTTCTTCACCTTCTTTTTTTTTTTCTTAAATGCCCTTGATTAAAGTTGTAATCAGAGGTTAATGTGTCTTCAGTAGCTTTTAGAGACGATGAGCGCCTTGCAATTGTCCATTGGGGTATACAACTTTTTTTTTTTTTTAATTTTTTTTACAGAGTTCCTATCGTAAATTAAGTGCTATCTGTACAAGAACAATACACTAACCTTCAAAAACATTTTACACCCTAATTATCAGATGATCTTGGTCCAAAAACATCATCCATCCTACGTGCAAGATATCTAAGTCAGCTAATTGAAGTAGCCCCATATTAACAGTCAATCCCCCGGCTGAGCTCTGCAGTTTATCATTCAACTTCTTAAATCATCTATTAGCAGGGTTTCTCTTCCCCCATCACGGCAAGTTCCTCCAATCAAATTGCATAACCTCAGAATTGAAAAAGGCCCAAACCCATCACAAATCTACACAACCCTAAAAGATTCACTGCCAAATACCAATCTTTGAGAATCATATTGAGCTATTGAGAGTGAACCAACTAATTAGGTTGACACAGAGGTTGGTGTAACCCCACCACCATCCCTTAACCCTTGAAGGCACGAATTCAGTTTTCTTTGCACATGATCTGCAACTACTCTCAATCTTCCTTGACTAACATCTGCTGGTGAACATCCATTACCCTCCACAGTTCGCGCCACGGTCTGTTTACATTTCTCCCAGTCATCAACACGCAACCAGCAAGCTCGGCCTCCATGGCTTCCTTCCATATCAAGAAAAGACACATTAAGATTTTCACCAAATGAATATCTCAACCTCACAGATACACAGTAGGGCAACCATGCAGCACCCCCAGCAGCATTTACGTGTGGTATGTGTGCGGGATCCAGAACAACAGTTAGCGCAAAATCAACGGAGTTATGGGGCCGATCATAATGGATATTACTTTTGGCTACAGATGAATTCTCAGAGTTTTCGCCCATATGCAATCCAGTATGATTTTCAAGACATAATTCAATACGCGGTTTCTGAGAAGGAGCTATGTCTCCACCCTGTGCCTGGGCTAATCCTTTTTTCCACGCTATTAATTTCAAGAATTCTCTAAGAATTGAGATTGGTAAAGTGAGAAGAGTAATGAATGAAGCAACACGAGAAGCGTCGTACGGCTCTGATGCAACACGGCGGCTGAAGTAGTCACATATCTCACTTATTTCAGATTGAGTTAGTTCCTCTTGCGCAGCAGTCGAGTTTTGCTGTTGCTGTTGCTGCTGTTGATGTTGGAAGCGCTTCACACTGAGAACTTGAAGAAGAAGTTGAACTCTGTGGACACTTACAGCAAATACATAGCCCCTGCAAGAAAACATGCAATCAGATCAAGAAACCGAGCAACTTGAGAACTAAGTGCAACACAAGCAAGATCAAAGGCAAGGAATCAGTGAAAATTTCTTCAAGGTACATATATTGCAGCACTAGAGCGCCTCTGTACCATTATCTAATATAACAACAAAGTGACGAAAGGATAAGCATTACAGAAATTTATGTAAGTCGTAGAATCAATACCTCAAATTGCAAACAATAGAAGTGAAATGTGGATGGCAAGAAAGGTCCAGGCAATGAAATTTGAAAACAGCAAAAAAGGGTGACACGAACTGTATGTATGAATTAGAGGGGCATAACAATTATGCATGCAAGAAGTTGTAGAATAGAAGAGACCACTTGGTAGATCAAGTATCTCACCCTTCAAGTGGTCTTATTTAAAACGGATTAAAAAAAGTCTTACATCCACTCTTCAGAAACTTGACAGATTTTTTTTTTTTTTAAAAAAAGGGTGTTTTGTGACGAGCAAACAAGAACCAAAAATGCAAGCCTCAAAAATGTGTATGTAGGTATCAAGTTTCAGAAGCCTCAAGTTTTAAAAGATGTGCACATGGTACAGCTTACAGCCTCACAAATAGACAACTAAGAGTACACATGATCCAAGTCCCACCAAATGTCCCAGACCCCAGCCACATGCAGATCAACAAACACATTCTCCGCATCTCAACACTATAGAATCCTCAACATAATAACCAAAGGTTAACATTAATCCATATGGGAAAATTATCCTAAACTCAAATGAAATAAATACTTATACTTTTTTTTTGATAAGTAACATAAGTACTTATGCTTAAAAGTTATAAATTGTTTCACATACCCATTTTTGGTACACTCATTATTGTTCCATCATAAGAGCCCAATATGAGCTTTCCACAAGTTTCTAGATCACATGCAAATCTGTGCTTTAATTACACCAATCGTTGATCATAATCTTCAGAAATTAAATATTATATAATTTGCGAAGCACACCACCTAAGATTATTTGTACTATTCTAAGAATAACATGAAGTCAGAAAAAGTAGAAAATTGAAGTTCCTAAGATGTAAATAACAAAAAGTAAAAAATGAAAGTTCCTAACTCACCCTACAAAGAAGCGTAAGGCAGGCTGCTCATTGTCCAAATTCAAAAGTGCACCTTCATTGTCTTTCAGAATTGATCCTAGGATCTCTTTCAAAAGATTAGGCAGCTGGGCAAACAGCCATAGCACTCCTAGGTACTTGAGAATACCCCTTAGAACCTTCTTGAGCGCAACAAGAGGAACCCAGCCACCTCCATACCCTCCATCATCCCCAAGACCAATAATAGCAGTATTGAGCTCTCCTCTCACATGTGCAGGGACACTTGTGCCAGGGGATCTACGTAAAGCCGCTCCAGGACCTACAACAGCTAAATTTGAAGATCCAGAAAGAGCACTTCCCATACGGTTCAATCCAGCAACTTGGCTTCCTGCCCTAGACATTGCAGCAGAACTAGCAAGGTTAGCCCTGTTTCCATTGGCAGCAGACAACTGAGAACCTGAACTTGGGTTTTGACCATTTGAATTTGCAAGTCCACCCATCTGTTGGCCACTGGTGAAAGTAGGATCTAAACCATTCAGTTCTTGAGCAACATGCTCCATAATAAAAGGGCGAAACTGTGGACATGGTAATGACCCTCCAACTGAACAGCCCCCCTTTGGTGGTGTTGCTGGCTGCAACCATACCTGATCTCCTGCAAAGCAGCGCATGTCAACTGCAAAGTTTTTGCGATATATGATTCGTATCCAGTAGGGGCTACGTAGCACAACAGAGACATCAATGGGCAATAGTGAGCTTGGAACAATGCCAGGGCCACCACGACCAGCAGCAGCTAACATTGCAGCTCCATGAAGGCCATGATTGGCAAGAGGGCCTGTAGCAGAAGATGCAGTTGCGTTCCCTACAGGGACAGAAGTAACCTGACTAACATTAGAGGTCAAACTGCTGGGAAGGAGGCCCTGAGATGTTATGTATGCCGCCTGTTTTGGGATAGAAGAGAGAGCTGCTGCTACCCCAGGGACCCCTGGGACAGGACCAGCACGTGCAGGTCGAGTTGCAGCCGCAAGAGCATGCAAGGGTCCTGCAGTAAGGCGAATGCAGTCCAAAAGGGATGCAACTTCAGCTCCATTTATGAAATCCTCCAGAAACTGTACAGAACAGAAAAGGCTCAATATATGAAACTTCATTTTCCTTTTGGAGGGCAAAAGCACAAGAGCTAGATGCTAAAGTAACTTTATTTAAGAATTTAAATTTTCTGTTTAAGCTTCCATTAAGCATCGTGAAACTACTATGAGCTGTCTGAAATTATCTTCCCTTTACTTATTTAAAAGCTTTGGACAGCAACATACAAGAAGCCTAGTGCACATTATATTTACAGTTCTGCACGGCACCACCAACAGATAACATAAAACCATTTCTTAGATTCCATGAGAAGATGGTTGTATTGTTCTTAATCAAGACACTTTCTGGAACGGGGACTCTTGTTCTAAATTGAGGGACAACTAATAATATTAGCACAGCTGGACCACATTCTGTTATATATATTTATAAGTAAATTCACACTCTGTTTTGTATACATTAGAGTGAAAGGGAGCGAAGTAAGAAAGAAAGAACAAAAAAAGAAAGGCCAGATACAGGACATTACAGATAGTGAAATGCAAAACATATATGAAGCACAAATTCAAGTACAGATCCTAATTAAATTCCCAAAAGATGAGGTAACTGATTCCTACAACTTATTTACCCCCCCCCCCCCAAAAAAAAAAAAAGAAGTCGCGAAAACAAAAGATAAAGAACATTAAAAACACAATCAAATGAAGTTGAACAAACCTTCGTATGTGGCCAAAGTTGGTCAGGAGAGACATGCATTGTGCAACCCTCTTTACCTGATTCCCATTCGACAACAAAGCGAGCTAGGACACCTGAACCAAAACTAAACCACAAGCTCATTAATCCAGCTGCCTCAATTCTAAATGCCCTTCTCATCTGCTCTGATAACTTATCAGCTGTCTCAAGAGAACCTTTGGCTCCAACTGGTGATTTGACATCAGAGTTTGTACTGCACTCTTCTGGCTTCTCATCTGCTCTTACTCCAAGCAGCTTCCTCATGCCAAGGGCAAACATTCTTGCATTGGAGAGCCTTCGGATATCAGCCACCAGCTTCTTTATACTATCAGCCTCAACAGATTGATAACTCAGAACAACACCATCTGGATCATATCGAATATGAGAATCTATATCAGATGTATTGGCTATGCGAACGCCAGAACCCCATGGTGTACTACTGCTTCCTTTCTGAAGCTCCCACAAATCCCTGAAGTGCTGGTCATTTATTTTGACATCCCAATACATGCTTCCTGGTCTGCCAAGCCGCAAGCATATGTGTTGCCATGAATCGCCTCTTGCAAATGGGAGCCGGAACCATATGTTTGAGGAAGCACTTCTTAACCCCACTTCTTCAACATAAGGGATGTCTAGTGCCTCCATCTGACTAGTTAGTCTGGCGTGCTTGATACAAAGTGAACAGTGTCTGACCACGTGAAGAAGAGCTGAAACATAAATGCTGGAAGGTGCATTACCTTTATTCGCTTCAGCTATAAGATTCCCATAACTGTATCCTTCGGTTTTAGTTACCATCTCAGTCGATATAGTAACATGTGATGAAAGGTGCTGGGCATGAGCAAATTCAGAGATTTTTCTTCTCTTAGAAAATCCTGTATTTGCTTCAAGACCTTGAAGTGATGGAATCAAACTCAAAATATCTGAAACTGTACGCTTTCGAGGATTTTTATCATGCTTGGAAACAACATCTTGACTGGGACTTTGACAAATCACAGATTCTGGTGCATGGGCTGAAAAGAGTCCAATTTCTTGTCAAATATTGAAATCTAATAAGTAGAGTTGAACCAAAATGAAAGAATTTATATATCCACTAATATAGATGAACATGGAGAAAGGATCTTACATACGGGAGTTGAAATACAAGAGCTTGATCCAGAACCCCTGAAAGATCCACCAAGGGGCCTAGAAGGTGAACTTCTAAGTCCATTAGCTTTTGCACCTGACACACAGAGATTCGAGGAGCAGTGGCTCGGGGAGGAGATAATAGTCGAGCTGACCTGCTCCCATATAAATCCTTTGAAGTATCATTTAACAATCTGAGCTGATCCTCATCCATTGCAGTACCCAAACCAACCTCAACCGAATGTGGAGACCTAAGAGAAGCCAAATCCTGCTCGGACTTCGACGCTGATAGTTTTTTCAAAGTTGTATTCCTTACTCCGCCAGAAGATAGCGAACCAACTGAACTGGACTGTACAGGCCCCTTCAAATTGCTTGATGCATACATAGGACCATTATAATGGGTGGCCATACTCGAAACTTTTGCAACATTATTGACCTGTGATATCTGCATACTTCCCTCCCACTTAGGAGAGGAGGTTCCAGCTTTCATACCATGCAGACTAATTGGAGCAGAGCCAAAATGAGCTGCAGAAGATGTATTGTATGAAGAAGAGAGATTCTGAACAGAGAACGGAGGCACAGATGACCCTTTCTCAAGCTCAAACACTTCATCAACAACAGATGAAAAACTGGAAGGAGGACATCCTGCAATCTGCATAGAACTCCCAAGGCCAATATCAGAAAGAATACCATGTTCAGAAGCCTGATTATGACCCCCCGCACTAGGCAAAAAGGAAAATAGTTTTCCCCAGTCAAGTAGGCTCAAATTCATTTCATCTTCAAGCATCTGCATCTGGCCAACGTCAATTTTCTTCATACGTATAACATGGTTTATTTCATTAAAAGAATGGGCCTTTCCAGAGGGATCTGGCTGAGTCTCTAACAATTTGAAAAGGGGTTTAAAATCCTTATCAAGTAACATCAGCAGAAAATAAGAGCTCCCACAGTCTGGAAACCCCATTAGCAACATAGATGAACCATTCGAAATGTTCTTAGGTACTTTAACTGCAGCAAAACCATGCTCATATACCTGCAAGAACCAAATTTTACAGTATGAATTTTGGTCGCCAATCTAAAATGCAATGCCATTTAACTTTAAAAGGAAAGTAAAGAGAAAAAAATATTTACCTCAAGGCCTAAAAACCTGCCAATAGATGCAAAAAGATGCAGAATACTTTTGCTTCTCAAGCTTATAAAAACCTCAGCTGCAGTCATGCTTCCCTGATTCAAAGCTTCTTCACAATCTAACAATACCGAAGGTTCAAGAATATTCTGGGATGACTGAAGGAGAAAGCAGCCGTTCCTACAAGTCACAAAATCTAAGATAGTACAAAGAAGTACAAAATTGTGACCTGAAACACCACAGAGTTCAATAGCGAATGTCTCGTTTTGTTCACATTTGTTTCCAATTTTTTTCTTTTCCTTTTACGAAACAGATAAACCTTTTTTGGAAGGATAGATATATTCAATGTCATGTTGGAACAATGGATAAGGTAAGAATGTATAGTGGAAGAGATAGTATTCAGTCCACTTTGCATTCAATATGATGTTATCATTGGAACATTCCCAAATGCCAAAAGAATCAGTGAAAATCTTTGAATAACTTTCTTTTATAATCCCTAAACAAATTAATTTTAGTGCAAGAACAGTTTTATAGCCGTTATTAAGTTACTGAAGAAATTAGTGCAACTTATACATAACTGATATCAACTTGAAAATTCAAACATATAGGAAAACATAAGATCATGTATGGTAGCATGGGGAAAGGAGGATACCTTATATTAATTCCAAGGGTGAAAAATGATGAGCCATAGGCACGGACACGTAATACTTCCTGCCCCTCATATTCCCTGGTGTCAGGCTTCTTATCTTTCTGCACACAGAAATGCAATAAAGCAAAATCAAGTTTGTGAGATACATCCCAGAACAAGGAAAGATCATGAACTCCAGAAAGCAAATGCATGAACAACAATTATGGGCTCCTGAAAACAGTAGAGGAACAGACGCAACAAAACGAAAGATCCACAATGGAATTTGCCTGGTAAGAAACCATCTTCAGCAATCACGCAAGATTATGCATGCTCATTATGTATAGTTCGATCAGGTAATGCAACAAATTCATTCCCAAGCAGGTCAACAATGTGAAAAGTTATGAAACAATTCAAGGAGTGTGGTATTCATAAAAATAAGAACCTTTAAAATCTGCAACCAGAATAAATCCCATAATAGAAGTGAACTAACCTTTTTATTGTCAATATCAGGTTCATCCAAGTGAGACTGAAGAACAACGTCACCTGCAGCTCGGCATATCTGCACATTTTTGCCCAGGTCTTTCTGAATTTCAAGCAAACGAGTATATCTATTACAATATATAGCCCTAAGCAGCAGCTTCTCAACATCGATGCAACTTTGGTTAAGAGAAAATTCTGCCTCCTTGCCAGTTAGTGGATCTATGACAAATGAGCTATGAAGACACTTTATATGCAGATCTGGTCCTGGTTCAATTTTAATAAATGGGCATGACCCTGAATCAGATGTTCCAGAGTTCTTATCAAAATCTAACCAGTATAAAACTTTTAATCCTGGTGTTCGTAGACCAGATGAATCGGCTTCTCCTTCTGGATTTAATTGTGTAGAACTAGAACTCCCTCCATGACCTGTACTACCATCAGATATGAGCTCAAATCGAATTGCATCTTTCCATCTTCCTTGTCGAAGAGCTTGTACTTGTCTTATGACAGTATCCATGACGAGTGCAACGCAAAGCTCATGGAGAACCGAGTATAATGTCATAAATGGGTTTTCTGCTGCAGCCATTCTACGCTCTAAATCATCTCCAAGGGCATGCCGTCGCGATTCTTCCAGCTTCACGAGTCCATTTCTCTCTCCAACAAGCAGCTCCAAATGTAATATCCTCCACATTGATAGATGTCCTCGGTAACCAAGAGTAACTAAAACCTTAAATTCCCCATCCACACGAAGCTGTGCAGTACCATCAGAAACTTTTGCCCCAGAAATTTCTTTTGGCAGGGAAACTTCAAGTAATTTAGACCGTACAAGCGTGTCCAACTTTTTCAAAGCTGGCTTTTGCTGATCCTCAGTTAATATACTCTGAATACCCACGTTTTCTATACATTTTGGTAAACGCTGATAAGTTCCTGTAAGCAGCACTTCTATAGCAGATGGTACATCATAGACAGGTGCACGAGCTTGCTGTAGCCCCTCATGCATGAAAAACAATGAATCTGCAGCTTGTGTGAAGCATGTATCATGGCTTGATAGTGTGGAAGCAAGTTGCTGACAGTACTGTATCAAAGGAACCTGCAGAATGAAAGGTAAAAACATAAACTAAAAAAGAAAATATAATTAAATGCTGAATCACCCATCTTTTGAATTTGTCTAATTCTATGTAGATAAATCACAGGGCCAAATGAAGTTTTCTCAACCAATATAACATAAAAATATAAGTTTCAAACTCCAGATAATTTTTCCGTTTTCCTACATTCTTTCAACAGCAAATTGGAGAAGAAAATTCAGTCCATTCAAACATCAATGAAACAACCTAAATTAATTATTTTTGAAATGAAACTAAACATATTACTATGACCGCATTTGTTTCAATGTAAAATATTTCTGAGTTAATATTCTCAATCAAAAATATTTTCAGGCTAAATCACTTCAGATTGACAGCAATGTTGAAAATATTTTTAGGAGTTTGATTGGTATTGATACATTGGCCTTGTTTGTTAACTTACACCCCATTACAACACATTTCTCCACATTCCACCACACTATTCACTTCATTTTTTCCTAAAAAAAACATATCAAATCATTCACTTTTTATATCACATCATTTACTATTCAAATAAAAAAATCACTACAAAACAAAATTTTCCACTTTCCATACCACTTTTTCATTTTCCCATATCAATCATTTTTTTTTTAATCTATGAACAGTGCAGTGGAAAAGTAACGGGGAATGTGTTGTTTGTTACAAACACCCTCATTGTACCCATTGGCTCACCAAAGACAGCTAAGAACTGTTAAAACCACAGAAAACTGACAGGAAACCTACCAACCCAATAGCAAACTCCATATAAAAAAAAAACCACCATTTCACTTGCCCTCTCCCAACCAAAACATTCCACAACCAGAGCAACCACAAACACCAAAACCGAACTAACATCACCCATTATATAAACCCAACCGAGACAATCAAACCCCAAATAAAAACTTAAGATTTCCTTTTTTTCTTTCAAAACCACTATGATTAGACTCCAAAATGGGACGTCAACACCTAGGAGGAGATTGGTAAATGTGACCCAAGCTAACAAAGCTCTCAGGTCTCATTTCACAGGTGCCAAAACAGCAAAGATTGATGGAGATGTCCAGTTCTTGCCATGCTTGGGATTAGCATTGAGTAGAAAGGGGGAAGAAGTCTAGCGCTAGTTCTTAATGTACTTGTTCAATCTTTTTGGTATCTCCTTTTGGCCATCTTTAATGGAGACATTCCGCCGTAGGGGGAAGCCAACCATTGGGGCAAATGCCACTAGCTCCAATTGACAAGTTAAGGTAGGTGAGTGAGTGGGGGGTGAGTGGGCTAGTGGGCAGATGTGTTGCACGCGAGGGGAAGAGAGGAGGTTAATGCTACTTTAAGGACTTTAGTTGTATATGTTGAGTCAATTCAACCAACCAAAACTTTCCTAACACATTGAATAACGGAAAATGCAGAAAACGTTTTACATTGAAACACATTGCCTAATTCAAGAATTGCAAGTGAACTAAGGTCAAAAAAACAATAATTTCATACCTTTTTTCCCATTTTTTCAACACCCAAACAGTTGGTAACTTCTGGCAAGTATACCGAGTTTAATTTGGAAAATGTTCAATTAGGTTGTTAACTTAGACTACTTCACATTTTTTAACATAACTGGCCAATGAGACAAAAACCCAGAAATCGTCCGGTCAATACCAAAATGCTGCCTAAATCCCCATTTTTCAAATAAAGTTCAATCATAGTCAACAAAATTGACATGTTCTATAATCATGCATTTAATAAAAAAACCTAAATTCAGTTCTAGATTTATGCACTTCGTTCTCTTCGAAATAGGGGTCTCTTGTATACTCCATGTGTACATGGGTTACACTCTTCTGTGCGTTATTTGAATATACATTATTTATCCAAAAATAAAACCTAAATTCACAAATTCTTATTGTGATTGGACAGTAGACAGTAGGAATTTCCCTGGGGAAATTCCTTGTTGCATTTGCAGTGAAGACTTACTACCAGGTATTGTCTACTTCGGTTCAGTCCACTTGTCCTTGGAAGAGTATTTGAAAAGTTAAAGACTCCCCCGAGAGTGGCTCTCTTTGTGTGGACGGCAACTCTAGGGAAAATCTTAACCTTGGACAATTTACTTAAGAGGAACATTATGGTGCTGGAGTGGTGTTGTATGTGTAAGCATTGTGGAGAGTCAATCAACCATTTATTCTTGTATTGTGAAGTTGCAACAGAGACATGGAGTGCGCTTCTTAAGCTTTTTGGTGCTGATTGGCTTATGCCCTGTAGGCTGAGCAAGTGTTTGAAAAGTTGGAGAGGATAGTTGGGTAACCATCTTGCATTGCACATATGGATCCATCGTGTCCAATGTGGCAAGAGCGGAATGCTCATAGTTTTGACAACAATGAGAATGGCTTGCTCAATTTGAAGAAGTTGGTGCTACAAACTCTATATTCATAGAATGGCATACTTCGCATGTTTCTACTTTTTATGAGTTCCTAGATTTATGTTCTTCTTTCTCCATGAATTAGGGGTTCTCTTATATACCTCTTGTGTGCACAGGTTGCGCCCTTTGCGCATTGTTTGAATATATATTATTTATCAACAAAAAAAAATGGTACTCACTTCCCGAACAAAAGAAATGTGGTGACCCGATTAACTTGTACTATGAAGGAATTCTCATAATTTATTCATGAATCACCAATCTTAATTGGCGGCCGAGGCAAAACACAACAACCTGTCCAAATCCAGAACCCCAAAACACAACTTCAATTTTTAACTAAGACTTTACCGAAGTCACCAAAAATTAAATATTTGCAAACGTAAATTGGGCTAAATATAGCCTAAAATCAAAGATTTCTATCCTGTTGAACCACTTAGTCAAACACCCAAATCAACAACAAAAACCCAAACTTCCACCTTTCCTTTTCCGCCACTTCCTCATCAGCTTAAACCACCAAAACTCAATTTTTAAAACAGAATTAATTCAACTGCAATCTAAATCAGCCTAAAATTCATAAATCTTCAACATTAATTTGTCACCAAACCAGAACCCCAAAACCCGTCAGGAGTCCAAACACCAAAATTTTACATTCTCTTCGCTTTTCCCCGGCTTCCTCAAAAACGAAAGAAAAGCCAAATTCACATTCTCCAAAGCCTTCAATTCAAGCACAACCTGAATAGGCCACCCAAATCAAAACGCTCACAACACAAAGGGAAAGGCTGACCTGTTGGCACCACTTGGCGAGGACATTGAGGCGGAGCATGCGCTGCTGGGTCTTGACGATGTACTTGAGGAGGTTAATCTTCCTCTCGGTATCGGACTGGGGGTCTCCGGCGGTGGAGGCGGAGGACGACCTGGCCTTCTCCTTCTCCACCAGCTCCTTGAGCGCCAGGAAGGAGTCCTCGGCGGCCCGGCTCACCAGAGCCGAGAATTCCACCGTCTGCTGCCCTAGCTCCCCGGCCATTGGTGGTGTTGCTGGCAAGTCTTTAGGGCTTCGCTTCGGATCTCGCTGGAAGATCTACGACAAGGATTTCATGGGAGCTAGGGTTTCCTTCTTTGGTCAGAGAGAGAGAATTTCCGAGCGCTTCTTCTCTCTCGTATTTTTGTATTGAGCGCGTCGATTCAGAGAAGTGAGTAAATATAACAAAGAAGAATTGGAGGTGAAATTGAGTGATGCCAATAAAAAATAGTTCGAGAACTGGGAATATTGCCACGTTGCACCCAACTAGTGGTCAATGTTGATGATGATTACCGATTAATTATATGTCTAATTTCTTGATAATTTTTTTCTTTTTATTTTTATGTTCTGTTCATAATTTTTTGAGAAGTTAATAACAAAGAAAAAAATTTGTCGAAGATGAGCTTTCGCAACAGTTGAAGAACCTTTTAATAAAAAGGAATATAGAGGACAGCCGCAGCCGAAGAAGAATCCTAATGGTTTCTCAACTCTATCCAATGATCGGGTCAAATAGTCCATCGCTTTTGGCTCACAACAATTTTGGTAGAGCGTTTAAACGATTATAATAGCAGTTAGCGGTTATAATAGCAACTGCCTAAACGTTAACAATTATTTAATTAAATAATCAATGGTTTTATATGGACTTTTAAAGTATTTTGGACCTTTAATTGACCAATTTTTTTAGCTGATTTTATGAGATTGGCCAATTTTTTGGGTTTTTTTTAGGGTTTAAGGTTAAAATGTTTCCAAAAAATGAAAAAAAAAAAAAATGCTGTTTTTTGGATCATCCAATGTTTTTAAATAAGGCTTAACCCAAATCATCACATACCACATTATATATTTCACATTCTCACATGCATAGTCATAAATATCTCAAATCTATTAATCCAAATACAAATAAAAATTAATATATTTTATTAATATAAAATATTTAATATTTATATTATTATATGTATGAACTAATTTATTTTTTAAAGTTACCCTAGGGAGTTTATTTAAGAATATTCATTGACACTTATAAAAATAAAATATATATATTCATTGACCAATCATAGAGAGGAATATGATCATTTCTTTGATTTAAAGTTGATACATTTAACTGTATGCTGATTTAAATGTTAGCATATCTTTAAAATATTTAAATAATACAATATCATATACAAAGTTAAATATATTAACTTTAAATTCTTCCTGTCCCTGGGTATTCAATTCATTACGCTTATAAAGTGGATATTCTTGATTCAAATCTCTCTCATTTCCTTCTTCATATAAAAAAAAATAAAACCTTTAAATCCTTACCATGTAAATAGTATTAATTTTAAATGAAGTGGAGAGGAAGATGAAGATCTTTGCCGAGTAAAACATGTTTTGCAACCAAAATATGATAAAAAGAAAAAAGAAAAAAAGAAAAGAGTTTAGTTAGAGGTACCAATCTCATATGAATTACTAATTATTTGGGTTGCAACCACGTCTAAGGGTGTAGACTATACTAAATGAGCAGATAATACATTTATTTTATATTCGAATTTGCATCTTATGACCTTTGGTTTTAATATTATTTTAAATTATCAATTATTTTAAAAACTTAAACTAATAGGAAGAAAATAAATTTAATTACTTAATCGTCACTTTAACACATTTTAAGCTTCTTTTAGGCTTTAAAAAATTGAACTTAATTTATATGGCGGGTTGTTGATGAACTTGATGTTGTTTCCGTTGGGGTGCACTTATCTAGCAATAGGACCAAATTATAACACCTATACGCCTCTGTAGACATGCATTTTCAATTTTGTTAGCAAAACCCACAGATTGCCCAAGGTCTTTCTCTAAATGACATTTTAGTTGTCTTCAAGTGGTAGTTCAGTCAACTAAGATCATACTTAATGAAGCGACGGTCACTAATTCAAATCTTCCTCTCATTTTTTATGCAGACATATAAAAAAAATGACGTTTTAATTCAATAAAACAAATATATTTTTAAAATATATATATATATATAGGTATGCGGAGGTGGATAACATCCTGATCCTCTACCTACTCATAGTTCGCTATCTACCCGCATGTGCGGATAATGAATATGATTTTCACCTGCTTGTAATTAGGGGCTGAAAATTCGTTCGCAACCCTTGTGGACAGGCAAATAGCAAATGAGGAGACCCCTTACTTCATCGGCCAATAACTTTTTAAGTCATTTTGAGATTTCAAAATAGTGAAAACCCCACAAATTGGGCTAATAGCACCACAAAAGTCAAAAACTATGGTCATTATGGACTTATGGAGAATGCTTTATTAAAAAAGCAGCTCTCTAAAAAAATTGATTGCTAGATCAAACCCATAGGCTGTGTTGGGAGGCTCTTAGGGCATATTTGATTCGTGAAATACATATTCTATTAGAAAATGTAATAGTTATTACTAAAAATAGAGGAGAGCAGAATGAAATCGTTATTCGTATTCTTTAGTTTAGTAAATACATACATATTCTAATTGGAATTAAATCAAAATGACTAAAAACTTTATATTATTTCTTTCTTTCTTTTGTTCAACTCATATTTTCTTTAAAAAAAAAAACAACATACACACACACAAAATCGGTCGAAGGTGACCAACCACCCTTGAAACAAATATGGGGTGGCCAAGCCACCTCGATAAGCAATGGGGGTGGCTGCGGCCACCCTATAGGAGCTCCGAAGGTAGCTCGGCCACCCCTAAAGCAAATATAGGGTGGTCGTAGCCACCAAAAAGTGCAACAGGAGTGGTGCGCCCACCCCCTGACCTTTTGTATGTGGCTGATCACGACCACCCACTTTATCTTTTTTTTAAAAAATAATATTTTTAGTTTAAAATAAAATAAAATTGGTGTTTATAGAAAATGTATTACATTCCTTAAGAAATAGTTATTCCTTTATATAAGGAATAAATCATTTACATAGGAATGACTATTAATGATAATAGATTATTACTAAACAAAATAATGATTATTTCATAAAAATAACCATTCCATTTTAAGAGTCTATTCCACAAACTAAACGGGACCTTAAACTTAGGCAAATCCCACTACAAACTAGTTTGTCCCATTAACAGGGTTGAATTAATATACTGATGAGTCATGAACTCGCATCTGGGCTTACTCTATAGCCTGATAAATGTGTGAAAACGCGAGTCTAAGTGGAAAGCCCAAGCCTCCTGTGTTTTCTAGGTCGAGTGTTGTCTCTTAGTCAAAAAGCTTATAAATGTGAATGTTTGGGCCGGCTTTCTTGACCAAACTCATCGTCCTTTTCTTCAACCTTTTCTTCTCTAATTTTCTGAGCTCATTTATTTTTTCGGCTCCACTTATTTATTGAATACTTAATACTATACCTATATATTACCAAACATTTTAATCTAAATTATAGGTCGTTTTCTTTGTTAATTCGACCACAAAACCACACCCCTTCACTTATGTACTTAACGACTTCATGCCTCTGATCTCATACTCGAGGTGGTGATTGGCTCTAATTCCAAATAATACAAACTTGAAATAGAACTCATTTTTAAATCATTTAATTAATACATTATGTTGATGATGTAAATTACATGTATACCCACTCAAACACCCCAATACGTGAAATATAATTAAGATATATCATTATTGAATTTTAATCAAATTGTGATTTTAAAAGCAATGTCAAAAAGTGGAAGAGTAAGAATGTGTGTAACAATATTACTTTTCAAAAATAGTAAACAATTGCTAGTACTAAACTACTGCATGCACCAAAGTTTTAGTTTTAGTTTTAATTAATTATTATTTTTTTTGGTCCAAGTAATTACAAGGAGACAAGGAGAAATAACCCAATAAACACCCCCAAAACTTTGGATCTGATTATATTTGTACGTGAACTAATTAATTACCACTTTGTACGTGAAATAGTAATCAAGGAGAAATAACCCAATAATATTTGTACGTGATTGATTTAATTACTATTAAGGATCTGATTACAATCACGTACAATTATATGCAGGATAATAATCTAATAAAGAATCTATAAAACCAATATAAGAAATATATTCTAATAGCTTGAACAAGGTTTTGGACATGGCCTTACTCCCTAAGAAAACCAAACAACCTAAACCTCACAAACAATCCTCTCTCACCCACAAACCCAAAAGCCCAAATAAAGTTGAAAAAAAAAAAAACATCGTTCATATAAATCTCATGAGTTTTAATATTTCAAACACAAGAAGAGATTAAAAAAAATTATCCGGATCACCCAAATCACTTGGACGCTAACCTTAGATTATGAAGCTTATGCTAATTTTCCACACCCTTTTATTAATTCCTTTTCCTACATGCACAATGAGAAACAAAAATGGATTAAATACAAATTTATCATCTACACGGCTTGAATCGATCGACGATATCCAAATCAAAAGACAACAAACCGATCAATACAAAATGGAGATAATACTTGTTGAACACTCTTGGAGGAAGTGATTATGATGTTCCAAATCGTGTGGGGATGGGAATATGCTTAAATGTATACCTACATTATTTTTGACAACAATACATTTTAAAATCATGGTAGTCACGATCCCATCACACTTGAGGGAGCCAAAAAAGAACAATATTATATGTCATTGTAGTAAGGTGTTATAGTCAGCATCTCCTTCACTTTGGCATGCATAGTCACTTTCCTCAAATTTACTTGTTGCACCACTCCCAGCCATAATTGGAGTCGTCTTCTTCATTTGGTTCTTCGGAGAGAAATGCAAAAATGGAGCTCTTTCTCTCCCTTCAGAGTTTTTGTTTTTTTGTTTTTGGTTTTTTTGGTTTTACTTTTCAAAGAGATATAGAGATTGAAAGATATAGGCAACTTGTGGAGCGGCTTTCTTAAGAGAGGGTGCGAAACGGAGAAGAAATCATTATTTTTTTGTAAATTAATAAGGGTTCAATCGAAGTTTTGATGCAGGATGCAGTCACGTACATCACTCATTGACGTACGTACGCAAGTGTACATGTAACATTTCTTATTGAACATATATAGGCACGTACGTATGTCCATCGATCAATACGTATCACAAACGCGTAGCATATCCCTTTTTGTATGAATGAGCAAATATGCAATAAGGTAGTTACATTAATTTTTCTTATGGAAAATCACGGAAGTTTAATTACTCAGTTTCGCATATCAGATGTAAAATAAATTGACAGAATATTTTATAATTCCCAAGATCTTAAAATATCATGATTTTTGACAATAAATTAAGAACATACTAGAATTCATAGCAACCGAAAAACTTCTTTGAATCTTTATACAAAAGTGTAAACACTAGAAAACAATTTCTCTCACTTGACTCTCTTAATTACACCAAATTGATAGATATTACCCTATATTTATAGAGTAGAGATCTGTTTTCTTATTAAATTATAACTACTCCACCTCATATATCAAAGTATGTCCACTACCAAGAAACTAGCTACTTCTCTTATTTGCCAATAGTTTAGATTAAACTATTGTATATATATATATTGTACCCTCTTCATGATCTGTCTAAAAAAGGTAGGATTATTATATAAAACTTAGGCTAAAACCTTGTCCTTGATGCAATATGGAAATTGGAAAAAAGAAATTGTGGAAAGTGGGAAACTTTGTACAATTCAATCCGCTCAAAGCAAATATATATGTCTAAATATACATACTTTTTTTTTTGACATCCTTTTTAATTTTTCTATTGCAACTGAGGAAGGGGATCGAGATCGACGTCTAGCTGTGAGTAATTTCTTCATGGATAGCCCAAGCGAAACCAAATCGTTTTTTTTTTCTTTTCTTTTCTCTTGAAAGAGAAATGGATCTCCTTGTCTTCTTCTCCATCGATCGATCCTTTCTTACGGGCTCTAAATTGTGGGATTCATACAGCACAACCCAAGCCCCTTGCTTCTGACCCTTCATGATTCTCAGCCTCTTGCATGAAGAGATGAACATGCTGCATTGAAAGATAAATTAATAACTATTAGACTTTCTTTCTTCTTCTTCCTCTTTTTTAATTATTTTTTGGAAAATATTGTGATTTCAAGAAAGAGATCAGAGAGAGAACTTACTCCCATGGAACATCTCCAACCAACATCCAATCTCCATCCTTGTCTTCATAAGTTGGCACAAATTCTGACCCATTGAAGCCTTCCCTCTCAGAATACTCCCCTGAAGAATTAACCCCAAAAAAAAAAAAAAATTAAGAATATTATTCAAAAGTTCAATCAATATTATTTTTTTCACCAATATAAATTCAGACAAGATGTTTATGTATATGCTTACCAACACTGAACTTGAACATGTCTTCCAAGGCTTTAAGGAGCTCTGGATATCTATTGTAGACCTTCAAGTCAATCTTCCTTAAATAAGGAGCTCCATCCATGCTAACTTTCACGTACATGCCGGCCGTTTCAGCCTCCATTTTCTTTGCCTGCTGGAAACAGTTTTTCCGGTAAGATCTCACCGGCGGCCACCCCACTACTTGTGCCCTACAATTACACACACACATATATATACACCCATCAACATCCATATTTAGCCTAAACAATCCAAACATTAATGCATGCATGCATGCGCCAACTAGATATATATAGAACCATTTTAAACAAACAATCATGCAAAACAAAAAGAAACTTACTTGGCTGGTGAAGCAATTTCTTGATCACTTTTTTGAACATCCGACACATTAGAACTGTCCTTAGGCAATGCTCTTTTGTTGTTCTTCTTGGTGCCCGGTAGGCCTAATCTAAGCTCTGTTGCCTCAAGGTTGAGCTCTTTGTCAAACCCCATACTTTTTCTCCTAGGTTTTGAACCGATATATCGGTTGATACCACCAAAGATTGTGTATCGGACGTACTTGGCGATATATCGGTGAGGTTGGATATAGTTGGCAAAGAAGGCGTAGAGAGAATATGCTTGTCAGGCCTAATGCGACTCGCAATGTATTATATAGAGTTGTAGACGGAAAGACAGTGACGAAGAACGACGGATGCTGTCTGGAGAAGGAGAAGTAACGTATTACCATCTCCACTTCAAGCGCGTGCGTGCCACATTACGCGCTTTCAAATAGATCATAATCAAGCATGGTCAACAATGGAATGAAAATTTTATGCTACATAATTTTTTACTCTAGAAAAAGATTTTTACATTTAGATATCATATCAATATTTAGTTTATTTCATTTCGCTCACAAATTATTGCCTTTAAAGCGCTATTATTGAACAGCTTTATTTTCTATGCATTAGCCGCAAATATCATAAAATTTTTAGTTTTAGGTGCGTTTGGTATTACGATTTCGTAAGAATAATTTGTGTTTCTAAAAGATATTACAAAATATAAGGCGTTTGACATTACAATTTAAAAATAAGTTAATTTAAAATAAGAAAAAAAATATGCTATTTTTATAAATAAGTTAGGGTGTACTTATTTGAAAAAATGTGAATTTAAATCAAATTCAGGATTTTGCATAGCAAATATTTGATAAAAAAAATATTTTTTAACATGTTTTATCAAACGTCTTTGTGATTTCAAAAACGCAATTTTAAAAATCGCACTTATTGAAACCGTAATCTCAAATAAACCCCTAATCTAGTTGTTTCGGCATGGGGTTTGCTCGTATGAAAAATTAGTAAATATTTCTTATGTTTTTATATAATCCAAGGAAGAAATAGAGATGACAAAGATAAGTTGCGTGTAGAGGGGGATATCTAGTAAAGTTGTCTACCATGTTGTTTCCAATTTAGGCAAATAATTATGAGAAGACCCTTGTGAGACCCATCTGTTCATACAAGTATTTAGGCAGCCTGTCCAAAGGTGTGGGAGAGCGGTTAAAAATAATTCACACAAATAAAAAGCTTAAATGATTTTACGTCTTATTAAGTTTTTATTCTTTTGTCAACTAAAAACATTTTTAAGTTGACTATTATTTTACGTATACAGCACTAACTGCTTAGAAATAGTAAAACCCATTGTTCATAAAATACTTTACGTTGTGTATGTAACCAATAAAAAGAATACTATCTCAATTAATGGAGATGTTGTAATACATATGTATAATATTACTATTCAAAATTCAAATTAATAGTAGACTGATAAAGCCCAAAACCATATACGTTTTGTTAATATATTATATATATAATATAAATACTAGAATTTCTTCAGTATATATATTATATTATATATATGGACAAGTAGATTCACGCACCAGAAAAGAGTCGGGAGGGCAACATAGGGCAAAGGTATCTTTTAACGCATTAATTTTAGACACGGGCAGCTAAGGTGTTCGTCACGTGAACAGCACAACTGTGGCGGTTGGATCTTGTCCCTACATTTCGGGGACAAGGTTGGGACAGATCTTATCCACCCATATTCAAGATCGTGATTCCCAATCCCACGGCCCAGATGAACTTTTCGGTCCCCGAAAATAAATCAGGACCCTTGGACCAAGAGTGGGGCAGGTGCATTGCATGTGACGTGGGCCCACGTGGGCTGTCGTTGATGGGCAAGGCATGGCGCTGGTTTAGGGCTTTAATTTGATCATCATATCAAGCCCCATGAGCCATTGTCTTCTATCAAGGGTTTTCTTTTTCTTCCCATAATAAATAGCCTTCATCTCTTTCATGAATTTGAATCTTTCTCCGGTTCATTTTAATTCCAGTTTTTTTTTTTTTTGAAATTATACTTTTGTCTCGTAATGTTATTTAATAAATTGTTATACGATTATTATATAATTAAGATGACGTAACAGTAAAAATTATATATATATATTTTTTACAAGTGTTAATTAAAAAACTAGGTTAGAGAAATTTTCTTTAACCTAATCTATAAAAATAACATGTCTATTAAACATGTGAGATTTAAACATGAGATATATTTTTTAATAGTAAGGACAAAGTTGAAATAAATTTTATTAAAAACTCATGTACATTTCATATGTTATTAGAAAAATAGGCACATATGATCAAAAAAAAAAAAAAAAAGGGCACATGTCACTTTTATAAACCTGTATGCAGCTACCAAAGTGTGGCAGCCCAACGTAGGCCACTTTTTTTTTTTTTTTTGGGTTTAGAGACCAGCATCGATCTCCTTTTAAAAAAAAAATAAAAATATGTTTTTTGCATTCTATATGTTTGATGAAATGTTTTTAATTGTATTTTGAGATATTTGAGTAATATTAGCAAAATTTTCATGAGCTAATATTTGGGTTCTAATGCCTCAAAACTTATTTTTTTGGATTCAAAACTAAAACTTAAGAGTAAAAGGTTAACCCTTTATGGATGGTATAAACCTAAAGGGATTCGATTATCTTAAATTTGGTATTAATACCTCAAAACTCGTTTCTGGATTCAAAACTAACACCTAAAGGTGAAAAGTTAACCATTTAGGGATATTATGACCCTAAAAGGAATTTGATCATCCTAAATTTTGTACTAATGCCCCAAAAAGCTATCTCAATTTTATATAATTTTGTTGATACCAATTTTCTGATTAGTGATTCATGGAAGCCAGTGAATTTGACATATAATTTAATCAATTTCTGATAAATGATTCTCAATTTTAAATTTGGCAGGCACTTTCCTCTTTAACCTCTTTCCTATTCAATTAAAAAAAAACATGGCAAGCAAGAGGCAACCTAAAATCTCTACTCCAATTTTTTATCAATAATTCATGGAAACCAGTAAATTTGATATATAATTTAATCAATTTCTAATAAATGATTCTCAATTTTAAATTTGGCAGACACTTCCCTCTTTAACCTCTTTTCTATTCAATTAAAAAAAAAAAAAACACATGGCAGACGCTAGGCTGCCTCTTGACAGCCGAAAATCTCTACTCCACTTTTATAGATTGAAGGAAAATTTTGTTCTTTTTATTATCATATCGTCAAGTTGTACGCCAATCATATAATAGCTATAGAATAATATTACTACTATTATTATAGTTTATTTAAAAAAAAAAAAAAAAAGGTATCTATATGGTAGTCAAATATATAATGATTTGGTTTCACAAACGATGAAGAAATGGGACACAGAGAAAAATCACAATTTTGAGAAAGCATGTTTTGTTAATAAACAAATCCTGTTGGGATTTAAAAGTCGATGACATTAAGTTTTTAATTGTCTTTCTTTATTATTTGTTTGAATAACACATCTATCTCTTGTCTTCTTCTTTTTTTTCTTTATCTTTTTTTTTTTTCCATCATATCTGGTCTCACATATTCAATGATGAATTTGTCCATTTCTTGTAAGGTTGGAAAAACAACTATGATTAGTAGTTATTAAACTCTAATTGCTAACCACATCCGCTTAAAGAGTAACAATTATTTTCAACCACCTTTAAAAGTAGTTAGTAATTATTAGGCGGTCTATAACTGTCCGTATATATACCCTTAATCTCTCGTATAAAGATGAACAAGACATAGCTAGATGAAAGATGATAATTAGACATTAATTGTTTGTTTAATATTATGAAATGGCCCTTTTTTATTTATTTGTTTATGAAATGGCCCTCTGAGAGCGGAAAGGATATGGCAGACGCATTAATTTATCAAATTAATATTGTGATTACACTCAACTGTGTTTCGTTATGACGACTTTATTTGAGTAATAAACAAAGAGAAATGCTAGAATGCAATAAATTACTCATATTTGGTCCATAAAAGTCTATGTGGCATCCTTCATTTATTGCATTACAGGTTATTTTTTCATTGCAAAGATATTTTAAAATTTTTTTTTGGGATGCCACATAGACTTTTATGGGTCAAATATGGGTAGTTTATTGTATTATAGCATTTTCCTAAACAAAAAATAGGAAAAAAATATGAAAAAGCTCTCATAAACTACCAACCATTTACGATTTAGCCCCTCAATGTTCAAAATATAATAAAGTAGCCCTCCAAATTACCAAAATGTATCAAAAATGTCACTTATTTTTTTATATTCCTATAATACCCATATTCTTTTAACAAATAAAACAATAAACTAATTGTTAAAAAAAAATACAATTTTTAAAAAATATATATATTTTTGTATTTATTAGCCCATTGGTTTTTTTTTGTCTTTTAAAAAATTGTTTAGTTTTTTTTACAATTATTTTATTATTTTATTTGTTAAAAGAATAGGGGTATTATATGAATATAAAAATATAAGTGGAATTTTTTATACTTTTTGGTAGTTTGAGAGCTACTCTATAGTCTTTATTACATTTTGAACATTAAGAAACTAAATCACAAATAGTTAATAGTTCAAGGGGCTAAATTATATTTTTTTTCCCAACAAATACGTACCTAGCGTTTTTCAAATATTGACTACACTAATGAATAGATTAGCTTTTAAGATTTTGTACAATAAATGAACTAATTAATTATCTAGAAGCTCTATTGAAAGAAGTAAATTGATACTTTGTTTAAGGTTTCGTTAATTAATATTGATCCATATTTAGGCTTTCTTTTTTTGTTCAACTTCTTCTTCTTCTTCTTCTTTTTTGTCGGGGTTTTAATGATGCTAGGAGATTTTTCGATCAATTTGAGTTGAAACCATTATATATATATATTCTAATAGATATGATTATTCGCAAATCATCTTCATTTTGCGGCAATCAAAAGGAATCAAATTTGACCTTTCCAATGTCTAACTCGTCATCTTTGCCTACCGTTAAGAGGACGAAAACAGCTTTTTAGAAGAAAAAATGTATTATTTTAAGTGTTTTTTTAAAAGCATATTTTGACACAACTCGTAAATTCAACGAATTTTTAATATGAAATTAAAAGGTTATGATTAAGGAGTCTTGCATGTTTAATTAAATCGGTCGGTTTTATGGTTAACCTGTATAACTTTACTCATACCTCAATATAATCCAAACCTGAATAATGATTGGTAATTTTTATATAACCTGTTAACCCGACACAAACTAGATATAATCTTATGTACATGTTTTGACACGACCGAATTCGACACGCAAACATGAATTACCATTCCTATAAAAAAAGTCAAAAAAATTATTTTTGAAAATTCTTATCAAACATGCTAGCTTTTTATTTTGAGCAACTTTTTAGATGTTAAAAGTATTTTTTAACCTTTCTACACATCTCAAATATACTGTAATATGATTGTATAATGGGCATGATAGATTTCAAGCATTTCAACTTTTTATGTGGCCTAATTAAGTGACAAGGCACTTGTAATTACAATTTCTCTCGCTAAACAGAAACATCAAGAAGAAAAAAGAAGTTCATATAAGATGGATAGAGTTGTTGATCTGTTGATATTTGAAGCTCTTTTCCTCTCTATAGGTTTCTCAAAAAAATCCTTTACCATCAAATATAGTACAGTGAGACATTTATTTATTTATTTATTTGATATGTCCACATAAGAGGGAAGATTGGGGATTCGAATTCAGTGACATCCGCTTCGTGAGAAGTGGTCAATTGATTGAGTTACCTCTTGGAGATGAGACATTTATTGAAAGGCTTATAAATATCATATCAAATTTTGTTCTCTTTTCATCTAAACAACACCAAGAAAAACTTTAAGAAGAGGGGAGATCTAGATCTAGATCTTCCCTCCTCCCCTTTCATGATAGCAGTGTTTGGTGTCTTTCCTGTATGCTCTATCGGTCTTCGTTTTTTGATGGGTTGCTTTACATCTAATTTGTAGATCTTGATCTAGATCCAGATCTAATCTCTTTAACTTTAGATCTGATCGTCTTCTTTAGCCAATGCGTGTTTTTTGAAGGAATGTCCATGATACCATGCTCCTCTGCTGCTGCTTGTAGGTTTTTGTTTTTGTTTTTATTTTTTATTTTGTGGTCCTGGCAGTTGGGTTGAGGACATGAATAATGCTTTTGACTTTCGAGTTGAGAGGGAAATGGTTTGGGTGTGAGTTTTTTACCCATGCCTGAAAAATAGCTTATTGTGCCCTTGAAAGGAGTCTGCGTTAGCAGATCTGTTTTATAAAGTGAATATCGGGCTAGGATAACAGGATGATTAATGTCATAGATTGGTTTTTTATTGTAAGATCTGTATGTTTTCGACTTTTATGGTGTGTAATCTTTTAACTTCGGCTATAATCTTGTAGAACTGTATGTTCTGTGATTATAAGAGCTTTTATGTTCTTGACCACTATTAATAAAATCAGTTTAATTTTCCCTAAAGAATTGATAATCATTATTCTTCAAATTAAATTTCAAATACAACTTTATAATTTTTTTTTTTTAAAAAAAAAGTGAAAAAATGAGGATTTTGGCCAAGAAGAAAATTATAATACTAACAAAGTCAGGTCGGGTGTTGGGTTTAAGATGTTTATTAAGGCTCGTAAATTTTTATATGACCCACAAACTTAATACGAAATTAAAATGTTAAGTTTTGATATAAACGAGTCAACATGCTTAACTTACAAGTTGACCCATTATATATATTATCATATTATGATAAATACATGCTGAAGAACGCTAAACATGCCGTGTTTTGATCAAAATGTGTAAAATGAGTCTTGTTGAGTTGGTCAAACGGGTTAACCAAGTCGCTTTTTGATCTAAATGGGTCAATCAATGGGCCGCCATGCTTGACCCACAAATTGACCCATTTGACTAGTTAATGAAATTTTATATAATAAATACATATTAAAACATTTATCTTTTTTTTAATATATATATATATATATATATATAAGTTATTAAAACGGGTTTAAAATGTTGTTTTTAGGTTGAAATGGGTCAATTAGGTTTTGTTGGGTTAGGTCAAATAGATTAAATTAGTCACCTTTTTTTTGGTAAACTTTTTGGTTTAAAGTAAAGTAAATAGCCCTAGTAAGTAGTCAAATTTTTTTTTTTTTGGTTTAAAGTAAAGTAAATAGTATTTGAAATAGAAGAAAGAATAAGGTATAAAAGAAAGTACATGAGGACAAATAACATTTACTCTTTATTCTCCGACCTTCAAGGGGGGAATAAGATGGATGGGCATAACATATATAAACCAGCATAATTCTTTTTCTTTTCTTTTTCCCTCTTATCCTATAAACCTAAACCAGCATAATTCACAAACACTTTAAGCTGTCTGGTTTTGGACCAGAACAAAAACCCAAGACATAAATTTTGTTTTTTTGTTTTAATTTATTTATTTTGTGGCTTGTTAAGATAATATTGTTGGGCACTTACTTTATTTGTGAATATTAATTAATTAATGGAAGTAATGCTATAAATTTTCTTAAAGTCATCCCAAATGTGAAGTGACTTTTAAAATCACCAATAGATCAAAAGTCAACAAATCAAATCTTAAATTCAACGATAATTTTAAAAGTCATATCACATTTAAAATGACTCTAAAAATACTTTAAAAAGACTTATAACATTACTCAATTAGTGGATAGTCAGAAGTTAGCACCGACACCTCCACAACCAAGTAGCCCTAATTGAGTGTACGAAATCAGCAAATTTCCTGTGATTTTAGGGCATCATCATCATCATCATCATCGTTTTAGAATAAGGACCAAGGTAGAGAGAGAGAAATGGGTCCCCCAATTTGGCGATTTATGAGACTAAATTATGAGCCTTTTTTTAAAAAAAATCATAGTGCCTGTCTGGGTCTGGGCCTTCGGTCTCTCCTCCAATCATGTCCAAGCAATTGGGACTCACCTCATTACTGTGTGGACCCTCGCTTTCTGTGCCCCGACCGGGTGGGTCCCTTGAATGCCAATTCCAGCTAACCATCATCATCCCCATCTTCTTTTTCTTTCACTTATCCTGTGTGGTGGTATTATTATTTATAAATTTTCAATAAAGAAAATGAATATTGGCTAAAGTTTACTATTTTTTTTTATAGGACTTATCTTGAAATCAATTCTCATATTTAAATTAAATTAAATCATTTTTAATTTAGTTTTTGAAAGAATATTTTTGTATATGGGCCAAGTAAGAATTAGGGGAGAGATGCGACCCTTGTATTTTAATTTTTGAAAGAATCTTTTCTCTATGAACCAAGCAAAAAATTGGGAGGAAGAGAAAGTAATGGTGATCCGGAGATACAATGCTTTTATTGAAGCTGTGCATTTATTTGGATAATATTTGCTCACCAAAAGAATTCAAAAGTAATAATTTTTTATTTTATTTATTTATTTTTCACACACATTTTCTAGCAATTTTGTATTGAATTTAAAATAAACTTTGATTGAAATGAATGAAAATTGTAGAAAATATGAGTTTATTTATATAGAAAGCATATATTACGATTTAGAAAATACAAAATTTTAAAAATATGGCCCTTAAGATAAGATAAATATTAAAAAAAAAATGTTCATCAAGAAAAGACAAATATTCAAAAATATAATTCTTGAAAAAAATAATATTTAAATAAAATAATAAAAATAAATACCTTAAATATTGAGGCTGATAAAAATACTTTAAATAAATAATAACTAAAACGAATAAATAAAATTATTTTTAATTATTTTAACTAGTAAATTTGGTGAGTGCAATGGATTACAACAAAGTAAAGAGATGGTGGGGCGAAATTCATTAAAAGAAAAGGAAAAAAGAAAAAGGAGATGATATAATGATGGGCGACACTCAGAGGAGGGTCGGAGTAGGAGGGAATGGGATTTTTTTTTCGGTTTAAATAAACTAAAAAATATCTAGTTAGTTATATTTTATAGGCATTTTTATCTTTTCATTTTTTGAGATGATAAAAATATTGTTATACTATAATGTTTATCAATTAATTTGAATTAGAGAGGATCTTAATTCTAGTATTTTTTTGTGGGGATAAAAAGTCCTCCTAGGGGTGGAGGGTTGGAAAGAGAGGAAAGAAAAAATTGGGTGGAAAAGAAAAAGGGGGAAACAAAGCTCCCAAAAATGACTCAACACTTTTTCACAAAGTGTAAGCCTTCTCTCTTTTCTTTTTTCCTTCTAGTGAGGAATTTATTTTTCACCCCAATAACTTTTTGTTGACCAGTAAATTTTTTTTACATGTCAAACACTAAATTATTTATTTTTCCCAAAATATTTTACGACGTAGGATATAATTTCAAGTTTAGAGTCTTAACCCTATCCCAACGAGGATAATAATAATAATAACAAGAAGAAGAAAAAATTTTGTTTTGACCAATTTCCTATTCAGAATTTCAGATTGCTTTCCCAATATCTATCTTTCTCAACAAAATAATATTTTATTTATTATTATTTTTTAAAATCGCTTTCTCATTAATTGCTTGGCAAGGTAGGAGGGGAACAACCCACTCGTGTCCTCAACACCTCCACGGTGTAGGTTTGGGTTTGGATAGGCAAGACGTTTGAGGTTTGTGGTAATTTATAAGTCTAATAATACGATTGTTTCTGATTTTTCATGTGTTTCTTCTCACTATCAACGCTCACAAGTCACAATCATGCCCCAATGCCTTTATCAATCATTTCACTACTTCACTATTTCTTACATAAATTAATATATAAATGGGCATAAAAGACATATTCAAATAATATTCTTTCATATCAAGAATAGTATCTTTACCCAATAATAGATGAACATTTTGTTTAATTATATATCAGTTATTTCAAAAGTTTAAGCGGATAAAAAGAGATAAATTTAATCACTTAATTATTAGTTTAACACTCTCCTCATATGTGGGCTCAAACTTCATTTTAATAAGTGAATGTCGTGAAATATTTAATTGAAAGGTGATTAATGAAAGTCGATATTCGATCTCGTGATCTTTTGATCCGATATATTATTTAATTAATAAGTTTAAACTTTTAGGATAGAAGGTTTATTCATAATCTCCTCTCTATAAATACAAGAACATTCTTTGTATTCAATTATTCCATAAAAGCAAGATATAGCCTATAGGACTTTAGTGTGTATATATAAGCATATTGTCGAACCACCTTAATTATGTGTCTCTCTTATTTATTATTCTGCAAAGAACAATAGGCTCATCCTCGCATGCACTCTCTCTTATCATTCATTCTCAACTACCAGTAAAATGTGAACCACCTCAGATTCACATTTGTTTTGCAATTAAAATGTGAAAATTGTTTTTTAAAGTATTGTTTAGTAAAGTATTGATTATTTATTTATTTTTTTAAAATAAGGAATTCACCTATTAAATTATAAATTTAAATGAGATGTAGAATATTATTTGTAAACAAAAATAACAAAGAAGAATCATAGGTGGTGGCTACTCTCAATGGAGGAGACATGACCAATGACAAATGACCATGATCATGATGTCTATTTTGTTTTAGACTTTATTTGTTTCGACATAGAACATTTTTTAGAAAATATATTTTTTTTTCTTTCTATTTTTGGTTTTTGTACAACAAAAAATCTTGGTAAAATCGAAAGAATTTTCTGTTGATCAAAAAACCACCATTTAAGCAGCGTAAAATGATTTTTTTTTGTAAAATATTATACAAGTTTGAGTTTTTTTCTTCTCAATTTCCACTATCCAACCTTCGTCTCTCGCATACACTCTCCCTCATGATTCATTCTCTTACGCTGCCGGAGGTCACCGGCCAAGACCCGTCGCTAATATTTCATATAAATCAAACACAAAAATATGAATAAAATCATTTAAAAAGAGAAAAAGAAAAGAAGGACAATGACAGTACGGACGAAAATAGTAGTACTGTCCAAGCAACATTGTAATCTCTTTTTCCCTGAGCAGTCCCAACATTATTAGTCAGGGTGGTGAAAAAGTGTAGCCATCAGGCTCAGCCTCTTAATGGCACACGTGTGGTGTCTCTCAGACTTGCATTAGTTAGACAGTAGACGACAGTGAGGGTGCGGTACCATTCTAATAACTGCACACGTGTGGGGTCCTAGGATGTTGACTGTTTGGCGTGGGCCCCCACAGCCCACACGGGGGCTATGAGGGTGGATTGGTTGGAATGGGCCTCTTGTTTATTTATTTGGAGCGAAAGGCAAATCGTTGTCATTCTTGCTTTCTGCGTTTTGTCATCTTTTAAGGAGAAACGCTGAATTTGGACACAAAGATTATAAAACAACAAAACAAAAACAGCTAATCAAGAAACAACGGCCATGAATTGTACTGCTTTTTGCCATGCCATGCCATGTCCTTCATGGTTTTAACATTATTAAATGTTGCTGTCCGGACAAACTCACTTATTTACTCTCAGATATTTAATAAATTGATGTGTAGCTCATTCATTGATACTCGTTACATTTCTTTTAATAAATTGTTTTATTTTTTTCCAATTAATGAAGTACACATCAGTTTAATAAGTTTCTATTAATAAAAGAGTTAGTATTCATAATATTTATCAGCTTTTTTAATAATGCACGTGTATTAGGCATTATTCCATTGTAAGTAGGTTAATTTTCAATGGTGAATTCTACCTAAACTTTGTGTCATTTAGTATCATAATCAATCACCATGTCAATTATGGAATTGGATGTAGTTCATTGAGAATAAGATTGATCAAATAGGTTACGGCTTGTTAAGAAATAATCTCACATTGCCTATGGACAAGACTTTTGGCAAGTTTATAAAGAATGTGTAACTCCTTCCTATAGATACGGTTTTATGAGAAAAGTTAGGACCATAAATTTTTTCATGATATCAGAGATTGTCACATGATGAATGTGGCCCACATTACTTACCCTATGACAAGGAACATAAAAAATATTAGTATGCATGTGAGAGAGGGTGTTGAGAAATAATCTCATATTGTTTGTGGAAAAGACATTGGGTATGTTTATAAGTAGTGGGTAACTCTCTCTTATTAAATTGGTTTTATGAGATGATTTAGACCTACGAATTTTTTCATTGTTATCAAGTATAGAGGAGGCAATTTACAAGCTAGATTAAAATATATTGGTATATTAATATATATATATATATATATTATAGTATTAAGTTATTGAATATTGATTGATGAATAGAGATGCCAAAAACAAAAGGTCTATTATTGGATTAATATCGATAGAATGTGCCAAAATAGAAAGAGCTTTTGAATCCTTTTTCCTTGCAAGTTGGTTTTCAAAAGTGAATTTTAATTACATGAAATTTGTATAAATATATATCATCAGCTAAGGTAAGGACCATGCATCATTCCCTCTCCTCCCCTTTTTTTGTTGCTCAATATTATGATTTATTGTCATGTCATTTAATTTATTTTCATTTAATGAGATAAATTATTGTGATGTCCCGCATTGCATTTGTGTTAAAAAGATGATGTCTTTATATAGAATATGCTCTCTCTTAATGGTATGAGGCATTTTGGAATAAACTTAATAATAAAATCTTGCGGGTTTAGCTTAAAGTAGACAATATTATATCATTTAGGGCGGGGTGTTATAAATAATATTAGAGTCATCATAGTCATAGGCCAGCTTGAGATGGGAGAGCGTGCACAAGCCTATGAGAGTCGCCAACAAGGATGCTTGGTCCCAAGACAGGGTGATGTGACGTCTTACATTGTCTGAAGCGTGAAAAAGATGATGTGTTTATATAAATATGCTATCTCTAAATGGTATAAGACCTTTTGAGGTAAACCCAATAATAAAACCTTATTGGTTTAACCTAAAACGAATAATATTATATTATTTAGGACGAAATGTTACAATTATTGTATATCATTTATAATGTATCATGCAAACTAACACAATTCCTTCAATTTCTCAATTTGGTTTTACAGCAACAATATTAAAAAAATTAATAAAAAAAAAAGAGAAAGAAGATTGATTTCCTTATTCAACCAAAAAGAGAAAATTTAAAGGATTCATTATTACATGATACATGTTTCATGTATCAAGTAGACATACATCATAGCTCCAGATTGTTTTAAAACACAGCACATGGAAAGTTGTATATATCTTCTTTGTTTTTTTTTTTTTTTTTTGGTTTTTTTAATTATTTTTCTTTCTTTCTTTCTTTATTTTTTCTTAGGGCATCATTCGAAGCTGGTGTCATTGGAAGCTAGTGGACCGTTGACCTGCAAACTTTTTTGTATCCTTGGTAGGAACTGGGTCCCAGTCAATACCCATCGACCAATAAAATGCAGCACATGGCTTTCCAAAGTTGACTTTTTCAGCGAGTTCCACCTGGGGCTCCACTACTCCCCCAACCCCAAGGCTGCAAGAAGGTGGAGAAAATGGAGATCGATCCCCTTAATTTCCTCATGCATAAAAGTAATGGGACATCATTTTAATTATTCTTATTCTAAAATCCAATTATTTTAATTACTCATTATTCATCACTATAATGAAAACAATTATATAAATAACTTATCAGCTTACCCTTTTTTTTCTTGGTAAAAATAAGAAAAAAAAAATTATTCGAACTATAGAATTTGTTGTTAATCTTAAGCCTTGAACATTTCTAGTTATATGGAGTTGAGTTAATGTAGTTTGATGGCATATATTATATATATGGTTTATAGATTCTGATCAATTGCTACATCACAATAAATTGTAACAATACTAGCTAGCAATAATTGTCTAATCCTAACTAATTGAAATTGGATTCAATTATTTGTTGCAAGTTGTTATTTGAAATTTTTTATTCAATCATATAAGGAAGACTTTTTCATAAGTTACATACAAATATTCTTGATATGTTGACGATCGAATTTTTTTTAATTTTGTAAGTAAATGAATCTTTTATTAAAAAGCGCAAAGGCGTAACTCAAATACACTGAAAATATTATACAAGAAAATACCTAGTCAGAACAGTAAATAACATCAAGAAAATAAATTGTAGGCTTTTCGTTCTTTCTTATACATACAACATCAATAGATTGGCAACAACAATGGGTAGTTATTTTGTAATTTGAACACTCATTTAAATAAGTAAAACAAATAAGAGATTACATATAGCTTTTAGGCATTGTACAATTAATGAGGGATAATACTTAAGAAAATGTTATATACTAGACGTTTATCCAACTTTGTTGATCTAGCACTATGAATCAACAATTTTTTTTTTCTTCCAAAAAATAAAAAATAAAAAATCAAAGACTGATTGGCAATAACACATTAAAAAAATAGAATAAAAATGTGATATATAACATTACTTTTGGTGTACTATATAATAAACCCATAATTTTGATATATAACATTACTTTTGGTGTACCATATATAACATTACGCAGGGCTCCCATATTTCTAATTAAATTGACCCACCTTCAATATAACCTTTAGCCAAACTCTTTGGGAACAAGACACACTAGCCAGCCAGAAGTCGGTTGTGCTAGGTCAACCAAACTTGAAGGCATTTAGGCCGACCAAACCTAAATTAATTAGATTGGCCGAGCCAAGTCTATTGTGAATAAGCAAGTGCAGGGGTATCAAGTGAAGTTGCTTTCATAGTATCCTAGCCCTTGCCACCCGCATTACCGGTATTCCGTTACAACTAGCTAGAGATCAATGGCGGAAGCATGAGCTAAGGGAGTGGGGGGCCACAAAATCAAATTTATGTTAAGCCCAAAACCTATCTAGCTCCCCTCAAACACCTATGCACTAGAAACACTCTATAAAATGAAAGAGGTTAGATCGTAAAAGGTACTCTCACCTTATTCTTGCTAAACGCTTTCACTTTCTCTACTTACCTTTTCTTTTGAAAGCGCATTCTTGACTTAAGCATTAGAGTGACTTTCATTAACCTATATATATATATATATATATATATATATATATATCACTAATCACTATGACATTTCATTGTTTCTTATCTTGCAGGCATTATCGATCATGAACTTGAGGTGCAATCAACCGACATCTTCAACTACTTCTCAAATATTTCATGGCTATATCGAGCAGAATCTCGCGAGTTTAGATTCATTATCTATCCCTAAAATTAAACTTAATTAGTCATTAAAAGAAAAACCATGTCTTAATTAGTTTTACGAGGTTTGATAGTGATTTTTCCATAATGTTTTTATGGGCCGTGTGTGCAAGCGATAAAGTTGTTCTTTTGGTGATGTACTCGCACTTTTTTTTGGTTGTTGTTTTGGATATCTCTTTGTCAAATTTGTGAAGGAACAGCTGGATCCATCGATACGATGGTGAAGGTGCTTCGGACTGTGACCACACAATAATAAGACACTAGGATTAATTATGGATAATCTTGAAGCAACGATAATGTCCCTTTTTTCTAAATATCCATAAAACCTTATCTCTCAACTTAATTATTTGATTTGATTTGGCCTAATCATCTGCTGACACGTCATTAAAGTTTTATTCTATTCTTCTATATATAAATGCTATGCTTTTGATGATGGAACTTCATCGATATAAATGTCCCCAAGCCATGCCAATGTATATGTGGGAGATCATAATGCATGCGTGAGTGTCAAAAATCAAAATCGAGAGGATAAAATTAATGATAATTAAAAATTAATCAAAAGAAAAAGAAGAGCCCATCAAATTAAAGTAATTGCAATGAAGCCCACAAGCAGTACAAATTAGAATATTTGCTTTATTTATTTTTATTTTTAATGAGAAACATTATTATCTATTTAATTGTAAATAATGTCCATTCTATAATGATAAAGTAATGCTATATAAGTCTTCTTATAGTCCTTTTAGAGTCATCTCAAATGTGAGATTAAAGTTTAATAAATCACATATCAAATTTAATGATAATTTTAAAAGTTACATTACGTTTAGTAGGACCCTAAGATGATTATAAGATGATTTATAATATTATTCTAATTTCACCGCTAAACAAAGATAAATGTTATTAAAAAAAAAAAAAAAAAACTAAAACCATAGGCCGACAAAGGAGTTGTTTATATGTTACCGTAATTCTATTCTAAGGAAAGTTTTTTATTTTTTTATTTTTCCCTTTCTATTTTAAGGAAATTAATCAGGCATAAACCTATACTCCTATGGCATAAATAAAAGGCAAACATAGCCAGCTGGCCGGTCTGTCCACTTGCCTTGCCACAATCATTCCGAGAATGACATCATGCATGACATCACTCTCCCGACAGGCCGCGGACTGCCCAACCAACAAAACCCTACACGTGGCAAAATCTACACCGTCTAAAAGTCCCCCACCACGACACTGGCGCATAAACCATTTATCATCACACAGTAGACCCATTTTGGCCTTCATCTAAATCTATCCATATTCCCCATCTTCACTTGCACCCTCTCCCGCAACATTAGCCAGAGAAAAAGAAGCCACAACGAAGAGAAAATACAGAGAGAGAGAGAGAGAAAACAAGAAATATTTATTTTTGGACGTGAATTTGGTGGAAAAAATATGAGCAGCATTCTGGAGGTGGAGCGTGATAAGTATAGCATGATTAACTTTGAAGAGACGGAGCTCCGCCTGGGGTTACCGGGGAAGTGCCGGAAATGATGGCGAGGCAGCCAAGAATGGTACTGGGAAGAGAGGGTTCTCTGAAACCGTTGATTTGAAGCTCAATCTATCTTCCAAAGAATCTGCAGGGAAGATTAATGAAGTTGATCATGAGAAGATGAAGAAGAAGAGTGTTGTTCCTCCTCCGTCTAATGATCCTGCAAAGCCACCAACCAAGTAAGCTTAATTTTCTTCCATTTTTTTTTTTTTTCTGTAAATATTGTTAATTTTCTCGTCTATTTATGTTGATTTTTTTTTTTTTTTTTTGTAAGTTATATTTATGTATATATACATGGATGAAAGGTCAGATATGTTTACAAGCCCTTGATTCTTCTTCTTCTTCATGGATTTCAACTTGTTTTATTGAAGACATGAAATAATTTATTTTCATCGTCGTCATCACTCTCATCGATCATCGATCATCATCTCTTGTTATTTGTTATTATTATTATAATAATTATTATATGTTTAGTTATTGTCATTAAAATTAGTGAACGACTTTAAGGATATGGGGTTTACAATATCCTAGACTCGTGAGTAATCCTATTGGCCTTTTCAAGGCTTTGGTTGGTTGTCGGGAAGATGTAGGAAAAGAACAAAACATTTGGAATCTTTTTTTTTCTTTTCTCAACAACCAAACAATTCAAACGTGAAGCAAGGACCATGGGAAAGATAGACACCTGACCCATACAGCTAAGTCACCTGACCCATCCTTTTAACTAACTAAAATAAATAAATAAATTCGGAAGCACAAAATAGTTATATATATATATATATATATATATATATATAACTTCTTAATAGAAAATAAAAATAGTATATATTTTTTAGGAATTAAGGAAAAAAAAAAAAACCTTAAATTATATATAGGATGCTATATATTAACATGAACATGAATTTGATCATCTTTTAATGTTTGGGATACGTTGGACGTCGCTACGTACAATATCTTATGAGGATGCATGTAAACTTTGACTTTCAGGGCACAAGTGGTGGGATGGCCGCCCGTCCGATCATTCCGAAGGAATATAGTGGCCGTCAGAAGAACAGTAACGACGAAGCCGACAAGGCTAGCGGCAGTACTACTGCAGCCTTTGTTAAGGTTAGCATGGATGGTGCGCCATATTTACGAAAGGTGGACTTGCGGCTGTACAAGAGCTACCAGGAGCTTTCTGATGCCCTAGGCAAAATGTTCAGCTCCTTCACCATCGGTAATATTCTACTACTTCTCGTTTAAAATATGATGATAAATGCAATGTACCGGACAAGTATTTACGTATATATGAGACGTGGTTTTCTCGTATATCGGTTTTGGTGGATGAATCGTGAATACTTGTCCCGTATATAATATTTTAAGATTAAAATAATGTAGCTTTGGATTTGGCTAAAACAATTGGTTATCTTGTTCGTGAAGGCAATTGTGGATCACAAGGGATGAAGGATTTCATGAACGAGAGCAAATTGATAGATCTCTTGAATGGTTCAGAGTACGTGCCCACTTACGAGGACAAGGACGGAGATTGGATGCTTGTTGGCGACGTGCCATGGGAGTAAGTTCTAGCTTCTTCTTTATTTATTTATATATTTTTTGTGAATATTAAAAAAAAGAGAAAGAAAATGAAAAAAGTTGTAGCTTTTTTGCATGTCAATTACATGTTTATATATGTTAGTAATTAATAAAATGTGTTCGATCCTCTTTTGTTTGTTGTGCAGGATGTTTGTTAATTCATGCAAGCGCTTGCGAATAATGAAAGGATCTGAAGCAATTGGACTTGGTTAGTAACTTTGATTAACGTACATATTTGTTTTAATTACCTAAAAAAATTGATCATTAATTAATTAATATGAGTTTTAATTATAAATTTTGCAGCACCGAGAGCGGTGGAGAAATGCAAGAACAGAAGCTGAAAGGTGGGGTTTTTCAGACCGGCTCGAGATAGGTCGATCGAGCAGGGGGTTTGGATGTGTCTGTCTGTACCATGCTTTTTTGTTTTTTGTTTTTTTTTTTTTTAATATTTAGAAGCATATGAGAGACATATTAATTAATGGAGATTTGTTAGGAACAAGAAGCAATAATATATAGAAGATGTTTATAAGACCTTGCTCATGTTCATGTGTAATATATTTTTTTTTAATTGTCAATGGTTTGTACAATAAAAACGTCAACGTTTCTTGTTGTCATGACTCATGAGTTTTTTTTTGTTTGGTCCCCCCTGACCCGGCCTCCAAATTTTCAATGGGAATTATTTTATGTGGTGTATGATGAGATTCCTTGAATTATTCGTACGTGCCTTTATATATATATAATTAACTTTTTATAATTGTATTTTATTTGATTGGTTGAGGAGGCAATCGGCAATCACTATGATCCATGAACGAAGTGATAAGGTGGAGCATAGTCATGTGCATTTTGTCGAGAGCATTATCGTTTTGAATGGCTTATGTCTTGTCAACCTTTTTCCTTTTTTTTTTTAACTTTATTTTTTTGAAGATTAATCTGCACGTTAAGAATTTTTCATTCACATATTCTTTTAGCTTCCTTTTGATGATAGTGACAGCTTTTATAATCCTTAAAAAAATTTGCTAATTAATAGGCCAATTGACCGATCCTTTTTTTTTTTTTTTTCACGTGTCATGGTTTTATAACTAATTAACCCTACATACTCTTTTTTTTATATATATATATATATATATAATTTTACTCTTATACTATTTAGTTGGTGTATCCGTGCTTATTAACCCTTGAATTTGCCCTCATTAAAAAAGAAAAATAAAAATTTAAAGACTAATGAACAAGCCCAATAATATGAGAATGAGCTGAGAATTGAGTATTTTATAGTTACGGATAAATATGGTTTATATGATTTCATGACTAATCCATGTATAAGAAGTTTGGAACCCTTAATAATTTAATTGATTTTTTTTTTTTTGGCATTACTAAGGAAAAGGGAAGAAAATGTTAAAATCAAATTTTGTATTATATAAAGCTCATTTTGCTCAGCAAATAGTAGGTTAGAAAAAAAAAATTAACAAATTGAAGTTGAAAAAACAAAACCCTAGCTGTTAATGTGGTATTGATTTGAGGTATATATATATGCACTTGCTGTCTTTGTTAGGGATCATAATGATCCAATGAGTTAGCGAATATGCAAGTGGATGGGATTCTTTATCTTATTTTATTTTTATATTTTTGAAGTTGTTGTTAGTTTATTATTTGTTCAAGATTAATTGGGATTATTTAGGTTATTTAATGGAATAGAATTGGGTAAAAATGCAGGGCTTGGTTGGAAACATGTGCAAAAAAGATTCTCCAACATAAACTAGGGATTTGTGAAATCTGTCATTTCCCTCTCAAGAACAAGAACTAGCTAGGGATTTGGTGCAAAGTGATTATTATATTTTTCCCACTTTAAATTATTTATATATGTTTTGTCACTATTTGCAAGTGAATATCTCCTCTTTTGATATCCAACATAAAACTAGGGATTTGTAAAATATGGTCTTCTTCTTTACACTATCACCTATGCAGGCTATGCTATGCTCCTATACTGCCCCCTTGCTCAGAGAAATAAAAGAGGAAGGAAAACAACTCTACCTTGCTTTTTATATTATTCTTATAAGCAGTAGTGGTGGTGTTGTTGTTTGGTCTTCAATCTGGTAAAAGATTATTGTAATTAAAAAATAGTGGTTAAAATTTAGATCTCTTTCTATGGGAAAAAGAAAAGTCACCTAATCAAGTATGGTACAATATGTTTATGGGTATCCTATCAACAACTAAGAATCTTGCAATGGGAAGTGTTTGGAGTTATTGGCTTGTCTATTGGCTTGGGAGTGTTGCTAGAGTTCTTGGTAAGGTTGGTGTTAGGTTATGATTCGATCAATTTTGAGAGAATGTCTACGATTTTCATCGCCGAGACCCCTCGTAAACGATACCCCCTCCTACATTTTACAATAAGAAAAAAAAAAAGAAAAAAGAAAAAAAGGAGAAGAAATACAAGAAGGTATGTTCAACACTTTATTGGCCGAAGTTTGAATACTAACCTAATGCTTGGGTGGGGGATAACTCAAGTCGCTTGGAGTTAGGCACATTGGGATTAGTTCTAGGTGATTGAGATCTCCTAAAATTTGTTTTAAATTTGAGATTTTTAAATTCATAAATCTCAACTGTTCATCTAATTTAAGCCTTTAAAATAAGTTATATTTCAACATTTAATGAGAAAACTTGGCTTATTAAAGCCCTTAGGGTATCATACTCATTAAATGTTGAAACATGGCTTATTTTAGATTATTTAAAAAGAAAAAGAGTAAACTATTATTGTTTTTGTTCTTGTTCTTGGGACATTTCCACCGTAAAATCCTTTTGTGTGTCACTCTTATAAACTTTGAAAATGTTACTATAACAATATTATAAGTAATTTTTTCTTGAAGCTGATTTATTTTTTGTAACGAAAAGAATCTTAAAATAATTTTCCATAAAATAAAATGGATTTTCTTATAAAACAGAAAATGGCCAGGGCCCACATCCCCATATTCTACACGCCGTCCCGTTATTCTGTACATTGTTTATGAGAGAAATTTTGTCGCACAGCCACAACACCATTAACAAGAGGTTGGTGGACAAGTTGGGCTCTAAAGTCCAGTTGGAGTTCCAGTGGACTTTTCGTTCTAATTCTATCTATCTACCTGGGCCCCACCCAACACGGGCTTCATTACGAGGCCCATTGAAAATTCCATCTACTGCCCCTAATCAGCGGAATAGGATCTTCTCGATTTTAGTTGAAATGGAAAGGATTCATTTAGTGTAAAATGATAAGTAAAATTTACACTAAATACTCTCATCACAAAATTAATTAGTTTATTGAGGTTTTCGTGTGGGATTTATTTTAAATGAATTTGTCATTGCTTCTTAAATAAATCCAGCATTTAAAAAAAAAAAATGAGTGTCGTTTTTTTTCTTTATGAAAAATGGGAACTTCCTTACCTTTTTTTTTTTCCCCCTTTTATTTATTTATTTTTGTCGTGAACTTCATGAATTACTAGAATAACTATATTTCATCTTTCCGTTAGAAAATGACAAAATTTCAAATAAATATGATTGTTACAAAAAGAAAAAAAAAGGAGAGTACTTAAATAAAATAATGAAAGTAATAACTAAAATGCAGAGTTAAATGTATATGCTTTCAAAAAAATATAGCTAAAATAGAAAAAAATTAGTTTTAGCTAAATAGTTTTTTGAGCCGCATGAGAATTTTATCCACCAAATGACACGCTTCTAAACCTAAAATTTTGTCCAATTCCGTAAGAGATGATTCTTGGACCCAGAAAAATATAAGACACCAAAAGAGTAAAAGTATAAGCCAATTCAACAGTGACAGGAAAGTGTATCCAATGCCCCCCTTTTTTCTCCTTAATTTAAGTATTAAAAACTTGTTCTCGTTTCCTACAGAAGGCTATATTATATATACCCCTGCAGCCACTCAAAAGCCTCATATATGTGTAGTAAATCACAATGAAACATGTTCTCAACTCAACTCAACTCAACACCACCAATGCAGAAGTGATGTTGCAATGTAGCGTTTGTTGATAAGTGCCTGCAAGGGGGGTGGATGTACAGACTCTGTACCTGTTTCAGAACTCAATGATCATGATCATGATAAACGGGATTAGCTTCAAGCTGCTCAGCAAATTTATGGAGGATCTCCTTCAAGAGTTTTCCCAATTCATCCTTCTTCTCTAACTCCGCAGCACTCTTGTGGTTCTTCACATCAGCAAAGACTGCATCATAGAGAAGAACCACTGCCTCATTGGCTTCTGATGGTGGCAAGCCCAACCCTTTCCAATTTCTCTCAAGGAAGCCCCTCAATAACTCAACATTCCCTAGACCATCCTTTGCAGTGTGCTTTTCCTCCAACATCTTCTCCACAATATGGTTTAATTCCTCCTCATCAGCCAAAATCTGTAAACAATTGAGAGTTTATCACAACTAATCAATAAAAGAAATATTTCTTGATAAGCCTTATACCAATTGTCACTAAATTCCAAACTTAATGGAAAAAGACCAGAAACATTCTTGAGTTGCAATCAAGGAAAATTTTGAAATCCAGTTCGGCCGTTGATCCAATCAAGGACTAGGATAGTCAAAAACTATGTCAAGAGGCATGGACAACCTGTCTGCCAATGCCAAAAGGTTGATTTAAGATAACGTACATGTTTATTATTTCTTCAAATTTACAGTAATGTATACCTTCTAAGTACTTAAGAATCTTTTGTCCTTTAAATTGTCTATATTAAATTTTCCTTAGCAAGTCAATTGACCAAAGCAAATTAATTGAAATAATGTTGAAACAAATAACTTGTCCAGGACTTTTTCAGAGTTTCTTCCCGTGTCTCTGTTCCAAAGCGCTACCAACCAGCTATGGTGATCCAGGATTCAAAATATTTTCGAATATGGTGATCCCAATCTCTAAAATTCCCACAAAAATATGAACTATTGGAAATAATTCTTAAAATTTTTGCAAACCTCCATACATGTTATTCGAGAATGACAGCAGATCCTCCCCTTTTCTTTTCTCTATTATAAGTTAAGTTTCGTCATTCAAATTACAGTCTCATGTTTTCTAACCAGAAACAAATTCCACATTGTTTCTTGAATTCAAAAGTATACCCAAGGAGTTGTAATGCAATTCCCCAAAAGAAAGTAGACTTCACTGAACACGTTCTTGAATAAATACATTTAGGTATATTTAACTTAAGGAATGAGTCTCTTAGCAAAAAATAGCAATAGACAAACCATAGGAAAAGATGCTTTGTTATAATTAGTGAAAACATATCTAAAAGAAAAGATAGGGATAGCCAACTACCTTTTTCAGCTTAGAACCATTAATGACCTTGATATTCTGGATGAAAAAAACAGGCTTTTCAGCCAAGGCATCTGCTAATTCTTGAAGAATAGGCTGGAGCAATTGTGCAAATTGTGCTTGACCCAATTCTTCTTCTCCCTCTGCCCCATGTTTCCTCAAGATATCATTTAGCTGAGGAAATTCTGTTCAATCACACTCTGTAAGCTTGGATTGAGAATCTTTGCATTTATGGAACTCATAATTAATAAAATTTAAGAGCCCAGACTAGATTTATCAAGTTTGTTGTGAGTCTCAATGTGCACTAGGTACTATTGTTGAACTCTCCACCAATTGTCATCCCAAATGAGTTGAAATTGTTAGAATTTATTATCTAATTTGTTATAATTGCCTCCATAATAATGCCTGGACAGTCATTACCAATCCAGGCAAACATACCTAATTGTATCCCATGGCAAGATCAACTCATTTGAGTCTTTAAATTGGAACATCCCAATCAATTTACAGATTTCTGGCTCCATATTGGTATTCACTAAGCATAAGCATTTTAAGATGAGATCCCACCTATGGTATTTAGGATAATAAATTCTAACATCAACTCATTTGAGTCCTTTAAATTGGAGCATGCCTCAAAAAACAAAAACCAATTTGCAGATTTCTAGATTTATATTGGGATTCAATAGGCACAGGAATTCTAATATGAGATTCAATTGTCTCCGCCATTGCCTTTAGGAGATGATGCAATTACCAATAGTGAGTAGAAGATGTTACACAATTCCAGGAAGTGCATTTCATTTGTTATAATAATTTCTTTTTCTTAATTGAATTTTTTCCCCTTACATCATTCCTATTTTCCCTTTCTTTCTCTATCTCTCTTTATGCAATGATTTCAAATCTAGAAGTGAATCAACAGAAGAGTATATGGTGAATTTAGCTTCAACCAAAAAAACCAAGCTCGATTTACCAGTGCCAAATCCACTATCCATACACAGTGAATCCAAACATTATATATTCAACAATAATCCTCCAAATCACAAAATAGCAATCTGAAATATAAAAAGCGAACCTGAGAAAGGAGGAACACCCATGTCAACCCCCATGTGGACAAGAGCATTCCTTATCTCACCCTTGCTGATCTTCCCCTTATCTTCTGCATCTAAATCAGTGAACAAATTCTCTGCTATCATCGCAAAATCATCCTCGTCCTCCAAAAACAATCGAAGAATGTTTCCATTCAATGTTGCTATGACAAGTGGATCATCTGACCAAAATAAGTCACATATAAGCACATATCTTTTTCAATTCAGAAATAACATAACATGAAGATATATTATGCACTCAGACTAACATGCACATGTGTGGATTAATTGTTTCAAACAATTAAATAGGTACAATTTTACGATTCAAACAATTAATTTCTCTTTTCTTTCTTTCCTTGTCCTTTTTTTTTTTTTTTTACATTCCACTGTTTCTCAGCATGAAACACTGACGAACAAAATGATTCATATTGTTTTAGATCATATGATATTTGAGAAAGTTGATTTTTTTTTTCTTCCCTTTCTTACATTTTCTCAGCAATCAAACACAGCCAGAGTCCATACTCCTAACAAATTACATTAGACCACGATAACACCATTGGCCCTTAAGCTCAGCTATAGACACATGCACACACACTCATCCACAAATACCAAAACAGATGTATGAGTATAAAAATCGATAGATAATCATGATTCAAAGATCCAAGCACTCAGATCCTCTCTTTTCCCTTATTCCACATTTTCTCAACAACCAAACATCGCAGTAGGTAAAAAGAAAAAAAGAAAAGAAAAGAAAAGAAAAAGCTCACGCGGTTTCTGACCATGTGATACTCAAACATGTTGATTTTCCGTCTCTCACAATTTCCTAGCAACCAAGCACAACCAAAGCCGACTCTGAGACGTTTTAGATCAGGCGATCATCGGATCAAGCTCAATCAACTATTCTCTCACATATATTAAAAAAAATCAGTTTTCTTATACTAATCTCAGTGTTCGGATTATACTCAAACATGCCATGCCATCTCAAAATGTATACATGTAGAGCGGTAGAGGTACCTTTTAGTTGATCGGCGATGGCAGCGAGGTAGTCTGAAAGATATTGGGAGACTTGGCCTCGGCCGAGTTGGGTGCTGCTGAAGGAGCCGACGTCGTCGACGTGGATGAGTCGGAGAGCGGAGCGCCTTAGAGTATCGGGCAATGAGATGCCGAAGAGAGCCGATGAGGCTATTGAATCGGCCAGGTCCAGAACCTCGCCGAATGTCAAAGCGGCGTCGTCTCCCGGCAGGGACAGGACCAGCGATCTCAGCTGGCTCCCGTCCAGGATGGTCAACACTCCGTCTGACATTTTCACAGCGAGAGAGCTAGAGACTTGGCAATGAACTTGTGAAGCGCCGGGGTTGAAACGGCTTCGGTTGTCTGAAATGTACAAATTTTTGTTTGGCACTTTTTTATTTCATTTTTGATATAAATGCGAGCCGATGCCTTTATTTATTTATTTAGAAAATAAATAAATATCCCCGGTTTCAAAGATAAACAAGTAAATAAATATATGGGTTTTTGTCCTTTAAAAAATCAGTTCTTTATCAATTTTTGGTTCAAATTGTCAACGGAGTTTTCGTCACGTCAACAAGTCGCCTAGGTGCCAACTGCTATGTAACAACATCATCACTTGCGTTTTAAAAGGTAGGTCAATCAATTAAAATTGTGCTTAATGAAGTAAAAAATTATTAATTTGAATTTTTCTCCTATTCTTATGAGGATATATATATAATAAAAAATCAACACTTGCAATTTATGTGAAATTTTAATTATAACTAACTACTAAATAAATAATAAATAATATACAAAAAATGAAGGTTGTTGATGTGGCAGAGATTTGCTCACCAGGGTAGAATGTTATCATATAATTAAATGTATGATAATAAAAATTAATATCTATATATATTTTTATTTTAGGTTGCAGAAAGTGAACCGTCAAAATTGACTAGAAATTTTTATTTAATTCAATTCTCTCTCTGCCATCGCTTAATAACTTTTTCTAGTACTTCATCACAAGTTGTATAATAAATGTATAATGATATGTTAAATAACTGCTGATGCAAAAAATTAACCAGTGACCATTTATGCCTAATCAGTAATCATCGATTTGAAATTCATACAAATAACCAAACATCAGAGTAACGCGCTGTGATGGGGAGGGAGGAGGCGACGCCATATCTAACAATGCTCAAGTTAGTAAATACATATGATGAAAATGAAAGAGGTAGATCAAGATTAGAAGAAGAGAACATACGTGGTCCATACTCCTAGAGACCTTATGTAGGCCAGGTATTATTTATGTCGTGTGCCTTCGTAAGGCAATTGTTGTCACACAATCATTAATTTGGCTTTTGATTTGTGGGTGATTTTGATTCGCTTTCCTTTAGTGAATCCTCTTTTTTAAGTGGTGGATACGTTATTTATTTATTTTTGACATGTTTACACAAGAAAATGGAGAATTCGAATCAATGACTTCTATTTTATTAGGTATAGTTTACAACTAATTGAATTAAGACGGACACGCTGCTTTTTCATACAAGATGGTTGCTTGATAAAGCCTTTCCTTCTCGAAGTGTGCTTGATGCAATGTTGAGTTTTGGCGAGCTTGTTGGTCCTTTCTCATTATGCTCCGACAAAAACCACCATGGGCCAGCAGAAAGCCCTAACTATATGCACACGCTAACCCAAAACTCCAAATATCTTCAAAAGAGAGATTGCCAAATAATATGGAAAAGGATCCCCGTTCAATTTATTTATTAAGAAGGTAATTTTTTTTTTAATAAAGATGTATATATTAATACCTGATAAATGTTCATATTAGGTTTTTAAATGTGTTATCCGGTCATTTAAAGATTTCAAATAACGAGGCATTCTCTATACCCTCAGATGTAATAAAATAAAATTTTATAAATTAAATATCTCATTTTCATTTCACTTGAAATTGAGATGATCCTTGTCCATACAAGGTTATGTGTTATAATTTAAAAATAACGTGATATTATGTATTTCATGTAACAACATATACATAATTAAATTTATAATTTATTCAACTTGTGACCTCTGCTTCATAAGGAATAGTTTATAGTTGATTGGACTACCTCTTAGGGAAATCTAATATGAGTAATAAAAGAGATAATCTTTTCACTTTATATTCTTAACTTGATAGCCATTTGAAATCTAAACAATGATATTACATTTATGGTTTATGAATTTTTTTAGCAATACTAGAATTTAAGATCTAGAGGAATTTTTATGATTGAATATTTTTTTTATACAAATTCAACACAAAATTAGCAGGTTAAAGTTGATGAGTTTAACTTGTTTTATTAAATAAGTTGAGTTATAATTAACATATATGGTCTTATATTCATACCTTAACACGACATGAAGCTAACACGCAAACACAAATTATCACTCTTAAAAATTCTAACAATTACAAAATATTATTGACATTTGCTAAATTAATACCACGATAAGAAAATTAATTAATAAAGAATTTAAGCACAATTCTCCTTATCTCCTTACTAGATTGTCAAAACTTAACTAGGGGATGGGTTAGAGAGCAAATCTTCATCAATTATCGACTTTAATAAGAACAAGATAGGCAAATTGATTAGAGAACAAATCATGATCGATCGTTCAAGTCTTTCCTATGGCGATTATCATGACTTTCTTGAGAAACAAAAGAAACAATAGAAGCTATTATTTTTGTTTTTGATGGAAAAATTCATGAAAGATTTTTCCTTGCCCTCGATTACTTCACAGCAGTTAAAATTTTGTGATGATGTGCAATGTGTCCAATTGATAATATCATAATACCATTACATAAAAAGCCATTCCAATGCCCTAGCTTACATCTAATTAAGCCCATACAGCCATATTGATACAAATTTCAACCTAAGAACTATGGAAAATGGTCAAAATAAATGGCTGGACCCATTAGATTGGCCGCTAGAAATGGCGGTTTTTGAAATGGCAAAGCGGGCAGTAAGCTGGATCGGATCCGTTGAAGAGAAGTGGGCAAGAACTCTTGTGCATCAAAAACTGAATTAGTCTTTGAATTCACAAATCTCTCTCTCTCAGCCTGCAAGCCAAAAGCTTCCTCTCCATGTATTGCATTGTCACCAATTTGCAATTCATCATCATCCAATCTCAGAGGAACAATGAACCTAATCAACAAGCAAATCAAGCTAGCTTGTCGTAACGATGTTCAAGGAAACCACAAAAAGAATTCCCCCAAATTGAATCCCCATTTGTTGTAAACCGGCTGAAATTCGACCGTTCTAAAGGCCATATGCTAGGCCAATGTACTTTTCCCAATCAGGCACCATGTAAACAGGCTGGTGAGAATACCACCAAGGCTTCCGGCAATGGCGTGGGTGTGGAAAACGGCCATGAGGTCATCAACTTGTCCTAAGAAGCTGACCTTCTTGTGGAGCACCATCATTGTGTACCATGGAATGCTTCTTGAGATCAATCCCATTAGGATGGCCGCCTAACCTTGCACAACTCCTGCACAATTCAAACGCGATACATAATATCAAAGTAGATAATTTTTTATATGATTTACGAATTCAACACAAATTTAACACAAAATTAGTAAATTATGGTTGATAAATTTAATTAAATGAATCAGATCAACACTGACCCATACTCAAAATGTAAACACAAACGTAATAGTAGGTCATGTTATCTCAAAATCATGTTATAATATTATGGCACATAATATTAGAAATTAAAAATCTTGGACCGTCTTGGTCTGGTTTACATTAGATGCCAGCCCATATAAGAAAAACATTTATAGGTAAAAAAAAAAAACCAATTAACAAAACATTATTATATTATGGACAGGATTCTGGAATGGCAATCCGGTCAATTTACCTGCAGCAGGACCGTGTGATGCAAACCAGGCCGGTGATCATTCCCTGTACGGCACCAATCACAGACGGCTTGCCAAAGAAGGAGGTGTCAAGGATGATCCACGTGAGGAGGCCCGTGGCAGTACACACGTGAGTGTTAAGAATGGCCAGAGATGCATCGGTGCTGGCCGCAAACGGACCTCCACCGTTGAATCCTGACCACCCCATCCAAAGCAAGCCTTGCGCCCGCAAGCATCAGAATTATGTTGTTTGGTGCGAAGCTCTCCCTATCCTTCTCACTCCTCGGGCCCACCTAAAAATAAAATAAATCAGATACATGTATAAAATGAAAAATGTTAAAGGCCAATTTTTTGCTCAACTTTTAATACCCCCTTTTTAAAAAAAAAAACAAAGTAAAAAATAAAAAAAGTGTTTGAAACAATAAATTTTTTTTTTTGTCTTTCTTTTTATAGGTGTTTTTTAAAAAAATGAAAATTGCTTTTTTCTTCATAAAAATGGTCCTTTTTTTAATGAAAAATGACCATTTTCTTCAAAAAAAAAGAAGAAATTTTCATTTTTTTAAAAAACACCAATAAAAGGAAGGACAAACAATATATATTATTGCTTTAGACATTTTTTTTTTTAAAAAAAAAAAAAGGGTAAAAGTTAGGCAAAAGTTGGATCTTTATCATCCATCGTATAAAATTGTACTTGAGAAATAGAGTTTTGAAGGATCGATTTTTTTTTTTTTGACATGTCCGCACAAGAGGGGGAGGGAGGATTCTTTGAAGGATTGATTTGAGTGTGTATTTGAGGGGTTTAAAAGTGCGTTTAACACTTAAAAAATTCGTTTGAAAAAAAAATACTTGTTTGGTAAAAAATATTATAAAATTACTTTTAAGGGTCGAACAAAATTTAAAATGATTAAAATACACTTTTCGTCCAACGCCTTAATCAAAATTTAAAATGATTAAGGGAACGACCCCAGGAACGCCTGCCCCAGAAGATACTTCTTGTCCAATGCCACCCCCGGTTTCTCCAAGAACAGGACGAGCTCGTCGCCGAATGACATCTGGTAGCCCCAGCCAACCCAGCAGAGGAGCACTGCCGCGAAGGCGTAGAAGGCCATGAACGCGGAGTTCACAGCCCATTTGGTTTTCACGAGGCTGCCGTAGAGGATGACGAGGACCGGGATGCTCTGGAGGCCGACGAGCCGCTGCCACGCGTTGTCGCCCTTGTTCATCGACTCGGGGCTTGCCTCATTGGGGAAAAGGTTCTTCGGAAGCTCCATTGTTGAGAGGGAGATGAGGAGAAAGAGAGGGTTTGTATAATGGCTTACAAGTGCATATGTTGTTTGTGTGTGAGTGTATGTATTGGATTACAAGGACGGCAGTGTTGGCAAGTTGCCTTTACTCTTGAAATTTCGTTAACGTCAGTTGGTGGCTGGTGAGGACGAACGTAGCAGAGCAATCATAGAAGGCCATATGCATGTGTTTAGAAGAAGGTATAAAACCATAAGGCCGTCCATCTTTAACTATATATTAGCAAAAATAGAAAGAAAGCGACTTATTCTTTTGTTTTTACCAATTAGAATAGTGAAAGAAAATTAAAAGGACATAAATATTTGCTGTTGGTTATTTGGTGCTTTTGGTGTTTTTGGTTTTGTTGCTTATTCATAAAAAAAAAAAGAAAAAAAAAGGACCAACATATTTAACGATAAGTAAAGTATTATTTAGGGAACTAGAAATGTTCTGGTTCCTTATAGTGTTATCTTGATCCTATATATATATATTAATAAAATCAATAAGAATAATAAATAAAGATCTCATGTATGAGCAACCATGCAACTAGAGAAGAACTTCGGCAATCAACACCAATCAATACAAAGCTCTCATCATCGAAAAGAACATTCTAAAATATCAGGGAAATTAATTGTACCACGCACAAATTAGCCCACAATATACGTCAAAGAGAACGGCTAGATGAAAAGACCCAAATTTTCTCCACTCTACCACTAAAATAAAGTAATATTTGGTATTGACGTGCATGGATTTTTTATTTTTATTTTTTTAATTTAATAATGGGACAATGGTTACATAGACAAACATATATAAATGAAATGGGATGGAATCTCCAACAAAGATGGTAATGCATAGATGTTTTGCTGCGGACATTAATGGTGTCTCTCCCTCTTCTAATGCTATTTGCGTGTTAGATTAATTGTGATTGAATTCTTTGAAGATTGGAAAAAGAATAATATATAAAGTTTACAGGAAAAAGAAAATGAAAAAAAAAAGAAAGAAAAAGTATATATATAACATTATTTGAAAGCTTACAGTACATTTGTTTTGTTATCCTCTGCAAGGCTCTACGACTACACCCGCTAAAAATAAAGAAATATGGGATTGATCTAGCTAAGAACTACCCTAATTGGTAATTAATTAAGGCTGTTTAGGCTGCGACATCGAGATAAGCAATGTTTATGATAGTTCATAAGAACCACCCTTTGCATGTCCCTCGTGGAGAAGGGCAGGGATAGACCCACCTCCTTCCTTCAGTGATTCAGTGAAGGGGTGTGGCTGCGCCACTTGTGGAGGCAAGCCTCCAACATTTATTATTATTATTATTATTATTATTTTATAACTTTTCTTAATTTTGCTTTTCAAAAACATTTTTTGGTTTATCAAAGGAATGTTAACTATATATCCCAAATTTAATACTTTTTCACATGTGAACCCATAAGCAACATTTCTAAATTTTCATTAATTTTTTCAGAAACTCTTTTTAAAAAAAAATTCAAAACCAATAACTATATATTATTCGAAAACTTTACCAATCGGTCCACAATTTCTGTAGCCTTTTTTCCCTAGAAGATATTGCGTGTGTTTGATTATGGCTTTGAAAAGTATTTTTTGATTTAAGTTTGAAAAAGTATTTTTGATGTGATATAAAGGTATAAAGCGTTTTTTTTTAAAAAAAAAATTTATAATTTAAAACGTGTTAAGGTCAATGTAATATAAAAGTGAATAATATTTTTTGGTGGAATCCACTTGTGAGAAAAGGTCTACTTAATAAAATTATTTGGTTGTGTTTTTTTTTAAAAAACAAACTTCTTACTTTGAGAAAACACAAGCGAGGGTAAGGTTTACTTACAAAAAAAAAAGAGCTCATGATTGGCCAGCCTAATTAGGGGAGGAGAGGGTGGCTGCGTGGACATATCTCTTTAATTACTCTCTTTTTTTTTTTAAAAAAAAAAAATTAATTTTTCTAATTAATAAGTTAACACTCCAACCTAAAAAATAAGTACATATTATTATTATTTTTCTTCAAAATATTCCTATAAGAATGTATGAAACATATTATAAAAGTGTTTTGTAGTTTGATTTTGTTGATGTAGATTTTTGCATTGCTGGAGTGAACATGAGCACCTGAGTAACGCAAGCCCAAGACCCAATAGGGTGAGCCTTCATTGGTTAAGTCAATTTCTTTTCCCCTAAAATTTAGACTTAATAGAGTGTTTTGGGGTTATTGGACACTATACCTTCGATATGGGCTCCAAGCTCAGATCTTTTAAAGTTGGACTAGTACGTTTGTCCAACTTGTTAGCTCATTCATATATCTTGTATCTATATTATTAAAATTAGTTATATTAATTTATACTATAAATAAATATCTATAAGTTATTTTAAATTTCAGGCTTGAACTTTGTTCGAATTATACATTAAAGAATTTAATAGCTTAGCTCAGTTCGAATAGTATTTTCAACAAACTCGAACTCGCTCGAATTTTAAACAAACTGAGCTTGAACACATATTTCATAACTCGACTCGAACTCAAGCTCAGCTCGAATAAGTATCTTTGTAAACGAGTCAATTTTAAAATCCTAAAGTTTGACTTGGCTCGGTTCAATTAGAGCCTTATTTGTGACCCTTATTATGCAAGCTCTTTAGAAGTGGCCTCTCAGCTCATAGGCGTTTCCTAGTTAATTACTTGCCACGTATGTGGCATTTTGTTCGAGAAATCAAAAATTCTTTTCGGCATCTACATTACTAGCTAGGAATTTGATGCATGCCCCGGAAGAAATCTAGAATCTTGAAAATATGAGATTTCCATATTTATTATTTTCAAAATATCTTCAATGTTTTCTTTTCAGGTGCATATGGTTTGTCTGATACAAAATTAGTTAAAACACATCAAAGTAGATTCGATTCTATGCATATGATAATATTTGTTGAATAGGTTCAGATAAAAGAGGGAAAGGGAGAAAATGATTTGATTAAATTACTTCCACTTCATAAGATGTGAACTCTAATTAATTAAGCTATTCATTGCGACACAATAAGATAACTTATATTCGTTGGTATTGAGATATGATTTAAGAGGGATGCCATTAAATCACCTTGATATTACTAAACACACTATGTGCTATTCGAAATACCCTTTGATGTTTTAAAATAATATTTTTCATTTTAAACTTATTAGATTCGTGGGATTTTTTTTATAATTGGATTTAAATTTGCGTCAACTCTTAGACTTACAACAACAACAATAATAATAAATTTAAAGAAACTTCAAGACATTCATGTGCATCTGCTTGGCTGCACATTTTCGAGTCTTTTGTCTGTATTTGCTAAAACTTTTATTTTTCTCGACATAAATAAAATATATATTACATTTTCTACATATATCTACTTTTAATTTAGATCTGCCTTGTGGTATTTTTTTTTTTCATTTAACAGGAGTAAAACTTTTCCAATATTGCCAAGGTGGGAATCAACATTCTCCAAATATTAGGATTCTCTTCACTTTTTATTTTTTATGTCTACAAGAGAGGAGAATGATTCGAACTAATGATCTTCACTTTATAAGGCGTACATGATTTTCAGTCGATTGAGTTATCTTTGAGGACAAAATTCTTTTCACTTAAGTGTAACCAATCGTGATAATCTTTTAAGATTTTTATAATCTAAAAGATTACCTCATCCAAATGCCCCAAAAGGTTAGTAGTGTGCTCATAGCTAGTTGTGTATTAGTTGTTTAATAGGCAAGTGGCTCTTAGGCTTTTACAGCTTTTTAGTAGAGTGACCATTGGTTATTTATTTCTATATAATAATTTTTTGTTAATGATTTTGAAAAACTTAAAGTATATATGTTTTTGGTATTTTCAAAACCATGATCAGAAAAAACCTTATTCGTTATAGTAACGATAAAACCCACACTTTTATCTTATTACTATTCTAACATATTAATTAATGGACAAAATTTCCTCCAAACCGGTTTGGAGGATATTTCATCCAACCTATATAAAATGGTGCCATGTGTCTAACATTTAATATGCATATTAAATATTAGACAGTCATTAATAGCATATTACTAACTAAGGTTAAGTTAACTTTTTTTTTTTTTCTTTCTCTTTTTCTTTTTCTAATTTTTACCAAGGTTAAAACTAACCTTAAAAAGGGAATATCTAACTTTTTTGATGAATTTTAGATATTCCCTTTTTGGTTTTTACGGTTTCATTGGAATTGCCACCATGTTCATTTTGGTATAGAACAAAGAAAAAAGTCATTTATTTTTTCAACACTGACCAAGGAAATCAAGGCTCCACAACATATCACTTTTTACAACATATACATCATACTTGGTCTCCAAATCTGTATTAGCACAAAAACATATCAATTTTAAGAAAAAAGAGAAATAAAGAAAAAAGAACAAGCAGGGGCCTTTTTTTTTTTTTTTTTGGATGTGGGTTTTTAAGATGTATTTTTTTTTTCTCCCTTCTAATAAAATATGCTTAGATGTGATTTAATATGTTTAGATGTGATTTTTTTGGGTTTTTAATAAAATATGTTGTTAGATATTCCCTTTTTAAGGTTAATTTTAACCTTGGTAAAAATTAGTTTAACATTTAACAAAAAAAAAAAAAAAAGTTAACCTAACCTTAGTTAGTAATATACTATTAATGTCCATCTAATATTTAATGTGCATATTAAATATTAGACACATGGTACCATTTTATGTGGGTTGAATGAAATTTTCTCCAAATTTGGAGGAAATTTCTGTCCTTAATTAATTTGCCTTTCAATCAGCCATTACAAAATATATATATATATATATATATATATATATATTTATATATATATTAAAAAGAAAAAAGATCGATGTGATCCCAGAATTCACGGTACTAAAATTATAACCGGCCATTTCACTTGTTGTCAACTGTCCATTGAAGAATTCGTCCATCACGGATTAGGATTCTCTCAATTTCTTTAAAAATTTGAGGCTCTCAAATTTTAAATTTTGACTATCCATCCTTATCTTAACGGTCTAAAATAAAAGATTTTTCAGTTTTTAATAATAAAAAAATCAGAATGTACGTGCTTTGACTTTAAATGTAAAAATTGAAAAGTCTTTTATTTTTTGTCATTAAAATCAAGATAAATAGTCAAGATTCAAAATTTGAGGGCCTCAAATTTTTAAAGAATTTGAGAGAATCCTGATCCCGTCGATCACATGCATTTATATAAGAATATTAGAGAGGGAAATAAAATATCCATCAAATTGATTGATAAAGGACGTTGAAGAAATATATAACATGGATGCATAACAATTCAAAAGGCTAGCTACTGCATGCTGCTACTACCCAAAATATCCTTGCTAATTAAATATTTAATTAACACAATCTCATTATCTTATATTCTTTTTGTTCTCAGTAGAACTGGTCTTCGGCCTGCGCGTCACGAGCTTAATTTCTAACTACGGGCATCATCCGTAATTTGTGAGTAAATAAATCTTTATGTACACTGTTTGACAAATATTAGGTGCTAGATTAATATTATTTAAAGGGATAACTTCACTAACTCCTCCTGAAGTTTGACCATTTTTTCAAACACCCCCTTAACATTAAAAAATTCCCACTTACCCTCATGAACTTTCAATTGCTCTCAAGTTGACTCATTTGTGCCCTAATTTTTTAAAAAAGACCAAAATACCCCTGTTTTCTTTTTTTCTTTTTTTAAAAAAAATCTGGAAGTTGGAATTTTATACAAAAGTCACTGTTTAAAACTCACTATTTAAAATGTCAACTTCCAAAATGTTTTTTTATTTTTTTAAAAAATGAAAATCAGGGGTATTTTGGTCTTTTTAAAAAATTTTGTGTCTTAATTTGTACGGATGGGGGTAAGTGAGAATTTTTGAAAGTTCAAGGGGAGTAAGTGAGAATTTTTGAATGTTAGGGGGTGTTTGAAAGTATGGCCAAACTTCAGGGGTTAGTGAAGTTATCCCTTATTTAAATTATTAAATCCATCCCTTAATATTAATTACATCACCGGTGGAAAAGAAGCTAGAGAAATAAAGTTCAAGAGTTTCTTGCACCTCAAATCTTCATAAAAACGTCAGACGTGTCGACACTCGACGACAATATATCTATTGCACGTACAATATTTTAGAAAATTCAATGAAATAGAAATTAATAGATGGAGTTGTTAAGAGTCATATTTGATGAAATAGGTGGGAAATTAGAGAAATTCAGAAAAATTATTGGCCGCCATTTTCAAAGCTTCTCCGTACAGGAGCTCCGCTCCCATTTTCTAGAAAACTTTACTGGCAAAATTTCAATTGATCCAGCATGCGATGTAACGTGTTTGTTTGACTACAGAAATTATAAGACTTTTGACTACTGCTCACGTCTTTGGCGAATTCTAGCGTAAGGAATGGACAACTTTTACTCACCGTTTTGGAGACTAAATATATAAGTAGTAGCTAGCCATGGTCTCAGCATTCCCAAGTGTTTCTCTCTTTCTCTCTACATTGTCTGTTTGTGTGCTCGTGGTTTTGGGCGTGTGTAGTCAAGAGTGCAAAGCTGAAGTTGTTGAAACCCATAGATCACAAAAGACCAAACAAGTATGGGAGATGTCTTGCCTGAAGAACAGATTGCTGAGTTTCAAGAAGCTTTCTGTCTCCTTGATAAGGATGGAGATGGTATGTTTCTTGATTTTTAATATTTTTTTGAGCTTAATTGAGCCTGCCTTGCATTTCTCTCGATCTGCAGAAGCTTCTTCTTGTTCTTGTTCTTGTCTTTTTTTTTTTAAAAAAAAATCCCGAGCAGCTTGTTGGTTACTTTACTTCTAGAGGTCACCCTTTAGATGATATGTAAAGCAAGGAGTTTAATTACCCTTCAACTCATAATTCAAAGCCGTTTTGTCACTTATTTTACTGTTTTTTGAACCATAATGTTTCCCACAACCCTCGAGAAAAACACGACAAGTTGGGATCATCTGACTCATTATCATATGAATGTATGAATATTGCTAAGTTCAACCATATATATAATCTGTGATTTCTGTAAGTCTGATCATCCTGGCGCCAGTATGCTTATATTTGGGTAGTTGACCATGAAACCTATACGTACTACTATTCATATATATATATATGTATGTACGTAGAACCTAACGAATTAGACCTAAATAACCAAACTGAAATGTTTATACGCATTGATTGATGAATATTTGTTTAATTTCTGCAATTATTGACTCCTTTATTATTATTATTATTATTATTGATAAAAATGCATGACAGGCTGCATCACCATTGAAGAACTGGCAACTGCGATAAAATCGTTGAATCAAAATCCAACAGAGGAAGAATTGCGAAGCATGATCAAAGAAGTGGATGCTGATGGCAACGGAACCATAGAGTTTGGGGAGTTCTTGAATCTAATGGCAAGGAAAATGAAGGTAGTAGCACTACACAACTTGTTAATTAATTAAATCTTCCAAATTTCTTTTCCTCCTTAATTTACACTTCTTTTTTCTTTCTGGAAAAGATTGATAGAAACTAACGCGTTTGGGTGTTTATTTGGTCATAGGAAAGTGAAGCAGAAAAGGAATTGAGAGAAGCATTTAAAGTGTTGACAAAGACCAAGATGGTTACATATCACCTAATGAGGTTGAATACTACTTTTCCATCATCTTTCTCTACAATTAATAGCTAGCTACAAATTTCATTGCCAACAAAAGAAAAGTCAAATAATCAAAATGTAACTAGTTATCACCTCCAGCAGTTCATGTCATTAATTAATTAATTTGTTATTTTCATTTTAATCCGAAAACGCCATTAATTAAGTCCATATATATATATATATATATATATATATTCTTGTATGTTAACTGTTTGGCATTTGACTAATTAATTAATCTTCTAAATAAAAATAGACTATTGATTTGATACTATTGCATGTGCTGAATTCATAAGGTGGGGGATCGAGAAATTCAAGTGGGAAACCTCATTAATGATTTAGTTGAAATTACATCCAAGCTTCAAACTTCAATTTCTGATATCGGACCAATTTGGGTAGAATATTCAACGGTCCAATGGAATTTCTGACATATATTGGTCAATATATACATAGAACTTTCTTCTCTTATTAATTCTACAATTAATTGATTGCCCCATACCAAATAAAAATAGCATTTGACTTATTGCGAATTATAATTAATTGTCTTCGATCTCCTTCTTGCATGTGGACGTGGTGCTCCTATTGACAATTTCTATTTAATTTGGCATGTAATTGCAGTTAAGGCATGTAATGATAAATCTAGGAGAGAGATTGACAGATGAAGAGCTGGATCAAATGATAAGAGAAGCTGATTTGGACGGCGATGGTCTTGTTAATTATGAGGAATTCGTCAGAATGATGTGCATGGCTGTTTGATCTTAATTTCCCTGCCTTTCTATTCAATCTAATCAGCCCATACATTATGATGCCAATTAAGAACCCCAAATATATACCAAAATGGAGCATGCATTAGAAAATTCCCTCAAAATATTGGCTGTATTTTTATTTTTATTTAAATTTGGATTTTGTTTTACACTTTTACTTATCCAAAAAAAAAGAAAGACATTTTTCTTTGCTAGGGTGCTATATATGCATGGTTCTGAGATTCTATTTGAATGGCTGTGGCTGATGGGTCTGAACTTAAAAATAGCACGATTACAATTGAAAAAAGTCAATCACCAGTGGAGGACCAGCTACGCTGATTCTGCCACTAAAATTGTGATGGTTGACCAACTATATATATATATTTGTTTAGTACGTACATACGCAATGACCGAGGGAGGGGGGACCGAGGTGGGCCATGGTCCCCCCAAAATAAGGAAAAAAAAAATTAGAACTAAAAATAAATAAATAAATAAATAATGTAAAATTTGATTATAATTTTAGTCATATGGCCTCTCTCAAAAAATTTTTGCCTTATTATTAGATTTTATGACCATATCTTATAAAATTTTTTGGCCATATTCTTAATTTTTTGGGTTATATCCATTAAGCTTTTATTTTTATTTTTGATTCATACTTTCAAATACTCACTTTTTTGCCCTTAAGTAGTTTTTAGTTTAAAAAACAACAATTTTTTTTTTAATAAAAAAATTCTAAGGAATAGGAAAAAAAATTTTGGCCGGCCCCCTCCCATAAAATTTTCTAGCTATTAACATACGGATGTGGTTATTTACAATATTCTTAGCCGTATCCGCAAAATGTGGATATCACTTTTAGATATTTACATCATATTTTAAGTGTGCGGTTATTGTCCACTATCTGCAAATAGGTAGTGGGCCCATTTGAAATGATTTTGAAATTAACATGAAAATAAATTGAGGTTCAAGACTTATTTTGGAGAGGATGATTTTAAACCAAAATCAAACATTTATCTTTGATTTCACGTTAGTCTTTGGGGTTAAAAAAAAAAAACGCTTAGGCAATGTCAGCTTAATTTTCAACCAAACTACAGCAGATATGGGGTAGTTTGGTTTACGGCATGTAAGCGTGGTCCTTAAGAATCATATATTTTTCCTTGTCTTTCTTGCCTGAAATGTTATCAAAGGAAACCTAGCAATTGTCTATCTCTACGTACTAAAGAAGTTTCCACCTTTTTTCTATTGCGGGTACCGATTATTCTTCCTCTTTTGTTTTTGTTTGTTCTAATTTACTATCATTCTCTTGAATCTATTAAGTTTTTGCTTTCGAGGAAACTGCCTGTGTTGTCTCTGTTTCCGTATTTTCATGTTCTTATTCAATTTATCGATTCTTAATTTATTGCTTTTGTTGTCAATTGAAAAGGGTAAAACTTAAACGGGACAAAATAAACTTTTAGTTAACGTACGACGAACAAGAGACACTATTAATTCCTCCATTTAGAAATTATTTTTTCCTTGTACGTACGTAGGACCCCAATGGGAGGACCAACATGCATGCAGCTTGTCTTATTTCTCTAACTCTTTTTTAAATTCATCCACATACATATAGGTCATACAGATTAATAAATTCATAATATATATATTTAAAAATACGAATAAAGTTAGACGTACGTAATTAAGATTGAAAGAAAAAAAAAAAACATAGCATTTCTCTAAAGTAGATAGTTTGATTTCACGAGGCAACAAATTTTTCTCCAAGAGTACAAAGTTGCTAATATTAAATGAAGTGATGATATACGATGAATCCCCCTGTATTTTGGGCAGCTCAAGGCCTCGGTTCTTGCCAAAGCAACTGTTAGACAAGTCATGGACTATATATATATATATATATATATATATATATTAAAAAAAGGGTTTGATTTTAATATATTAATTGGCACAAATAGAGCCCAGAACTCACTAAATTTGAGAATTCATATTTTAGTGAGTTCTGAGACTAATTAGTCTTTTCCAATGCAATTGAATTGATTCATTCATTTCTCTTATATTACAACTCTTAAAGTTCTCAATAAGTAGCTCAATCAATTATAGATTATGTCTTATGAAGCAAAGATTACTAATTTAAATTCTCTTCCTAATTTTCTCCCACTGCAAAAGATACAACTCTTAACATATGAACCACATGAACGCATGGTTATTATTATTATTATTTTTAAAAAAAAATCGATGGCTTTATTTCTTGGTTCATACAGGAAAATTATCTTTTCATTTTTTTTAATCTCATATCATACAAGTACAACCCATAATTAATTTAAGGAAAAAAAATACAAAATTAATCTCTATAATTTTAGTAATTTGCAATAAGTTTCTTGTAATTTTAAAATGTTTTGAAACCTAGATATGCAAAAATAACAAAATTAGTTAATACTATAAAATTATATATATACAAAAAATTATAAATATATAAAACTAAAAACTAAAAATAAAGTTTGTAAATAAAGGGGATGTAGGTGAGGCCACGGAGAAGGGTGCGCCTCTGCTCATGGCAACAAAAGCCATATAAGGAAGTTCACGTTATGGTCTTTTGTGGGACAAGATGTCAGACTACTTGTCTGTTTCTTCTTTCTTCTTCGTCTTCCACCAACGTGGCCTCTGAAGTCTTTATGCAATTAACCTTCGATTCTTCTTGACCCACAGTAATTTCGGAAGCCTGGCGATCTAACAATGTGCGATCAAGAGCAGCAGAAACTCTCCCAGACCCACAAGCGGAGGTGGCGGTTGGCTTTCAATGCCATATACTTTACTAGGGTTCTTCTTTCTTTGTCCAAGAAAGTAATTAAGAAGAATGGCCATTTCTTGCGCACCCTCTCTTACGTTGCCATTGATATGCCGCCGGCCGCGGCCGCTACCGCCGAGGAGGATTCCTCTCCTCAAAAGCCCGTTTCGTTTCTCAGTGTTGATCCCAAAAAATTAAGTGACATGGTAAGGGACAAAAACTTCGAGTCTTTGAATCACTTTGGAGGGGTTAAACAGCTTGTTTTGGACCTTGAAACTGATGTGAAACATGGTATTAATGGTAGTGAGGCTGATGTTGTACTTAGGAGGAGTGTTTTTGGTGCCAATAAATACCAAAAACCACCACCAAAAAGCTTTCTTAGCTTCGTCATTGAAGCATTGAAAGACACAACTATAATCATTCTTTTGGCATGTGCCGTACTCTCTCTAGTCTTTGGTATCAAGCAAGATGGGTGGAAAGATGGGTGGTACGATGGTGGGAGTATCGTTGTTGCTGTCGTATTGGTTGTTGCCGTGTCTGCTGTGAGCAACTTTAAGCAATCAAAGCAATTTGAGAAGCTTTCAACAAAGAGGAGTGATATAAGAGTAGAAGTTGTGAGAGAAGGGAGGCGGCAGCCTATATCCATCTTTGAAGTTGTTGTGGGTGATATTGTCTGCTTGAAGATCGGCGATCAGATTCCGGCAGATGGGTTGTTCTTGGAAGGGCATTCCTTATGGTGGATGAGTCTAGCATGACCGGTGAAAGCGACCACATTGAGATCCACGAAACAAGATATCCCTTTTTGCTCTCCGGCACAAAGGTGATCTTACATAACTACATTTATCATTTCATTTATATTATAACATTCTACAAACTCTAATTTATATTCTAACAGGTAACTGATGGCATTGGTTTCATGCTTGTGACTTCCGTGGGCATGAACACTGTTTGGGGCGAGATGATGAGTTCAATAACCGGTGGCTTGAATGAGGAGACCCCACTTCAGGCACGGCTGAACAAGCTGACTTCATGTATTGGGAAGGTTGGGTTGGCTGTGGCTGCACTCGTTCTTGCAGTTCTCCTGATTCGGTACTTCACAGGAAACACAGTAGATAGCAGGGGAAACAGAGAATTTAATGGCGGCAAGACGAAGTCTGATGATGTGTTGAATGCAGTGGTGAAAATTGTTGCTGCTGCTGTCACTATCATCGTGGTGGCTATTCCAGAAGGCCTGCCTTTGGCTGTGACTCTAACTCTGGCTTATTCGATGAAGCGTATGATGACTGATCAAGCCATGGTCAGAAAACTATCTGCTTGTGAGACAATGGGCTCTGCCACAACAATCTGCACAGATAAAACAGGCACCCTTACATTAAACGAAATGAAAGTAACAGAATTTTGGCTTGGAAAGGAAGCGGTGAAGGATGATGAAACATCTTTGGATATGGAAGGTAATGTTCTTAAACTACTGCACCAAGCTGTTGGTCTAAACACAACAGGTACAATTTACAAACAACATTCTGCATCTGATCCGGAAATTTCTGGTAGCCCAACGGAGAAAGCAATACTTTCTTGGGCGTTTTTAATTTGTGTATGAGCTTGGAAGAACTTGAGAATAATTATGACATCATCCATAAAGAGACTTTCAACTCTATGAAAAAGAGAAGCGGTGTTTTGGTGAAGAGCAACTATGAGAATTTAATTCATACTCATTGGAAGGGAGCTGCTGAGATGATATTGACGTCGTGTTCAAGTTATTATAACAAAGCAGGGATGCTGAAAGCAATGGACGCGGAAGAAAGACTGCAGCTTGAGACTATTATTAAGAACATGGCAGTAAAAAGCCTCCGATGCATTGCCTTTGCTTACAAAGAAAAAGGAGAAGAAAGCGGGCAAGTTCTTGTGAATAACCTTGAAGAAAACGGACTAACATTATTGGGAGTAATTGGCTTGAAGGACCCATGTCGAGAAGGAGTCAGAAAAGCTGTAGAATCATGCAAAGCTGCTGGTGTGAACGTCAAAATGATAACCGGTGACAATGTCCACACAGCAATGGCCATAGCTATTGAAAGCGGGATTCTGAATGCTGATGGGGATTTGGATAATGAAGCTGTTTTAGAAGGGGTCAAATTTAGGAATTACTCGCCGGAAGAGAGAATGGAAAAGGTCAATAAAATCTGTGTAATGGCCAGGTCATCCCCTCTTGACAAGCTTCTGATGGTGCAGTGCTTGAAGCAGAAAGGCCACGTGGTCGCAGTCACAGGTGATGGAACCAACGACGCACCTGCTCTAAAGGAAGCAGACATTGGGCTTTCCATGGGGATTCAAGGAACTGAAGTTGCAAAGGAGAGCTCAGATATTGTAATCTTGGACGACAATTTTGAATCTGTGGTGACTGTGTTGAAGTGGGGAAGGTGTGTCTACAACAACATTCAAAAGTTCCTTCAGTTTCAGCTCACAGTGAATGTCGCTGCCCTTGTCATCAACTTTATTGCAGCAGTTTCCTCTGGTAAGATTCCACTGACTATTGTCCAGCTACTATGGGTGAACCTAATAATGGACACCATGGGAGCTTTAGCCTTGGCCACAGAGAAACCCACTAACCATCTCATGACAAAGCCGCCTGTTGGCAGATCAGAGCCACCAATAACCAGAATCATATGGAGGAATCTCATTGCTCAGGCTTTGTTTCAGATAACCATCTTACTGGTTTTACAATTCAAAGGAAGGTCCATCTTTGGTGTTGACGAGAACGTTAACAACACCCTGATTTTCAATACTTTTGTCCTCTGCCAAGTCTTCAACGAATTTAATGCAAGGGAGCTGGAGAAGAAGAATATATTCACAGGGTTGCTTCGGAACAAGTCGTTTTTGGCAATCATTGGAATCACCATAGTTCTTCAATCGGTAATGGTGGAGATTCTGAAGAGTTTTGCCAATACTGTGAGGCTGGATTGGGGGCAATGGGGTGTCTGCATTGGACTTGCGGCTTTGTCATGGCCAATTGCTTGGCTCGTCAAGTGTATTCCAGTTTCTGCATCTTGAAACACTAGCTAAGATTAGCTCCCACTTTTTGGGTCCCTTGTTATTTTAGCTTTTCATGGCAAGAAAGAGTTTCTTATTTCAAATTGATGCAAGTATTGGATATACTTACTAGCAATAAGCTCTTCTTATATATATGTCATGATTGGAATAATTTCTTGAGTAGATGATTAATATACAGGAAATAAATTTCCTTATTTTAAAATTATTTCTCGAAGTTTAAAAATTCTTAATGTATGATATCGAACCTTTAAATTTTTACAATGTCTTTATCCGATAAAATTTTCCGTTAAATGTAGTCAAAATATCCCAAATTCTATTTTTTTAATAAATTACTAAAATTCAAACATTTGTCGGGATTTAACGGAATTTATAAAAGTATATCCACTTTAATCTTGCTCTTTTTTATTAAGAAAAAAAAGAAAGAGAGAGAAGTTTGGGCATTTTGCGGATAAGAATTTTGTGAGAATTTTGGGCACGGAAGAAGATGGCAAGATGCCCTACAGATAGTTAACCTTGTTAACCCGGAAAGCAAAAATTGGAGTAAATTTGGTTACATTGTGGATAGAATCAAAAGCATATCGAAATGCGTCATTTTTTGTGTGCGAATAATTAATCACGTAAAATGGGACGTTAATTTTTTTTTTTTGACATGTCTACACAAGAAAGGAAATTTGACCTAATGACCTCTGCTTCATGAGATGTGATCCCAACCGATTAAACTACCTTTTGAGGACGAACGCCAATTCAACCACTCATTATTTGGCTCGTGAGGCCATTAAGTGTGTCATAAATATAGTTTGTTAGTTAGGATAAATTAATCGATGTTTGGTAGTTGGTTTGTTATCGATAAATGTTGAAATCTTGTTCAACATATATATATTGAAAATTACTATTTGAAATCGTATTTATTATCAAATGCTAAGTGTAATTTTAAAAATTATATTTTTATAAAGTGCAATTTGAAATCGTATTTATTGAAACTGCAATTCTAAATCTACACACTAATAAAATTGGATCAAATACCTTTCTAAATATGCTCTGAAAAAAAAAGAAAGATTAAAATTTGGTTTAGTACTTGTTCTTCATGCAATTTGAAATAAATTAATTACCTCTTGAAAGTTGTTTTAATACCTAGTAAAGGGCTATTGATTTAAAGTGAGTGAAGGGGGTGGATCTATGATGGCGTATTTGACTACAAAAGGCTCTGTTGACTCCTTGTAAAAGGCAAAAGGGAAGAAAGGGAAAGAGAGGGGATTGAAACACGTGCCAATCATGCATTTGACAGGGTGTTGGTCAAATGCATGGTTTTGTTTGGAAGTGCATTTAAAAGAAATCTATGGTTTAAACCACCGGCAAGACGTGTGTTTTATAAATCCATTATTTTAAAGGTGAAATTATAATTTTATCTAATGCTTAAATATATTTTTTAAAAATCTTATTTTAAAAGTGTTATTTTTTTTTTCCTTTCTAGATTGCATGTTTTGAAATTGCTAAATCGAAAGTGGGTCCTCTCCTAAAATACATAGGTTTGATAGTTTCGTTTAGGGTTGACAAAACGGATTTACGTGTTGAGTTTTTGTTAACCTGTCAACACGTACATGACATGTTTATAAAACGGGTGATCCATTTATAACTTGAATTCGTTTAACGTAAACCCTAATTTTAAAATTTAGTGCCAGGTTTATGGGTTGCAAGTTAAATTATTAGCCCTAGTGTTGTTTGCTAGACATCTCGTGCTCTAGGTTTTTTATTTATTTTTAGGAGAGATCAATCTAAGGAACAATTGAATTTGGAAAAAAAAAACAAAAAGTCGAATTTTGAAGAGGAACTTGTGCAGTTTTTTCAATGTGAAAGCAGTACTGGTAAACAATTCTTATCAAAAAAGATTGTCCAAAGGTGAGAATAAAGCAAGGAGGAGCTTTAGTGAAGATTAAGATACATATTATATATGGAAAATGCTATGCTTACAATATATAAATTAAAGATAAAAGCTCTTCTATTTCTTTGCATTTTTCTCCATTCTTCTTATCTTTCTGGCTCGTGTCTTGTTATCCTCCTTGGTATTTGTTCTTTCCACGTACTGGGAAAAGGACAAAGGAAGAGACTCATATTTTTCCTTCTCTTTCTTCCCAAAATGTTATCATAGGAAACCTCTATTAATCGTCTACGACTTATTCCCACTACTTGCATTCCAAGAATGCAAGACATTCAAACATGCATTAACCAAGTAGTTTCCACTTTTTTTTTTTTAATTAAAAAATGGTAAGAGTGGGGTGACCAACTCCGTCTGTTTTTTGTGAAGTTATATTGTTAGCATATAGATTTAAGAGAGATCTTTTGACTAATGACTACTACCAACGCTAATAGATGAAATACACACGACTTTATTTATAGGTAGGTAAGAGAAATATGATTTGTTACCTTATTTTACTCCTCCAATCAAGGACTAAAAACAAAATCAAATCAATTCTAACATTTGATTCCACAAAATATCTTTTAGTTAAAATAAATCACTAAATCCCATAATTTTATTTATTTTATAATTACAATAAATAAATATGACATACAGGTCATACAATAAATGAAATTTATTTCTTACATATATGGGTTCTACGCGTGAATTTCATAAATTCAATGATAATTTTAAAAGGTTAAAATATAAGATAAGAATTAAGGAATGATATATCACGCGTCTCTTTTGCTTTTGAAGAAACTGCCTGCGTAGTTTCGGTTTCCATTCCCACACTTTTCATTCAATTTTAATTGATTCTTTCTCATCCCTTACGTTGTTATTAATATATGTAGCTTTAGTATGAAGCAATGCTTAGAAACTTTATTGCTTTTGTTGTCAATTGGAGAGGGGAAAGTTTAGAATCACAAACAATAGTTTGATGACCAATTAAATTTGATAACTAACTTTTAATGCTTTTCAATGCAATCGAATTTATTCCCTTAACGTATGAAGACGCGAATTGTGACTGTATTATTTATAATTATAAAATTATAAAAATATACAAACTGAAAAATGACGACATGTTTCTCTTCTGTCAGATGTCAGAATACATTTTCTGCAAGCTATGCTTCTTGACCAGGATCAGTGATAGATCTCGTCATCTCAGTAGTTCGTCAGCAAATGACCCATTTTCTTTCCTTTCAGGTGGCCGGGTAGCTTCCAGGCAACTTACTTTCTTCCTTCTTCTTCGTCCCTTCTTCTTCTCTTCATTTTTTTTAAAATTTTTTATAGTTTTGTATTTTATATCTTTTTATTATGATTATAATTTTATTAGATCTGAAGTGATATGTTAACATAATTTATTAAGCTTTTTTGCGGAATTTAATAATAAAATCTAATTTGATATTTTTGTATATAATTAAGTGAGCTCTCAAAACAATTTAAAACCAAAAAAATGATTGCAAATTAGTGAAACTATGAGGATTGGTTTTAAAAACTTGTTTCTAAATTTAATAAAGAATATTTAAATTTACTGTAGAAAAAATAAATATAATGTTTATGAGGAATGCGGGGATGGCTAGGCTATAATCGAGCTAAGTCGAGTTAAGCTTTAGGATTTCAAGGCTGGCTCGTTTACAAATATCCTTGTTTGAGTCGAGCTATATATGAAATGTGTGTTCAAATTTGACTCGTTTAAAGTTCGGGCAAGCTCAATTTAAAGTTCGAGTTCGCTGAGAATGCTATTCGAGTCGAATCGGGCTCAACTTGAGCTCATGCTAAGCTAATAAATTTTTTAATATATGATATGAGTAGAGTTCAAGCCTGAATTTTAAAACAATCTCCAAACATTTATCTATACTATAAATATAAATATTAAGTAATTTATATTATATATATTACTTAATTACTAATATGCGTACTTAAATTTATATAACTAATTTTTAGTAATAAATTAATATATATATATATATATATATATATATGAATTAGTTAATGAGTTAGGCAAACAAACCGATTGAACTTTAAACAAACTAAACTTGCGAGCTTCTATCGAGTTTTTTGAGTAATTCCCTCTTGTGTCATACGAGTTGGGTAAACAAACCGGTCGAGCTTTAAACAAGTTGAGCTTGCGAACTCCTATTGAGTTTTGAGTAATTCCCTCTTGTGTCACTCTTATATTCCTCAAAGAATGATATGGCTCTTAAAATCACAATTTAATCAAAATTTAATAATGATCAATCATAAGATTAATAGTAATTTTAAAAGTCACATAATTCTTGGAAAGATACAATAAAAACTTGTAGCATTACTTGAGTTTTCTCAAGCAAGTTGGGTATGTATCATTTACTAATCGATTTGGTTTCTACAATAACGAGTGGGTTTATAGAATATTGAGTTTGAGTTTGAGTCGAGTTAAATCGAGCGGCTTGTCAAATAGACTGATTTATTTACAGCCCCATGCTAGGATATAAATTTTTTTTTTTTGAACTTTTTAATTCTAAAAAGAGACTAAAAGCAATTTTGAACAAAATTTAAAAATAAAGCTTTTTTCTTAAAAAAAAAAATTACTGTGAAAATTATATTTCCCAACGCACTGGTGAATCGGTGATGAGAACTTTTATGGTCGTAGTCTTTCTCTCAATTTGCTCTTTATACGGCGTTTAACATCCTTCAAGGAAGAGAAACAACTCCTTTCAGGCCCAAAAAGAGTCGGTGCTCCAAAGTAGATGAAAACTGAAAAGTTCTAAATCCAATCCCATGGAAAAATCTCAGCGAGGCGCACACGATTGACTTCCACGTCAAATTGTAAATTACAGTGAAATTTCCGATGAAGTGTTTTCTATCGCCTATAGATACGACCAACGAAACGAAGCGTTATATATTGGTATCCCAGAATTCTCTCTCACGCACTCACTCTACTTAATTCTTAGGCAACATCGTAATGTCTGCTCTGAGATTGCGAAAGCCTGGAGATCAAGTCATGTTCGATCAAGAACAGTGGTCAGTGATCTCCAAGACCCACCAGCGGAGGTGGCGGAAGGCTTTCCAAGCCATCTGCTTCACCAGGGCTCTTGTTTCTTTGTCCAAGAAAGTTATTGACAAGAATGGCCCTCTCTTGCGCACCCTCTCTTACGTTGCCATTGATATGCAGCCCTCCGCCGCCACCTCCAAGGAGGACTTCTCGCCTGGCAAACCTGTTTCGTTTCCCAACGTTGATCCCAAAATATTGAGTGACATGGTAAGGGACAAAAACATTGATTATTTGAATCAGTTTGGAGGGGTTAATCAACTTGTTGTCGTCCTTGAATCTGATGTAAAACATGGTATTTATGGTAGCGATGCTGATGTTATACGTAGGAGGAATTTTTTTGGTGCCAATAAATACCAAAAGCCACCACCAAGAAGCTTTCTTAGCTTCGTCATTGAAGCATTAAAAGACACTACTATAATCATTCTTTTGGCATGTGCTGTTCTTTCTCTAGTCTTTGGTATCAAGGAAGATGGGTGGAAAGATGGGTGGTACGATGGTGGGAGCATCATTGTCGCTGTCATATTGGTTGTTGCCGTGTCTGCTGTGAGCAACTTTAAGCAATCACAGCAATTTGAGAAGCTTTCAACAAAGAGGAGTGATATAAAAGTAGAAGTTGTGAGAGATGGGAGGCGGCAGCCTATATCCATCTTTGAAATTGTTGTGGGTGATATCGTCTGCTTGAAGATCGGCGATCAGATTCCGGCAGATGGGTTGTTCTTGGAAGGGTATTCCTTGATGGTGGATGAGTCTAGCATGACCGGTGAAAGCGACCACGTTGAGATCCATGAAACAATATGTCCCTTTTTGCTCTCCGGCACAAAGGTGATCTTATATTACAACTTATTTATCATTAAATTTATATTCTAACACTATACGTACGTATTGGCTCAAAATGTAGTGTACTCAAAATTATTGCTCTATATAAATTTAATTATTCAATTTATATTCAAACAAGTGACAGATGACATTAGCTTGATGCTTTTGACTTATGTAAGCATGAATTTATTTATCATTTAATTAATATACTAGCATTCTACTTACTTTTTGGCTCAAAGTGTCCCAAACTCATAAGCTTTGTTAAATAATTACTTATTCTAAAAGTTAAACTACTAAGAGTAGATATATTTAATTATTTAATTTAAATTCAAACAGGTGACGGATGGCATTGGTGTCATGCTTGTAACTTCTGTGGGTATGAACACGCTATGGGGCGAGATGATGAGTTCAATAAACGGTGGCTCGAATGAGGAGACGCCACTGCAGGAACGACTGAACAAGCTGACTTCATATATTGGAAAGGTTGGGTTGGCTGTGGCTGCAATAGTTCTTGCAGTTCTGCTAATTCGGTACTTCACAGGAAACACAAAAGATGACACAGGAAACAAGGAATTTAATGGCAGCAAGACGAAGTCTGATGATGTACTGAATGCGGTGCTGAAAATTGTTGCCGCGGCTGTCACTATCATAGTGGTGGCCATTCCGGAAGGGCTGCCTCTAGCTGTGACCCTAACTCTGGCTTTTTCGATGAAGCGTATGATGGATGATCAAGCCATGGTCAGAAAACTATCTGCTTGTGAAACAATGGGCTCCGCCACAATAATCTGCACAGACAAAACAGGCACCCTTACGTTAAACAAAATGAAAGTAACAGAGTTTTGGCTTGGAAATGAAGCAGTGAAGGATGATGAAACATCTTTGGATATGGAAGGAAATGTTCTCAAACTACTGCAACAAGCCGTTGGTCTAAACACAACAGGTACAATTTACAAACAACATTCTGCTTCAGAGCCTGAAATTTCAGGTAGCCCAACTGAGAAAGCAATACTTTCTTGGGCTTTTTTTAATTTGGATATGAATATTGAAGAAGTTAAGAAAAATAATAAGATCATCCATGTAGAGATTTTCAACTCTGTGAAAAAGAGAAGCGGTGTTTTGGTGGAGAGCAACAATGAGAATAAAATTCATACTCATTGGAAGGGAGCTGCTGAGATGATATTGACATCGTGTTCAAGTTATTATAACAAAGCAGGGATGCTGAAAGTAATGGACGCGGAAGAAAGACAGCAGCTTGAGACTATTATTAAGAACATGGCAGCAAAAAGCCTCCGATGCATTGCCTTAGCTTACAAAGAAAAAGGAGAAGAAAGCGGGCAAGTTCTTGAGAATAACCTTGAAGAAAACGGACTAACATTATTAGGAATAATTGGCTTGAAGGACCCGTGTCGAGAAGGAGTCAGAAGAGCTGTAGAATCATGCAAAGCTGCTGGTGTGAACGTCAAAATGATCACTGGTGACAATGTGCACACAGCAAGGGCCATAGCTATTGAAAGCGGGATTCTAAATCCTGATGGGGATTTGGATAATGAAGCTGTTTTAGAAGGGGTAGAATTTAGAAATTACTCACCCGAAGAGAGAATGGAAAAGGTCAATAAAATCCGTGTAATGGCCAGGTCATCCCCTCTTGACAAGCTTCTGATGGTGCAATGCTTGAAGCAGAAAGGCCATGTGGTCGCAGTCACAGGTGATGGAACCAACGATGCACCTGCTCTAAAGGAAGCGGACATTGGGCTTTCCATGGGGATTCAAGGAACTGAAGTTGCAAAAGAAAGTTCAGATATTGTAATCTTAGACGACAATTTTGAATCTATGGTGACTGTGTTGAAGTGGGGAAGGTGTGTCTACAATAACATTCAAAAGTTCCTTCAGTTTCAGCTCACAGTGAATGTCGCCGCCCTTGTTATCAACTTTGTTGCAGCTGTTTCATCTGGTAAGATTCCACTGACTACAGTCCAGCTATTATGGGTGAACCTAATAATGGACACCCTGGGAGCTTTAGCCTTGGCCACAGAGAAACCCAGTAATGATCTCCTGGCAAAGCCGCCTGTTGGCAGATCAGAGCCACTAATAACTAGAATCATGTGGAGGAATCTCATTGCTCAGGCCTTGTATCAAATAACCATCTTATTGGTTTTACAATTCAAAGGAAGGTCCATCTTTGGTGTAGATGAGAAGGTTAACAACACCCTGATTTTCAATACTTTTGTCCTCTGCCAAGTCTTCAACGAATTTAATGCAAGGAAGCTGGAGAAGAAGAATATATTCACGGGGTTGCTTCAGAACAAGTTGTTTTTAGCAATCATTGGAATCACCATAGTTCTTCAATCGATAATGGTGGAGATTTTGAAGAGGTTTGCTAATACTGTGAGGCTGGACTGGGGGCAATGGGGTGTCTGCATTGGACTTGCGGCTTTGTCATGGCCAATTGCTTGGGTCGTCAAGTGCATCCCTGTTCATGCTTCCTGAAACACTAGCTTAGGTTATTTCTCGCCATACAAGTCACAGGAAAGCTTTTAGGTTCGTTGTTATTCAGCTTTCATGGCATGGAATTAAATTTAAGAGTTTCATATTTCAAATATATTTCAAATATTGAATCTAGCTATAAGCTCTTGCTGCTCTTCATATAAGTCTTGATTGGTATTTTGTTGAGTAGATGATTAATATATATGTATATAAAAGCTAAATATATATTTCAGGTATACACTTTGACGTTATTTTCATTTTGGTATTCATAATGCTCTCGTGCTTGAGATAAAGTAATTGCTTTAAGATGGAACCCTCAACGTTCATATTTTGGAAGTAATAAGTAAGCAGTCTTTTTGCATGTAAGTAGTCTCTTTGCTTTTGTCGAAGACAAGAAAAGAAGTCTGTTACCAAGTAAAAGTCAGTTAATGTCCTTTATACAAATTTCCACATGTCTCTGTGGCTTGGTATAGGGGAAATGATTCCAGCAAAATATGTTCACATAGGTTTGTTGGTAAAAGTTATAGACTACTTTCTCCCTAATCAATAACAAAACAAGAAGATAAAGAATATAAAAGCAGTAAAGGATAAAGGGAGAGGGGAGTACTGGACATGGTACGGACCTCCCTAGCACAGAGATTCTGTATCAGAAGAAAGCTTTTAACAACTTGCGGAACAAGTTTTAATACCTTTTTAAAAAAAATTCTTTTACACACAAAAAAAACAAAGGAAAAAGAAATACTTTTTTTATAAAAATAATAGATAAGAAAGCTATAATATTTAGTTTATTATAATGCAAGTGTCCTTTCACTGTAACTAGTTTCTAACACGCAGCCCCGGAGCATTTTTAATCTTAGAGAAAGCTGGCACATCTGACTTTTTGTACTTTTTTTTTTATATTTAAAAAAGAGAACCAGTCACAACTGCACTTTACAGTTTGAGAGGGACTCTGTTGGTAATCCATGGCTAGCTACTTTGCAACTTGAAAGTTGTTGGGGTCCCAATGACAGGTAGATCTGACGTTAATTTTTCAAACATATATCGTATATTAAGTGGACAGAAACAGTAGCCAAAAAGCTGGTGCCAATTGGAAATTTTAATTTATTCGACAAGAAAGGTGGTGCCAAAAAGCTATTGACAAAAAGTGCATGGCTGCTAAACATCATTTTGGGTGTGTTTTGCCAAAAAAAAAAAAAAAACTTGAAAAATGAAGTGAATTGAAATTACAGTCAGATATGAAAAAAAAATTTGTAAATATTTTGTATGAAAAAGTAAAAAAAATATATATATATTTTAAAGTGATATTTTATTTAAATAATAATAAAAAATGATTAATATGATATAAAAAGTAAGAGAGAATAACTTAGACGAGGAGGTTGCACAAAATTTACCTTTTGTGCAACCCACTCAATGAAGGACAACTTAGAATATTGCAAATTTTCATCTACACCCTAATGCAGCTGATTCTCATCCTTATTTCTTCTTCTTCTCTCCCATTTCTTCCTTCCTGCTAACAAAGTGTTGGTTGTGACCCATGACTAGCTAGACCCACGGCCAACCTCTCCGAGTCACCATCTCTGGGGCCAACAATCATCTTCTCCGACGTTAGGGTGATAAAATCCTCTAAGGGTTAATCTTCCCCTTCTAGGTTTTAGATTTAAATCAAAAAACAATTTTTGTAACATTAGAAATGAATTTTGGGCATTAGAATGAGTTCTTTTAGGTTGAGTTTTGTGAGTTTTCCAACGGGTCAAAAATGGCTACACAGAGAGGAGGATGAGGTGTTGGGCTCGGCCGGATCTCCGTTTGCCTATTTGATGGGCTAGCTGTGGAGGACGTGATCAGCAAGGTTGCCAGTAATGGGCTTAACGGCGAGGTCCGGTTGGGTGGCGTGGCCGAGAGTGAGAGCGGAGAAGAGTGAGATTGGGTAGAGGGAAAGAGAGATCTGTGAAGAAGAAAGAAAAGAGAAGGAAGAGGAGAGGAGAGAGCTGGGTGTGCGTGAGGGAGAAGGAGAAAAGAAAAAGAAAAAAACTAGAGCTGGGCGTGCGTGCGTGAGGGAGAAGAAGGAGATATAATCCGGTGCAGTAGGTTTTTTTTTCTAAACATAAGACTGATAAAATTAGCTTAGGTGTCACCTTCTAACTGGTGGCACAAAAATCACCTTTTGTGCAACCTCAATACTCAAGACGCTCTCAAAGTAAGAATATTAAGATTGATTTTGAGAGGAATAGGAATGGTTCTTTTTTTTTAAAGTTTATGCAGTAAATTTGAAAAGTTTAAATCAAGGGGTTCAAGCCTATAAACTGACTTTCAAGGGCTTGGGGGAGTCACAGCCATAATCGACCATATCTGGTCCCTCCAATCTGTTTCTAACCAATGTCATTTCGACAAACCCCATTGATAAAGGCTTGTATATGGTAATTGTTTCATCCACTCCAAAGTTCAGGGCAAGTTTTATCTTCAAGACGTAAGAGCATATGCAATTAGAATATTTTGATGCTGATTTTTTTGGAAAATGACGTGTTTTTTAGTGCAAGAAGCACCAAAAATAATGAAGGAAGAATTAAAAAATTATTTAAAACCATATCTGCAGAAGCTCTCAAGAGATATAATTAAGAAGCCAATCTTCTTAAAGGCCAGGTGAGTGGGCAAAGGAAGGCAAAGAAGCACTGATATTTGCTAATATTTTTCCTTTTAGCAAGTGTTTTCTAATGTATATATACTTCTTGTATATAAAGACATCTCTATTAGACTATTACTTATATATATGGAAAGAAAAAAAAAATCATAGAGAATTACATTTAATTAAAAGCTTGACACATCATTTTGCATGTTCCAGTTAAGAATGATCTGCTTGGCTACTCATGACAGATGATCTTGATTTCCCCCCTCCTTGAATACTAATCCAAATGATGATGCATAAATCTGAACCCCATTTCGAGTAAAAAGCCATGTAAAAGGCCTAAAGTACTTCTATAAAATTAATGCAAGATTGCCTAAACTATTGTAAACTACACAACCTGCAAATGCAATGGCTACATTAGCCGGTTGTGAAAGAATAGCAATGCCAAATAAAAGGAACAGAGTCTCAATTGAGTGTTCTTATGATCTTAGAGTTCCCAATTGATACAAGACTTCAGGTTCTTCAACATTTTATCATCTGGGGTATGAAGATAATATAGATCCCACATTTTACTTTGAAAATAAACAGATATTTCAGATTACATAGCCGTTTCAAATGAGACCTGTTATTATGTTAATGATACAGAGGCAAAAGGGCTAAAAATGTGCAGATGGATCCATTACATAAGAATATGAAAAGCCATTTTCAAATTGCAAGGAGTTATACAGTGAATTGAAATTAGTTGATCTTTCTGATAAATTTCTCTTTGCAACACAAACAGTACATCCACAAGGGTTAATAAAAATCGAAACTTGGAAGAGAGAGAGAGGAAGAGAGGAACCTGAGTTCTCATGTCATGCATGCAGTGACTCTTTCATCTATTGCCGATTGGTAATTAGTGAAACAAACTGTATCAGAAGGGGCGGTGAAAAACTGCCCCGCCCTGCCCGCCGGTGTTATGGGCGGATGGCCCGACCCGTACGACGGGCGGCCGGTGTGCCTGTCTTGTTATTCGCCCATAACAGATGGATGGTGGGGTTATGGAGCTTCACATGGGGCGCTGACACACGATACCCTTTAAGGCAAATTAATTCTGACGTGAATGAACTTCGCACAGACCATACCCCTGCTTTTCCCTTCAGTTTTTAATTTCTTTTCTCTTCTGCAGAACTCCCATTGTTGCTCTTCCACGTGGCAGCCAAGCGCCTTCGAGAGAGATAGAGAGAGAGAGAAGCAAATCAGCCCATACACATCAGGCGGATGGTGACTCAAAACTGCCCACCGTCTTAGACCGTGACGGAGGCGGATTGAAGCCAAAAACCGCCAGTCTAGGACGGTACACACCCCTACGTACGATACTCCTAATTTCTAAAGCACTGATATATATATATCAATGATTCATTATTTTGTTCGTATTTTCCTTTATTATATTGAGCGATGATATTCACATAACCAGCGGATGAACAGTATCCATACGGTTACTGCTTATCCACTCTGCCTTGAAATAATACCAGTGTGAATTGTTCATCCACGCTGGTTATATGAATATCATTGCTCATATTATATTATTGCCTCCGTGATTTCCACCGCTTTTTAGTTTTTAGGTCATCTTATTTTATTCTTGTTAAGTTTTGCTTACTTTGTTTCGGCCAAAAATATTTTACAGAAGCGGTTTTTTATTTATTTTTTTCAGCAAGCAATATGGATATTCAAGTGCATTGAATTTCAATCCCTACTCAAAACGCCCTTTATTAGCACGCAGTCTCTTTACTCCTCTTCATTGTCTCTCTATTTCTGGTAGTTCCTCAAATTATATGAAAAACGATTTTTCATATGAGCCAAATGCTGAAAATGTTTTTCTGAAGACTCTCTTGGGCTGAAAATAAACAACAAAAAATAGCCACTTATACTGAAAAATATTCAGTTGAAAACATTTTTTGACTTAAAATAATTTATGCTTGAAACAAAAGGGCCGAAATATATGAAATTAATATATATATATGTATATGACATGCCCTCCAACACACTTGATGTCCATTTCTCATCCAAAAGTAATTAAAAATATCCAAATTAACACATAAATAAACTAATTAAGTTTAAAAGTCAACATATATATACATAGCCCAAATCCTAAATCATCAAATATGATAAAACACCTCAACCAAGATTGCGTGAAACTGGGATGCACTTGACGAGCCAACCAATTGGCCATGACAAAGCCGCAAGTCCAATGCAAGCATCCCATTGCCTCCAATCCAATCTCCCCACCATTATCATCTGAAGAATTACAGTAATTCCAATGATTCCTAAAAACATCTTGTTCTTAAACAACCCCTTGAATATATTCTTCTTCTCCACATTCCTTGCATTGAATGCATTGAAGACTTGGCAGAGGACAAAAGTATTAAAAAACAGGGTGTTGTTAATCTTCTCGTCGCCGCCAAATAAAACCAGCAAGATGGTTACCTGATACAAAGCCTAACCAACGAGATTCCTACACATGATTCTAGCTATAGGTGGCCATGATCGGTCAACTGACGGCTTTGCCATCAGATCACTACAGGGTTTCTCTGTGGCCAAGGCTAGAGATCGCAAGATAACCTTTATTACGTTCACCCACTGTAGCTGGAGTGCTGTCAATGGAAGGTTAATGGAGTTAACAGCTGCAACAATGTTGACGACAATCACTGTGAGTTGAAAATGAAGGAAATTTTGAATGTTGTTGCAGACACATCTTCCCCACTTCAACACTGCCACCACAGATTCAAAATCATCGTCCAGGATTACAATATCTGAGCTCTGTTTCGCCATTTCAATTCCATGAACACCCATGGAAAGCCCAAGGTGTGCTTGCTTTAGAGCCGGTGCATCGTTGATTCCATCACCTGTTACGACGACCACGTGGCCTTTTGGTTCAAGCACTGCACCATCAGAAGCTTGTCAGCAGGGGATGACCTGGCCATTACACGGATTTTATTGATCTTTTCCATTCTCTGTTCCGGTGAGTAATTTCTAAATTCCACCCCCTCTAAAACAGCCTCATTATCCAAATCCCCATCAGGATTCAGAATCCCACATTCAATAGCTACAGCCCTTGCCGTGTGCACATTGTCGCCGGTGATCATTTTGACATTCACGTTTCAATATCATTCAGTAACTTGAAGATGATTTCAATATCATCTCAGCAGCTCCCTTCCAGTGAGTATGAATTGTATTCTCATTGTTGCTCTTCACCAAAACACCGCTTCTCTTTTCCAAAGAGTTGAAACCTCTACATGGATGATCTTATTATTTTTCTTAACTTCTTCAATATTCATGTCCAAGTTATAAAAAGCCCAAGAAAGTATTGCTTTCTCCGTTGGGCTACCAGAAATTTCAAGCTCTGAAGCAGAATGTTGTTCGTAAACTGTACCTGTTGTGTTTAGACCAACGGCTTGTTGCAGTAGTGTGAGAACATTACCTTCCATATCCAAAGATGCTTCATCATCCTTCACTGCTTCCTTTCCAATCCAAAACTCCGTCACTTTCATTTGTTTTAGAGTTTATCTTCAATTCGATCATGGCGTAAAAGACCGAGTTTATGCCCAATAGGAGCAAGACACCTTAGCTAAAACAAAAAAATTGCAAAAAACTTGTATAGAAAAAAAAAAACTAGATTCAATCGGCCAAAGAAAAAAGAGAGAAAAAAAGAAGGAAAACGAAGAAGAAGAAGGCTGGCCAGCGACCCACCCACCCATGGCCGGCGATGCCTACCCACCCAGCGCCGCCATTCCGGCCCACGCCCACCCACCATGGTACCCCGTGGCTCCGACATGACACACGTTCATCTTCTCCGGCGGATCCCAGACCCCTCTAGGGTTAACTTTCAAAATCTAGGTTTTAGTTTTTAATCTAAAAACGATTTTTGAGGCATTAGAATTGATTTTTTAGGTTGAATTTGTGTTTTTTGGTGTTTTCCGGTTGGGTTGGCCGGAAATGAAGAACATCACCGGAGATGGTATTGCCGGAGATGGTGAGTGCCATCGCCGAGAGGTGAGGGAGAACTGGAGAAGAAGAACAAAAAAAAAAAAGAAACCAGCAGGTGTGTGCATGAGGTGAGGGAGAAGAAGGAAGAAAAAAAAAAAACCGGGTGTTTTGTTCTCATTTTATTTTCTTGAAATAATGAAGTATCAGCATGTAAATGGAGGAAAACCCTCCTTTTTGCCCCATCCGTATAGCACTCTTTCTTTTAATGTAAGGATGCCTGTTTTCTCTATGCAGATGATTGTGGTGGAATCGCCTCCCAAAAGGCAGATATATTTCTTACCATGGCATGTTCTTCCATCATAAGTCCACAAGAGGAGGAGGAATTCAAATTAGTGACTTACGTTTCATTAGGCATGATTTTAGCCGATTGAATTACTTTTGGAGATAATAAGTATTACTTTATTTTACTCCTCCCATCAAGAAATAAATACTGAAACAAATCAATTATAATATTTGATTCTTCAAAATATTATTACATATATGGTCCTACACATGAACCCATAAATTTAATAATAATTTTAAAAAATTAAAACATCAGATAAGATTTAAAAAATGATGTATAATACGTCCCTTTTGCTTTCAAAGAAACTGTCTAGGCAGTTTTTGTCTCAATTCCCATTCCCACGCTTTTCATTCAATTTTATTGGATTTTTCTTTTTCCCTTACGTTATGTAGCTTTAATACGAAGCAATGCTTGAAAGTTTATTGCTTTTGTTGTCAATTGTGACTGTATTATTTATAATTATAAAATATACAAATATACAAACTGAAAAATGACGTCATGTTTCTCTACTAGAAAGAGTCGGTGCTTCAAAGTAGATGAAAAGTCCCCTAAATCCAATCCCATGGAAAAATTTCAGCGTGGCCCACACGATTGACTTCCACGTCAAAAGACAACTTGTAAATTACAGTGAAATTTCTGATGAAGCGTTTTGTATCGCCTATACGACCAACCAAACGAAGCGTTATATATTGGTATCCCAGAATTCTCTCTCTCACGCACTCACTCTTCTTAATTCTTTGGCAACATCGTAACGTCTGCTCTGAGATTGAGAAAGCCTGGCGATCAAGTCATGTTCGATCAAGAACAGTGGTCAGTGATCTCCAAGACCCACAAGCGGAGGTGGCGGAAGGCTTTCAAAGCCATCTGCTTCACCAGGGCTCTTGTTTCTTTGTCCAAGAAAGTTATTGACAAGAATGGTCCTCTCTTGCGCACCCTCTCTTACGTTGCCATTGATATGCAGCCACCCGCCGCCGCCGCTGACGAGAATTCCTCGCCTGGCAAATCCGTTTCGTTTCCCAACGTTGATCCCAAAATATTGAGCGGCATGGTAAAGGACAAAAACTTCGATTATTTGAATCACTTTGGAGGGGTTAAACAGCTTGTTTTAGTCCTTGAAACTGATGTGAAACATGGTATTAATGGTAGCGAGGCTGATGTACTTAGGAGGAGTGTTTTTGGTGCCAATAAATGCCAAAAGCCACCACCAAAAAGCTTTCTTAGCTTCGTCATTGAAGCATTAAAAGACACAACTGTAATCATTCTTTGAGCCGACACATGCGCTGCTTTCTCTCGATTTTGTATTAAGATGTGGAAAGATGGGTGGTAAATGGTGGAGTATCGCTGTTGCTGTCGTATTTTCATAAATGAGTAGATTAAATGATTATTAATTAAGTAACTAATGTATTTCTTACCATTTATAAATTATAATCACATTAATGTATACAAACTTAAATGACCTTAATGTATCTCTTTAGGGTGTGACAAATAACAATTGACATTATATACAATAATACAAACTTAAATGTTATATTAATTAATTGTATAAAATTAAATTAGTTTAACTTAGTTTTATACTTATAAATTAATAAATTATAATATATATTTATATATGATATGTTTATTATCTACAATATATGATATACATCATATACTAACTTAACTTTAACAAATAACAACTAACAAGTAACAAGTATCAAGTAAAATATAGAAATAAATTATATCAAGATTGATATGAAATATTAAAATAATCTCAAATTTAGTAACTATGCTCTAAGAATCTAAGCAATTAAAAACATAGGTGACAATTAGAAAGTTAGTCAACAATGTGCACTTAATCAATGTATCGTTACTCTTTAGGATGTGACAAATGACAATTGACATTATATTCAATAATACAAACTTAAATGTTATATTATATAAGATAAATTATATGAATATAATAATTATACTATATAAATTATAAAATTAACAAGTGTATAAATTATCTTTTAAGTTTATAGTTAATATAAATTTATTTAAATTATAGGAAAAATTAGCTTGCAAATTAGCCGAATGCTCAGGAGCTCGCCGAGCTCGGCTTACATTACTATACAAGCTCGGCTCTTCGGCTGCCTCTACACATCAGACAAGCTCGACTCGGCCGGCTCGACATCGAGACAAGTTCGGCTCGAGCTCGGCTAAGTTCGACTCCTCGGATCGTTTACAGGCCTAATTGAAGCATTAAAAGACACAACTATAATCATTCTTTTGGCATGTGCCGTACTCTCTCTCGCCTTTGGTATCAAGCAAGATGGGTGGAAAGATGGGTGGTACGATGGTGGGAGTATCGTTGTTGCTGTCGTATTGGTTGTTGCCGTGTCTGCTGTGAGCAACTTTAAGCAATCAAAGCAATTTGACAAGCTTTCAACGTACAAAGAGGAGTGATATACTAGTCGTAGAAGTTGTGAGAGAAGGGAGGCGGCAGCCTATATCCGTCTTTGAAATTGTTGTGGGTGATATCGTCTGCTTGAAGATCGGCGACAAGATTCCGGCGGATGTGTTGTTCTTGGAAGGGAATTCCTTGATGGTGGATGAGTCTAGCATTACCGGTGAAAGCGACCACGCTGAGATCCATGATACATGTCCCTTTCTGCTCTCCGGCACAAAGGTTATCTTAATTATATAACTACTTATTTATGATTTAATTTAAGGAAACTTTAGAAAGGCCCTATATTTCAGCCTCTTACACAAATCACTGATGAACGAAAAAAATTCTCATTTACACCTCATAATCTTTCGTTTTCTCTCACTTAGAACCCCTTAAGACATGATCACCTATTATACCCCTCACTCTGAAACTAGTTTTGACCATTAAAATTATTTTCAAAAAAAAAAAAAAGAAGAAGAAGAAGAAAGAAGGAAATCGGTGGCCATCCCCTTGGCAAAAATGGAGTGGCTCAACCACCCCATTTTTGGCCAAGGGGTGGCTCATGGCCGGTCTGGGGGTGGTCAAACCACCCCCATGACTACAGTCCAACTATTATTGGTGAACCTAATAATGGACACCTTGGGAGCTTTAGCCTTGGCCACAAAGAAACCCAATAATGATCTCTCGCAAACGTCATATGCATCAGAGCCATATGATAACCGTAATCATGTGGAGGAATCTCATTGCTTAAGCTTTATATCAAATTGTTAGTGTATATGTGGGGCTTGTCCCACATTGGTAAGATTGGGAGCCAATGCTCCTTTCTCCTTCCTATATAAGGAGGCTATTGTATTCATTCTAATGTATCTTATATCACAATATAATTCAATGTAGTCCATTGTTGGCTTCCGCTCTCTCTCTCCTCTCTCTCTCCTTCTTTCGCTCTATACAATATATTTAACATGGTATCAGAGCCACTCTTTTGTGGCCTCCAATAAACATCCTTACCGGAAAACAGGTTTTTTTTTTCGCTCCAAATCTCTTCCATTACTTCAGATCTACAGATCTGTGGAAGATCCGCCGTCATCGGCCCTCCGAGCTCCTTCGGTAGTTGCTGCTCGAGCCAATTGCGCTACCACCATGACCCTTCTCGGCCAAAATAACCACCAAAAGTGGTGTCTCAACCCCGGATTGGTGGATCTCTGCAGTCTCAACCAATTCTGAGACTCCACGCACTACCACGCGCCCCTAGAAGTTGTTGCCATTTGCCCACGCGACGCTCAAGCACCTCCATGCGCCACCACGTCAGCCTGAACAGGAAGGTTGTCGGTCTACCTTATAGATTTAGTGACGACGGTCAGATCTCCACCAAGAACGCCCTCATCCAACACTAACATCCCCCTTATCTTTGCAGTCTCAGCCAATTCTGAGACTCCACACGCTACCACGCGCCCCTAGAAGTTGTTGCCATTTGCCCACGCGCCGCTCAAGCACCTCCACGCGCCACCACGTCGGCCCGAATAGGAAGGTTGTTGGTCCACCTTATAGATCCAGTGACGACGGTCAAATCTCCACCAAGAACGCTCTCATCTGACACTAACATCCCTTTTTTTTTTTTTGAGCGGAAACATATAATAGACTACATTGTATTGAGTAGCTTACTTAGAATTGATACAAGAGCCTCTTTATATAGGAGGGAGAGAGGAACTTTAGCTTCAATCTTACCAATGTGGGACAAGCCCCACATATACACTAACAATAACCATCTTACTGGTTTTACAATTCAAAGGAACGTCCATCTTTGGTGTAACGAGAAGGTTAACAACACCCTGATTTTCAATACTTTTGTCCTCTGCCAAGTCTTCAACGAATTTAATGCAAGGAAGCTGGAGAAGAAGAATATATTCACCGGGTTGCTTCAGAACAAGTTGTTTTTAGTAATCCTTGGAATCACCATAGTTCTTCAGTCAATAATGGTGGAGATTCTAAAGAGGTTTGCCAATATTGTGAGGCTGGACCGAGGGCAATGGGGCATTTGCATTGGACTTGTGGCTTTGTCTTGGCCAATTACTTGGCTCGCCAAATGCATCCCTGTTCATGCTTCTTGAAACACTAGCTAAGATTATGTCTCATCATAGAAGTCACATGAAAGTTTTTAGATTTGTTGTTATTCAGCTTTCATGGCATGATACGTTATAGTGCTACACGACTATTGATGTGGATCAAATAGCCATCAAAGTTCATGAAGACACCTTAAGGATGGTGACACACTCGCAAACTTGAAGGATAGGGGAACACCGTCCGGATGGCCCATTAGCCCGTTCGGACCATAGCTCACCGTCCGAACGGCCCTTCAACCCGTCCGAACCCGTAGTTTTCCAGGAAGCTTCCAGAACGCGCCGTTTATAGGCCGTTCGATCCTCGTCCTAAACGAGGTTACTTTTTAGTGTCCCATCCGGACGGCCATTTACCCGTCCGGACGCTTAGCCATGTTTTGGCTTAAACCGCTTTTTAATTACTTTTCCTTCTAGGACTTTTTAGTTTACTTTTCCTTCTAGTACGTGATTTTAGTTTACTTTTCCTTCTAGGATGTGTAATCTAGTTTATGTTAACCTCTTTTATGCTTTAACCTCTAAGCCTATAAATACAGGCTTAAACCCTTTAGAAAAACAATTGATTATTATTATTGAGTTTGTTTAATAAGAATACTTAGAGTTGAGTTTCTTGGTTATTTTCCTTCAGGCTTTAGATAATATCTTTTGCTTAGAGAAGATTTCTTTGATTTTGTGATAGTCTCACAATCTTATAAATATTTATCATTTTGTTTACTGTTTTCTTGATTATACATGATCTAACGCTGCATCAGTTGGTATCAGAGCCCAGTCTCTTTCCATGGCGCCAATCACAAGGGGAAAGGGTAACCGCTTTGCACACTTGAAGGACGTGAATGATCGCAAAGAACCAGTTACAGAAGAACCATCGGCAACCTATCAAGCACACTCGAGGTACAATTTAAGTAGCTTGAAGGAACAAATTGCAACCCTAACAAAACTATTGTCCATCGAGAGTGGTCAAGACAGAAGTTGGCATATACCCTCACCGCCCAAATTGGAAGAGGATGACGCAATTGTGGAGGATGAAGACGAGACCCTTTTGCAAAGCTGGAGTGCACATGCATCAACCCCTTGTACAAGCTAGCCAATCGGTGGGAATCTAGTTTCAAACTCGATACACCAGAATTCCAAAGTTATGCAAACCAAAGAGTTCATGGTGGCAGAAAAAATAAAACATTCCACAAAAAGAAGTACCAAGGAAGATGGCAAAGATGGTGCCATAAAGCATCAATCGGTGTCTTGATACATTGGAGGTTCGTACAACAATTTCAACGTACATACATCTTGGGAGGCAAGGTGGCCAAGCTTATCATCGATCCAAGAAGTGGTATGAATATCGTCTCGGAGGAAGCGGTAAGGAAGCTAGGGCTCGAAACCAAGAGACATCCTACTCCTTATCAATTGGAGTGGCTCACGAAAGGAAACGAGATAAGGGTATCTAAATATTGCCAAGTGCCTTTTTCTATTGGAGGTAAATATGTGGATCGTGAGTGGTGTGACATGGTCGACATGACTATGTGTCACTTGTTATTGGGCAAATCATGGCAAGATGATAAAGCTGCCGTCTATGATGAAACCAAGAATATGTATAGCTTCATGTTGGGTAAAACCAAGTTGACGTTACTACAGAGCCCATGGCCAAAGCCACAACCTTCACAAGGAAATGGTCAAACCGTTGTAGCCAAGTAAGAGTTGACGAGTAAGGAAGGCGACATCAATGGAGTGGCACTGGGACTGATAAAGAAGCCGTTGAAAAGATTTGTCGACGTGGTTCAAGCAGAACTACCAAAAGAAGTGCAACCATTGCAAGATATTCAACCTCCACATGGGTGGTACCGGGGTCTAAACTTCCTAATCATCCACTCCACATCAAGAGTCCTAAAGAGCATGAAGAATTAGGAAAACAAGTGGATGAGGTGAACCTTTTAGAGAGTATCAAAATTTTTCATGAAGAAGAGGAACACTTGGAAGAGGTAAATTTGTTGGATAGTTTTGCACTTTTTGATGACAATTCTACATATCATGTGACAATTAAGAGCCTCGAAGGTAAAGTCTTCAATTTTAGTGTTGAACCAATTGACTATGTTGATTTCATTGGGATAGATGATATTTTATCATATTATTCTAGCAAAAATTGTGATGAGATCCATATGGTAGAAAATGTTTTTTTGTCAAAGATTGAAAAGGTCTTTGTGAGTTCTTTGGGGATTCTTATGGCTTGTGGGAAAAGCAAAGTACGAGAGAAGCATAACAAGTCTACACAGAAAAGGGGTATGTGGGGATTTCACAACAACCATCAAGATACTCCACTAATGAAGAACATTATGATTATTATGGGGCATGGCCTTGTTGTAAAGTTGAGAAGAGGATTGGAATGAGTTGATCGGACATTCAAGGACCGTGGAAGAGACCGGCCGAATTCAAGTACGAATTCTCTCCAACCTGGGAGGATGATGTGGATCAGATAGCCATCAAAGTTCATGAAGACACCGTTGGAGGATGGTGACACGCTCGCAAACTTGAAGGATAGGGGAACACCATCCGGACGGTCCATCAGCCCGTCCGGACCGTAGCTCACCGTTCGGACGACCCTTCAACCCTTCCAAACTCGTAGCTTTCTAGGAAGCTTCTAGAACGTGCCATTCGTAGGCTGTTCAATCCTCGTCCAAACGAATGGGTTACTTTTTAGTGTCTTGTCGGACGGCCACTTACCCGTTCGGACATTTAGCCGTGTTTTGGCTTAAACCGCCTTTTTAATTACTTTTCCTTCTAGGACTTCTTTTTAGTTTATTTTTCCTTCTAGTACGCGATTTTAGTTTACTTTTCCTTCTAGGATGTGTAATCCTAGTTTATGTTAACCTCTTTTATGCTTTAGCCTCTAAGCCTATAAATACAGGCTTAGACCCTTTAGAAAAACAATTGATTATTATTATTGAATTTGTTTAATAAGAATACTCAGAGTTGAGTTTCTTGGTTATTTTCCTTTAGGCTTTAGATAGTATCTTTTGCTTAGAGAAGATTTTTTGATTTTGTAATAGTTTCACAATCTTAGGAATATTTATCTATTATTTTTATTGTTTTCTTGATTATACATGATCTAATTCTGCAACAGCTATCCATGCAGCACTGTAACACTTTTTATTTTTAGAGAAGCTGTCCCATCATTTTTGTAATTTTTATTTTTTTAGCAGTTAAGAAAGAGAAGACGTTACTGCTAATACCTATGACTTCTTGGTAATCCACCAAGTTCTTGTAGCATTTTCTTCGGATAAAATCCAGTCAACTGCACCGTACAGTTTGACTTGAGAGGGACACTCATAATGGACTAGTTGGTAATCCATGGCTGCTTTGCAAATTGAAAGTTGTTGGGGACGCAATGATATCAGCAGAAATTTGTGAAATATTCCTATAGAAATCAGACAGGTAGATCTGATTTTAATTTTTCAAACATATATATATATATATATATGAACAATTGGAAAATTTAATTTATTCGACGAGCTAGATAGGTGGTGCCAAAAAGCTGCATGCATGTTGACAAAAAGCTGCACGTTCACCACTGGGGTGCCATGAGATTAAAAAAAAAAAATTCCCCTACCCACTGCACCCCCAAAATAAAAAAAAAAAAAAAAAAATTTTCTTTTTACCCATGGATTTGACTACTTTCTTTTTGCCATAAACAATAACAAAATTAACCTTTTCTTTTTTTTTTTTTGGTTCAAATTGAATATTTATGGATTTGAAACTTTCATGCCATAAATTATTATGATTAACCTTTTCTTGATTGTTTGTTTTCTTTCTAGTGTCTTAGTTATGGTGGTTAAATATGTGATTATACTTCAAAATTGTTAGTTTAATGTTGACATGCTCTGTTTGGTTTTTAAAAATAATTGAGGAAATACAAAGAATTATAGAATTGTATTGTTGTCTCGATTTTCATGAAATTTCAAGTAAATTATCGACAGATGGTGATTTTTTTTGAAAAGTCAAATGAAGAAAATCAATTTCCAAAATTGAATATTTGGTTTGAGAATAAATCATTATTATATTAATTTTACCCAAACAAGATAAAAATACTTTTTGGCATTTTACTAAGTGCTCTAAATTTATGTGATCAAAACATTTTAAAATACAATTTTACTACTTATTCTTGTTGTTTAATTACTCAAAGGTTTGTTGTTTCTATTTTTTTATTATGCATATATTATGTGAATTATCAAATTTTTAGGATGCCAAAAAAATTTTGACGATACCCTCAATATGAATGGTCTGATTCCAGTCAGTGTGGCTGCTAAACATCATTTTTGAAAGTTTTTGTATTAAAATGGAAAAATTGCTTGAATGATTACATAAGATGCGTTCCAACATTTGTATGGAGGATTAAACGACTCAAAAGCACAAGCGCATGCAGACACACCAACCCGCAAAGAAGCGCTCTTTCTTTCCTCCTCCTGCCCCTTCTTCAGCAGCAGCTTCCACCGAATATATATGCAAGAAAAGTGGGAGAGAGCCACCACCGTCGTCGAGACTGGGGATAAGAAGGTCAGGCGGCGAAATCGTGGAGGTCCAAGGAGGCCACATTTTTAATTATTTTGAATTTTGTTTATTTTTTAAATGTAAATAATAATTTATTATTCTTTTAGTGGAATTAATGTTCTGGACCGTTGGATTAAAATAAACGGTCCAAATTAAGGATTTAAGAATCTCAAATCCCCCAAGGGATTCGAGGGGATACGGGTCCTCGCTAGTGGTTCAGCCGCCCATCTGCTGAGGAGCCTTTTATAATGTCTTGATTATCTTATTTGTTCTTGGGAGTTGGGACTAAGACTTACAAGTGGAGAAATCATACAGTGTCTTGTTTTTATCATCTCCCCATGAATTTCAAAGGATGCTACTATATATTTCAAAGCAATACATACAGAAAATTGAAGGTGAATGAGGTTGGAAAAGAGTCGCTCACCAGGGATAGGAACCACATCATCTCCTTGATGAAGAATCCATGCAAGTGCAAGTTGTGCAGGGGTGCATCTACGCTTTTCAGCCAACTTTCCTACCCGGAAACAGAAGCTCTTGTTCTCGTCAAAATTCTCTCCTTGAAATCTAGGATTTGAGTTCTGACAAGGGAACGGTTAATCATCAGTCCAAGCTCAATCACAGCCACAAGATAAACACAATGATTTGCTACAAGCCCAATAAAATGTGCTTATCATATATCATATCATATATATATATATATATATAAAGCAGGAGTTTTGAGCCAGAGTGCCTGTTGTATTGACAAGTGGCTATTTTGAAATGCTGACACCTCTAAACTGTGCGTTTCATTTCATCACATATTCATAATTTTCCGTTAGTGCCCTATCATTGCCTATATATTTATTATTAGTGCTCTGTTTGGTATAATATTTGATTTTTCAGTGCTATGTGCATGAATGCAAGGGCGAATGTCCCCACAAAGCTCTGGAAAATTTTCCTATAGTACATATATTTTATAGGAAAATGTTATGGGTTTTTTTTTTGTAGTGTTCTCTTGGCGTTTTCCCAGTTTTACGTAAAATATAATTTAAGAAAAAATAAAATTATAGTGGCCTTTACCATCGGTTTTTTTAGGCATTAACACCAAATTTAAGATAATTAAATCTATTTTTAGTGATACCATCCCTAAAGGATCAATCTTCCACCCTTATGTTTTAGTTTAAAATCCAAAAACAAGTTTTAAAACATTAAAACCTAACTATTAACTCATAAAAATTAATTTGTTGGCAAAAAAATAGTACTATAATTTTATTTTTTCTTAAATCATATTCTACATAAGATTGAGAGAATACCAGAAAAACACTACGAAGAGAACCCCTAACAAACCCCTATTTTATATATTTATCTCTTAGATTTAAAACGTTGTCCTCCAAAATAATATTTTACTCCTCATCTTTATCTTCAACCAAGACTTTCTCTCTCAAACTCTCTCTTGTGATTTTCTCTAAAATACATATATTTTATATATATACCCTACCCCTCAAATTTAGAAATTTGTCCCTAACTTTAAAAAGTTGTCCCCCAAAATAATTTTTTACTCATCTTTATCTTTCAAGAAGACTTTCTCTCTCTCTCTCTCTCTCTCTCTCTCTCTTTTTCCAGAAGTCTCTCTCTTGGAGTCTCGAACTAGAGTACCAGACTCTATCTCTCTACCCAGTCTTCCTCGAATAATGTTACAAGTCCCTCTTTTATCTCTCTAAGAATGATGTGACTGTTAAATCACCATTGGACTTGTGATTGATTATTATAGGATTTTGATCAAATGATAATTTTAAGAGCCACATCATTTTTTGAGTGATACAAAAGTAACACAAAAGGACTTATAGAATTACTCGTCTTTCTGCTTACATTCTCTCTCATAAGCAAGCCCATTTATGAAAATATTGCAAAGAAAAAGTAAGAGTCTGTTAAGTTGGGTACTTTTTTTTTTTTCCTCCCGGCCCCCTTTTCTTTCTAATGATCTCTGATAAATATTTTTTTGTGCTTTTCTTTTTTGATGTTCAGTGGATTCCTGAATTGACGCTTTATATATGCACCTCACTAGCTACCTCAGCACTTGGTGTTCCAATTGTACTTGTTGGAACGAAACTTGGTATTTGTTACTATAATGTGTTTATTTGTATGTGGTTATAATAATTTTTGAAGCTGGTGCTTCTTCTCTATAAATTCGACTCTCTTTTATACATTTTTGGAAAGGTGACTCTCCAAATGCATTTTTATTTTCATGAAGATATGCTTGTGTTGGGGTCATCCTCTTTTTGGCATACATCTTAACCACGGTTTGGATATAGGAAATCAGTCAAATTACAATTATGGTGATTGCTGCTTGTGTGGTTGTGTAGTGTTGGAGCCAAACAATTCATATTAGGGTACAACTAAAATTTTTTTGAGGGTGTCGAGTGGTAACTTGCATAAGTAGAAGAGAAGAATATTTATATATTTTTTTGGTGCTGTGTGAAACTAGGGTACATAGAAAAACAGGAAAAAAAAAATAAAAAATTTAAGGCACCCACAAAGCCTCAAGTGGCTCCGCCACTGCGGCTTTGCCTTAAACTGTTTTCACCAAAGTCCTGGAAAATCTCCAGAAAATCTTGTATGTTTTGAGCTGGTAAGTTTGTCCCCCCATACTCAAAATCTTGGTTCCGCCCCTACATCTATATATGAAGAGGCTAAAGATGATAAGTAAAAAAACCCTAGACTAATTAAGATACAGAATAAACTCTAATAAAAAATACAATAAACCATAGAGAATAATATATAAAATATTCTAACATATAATGGCTTGCAAGTGCATCATTGTGTGTGTATGTAGTGGATTACAAGGACGGCAGCGTTGGCAAGTTGCCTTTAGTTTTGAAATTTCGTTAACGTCAGGTGGTGGTGAAGACGAACGTAGCAGAGCAATCAGTGAAGGGGTGTTGCTGCCATTCTGGAGGCAAACTCCAACCCTTTATATATATATATATATATATATATATATATATATATATTTATTTATTTATTTATTTTAAAAAAAAACACAAATACTTCTCACTTTGAGAAAACACAAGCGAGGGTAAAGTTTACTTCTTGCTCACAAAAAAAAAAAAAAGAAAAGAAAAGAAAAAGAGCTCATGTGGCCAGCCTAAGGGGAGGAGAGGGTGGCTGCGTGGCCATATCTCTTTTTTTTTTTTTTTTTTTTATTTATTTAAAAAAAAGGTTGATAAGTTGACACTCCGACCTAAAAAAATAAGTACATATTATTATTATTTTTAAAAAAAATTTCCTATAGAAATGTATGAAACGTATTATAAAAGTATTTTGTGTTTTGAATTTGTTGATGTAGATTTTTGTATGGCTAGAGTGAACATGAGCACTTGCAAAGCTGGATGAAGAGTCTCGAGTGACACAAGCCCTAGGCTCAATAAAACCCAGTTAATTACAACTAAAAATTAGTTATAGGTTAATAGGTTTTGATGTCATAGATAAGTTGAATGTCAAATTATTATGTATATATTTATGACCAAAGATGGGTTTAAGGGTGGGGGGACTAGGAGTGGTCAGGGTCTCCCCCAAATTACAAGAAAAAAAAAATTGAAGACTGCAAAAAAAAGTACCTTTTGCCAATTGGTTCATTTCCAAAAAAAAAATTGGCCCTTGTCCTTTCGAATTGAAAATTGAATCCGTCCATATTTATGACTTGTAACTTGTAACCTTCACTATAATTTTTTTAAAATTTTTTCTTTATAATATTATAAGAGTTTCATTCTTGTAATTCTTCGTCAATTAATTTGAAATAAATTAATCAGGTCTTGAAAATAGTTCCAATACCTAGTTAAAGGACTATTGATTGGAAGTGAGTGGATCTATGATGAAGCCATGCGTGTTTGAGTACAAAAGACTCTGTTGACTCCTTGTCTTTACCAAAACCCAGTCCATTACTCTTTCCCTAATATTGGTGGAGGAAGAAACGTGAACAACAAGAAAGCCAAAAGGGAAGGAAGGGAAAGAGAGGGGGTTAAAACACGTGCCAACAACTGCCAATCAATCAATCATGTGACTCGTGAGACTCTGATTCATGGCTGCAACATACACGTTCCCTTCGTAACACTTGTATGAAACGTCTCAGCGGTTGGTGAGCTTGAATCATGGGAAAGTAAAACTTTTTGATGATGTTTTTATGCTTTTTATTGTAAAAATATTATTTAAAGGCGAAATTATAATTTTATCAAACACTTAAATATATTTTTAAAAATCTCATTTTAAAAGTGTTAATTTTTTTTTTTCTTCCCAAATTGCATGTTTTGAAACTGGTAAATCAAAAAGTAGGTTTTGTTTAGGGTTGACAAAATGGGTTTACATGCTGGGTTCGTGTGAATCCGATTAATCCATCAATATAAATACGACACGTTTATAAAACGGGTAATCCATTTATAACATAAACTCAATTAACATAAACCCTAACTTTAAAATTATGTGATGGGTTGTAGGTTAAATTACTAGTCCTAGTTTCATTTGTTAGACATCTTTTTGCTCCGTTTTTTTTTTTTTTTTTTGAGGGGAGATCAATCTAAGGAAGCAATTAAATTTAGAAAAAAAAAAAAGAATTTTGAAAAGGAACTTGTGCAGTTTAAGGAGCTTTAGTGAAGATTAATATATATATTATATATGAAAAATGCTATACTTACAATATATAAATTAAAGATAAAGCTCTTCCATCTCTTTGTATTTTTCTCCATTCTTCTTGTCTATCTGGTTCCTGTCTTGTTATCCTCCTTGGTATTTGTTCTTTCCACGTACTGGGATAAGGACAAAGGAAGACTCATATTTTTCCTTCTCTTTTCCCAAAATGTTATCATAGGAAGCCTCTATTAATTGTCCATGACTTATTCCCATTACTTGCACTCCAAGAATGCAAGACACTCAAACATGCATTCACCAAGTAGTTTCCACCATTTTTTTTTTGTTTAAAAAATGGTAAGAGGGGGGGTCATCAGCTCTTCTAACTTATGACTATTACCAACGCTTATAGATGGAATACACACGACTTTGTTTATAGGTAGGTCAAAGAAATATGATTTGTTACCTTATTTTACTTTTCCCATTAAGAAATAAAAACAAAATCAAATCAATTCTAACATTTGATTCCACACAATATCTTTTAGTTAGAATAAATCATTGAACCCGTAATTATATTTATTTTATAATTTCAATAAATAGATATGACATAAAAACCATGCAATAAATGAAATTTATTTCTTACATATATGGATTCTACGTGTGAACTTCATAAATCCAATGATAATTTTGAAAAGTTAAAATATAAGATACAAATCAAGGAACAATGTATCACAGATCTCTTTTGCTTTCGAAGAAACTGCCTGCGTAGTTTCTGTTTCCATTCCCACGCTTTTCATTCAATTTTAATCGATTCTTTCTTATCCCTTACGTTGTTATTAATATATGTAGCTTTAGTATAAAGCAATGCCCAGAAACTTTATTGCTTTTGTTGTCAATTGGAGAGGGGAAAGTTTAGAATCACAAACAATAGTTTTGATGATCAATTAAATTTGATAACTAACTTTTAATGCTTTTCAATGCAATCGAATTTATTCCCTTAACGTACGAAGACGCGAATATATATAGAAAGAAACTTGACGGATTTTATTCACGCGTAGATCTTATAAAATTGTGACTGTATTATTTATAATTATAAAATTATAAAAATATACAAACTGAAAAATGACGTCATGTTTCTTTTCTGTTCAGGTGTCACAACACTTTTTCTGCAAGCTATGCTTCTTGACCAGGATCAGTGACAGATCTCAGCAGTTCGCCAGTAAATTAATGACCCATTTTCTTTCTTTTCAGGTGGCCGGGTAGCTTCCAGGCAACTTACTTCTTCTTCTCATTTTTTTTTTTTAATATTTATATTTATAGTTTTGTATTTAATATCTTTTTATTATGATTATAATTTTATTAGATCTGAAGTGATATATTAACATAATTTATTAAACTTTTTTACGGAATTTAATAGTAAAAACTAATTTGATACTTTTTGTATATAATTAAGTGAGCTCTCAAAACAATTTAAAACCAAAAAAATGATTGCAAATTAGTGAAACTATGAGGATTGATTTTAAAAACTTTTTTCTAAATTTAATAAAGAATGTTTAAATTTACTGTAAAAAAATAAATATAATGTTTTTGAGGAATGTGGGGATGGGCCGGGCTATAATCGAGTTGAGTCAAGCTGAGCTTTAGGATTTCAAGGCTGCCTCGTTTACAAATATCCTTGTTTGAATCGAGCTATATATGAAATGTGTGTTCAAGTTTGGCTCGTTTAAAGTTCGAGCGAGTTCAATCTAAAGCTCGAGTTCGTTGAGAATGCTATTTGAGCCGATCCAGACTTAACTTGACCTCGTGCTAAGCTAATAAATTTTTAAATATATGATTCAAGCAAAGCTCAAGCTTGAATTTTAAAACATCTAGACATTTATCTATACTAAATATAAATATTAAGTAATTTATATTACATATATTACTTAATTACTAATATGCATACTTAAATTTATATAGCCAATTTTTAGTAATAAATTAATATATATTTGTGTTTATATATATATATATATATATGAATCAGTTAACGAGTCGGGTAAACAAACCGGTCTAGTTTTAAACGAACTGAGCTTGCGAGTCTCTATTGAGTTTTCTGAGTAATTCCCTCTTGTGTCATGAGTTAACGAGTCGGGCAAACAAACCGGTCGAGCTTTAAACAAGTTGAGCTTGCGAGCCCCTATCGAGCTTTCTGAGTAATTCCCTCTTGCATCACTCTTATATCCCTCCAAGAATGATGTTTTAGACTCATTATTGTATAAACCTATTAATCGAGTAGGTTTCTACAGTAACGAATGGGTTTATAGAGTATTAAGCTCGAGTTTGAATCGAAGTTAAACTGAGTGGGTTGTCGAATAGACTAATTTATTTACAGCCCTATGCTAAGATATACAATATTTTTTTAAAAACTTTTTTATTCTAAAAAGAGTCTAAAAGCACGTTTGAACAAAATTTAAAAATAAAGCTTTTTCTTAAAAAAAAAAATACATTTTACTGTGAAAATTATATTTCCCAAGGCACTGATTATAAGAACTTTTATGGTCAGAGTCTTTTCTCTCAATTGCTCTCCTTAATACGACGTTTTACATGATTCAAGAGGAGAAACAACTCCTTCTATAAAAGGCAGAGGGACGTCGGTGTTCCAAGGTAGATGAAAAGTCCCCATGGAAAAATTTAAGCGAGGCCCACACGATTAACTTCCGCGTCATAACGCGAATTGTAAATTACGGTGAAATTTCTGAAAGCGTTTTCTATCGCCTACATATACGACCAACCAAACAAACCGTTATAGGTATTCTAGATTCTCTCTCTCTCTCGATCTCTCTCTCACACACTCTGCTTAATTCTTAGGCAACATCGTAATGTCTGCTCTGAGATTGCGAAAGCCTGGCGATCAAGTCATGTTCGATCAAGAACAGTGGTCAGTGATCTCCAAGACCCACCAGCGGAGGTGGCGGAAGGCTTTCAAAGTCATCTGCTTCACCAGGGCTCTTGTTTCTTTGTCCAAGAAAGTTATTGACAATAATGGCCCTCTCTTGCGCACCCTCTCTTACGTTGCCATTGATATGCAGCCCCCCGCCGCCGAGGATTCCTCGCCTGGCAAATCCGTTTCGTTTCCCAACGTTGATCCCAAAATATTAAGTGACATGGTAAGGGAAAAAAACAATGATTATTTGAATCACTTTGGAGGGGTTAATCAATTTGTTTTAGTCCTTGAATCTGATGTAAAACATGGTATTAATGGTAGCGATGCTGATGTTATACGTAGGAGGAATTTTTTTGGTGCCAATAAATACCAAAAGAAACCACCAAGAAGCTTTCTTAGCTTCGTCATTGAAGCATTAAAAGACACTACTATAATCATTCTCTTGGCATGTGCTGTACTTTCTCTAGTCTTTGGTATCAAGGAAGATGGGTGGAAAGATGGGTGGTACGATGGTGGGAGCATCATTGTCGCTGTCATATTGGTTGTTGCCGTGTCTGCCGTGAGCAACTTTAAGCAATCAAAGCAATTTGACAAGCTTTCAACAAAGAGGAGTGATATAAAAGTAGAAGTTGTGAGAGATGGGAGGCGGCAGCCTATATCCATCTTTGAAATTGTTGTGGGTGATATCGTCTGCTTGAAGATCGGCGATCAGATTCCGGCAGATGGGTTGTTCTTGGAAGGGTATTCCTTGATGGTAGATGAGTCTAGCATGACTGGTGAAAGCGACCACGTTGAGATCCATGAAACAATATGTCCCTTTTTGCTCTCCGGCACAAAGGTGATCTTATATTACAACTTATTTATCATTCAATTTATATTCTAACACCATATGTAGGTATTTGCTCAAAATGTAGCATTCCCAAAATTATTGTTCTCTATAAATTTAATTATTCAATTTATATTCAAACAAGTGACAGATGACTTTAGCTTCATGCTTTTGACTTATGTAAGCATGAATTTATTTATCATTTAATTAATATTCTAGCATTCTACTTACTTTTTGGCTTAAAGTGTCCCAAACTCATAAGCTTTGTTAAATAATTACTTACTCCAAAAGTTTAAACTAATAAGAGTAGATATATTTAATTATTTAATTTATATTCAAACAGGTGACGGATGGCATTGGTGTCATGCTTGTAACTTCTGTGGGTATGAACACACTGTGGGGCAAGATGATGAGTTCAATAAATGGTGGCTCGAATGAGGAGACGCCACTGCAAGAACGACTGAACAAGCTCACTTCATATATTGGGAAGGTTGGGTTGGCTGTGGCTGCAATTGTTCTTGCAGTTCTGCTAATTCGGTACTTCACAGGAAACACAAAAGATGACAGAGGAAACAAGGAATTTAATGGCAGCAAGACGAAGTCTGATGATGTGCTAAATGCAGTGGTGAAAATTGTTGCCGCAGCTGTCACTATCATCGTGGTGGCCATTCCGGAAGGGCTGCCTCTAGCTGTGACCCTAACTCTGGCTTTTTCGATGAAGCGTATGATGGATGATCAAGCCATGGTCAGAAAACTATCTGCTTGTGAAACAATGGGCTCCGCTACAACAATTTGCACAGACAAAACAGGCACCCTTACGTTAAACAAAATGAAAGTAACAGAGTTTTGGCTTGGAAAGGATGCAGTGAAGGATGACGGACCATCTTTGGATATGGAAGGTAATGTTCTCAAACTATTGCAACAAGCCATTGGTCTAAACACAACAGGTACAATTTACAAACAACATTCTGCTTCAGAGCCTGAAATTTCAGGTAGCCCAACTGAGAAAGCAATACTTTCTTGGGCTTTTTCTAATTTGGATTTGAATATTGAAGAAGTTAAGAAAAATAATAAGATCATCCATGTAGAGATTTTCAACTCTGTGAAAAAGAGAGGCGGTGTTTTGGTGAAGAGCAACAGTGAGAATAAAATTCATACTCATTGGAAGGGAGCTGCTGAGATGATATTGACATCGTGTTCAAGTTATTATAACAAAGCAGGGATGCTGAAAGTAATGGACGCGGAAGAAAGACAGCAGCTTGAGACTATTATTAAGAACATGGCAGCAAAAAGCCTCCGATGCATTGCTTTCGCTTACAAAGAAAAAGGAGAAGAAAGCGGGCAAGTTCTTGAGAATAACTTTGAAGAAAACGGACTAACATTATTAGGAATAATTGGCTTGAAGGACCCGTGTCGAGAAGGAGTAAGAAGAGCTGTAGAATCATGCAAAGCTGCTGGTGTGAACATCAAAATGATCACTGGTGACAATGTGCACACAGCAAGGGCCATAGCTATTGAAAGCGGGATTCTGAACCCTGATGGGGATTTGGATAATGAAGCTGTTTTAGAAGGGGTAGAATTTAGAAATTACTCACCCAAAGAGAGAATGGAAAAGGTCAATAAAATCCGTGTAATGGCCAGGTCATCCCCTCTTGACAAGCTTCTGATGGTGCAATGCTTGAAGCAGAAAGGCCATGTGGTTGCAGTCACAGGTGATGGAACCAACGATGCACCTGCTCTAAAGGAAGCAGACATTGGGCTTTCCATGGGGATTCAAGGAACTGAAGTTGCAAAAGAAAGTTCAGATATTGTAATCTTGGACGACAATTTTGAATCTGTGGTGACAGTGTTGAAGTGGGGAAGGTGTGTCTACAACAACATTCAAAAGTTCCTTCAGTTTCAGCTCACAGTGAATGTCGCCGCCCTTGTCATCAACTTTGTTGCAGCTGTTTCATCTGGTAAGATTCCACTGACTACAGTCCAGCTATTATGGGTGAACCTAATAATGGACACCTTGGGAGCTTTAGCCTTGGCCACAGAGAAACCCAGTAATGATCTCCTGGCAAAGCAGCCTGTTGGCAGATCAGAGCCACTAATAACCAGAATCATGTGGAGGAATCTCATTGCTCAGGCTTTGTATCAAATAGCCATCTTACTGGTTTTACAATTCAAAGGAAGGTCCATCTTTGGTGTAGACGAGAAGGTTAACAACACCCTAATTTTCAATACTTTTGTCCTCTGCCAAGTCTTCAACGAATTTAATGCAAGGAAGCTGGAGAAGAAGAATATATTCACGGGGTTGCTTCAGAACAAGTTGTTTTTAGTAATCATTGGAATCACCATAGTTCTTCAATCGATAATGGTAGAGATTCTGAAGAGGTTTGCCAATACTGTGAGGCTGGACTGGGGGCAATGGGGTGTCTGCATTGGACTCGCGGCTTTTTCATGGCCAATTGCTTGGGTCGTCAAGTGCATCCCTATTCATGCTTCTTGAAACACTAGTTAGGATTATTTCTCGCCATACAAGTCACAGGAAAGTTTTTAGGTTTGTTGTTATTCAACTTTCATGATATGATATTAAATTTAAGAGTTTTATTTCAAATATATGTAAATGTTGATTCTAGCTATAAGCTCTTCATATAATTAAGTATTGATTGGTATTTTGTTGAGTAGATGATTAATATATATGTATATAAAAGCTAAATATATATTTCAGGTATACACTTTGACGTTATTTTCATTTTGGTATTCATAATGCTCTCGTGCTTGAGATAAAGTAATTGCTTTAAGATGGAACCCTCAACGTTCATCTTTGGAAGAAGAAAGAAAAAAAGTGATCCATTACCGAGGTTGTAAGTAAGTTCTTTTTGCTTTTGTCGAAGATAAGAAGTCTGGTACCAAGTAGAAGTCAGTTGAAGTAAAGGGAGATTCGATTTGCATCAGAAGCTTTTTCAGAGAGCTTTTTAAAAACTTGCGGAACAAGTTTTAATACCTTTTTTAAAATATATTTTTTTTAAAAAAAAGAGAAGAAATATTGTTTTCATAAAAATAATAGATAAGAAAGATATGATAAGTTATAGTGTTATCCCCAATGTAACGAATTAGGATTATCTATAGTTCAAATTAACTATTATTTTTATGAAAAAATAATATTCAATTTATTATAATGCAAATAAAAAGACAAAAATATATTTCCTAGTTCCTAACATGCAGCTCCGGAGCATTTTTAATCTCCAGAGAAAGCTGGCATATCTGACTTTTTGTAAATTTTTTTATATTTAAAAAAGAGAACCAGTCAACTGCACTTTACAGTTTGAGAGGGACACTGTTGGTAATCCATGGCTAGCTACTTTGCAACTTGAAAGTTGTTGGGGACCCAATGACAGGTAGATCTGAGGTTAATTTTTCAAACATATATCATATATTAAAAGTGGACAGAAACAGTAGCCAAAAAGCTGGTGCCAATTGGAAATTTTAATTTATTCGACAAGAAAGGTGGTGCCAAAAAGCTGTTGACAAAAAGTGCATGGATGCTAAACATCATTTTGGGTATGTTTTGCCAAAAAAAAAAAAAAAAAACTTGAAAAATGAAGTGAATTGAAATTATAGTTAGATTTAATTGATATGAAAAAAAATTTGTAAATATTTTGTATGAAAAAGTAAAAAAAAAATCATTTTAAAGATATTTTATTTAAATAATAATAAAAAATGATTGACGTAATATAAAAAGTAGAAGAGAATAACTTAGATGAGGAGGTTACACAAAATTTACCTTTTGTACAACCTATTCAATGAAGGACAACTTAGCATATTGCAAATTTTCATCTACACCCTAATGCAACCGATTCTCACCTTTATTTCTTCTTCCTTCCATTTCTTCTTCTCTCCCATTTCTTCCTTCCTATTGACAAAGAAAGTGCTGGTCGTGACCCATGACTGGCCAGACCCATGGCCAACCTCTCTGAGTCACCATCTCTGATGCCAACAATTATCTTCTCCGGTGTTAGAGTGATAAAATCCTCTAAGGTTAACCTTCCTCTTCTAAGTTTTAGATTTAAATCAAAAAATGATTTTTGTGGCATTAGAAACGAATTTTGGCTATTAGAATGAGTTCTTTTAGGTTGAGTTTTGTGAGTTTTCCACGGGTCAAAAATGGCTACAGAGAGAGGAGGATGAGGTGTTGGGCTCAGCTGGATCTCCGTTTGCCTATTTGATGGGCTAGCCATGGAGGACGTGATCAGCGAGGTCGCCATTAATGGGCTTAACGGTGAGGTTCGGTCAGGTGGCGTGGCCGAGAGTGAGAGCGGAGAAGAGTGAGATTGGGTAGAGGGAAAGAGAGATCTGTGAAGAAGAAAGAAAAGAGAAGGAAGAGGAGAGGAGAGAGCTGGGTGCGTGAGGGAGAAGGAGAAAAGAAAAAGAAAAAAACCAGAGTTGGGCGTGCCTGCGTGAGGGAGAAGAAGCAGATATAATCCGATGCATTAGGTTTTTTTTTTCTAAACATAAGACTGATAAAATTAGCTTAAGTGTCACCTTCTAACTGTTGGCACAAAAATCACCTTTTGTGCAACCTCAGTACTCAAGATGCTCTCAAAGTAAGAATATTAAGATTGATTTTGAGAGGAATATGAATGGTTCTTTTTTTAAGTTTAGGCAGTAAATTTGAAAAGTTTAAATCAAGGGGTTCAAGCCTATAAACTGACTTTCAAGGGCTTGGGGGAGTCACAACCATAATTGACCATATTTGGTCCCTCCAATCTGTTTCTAACCAATGTCATGTCGACAAACCCCATTGATAAAGGCTTGTATTTGGTAATTGTTTCATCCACTCCAAAGTTCAGAGGAAGTTTTATCTTCAAGACATAAAAGCATATACAGTTAGAATGTTTTGATGTTGATTTTTTTTTAGAAATGACATTTTTTTAGTGCAAGAAGCACCAAAAAAAAATGAAGGAAGAATTAAAAAATTATTGAAAACCATATCTGCAGAAGCTCTCAAGAGATATTAAGAAGCCAATCTTCTTAAAGGCCAGGTGAGTGGGCAGAGGAAAGACAAAGAAACACTGATATTTGCTAATATTTTTCCTTTTAGCAAGTGTTTTCTAATGTATATAAAGATATCTCTATTAGACTATTATTTAGATATATGGAAAAAAAAAGAAAAAAATCATAGAGAAGCACATTTCACTAAAAGCTTGACACATCATTTTTCATGTTCCAGTTAAGAATGATCTGCTTGGCTACCCATGACAGATGATCTACTAATCCAAATGATGATGGATAAATCTGAACCCCATTTCGAGTAGAAAGCCATGTAAAAGGCCTAAAGTACTTCTATAAAACGCAAGATTGCCTAAACTATTGTAAATTACACAACCTGCAATGGCTATGGCTACATTAGCCGGGTGTGAAATAGGTGCGAAGAATAGCAATGCCAAATAAAAGGAACAGAGTCTCAATTGAGTGTGCTTATGATCTTAGAGTTCCCAATTGATACAAGACTTCAGGTTCTTCAACATTTTATCATCTGGGGTATGAAGATAATATAGATCCCACATTTTACTTCGAAAATAAACAGATATTTCAGATTACATAGCCGTTTCAAATGAGACCTGTTATTCTGTTAATGATACAGAGGCAAAAGGGCTAAAAATGTGCAGATGGATCCATTACATAAGAATATGAAAAGCCATTTTCAAATTGCAAGGAGTTATACAGTGAATTGAAATTGGTTGATCTTTCTGATGAATTTCTCTTTGCAACACAAACAGTACATCCACAAGGGTTAATAAAAATTGAAACTTGGAAGAGAGAGAGAGAGAGAGAGGAACCTGAGTTCTCATGTCATGCATGCAGTGACTTTCATCTATTGCCGATTGGTAATTAGTGAAACAAACTGTATCAGAAGGGGAGGTGAAAAACTGCCCCGCCCTGCCCGCCGGTGTTATGGGCGGATGGACCGACCAGTACGACGGGCGGCTGGTGGGCCTGTCCTGTTATTCGCCCATAACAGATGGATGGTGCCGTGGGGTTATGGAGCTTCACATGGGGCGCTGACACACGAAACCCTTTAAGGCAAATTAATTCTGACGTGAATGAACTTCGCACAGACCATACCCCTGCTTTTCCCTTCAGTTTTCTTTTCTCTTCTGCAAAACTCCCATTGTTGCTCTTCCACGTGGCAGCCAAGCGCCTTCGAGAGAGATAGAAAGAAGCAAATCAGCCCATACACATCAGGCGGATGGTGACTCAAAACTGGCCACCTTCGAAGACCGTGATGGAGGCGGATTGAAGCCAAAAACCGCCAGTCTAGGACGGTACACACCTACTTACGATACTCCTAATTTCTAAAGCACTACTATGTGTATATATATATCGGCAGTGATTCATCATTTTGTTCGTATTTCCCTTTATTATAATATATTATTGCCTCCGTGAAGGCACTTGCTAGTTGCTGTGCAGATTCCCACCGCTTTTTAGTTTTTAGGTCGTCTATTTCGATCTCGTTAAGTTTTGCTTTGTTTGTTTAGGCTTTGCTTTGTTTGTTTAGGCCTAAAATATTTGATGGAGGTTTTTTCTATTTGCTAGCAATATATGGACATTTAATTGCACTGAAACTCAATCCCTACTTTAAAAGGACTTTTATTTGCATGCAATCTTTTTCTCAACAACTCCTTTTCATCGGCTCTTTATTTCGGCTAGTTCCTCATAATATATTATATGAAAAACGATTTTTCATACGAGCCAAATGCTAGAAATTTTTTTCAAAAGACTTTTTCCGGCTGAAAATAAACATAAGAAAATAGCCACTTGTATTGAAAAATATTTTTCGACTTCAAATAATTTACGCTGAAACAACTGGTCCGAGATAGACAAATTTTTTAAAAAATATCCTCCAACACACTTGATGTCCATTTCTCATCCACAAGTAATTAAAATTTCCAAATTTAACACATAAATAAACTAATTAAGTTAAAAAGTCAACATATATATATATATATATATAGCCCAAATCGTAACTCATCAAACATGATAAAGCCGCAAGTCCAGTGCAAGCACCCCATTGCCTCCAATCCAGTCTCCCCACCATTACCATATGAAGAATTACAGTAATTACAATGATTCCTAAAAAATCTTGTTCTTAAGCAACCTTGAATATATTCTTCTCCTCCACCTTCCTTGCATTGAATGCATTGAAGACTTGGCAGAGGACAAAAGTATTAAAGAACAGGGTGTTGTTAACCTTCTTGTCGCCGCCAAATAAAAGCAGCAATATGGTTACCTGATACAGAGCCTGACCAACGAGATTCCTACACATGATTCTGTATATGATCGGTCAACCGGCGGCTTTGCCATCAGATCACTACTGGGTTTCTCTGTGGCTAAGGCTAGAGATCCCAAGATATCCTTTATTACGTTCACCCACAGTAGCTGGAGTGCAGTCAATGGAAGCTTAATGGAGTTAACAGCTGCAACAACGTTGACGACAAAGACGACAACGATCATTGTGAGTTGAAAATGAAGGAAATTTTGAATGTTGTTGCAGACACATCTTCCCCACTTCAACACTGCCACCACAGATTCAAAATCATCGTCCAGGATTACAATATCTGAGCTCTGTTTCGCCATTTCAGTTCCATGAACACCCATGGAAAGCTCAAGGTGTGCTTGCTTTAGAGCAGGTGCGTCGTTGATTCCATCACCTGTGACGGCGACCACGTGGCCTTTTTGCTTCAAGCACTGCACCATCAGAAGCTTGTCAGCAGGGGATGACCTAGCTATTACACGTATTTTATTGATCATTTCCATTCTTTGTTCCGGTGAGTAATTTCTAAATTCCACCCTTTCTAAAACAGCCTCATTATCCAAACCCCCATCAGGATTCAGAATCCCACATTCAATAGCTACAGCCCTTGCCGTGTGCACATTGTCGCCGGTGACATTTTGACATTCACGTTAGCAGCTCTGCATGATTCTACAGCTGCTCTGGCTCCTGGTCGACACGGGTCCTTCAAGCCAACTAATCCCAGTAATGTCAGTTCGTTTTCTTCAAGATTATTCTGAAGAACCTGCCCGCTTTCTTCTCCTACTTCTTTGTAAGCAAACGCAATGCATCGGAGGCTTTTTAGTTTTTGCTGCCATGTTCTTAATAATAGTCTCAAGCTGCAGTCCTTCTTCCGCGTCCATTGCTTTCAACATCTGCTTTGTCATAATAACTTGAACACGATTTCAATATCATCCTTCCAGTGAGTATGAATTGTATTCTCACTGATGCTCTTCACCAAAACACAGCTTCTCTTTTTCACAGAGTTGAAAATTAATCTCTACATGGATGATCTTATTATTTTTGTTAACTTCTTCAATATTCATATCCAAGTTATAAAAAGCCCAAGAAAGTATTGCTTTCTCCGTTGGGCTACCAGAAATTTCAGGCTCTGAAGCAGAATGTTGTTTGTAAACTGTACCTGTTGTGTTTAGACCAACGGCTTGTTGCAGTAGTTTGAGAACATTACCTCCCATATCCAAAGATACTTCATCATCCTTCACTACTTCCTTTCCAATCCAAAACTCCGTTACTTTCATTTCTTTTAATGTAAGGATGCCTGTTTTGTCTGTGCAGATGATTGTGGCGGAGCCAACTGTCTCCCAGAAGGCAGATATATTTCTGACCATGGCATGCTCTGCCATCATATGCTTCATACAAGAAGCCAGAGACATAGTCATAGTCGGAACCAGGCCTTCCGGAAAACTCACCAGGATGGTAGTCATCGCAACATTCAAAATATTACCCACTGCAATCATCACATCACTAAAGTTCGGTCTGCCATTAAATTCCCTGTTTCCTCCGTCATCTACTGTGTTTCCTGTGAAGTACCAAATCAGCGAAAACGCCAGAACGAGTGCAGCCACAACCAACCCAACCGTCACAATACATTGAATTAGCTTCATTATCAGGTATGCCTGCAATTTCGTCTCCCCATTCAATCCACAGTTTCTTGAACTCATCTTCTCACCCCACACAGTGTTCATGCCCACAGAAGTGACAAGCATACAACCAAACCCATCTGTCACCATTTCAAATATAAATCAAATAATTGAATTCATCCTTTCTTATTGACTTTGTTGCACATTAAGAATTGATGTAGACCGATTTGCGAGTTGGAATGTCTTTTATTGAAGATTTCCGGGTCATCTTATAATAATGTACAAATATTAAAATTTTATTTTGTATTGCATTTTTATTATGAAATAGAAGCTCATATATATATATATAATAGTTTATGTGGTATTATTTAGGCCTTGTTTGGAAAACGCCTGCACACTCCTCAACCCCTCTTGGCACTGTTCATTGAATAGTGTTTACTGAATTTTGCAGTAAAGGTTTTGCTTGCGTCAGGATAACTTGTCCTGCAAAATGACAATAATACCTTCCGACTGTGGGTAGGGGAAAAATGGGTGCTGTGGGTAAGTAGAGGTGTTCAAACGGTTATAACCGGTGGTTATTTGCAATAACCGCAACCGCCTCCACTTTAGGCAGTTATTGGATTTTTAATAACCCACTTCCGCCTAGGCGGTTAGCGGTTATTCAAACCACTAACAAGCAGTTATAACCGGTTTTTAAAAAATGAGTTTTTGGGGTTTTTTTATTATTTATTTTTAATATATTTTAGGCTATAATTTTTCATATATTTTGGGCTTATTTCACCATTTTTTTTGGCTTATTTCACATACATAGTCATAATACTCAAATCCATTACATGGCCCAAAGCCAAAACATACTACAAACCACTGAAAGTCTGAAACTAGCAAACGTAAGCAAAACAAATATTATAAGCCTTAGGTTTCATCTTATTCTCCAACCAAAACGGTGTTGTTTTGGATTTTTTTATATATTTAATTAATATAAATAATTAATATATATTTATATATAAATAAAGGCGGTTAGTGGTTATAACCACTTTTTCATACCCCTAAAACCGCTAACCGCAACTGCCATAGGCGGTTAGCGGTTTTTAATAACCACTTTACAAAGCGGTTAGCGGTTAATAATTATTAAAAAGTGGTTATAAACGGTTAGTGATTGGTAGGTGATTATAACCGCCCTGCCTAAATACCCCTAGGTAAAAGGGCAAAAATGAAAAATAATGGCAAAGAAATACTTTTTTGACTTACGAAATGGAACGCCCTAACATGAACAGTGCTACATTTTTAGACTTGGGGGAATGTGTGGGTGTTTGCCAAACACCCTCTTAGTGATTAACGTGACAATTGTCGGTAACAAACTATAATAAAAGTTGTAACCCTTGGATCTGGCTTAGGTGCGGTAGTGCAAAACTACTGCACCATGCAATAGCCCAAAAATAATAATTTTTTAAAAGAAAAAGAAAAGGAAAAATATTCAAAAACTAAAAATACTAAAAAAATAGCAGAGAGAGAAAGAAAAAATATTGAAAGGGGTGGCTGGGGGCCAAAATGGGATGGTCGAACCACCCCATTTTGGCCAAGGGGATGGTTTCGGCCACTCCCATGACCGGTCTGGGGGTGATAGAATCACCGCCAAATAGGCCATAAGAGCCACCCACTTGGCCAAAATGGGGTGGTCCAGCCATGCACCCCATTTTAGTCCAAGGGAGCTACCCCTTTGTTTTTGTTTTCCTATTTTTTTCTTTTAATATTTTTATTTTTTTAATATTGTCTTGTTTTTCGTTTTTTATTGTTTTTTAATATTTTAATATTTGTTATTATTAGTGGGTGGATCCGGAGCCCCCATTTATTCCCACTAACTTTTGTTCAAAATTGTACCAAAACGGTGCAGTTTTGAACTACCGCAGCTATTAGGTAGTTTACTACCGCATGGAAGCCAAATCCGTAACCCTTAAAAGCGCAATTTAAAAAAAAAAATGATAAGCAAATAGACACATCGATCATGCGGGTTTATTAAATGGTTGGGATTAATTAAGCCTCCAAATGCTTCCAAATTGATGTTTCTGCTTAGTTATGTTAATGCTGGATGTATATGACCTCTTCTAAAAGAGACTTCAGGCTGGACCAGAAAATTAAATTAAAAGGATTAATTAGTTTAATATAATAGCCTTAAGTAATCAAATAAAAAAATGATTAATTAGTAATTTGACATCGCCTTTGTGCCGGCGAGCAAAAATGGATTTCTTGTTTCATGGATCTCAACGCGGCTGCGGCCACCGGTGATCATGCTAGACTCATCCACGGTCCACCATCAAGGAATGCCCTTCCAAGAACAACCCATCTGCCGGAATCTGATCGCCGATCTTCAAGCAGACAATATCACCCACAACAACTTCAAAGATGGATATAGGCTGCCGCCTCCCTTGTCCCTTCTCTCACAACTTCTACTCTTATATCACTCCTCTTCGTTGAAAGCTCCTCAAGCTGCCTTGATTTCTTACATTTGCCCACGGCAGACACAGCAATAACCAAAACGACAGCAACAATGATATTTCCACCATCATCGTACCACCCATCTTTCCACCCCCATTGTATGATACCATGCATATACCGAATAGGGCAGAAAGCTAGAATAGCATAACCGCTAGCAAAAGAACGATTAAAGTTGTATTTTTCAATGCTTCAATGATCACGAAGATAAGAGAGCCTTTTGATGGTCGCATTTTGTATTTATTGGCACCAAAAACATTCTTACCATGTCACTTATTCATAGACTCGGAGTTTTTGTTCCTTACCATGTCATTTAGTGTTTTGTGATCAAGTTGTTTGTCGGGAGAGGAATCCTCGTCCACCGGCTGCATGATGTCAATGGCAACGTAAGAGAGGGTGCGCGAGTGATCAGGGCCGCCGCCGGCATTCTTGTCACGTGCTTTGTTGGACAAAGAAACAAGAATCTTGGTGAAGCATATTGCATTGAAAGCCTTCCGCCACCTCCGCTTGTGGGTCTTGGTCTTGGAGACTGACCACTCTTCTTCTTGTTCATCACACATGGCTTGAGCGTCATGCTTTCAAGATCTAGAGATCAGAGAGAGACTTTTGAGAGACTTAGAAAGTGCGAAATTCCTACAACAATTTTGTTGGGTTTTTTTTTTTTTTAACATTTCTGCACAAGAGGGATCGGAAGAGGATTCGAACTAGTGACCTCTGCTTCAGGCGTGGTCCCAGGTGATTGAGCTACCTCTTGGCCGGAGACAATTTGGTTGGGACTTGGGAGGTAGATATAAGCTAACCAACATGGATGATCAGAAATTTCATGGTAATTTCTCAATTGCTATTTTTGATTCACATTTAATGAAGAAGTTAAATTTGAGGTTTGACGCTTCACAGTAGCTTCTTGCTTATTTGAATCAATTTTTTATTTTATTTTTACTACTATATATATTGAAATAAATGTAGTCTGCAAATAAGTATTATATTTCTAATGGAAGAGCCAAATTTTTATACAAAATAATTCTTCAAAACTCATTTTATTTACTTTTATTTTGATTTTCACTATGTTTAAGTGATCGAGCAAGTTGGTCTAGCTAGCTACTTGATCTGAAGAGTGTTTTCTTAAGAAGTGTAATATGGCAACAACTTAAACCCAACTTCTAAACCCAAAAAAATATAAGACTCTATCATTAATTTGGTGATTAGAGGAAAAACTCAGCAAACTCTAATGCTAATTAATGGAAGTTAAATTTTCAAATTCGGCATAGAAAACCTCAAGATAATTAAAGATCGAGATGGATGATGCTTGCGTTCTAATATATATCTATTTCTGTCCTCATTCGATCTTAATTATCTTATTAACTTTTAAATTAATTATAATTTAGAGTCTCTTCCTAAGTTTGAAGTTTATTGAAGTTGTAACCATTTTTATTTTTCTTTTTGAAACTTACTCTAATTTTTTTTTAAAATATATAGATAAAATTAAAAGAAGGCCGGGAAGAAGCGGCCGGAAGGGATATATTAGTCACATATATTTGATTACATCTCTATTTTCATCACCTCTTCCCATGTCAACGTCAATATAACTAGATCAACTAAAATTTAGAAAGAAAGAAAGAAAGGAGAATATCAATGCATCTGAAAACAAACTATATATAATTAATCCCCATTAATTTTCCTGTATATTTGAATCGATCAAAGACGGGGAAAATTACAGGCAAATCTTAAGTTTAAATTTTGTTAAACAGCTATGAGTAATGCTATAAATTTTCTTATAGTCATTCCAAATATGATTTGGCATTTAAAATTACCAATAAATACAAAATCAATAAATCACATTTCAAATTCAACGATAATTTTAAAAGTCACATCACATTTGAGATAACTCTAGAAAAATTATAGGAAACCTTATTACATTACTCAACAACTACAATAATTAATACATTTTGCGAGAATTCTAACAATGCCAATCAAAATTTTGTGTCAGTTTTCATGTGTAAGTTAAAATCATAGGAACATGATCGTAGGTATTTTGTTTTTCACTTTTTGAAGAGATAAAAATACTTTTTTACTATAACTAATTAGATATTATCCCATTCAAATAAAGATGATAGCTTAGGAGAAATAAAAGAATCAACTCAATTGCATTGAAAAGCATTAAAAAGTGACGCACAGGTGGAAGAGATTAATGAGTTCTGGAAAAGAAGGTGACGATCACACGTTTTTCCTATCATTGGTGTGATTATTGCTATTACGTACCATCAATGTAAAAATGCTTATTTTTTTTTTTTTTAAAAAAAAAAAAATCTTCTGGAGGATTCTTAGGTTCTTCGATCTGCTTTATCGGAAGATTATGGTCCTGATCAGGTTCAACTTCAAGCAGTCCTAGAGCAAAGATGGTGGAAGGGAACAGAGGAGATTCTTAATTATGCAGTACTGAACGGCTATTCCCTAGCTAGGTTTCCAGAATTTACCCTTGAGCACAAGGGTACCCTTGAGCTTGGGAGTGTTTCAATCCTAGGATACCCTGGAGGACAAGGGTACCCTTGAGCTTGGGAGTGTTTCAATCCTAGGATACCCTGGAGGACAAGGGTACCCTTGGAAGTGTTAAAATGAATAATGTACATGACAGCAATGGAATCATTGACAGTAAATCAACAGCAGCCATGTACAGCATATATAATGTCATTGGAAAGAAATTAATCACTAGCAGCTGAGTTTAAGTGAAGGAAAACAGAATTAGTTGGATTAATTAATAGTATATCTCTATTTAAAGGCTGTTGTGTTATGGAATAAAGGTAGAGAAATATTAATCTAAATCAACCTCAAACCCTATTTTCCATGCGTCTTTTTCATTCCTCCATAAGTAATCCAGAAGAAAATAAGCTTGAATAGATAGACCAATCAATTATCATTCCATGTGTTATGTATATTATATATATACTTTTGATTGGAAAATAAAAAATAAGTGTCAGCATTTGACACATGCAGAAATGTGGGTGGCTAAATTAGCCTCCAGTTTCAAAACCTCCTGATCAGGTCAGTAATATATTCCAGATACTTCTTCCAAAATGATACAACTCTTTTAGTGTGACTTTGCCTTGTTGCTTCCGACTTCTATGGCAAAGTGGCACCACCTAACAATTTTGGGTCACCTCAAATTAATTAGCCCCACCGCCAAAGAAAAATAAGTCTTTGCACAGAAAGATTATATATATATATTTTTAATCTTAAATCCAATACTTGGTTTAGAGCATCTCCAGCAGTGTAACTAAAAGGGAGACATTAACTACATTTAACTATTTTTGCCCTTTTTTTGCTCCAACAAAATAGCTTCATATTAGTTATTATATACTAACTGCTATTCACTGTAGCATACTAGATTAAATATAATATTATTTAATTTAATATTATTTTCAATATTACTTTTTCTTTGTTTTGGTTCAATCTTCTCATTTTCCTCAAACCCTTTATTAGTTATATTGCATATATTTATTTTTTATTATTAATTTTAAGAATTAGTACATGTATGTGAGATGAATGTTCTTCATATGTGTTTATTTTTTTATTATTATTAGTGATTTATATATATGTGATTGTTTTTCCCTTTAATTAAGTATTTGCAATAATATAACAAAGAAAGAATAATAAATAATATTTTAAAATAAGTAGCAAATGGAATAGAGAATATGTTGGAGTTGGTATTAAAAAATGAGTAGTTAAAATAAAGAATTGTACTTTTTAACTAGGTAGAATACTTCTTACTGTTGGAGATGCTCTTAGATGGTCACAAAATAAAAATGTGGCTTCTAGCATTAATTACTGAATGAGTAATGCTATACATCGGAACAAGATACTCTTCGGCCAGTTGATTTGGATTGGATAATATCCAATTAGTTATAATAGAGGGTTATTTTTGCTTTTTTCATTTTTTAAGTGGACAAAAATACCCTCCACTATAACTAATTGGATATTGTTGGAGAAAATCCTAATTTCTATACATCACCCTCGTACTCCACCCAAAGCTTATGTAAGAGACTATGATACATAAGCTTTGTGAGATACGGGTGATAAATAGAATTACTCTCGGTCACTATAACTAATTAAGTTGATTTATATATGATTAATGATACTATTCGTTCTTATGTCACCGTACCTATTTTAATTGACCTCTTATATATGCCAGCCAGTTAAATAAAAAGAATTAAAAAAAAATCAGTTAAAACATGTATGTTATATCTGTCGATGTGACATGGACATGATAAATGAGTGAGAAGAGTACGTCATATCTGTCGATATGACATGGACATGATAAATGAGCGAAAGAGTATTATTACTCTGTATAAATTTGCTTGACTTCAATGGAAACTCCCATTTATTGCATGTAACAAACTCCAGCAAGCAACCAACGAAGCATTTGTTCTCATCGGAAGATGAAGACAAAAGAAAACGTAAACAAAGAGATATTGTGAGAATCGGTGACGTTTTGGCTACGTGCGTGGTTGTTTGCCATGAGAATCTCTGTAAATATCTTTTGGAGTTTACGTACCCCAACGGAGCTTCCAATCAAATGCTGGTTTGACAATCTCCACAACCATACAAATTATAATCATCCAACGTTAACTAATAAATCTTCCTTTCCCTTACACATACAGATTCATGTTCATTTGAGTACACATATATATATATATAAGAGAATAAGAGATGAAATATCATTATATATTTGATATTTTGGGGGAGTAGAATTTCACATTAGGATGGCCATGGTCGCTGCGCATGCGAAGAAAGTGAATGAAACTGACCAGAGAGAGAGAGAGAGAGAAGGAGTGTGAACGGGCCAACCTTGTCAGATCATCTACTTTGACGTAGAAAAAATAAAAGTCGGTCCAAACGATAATGTTTAAAATTATGAAACTACACCAAATGTTGTGATGTTGGACCATTTGATCGACTTTTATGATCCAGATACAACCTTTGACACAAACTGCATTTTGCCGGCTATTTTTCTTTTGAAAAAGAAAAAAAAAAAAAAAGGTGGGTTCAAAGGCCTAGCTGCTGTATGTTGTGGATCCCAATTTTCAAAAAAAAAAAAAGGTGAACAAAAAGAGAGCTTCGCATGCTATTTTCAAAAAGGTAAATCCACCAATTTAATTAATTAATTATTCTCCATAAAATATACTTGGGGAATTTTGCTTAATCAATCTAGCTAGATTGAGCATATTTAGTTAAGCCGTGCAAGATTTTTATTAATTTCTTAATTAATTCCTGATCATGGATAATATGCATGAGTGAGGATTCAATCCCAGTTCATGACAAAAGAAGTACATAAAATATGCATGGATCATAAGAACATTTTATGAGTATTTATGAAACATAATTTTAAGCAAATTAACACAATTATACTCTATAAAAAAACTGTCACTCGATCAAAACGGTACCCTAACAAAAAATGGATCATAATAATATCAAGATATATACTGCAAAAGAAGCCTAAACACGTAAAATGGTAGAGAGAGTAAGAAGAAGATCAGATACGTACCTTGCTTTCTCTTGGGTCTCTAACTTAAAGAAACCCCAATGGATTGCTTGAAAATGTATCAGAAGATGGAAATTTATGGTTTTCTCATGCTTCCAACAACAGGTGAAACTGCAGCATGATCTGCTCTTTCCAGGATATATATAGAGGGTAGTCCTGAGGAAAGTTTAGATCATGCTGGCAGCTTCAGCTGCTAGTGGTGCACGATAAGGCCGGCCAGTGGAGTCGCAGATTTTCTTTCTTCGATCTTCTCCTTCATATCCTGGTTAAAGAAGATGAAAGGAGATATATATATATATATATATAGAGTGAGAAACTATAAAGGACTTCCACTTCAAATATCTTCAGGGGTATATTCTTGCTAGTTCCAAACTCGTAATTTTGGTCTCTATGCGAAAATGACTGAACCAAATAGAAGGCAATAGGCGGTCTAAAAGTGGTCAAGACTCTTTTCCATTGACCAAAACAAAAATAAAAAACTAATTAATAATAAAATGATTATGGTAGTAGCAGTACTAATCGTAATAATTAAGAAAAATGTTAAAAGTATTTGGTGGGAAAAATAATTTTTTTAATTGGTTGGACGGGCTACGTCTCATCATTAGATTTAGAGCGAATGAAATACTTGTTTAATATAATCAGTAACAGATCTACTTGAGGACTTGATGGGGCTGTGGCCCATCAAAAGTCGTAAAGAAGTAAAACTTACTCTTGGAGAACTCTTGAATTGGAAGGGCTAATGGCCCCTACGTGCTTAAGACTTTTCAAATGATCTACACAAAAAATCATTTTGTACTTCAAGTAAAAAAGTTGAAACAAAATAATAGTTCTTTTCTAAATCTCTCATGAGTAAAGGCAATGGGCTCACCGCCCACTTTGACACCTTGTGTCATATTTCTTGATTTTTTTTTTTTTTTGAAAGTAAGGAATAATTAAGGAGAGAATTTTTCTCATAATTAGATTGGAGAAACTTTCTTCAATTTAGTTTATAAAAATAACATGTATTATTTGAATATATTAAATATACATTTTTTATTTGTAGAGACAAGGTTAAAATAAATAATATTAAAAATTTATATGCATTTTACATGTTATTAAAAAATATATATCATTTTTATATACTAGATTGAAGAAAGTTCTCCAATTCAATTTGAAAAAAAAAAAAACTGTCATAAGGAAAGGAAAACACCTATGTGGATATTATTATTTTCTAAATAAAAAAAAATCTTCATTATTTTATGTGGATATTATTTTATAACATTAAATAGAAAAATAACGTTATGTGTAAAGGAAAAAAATTATTCTATAGATGTGGTAGGGCCAGGTAGGCACATGACCATGTAATAAAGACAAACGGTCATAAAACAAAATGTTTTTTAAAACCCACGACCACGTGTTAAAGAAAAAGCGCAGAAAACGATGAAACAAAATTATCTTAGAGTCAAATGGTCGTAAATCAATGAAACTAGAAGGTGTAAAATGACAAACGGTCAAAAAAATCAATGACTCGTGCAGAATTTTAATGACTTCTAGAAAATGAACAGCCATAATATATCTCTCACGTAATAGTAATAGTGTAATACTATAAATTTCTTTTGTATTTATTTTAAATTTATCTAAGAATAATGTGAGTATTAAAATTATTATTAAATTTGTAATTAATCATTATTGAATTTTGATCAAATAGTAATTTTAATAATCACATCATTCTTAAATGAACATATATAAGAGGGACTTCTAAAATTACTCTTCACAAAATAATAAAAATCGAGACCCATAACAGAGGTTGGACACGTGTTATAGTATGGATTCGACTTTCTGCAGTGGAGAATTACTCACATAAGCCTAATTAGTATTAATTTGTGTAAAGTCTACTTAATCCCCTCAAACTATCACTCCAATGACAATCTACTCTCAAACTATCAATTGCAACAATTTACCCCCAAACTATCAAAACAATGATAATGTACCTCCAATTTTTTTTTTTTTTTTTAAAAAAAATAATGAAATTACCCATACTGAAATTAAAACAAAATACTAAAATTTATTTATTTATTTTCAAAATTTTAAGGGTATTTTGGTCTTATTGAAATGTTTATAGGGGTAATTTCATTATTTTTCTATCATTAAGGGGGGGGTACATTGTCATTATTTTGACAGTTTGGTGGGGTAACTTGTCACAATTGATAGTTTAGAGGGTAGATTGCCATGGGGGTAGTAGTTTGAAGGGGTTAAGTGGACTTTACCCTATTAATTAATTGCCTAGAAAACACTGATGTCCTAGTGAAGTTAGGTCAATTTCCAATGAGCATGTGCTACTATAATCACGCTTATATAGTGTAGTTACAGTTGGTTGCCACCCTCCTACCCTTTTAATTAGAAAAAGAAAAAGAAAAAGTTCTTGTATTGCATGTTGTATACCACAAAATCTTGTATAGTCAATTATAAATAGAGTAATTATAGACGTATCCTCTTGTGTTATCCATGTGTCTACTTAAAATTGATGTGTTTAAAATTACCATTGGTTGAAAAAGCTAACCGCTTATGATAGAGTGGCCGGTTAGCATCATAAGTGGTTAGCGATGTTATGGGGGTTGAGATCCCCTAGAATTTCATTTAAATTTTAGATTCTTAAATTCATAAATCTCAGTTATTCTTCTCATCTAAACGTCTAAAATAAGTCATGTTTCAACAATTAATGAGGAATACATGGCTTATTAAATTCATAGAGTGTAGTTTCTTCAAATTTATGAATTTGAGAATCTCAAATTTAAAGGAAATTCTTTTGATTTTTTCTTTTGATAAGAATAATCGAATTATCATTGAAAAATCAAGAAGCTTGAGCAAATTGCTTTAGCAATATAGATTCTCGAATACATTCAGGTGGAATAAACCACAAATTATCTAGTGTAAGGGTCTTAGCGTGTTTAGCTAACAGATGAGCCACATTATTCCCTTCACACTTAACAGAGGTCATCTTCCAGTTGGAAAGAAATCCAGCCTCAACTTGAAAATCCTCCACCACATGACATACCTACCTTTGGTTATTTCCTCCACAATTCATAGCATCAACTATAACTTTTGCATCCCCTTCGAAGTGCATGTTAAGGAAACCCAAGCTATTACATTGTTGTATTGCTAGCAAAGTAGTCGAAGATTCTTTTCGGGGAAATTCTAGGGTATCTCAATCTGTGTTGGAATATATAGGCGATTAATAACTAATAACTGCCTACCTTTATATAAATATAATATACCAAAATGACGCATTTTGGTATTTAATACAATTTAAAATAAGCCCTAAATTATTCAAAAATCATTTAAAATATGCCCTAGAAAGAAGCTAAAGGAGGCCCAAAAGCACCAAAATACCCGTATCTAAAAAGTGGTTATTTGGTGTAGTTTTAAGTTTGAATAATGGACAACGGAACAAGATCCTTTTTGATAATATCTTGTTAGTTATATTGGAATAATATTATTATTTTTTTCATTTTTTGATGAAACAAAAATATTCATCCAATATAACTAACAAAATACTATACTGTTTAAATGAAATAGAAATTTCCCTAAAAAAAAAATGAAATAGAAATTGAAGAGGAATCCTAATTCACCGGCAACTCTATTAAAATCGTTAACCACCTAATTAAGGCAGTGCGGTTACCGTTACTAAAATTTGATGGAGAATATAAAAAATGGATGCTTAATTTGTTGTAGAAGATGCCAAGCCATTGAGAAAGGATTCGAGATCGGATTTGACCATGTTTTTGAGATCGTCTTCCATGGCAATGCCGCAATGTCAAAGGACTCCTAGGTGTTTGATATTCATGTAGAGCTTGACCAACTGTTTTGTAACCATTGTCTCGAGAATCTGAAGGCACCCATTCCAACCTAACCAACGCCAATAAGCCTGGTGAAAGGACCCATCTTGTAGGCTCCGAGAACCCAAATCACAAACAAGAAAAACCCATCTCGCTTTATCATCGTATTGGATGCCTCTCTACCCATTGATCAATCTTGCAAATATACTATCTTTCTAGGGTTTCAAATAACAACCAAAGACACTGCTTGCATGGTTTCTAATCAATTCAGAGTGTTTGGGAGAGAGAGATTCGTTTTGACGGATGGGGTATCCAAAACCCCATCTTTTTAGAGAAAATTGAGAAAAGGGTATGATTTGTAACCAATGGAAGTCAGAATAAAATAAAGTTTGAAGAAATGGGTATGCTAAAGATCGGAAATTCACGATCGCCATTAGAAGGAACAACAGAGCGACGCTGCTTGAGGAGGAAAGTGAAAAATAATATTTTAATGAAATAGTGAAAGTAAATTGTTAAAGTAGAGAGGCTGAAAAGTGTGTTCTAAAAATGTGAGTTGTTAAAATAACAAAATGTGTACTTTTTGTTATTTTGAAGAGGAAAATTTGAAGAGACTGTTGTGGATGCTCTTAATAATGCATGTGCTACAAGGAATCTCTCCACGATGTGATCGGTCAGTCAATATATAGGGAATAGTAATTCGAGAGCAGGGCTACAATGGATAGAATAAGTTATTTTATTTTTAGAGAGACACATAAAAGAATTTCTAAAATTACTCGTAAATTTGAAGTGTCAAGTTGTACGTTTTTTAACCAATATTCATCATGAGATCAACTAACCCCTTTGAAGGGAAATTTTCACTCTATAATTTCAAACTTAAAAATGAAAATAAATAAATAAATAAATAAATATAAATATATTTAAGACAACAAAGTCATAACCGTTTTGTTTTGTTTTGTTTTTTTTTGTTTTTTTTTTTTTTTTCTTTTGGAAAAAAGGGATGGAAGTGCCATGTAATCCATTCAAACACGATTCAGATAAGCTGTTTCAATGTTTCTTTCTTCATTTATGCCAACCAACCAAAAAATAGAGAAGGAATGTTTAGATTTTTTACCATGAATATATAGTTTAACATGTGAAATATTTAATTTAAATGAAAAATAAACGATAAAGACATGGTTCGAACTCAATATTAGGGTGAATAGACGGAATTAGTATTCAAGCTCATAATTGACTCTATTACTATGTTAAATCAATATTAATTTGTCTAAAAAATTTAAGTAGATAAAAAAATTAATTTAATAATTTAATAAAACACTCTAACATGATGTAGCGGTGAAAATAATGAAAATTATTGTCAGCTTTTGGATTGATTACCATTCAATTTTATATTCAATGGTAATTTTCTGGAAACCCTAAACTGTTTTGGCTAGCCGTTTATAAAACCGAAGCAGCAGACACACCCTTTTATCGTTTCCTGAGGAATAGGAATACAGGCTATACAGCTGCATTCCTTCTTTCTACACAGAGAGGTGTCACCCCAAAATACCCATTTTAGGGGAATTAAAGGGGAAAACAGGTCAGGTCACAAGAGAATGGCTGAGGAGAAGATTGTTCAAATTCCAAGAGTAAAGCTTGGAAGTCAAGGACTTGAGGTAAAACCCAGTTTATGCTTGACTTCGATCTCCCAGCAATGGCATCAAGAGTAATGCTAGATTTCCTTCATGTTCTTACATATATTTTTTACTTTGCTCAAGTGGGGTATCTAACTTGTCTTCCTATTTTTCTTATGAAATGCTTGAAAGGGAAAATGAGATAAGTGATCGAATTTCTCCTTTGCATGGACATCTATGAGATATATGCAATGGGTTTTATCAGTTGCACTGATAGCTCAAAAATTTCAAGTTTTTTTTTTACTGAAAAACAAATCGAAAACAAAACAATTAGATGTTTTTGTTCTGTCTTGCAGGTTTCAAGGCTGGGGTTTGGTTGTATGGGGCTTACAGGAATTTTCAATGAAAATCCCGTCCCTGAAGAGGTTGTCATATCAATCATAAAGCACGCATTCAGTAAAGGGATCACATTCTTCGATACTGCAGATGTTTATGGAGCAAATGCCAACGAAGTTTTGGTTGGAAAGGTAAATCCACCTTCAAATAATAATATTATGGGTGCTTCATTCATTCATGCTAGCTACAGTACTCCCACAGATATCTTTTCTGATTTCACTGCAAAAAACGAGAGGGTTAATGCATATGACGTTTGGGATTGTGTCGTGTTTACAAAATAACACTAAAAGATGTCATTTTAACATGGTATCAGGGTGTGTCGTTGTCTGGGTGCCTTGTTTATGAAGCTCTAAAAGAGCTGTTCATAGTTATCGGAACTCTGTTCCTCGGTGGAGATCGGGCTAGCGGCTCCGTTTGCGAAAGGAGCGGAACAGTACTGTAGCAGACTACAGTAACTTCCTGCTATACTGAGTCTGCTACCACCTGCAATGTTATATTTTCAAATAAAAAACCTTGACCGGCCCCTTCTCCTGAATTGTTTTCTTTCCACCTACACTATTAACCCACCTACCTAACCCCATCACTTATCTACACAGGTTCTGAGTTCTGAACGACCAAAAAAAAAAAGGAGCCTCAAGTCGCTCATCCGTTGCAAACCTCAAGTTCTCTACACTTTTTTTTTTTTTGTCGTTCAGAACTTAGAACTTGTGTAGACAAGGGATGAGGTTAGGCGGATGGGTTAATAGTGTAGGGGGGAAAAACAATTCTGGAGAAGTGAGCCGGTCAAGGTTTGCTTTTTAAAAAAATATAACGTGGTAGCAGACTGAATATAGTAGGAAAGTACTGTAGTGATACTGTAGCTACAGTATCGTTCATGCTACAGTAAGATATTCAAATCTGATCTCAAATCTTGAGCGTTTTTCTTTGACTGTTACTTTTGAAAATTTTGTTTTTTTTGAAATTTTTTTATTGAAAGAACTGTGTTCCACGTGATGCTCTATTGGAGCCTGACAAAGCAAGAGTGACACATCGGCTGATTTTTTTTTTAGCACGTTTTTACTTCATCATTTCAAATTTAATAATAATTTTCAAAGTCACCTAAACAAATATTAAAATGGCATGATCATAAAGTATAAGGGCGTATGACAATATTATATATATTGATATTTTTAAGATAAATCTTTGAATCAAGTATCAAAACAAATAACATCTCAAATGTTTTTGTAAAAATAATTTTAACTACGTAAGTTTTTCGAAAAGGTAAAATTGATTGATTATTCCATTAATTTTCTGTCTAAAATTGTGTCGGTGGTTAATGTCATGTTTAGTGTTGTTGGCATATTAATCCAACTTTTATTATCACTCTTGCAACGCAACACTTTTAAGGTTAGGTTTTTTTTTTAGGAAAAACAAACCTTCAACTTTTGAGTCATTCATATCATTTGGCATGATTTGTGTCAACTAGGGTTGGCAATTTAACCCGTGGCACGCGAATCGACACGTGAAATTCAGGTTAAGGTTGGACTTAATCGGGTTCGGGTTATGACACGTTTATAATTGTGTCATATTGGGTCAACTCGCCGTCGCTAGTTGACACATTTAGCTTTTTTTTTTTAATTGAAAGTTAAAACATTAAGTGTAAATTATTAACAAATAAATTTACATTTGGGTCGTAATTGAGTATGTGTCGTAATCGGGTCGTGTTGTAACATATTAGCTCCTAAACAGGTCGTATCGTGTCGTGCTCACAGGTCGTGGCATGACCCGTTTATATAAATAGGTTTGCGTCGTATTACCCGTTTATAGACCGTGTTGTGTTTAGGTTGGGGGGTTTAGCACGTTTAGCTAATTGGGTCATAATTGAACTCGACATGCCAACCCAATTTGACAGCCCTAGTGTATGACTTGTTAGTTTAAAGGGTCACATACACATTGTGTTGAGTCACCCGTTAAATTGACGCGTTGTATTCAAGTTGACATGTTTAACCTAATTATTAATTTTGTATCGACCTAAATGGGTTGTGATAGGTCAACCCAAATCCGACACGCCAACTTATTTTGTTAGATCCTACTTAAAGGTTCCTATATACTTCTCTCGTATTCTTTAATGGAATCAGATACAGTATGAGTAGATCGCTTTACCATAACACGGTATATATGTTATGATTGACTGCAAACTTTTGTACTTGACTCAAGAGTTTAATATAATTGACATCGTTTCAGGCATTGAAGCAGTTGCCTCGAGAGAAGATTCAATTGGCAACAAAATTTGGCATCTTCAAAATCGAATCTGGTAATGTTATAGTAAATGGCCGGCACTCCTGAATATGTCCGCTCCTGTTGTGAGCGAAGTCTTAAGTGCCTTGGTGTTGAATACATTGATCTCTACTATCAGCACCGGGTTGACACATCAGTGCCTATTGAGGAGACTGTACGTAAGTGTTTGACAAAATCCTTCTTAAAATACATTCTCCTTGTCCCATCTGTTTGTGATATATATCAAGCCTCAATTTTTATACATATATAATATAGCAGTACTGCTATTAGATTCTCTGCATAATTTTTTGGTTGGTAGATGGGGGAACTTAAAAAGTTGGTGGAAGAGGGAAAGATAAAGTATATTGGGCTCTCTGAAGCTAGCCCAGACACAATAAAGAGAGCACATAAAGTTCATCCCATCACTGCTCTACAAATGGAGTGGTCTCTCTGGACTCGGGAAATTGAGGAAGAAATCATCCCCCTTTGCAGGTAACTCCACATTCTATTCTGAATTTCCTGTATCAGAGAAATGTACACACTTGCCGTGCATGATAGACTTCACATCTTTGAAGAAGAAAACATCAACTGTTACAATTTGTTTGAACTCTTCATTGTGGAGTAAGTGTCCGTTCTGAAATGTACAGGGAGCTTGGAATTGGTATAGTACCATACAGCCTTCTTGGTCGTGGATTTTTTGGTGGCAAATGAGTTATAGAAAGTGTACCTGCAAATAGTTTTCTGGTGTGTAGCTGGTCTTTGTCCTGCCTTATCTTTGCATGCACATTTTATTGGGCTTGTTGCAAATCATTGTGTTTCTCTTGTTGCTGTGATTGAGCTTGGACTGATGATTAACCATTCCTTTGTTAGAACTCAAATCCTAGATTTCAAGGTGAAAATTTTGACCAGAACAAGAGCTTCTTTTTGCGGGTAGGAAAGTTGGCTGAAAAGCGTAGATGCACCCATGCACAACTTGCACTTGCATGGATTCTTCATCAAGGAGATGATGTGGTTCCTATCCCTGGTGAGTGACTCTTTTCCAACCTCAGTCACCTTCAATTTTTTGTATGTATTGCTTTGAAGTATTTAGTAGCATCCTTTGAAATTCATGGGGAGAACTGATAAAAGCAAGACACTGTATGATTCCTCCACCTGTAAGTCTTAGTCCCAAGAACAAAGAATATAATCAAGATATCCAGAGCTGCACTAATTATTGTGAGATTAAGCTTATAAGTAGCGTCATAAAAGTGTGCAAAACAATAACTTTGGGCCAGCCCCTAGGGGTTGGCTCAAGCGACAAGGGCTTTGGTTTTGGTGGCATTCTCATTAGGTCTAAGGTTTGAATCTCTTTAAGTACAAACAATTACTTAGAGCCAACCCATCGGTAAAGCCAAAGTATTACCCGATCCGTGTGAAGGGGGGTTTTTTGTTTAAGAAAATTTGACAAAAAAAGTTTGATCCCAAGAAAATTAACATAATTAATTTTCTTAAGCCTCATTAAGATATTTCAATTTTGGACTTACATCAAACACACTAGACATCATTGATAAGCACCGAATGTTGCACATTCAACTTCCTTAACTCGCATATGTTAATTTTTTAGCGTTGTTATTTATTTGATTTTGATTTGTTTTTGTGTTTCAGGTCAAATGCAAAAGTTCCATTAAAAATTGGGCTAAAAAGAACAAGTTGGAGCATTCTGTACCTGGGATCGATCGCACAAAGCCTAGGATCGATCGCATCCGCGATCAATCGCACACCTTTGGGATCGATTGCACTCGGGTGTGCACAACACGGCAGGCACCTTTTTGACAACTTAAACTCGATTTTCAGTCTCCTAATTAGATTGAGAGACTTGCCTACGACTGTAATTAGGGTTTTAGGGTTTTTAGGGTTTCCTAGTCCCTATAAATAGGCTCTTAAACATTGTAAAAGGGGGTCGTTTCCTATAGTGAAAATTCAGAAACTTGTTTGTGGAGCTTTAAAAATCATGAGCGGCTAAACCCCTTTGTAGGGTATCGATGTAACCTTCTCCAAGCACAATGGTGATTGTATTTGATTTTTAGTTATTCAATTTATGTATGTTGATTGCATAACTGTGAGAATTGCTACATATGGATTTTTTTCTTAATTATTAAATGCAATTGTTCTTCATTTACAAAATCAATATTTGTGAAATTCTATTCTTGTCTTAGAAATTATTTTGCCTATATTAAACTCAAATCAATCTTATTTTCTGTGATTATAAGATTGATGGTTTTGCAATAAGTTTTAATAGACATATGATTAATAGGATTAAGATAGGCCATGCTTAGGAAAGACGGGTCGTATTACACCCTAGTTTAATGTGATTTAGGTAGACGATCCGTGCCAACCGGAGATGGGTTATGCTATTCAATTGATTGTATGAAACTTATTAAAGGATTTTATAATTTATACCTATGGAAGACGGGTTGTGCCGCATCTTAATGGTTAGGTGGACGATCCATATCAACCGAAAATAGATTATCCTTATCCTTTAATATTGTGTTTTCTTGTTCTATTATAATATACATATCATGAGTTTTTTAAATTAAATACGGTTCTCATTGTTGTGCGGATTGTGGTGAAATCGGTACCTTACTCTCTCTTTCTCTCTCATATATTACTTTCAAGTTAACGTTTAAGTTTATGCACTTAAATTCACACAGCAAACAACTCTCCTTTGTTCAATTAGGTTAAATTTTGTCTTTCAAATTTAATAACGAAACCCCTACAGTCCTTGAGGTTCGACACCCTCAATATAACCATATCCTACGAAATTCGTTCTATTACGAGTGGTTTATTTTTATAATTGATATTTTTGCTTTAAAAATACCACATCAATCATTATCTTCAACAATTTTATGGTATAAAATAAAAATAAAAAATAAAAAATTTACCTCCACTAAATCCTTTTCATCAGACCCAATCTACAGAAACATATTCTTCAACAAATTAATCTTCCTCCTCCAAATGGAATTGGTGAATATATAATCAATGCAATGAGAGTGGCAAAAAATTCTGAAAGCTAATATCAAAAGCCAAAGTCTCATACTCATCCCAAACACGCTATTACCAAACCAAAACAAATCATTAAGAAATAATTTACAGCAGCTTTCACATGTATATTCAGAAAGTGTCAAACAATAGCTGGAGGAATTATGGAAGTATAAAAATATTACTTATGAAATGCTTTTCTAACCTCGATCTCAGGGACAACTTAGATTAAACATCTTGATGATAATATTGGTTCCTTGAGGGTGAAGCTCACGAGAGAAGATCTGAAGGAGACATCGGATGTGATACCCATCAACGAGGTTGCAGGGGAAAGAATAACCGACAATTTTATTCACTGCTCATGGAAATTTGCAAACACACCAGCAAGAGAAAGAAATATTGAAAAATGAAGAGCGTTGTACATTAACTCCAGCTGACCGGAGCTGACAAGCTTCTTGACAATATTTTGAACCTCCTCACTCTGGTCTCTCCACCAACGCTGAAAAAATGCCTGTAATATCATCAAAAGGCATTAGTGTAATTTCACAAAAATCCTCGTTGGAAAGTTGAATACCCGGGAGTCTGAGGAATTGACAATAACAAACTCAATTAAGCTTGAAAAGCTAAACCTGCAAACCAAGTTGAAAAGCTAAGCCTGCAAGGCTAAGCACAAAATTGGCAATTAGGCCAGGATCAAGATCAAGATTTAAGAGTCTTCACAATATAAAGTTAGCACTACAAAAAACTATTTTTATAGTAACTTACTATTAGTGACGTGTTAAGACCATTGACACATTACTATCGGTTAGTGACGTGCCAATAGTAACGTGTGTGACGGGTTAGTAATTAGGAAGTTACTACTGGGATTTTAACGTGTCAAGTTTTGACACGTTACTATTTGGTAATGTGTCAAAATCTGACACATTACCATTCGAAGTTGACGTGTGAAAGTTGCCACATCACCATTTTTGGTAACATGGGAAATGTGCCATGTCACCAGATGGTTTGGGAGGAGTTTTTATTATTTTTTTTAACATTTTGAATAATTCGAAACTTTATTTCCAACTCTCTGAGTCGCCGCACCTAATAATAATCAACACACAAATAATCAATATCCATCCTTCCTAATCAATCCATAATCAATATATATCCAAATCAATCCTAATCAATCCATCATCAATATATATCCGAGTCGCCGCACTTGATAATAATCACTACACAAATACGCACATAATCAATATCCATCCATCCTAAATAATATTCATCATGCATATTCTATTAACACGCACATAGAACTAATAATAATATCTACATTAGATATAAACTGTCTTCGTCACAAATATTCTAACAAGTAAAAATGTCTATATACATCAACATTGTTAATAAACAAATATATCTTCAAATACATATAAACATAACATAAAAAGTTGCATATACAAGTTCAAAGGGAAACCAAGATGTTAGCCATTTTTGCTCATGCTTTTACGCTTGTTGACATCCAGGTCTTTCTTCCTTAACCGAATGGATTTTGGTGTAACCTTCATAAAAAAAGACGAGTAAGATGCGATTAGACACAAGCATCATTTGCTTAAAAATAAACTAAAATCCACAAATAAAAATACTACAAACAAATTAGGAAGCAAATAAAACTATTAGAAAGCCACTAGCAGTAATAAAATTAAAATAAATATTGTTTCATTCCAAAATTATGAATGTATGCAACACTTATATTTTGTATTTATCATAAATGTAGGAGACTTCTTGGTGTCACAACCAAGCCAAACCAATAATTACCTAGTTCCAATGTACATAATAAAACATACGAATATGAAATGAGAAGACATGCATGGTACATATATAAAACGTAGCCAACACAAATAATGAAATAAATAAATTTCTATAATCTCCGTTATTGTTCAAAGATAGCTAACCCAACCAGTTTCAACAAATTGTAAAATATACTAAGATTACATATGCAATTATCCAACCAGTAGTCACAACAAAACCAACCAAGAACAACCAAGTTCCGATGATAATCCACACAAAATATATATATAAAAAATATAAATTTAGGTGGTACACATATACGTACCACAATATATGTACAACCATGGTTACAATGTCACTTTGCTAGACGCGTCTTTTGTCCAGCTGGAGTCAATTATCGGGCTTCATTGTGATCTTCATCTATGCATATTATAGTTTTACTATGTGTTATATACATTCATGTGGGTTGATAAATACATGCACAATATTTGATTATTGTACCAAATTATTCACAGTTAACATGATATTTATTTACACAAGATGATTGCGTTATTAAGTGATAAACAAAAATAACGTGTTGTTACCTGATCGGCTATCTACAGATGATCTGACAATGAGACGTGCAGGGGATCCTAAGTCATGCACAGCCCTCTTAGTAGTCACCTCTGACTCGGAGTTGACTTGTCTAGACCCCTCGAGCACACAAATCTAGGCCTCATATTCTGCCATTTGTGTAGCAATCCACGCGGTAATTGCAGTAGTCATCGCATCTATCTACTGCTTGTGCTCCTCCTTCTGCTTGGCCAAGATCTCATCCATCTCCTGCTTGTGCTTTTCCTCTTGCACTTGAAGTGCTCTGTTAATCATTTCTGACACGGCTATTGAGCTTTTGATTATGCAACCTTGATTGGGATGGTGTATAGTATGAATGAATATTACCCCACATAGGTAGAATATTCTTACTTACACTACGAATACGATCTGCGTATTCCGGCTTATTACAGTGAGCATGTGCGTAGGTGTCGTTTGGTGCCCACCGGATCATCCCTTGGGGCCCATCTACCAATTTGGCCGGGTCAGACTCTTGTAGCCACTCCATCATAGCTTGTAAATTACATACACACGATCATAACTATCAATTAATATTAATCATAAATATAAAAATACATAAATGTGTATGAAGATAAGGTGTTAGAAGCATACAACTCTCTCATCGACCAACACATTTGGATAGCCACCGCCTTTCTTAGTATGAGTCGCGATGTAAGTCTTTGCTCGCGTAGTGGGTCTTCCCGTTGTAATTCCCTGTAAAAATCCACAACATAGACATATATAAGTAAATATATTGTAATCATGATGTGTTATATATGTATGGGGTATGACAAGCATACCACATTGTGTGACACTCTTGCGAAGCTCTTCGAGCCAGTACAATGTGGTTCTTTATTCAATCCTCGTATTTGTTTCATATGCTCAGCATATTCCTATGTACACAACTTATGTTTTTAATATGTGGAAAGTGACCTACTTGATGATTTTTATCGCACCACTTTGCCAGCAATTTGTCCATGTCCTCAGGGTCGTACTTCTGTAGAATTAGTCCCGCTCTCGCCTTCACTATGGTAGGAGTATCATCGACCTGAATTTCGAGTTTTCTTTTCAATTTATATCTCCACAACTTCAGCTTCTTGCCCATGTCTCTATACAAATCCTTTTTGTCTTCCGCAATATTATATTCAGCGGGGAGGTAGAAATGCTTATACATTAGTTGAAAATTGAGAAATTAATAACCTCAAATTATATTTTTACCTTCAAATATATCTTTTAGAAAATAAATTATATATGCTATATATGATAAATTGATTACATCTAAATTACACATACCATCAATGAATTATAGAAATCCTCCTTCACATTTTCTGGTACCTTCATCCAGTTATCTGATATATAGATAAACACACCATTCTTAACAAACTTGCCGGTCATACGTCTAAATTTTAGCCCGCTTTTTCCTACAAGCTGCCACCCACCATTATACTCTAGTATGACCATTTTTCCCTCTTGGAGATCTCACAACTTGTGGGAGTCACTTACTTTCACCATTTCGAACTTATCATTTGCATCTGCATTTGGTAAGTTTAACGTAATTAGACCTCTTAAACTAATAAAATTTAATGAAATTTACTAGCTACCGAAATTTAATGAAACTAAATATTGATAAAATTTTTAAGAACATATATAAATGGGGAAAATACATTTTACCCCCTGAAGTATCCATTGATTTTCACTTTTACCTCCAAAGTTTCAAATGTGACACTCAACCCCCCCAAACTTTCAAATTGTGGTAATTTGACCCATTTGGCCTATTTATTCCCAAAATGCCCCCATCACATTTTTTTAAAATAAAAAATCCAAAAAAAAGAAAAAACCCCAAAAAAATATAAATATATGTTGGGGTGGCTGAACCACCCTATAGGTGGTGGCCGGCCACCTCGTTTGGCCTAGGGTGGTTCGGCCACCCCAAGACTGGCTAGCATAGATACATACCTATTGTCCAAACCTCGTCGATACCTAGCACTCGTTGAGTAGGGTCATCGAGCTGTGGCTCCTTTGTATCAAAACCGTCGTCCACATCTACCTCATGTGGAGATACCGGCCGCTCCACGTCTGTAGCATCATGCATAGGAATATAATCCATATACCCCATCTCAGCAACCATACCTTCCCGACTATATGGATTTCGCCTAAAGCCCCCAAAAACATTGGGCCGACTTGGTTACTATATATATATAACCCTAGCTAATTAAATAATTTACTATATATGTAACCCTAGCAAGCCTAGATATAATTGATTAATTAAAATTAGTTACCATAGGATACTATATATATATAACCTTAGATAACCCTGTATTTAAAATATTTTTAAAATAAATTAAAAATTATTAAAATTAATTAATTTTTCAAAAAAATTTAAATTTTTATATGATGGCCATAAGGTGATGTGCCATTATTGCACGTTACCATGTGGTGACGTGGCATTCTGCCACGTCACTATAAGGTAACGTGCCATTATGGCATGTCATTGGCATTATGCCACACATTACTAATGGCAATAGTAACATGCCACACTTTGCCACGTCACCAAATGCCGATTTTTTTGTAGTGTAGCAGCTTTGTTAAACTTCTTAGCTCTCCACAAAGAGAAGGTAGTTAAGATGTTAGTTAAATCACCATTTATCCAAAAAAACTTAAACGGATTCAAAATAATAAATTTAATAATTTAATTAATATTTTAACTTAAAATGTCTCAAGAAAGTGTAGTATTTGTTAAGGGCTCACCAAAAGATGGTGGCAAACTGTTTTCTAGGAATGCCTTGGAAATCATCATTTGTCCTATGCTCCAAAATCCAAATAACTACTCCCACTGCAATAAAAAATAAACTTGTGACAAACCATATAATTGGGATAAATGGTCTCAAAAAGGCCCAAGCACTAGAGTTGAGCTTTTGAATTGGGGCCACTACAACGAGCCCTCGATATATGGCTGTGTAAAATCTACCATCTTTGTCCGGTTGGTGGTAATTGTAATGTCACCAACCACAGCATCGAATTCCTATATGGAAGTAGAAATCATGTGAATTAGGAATATATAGTATATCATGTAAATACTTAAGTTGGTAAAAAAGCATTATAAAAAAAATGCCAAACACAAGACAAAAACTGTTTTCACTTTTATCTTGCATCATAACATTTTTTTCAACCAAAAATTGAAAACACGCCAAATCACATTAACTTACGTTCGTTGTGATCTTCTTCAGAAGATTATCATATCTAGGAACTCTGTGTCCATCTCTAAATGGAATGAATTTATACGGGAGTGCATATGGTAATAATGCCAGTACTGCAGCGTTAAATACATCAATGCAATAACCATGAAAGACATTAGTGCCATATACTAGGGCAACTAATTCATGAAAACTAATTCGGACTAGGACTCCAACTTGTAATTGCTTTTCGTTGCTTGAGAATGCCCACTCTTGAGGCTTTTCAGTTGTTTGTCTTGGCCAGATTACACCATATAGTTGTTGATTTGAAAGGGAAAGATTTATTTGTCCATTGAACTCTTCTGGGGGCATAATTGACAAGCTAGAAGAATTGGACCAATAACCGATTCTCCTTATCCCAGCCGTGCCAATGACATTGATGACTTCATATGCATTGCGAATTAGGTTTCCAACTGAAGTGAATTTGATTGGGCCATGCACTTACACCACTTATGTTCATCTCTAAAATGGCATTAAGCAACATGTTCCCCCCATCAAAGATGCTCAAGCTATCAAAATGCAAGTTCCCTCCATGAAACTTAGTTAATCTTGTATCATTTGAAAATGAAATATTTCCCCCCTAGTTTAAAAATGCGTCAAGTGCTTAAGCAAGAAGCCAAACAGTGTTGTAAGCATACAGACCATAAATATTTAGTCCAAAAAGCCTGCCTATCAAGTTTCTCCATCTCGAAACAAATTTCCTCGAGTTTTGAATCTAGAGTGTGCATACACAATGTAAGAACACCTTGAATACTATATGTTGCCCCTAGAGAGAGAGAAATTTATGTGTTAAGTATAGTAGAGAGCCAGTCAGTAGCTATCCACACATATCCACTTTTCATCACCCCATCTTCTGTGCCACATCAACTACCTCTAAACCCCAAGTAGCATATATGTGGAGGATAATTATCCTTGACTCCTTCAACAACACCTTAAGCAATGCATTAGAGACTTCATTCTGGCTTACTTTAGGCCTCATGGGTGCTTTGTACGAGATTTTACAATGTTTATCGGCAAGGTCACCTAATGCAGCAATCCCATTTCTGTCATGATCATCATCAATAGATTGCTATTACATCTCGCCATTTGTACTAGCTTACAATTTCTACTACAGTAGACATCTAAAAGAGGTCATTTTGTGTTGTCCTAACAAAGTAAGGGAATTGGTATGAATTTAGGGTGAGGTTTAAAGCTGCAAATGATAAAAAAGGGACTTGGAGGTCTTTTTCAATATCCTCCACTCCTGCCTAGCCTGGGTAATGCACTTATAAGACTGCATTATATATTGACTCCCCAATAATGCATCTAGGCCCACTCAAATTTGGTATTCTCCTTAATTCTCACCATTTATTTATTTATTTTTGAGAAAAATTCTCACCATTTATGATATCTAAATTAACACCATCAAAATTTTCAGTATTTGGAAATATATTTTCTTCCAGTACATAGGTTTAGACTGCTCAATGAATATTCAAGGTCATAAGAATATTAATACGATTAGAATCGGCTCATTTCACAAGCTCATGGGAAAAAAAAATTAAAATGAACAATATTAAAGCAAAACGTCTGTAGCACCTTAATTTCTTTCTTTTTTTTTTTTTGACATGTCCACACAAGAGGAGGGAGGGGGATTCGAGCTAGTGACATTTACTTTATTAAGTATGATCTCAACCGATTGAATTACCTCTTGGGGATTATAGCACCTTAATTTCAAAGCCTAATTAATGGCACACCACATTTATTAACGTTGATTGAAGGAAATTTTATACATTATTATATTACCACAACATTTACATTTTTTTTTATGATAAAGTCAACATACCTCCATTAAATTGTCACTCAATTGACAATGTACTCCCAAAGTTTTTAATTGTAACAATGTCTCTCAAACTACCAAAACATTGTCAATTAATGTACCCCCAAGGTTAGCAAAAAGATAAAAATACCTCTACAAAATTAAAATACATATATTAAAAATAATTAATTTTTCTTAAAAATGAAAATTTTAAATAAAGAAAAAGAATTTATTTTTTTATTTAAAAAAGAAATTTATTTTTTTTAAACTGAAATTTTTATTAAAAAAAAAAACTATTTTTTTAAATTAAAGAACGAAAATTTTAAATATTTTTTAGAAAGAAAATAAATTTTTATTTAATTTTTTTAATTTGGCCACCCCTTTGATTTTTGTTTTCTTTCAATTTTAGTTTTTTTCTAGAAGTTTTAATAAGTTTTGTTTTTATTTTACTAAGAGTAGTTTCATCATTGGGGGGACATTGACAATGTTTTGGTAGTTTATGGGAGACAATGTCATAATTGAAAGTGTGGGGGGAAAGGGGTGACATTTTCAATTAAGTGGTAGTTTGAGGGGGTATGGTTTTATTATTATTTATAAGTTTTTAACCACTCCATTTACATTTATATACAATGTATTGATCGTAATACCATACATCACCCCTCGATTCATATCCTATCTCTCAAAGTCTATGTAGTGTGGTCTATTATGAATATTAGTTTCTTGGTTGAGAAACCCTAACTAGCACATAAACTTTGGAGGATAAGAGATAAATGAAAGTGACAAATAGAATTACTCATTTATTGCACCAAGCCCAATATTTAACAAAAAAGTTAATAACCCTACATGAAAATACATTACTTGACTAAAGCAACGTGAAGTAACTAACGGTTACTAATTAATTATTTGGTGCTAGGGAAGTAGGTTGTCCTAATTTCAATATTAAAGGAAAGTTGCGAGGTCCATCACATATTAAGCTGCTCGAACTAACTATATATGCTTCATCGCCAAGATAAACACATAACAACCTTTGAAACATTTATAGATTCATCTTCATCTAATCTTCTTCCACTTGATATCCTCTTCCTTCACTTTCTATTTAATCTGCTTTCGTTTGCCTCTTCCACAACTTTGCTTTCCTTTTCTTTAATAAATGAGAGAAATGATTGTGAGTCCCGGCCAGAATGTCTCATATACTGGTGAACCATCTTAACAAGATATAAAAGTAGAGCAAGCACACAAGCTGAGCCACACAATAAAAAGAGCCCCCAGAAACTTGTAAGTGGAAGGCGGTCTATGTCTTGCTTTGCTCCTTCTAGGTTGCAAGCTTTTCTTGCAAGCCACTTGTCATGAATCTTTTGTAATTCCCCACTCTCTGACAGCTTTAATATTGCAATTGACATATCAACTGCTAGGGGTGACTCCCGTGGAAAAGCCTAATCAATGAAAAATGTACTAATTTGTTACCATAAGCTGAAAACCATAAGATCGATAACCAATTTTTGAAATACATAATCTCACAAGTTAAACATCACAGGTTGATTATGCTTTATCATTATGCATGGGTCAAATTATATTTACTATTCTAATTAATGTGCATTGTGCAATCTAAACCTTTACCCTAACCAATTTAATAGAGATATTTTTCTCCTTTCAAATGCAAAAACCATGTTCAGGTTTGGAGAAGTAGCATAGGCTTTGAAAAGAGTTTTGAAAAAGAAGTGAAAATTAAGAATTGATTTGATAGTTTTAAATTTGGGGAAATTACACTTTACCCCACCCATTTTCACTTTCACCTCCAAAATTTCAAATATGACACTTAACCCACCCCCCAACAAAAAACTTTCAAATTGTGGTAATTCGACACCTTTGGCCTTTTTATTCCCAAAATGCCCCCATCCAAAAACAAAAAACCAAATATATATATGTTAGGGTGGCTAAACCACCCCCAAGGCTCAAGGGAGGGCCGAACCACCCCCTTGGGCCCTGAGGATGGTTTGGCCACCCCCAAACGGCCGGCCTGGGTGTGGCCGAACCACCCCCAGGCCAAACGAGGTGGCCGGCCACCGCCTATGGGGTGGTTCGGCTACCCCAGCATAGACTTTTAATTTTTTTTTGATTTTTTAAATAAAATATGTGATGAGGGCATTTTGGAAATAAAAAGGTCAAATGTGTTGAATTGCCGTAATTTGAAAGTTTGGGGGAAGGGGTTAAGTGTCACATTTGAAACTTTGGAGGTAAAAGTAAAAATTGGTGGATAGTTCAGGGGGGTAAAGTGTAATTTTCCTTTAAATTTTTAAAAAGTGTTATATGTGGAATTCATTTGATAAAGTTTTGAGTAGTGTTTCTAAAAGCGAAAACCTAAATAATGTTTTCATAAAAACAAAGAAAAAAAAGTTGTAGTTTTCATGGTGGTGGCCGCCTCGTGACTAGCAATCACAATGGTATTCTAACGACCATTGCAGGATCACTAGATGGTCTTGGTGGCCACCACAGAGTTGCTAAATCCACGGTGTTGCTAAACGGTCATAGCCACAAGACCAAGAGAAATAATGAAATACTTGGTATGATACTTACAAAACCCCATCCCATTTTGGTGAACTCTTGACCTACTATACCAAATTCACATCTCGTGGAGAGGAAGAGCTCCATATGTGCTCGCGATTCAACTATTGCAGCAACGCCACCCTTTTTGGGGCCATCGTTCAAGGCTTTCTCAAATTCTTCTTCCATGTCAAGAGGAACAAGTCTAGATTTATGTATGTTGAGCTCATCAAGTAAATAATTTTCAGTATATGTACCACGCTGGTAACCAATGCGATCATTGCTTGTTATTAAACTTTCAATTCCTTTGACAGAGTAAGAAAGTTGTTCAACTGTGAGGCTTGAGGTCAGGCTTGCAATGTAATTGGAATTGAGTATTAGAGCTACAAAAAGCCATATTAGAAGCACAAAGCGACCAAGAGAGCTGTCAATCTTTTCTCCTACATAAAAGAGGGAATGAGTTGCATGCATGTATATAAGATGTTTTGTGCATGTGAGAAATAGCCAATGAAGACAAAGTAGTGCATTTTACTTACTATGAGCAGCAAACAAAGTTGAAAAGCTAAACCTGCAAAGTAAATCATGAAATTAGCAATTCGGGGACTTCAATCAAGATTTAAGAATCTATCAAGCATAAAGGAAAAGTTTTTAAGTATAGAATTTATCTTCTTGTAGTGTAGTAGGCATGTCTAAACTACTCAAGTGGCCAAAGAGGTAGTTAAGACTTTTTTTTTTTAAGTAAGATCTTTCCACAAAAAGGAGGTAGCTAGTTAAAATTTAAATTGACAAAGAATGATAAATTTAATTAATATTTTATTTTTTTACTTGTAATTATTAATATTTTAACTTAAAACATTATGAGAAAGCGTAATATTTGTTAGGGACTTACCATAGGATCGTGACACATTGTTTTCTTGGAGAGCCACAAAAATCGTCATTTGTTCTGCGCTCCAAAATCCAAAAAACTATTCCCACAACAAGAAAAAATAAACCTGAAACACACCACATCATTGGAGTAAATGGTCTCAAAAATACCCAAGCATTAGAGTTCTGCTTTCGAATTGGGGCCACTACAACGAGCCCAGTCTCGATATATGGCTGTGTAAAATCCACCATCTTTGTCCGGTTGGTGGTAATTGCAATGCCGCCAACTGCAACATCGAAGTCCTGTATGGAAGTGGAAATCTGATGAATTAGGATCACAAAGCATATTGCATACTTAAGTTGGTAAAAAAACATTATCAGACAATCCAAAATACAAAGCACAAATTTTTTTTCACATTTATCTTGCATCAAAACATTTTTTTGACCAAAAACTAAAAACACCCCCAAATCACATTAACAAACGTACTAAAATTCATACTTACACCCGTTGTAATCTTGTACAGAAGATCTGTGACTGTTGGATTGATATGTCCATCTCCGAATGGAATGAACTTATATGGGACTGCATATGGTAATATTTCCAATGCAGCATTAAATACATCAATGCAATACCCATGAAAGATATCAGAACCATCTACTTGGGAAACAAATTCACGAAAAGAAATTTCAACTGGGACTCCAACCCGCAATTGCCTTCTATTGCTTGAGAATACCCACCCACGAGGCTTTTCAATTGTTTGTCCCGGCCAGACTACACCATATAGCTGATTTGAGCGAGAACGATTTATTTGTTTGTTGAGCTTTTCTGGAGGCACAACTGACAAGCCGGAAGAATTGGACCAATAACCAATTCTCCTGAACCCTGTGCCAATGACATTGATGACTTCATATGCAGTACCAATGAGATTCCTATCTGAAGTGAACTTCATTAGGCCACTTACACCACTTATATTCACCTCTAAAATGTTAGTAAGCAACATGTTCCCACCGTCAAAGATGCTTATAGCATCAAAATGCAAGATACCTCCATGGAACTTGGTTAATCTTGGATAATTTGAAAATGAAATATTTCCCCCTCGATTTAAAAATGTGTCAAGTGCATGAGCAAGAAGCCAAACAGTGTCATAAGCATACAAGCCATAAGTATTTAGTCCGAAAAGCCTGTCTGTCAAGTTGCTCCATCTCGAAACAAATTTCCTTTTGAGTTCTGAATCTGGAGTGTGCATACGCAAGGTAAGAACCCCTTGAATACTATCCCTCGCCGCTAGAGGAAGATTCTGTGTCAAGTACAGTAGAGAGCCAATCAGTAGCTATCCACACATACCCACTTTCCATCATCCCTATGTTTTGTGCCACATCAACTACCTCTAGACCCCAAGTAGCAAGTATGTGAAGGATTATTACCCGAGATTCCATCAACGCCACCTTAAGCAATGTATTGGTGATTTCATTCCGCCTACTTTGGGGCTCATAGGTGCTCTATATGAGATTTTACAACGTTTCTCAGCAAGCTTATCACTTAATGCAGCAACCCCATTCCTTCCATGATCATCATCAATATAAATTGTTATTACATCTCGCCATTCGTAGAAGCCTACAATTTCTGCTATAGCAGACATCTGAAAGATGTCACTTTGCGTTGTCCTAACAAAGTAAGGGAATTGGAGTGAATTCAGGGTGGGGTCTGTTGCTGCAAAGGATAATAAAGGCACTTGGAGCTCATTCACAATATGTGAAATTACATTGGCCATAACTGATTGTTGGGGACCAACTATGGCCACTGTATCATTCTCCATAAACTGCAAAGCTGTAAAAGAACAATGAAAAGTATAATGTGTCTGATATTCTATGAGGATGGAGCATAAATAGAAAACATAAAATTAAAAGCTTAAGGTGCATTACAAAGTCATTTTCCTTAAGAAAATAGTTGCCCCTATCAAATCTGTTGAATTAGTATGTAAAGGGTTTCAGCAAATATTTCTTTGGAATACAATGAAGCTCAAAAACACCTTTGTAGTTTAATTGCATTTTGCACAAACAAAACCAGACTTGAACATGCAGATTTTTTATTCTAAGCAAGAAAGAGACTCGAATTTTTAGAATAAATAACATTTTTGGAAAGACTAAAGAAGATAGTTTTCCTGTGTTACCGGTTTGAAGTGGACAATTTATAGTGTTAAAACAACAACTTTTAAGTGAACAGACATTTAATTTCACAATTAACAGTGATAAGTTGTCTCCTTTTCCCTTTCACCCTTGTTGAGTGAACAAAAAAAAACAAAACAAAACAGTGATAAGTTGTTATTTTAACAGACACTTACTTTTAATCAATAGATTAAATTATTATTAACAATTATTTAATTATAACCATTAGATCGTAATTGTTAGTAACGTTCACTTGATTTGATCTTACAGTTAATTAACTTTACTAACAATCCAATAAATACAACTGTTGGATCTACCTAAGAAGGATCGTGTGGTCGAGGCGAAACCACCATATCATATGCTCACGACCGTCCAAAAATAAACAGTCATCACTTTAAGCCCCAATGCTTCGTGCAAAGTACCAAGTCAATGCACCATTAAGACACCACTAGCACCCTACAGTCCACTGTCACGCGCTCGTCCAGTTCATACAAGCATAGTTTGCTTTAATGCAAATACACAAGTGCATATACGTACCTACTTAGACGCACTCAATCTCTTATTTTAAAGCTCTTTATAACCTTCAATTTAAAACATTAATCGTCAAACCGCAAAGTATTTATATATTAATTTTAAAAGTTCTTTAACATGACTTGGCTAATTAAAGGAAGCAATGAGAAAATTGTGAATGAAGAAATTAATAAGAGATATCTCTTATTGGAAAAGGAGAACCTTGGTCTTTGCTCTTTGTGGAATCTGCCTGCAGATGTGCTCTGCTGAAATTTTTTGCTGGTTGGTGTTGGCTGGTTGTTTTTTGGTTCTCTTGTTCTGTTTCTGGTTCTTTTTAGTTGCTGGGCTGTTTCTGATGTAAGGCTTTAATTTTTGGCCTTTGGGTGGGGTTTGTTGTGCTGGTTTTTTGTGGCAATTCTGCAGATTTTATTTGCTGCAGAATGTGTCTGCTGGGTGGTTGTGGCTGGTTGTAATGTGTTTTCTTGTTCTGTTTGTTTCCTTTTACTTGCTGATGTAAGGCTTTAGTTTTTTAGGCCTTGGGTGGGGTTTGTAGTGCTGGGTTTTAAGTGGTTTTCTGCAGTCAGTTTGTACTGCAGTTTGTGTTTTGGTTGTTTGTTAGTCGTTTTAGGCTGGTTGTGCTTTAATGAAATCACTTATTCATCAAAAAAAGATGTTTAAGAGGATGTACCTTCAACGATTCCCAGAAACCCGCTAGATTGTTTAGTATCCTGCATGGCAAGTTTGAGTTTAGTTCCTTTTAGAACTGCAGGATTTGAATTCACATCTTCGACTGCAGCTTCTATCGCAACTTTTGCAACTTTCCCAATGGAAGAATTGAGAGACAAAATAGCGCCAATGTTAACAACACTCGGTCTTGTAGAAACACGGACACCCGCAGCAGTGCCAATGAAAAGGCCATAGCAGAAAATCAGCAGCAGAAGCCAAAATATATTCATGGTGGCCAGCCGTTTTCCGGCCACTACCAAGACACCAAACAACCTAGCAGTCATAAACCATGAAAATAAGACAAAACATACATATTCTGTTAGTTTTTGGCTACGTTCATCACAATGGTCTTGCACCCGTACCAGTGCCAACGAAACCTCTGGAGTTGCTCTTCTCGTTCAGATGGAATCGTAGATCGAACTGAATTGATTTCATGACCTCCCTCAGATTTGCTCTGCGGCCAACTGTCACAAGAATCTAAAGAGAGAAGAGGCCAGGAGCGGTTAAGTATGAAGATGATTAGATGAAGATCTATATATGAAAAATGAAGCGAACATCAGATAGAGAAAGATCAAAGAAAGAAAAATATTGTTACATTAGAGAAGGAGATGAAGATGTATTAATAAATGCAAGTGTGACAATATTATTAGGTGAAAATATTAAATGGTAGTTTTAATTTTAAATTATAACAAATACCAAACATTAGGGTCACGTGGCCCTTTAGTGTGTTGTTGAAGTTGCAAAAGGTTCTAGGCTCTCACGTGGATTTTTCTTATCAATGTTATTACACTTTGTACGTGGAGGCACAACATAATGATCACTGTTACATTTACAACCACTTAAAATATAAATTAAAAAATATTAAAAAGGAAAATCAAAGGCTATGGTCCATGGAAGAAGATGTAGTGTATGGACAGGGGAGTTGGGCAGCATGCATGAAGTATACAAGGCTGAGAGCCTGCGACTCGAGAGGGAAAGGTTAGGACTCTTAAACAGACATACATACAAATACAAATACGTGTGGTGCGTATTTTACGTGTGTATATATATATACATACATATATAAAGCCATGAAGATCGAAATGATTGAAACTTTAAAGACAATCCTCTTTCAAGCATATGTTAATTAACTTGTCGCAAGAAACAAGTACGACCTTTAAAAACTACTTTAAAAAATGGGAAGTTTAATGTTGTTGTTTTGTGCTTAGATGGAGATCAAGAGTAGGAAGGTAATCAGGTGGAAGAGTCAACATCCGGACACAAGTCAATATTCATGACGTCTGAAGATGAGGTGTTTGTGGCTAGTAGCAGCCCCCACTTACCATCAAAATTGGGTTCATATATATATAACTAGTTGGAGGGCACGTGCAAGGCATGTGCTTGGTTTCCGGTGTACTATATTTTTGTGATTCTTAACATTAACAATAATAATTTCATAAACAAAACTATTCCATAATATCATTGTTTCATAAACTTATTAATCCATTCTAAAAAATTGCACGTGAATACCATTGAATCTTTGTTAAGACAATCAAGTAGGCCAGGCTTTAAAGACATACAAGAACCCAACCGCACATGAAACACACAAGATGTTATTCCAACTGCATTGGTGGGTTGGTGCTTCTATGAATGCTCTATGGAAGAGCCACAAACTATAAATTTCATTATCCATGACTTGAAAAATTGCAACAATATATACCACATAGCATACACCCTAAATAATTATCGAGCAATTCATGGCATAAAAAAAACAAAGAACAGTTGACATAATTGTGAAAGCACATTTGATCCACATATTTGAGATATATAAACAAACATTTCAAATCAGACACAAACATTTCAGGTTGACAAGCATCAGATTGACAAAATTTATACATAATAATACCATATTCACTAATGCAAAAAGATTTGCCAGACTTCGCCCATTTGAGGTTCACAACTAAGCAAGAAACAACATGTCTAAAAAGCAGGACCTTAGTATGATTGGTTGCCCACCAAAGAAGAGATTTTTAGCTTTGGACTCATTCACATGAACGAAGATCAAAATAAAACTAAGCCTTGCTACAAAGGAATTAAAACAACAGATACAGATTTTTAAAAATTGAGCATGAAAGTATTGAAAGGATGAATATGCAACTACAATTGTTTGGTATTGGGAGAACGTGTGATGGTATAAATCGACAGAAAACATAGAATAATCATTTTGTGAATCAATGTCATTTCATATGAATAATATAAAGGAAAGAAACTATGCATTATGAATAAAAAAATATGTTGGCAAGTATGAAAAAAATTTTAATTAGATATACAATTGTTTGGTTTTTGGAGAACATGTGATGGTATAAATCAGAGAAAACATAGAATAATCATTTTGTGAATCAATGTCATTTCATATGAATAATATGAAGGAAAGAAACTATGCATTATGAACAAAAAAATATGGCAAGTATGAAAAAATTTAAAATTAGATAGCTAAAAAATAGATTAAGTAAATATACCTTAAAAGGTCAATCAAGGCACTGAAAATGATATGTTCGGGGATAATTGGAGGATTACAATTTTACTGGGCCTGGAAAAAAAGTTTAACAAAATACATAAATAAAACATCTATTTTTTTCAATATTCCAGTAAAAATTAACCACGAGATGTACAATGAAAAATAGATTAAGTAAATATACCTTAAAAGGTCGATCAAGGCACTGGAGATGATAGATTTACTAGGCTTGGAAAAAAATTTAACAAAATACATAAATAACAAATCTATTTTTTCAATATTCCAGTAAATATTTGCATTATGGGAAAAAAAAAATGTTGGCAAGTATGAAAAATTTTAAAATTAGATAGCTAAAAAATAAATTAAGTAAATATAGCTTAAAAGGTCGATGATATGTTCGGGGATAATTGGAGAATTACAATTTTACTGGGCCTGGAAAAAAAGTTTAACAAAATACATCTATTTTTTCAATATTCCAGTAAAAATAGGTTTATTGGGCCTGAAAAAAAAGTCTAACAAAATCCATAAATAACAATTATATATTTTCAATATTCCAGTTAAAATTAACCCCAAGATGTACATAAAAACCACAGGAAAAAATAAGCTCAATTAAGCATACATCAATCAAATAAAAGAAATAAACCCAAACATAGATGACGAAAATACCCAAATGATTTTTGAGCTGACCATTGTACACAGAGACAAAAGGGTAACTTAGCACCATCAAAGAAAGACTCACTATTCAGCCATGCTGAAATGGGTGTCAATGAGAAATTTACAAAATTCCTTGCAAAAACAAAATAAAATTCACCAGAAACCCAAAAAGAAAAATATAACATATGAAGATGCTCTGGACAATCGCAGAAACAGCTAACAAAAAAAAAATTAAACAAAACCAATCAAATTTATCAAATTTCACCCTGAAAAAATCGGAAATTTATCTATAAAAGTCATACTCTGATCTCTTTGATACACCTCTATTTCAAATAAAATCCACTGAAAGAATTGTCAAAAACCCACAAAACTCAAGAAACCCTGAGAGCACAAAAGAAAGGGAAAAATATAAAAAAGTCCTCCAAATTACCAGTCGTTTACGATTTAGCTCTAAAGTTTTAAAAGTGATAAAGTAGTCCTCTAAACTACCAAAAAGTTGCATTTTAGCCATTCCGTTAGTTGTTACCGTCAAAGTGGATGGAAAAATCAAAACTACGTCGTTTTGGAGATTGTAAGTTACCAAAATGCCTCTTAGAGGAAATTAAAAAAAAAAAAAAAAAAGCAAAGATCAAAACGAAGCCGTTTTGGGTAAAATTAGGGTTTAAAACGAAAGAACCCTGTCTAGCAGCTTCGTCACTTCGTCTTCTTCATCAGTTCACCCTTCCCGTTCGTCACTTCCCTTCCCCCTTCTCCACGCAGCTGCCCAACCTTCATGTGAAACCTACTCCTCTCCCTCAATTCAAAGGAAAAAGAAGAGGACACTAATAGAAGATCTACGGGGGAGAACCCACCCTTGTTTAACGCCTGTCGGTCACCTTCTTCATTCTCTTTTCTTCTTCATTTTCTTTCTTCTCTCCAAGCTGCAACAGGAATGGCCGGAGGAAAGGATGCCGGCAGAGGGAAAGGACGCCGGAAGTTGGCGCTAGACCATGGGTGGTCGGAGGTTAGGCAGAAGCTCGCCGGAGACGACTAGAAAGCACTGGAAAAACACCTCAACTCGCCGGAAACTTCCAGATTTCAACAGAAATTTTCTGGGTTTGCTCTTCCCGCTTTTTCTTACGAGTTTACAGAGAAATAGAAGTTTACAGGGGAATAGAAACACAACAAAACAAAACTAAGAAAACAATAGAAGCAAGAAATTACAACAAACACGGAAGATTAAACATTCCAGTACTAAGCAACCATGGACAACCAAAAACAAACACCAGAAAAATGGTGGAGAAGAAAGTCCTAAACGAACGAAACTGCTGGGACTAGGGAATTATCACTTACCAAAACGGCGCATCACTTACCAAAACGGCGCCGTTTTGGTAAGTGTAAGGAATTATTATGTCAAGCAACACGACATCGTTTTGGGGCTTTTTTAAATTGATTTTTTTTCAAAATGGCATTTTAGTAACTTAACCTCAACAAAATGATGTAGTTTTGATTTTTCCATTCACTTTGACGGTAACAATTAACAGAGTTGCTAAAATACAACTTTTCAATAGTTTAAAAGCTATTTTACTACTTTCAAACTTTGAGGTTAAATAAATGGCAGTATTTTAAGGAGCTTTTTTATATTTTTCCCCAAAAGAAATTAAACCCTCACCTTCTCTTTCTTTCACCTTTAGTGTGCATGAACTGCACCAAATCTCTGCTAAGCAAACGGTTCGGCACGAAGAAAGAAATTTCGAACAAAGGATCGGAACTTGCTGATAGGAAAGGAGAGAAAAACAAAGCAATGTCTGGAACTAACCGTCGTTTTCTGAGAGAGAGAGAGGGAGAGAGGATGCTTAGAAAGGATTGGGAATTTGGGAGGCTTAAGTAGGAGATGATGGGAGTAGAAGGTGAAATACCCAAAAGCCCATAAAATTGCTTAGAAAGTCGATGGGATAACAAGGGCAAAAGAGTGATGCTAAAGTTTAAAAGACACAAATAACCTCGCACAATTTAAACATGAAGAACAAACAAAAGGGCAAAATGGTATTTGATTATCAAATAAAATGACACTATTCTTGTCACATCGCCTCTTTTTATATAGCTATTAGGGATAAGATGAAGTGGCTAGAATAATTGAATTTGTTGTGGCATAGCAGGTCTTTTGGTGAAAGATAAAGTAATACAAAGATGATATCGACAAGGTTACATCAGATGCACAAAAGCTTGATGGATAGATGCTATACATTTCATCTAGAGTGGAGAGATCCTTGTCCAAATAAAGGCCACTTGCATTATCTGAAATTATACCCACTTAATTGGGCTCCTTTATATTTTTACTTTGTTTAGTCTCTTTCAATATGCTCCACTCCTGCCCCGCCTGGGTAATGCACGCACTAAGACTGCATTATGCCATTATTGACTCCCCAATAATGCATCTAGGCCACTCAAATTCTTTATTTATGATTTCTAAATTAACTTTCATTGAAATTTTCAGTACTTGGAAACATATTTTCTTGATACTTCACAAGCTGATGGGTGAAAAAATTTAAAATGAACAATAAAACGAAACGAATGTTCCATTCATATGTAGGTTGTAGCACCTTAATTTCAAGGCCTAATGGCACAATACATTTATTAAAGTTGATTGAAGGAAATTTTATACATTAATAATATTACCACTCCATTTACTTTTTTTAAAAAAAATTTATTTATAAGTTTTGAACCACTCCATTTACATTTATAAACAACATGTTTCAATAACATACACCAATATTGAGATACTAACTGCAGCCACAAGTAGTTCTTAAGCAATTAGAAGAGGCCAAAGAGGCATTCAACATTGGTTTTGAAATACTTCTGAAAGCATTCCTCTTCCCTGCAGTATCTGTAAATAACTTTGTATACTTGGATTAGAAGTCTTGGAAATCGACTTGCAAAGTAGATATCATATCCTTCAGGAACTGGTCCTACAAGCTCCTAAAATATCCGCCAAAAACAGAAAAATTAATATCAGCTACAGGTGTACCAAAACAAGATTTACCTAAAATAATCAAATTAAATGGCCTGAAGATATCCAGATTGTACTATCACACCAATATGTCACAAATGGAAAATAAATTTCTTGATTGGAGTAGCAGCCTAGTTTTTATAATTAAATGCTCTAGTAGCCTTAAGCTATCAGAGTGGGATAGAATTTATCTATTTTATTTTTAACAAAAATCAGTTATCTTTAGAAGAAGGAAAAAAAAAAAAAAAGAAAGGAAGAAGACTTGGAAGAAAACAGAGACTTCAATGATTGATTTCTGTAGGGTCCAACTAGAACACTTGGGAACATGGATCGAAAATAGGGTAACATGATTGCATCAAGAAGATCTAATTTAAAACTAATCTTACTATTCACAATCGATACAGAAGCTTAGATGATAATAAGACAAATATTAACCAATTTAAGTAACTAAAGCTTAAGAATTTCTTAGCAGGGCCAAATAGCCTAACAATACCAGATGATAGGCCAAATAGCCTAACAATACCAGATGATAGTACGGTTATGTATTTGAAAATTGCATGAAGGAGATCTAGATTAAAACTAATTTACAATTCAAGAACTGCCCAAAAGTTTTTAAAATATAAATCGAATATTTATCAATCTAAGTAACCAAGGCTAACAATGGTCGTTTCAAAATGGATTATCAAACTGTCCAATCCTACAAAGAACAATAGTTAGTCTCTTGACCTATTTAAGGAGAAGGTTCCAGTTTTGGTTTAGGTTTAGGTTTACCAATACGAATTCACTCATAAACAGACCATATTCAGGATGAAGACCTAATTCTACCATTTCATAAACTTTTCTTTTAAAAATTAAGTCATCATTCATAAAGCAACTATCTCGTAATAACATCACTGTAGCACCATCCATAGTATGCAAGAAAACCATTATTAACTATCAAAACGAAAATATTTCCTATTTAAAGAAAAGTAATACTCAAACCTTAATTCAGGGTCAGGGTTTAATAAACGATAAATAAGATCCATAGCTTCAGGGATATGTTCAACCAAAAAGAGGTCCATTTGGTTCTTCACAATGTTGATATCACGTTCAAGATGATTGCCAAATGGATGTCTACCTCCAGTGATGCAGAAAAAAATGACACAGCCTAAACTAAATAAATCTACAGCACGTGTTTGGCGCCCATGAAGAAGTTGTTCTGGTGCTTGCCAACCAGAACTACCACAACCTGCATTAAGTCATTAAATGTTAAGCTAATAATTTGAATAATGGTTAAGATTTCATGGATAGATATTAAGATATAACGATGTACAATGCACATTAAGAGAGTTCGTGACACACTGCTCCTAGATCATCTAGTTCCATCATAAACATTCTAGCAATTATCACAACTTGGACCCTACATAATGGCTAATGGATATTTTTAGAAAACTCAACACATAATGGCTCCAATTAGCACTGCATGTAATCAATGTACATGAAGGGTGCAAACCATTGACAGAATAACTAGGTAAGAGTACTTGCCAGTAGCATGATGACCAAGGAAGACATTCTCAACAAGGCGCTTGCTAATGCCCATGTCAGAAAGCTTTGCACATACAGAACTTTCCTTGATTATCAACACATTTGGAGGCTTTAAGTCCCGATGAATTATTCCCAATTCATGCAAATGCACCCGCCCAGAAACCATATCCCTGTGACACAAATTAAAGATTGAGGGTTATGAAGATGTTAATCAAATCTGAACAATGTGATATGAACATCTACTGAACTTTAAAACTGAACAAGAGTATTTAGCCTCAAGTTGTATTCACATGAATCTATTCAAGCCCAAAAGCCACATTTAAAGCATTAAAATCAAATATCAAATAAAATATGCTTCATCCACCTAGTCAGTAAACTTATGGGCAGTTCAGAAGACCACCTGCATGAGTAGTGGCAATTCAGAAGACTTATGGGGCTCAAGGAATATCATGGCTTTTTCTAAAGATGTATGTTTGTGTGTATATGTGTGTGTGTGTGTGTGTGTATGAGTGGGTTTAGGTGAGAGAGGCTACGTAGAAAACATAGCCTCCTCTTTCTCTATTGTCTTCTCATGCAAACCCTACAACATGGTATTAGAGCAAAGGTTCTAAATTCAAACATTGTCTCCATTATTTACCCCCTATTTCAATTAAAATAGTCCACATATTGTTTGGTCCACATGTGACAGGGGAGTGTTAAAGTATTAATTAAATGAATAAATTTAACTCTTTCTATCAACTTAAACTTTTGAGATAAGTGGTGATTTAATAGTTTAGATAAATCAATGCATATTATCATAGAAACAATAAAAAGTTTCATATAAAGCAGGACATGTTAACAATCTCTTAATGTGAAATGTTATATCATCAGTGAGACTTCTAACCAACCTCATAATCTTTAATAATAAAGGTGACAAATAGCCATTTGCTTTCCACAAATTAAGACCGGGCATAATATCCTTCATTGATTCCAAGTGGGATTTATACTCGACCATACCTCTCGTAGCTTGGTCCTTTTTGAACATTGGGTATTGTGAACAATGTAAAGAAATCTGGATCAAATCGTCCAAGCTGCAAGTACAACGCTCTAGAGAGAGATAGACAAAATCTTGATCATACTCTACTCCATACCATCTAACAATGTTTGGATGCCGGTCAGATGCAATAAGATTCTGAATTTCTTTAAAAGCAACATCATTATGAGCTTGGACAAGACGTTTCACAGCAACTGGTTGACCTTCATAGATTCCCTCGAGGACAATGGTACCATTGCTTCCCTTAGCAATTTCTGTGTTTGATACAAATAGTTTACCTATCCTACGTCCATCACAGCTACCATCTAGAAGCTTATCAAGGTGCAACGATATTTTATTTTCACCATCAATATGTGAAAATACATCTCCAATTTCAGATGAAACAAGCTTATCCTCTCAACACTGTCATGCTTTCCCAATTTTCTATTTTTCTTCCTCTTGGAAGATGCAGTTTTTGAGCTAGAATTATGGGGCTGCTCATTCAAGAAAGCTTGTTCTTTAACCACCCAAGCATAGCCTTTAACAACAAGGCCTACAACAAGAATGATAACGAACACAATGATAGACAATGCTGTTGACCTTTCAAAAACATGCTTAACACATGCTTAAGATAAATTTTAATGCCATGCACATTCACAATCCCTGTATCGTCAATCTCCATTGGAGGCAGTGGAAGCATTGCTTGATGAATGTTTGTTTTGGGTTGCAAAGGCAGCATAGAGTTTGGAGTAGGGGCTGGGAGCATAACATTTTCATGTTGAATATCTACAAATTCATCAACCTTGGGCTGTGTAGGAATCATCAGACCTGAAGGAGGCATTAGAAACGTCATATCTTCAAGATGAGCCCCAGGGATTCTTTCAGACCTACAGGATTCTAGCAAATTATGACTCCTATGACGGAAAACAGTGGCTCTTGTGTGACATGACAAAGGGATAGCAAAATCAATGCCAATTTCAGAACCAGGCTTATCTGGAAAATTCAATGGAGCCCCACTAGAAGCATCTAGACAAAGCAAAGAAGCCCCAACTTCAGCAATTGTCATATTCCATGAAGTTTTTTCTGAGTCTCGAGCAAAAGACGTCAATGTATAATCTGTCCTTGTGATGTGTAGTCACAAATCAACAATATCTGGGTTTTTAGGACCAGATTTTACCAACTCTTATTGGCTGTATTATAATATGAAACACTTTGAGTTTCATCACCCCACAATGAGGATGGAGAATCAAATCTATAAGTGCGGATCAGCTTTCCAGTCCTAAGATCAACCTTAAACACAGTAGTTTTCTTAGATCCAAGCATAACAGCTCCATCCTCTGATATGTATGGCGTATTTTTTAAAAATTCATCAATAGTCATTGAAAGTTTCTGCATTAGCAACAGTAAAACAAAAATAAGGTATATCAAAGAAAGTAATCATGGCCAAAAGCTGTATTTACACATAACCAAACCTGGTATCATAATAGATGAACTCATAACAAGGACATCTTTTAGGCAATGCCCAGAAGCATTAATTGATCAGAAGAAAAATAAACCTACGTACATGACAGTTTCTAGCGATTATCAAAGTCAAGCAACTACAGAGGTTAAGTCACAATGAAACGCCTAGAAAATCCTTAGGTGCTAACAAAACAATAATACATGCATTGGAATAATATCAAACTCAAATTCTTCTCCAAACACACTTTTATAAATTTATTTTCCATTGAAAAAAATAATTGTAACAAAGGAATAACACAGCTTGTGATGTGTCAATATGAAATGGTCAAAACTTTTTAATTGATGGGTGGGCCTGGGAGGAAGTGATAACGGGAGGGGGAGGACGAGGGGAGAGTCAACTTATCAATTAAACCCATTGTGCCACAAAAGCCGCCTGATCTTCATACTTCCTCTGTCTTTTGCTTCCCTTGCACCATAAAAAGATCTAAATGCCTCTTAAGAACTTCTCAGAATGAAGTTGGCCTTAGGATCCATCAAAGTTCTGAGTCTCAAGGGGCATTAGTCAAGGAAAGGCAAAGTTTTAACAGGACAAAGGATCCATTAATATGGACAGATTAATTTTTCTACACCTAACAAAAAATGCTAAAACAAAAATCTTCTTCAAATAGCTATGTAGATGGTTTATGCCTTCAGATATGTTATGAGATGAAATAGTGCTCACCAAGAGATCAAGGTTAAGGAAAGTAAAAGACTAGAGAAGATTGGCAAGCAGATGTGACTAAGTTTGTAAACATGCAGATATGGATCCAGAACCTGTAGCTATAGACCCATATTAGAAGACCTTCATCTCAGAAAGGCATTGATATAACAAACACAGAAAACATACCAAGACATACCCTTCTACCAAAGTGCTCGGTGTGCATTATGCATATACAAGCTCCAGTCCTCTCCACAATCTAAGAAGAATCTGCCATTTGTTCCAGGTGCATTTTCTTTATCATTATCTTCTCTGAAAGGAGCCTGATACGAAGTGTAAATTGGTGTTCCTGATGCAAAAGACCAGATAACTCTCTTAGAATTACTCTCCACCAAATGGACTGTCCCATCCAGGCCAGCAATCAGTGCGGTACTATGTTCACTGCTCCCAAAGAAAACAAAAGACAAGGAAATGTAATATCGTTAAATATTCATTTCCCAAGATTCATTATAATGACACATGCAAATTACAAAGAACATATCAGGTGACAACTCCTAACAGTATGTTTGGATTGGGACAGAGGAGAGGAGAAGAGGTTGCGGGTAGATGGGTTACACTCATCCCTGCAGCTCCACTTTTCAATTCCCTCAAATTGGCGAAATTTGAATGAAGAGGATACCTTGTTTAATGAATTTTCTACACTTTTCTTTTCACGCTAGCAATTTATTAAAATATCAACAATGTCTAAACAAACCCTTATCAGTTATCTCATTCTATGGTCAATCCACATAATATCTTAACCTCTCCTCTGCTTCCCTCCCCACAACCAAAACAAGGGGTTACTTTTTATTGTTTGAGACACCCAAACAAAAGAAAATGGATAACTATTCTCCCTCCAAACTTCCCAACACATCGTAAGTAAGACCCCATCAACGTGATTTCTCTGAGAGTCAGGCCCAATTACCTACGAAAGGCCAACTAAAAACGATATTGACTGACTATAAGTTAATCAAAAGTTTTCGATAGCCAAAGAGAATACAATTCGGAACTACAGCGTATCATTTCAAGCATTTTATCCAAACCCTACTGCCATTTCATTTCAACCCAGACGTGTTTTGTGCATCAGCTCACTATAAAAGAGTTTGTACTGTAATTGCTGGACACATTCAACATAATTAAGCAAAACCCTGGTCCAAACCATATTCCTCAAAGATTATTCAAAAAAAAAAAAGAGGATAAAATAAAGAACTTACGGTGCGAGAGACAAGAGAGATCGGCCTGGGCTTCGAGATAAGCCATCCCCGTACGGATTCCAAAGCGATAACTCCTCTACTGAGCTCGAAAACACCGAGACTACGATAAATAATAATACGCATAATATACCAACAAAGTGGGGTTTCATCTGTGAAACGAAACGAGGTAAATTGGAAATTGATGTTGTGGGGTTTGAAGAAAGGGGGCCCGGGAGTGCGCGAGAAGGTTGGAGCCGTGGGAGCTAAGAAGAAGAAGGGTCGAGGTGTAATAGGTACTGTTATAATATATTTTAGTTAGTTGAGAAGGATATAATATAGTTTAGGTTTTTTTTTTTTTTTTTCATGTCCATACAAGAGGGGGAATGAAGATTCAAACTAGTGACCTCCACTTTATTAAATATAGTCTCAACCAATTGAACTACCTTTTGGAGACTATAGTTTAGATTACTTGATAATTAGTTAAAGCATTAGTTGGGAAAGGTTGCATAAATAACTTGAGTGGAAATGCAATAAGTATCTTTTGATAGTCAATTGTTCATTGTAAACTTAGAGAATGAGTCATTAAATACTCATGGAGGTTTAAGTATCCTCGAAATACTTAATTCAATAATTAATTCGATTTTTTCTTTCTATTCTTTCCTTTGCTTAGTTGCCATTGGAGCACTGTTACAATATTGGAGCTTAAAGATCTATTTATTGATATGAGGTTTGTGTTTCTTGTAAAATTTATGGTGAAAGATTATGCTGATCAGCTACTAGGATCGAATTTGCAGAATGTTCGTCTTGTATCTGCTAGTACGATTATGATGTTGTTGGAGTATTTTCCTACATTTTAGACAATGGATCAGTTTCAGTTTGTGATTAATTTCAATGTGCGATTTTAAAATAATAATTTAAAAAAGCAACTAAATGTTCGATAAAATCCTAATTTAACATTTAAAATCTTAATTTAGTCTTAAAATCATGCGTTTTTAAAATCACAATTTTTTTAATTTTTTTTTATAAAAACACCCCCTCAAACAATGCAATTTAATTTAAAATCGCACTTTTAATCAATACCACTCAATAATGAAAATGAGTGTTACACATACTTCGAGTATCTTCAGCAGTGTGGTTAAAAAAGAGATAATAGCTACATTTAGCTATTTTCCCTTTTTTTTTTTTTTCTCTAACAGAAATAACTTTATATTAGCTATTATACCTTAACTACTACAAACATAGTGAATAACAATTTGTAACTATTCACCGTAACACACTAGATTAAATATAATATTATTAAATATTATTTCCAATATTGCTTTTTCTTTGTTTTGGGTATTCAATTTCCTCATTTTCCTCAAACCATTTTCTTTTTCTGCATTTATTTCTTCTTTTCCCTTTCCTGAACATATTTCAGCCGAGTACCTTCGCCCACCGCGCACCCGCTGCCGACTAATTGCTGTTCACCCTTGCATTTCAATGAACCACAGCCATTCTTCCTTGCTATCTCTCTCCATTTTGTTATTAATTTTAAGAATTAATATCTACATGTAAGATGATTGTTCCTCATATGTGTTTATTTTTTTTATGAATGATTTCTATATATATGATTGTTTTTCCCTTTAATTAAGTATTGGCAATAATATAATAAAAAAAGAATGAGAAATAATAGTTTAAAGCAAGTAACTAATGAAATAGAGAATCTATTGGAGTTAGCATTAAAAAATAAGTAGCTAAAATAAAGAATTGTACTTTTTGACTAAGTAGAATACCTATTACTTAGGGGTGTCAAAACAACGGGGTCGATTGTTTGAAAAACCAAAAACAGGTACCCAGTTCGGTACCGGTTTCTGAGTTATGGGAACCGGGTTAAATATATATTTTTAATATTTTTATTTTTTTTAGTTAGGGCTTTACATTTTAATTTTTTGGTTTGTTTACATACTTGTTTTTACTTTTTATTGTTTTAAAATTTTCTTTATGTATGTAATTTAAAATGATTTTAGAGTATTTTAAAAATTGAATTTTTATTTCTAATGCCCATATAGGCAAAAACATTGATTTTTTTGGATTTTTGGGCTTTTTTAGGTTTGTTTTTTAATTATTTGGAACAATCACAACAAAGCCCCTTTAATTTGGACAAAAATACTAACATATTTTTTTAAAAAATAACCAACTTATGAAAAAAAAAGGCTTATTTTAGGCCCAACCTAAAATAAGCCCAAAAAGTAATTTAAAACAAGAATCGGTTGGGTTCGATTTGGCCAAAACCGGGACATGGGACGAGTTGACACCTACTATTACTGTTGGAAATGCTCTAAAGGTCTGTTTGGGTGTGCGTTTGAGAAGTCTGAAAGTGCGCTTAACAGTCAAAAAGTCTGTTTGAAAAAAAAAAGTACCCGTTTGATTAAAAAAATTGTAAGCATTTTTAGGATCTTAAAAGCCTAAAAAAAGGCTAAAACATTTTTTTAACAAAAGCTTAAAAATGAAGATTTTGCCATTTTTTTTTAACTTAAAAGCATTATTTTTTAAACATAATCTTAAACATGCTCTAAGTGTTAACTCTCAAGTGCTCACTCACTAATGTGATAGTAAAAGTCAACATTGGATAAAACAACAAATGAAAGAAAAGGTAACGTTCAATAGTGATCTTCACGACTATGTTATGAAGTGAGTACTTGAAAGTATATGTAGCATTTCTCATAATGAATATGGTGAGAATGAATTTCATATATAAAAGTTTACTATAGCAAATTTTGAAACATCCGTTGAAGAAAAAAAAAAAAAAAGCTCATGATAACTGTGTTTAATTATAAAGGGTCATTTAGAGCGTTGGCTAGAGATACTCTGAGCAAGAGTTTGAATCCCAATCTAATTTTACTCTATATTTGAAGTTTAAATTTTATATGTTAGACCTAACTCCCCTCTATCTCTAATTTAAAGTTAAGCTTTTAGAGGCTGAATCTCATTCATTGAAGGAGAATGAAATGAGTGTTAGATTATTAATTAAATATAATTCAATCATAGCAAACCCTGCCCATAGTGGCTCAGCCGCCCATCTGCTGAGAAGCATTTTATAATGTTCAGACACACTGAAATCATATATATATGCACAAAAAAGTAATTAGGAGAACATAATGCATAATGACATAGTTATTGACGGAAGGAAGAAGATAATTATATATATATATATATATATATATATAAGCTAAGTTTTGATGTGGAGATTGCTTAGAATTATAACACGTGTCCATGTTTTTAATACAAATGTATGAAAATATATGTTTAGATAGTCCTTTAGTAAGACAATTAAAATATAAAGATTTTATTTATAATGCATTGAATTTTCTTAATAAAAAAACAAAGGTTTATAAATTGTCTCTCTTTATTTTTCTTTTAATATCCTCTTGTTCTTATCATATATATATATATATATAAAAGCTGAGTTTTGTCGTAAAGATTGCTTAGAATTGTGACACGTGTCCATGCTTTCTCTTTATATTATTATTATTATTATTATATATAAAAGCCGAGTAACTATATGTATGACAATTAAACATACAAATGTGTGAAAATGTATATTTAGATAGCCTTTTATTAAGACAATTAAAACGTATGGGTTTAATTTGTAATGCATTAAATTTTCTTAATGAAGAAAACAAAAGGTTTTCGAATTGTCTCTTTCTCTCTTTATCTAATTTTTTTTTTTTATCTTCTCTTATTTTATGTTTAATTGTCTTAATGAAGAAAAAAAAGGTTTACAAATTATCTCTCTCTATTTATTTTTCTTTTAATCTTCTCTTGCTCTTATCATATATATATAAAAGCCAAGTTTTTACGTAAATAGTGCTTAGAATTGCGACACATGTCCATGCTTTCTCTTTATATCAATATATATATATATATATATATATATATATATAAGCCAAGTAATTGTATGTATTAATGATGTGTTATTGAGTAGCCCCTAGGTTTTCTTTGCTTTAGCAACCCCCTCCAGATCGCCATCACTCCCGGGGGGCTTAGTTATTTACTGGATGCCTTAATCCCGGTGCCCTTCCCTTTCCTTTTCATTTTTCCTGGTCTCCTCCTTGTACGGCGATCTCTCACCCCTAAGGTCTAGCGATTTACCTGATGATCTAGCCTCGACCGGGTTCCCTTTGCCATTTTCTTTGGTTTTTTTTTGTTTTCTCTAGCTTTCCATCCTTTTTTCGATTGTTTTTTGGGGTCTTTGTGCCCTATTTGGGTCTTCCAGCTTTCGGCATTTCGTAACCCTCCGCCTGAGGTAGGTCCTTTCGTGCCCCCATTATGTCATTCTCCCATCACCACCTTCCTCAGAGGTGTTCTGGCTAGATCGCACCCGAACCTTCTCCGGATCGTTCTACTTTTTATTTTATGTTTTATTTGGTTTCCCTGTATTTTGCTTCCTTTTGTTTTATCTTGTTTTGATTTTCCTTTGTATTTTGTTTTTGTTGAGTTTCCTTGTATTTGCTTTAGTATTTCCCTATATTACTTCTCTCTGTTTATTTCGTGTGTTTTTTAGTTTTTATAGTTCTCTGATCTTCTCCGCCTTGTTTGCCACTCTCCGTCCACTATCGGCCTTTTTCTGCACCCATGCGTTGAGCTTCTAACGCGTCATTTAGTATACGGGATTTGCTTGCACGCAATCGATGTTTATTTTTTTTTTTATTTTTTTTTGTTTCTTTGCTTGTAATAAGTCTTGACTCAATCGGCCTACTTTTGAGTGTGATGCTTGGTCCATATCTTTGGGTTGTGGATGTAAGCATTATCTTGGCTTTTGTCGAGGAAGACAAGTTCACCGCCTCAGTGTCAAGGAATAAGTGTTGGCCGAGGTTCTTAGCCCTAGTGTCAATGAATAAGTGTTAGCCTGGGGTTTTCAGCCTTCAGTGTCAATGAATAATTGTTACCTATACATTAGTTGGTTCTGTCTGGTACAGATCTATATTTCATTGGTTGATTAGTCATAGGTTAGTGGATCTATTTTGAGAGTCTGAATTATAATATGTCTTGTTTGACATTGGTATCTTTGTAGTTTAGTTAGAACGAAAATAAAATGAGTCATCTATGTTGATGGCTCATCTATGAAGAAGAATGGAGGAGCTGGAATTTACTCATCACTCCAGACGGAGAAAAGTTGAGTAGTTCCTTGAGGCTGAAATTTAAGACTACCAATAATGAAACCGAATATGAGGTTGTCATAGTAGGCATCGGAATGACCCTCAAATTGAGAAGCCCACTTAACATTGGTTCCTATCCATGTTGTCACTCATGCATCTCAACTTCCCACTGAATTTTTGGAGCCATCGGTTGAAAGTAAATTAGTGATTGGCTTTGATTGTGAGGGTGTTGACCTATGTCGCCATGGAACTCTGTATCATGCAGGTAAACTTAATTCCATTTTGTATTTAGTGTAAATAGCTTTTTAGTACTAAAAGTTGTATGTATTACTCGAAGGTTTTCCATTGAATTTTGACCGTTGTCATTTCTTGTAATTATGAAGGTTGTTGTGTCTTAAGTCTATATATATATATATATATATATATATATATATATATATATATATATATATAGTGGAGAGGGATAAGATCCATTTCTCTTCTGGCTTATGATTTAGGTTCTTCACTTTTGAAATTAGTTATTCCATATATGACAACGCTTTCTAATTACCATCATAGTAGTAACTAGCATCAAATTAGTGTTAACAAAATATAAATAAAAAGAAAAGACATGCATAAAATTATGACAGTGTTTTAATTACCTGTATCATGGAGAGCTTGAGGAGATTTTGAACTTGGTGTGCTCTTACTTCTGATTAATTGGAGGGCATTTGGATGGGACTTACCTCATTCGACTTCGAGAAAATGTGTCAAAACGCTCTTTCAGATTTTGACTAACTAGCATTGTAGAAGGGAGATTTAGGAGAGTCTCGTGAAATTAACTCAACGGTAATCCCACTGTTGCTAGTAGCAACAACTACAACCAATAAGAGTTTGGTGCTTTGGAATACTGTTAACACTTGGTTAAATAATGCAAAGCTTCAATCTCAAGGAATTCTCAAAGAAAATTCTTCTGATATTGGAGTTGGATGTACATGCTTTGAAAAAGTAGATAGCTAAAATAGAAAAAGGTGGCCATTTAACTAAAATTTAGCTAAACATTTGTTGAGGCGGATGTGAATGCACATGACAATGTTGTCTGTTCTGTAAAATATTGTTTGCTTATTGAATTAAACTAATTTAAGTTAAGCAATAACGTTCACCGGTGTGGCGTGTATCACTTACTCATATATGTGTATATAAATTTAATGGCTTAAAGTATTGCAAACCTTTGCAGCCAACAATATTGGTACCATACTTTGAATTTGACTCAAACATAACTCCAAAGCGTTTTGTATTTTTTCACATCTCAAAACAATCCGCTCTGCTGTAATTGCTAGTACATTTTTTGTTATTTTAACAACTCAACTTTTTAGAGTACTCCTTTCAGCCTCACTACTTTAACAATTTGCTTTCACTGTTTCATTTAAATATTTTTTTTAAAAAAAATTATTTATTCTTCCTCTAACTTTTATATTTTTGAATGTTTATATTTTCTAATTTATTTTATGAATATGTCTTATTCTAATAGTAATATTTTTAAAAAGAGTATTTATTTACTCTCAAGTAGTTCTTGGTCCTTCGCCATCAGCAGAAGGTGAAGATTCTCCACTTCAAGCCTTGAACTATCTGAGAACTCGAGGCCTCCTGCAGAGCACTCAGCTTCCGGACCAACTCTTGGAGTTCAACCTTTTCATCAGGATACTCCAGCATGCCTTCCTGTAACTTGTTATACCAACTAGCTAATAGAATTGAAGACCGTAGAGAAGAAAAAGTATGAGAAAAGCAAATAGAAGAAAATTAGAAAAATCTTTCATACATTCCGATTAGTGATAGTGAATTATCTTGTCCACAAACTTAGATGTAGAGAAGTTTTTGACCGCACACATGCAACTTTATGTTTAATTGTCTTAATGAAGAAAACTGAAAATAAAAGGTTCACAAATTATTTCTTTTTATTTTTCTTTTTATCTTCTTTTGCTTTCTCTTAATTTATATTATCATATATATATCATACATATATAATAAAAGCCGAGTTTTGACGTAGAGAGTGCTTAGAATTGCGATACATGTCCATGATTTTTTAATAAAAATATATGAAAATGTATGTTTAGATAATATTTTAATAAAACTACGGTTTAAAATGATCTTATGAACATTTGTTATTTTTTGTAACTAATTTGTCAATTAAGAGAAGAAAATAAAATTTGTTATTAATAATATTTTAAAAGACTTTTAACTTAATTATATATATATAAAAAAATAAAAAAAAAAAAAGGCACACAGCACGACATCTAAGCTAGTTGAAATAACGCAGAAGAACGTTACAAAAGGTTTATCAATGGGCCACTTGGTGTATTAATCAAAAGTAGTGCAGTAACATACTGCATAATGACATAATGACATATTTAGTGACGAAAGGAAAAACAATTGAAAGTTAGAAATAATGCACAATGACATAATCAATGATGACAGAAAGGTTGGAGGACCAATCTTTTGTAAAGAATGAATTTGTGTTAAGGGAATGAGAATGAAAAGAAATAATTCGAATGGGTTAAATTCAAGATTTAACTGGCTTCTTGAATCTCCATCACCTTCTTGTGTGGATATATTTAAATACATAAATAATTGGCCTCAAATTTTTTTTTAAAGATATATTTTTTTAAATCCTAGTTTATACTCCTCATTCTCTCGTCCCTCCTAATACGAATGTCTATATCTGTCATTGCAGACCACATCAATTCAAGAGTATTTTCAACAAATGCTCTAAAAGCCACATATTTGCTAAATATGGTGTGGCGGCGAGGTCAATACAACAACAATGTGAAAAATACAATTAAAGTTTTTTTTTTTAATTATAATTTTTATTAAATATGTTATGAATTATTATTGAATTTGATTCAATAATAATTTCAAAAGTCATGTAAGTTTTTTTTTTTTTTTTTTAAAAAAGACACGAATTGGCATGTGACCATACTTGTGATGAATAAAATATTTTCACATAGAGAATATATATGGTGGTAGGTGCTAGGTGGGATTTGAATTAAGTAGAGTAAGATGTGTTTGGTGAAGTCGTTCTTGAGCCAACCCCCTCTGAAGGGAAACTTTCACCAACCCAACGACCACTCTACATTTCAAAGCTAATACACGAGATATTTCATTGAGAGAAACAATGAAATGAAAAATAAAAAATAAAAGCAAAAGGTAACAAAGTGAAAACTTTCTCTTTGTTTTTTCACTGAACTCTGCTTTTGGAAACGGTAAACTGTTTTGGCTGTTTATAAAACCTGAACCAGACACACCCTTTGACCTGTGTTTCCTGAGGAATACTGGTGCATCCTTTCTACACAGAGAAGTCTCACCCCAAAATACCCATTTTAGAGAAAAAGGGAAAAACAGAGCAAAAGAGAATGGCTGAGGAGCAGAGTGTTCAGATTCCAAGAGTAAAGCTTGGAAGTCAAGGACTTGAGGTAAAACACCTTTCAATTTCTTGTTTCTCTCTTCAATGCTAATATGAGAAGGCGGGATACTCTGTTTTTTTCAATTTGATTTTTTTTTTTAATATGTATATATTTTTTTCATTATGATCTTTTATAAAAATAAAAATTGCTCAAATAAGTGCACTTGTCCAAATTCATGAGAAAACATGAATTTGAGGTAAAACCCAGTTCAATGCTTGACTTCTCCCAGAAATGGCATCAAGAAAATATAAGTCATGCTGATCATGAAGATTTCCTTCACGTTCTCTCGCATATAGTTAGTGCCTGCTATTTTTCTTATGAAGTGCTTGAAAAGGGCAAAATGAGATAAGAGAATTTCTCCTTTGCATGGATATCTATGAGATGGGCAAATGGGTTATATCATTTTCTTTTCTTCTTTTCTCTATGAGCTGGAAGAAACAAACATATATATTTGTGTGATTATTGGTTGGTAATCTTTTCTTCCGTTCAAGTTTTGTGATAGTGTTTGACTGATTCATTTCTGAACTTTGCTTACATGTTTTTACTTCATATTAGAAATTATGTTAATTTCATTTGGACTCGCTTGAAAAATTGACCAGAGCCCACAGTTCTAGCTCTTTTTTTCTTTTCCTATTTTTCCCCTTTAGAGTGTGGAGAAAGAGTTTAGAAACGCTTGTTTGAATGCCCCTTCCTGGAACAAGAGATGTTTTTGTCTGTTATATTCTCTTTAAGTTGCAATGTAATCTGCCTTCCAGGTTTCAAAGCTGGGGTTTGGCTGTATGGGGCTTACAGGAATCTACAATGATCCCGTCCCTGAAGAGGTTGGCATATCAATCATAAAGCACGCATTCAGTAAAGGGATCACATTCTTTGATACTGCAGATGTTTATGGAGCAAATGCCAACGAAGTTCTGGTTGGAAAGGTAAATCACCTGCAAATAATATATTATGGGTGGTTCATTCATGCTAGCTACGCCATAGATATCTTTTCTGATTTATTTACGCAGCTCTTTGTAGACAAGGATACTCTGATTGAGATGCATAATATCTTGAACGTTTTGGCTATGTTGGAAAGAACCTTGGAAAAGAAGGGAATGAGTACGAAATGTCTTATAATTTGATGTAATATCTATCATATTATTTCTCTAGTATCAAGAAATTAAACACTTCTCATTTCTAGGAGAGCTGTATCCCAGCCTGAAAGAAGGAATCCACTTTCTTACCCTTTGGAAGAATCTAAAACTTGTTAGCTAAATAGTCAATCTCCTGTGCAACAAAAATCTGAAACAATGGAGATGGACTTCTGAAGAACCATTTCCATATATAACTGACAAGCCTTACGTATTTTTCTTCTGTAAATTTAGAAAATCATCTTTCTTCCAAATCTTTTGCCACAAACAATTGTATTTGTCATTATACTAGGTTTCATATGGATATAAAATCCAAGAAGTATAGATTGAGATTTATCCAGTTAGGCTAACATCAAGCTTATCTGAATATCTTCTGCTTGGAAATAAAAATGACAACCAAGATGGTGAACAGCAAACACTGAGAATTCTTGCAGTTCCCGCCCTCTCAATGGTTCTAGCATCTGCGAAACTAGGAAAGGAAATTGTAGTGTTTAGAACGACTAATTCAACTTTTATTATAACTAAAGGTTCCTTTTTCTCTCTTCTTTAATGGAACCAGAATCTATATGAGTAGACTGCTTTACTATAACATGGTATGTTATGATTGCTGGTGACTTTTGTATTTGGCTCAAGAGTAGAGAGTTTCATATAATTTACATTGTTTCAGGCATTGAAGCAGTTGCCTCGAGAGAAGATTCAGTTGGCCACAAAATTTGGCATCTTCAAAATGGAAGCTGGTAATGTTATAGTAAATGGTACCCCTGAATATGTCCGCTCCTGTTGTGAGCGTAGTCTAGAGCGCCTTGGTGTTGAATACATTGATCTCTACTATCAGCACCGGATTGACACATCAGTACCTATAGAGGAGACTGTAAGTGTCAGACAACATCTTTCTTCCCACTTCTTAAATACATTCTCCTTGTACCATCAATTTGTGTTCAAGCCTCAAATCTTATGCATAGCAGTGCTGTTAGATTCTCTACTTATAGTTCTAAACACTAAACTGAAGTAGTCGTGCAAAATTTTTTGGATGGTTAGATGGGGGAACTTAAAAAGTTGGTGGAAGAGGGAAAGATAAAGTATATTGGACTTTCTGAAGCTAGCCCAGACACAATAAAGAGAGCACATCAAGTTCATCCCATCACCGCTCTACAAATGGAGTGGTCCCTCTGGACCCGCGAAATTGAGGAAGATATAATCCCCCTTTGCAGGTAACTCCACATTCTATTCAGAATTTTTGTGAAACCTCTGTTTGCAATGCATCCATGCCTTCCCCAAAATTATTCAGTTTACCTGCCTTTTTACGATATAGCAGTCAAACTTTTCAACTACTTGAGACTTAAAATAGTGATCTTGTAAAATATTTTCAGAAGATTCATTGCTGTAATATATTTCCTGCATCATATAAATGTACACAGATGCATAGATTATATCAATAGAAATTTTGACCTTTAGCCCTGCCACCCCAACTTAGAAGAAGAAAAAAAAAAAAAAAAAGAATCTCATGCAAGGCATTTTCTATCAAACCAACTTAATAAAATTTCATATCTTGAGTTTCTGACATCGGGTGGAAGCAAGATTGGTGATGTTGGGAAGCTGATTCAAAAGCCTACAAAGTCATGTTTCATGACTTTTTGCTAATTCCAAAATTTACTGGATCAAAACGGGCTGTGAAGAGAATGCTGAAAATCAGAACAGTATTGCTCATTTGTAGTTGCATTCAAACGAGTAATCAAACAATTTTTGCTTGTGTTGCTCGTTTGCAGTTGTGTTCAAACAATTTTTTGGCAGTGTTACTAGTATGATAACTCGTCTGAAGTCAGGTTCAAACGTGCCGCTTCAGAAAGCTAAGAAACACCTTAAAAAGCTGTGAAACCCTAGTCTCATTTGAACGAGCTCACTTATTCAAACAAGTGTTGAAATTTCTAGTTTTCTTGAGTACTGTGAGATCCCATTCGAATGAGCAAGGACCCTGTTCGAATGAGTTGTGGTAAAGTTTTTGTAACCAACTTTATTCCAGTATTTTCTTAGGGTTAGGACGTTATGGCCATCTAGATCTTTAGTTTATGATGGATTTATGATATGTTATCAATAATAAATACTCAAAAGGTTGAGTTTTGTCTTATGTTTGCCTCTAATCCTTGATTGGCTCTTGGTTTTTAGAAGAGTTCTGGTTCTAGTTTTGTTTGTCTTTGCGAAAACCACCACTCCACGCTGCATTAGTTAGTATCAATGCCTAGGTGCACTGCATCAGAGATCATTCTGAAGTGATGACCATCTGAAATTTATACTTCCTTTGCTAGTAGTGTTATTTCCTAGGGTCAAATGTTATATTTCCCTTGCCTTGCTATTTGCATTTATCTTTTAGTATAAACTGTTACAATTTGTTTGAACTCCTCATTATGGAGTAAAAAGTGCCATTCCGAAATGTACAGGGAGCTTGGAATTGGGATAGTACCATACAGCCCTCTCGGTCGTGGATTTTTTGGTGGCAAAGGAGTTATAGAAAGTGTACCTGCAAGTAGTTTTCTGGTATGTAGCTGATCTTCGTCTTGCCTTTTCTTTGCATGTTGCAAATCATTATATTTCTCTTGTTGCTTATGAGATTGAGCTGGGACTGACGGCTAACTGTTCCTTTGTCAGAACTCAAATCCTAGATTTCAAGGACAGAATTTTGACGAGAACAAGACCATTTATTTTCGGATAGGAAAGTTGGCTGAAAAGCATAGATGCACCCCTGCACAACTTGCACTTGCATGGATTCTTCATCAAGGAGATGATGTGGTTCCTATCCCTGGTGAGTGACTCTTTTCCAACCACATTCACCTTCAATTTTATATGTATTCCTCATATTTAGTAGCATCCTTTAAATTTCATGGGGAGAACTGAGAAAAACAAAAGAGTATATGATTTCTCCACTTATTGGTGATGCTATCCACCATCAGTAATGCTTCAGCCGAAATACTTTTCTAACTGCTGTCATGTTTTTCCAGGGACAACTAAGATTAAAAATCTTGATGCTAATATTGGTTCGTTGAGTGTGAAGCTCACGACAGAAGATCAGAAAGAGATGTCGGATGTGGTACCCATCAACGAGGTTGCAGGGGAAAGAATAACTGATAATTTTATTCGCTGCTCATGGAAATTTGCAAACACACCAGCAAAAGGCAGCAATGTAGCTTAAACATCTATTTATGTGATGAGGTTTGTGTTTCTTGTCAAATTTATGGTGAAAGATTAGGCTGATCAGCTACTAAAGCACAGTCCAATGCTTAAGATTGAATTTGCAGAATGTTGATCTTCTAATATCTGTTGGTATTTTCCTACATTTTAGACAATAATGAATGTGAGGGCCAATTTCTTAGAATCATTTTCTGAATCTGTAACCTCTTAATGGAGCCACGGTGAAAGATGAGGCAATCGGTAGAGAAACCTGCTAGTAAAGCTTCTGGCTTCAGCTAAGATTTTCTGCATTTTAACATTCTAAGTTACTTACCAAATTCATTCATTACAAAAAGATGAAAGGTGTGTTTTATAAGAATAGAATTTAAACAAAAATAAAAAAAAAAAAACGGCAGTGGGCAATGTAAGTGTTTTTTTTTCTTCCTAATTTTCAAAGTTTCAACTATGGCACATAACTTAGTACAATTTTAACCACGTGTATATAAAATTTTAGGCATCATTCACTTACAAGCCAATTTTCAATAGTAAGTTCTACATGATGTTTGTATAATTTGGTATCAAAGTCAATTGCCATATCAATTATCAAGTATGGGATTAGATGATCAAATGGATTGAAGCTTTGCAGTCGAGTTACAAAGATGACAATCTATTAGGATAGATTAAAATGTCTTGGTATATGTGTAGGCATAGTATTAAGTCATTAAATATTGAAAGTTGAGGGGAACCGTCAAAATAGAAAAAACTTTTTTTTTTTTTTTTTGAGAAAAAAAATCGATATGATTAATAATCAATCGAGTGCAGCTGCTATACGGTTGGTGCAAAAATGGGGGTTTTCTGCCCTCCACTTACAAGCTGACACCTTAGCATTTCAAGAAAAAAAAATACACAAACTAAAATGAGATCAAAACACCCATGCACGCCCTCGGTTTTTTCTTTTTTATTCTTCTTCTTCTCCCTCACCTCACCGGCGACGGCTGACCCAGCTGTGACCCACCATTTCCGACCAAACCATCTCCAACGACTTTCTTCATTTCCGGCCAAACCTAACCGAAAAACACCGAAAAACTCAAACCCAACCTCAAAAATCGATTCTAATGCCTCAAAAATAGATTTTAATGCCATAAAATTCGTTTATAATGCCTTAAAACTAAAACCTAGACGAAAAACCTTTTTAGAATTTTATCATCCTAAAAACCAAAGAAAAAACCAAACCCACCGGAAAAAAACCAAAGAAAAAACCAAACCCAGCCGTGGGTTTGCTCGGTGCAGTGGGTCTTCTTTCTTTCTCCCAAACCATCTCTCTTTCTCTGTTAAATGACAAGAAGAAGGAAGAAGGAAGAAGAAGAATGTGAGAGGTCGGCAGGAAGGAAGAAATGGGAGAGAAGAAGAAATGCAAGGAAGAAGAAGAAACAAGAAAAAATTGAGTGTTTTAGGATGTAGGATAATTTTGTGGGTTTTTTTCCTTTATGTGAGGTGTCAACTTGTGATTTGAGGGAAACCCAAATCACAAAAAGAAGGCCTCAAACTACAACAATGTCAGCGTACCATCAAGTTCCTCATAGGTCTCAATGAGTCATATGCAGCTGTTCGATGACATATCCTCTTAATAAAACCATTGCCTTCGGTCAGTCATGCATATGCCTTGGTCCTTCAAGAGGAACGCCAACGTAGCATTACTGCCCCACCTACCGTTGAGGGCATTGCCTTGGCTGCCAAAGGCAACCTACCACCACGAATGGCTTTGGGAAGAAGGAGCGACCAAAGTGTACTCATTGCGGTCGTGGCGGTCATACTATTGAGCGCTACCACCTTCACGGATTCCCATACGCTTTCGTCATAGAGTGACTCTATATCTAGCTCAAGCTTTGATACCATGATAAATACTCGAAAATACTTGTATATTGCTTGATTATAATCGGTATACATGATTGGGTATTTATACACAAAACTTGGGCCATATAGCCGTTATAAATTAATGATAAAAATTTCTATACATGGAATTTATTTATGCAGAAGGAATGTTAACGTTGCTAGTTGGGAATTTGCCTTTCTCAAATGATTTATGACCGTTGCACAAATTCGTCTCACACCCAATTCTAACATAGTATTAGAGCCTGACCCAATTAGTTGTGGCCCACCGTCTCCCATTTGTTACATGTGTTGGCTTGGATGTCCTCCTGCCACACGTGAGGGGGCGTGTTAGAAGTCTCACACCCAATTCTAACATGGTATCAGAGCCAAGCCCAATTGGCTGTGGCCCACCGTCACCCATTTGTTGCACATGTTGGCTTGGATGTCCTCTCGCCACACGTGAAGGGGCGTGTTGGAAGTCCCACATTGCTTGGGTATTAAGGAGATGGGCCATTTATAAGGTTGAGGGTAAACCTCAACTTTTGAGCTAGCTTTTGGGTTGAATTAGGCCCAAGACCCAATTCTAATATGGTATCACTCAACAACCTGCTGATCTATTTACTAAGGCGTTGGGTTCAACACAATTCCATTATCTACTTGGCAAGTTGGGTGTTCATGAATATCCACTCCAACTTGAGGGGGAGTGTTGAGTAAACAAATCTGTGCAACGGTCATAAATCATTTGAGAAAGGCAAATTCCCAACTAGCAACGTTAACATTCCTTCTGCATAAATAAATTCCATGTATAGAAATTTTTATCATTAATTTATAACGGCTATATGGCCCAAGTTTTGTGTATAAATACCCAATCATATATACCGATTATAATCAAGCAATATACAAGTATTTTCCTATATTGAGTTTTATCAACTTGTAATGGTGAGCCTCCTATTCCCATCCATAACTTTTCTGAGAAAGAGCTTAGGTTGGTGACCAATAACTATGATCCTCAACTTATTTTACATCGCGATGGGCCATATGTATGGTGTAAGGGTTCTTTTGATGGCCGAAATATTTCCATTAAGAAGGCTACATCGATACCAAAATTGGACATGGTCTTCACTGATATAGCTATTTCTGCAAAGGTGAGCGCTCACAAGAATGTTCTAAAGCTTGTGGGATGCTGCCTCGAGACTCAAGTTCCAATTTTGGTGCATGAATCTATTGAGAACGGAAACTTTGCCAATCGAATTTTTGGCTCCAATTCTAACACATCTCGACCACAACATGAGATAATGGCGTGGCAGAGTAAGTTCAAGGTTGCGAGGGAGATTTCTCATGCAATTGCGTATCTCCACGCTGCCTTCTCTACACCCATTATTCATATGAATATAAATCCTCACAATATTTTCTTTGACCAATATGATGTTCCAAAACTATCTGATTTTTCACTTTCTGTTTTGATTCCTAAGGGTGAAACTCATGTGGAAGCTTATTTCCCATATGGGACTTGGGGGTTCGTATGCCCCAGCTATTTCAAAACAAACTTGGTGACCGAGAAAAGTGATGTCTATACTTTTGGTGCACGTCTATTAGAGCTTTTAGTTGGACAACGAACTGAGGAATTCTTTCGAGGAGAAGAAGTGAGCACGCTTTCTTACCTAATAGAATACGTAGGAAAGCATAGTATAAATGAGATTGTGAGTCCTTCAGTCTTGGAAGGGGAAGGAGCCGCAGATTTGGGGCAGCAAATGCAAGCTCTGCGAGTCCTTGCCTTAACATGCACAAAAGATGATCCAAAGAATCGCCCCACAATGGTCGATGTTACAAAAGAGCTCAGACGCATTGAGAGGTTTGTCGAGCCATTGTTTTCTCACTTGGTGCCACCAAGTTCCTTTGTAAGCATCAATTTATCAAATAAGGGATGATGCATATATATAGCTTTCCCTAGTCATTCGCTCTGATCATTTTACCTGTTGTTCCATAGATCCTATGTCAACATCATTTATCAAATAAATTGATGCGTAATTCTATGGGAGTACGGTTAGTGTATATTATTGGCTTTGATTTCAAAGATTGATATGATTGAGAACAGATCTGGTGGTAAGCCAGGACACATCCTCCTTCCAGGCCCGAAGCGAATAAATTCGAAGTCAGTTCCTTTAAAATCAACAGAAGAACCCTGGAACCTCTCTGAATGAAAGCAATCAGCATCGATCCAACATTCTGGGTCTCTCCCTATTGCCCCCACATTAATGATCACGTTTGTCTTTGTTGGTATGTCATATTCACTTATTTTACATCTTTCCTTGGATTCTCTTATTAGTAATGTAACAGGAGGGATGTGATCTTAAAGTCTCTTTGATAATATTTCACAAAATCTAACTGCTGCATGCCTTTCCCTTCCAATTTTCTCTTCCCTATTAGGACCTGTCACACTTCAGCTCGTGCCTTCTCCATTACTCTTGGGTTTCTTTTCAACTCAGACATTGCCCATTCTAAGGTAGTTGTTGAACTCTCACCTGCTCTAATATAGATGTCCTAAACAAGATTGAACTAACATTAAGCCACATCAACATCATCGAGTTGGTATGCCCATTCTGTTTTGTTGACTCTTTCGGGTGGGGTTGCTGTTATTTGGGCAGTTTGTGATCTTAGAATGGACAATGTCTGTGATCTTAAAGTCTCTTTGATAATATTTCACGAAATCTAACTGCTGCATGCCTTTCCCTTCCAATTTTCTCTTCCCTATCAGGACCTGTCGCACTTCAGCTCGTGCCTTCTCCATTACTCTTGGGTTTCTTATCAACTCAGACATTGCCCAGTCTAAGGTAGTTGCCGAACTCTCACCTGCTCTAATATAGATGTCATGAAAAAGGTTGAACTAACATTAAGCCATATCAACATCATCGAGTTGGTATGCCCATTCTGTTTTGTTGACTCTTTCGGGTGGGGCTGCTGTTATTTGGGCAGTGTGGTTGACAAAAGTGTACTGTATATTGTTTCTGTTTTTGTGCAGATTTGTTTGTAATAGAAGAGTGTATAGTTTGCTGTTTTTCTTTGGTCTTTCGCAGAAGATTGGGAAGATTTTTGTGTGTGTATATATATATATATATATATGTTGTTTTGCCTCTGTTCTTTATAACTTTGTTCCAGTGTATTAGAATATTTTTTACCTTAATTAGTCTAGGGTTTCTTGTCCATCACTCTTAACCTCTCTATATAATGAGGTCTATGTAATCATCTTAAATATATATCAAATAGAAGAAATGTAGTCCATACATTTGCTTCCACTTTCTCTTCTCCCTCTCATTCTTCCACTCATATATTCCGCATATTTAATATTTGAACTTTCTCTTCTCCCTCTCATTCTTCCGCTCATATATTCTTCATATTTAATATTTTAACACAGTGAATTTTACTTGCCGGAGAGACTTTTTGTTCAGGTGTGTGGAATGAAAAAATCTATTCATCCAAAAAAAGAAAGAAAAAGACTATAAATTTCATATGTATTCATTTTGACTTCTGCACTTTTCTCCAAATGCTGCCATCGAAATTGAAGTGTTTGTGAAGGACAATAACTTGTTCCTGAGATTAATGGGAAGTCCCTGAGATGAGGAAATGGATTCGGTAAGATTCCATACCTCTACTTCTCTTATTGATCGATCTAAATAAGTGGTGAATGTAGAGGTAGACCTACCTAAAATAATTAATGCAACGATATGATTCTTTCAATGTTTTAATGAACATCTAAGTTATGGTTTTTCCTCTTATTTTCTTGTGGGTGAATAGGTGATCACCTTAAATGGACAACCTATTGTAAAGTTGTGGTCTTCCAAAATTAAAAACCTCTAAATTCATGTGAGAATTATTAAAATAAGGAAAATGAAATACGGACACCCTATAATAATGCTTGAAACACAAACATTTATACTTTTTAAAAACACTTTATTGAACTAGATTCAAATTTATTGCCTTCTCCAATTCACCATTCTTCGAGTTTGCTACATTCTTCCAAAAATATTCACAAATTGACCGTATACTTCCTTGTAATAACAATATGCCCAATAAAAACTCCTATCACAAATCCACATACAAACCCTATGGCAACTACTTTCCACCCATATTCAAATGGAGACGAGGAGCTTTAATTTCATTCTCTTCGAAGGGATAAGGTGGAGCTGGAATGTAATTGAAATCTGCACATTTCTTTGATAGCGGGCTGCCACACAATCCTATATTACCTCCAAATGAATTATTTTGAAATGTATCGAGTTGATTTCCACGTGGTATAGCGCCTGTGAGATGGTTGTTGGAGACATTGAAATATTCAAGAGAAAAGAGTTGGGTTAGTTGTGCAGGTATCTCTCCAAATAACTTGTTTTGGAAAAGGTCCATTGATTCTAGATTTGTCAAGTTTCCTAAAGATGGTGAGACATGACCAGTGAAAGCAATCAAAGCATTATTAGAAAGATTTAACTAATGAAGTCCTTTAAGACTCCCCACAAGTTCTGGAATTTCACCATCAAACCCATTGCCTGAGAAATCAATGACCCTAAACACACATGGGATTTTCTCATACTTCAACATTATGCCTTTGTTTGTAATTGTGATAGTGCATTGGACAAAGCTACCAAATCCGTCTCTTTTGGAATTCACCTCCATGTATTTCAATTCATTTGCACCAACAACTTTCATGGCATTCCAATGTTGGAAATACTTTGTGGGCAAATTTCCAAAGAAATTATTTTGAGAGAGATCAATGATATGCAACTTGGGAAATGTATTATTGATTTTAGAGCTCTTTATTGGACCTTGGAATGCATTAGAACGAAGGACGAGAACCTTCAACTAAGAAAGAGCTCCTAACCAAAAGGGAAAGATATCATTGGTTTGGTTGTTACCAACATGAAGAAACTCAAGCATTAGACAATTGGCCATGAATCTTGGTAGTTGACCTTGGAATTGGTTTTCACTTAAGTCAATCATCATTAAACTGCTCCCCATTGCCCATGTTTTTGGGATGGGACCACAAACGTTGTTGCTTCGTAATTGAAGTACCGACAAACTAGAATTGGAGTTTCCTAAACATGGATGAAGCATTCCACTCAAGTTGTTATAGGACAAATCAAGTACATCAAGTGAACTCAGATTGCAAACCAACCAGGAGGGAAAGGTGCCACTAATTTGATTGTTACCAGGATGAAGAAACTCAAGCATCAAAAAGTTAGCCATGGATCTTGGTAGCTGACCTTGGAATTGGTTTTCACTTAAGTCAATCACCGTTAAACTACTCCCCATTACCCATGTTTTTGGGATGGGACCACGAAAGTTGTTTCTTCGTAGTTGAAGTACTGACAAACTAGAACTTGAGTTTCCTAAACATGGATGGAGCATTCTACTCAAGTTTTTATAGGACAAATCAAGTACTTAAAGTGAACTCAGATTGCAAACCAACTAGGAGGGAAAGGTTCCACTGATCTGATTGGTACTTAAGATACTCAAGCATCAAAAAGTTGGCCATGGATCTTGGTAGTTGACCTTGGAATTGGTTATCACTTAAGTCAATCACCGTTAAGCTGCTTTGCTTTGCCCATGTTTTTGGGATGGTGCCATGTAAGTTGTTGCTTCGAAGTTGAAGTGTTTCCAAAGAACTTAAGTTTCCTAAAAATGGGTAAAGCATGTCACTCAAGTTGTTATAAGACAAATCAGGTAATAAAGTGAACTGAGATTGCAAATCAACGGTGACATTTCTCTTAAAAAGTTCCTTAAGACTCGATAATACTTGATAAATGGTGGTGGAATGGGAAGTGATCCTTGCAGCCTATTATTATCTAGATATAAAGAAGTTAGATTAGACCATGGGGGAATAATCGGAGACTGTTCAAAGCCAATTAGAAATTTGTCAGAAAGGATTATAGTCACAAGATCAAGATTCTCTGCTTGCATTATACATCCATTTGGGTACAAGGCCTTCATGATTGTTGCCTCCTAGATGAAGCCAACTTAATTTGTTTTGGTTTGCGTAAGAAATCTGGGAACTTTTGTAAGTTGCAGAGAACCCAATCCTAGAGTGTGAACTATGGAATAGTATCATCTGAATTGGGCTTGGTTAGCAATGTCAAATTGTTGGATGAAAGGTCGAGATAAGTTAAACTTTTGATCTTAAGAAACATGTCAAACTCTAGCGTCCCACTCAATTTATTGTATGAGAGGTCTAGAAAAGTTAGTTGAGACAGGTTAGCAAATACGAAAGAAGGGACGTGGCCTGTAAGAGTGTTTCTTGACAAATCTAAGTAAGTGAATTGGGTGAAATTACTCAGTGAAGGTGGGATAGATCCAAATGAAGTTGATAGTTTACCAAAGAAACTTGTCTCACCAATACTTAGCACCTAAAGGGGACTATGGAATTAGGGCAAATGACCGGTGAGATTCAGATTCCATCCAATCCTAAGATTCCGCAGGTTTTGTTGTTGAAAAATTCTTGTGGGGAATTCCCCATGCTATTCACAATTTTCTAGATCTAGAGTTGTCAGAAAGGACAAATTTGCCAAAGTTTCAGGTATAGGAGACGAGAAATTGATGTTAGGGAGTAAAAGTTCTTCTAGGGTAATGAAGTTTTGAACTAGACTGCTCAAGTCACTTAGAGTATATAAACCATAATTTCAAGACAGATCGATGGAAGACAATTTGTTGAAATGTGAAATCTCTTAGGGCATTTTTCCAGAAAACACAGAGTATGAGAGGTTCAGATAGGTTAACCTCAAAAGATTGCCAGCTCCGAATGGGATTTGAGAGCCTTTGAAGTCATTATCAGCAAGATTAAGGCTTTGAAGTTGAAGAAGGCGGAAGAGGCTGTTGCTGGAATTAATATAACCATAGAGCCAGCTGCTTGCAAGGTCAAGGCCAATCACATGACCTGACAGACCTGTGTCCTCATTGCAATCAACCTCGTCCCATGAGCTGCAATCACTACTAGTATATATATATTCTCTTACTTTTTTTGTGTTTCTGGAAGCGTCAAAGGGTATTAGGTAATTAGAACGAGGAACCAACAAAAATTAAAAGATTTAAAAGATTGTGAAATCCACACTCTTCATGCTATTACTATAACATTGGAAATGAAATCAAGAGGATGATGACATCATCATTAAAGAAATGCAGTTTTTTTTTAAAAAAAAATTTTTAAATGCCGAAAAGAATGCTTTTGAGGCCTTCAAATATGACATTTTATCGTATGACTCTTTAAAATTTAAATTATATTGAGGGGCGGCTTGCGCAGTCATCCTTAGGCTAGCTGCAGGACCTAGTGCAAGTGCGCAGCCACCACCATGTTTGGGTAATATAAAGTTGGTAGTTGATGTGGGTATATGATAATTGAGTGGTAATTTATGGGAGAAAGGATAATTACCTTAAAAAAAGAAAAAAAAGAAAAGTGATTGTTGAAGTGTATAGTAGCACATGTTTTATGATGTACCATTTTGAATGTTACCAATTTCTTTTTGAGAAAACCTTCCATTAGGTCAGTTATAGCAACTAATAGAAGCCCGATACATCACCTAAAGAACAAAAAGTACACAAAAAATAACTTACAACAAAAACACTGGATTTTGAACTCAAGGAGAGAAAGAAAAGAGACCTGTGAGTCTGGTGCAACCCACAGTTGGCTAGACCCAGCCATCCAGCTGTGTCTTTGGCAATCACTAAGCCTAAAACATTCTAGTGGGTAAGATAGTCTTCTTAGGCTTTGATTTTAGTTTCAATTGGGTATTCTAGTTCTTGATGAAATGGGTTTTGAATTGTGCTTACTGGGTTGATTTTCTGGAGAAATTCGTAGATGTTGGCTTAAATTGTGGGCTCCAATGGGTATTTGTTTTGGGATTTACTGAGATGACTAGATTGATGGATTGAGTTCATATACAAATGCAAGGTAGTTTTGCTTGAGTGTTGGGTTCTGGTGTGTTATTGTATCGGCATGGCCTAGGGGTGGGGTGGCTCGCCAACCACCCTAAGTGTGGGACTCCTGCGGATCCCTTAAGGGTGATAGAATTCTTAAAAGTTAACATTCAATCTCTAAGTTTTAGTTTTTAATCAAAAACAAATTTTGAAGTATTAAAACGGGTTTTGAGATTAGGTCTAATAGAAAAGACACTGGAAAGAATGACCCACGACTAGGTCAAAGCCGGACCCAACCATGGGTCACTATCAAACCCACAGTTGGGTCTGGTTGTGACCTAGTGGTGAGTTTGGCGTGACCTAGCCGTGGGTCTAGTAAGACTCATGATTGGATCTATTGTGACCCAACCATGAGTCACGCCAAACCCACGGCTAGATCTAGTTGTGACTCAGTCATGGATCATCTCTCCAACCTCTTTTCTGCCATGAATCTAGTGGTTTGATCGTGAGTTTAGTATTATCTAGTATTTTGTATCTTATTTTGTTAAAATGTACCGGCTGATGTGTCAACACTTTAATAGATGCTATAAAAACACAGATTTACACACGTATAGTAGATGCTCACTAGCTGTGACTCAGTCGTGGATCATCTCTCCAACCTCTTTTCTGCCATGAATCTAGTGGTTTGGTCGTGAGTTTAGTATTATCTAGTATTTTTATCTTATTTTGTTAAAATGTACCGGCTGATGTGTCAACACTTTAATAGATGCTATAAATGACATAATCAATGATGAAAGAAAATTCAGGCTCTCGAATGACATAATCAATGATGAAAGAAAGTTCAAACGCTAATGTATCTTCCACTCTTAACATTCTATATATATGCGTTTGAGTGTGTGAGATTGGGAGAGGTGTGACGAAAAGTGCAAATACAAATCCCAACAAGACACTGAGACAGAAAATCTTGAGAAGAAAAACAAACATTCATATGAAAGATGGCAGAAGGCAACGAAGTCCAAATTCCAAGAGTGAAACTGGGCACTCAAGGCCTTGAGGTAAATCCTCAATGTCATTCCTTGAGTTCCATTTCAATTTTTTTTCAGGAAATTTCTGAATTTATCTGTCCAAGCCGTATTTCTTCGAAAACCCATCTACATAATTCGATATACTTTGAGTTTTTGAGGAATCAAGAAGCTGATCACACTCTGATAACAGATTTTATTTATTTCTAGTCTGGGTATCAGCATAAATTCTTTCCTTGAGGTCTATGGAAGTTCATGTGTTGTCAAACTAATATTTGCGCAGTTTCCAACTGCAAAATAAAGAGAAATGTCTAGGAAAGCTTGTGCATTTCAAGTTAGCCGAATTTGAATTTTGGCACCTTCTCTTCCAATATGTAATGGCCAAGCTTCTTTCTTCCATCAGGAGTCTCATATAAATTGGACCTGCAGAAATAACCTGTACCCATGAAAGATTAATGATTGGTTTCACTGAAAATATAAATCCTTCAAATTGCTACAACTTATCAAAAATCTTGAGGTTAATCTTTTCAATGTTCCAGATGCACAGGTTCCAAGGTTTTAAGGAATAGTTTTCTCGATTAAAATATTTGTTGGTACTCAATTTTCATTCTAATTCATTTTTTGTTGACTTTTTGTTGTTCATTTCGTTGTAACTCTAAACCTTTTTTTTTTTTTTCATAGGTCTCAAAGTTGGGATTTGGATGTATGGGCCTGACAGGAGCCTACAATTCTCCTCTCTCTGATGAGGATGGAATTTCAATAATAAAGTATGCTTTCAGTAAGGGAATCACTTTCTTTGATACATCTGATGTTTATGGACCCCATACTAATGAAATTCTGCTTGGAAAGGTACTCATCTTCAATTTTTACTCTTACTAGCTCAAGAAGTTGAATTATTTATTTTTGTCTTTTTGTCGTGGTAAATATAAAGGTTGTCACTAATGTAGAAATATCTTTGTGATAGTATTTTCTATTTGTTCTGTTGTTAATTAACTGATTAATAATCTACCACCATGTTAAGACTTTGTGAGATTAACTGGAAGAAGTTTATACCTTTCAGGCCTTGAAGCAGTTGCCAAGAGAAAAAATTCAAGTAGCCACCAAATTTGGCCTCCAAATGGTGGAATTTCCTCATATGACAGTGAGCGGTAGCCCTGACTATGTTCGCTCATCCTGTGAGGCTAGCTTGAAGCGTCTTGATGTCAAATACATTGATCTGTATTATCAACATCGGGTAGACACAACTATACCTATAGAAGAAACTGTAAGTGTTTCTCTTTCTCTTTCAACTAGATGCCTGCAAGGGTGGTTCTTGAATTATTTTCTGTTTGTCATTTAAAACGATCAAATTCTCTGCAAATTAGTTATTCCATTGTGGAGATAGTGGCATCTAAATGGCAAAACTGATTAAATACATCTTATTGGCATGTAGATAGGTGAACTTAAGAAACTGGTAGAGGAGGGAAAAGTCAAGTATATTGGTCTATCTGAAGCCAGCCCAGACACAATAAGGAGGGCACATGCTGTGCATCCCATCACTGCTGTACAAATGGAGTGGTCTCTCTGGACTCGTGATATCGAAGAAGAGATAATTCCACTTTGCAGGTTTGTTCAATTTACAGCTCCAGTTTTATGAAAATTGGTCTCACTAATCTCTCGTGTGCTTCAACTTCTATGTAACCTTTTAAGAATGCTGCACCGACGTGCTTATCCCTTCTTGATGTGAACATTTTTATTTACAGCTGCTTACTTGTTTCTTATCTATTAGCTGTGAAAGTTTTAATTTAGAGATGTGATAGTATGTATCTTAAATATCTTTCTTTCTTTCTTAGGATTCCAATAGTATTATTGTTTTTGAAAAAAATTGCGACAATAGAAAATATTAATTGGGTGGTTTTTATGTCCATTTTGTGTGGCTTTTTGACTTCTTATCCAGAAGTATGAGAATGCTATCTTGGTACTCTTGTGCATGCAGGGAACTTGGCATTGGAATAGTTCCATACAGTCCTCTTGGTCGTGGTTTTTTTGCTGGCAAAGGAATCGTGGAAAGCTTGGCTGCAAACAGTAGCTTGGTATATGTTTCGCCACATTTTTCCCATCATTTGGTGGCTTTCAATGAATAATAATTGCCTGCGTAATTCTTTAGGCAACTATATATTTTTCTCTCAGCAGTGCATTACTCTTCAGGATTAATTTGAGTAGAAAATTCATACAATGAAACATGTCTATGCAGCTGCATTTAAAAGAAAAAATACATCTTCACATCTGCTATTTAGTTTTTGTCTTATGAGAATGAGGATTTCAAGGCTTTCGCCATTCCCCATAATGATATTAATAGTAACAGGAAAGAAAAAGCTTGACTAACAGCCAGCTCTTTTGTCTATAAGGCCATGCATCCTCGGTTCCAAGGAGACAATTTGGAGAAGAACAAGACTGTTTATACTCGAATCGTAAGCCTTGCTAGAAGGCACCAATGCACTCCTGCTCAGCTAGCGCTAGCATGGGTACTTGAACAAGGGGATGATGTTGCTCCTATACCTGGTAAGTGACTTTCTCTTGTTAGTCCTGATTAATTTAAATAAATTACTCTGAAATGTGCTACATATATAAGATTTCATCAGAAATGTGGATGAGAAGAAAAAGAGAAAGAAAAAGAAGTGGCTGCAGTTCTATTCAATGTTATTAAATACTATTTCTTCTCCAAGTGTCTGGCGCTTTTGCTTTTTGGGCTGGACAATGTAGGATTAGATCTTAATGGAGATAAAGTTGACATAGATGCCAAGCAAAAATATCAGAATTATACCAATCCATGTGCCATAAGAATTTCCTGCCTGAAGACTCAAAGTTCAGTATATATTGCAAGAACCCGGTTCGGTATATATTACAAGAACCCATTGCTTGGCTGGACAATTCTATGGCTGATGCCAGAAGAACCTCAAAAGATCTCAGAGATTTTAGTTTACCCTTAACGTATTCATTAATACGGTGTTAGGTTGCAGTCATAACTGAGTAAGATTTGATTATGGATTGGAATTTGTGATCATGGTGTCTTAAAAGTATCACTAGGCATCTCATCCAGAATGCAATGCGCCTTATTTTGAAAGGGACAATAACACTTTTTTTGCAGTTTAAGGAGATCATATTAGTGAATCTGCTAAATATATGGGGTTTGCTGTGTTCAGGAAAACCTATTGTCATTGATCAAGGCTTAGTTGAATTGAAAAAGAGCTGAGTTGAGTTGTTCTAGAAAACGTAATGGCATTTGATTTCATTCAGTACATACAGTTGCTTTAGATTTTAGTCTCCTTTGGAACTATTTTGTAAGATTATTTTATCCAATGTGCCAAATCTTTTCATGGTCCCTACAAATTCTAGAATCCAGAGCTCACATTGTGATGCAATTTCCCTAGAAATTCTGATGCTAATGCTTACTTATATCACCTTCTAAAAAATGAAACCTAGTTGAGACTTTGACCTGCGATCTCTCACTGTTCATTTGCCTTGAATTTTTGAAGGGACAACAAAGATCAAAAACCTGGATGACAATATTGGCTCTTTGAAGAAGAAACTTACAGAGGCAAGCCTGAAAGAGATATCTGATGCTGTACCCATCGAGGAGGTAGCTGGTGGTAGAAGCTTTCAAAACACGGATTTTGTCTGGAAGTTTGCTAACACTCCTCCAAAGAATTGATTGTCTCTACTTATACTTTCATGGATGCTGTCAACTTCACCTGGATAATGCGAAGCTTTTGTGAATCCAATGGCCAGATTTATGTTAATAACCTTCTGTATTATTCACACTGCTCAGAATGTACCAATAATGCTCTCAATTTCATAATTGAGGTTTGGTTTTGAGAATAGTTGTAATTATTGTGTTTGTTGTTTTTGCGAGCTCACTATACCATGTTGCATTAGATTTTCAGGCGTATTATTTGTTATACTTTTGTAAACTTAGTGGGCTATTTGATTATGAGGCAAACCACATGCAGTAAAAAAAGTATTTAATCCTAATATTTATAGACGAGTTTGTGGAAATTCTTGTGCCTTTTAACCGAGAGATGTATGTGTGTTTGTTAATGTGTTTTGAGTGGTTTTTTTTGGTTTTGAGAATAGAATGTTCACTTCTCCCTTTGTATATCATACCTTGCACTAACTTATTTGATAGAATCTTTGTTAGAATATAAATTAATTGATTAAATTCATCTCTAGTTTTTATCAATTCACCTCCCATTTCAAATAAAAATTTTACTTGTTAAGTTTCGCCTATTAAAATAGAGTTTGAGTCTACACGTAAAGGAGAGTACTGTTAGAATATAAATTAAATGATTACATTCATCGCTTTTTACAATAAAGATGAATTAAGTATAGCCGAAATACTTTTCTAACTACTCTCAAGTTTTTCCAGAGACAACTAAGATAAAAAATCTTGATGCTAATATTGGTTCCTTGAGTGTGAAGCTCACAACAGAAGATCAGAAGGAGATGTCGGATGTGGTACCTATCAACGAGGTTGCAGGGGAAAGAATAACTGATAATTTTATTCGCTGCTCATGGAAATTTGCAAACACACCAGCAAAAGACAGCAATGTAGCTTAAACATCTATTTATGTGATGAGGTTTGTGTTTCTTGTCAAATTTTTGGTGAAAGATTATGCTGATCAGCTACTAAAGCACAGTCAAACCAATGCATAAGATTGAATTTTCAGAATGTTGATCGTGTAGGATGTTGTATCTGTTGGTATTTTCCTACATTTTAGACAATAATGAATGTGTGAGGGACAATTGCAGATGGATTTTTAGGAGATAAAGTCCTCAAAATGTCCTTATTTTTTTTAAAAAAAAATACAAAGCAAAAAAAAAGTTAAATATGGGGTTGACTAATGAGTGATGACCACCACATTTGGAGGAAATAGAAATGGTTTGGCCACCTCCAAGTGGCCAAATGGGGGTGGCCGAAACCATCCCCAAATGGATCATTTTAGTGATTTTGGTCACTTCCATTTTTTTTTTTTTTAAAAAAAAAATGTATTCAACTGTTTTTGTGGGTGTTTTTTGTTTTCTAATACTTTAGCTCTAAGGGCATTTTGGAAACTTCATCCACTCCCTTAGGGGCATTTTGGAGACTTCATCCCTTAAAACATTATTTTCTATTCGTGAAAACCAAAATGACTAATAAATAGGCAAATTTGCCTATGGTCGATACTTGAGGGCTCACTTTTTAGACATTATGGACAATATCCAAAACATGGTCAATTGTATGACATAATCAGTGACGACTGACTCGTAAGTTCGCCCAATCTCTTGGAAATGTGGTGTGACTGGTGTCTGCTATCCCTATCCAGAATAAAGAATAGAAAACTAAAGCTTAATGACATAATCAATGTTGAAATAAAATTTATACTCCAATATCTAATTAAATGTTTGATAAGAACCCTTTTTGGTGTAGATGCAAAGTATTGTTCTATTCACGTAAATGATGAGATGATCAAAAATTCGATTCAACAAATTATATCAAAAATAAGATTGTAAGTTTGAGCCATAGGAACTTTACTTTGAAAGAGTAATTGTTAGAAATATATCAGCTTTTCTCATTTTAATGAGAGAAGCTCTTCATTCTCTCTAAGTAGAGAAAATCCATCTCCTTGTGAGGCCTACCACCATCAGTGTGGTTGTTAGGGGCGGGGGAAGCCTTTCCTCCTCCGCTTTTCCTTTCCCTTTTCCTCTTCTTCTCTAGCAAGTTTTTTTTCTGCATGTTTCTTTGGTCTTATTGTCACCCTTCAGCACATATTTTTTTCTCCACCTTTCAACCACTACTCTGCTGCCACGGGAGCCATCCTCCATGGCCGTTCGCATCCCCGCTGCTCCTCTGCTCGCCGTTTTTCATTGTGCAGGCCGGATCGAGTTTGTTTCTTAGATGGGTTTTCTTTAAAACCCGATCTACATTCCTCAGGTTGACCCAAGTCTACATGTGCCAGTCCACCATCATCAACGGCCACCAAGCTCTCCACCGCCACTTCTTGACTAGTATTTGCCCAACACACGCCAGAGCGTAAGCTTCATATGCTTGTACTTTTTGTGTATGTGATAGGTTGACCGTCCGATTTAATGACTTTGATTGAATGAATGAGGGTTTTGATAATGAAAGGTTAGTTTGATGAGATTGTAATATAAAATTGGTAGTTGATGTGGGTATATATAGTAATCGAGTGGTAATTCATAGGGAAATAATAATTACCCAAAAAAAAAAGTGATTGTTGAAGTGTATCAGTAGCAAATGTTTTATGATGTGCCATTTTGAATGTTACCAATTTCTTTTTGAGAAAACCTTCCATTAGGTCCGGTTGTAGCAACTAATAGAAGCCTGACACATCACCTAAAGCACAAAAAGTACACAAAAATAACTTACAACAAAAACACTAGATTTTGAACTCAAGGAGAGAAAGAACAGAGACCCGTGGGTCTGATGTGACCCATGGTCACTAGACCCAACCACCCAGCGGTGGCTTCGATGATCACTAAGCCCAAAACATTCTAGTGGGTAAGATCGTCTTCTTAGGCTTTGATTTTAGTTTCAATTGGGTATTCTAGTTCTTGATGAAATGGGTTTTGAATTGTGTTTATTGGGTTGATTTTTCATAGAAATTCCGTAGATGTTGGCTTAAATTGTGTGGGTTCCAATGGGTATTTGTTTTGGGATTTACTGAGATGTAAGGGATTGAGTTCATATACAGATGCAAGTAGTTTTGCTTGAGTGTTGGGTTCTGGTGTGTTAGTGTATCAGCATGGCCCAGGGGTGGGGTGGCTCACTAGCCATCCCAAGTGGGGGACTCTTACGGATCCTTTTAGGTTGATAGAATTTTTAAAAGTTAATCTTTTATCTATAAGTTTTAGTTTTGAAACATTAGAAACGGGTTTTGAGGCTAGGTCTGATAGAAAAGACATTGAGAGGGTGACCCACGATTGGGTCAAAGCCAAACCCAACCATGGGTCACTGCTAGACCTAGTCGTGGGTCACTGCCAAACCCACGGTTGGGCTTGGTTGTGATCTAGTGGTGGATTTGGCGTGGCCTAACCATGGGTCTAGCCACACCCATGATTGGGTCTGTTGTGACCCAGTTGTGGGTCGTGCCACACCCACAGCTAGGTTTAACTGTGACCTAGTGTAACACTCCAAATGACTCAACAAAATTCAAATAAGAAAACTAATGAATCTAGAATGAACTTCAAAAGCTTTTATTCATATTGTAAGTAGATTTATACAGTGATCTATTCGAGAAGATCAATCTCCCTGCTACAAATTACTCACTACATAATCTATTTAGCTATGAGAGTCTACTCCTACTCATCAAAACAATTGCCAAAAGTCTGAATACCTCTCATTACATGCAATGGGCCTTTTGTACTAAACAAAGCTATTAAAATGAGCCCACCCAAGCTTAACTGAAAGGCCCATGTGCGTTTACCCAATGACAGCAACTGCACCGGCCCAATAATAGAATCCCACCTCCTTCAGTTGGGGACAACTAAGCTAACTGTTATTGTACCCTGGCCACGTGTTGTTCTTCTTCCCCATCTTGCCACACAACAGTAGCTCCATCTGATGACAAGGAAGCTACCACTCCTCCTTCTGCCTTTTCCAGAACATCTTCTTGAAAGACTTGTTACACCCAGCCGTGGATCACCTCTTCGGCCTCTTTTCTGCCATGAATCCAGTGGTTTGGTCGAGAGTTTAGTATTATCTAGTGTTTTTTTTTAATCTTATTTTGTTAAAATGCACTGGATAATGTCAACAAATGAATAGATGCTATAAAAAGACAGATTTATACACGTATAGTACGCTCACTTAATTTTAGATAAGATAGCGAAACCGAAACGGAATCCGAAACTTTCGAATGACATAATCAATGATGAAAGAACGTTCAGACTCTCGAATGACATAATCAATGACGAAAGAAAGTTCAGACGCGAATGTATCTTCCACTCGTAACATTCTATACATATGCGTGTGTGTGTGTGTGTGTGTGTGAGATTGAGAGAGGTGTGACGAAAAGTGCAAATACAAATCCCACAAGACATTGAGACAGAAAATCTTGAGAAGAAAAACAAACATTCATCTGAAAGATGGCAGAAGGCAACGAAGTCCAAATTCCAAGAGTGAAACTGGGCACTCAAGGCCTCGAGGTAAATCCCCAATATCATTCCTTGAGTTCCATTTCAAATTTTTTTTCAGGAAATTTCTGAATTTATCTGTCCAAGCCGTATTTCTTCGAAAACCCATCTACATAATTCGATATACTTTGATACTTTTTGGTACTCAATTTTCATTCCAATTCATTTTTTGTTAACTTTTTGTTGTTCATTTCGTTGTAACTATGTACTTTTTTTTTTTTCATAGGTCTCAAAGTTGGGGTTTGGATGTATGGGCCTGACAGGAGTATACAATTCTCCTGTCTCTGATGAGGATGGAATTTCAATAATAAAGTATGCTTTCAGTAAGGGAATCACTTTCTTTGATACATCTGATGTTTATGGACCCCATACTAACGAAATTCTGCTTGGAAAGGTACTCATCAGTCATCATCAATTTTTACTCTTACTAGCTCAAGAAGTTGAATTATTTATTTTTTTGTCTTTTTGTCGTGGTAAATATAAAGGTTGTCACTAATGTAGAAATATCTTTGTGATAGTATTTTCTATTTGTTCTGTTGTTAATGAACTGCTTAATAATCTACCACCATGTTAAGACTTTGTGAGATTAACTGGAAGAAGTTTATACCTTTCAGGCCTTGAAGCAGTTGCCAAGAGAAAAAATTCAAGTAGCCACCAAATTTGGCATCCAAAGAATGGGACTTCCTCATATGACAGTGAGCGGTAGCCCTGACTATGTTCGCTCATCCTGTGAGGCTAGCTTGAAGCGTCTTGATGTTGAATACATTGATCTGTATTATCAACATCGGGTAGACACGACTATACCTATAGAAGAAACTGTAAGTGTTGATGCCTGCAAGGGTGGTTCTTGAATTATTTTCTGTTTGTCATTTAAAACGATCAAATTCTCTGCAAATTAGTTATTCCATTGTGGAGATAGTGGGATCTAAATGGCAAAACTGATTCAATACATCTTATTGGCATGTAGATAGGTGAACTTAAGAAACTGGTAGAGGAGGGAAAAATCAAGTATATTGGTCTATCTGAAGCCAGCCCAGACACAATAAGGAGGGCACATGCTGTGCATCCCATCACTGCTGTACAAATGGAGTGGTCTCTCTGGACTCGTGATATCGAAGAAGAGATAATTCCACTTTGCAGGTTTGTTCAATTTATAGCTCCAGTTTTTATGAAAATTGGTCTCACAAGTCTCTTGTACAAGAGACTTAGAAGTTGAAGCACACATGTGTGCTTCAACTTCTAAGTAACCTTTTAAGAATGCTGCACCGACGTGTTTATCCCTTCTTGATGTGAACATTTTTATTTAGAGCACTAGCAGCAGCTACCCAACCATTTTCCCTAAGTTTAAGGATTCAAACTACTTTTTACTTCCCTATACAAATAAATATCACAATAGATTCCCTTAACAATTCCCTATATCATTAAAATAATATTTTTTACTTTTAAAAAATTATTTTTTTCTCTCTCTCTCTCCCTCCCTCCCCCAACCCTCTTCCGATCCCAAATCCTCACCGCAAGAAATGGTTCACCCACCCCCTCTCCACCCCATTTGGTCTGCTGAACCTTTGATCCTCGTTCTATGATTTTGTTGTTCCCACCTCGCCGGTTTATCATCCTAGAGTTCAAGCTGCGCAAACAGCAGCACAAAATCAACGGACCCATCAAAACCGTGGTCGTCGTGGTCATGGAGAAAACCGGTCCTTCGACCACGTTCTGGGATGGCTCAAGGCGACCCGACCTGACATAGACGGCCTCACCGGAGAAGATGCCGTGGTCGCGAATACCTTATTCGCGAAGCATATGCCCAAACGGTTGCCAGTATTCCCCTGCTTCGGCTACAGGAGATGGCTTCCCGGCGAGATCGGCACCCATCAACGGAGAAAAGGGTGCCGATTTTAGTATGAGACACAGAGAGAGAGCGGGAGAGAGAGAGCTGGACAAGAGGCAGAGATGGAGAGAGACGAACGGGCGGAAGAAGAGAGAGGAGAGAGGAGAGAGGTGTTTTAGTATTAAAATAATACATTGGGTTTGTACAGTGTTTCCCTATGTATTGGGAAACACTGTTGAAACCCAATGGACTAAGTTAAATATAGGGCTTCTGCTGTGAGAGGTTTTTGTGATTTTTTTACTTTTTTTCCCTAAATGAAGGGAAACAGACTCCTTTGAGGAGTCTGTTGCTAGTGCTCTTACAGCTGCTTACTTGTTTCTTATCTACTGGCTGTGAAAGTTTTCATTTAGAGATGAGATTCATGAGATAGTGTGTATCTTAAATACCTTTCTTTCTTTCTTAGGATTCCAATAGTATTATTGTTTTTGAAAGAAATTGCAACAATAGAAAATATTAATGGGGTGGTTTTTATGTCCATTTTGTGTGGCTTTTTGACATCTTATCCAGAAGTATGAGAATGCTATCTTGGTACTCTTGTGCATGCAGGGAACTTGGCATTGGAATAGTTCCATACAGTCCTCTTGGTCGTGGTTTTTTTGCTGGCAAAGGAATCGTGGAAAGCTTGGCTGCAAACAGTAGCTTGGTATATGTTTCGCCACATTTTTCCCATCCATTTGTTGGCTTTCAATGAATAATAATTGCCTGCGTAATTCTTTATATTTTTCTCTCAGCAATGCATTACTCTTCAGGGTTAATTTGAGTAGAAAATTCATACAATGAAACATGTCTATGCAGCTGCCTTTAAAAGAAAAATACATATTCACATCTGCTATTTAGTTTTTGTCTTATGAGAAGATATTAATAGTAACAGGAAAGAAAAAGCTTGACTAACAGTCAGCTCTTTTGTCTATAAGGCCATGCATCCTCGGTTCCAAGGAGACAATTTGGAGAAGAACAAGACCGTTTATACTCAAATCGAAAGCCTTGCTAGAAAGCACCAATGCACTCCTGCTCAGCTAGCACTAGCATGGGTACTTGAACAAGGGGATGATGTTGTACCTATACCTGGTAAGTGACTTTCTCTTTTTAGTCCTGATTAATTTAAATAAATTACTCTGATATATAAGTTTTGATCAGAAATGTGGATGAAAAGAAAAAGAAGTGGCTGAAGTTCTATTCAATGTTATTAAATACTATTTCTTCTCCAAGTGTCTGGCGCTTTTGCTTTTTATGCTGGAAAATGTAGGATAAGATCTTAGAGGGGATAAAGTTGACATAGAAGCCAAGCAAAAATATCCGAATCATCCCAATCCATGTGCCATAAGAATTTCCTGCCTGAAGACTCAAAGTTCAGTATATTTTGCAGGAACCTGGTTTGGTATATATTACAAGAACCCATTGCTTGGCCTGACAATTCTATGGCTGATGCCAGAAGAACCTCAAAAGAACTGAGAGATTTTAGTTTACCCTTAACGTATTCATTAATATGGTGTTAGGTTGCAGTCATAACTAAGTAAGATTTGATTATGGATTGGAATTTGTGATCGCGGTGTCTTAAAAGTATCATTAGGCATCTCATCCAGAATGCGATTCGCCTTATTTTGAAAGGGACAATAACACTTGTTCTGCAGTTTAAGGAGATCATATTAGTGAATCTGCTAAATATATGGGAGGTGCTGCGTTCAGGAAAACCTATTGCCATCGATCAAAGCTTAGTTGAATTGAAAAGGGCTGAGTTGAGTTGTTCTAGAAAACATAATGGCATTCGATTTCATTCAGTACATACAGTTGCTTTAGATTTAGTCTCCTTTGGAACTATTTTGTAAGATTATTTTATCCAATGTGCCAAATCTTTTCATGGTCCCTACAAATTCTAGAATCCAGAGCTCACAATGTGATGCAATTTCCTAGAAATTCTGATGCTAATGCTTACTTATATCACCTTCTAAAATGAAACCTAGTTGAGACTTTGACCTGCGATCTCTCACTGTTCATTTGCCTTGAATTTTGAAGGGACAACAAAGATCAAAACCTGGATGACAATATTGGCTCTTTGAAGAAGAAACTTACAGAGGCAAGCCTGAAAGAGATATCTGATGCTGTACCCATCGAAGAGGTAGCTGGTGGTAGAAGCTTTCAAAACACGGATTTTGTCTGGAAGTTTGCTAACACTCCTCAAAGAATTGATTGTCTCTACTTATATTTTCATGGATGTTGTCAGCTTCACTTGGATAATGCGAAGCTTTTGTGAATCCAATGGCCAGATTTATGTTAATAACCTTCTGTATTATTCACACTGCTAAGAATGTACCAATAATGCTCTCAATTTCATAATTGAGGTTTGGTTTTGAGAATAGTAGTAATTCTTGTGTTTGCTGTTTTTGCGAACTCGCTATACCACACTGCATTAGATTTCCACCGGTATTATTTGTAGTACTTTTGTAAACTGAGTGGGCTATTTGATTACGAGGCAAACCACATGCTATAAAAAAGTATTTAATCCTAATATTTATAGATGAGTTTGTGGAAATTCTTTTGCCTTTTAATCGAGAGAGAGATGCATGTATGTTTGTTAATGTGTTTTGAGAGGTTTTTTTTTTTTTTTTGGTTTTGAGAATAGAATGTTTACTTTTTCCTTTGTATATCATACCTTGCACTAACTTATTTGATAGAATCTTTGTTATAATATAAATTAATTGATTAAATTCATCCCTAGTTTCCATCAATTCACCTCCCATTACAAAAAAAAATTTCACTTGTTGGATTTCGCCTATTAAAAGAGAATTTGAATCTACATGTGAGAAAGGGTACGTATACTGTTAAAATATAAATTAAATAATTAAATTCATCGCTTCTTACAACAAAACAAAGATGAATTAAGTATATCTGAAATACTTTTCTAACTACTCTCATGTTTTTCCAGTGACAACTAAGATTAAAAATCTGGATGCTAATATTGGTTCCTTGAGCGTGAAGCTCACGACAGAAGATCAGAAGGAGATGTCGGATGTGGACCTGTGGCACCTATCAACGAGGTTGCAGGGGAAAGAATAACTGATAATTTTATTCGCTGCTCATGGAAATTTGCAAACACACCAGCAAAAGACGGCAATGTAGCTTAAACATCTATTTATGTGATGAGGTTTGTGTTTCTTGTATTTTTGGTGAATGATTATGCTGATCAGCTACTAAAGCACAGTCAAACCCGATCTGCATTCCTCAGGTTGACCCAAATCTACACGTGCCAGTCCACCATCATCAACGGCCGCCTAGCTCTCCATCGCCACTTCTTGTTCAGTCATTTGCCCAGCACATGCTTGAGCGTGAGCTTCATACGCCGGCACTTCTTGTGTATGTGATGATGGGTTGACTGTCTGACTTAACGACCTTAACTGAATGAATAAGGGTTTTGGTAATAAAATGATAGTTTGGTGAGGCTGTAATATAAAGTTGGAAATTGATGTGGGTATCTGGTAATCAAGTAGTTTATGGGAGAAAGGATAATTACCCAAACAAAGAAAAGAAAAGGAAGAAAAAAGAAGAAAAAAAAAGTGATTGTTGAAGTTTATCAGTAGCACATGTTTTGTGATGTACCATTTTGAATGTTACCAATTTCTTTTTGAGAAAACCTTCCATTAGGTCGATTGCAGCAACTAGTAGAAGCCCGACACATCACCTAAAGCACAAAAAGCACACAAAAATAACTTACAACAAAAAACATTGGATTTTGAACACAAGAAGAGAAAGAAAAGAGACCCGTGGGTCTGGTGTGACCCACCGTCGGCCAAACCCAACCACCTAGCCGTGGCTCCGGCGATCACTAAGCCTAAAACATTCTAGTGGGTAAGATCGTCTTCTTAGGCTTTGATTTTAGTTTCAATTGGGTATTCTGGTTCTTAATGAAATGGGTTTTTAATTGTGCTTATTGGGTTGATTTTCTAGAGAAATTCCGTAGATGTTGGCTTAAGTTGTGTGGGTTTCAATGGGTATTTGTTTTGGGGTTTACTGTGATGATTGGATTAAGGGATTGAGTTCATATATAGATGCAAGGTAGTTTTCCTTAAGTGTTGGGTTTTGGTGTGTTAGTGTATTGGCATGGCCTAGGGGTGGGGTGGCTCGCTGCGAATCCCTTTAGGGTGATAGAATTCTTAAAAGTTAACCTTTCATTTTTAAGTTTTTGTTTTTAATTTATAAATAAGTTTTGAGGCATTAAAAACGAGTTTTGAGGTTAAGTCTAATAAAATGACGTTGGAGAGGGTGATCTACGACTGGGTCAAAGCTAGACCCAACGGTGGGTCACTGCCAGACCTAGCCGTGGGTTATCGCCAAACCCATGGTTGGGTATGGGTTATCACCAAACCCACGGTTGGGTATAGTCTTGACCTAATGGTAAGTCTAGTGTGACCTAACTGTGAGTCTAGCCAGACCCATGATTGGGTATGTTGTGACCCAGCAGTGGGTCATGCTAGACCCAGTCGTAGATCACCTTTCTGGCCTCTTTTCTGCCATGAATCCAGTGGTTTGGTCGTGAGTTTAATATTACCTAGTTTTTTTTTTTTTTTTTCTTATTTTGTTAAAATGCACCGTATGATATGTCAACACATGAATAGATGCTATAAAAAGACAGATTTACACACGTATATTAGATGCTCACTTTGGGTGTGTTTGGGAATGGATTGGACTTGAGAAAGTGGACTAGTACTGTATCATATTTGATTGATATGAAGAAAAAAGTAAGAATGTTTTGTATAGAAAAGTGAAAATTTTGTTTTGTAATAATTTTTTTATTTGAAAAGTGATAAAAAGTAATTGATGTGATATAAAAAAGTAAGAATGTTAGGATTAATTTTAAAATTTTTTTTTTGAGACTTTAAAAAGTCTAGTCCGGCCTATTGACAAACATAACCTTTATTTTTAGATAAGATAGAGAAACGGAATCCAAAACTTTCGAATGACATAATTAATCAATGATGAAAGAAAGTTCAGATTCTCGAATGACATAATCAATGACGAAAGAAAGTTCAGACGCGAATGTATCTTCCACTCTTAAGATTCTATATATGTGCGTGTGTGTGTGTGTGAGATTGAGAGAGGTGTGACGAAAAGTGCAAATACAAATCCCAACAAGACATTGAGACATAAAATCTTGAGAAGAAAAACAAGCACTCATCTGAAAGATGGCAGAAGGCAACGAAGTCCAAATTCCAAGAGTGAAACTGGGCACTCAAGGCCTCGAGGTAAATCCCCAATATCATTCCTTGAGCTCCATTTCAATTTTTTTTTCAGGAAATTTCTGAATTTAGCTGTCCAAGCCGTATTTCTTCGAAAACCCATCTACATAATTTGATATACTTTGAGTTTTTGAGGTATCAAGAAGCTGATCACACTCTGATAACATATTTTATTTATTTCTAGCCTGGGTATCAGCATAAATTCTTTCCTTGAGGTCTATGGAAGTTCATGTGTTGTCAAACTAATATTTGCGCAGTTTCCAGCTGCAAAATAAAGAGAAATGTCTAGGAAAGCTTGTGCATTTCAAGTTAGCCGAATTTGAATTTTGGCACCTTCTCTTCCAATATGTAATGCCCAAGCTTCTTTCTTCCATCAGGAGTCTCATTTAAATTGGACCTGCAGAAATAACCTGTACCCATGAAAGATTAATGATTGGTTTCACTGAAAATATAAATCCTTCAAATTGCTACAACTTATCAAAAATCTTGAGGTTAATCTTTTCAATGTTCCAGATGCACAGGTTCCAAGGTTTTAAGGAATAGTTTTCTCGATTAAAATACTTTTTGGTACTCAATTTTCATTCCAATTCATTTGTTAACTTTTTGTTGTTCATTTCGTTGTAACTCTAAACTTTTTTCTTTTTTTTTTCATAGGTCTCAAAGTTGGGATTTGGATGTATGGGCCTGACAGGAGCCTACAATTCTCCTCTCTCTGATGAGGATGGAATTTCAATAATAAAGTATGCTTTCAGTAAGGGAATCACTTTCTTTGATACATCTGATGTTTATGGACCCCATACTAATGAAATTCTGCTTGGAAAGGTACTCATCAGTCATCATCAATTTTTACTCTTACTAGCTCAAGAAGTTGAATTATTTATTTATTTATTTATTTTTGTCTTTTTGTCGTGGTAAATATAAAGGTTGTCACTAATGTAGAAATATCTTTGTGATAGTATTTTCTATTTGTTCTGTTGTTAATGAACTGATTAATAATCTACCACCATGTTAAGACTTTGTGAGATTAACTGGAAGAAGTTTATACCTTTCAGGCCTTGAAGCAGTTGCAAAGAGAAAAAATTCAAGTAGCCACCAAATTTGGCGTCCAAAGAGTGGGATTTCCTCATTTTACAGTGAGCGGTAGCCCTGACTATGTTCGCTCATCATGTGAGGCTAGCTTGAAGCGTCTTGATGTCGAATACATTGATCTGTATTATCAACATCGGGTAGACACGACTATACCTATAGAAGAAACTGTAAGTGTTTCTCTTTCTCTTTCAACTAGATGCCTGCAAGGGTGGTTCTTGAATTATTTTCTGTTTGTCATTTAAAACGATCAAATTCTCTGCAAATTAGTTATTCCATTGTGGAGATAGTGGCATCTAAATGGCAAAACTGATTAAATACATCTTATTGGCATGTAGATAGGTGAACTTAAGAAACTGGTAGAGGAGGGAAAAGTCAAGTATATTGGTCTATCTGAAGCCAGCCCAGACACAATAAGGAGGGCACATGCTGTGCATCCCATCACTGCTGTACAAATGGAGTGGTCTCTCTGGACTCGTGATATCGAAGAAGAGATAATTCCACTTTGCAGGTTTGTTCAATTTACAGCTCCAGTTTTTATGAAAATTGGTCTCACAAGTCTCTTGTGTGCTTCAACTTCTAAGTAACCTTTTAAGAATGCTGCACTGACGTGTTTATCCCTTCTTGATGTGAACATTTTTATTAATTTACAGCTGGTTACTTGTTTCTTATCTGTTGGCTGTGAAAGTTTTAATTTAGAGATGAGATTGTATGTATCTTAAATATCTTTTTTTCTTTCTCAGGATTCCAATAGTATTATCGTTTTTGAAAGAATTGCAACAATAGAAAATATTAATTGGGTGGTTTTTATGTCCATTTTGTATGGCTTTTTGCCATCTTTTCCAGAAGTAGGACTGTAAATGAGCTGACACACTCGACAGCTCGCTCGATACCCGCTCGGCTAAGCTCGACCCGAACTCGAGCTCGACATTGTACAAGCTCGCTTGTTATTGTTGAAACTTGCTTGGTTAACTAGTGACACATACCTGGCTTGCTCGATTAAGCTCGACGGGGGCTCATGAGTTCTACTTGTTTAAGTCAAGCTTGCCCAGCTTGCCCGGCTCGTTAGCCCAACTCGTTAGCTCATTCATAGATCTTATATATATATATATTACATAAAAGAATTATATAAATTTGTATATTAGTAATTAAGTAATATATGTTATATAGGTTATTTAATATTTATATGTATATGTATTAATTAAATACTATATATATAGTATGTAAAAGATCTATGAATGAGCTAACAAGTTGGGCTAACGAGCTGGATAAGCTCGACTTAAACGAGTCGAGCTAACGAGCTCCCGTCGAGCTAACAAGCTCCCGTCGAGCTTATCCGGCTCGTTAGCTCATTCATAGATCTTTTATATATATATATATATATATATATATTACAGAAAAGAGTTATATAAATTTGTATATTAGTAATTAAGTAATATATGTTATATAGGTTATTTAATATTTATATGTGTATGTATTAATTAACATACTAACTAGTTAGTTAGCTCGTTCATATATCTTGTATATATATTACTAAAATTAGTTATATTAATTTATACTAATGATAAATATCTATAAGTTGTTTGAAAATTTGCGTTTGAACTTTGCTCGGATTATACATTAAAGAATTTAATAGCTTAGTTTGAGCTCGAGTTGAGCCCAGCTCGGCTCGAATAGCATTCTTAACAAACTCGAGTTTGAGCACGAGCTCGCCCGAATTTTAAATGAGCCGAGCTTGAACACGTGTTTTATAGCTCGGCTCGAATAAACATCTTTGTAAACGAGCCAAGCTTGAAATCCAAAAGCTCGACTCGACTTGGCTCGATTACAGCCCTATCCAGAAGTATGAGAATGATATCTTGGTACTCTTGTGCATGCAGGGAACTTGGCATTGGAATAGTTCCATACAGTCCTCTTGGTCGTGGTTTTTTTGCTGGCAAAGGAATCGTGGAAAGCTTGGCTGCAAACAGTAGCTTGGTATATGTTTCGCCACATTTTTCCCATCCATTTGTTGGCTTTCAATGAATAATAATTGCCTGCATAATTCTTTAGGCAACTATATATTTTTCTCTCATCTGTGCATTACTCTTCAGGGTTTATTTGAATAGAAAATTCATACAATGAAACATATCTATGCAGCTGCCTTTAAAGAAAAATACATCTTCACATCTGCTATTTAGTTTTTGTCTTATGAGAATGAGGATTTCAAGGCTTTTGCCGTTCCCATAATGATATTAATAGTAACAGGAAAGAGAAAGCTTGACTAACAGCCAGCTCTTTTGTCTATAAGGCCATGCATCCTCGGTTCCAAGGAGACAATTTGGAGAAGAACAAGATCATTTATACTCGAATCGAAAGCCTTGCTAGAAGGCACCAATGCACTCCTGCTCAGCTAGCGCTAGCATGGGTACTTGAACAAGGGGATGATGTTGCTCCCATACCTGGTAAGTGACTTTCTCTTGTTAGTCCTGATTCATTTAAATAAATTACTCTGAAATGTGCTACATGAAAATGTTGTAAATAGAGTTGTATTTCAGTGCTTAACTTTACAGCGAATGCACTTGGCATTTTATACATGTACTTATTTAATTACGAAGTGAAATACTGAGTAGAAAATAGAAAGAGAATAAACACTTAATTACAAATTGATTTTGTTCCATTCAATGTGTGAAGTTAAAATTATCTTTCATAGCAACTTAAAATTTAGGATGTGTTCTTTCTACTTGCAAGGTCATTGTCTCATCGATCTCTACTTATTGGAAGAATATTTGCATGTAATGATGCAGAATATATAATTTGAATAGCTTTGGACAAGAATATTTGTTGTTTAGAGTAATATTTGGAATGGAGTGGATGTTTGTTGTTTATATTTATATTATCTCTATGGATGTTCTTGCTTTGTAGTGACTGGTGGTGGAAAAATTCCTTTTATCCTTTTTGTTGGAATTAAGAATTTGTCTTATAATATAATTTAGACATTAATGGTGGGTAAGAGTGTTTGGGTACTCAATTATATATGGTGTAATGCTAGCTATAGCAACTATGTTTTTGTCTAATTAATAACTATCTCATAATATTGATACAATAGTTTCAATCAACAACTTTAATCATTCCTGGTAAAAAGAAAAAGAAAATCAAATGATTGGTTAGAGCTATCACATCAATATTATGAGATAATTGTAAGATAAAAGTGTAACCATCCCACCCCTCCCTTCTTCCCTTCCCCCACTTTGAAAAAAAAAAAACTCCCATCCCACTCCCTCCCACCCGCACCCATTGGCCCATGGATAAACCTTTATTAAAAAAAAAATTAAAATTTTCAAAACAAAAAAAAAATTAAAGATATTTGTATCTTCTATTGAGAGGATGACACACATGTATAAAACAAAAATAATGAATGTTATGAAAACATTAAATGTTTAACATTTTCTATCCATCGTCTACGAAAAATGCCAAATTGTACAAATTGTGGTATGCATCCTTAAAATTATTGGAACAGGATCCTGTCCATTTCAAATGAAATGGATAATATCCATTTAGTGTAAAATAAGGGGTAGTATTGTCTTAACGTTAAAGTTGAAGAACTAATTTTACAATATTACCCATCATTTTACACTAAATGGATATTGTCCATTTCATTTGAAATGGACAGGATCCTATTCCAAAATTATTGTACAAATTGAATTTTTTTGCCCAATTTGTAATTAAGTGTCTCCTTAATAAGCCAAATTGTACAAAGATTTATACAGAGTAGAAAATAGAAAGAGAATAAACACTTAATTACAAATTGATTTTGTTCCATTCAATGTGTGAAATCTGTTTTCCTTATTGATGAGTGGTATGCATCCTTGTGTGATTTGTTTTCCTTTACTGACTTGGCTTCCCATGCAAGGGGAATTGGTTGCACCACACGCAAGGTTCTGTTGCCTTATATATTTTCTGTCAAGGCTGAATTGAGCTTGAGCATTATGTCTTGATTCTGCTTGGGCATCACTCATGAATGAGTATGGAAAGTGTTTCCTTGTATATCTTCTGTCAAGGCTGATTGTGTTTTGGGAAACTTCTGTCAAGGCTGATTGTGTTTTGGGAAATCTGATTTGGTGCAGCTTTAGTACTCTGATGTGGTGCAGCTAGAGTATCTTGAGTGTGATTTTGCGCAACGGCTATATTGTCTCTAACACTACATATATAAGATTTCATCAGAAATGTGGATGAAAAGAAAAAGAGAAAGAAAAAGAAGTGGCTGAAGTTCTATTCAATGCTATTAAATACTATTTCTTCTCCAAGTGTCTGGCGCTTTTGCTTTTTAGGCTAGACAATGTAGGATTAGATCTTAATGGAGATAAAAGTTGACATAGAAGCAAAGCAAAAATATCAGAATTATCCCAATCCATGTGCCATAAGAACTTCCTGCCTGAAGACTCAAAGTTCAGTATATATTGCAAGAACCCGGTTCGGTATATTTTACAAGAACCCATTGCTTGGCTGGACAATTCTATGGCTGATGCCAGAAGAACCTCAAAAGATCTCAGAGATTTTAGTTTACCCTTAACGTATTCATTAATACGGTGTTAGGTTGCAGTCATGACTGAGTAAGATTTGATTATGGATTGGAATTTGTGATCATGGTGTCTTAAAAGTATCATTAGGCATCTCATCCAGAATGATGTGCCTTATTTTGAAAGGGACAATAACACTTGTTCTGCAGTTTAAGGAGATCATATTAGTGAATCTGCTAAATATATGGGGGATGCTGTGTTCAAGAAAACCTATTGTCATCGATCAAAGCTTAGTTGAATTGAAAAGGGCTGAGTTGAGTTGTTCTAGAAAACGTAATGGCATTCGATTTCATTCAGTACATACAGTTGCTTTAGATTTCAGTTCCCTTTGGAACTATTTTGTAAGATTATTTTATCCAATGTGCCAAATCTTTTCATGGTCCCTACAAATTCTAGAATCCAGATCTCATATTATGATGCAATTTCCCTAGGAATTCTGATGCTAATGCTTACTTATATCACGTTCTAAAAAATGAAACCTAGTTGAGATTTTGACCTGCGATCTCTCACTGTTCATTTGCCTTGAATGTTTAAAGGGACAACAAAGATCAAAAACCTGGATGACAATATTGGCTCTTTGAAGAAGAAACTTACAGAGGCAAGCCTGAAAGAGATATCTGATGCTGTACCCATCGAAGAGGTAGCTGGTGGTAGAAGCTATCAAAACAGGGAACATTTGCTGGAAGTTTGCTAACACTCCTCCAAAGAATTGATTGTCTCTACTTATACATTCATGGATGCTGTCAACTTCACTTGGATAATGCGAAGCTTTTGTGAATCCAATGGCCAGATTTATGTTAATAACCTTCTGTATTATTCACACTGCTAAGAATGTACCAATAATGTTCTCAATTTCATAATTGAGTTTTGGTTTTGAGAATAGTTGTAATTCTTGTGTTTGTTGTTTTTGGGAGCTCACTACCATGTTGCATTAGATTTTCAGCCGTATTATTTGTTATACTTTTGTAAACTTAGTGGGCTATTTGATTAGAGGCAAACCACATGCAATAAAAAAGTATTTAATCCTAATATTTGTAGATGAGTTTGTGGAAATTCTTGTGCCTTTTAATCGAGAGATGTTTGAGAGGTGTTTTTGATTTAAAAAGTGTTAGAACTTAATATTAATGAAAATGGAATGCTCTCCAGTTGAATTGGAGAGGATCAGTCCCTTAATTTAGATGGGTAAAATTGTCGTTATATATATATTTTTTGACAATTTTGCACTTCAAAATCTAGCTCATCTTCAATTGAAATATTTGTTAATATTAAAAAAAAAATAATAAAAAAAAATAACGGCCGCATAGTGTTTGATCATAGGTTGTGTTTTGGAATAATTCTGTCTCTAGTGTTTTCCATAAAGCCTTTAACTATATATGATATGTGGCAGTTAAGGTTGTCTCATGAAGTGAAATTGTTGCATTTTAAGGAGTTTTTGGTCAATGCGATTCAAAAATTCCTGTCGGTTTCCAGTTTTGGTTAAGATAGTTGAGGGTTGATTTTCAGCTCAAGTCAAGCAATAAATAATAATAATAATAAAATGTTTTAAATATTAATATTATTATTATTATTATAATATAAAGTGAAAAAGAGAGCTCTCTCTTTCTCTGTTCAAAGTCCAACAGAATTTACAGAGAATAAAGACAGAAAACGAGAGAAAATGGTTGCTCGGAAATTCCAGGTCCGTCACTCCGACCACGATTTCGATGTCGACTACGACACCGACGACGGCTTCGAGGTTCCTCGCTTTCTCTCTCTCTGTCTGAAACTCTGTCTGCCTGTCTGTATGAAACTCTGTCACTAGTAATTCTTGAGGAGCAAAAGGTCACTTGTTTCTCTCTCTCTCTTTGTAATTCTTTCCAGGTTTTCAAATTCCAGATTTTCTCTCTCACCTCAATCCTCCCTGAGGAGCAAAAGGTCTCTCTCTCTCTCTCTCTCATATATATAGCGCGCGCGCACACAATCTATATGTATTGAGAATTTGTGCCTCTTTATGTTTTTATGATAAATTTTCTTTGTAGATCGTTAGCGTCGATGACAATCGTGTCTTATCGGACGACTCGGATCTCATTTCCATTTCCGAGAAACTCCGAGTGGTCTCGATTAACGATGAAGTCCAAGAACATCGAGGAACTGAATCAACGAGTAACAGTGTGCGAAACGACTCCCAGCCGTTAATGTCTGATGAGGAATTGGCTAGGATGTTGCAGGCTCGTCCTCTAATTTGGTTAATTTTCAGTTTTGTATATATATATTTGGTAATTTAGTTTTGGAAGCGTTTTTAATGCAATTAAAAATGCTTTTGCTTTTTTATGGAAATTTTTAGGCGGAGGAGGAAGCGCTTATGTTTCAGCAGTTTGTTGCGGCGGAGGATAACGGAGAATTCGAGAGTAAAATACGACCTTATGTCGATCAAGTTCGCATGGTAATTGTGGTTTCGTTTTCAGTCTGAGTTGTGTGATAATTTGAGTTTCATTTTCTTATCAGCTTGTTTGGTTGCCCTGAAAAATGTAGGAGAAAAAGAAATCGAAGTCTTGACGTATTGAATCTCTCATTTTTTTGATACAACAAATGAATAAGTGACTAACACAGTAACAAGTTTTTACTTTGTTATGTTTTGTTTTTAATTTTCGATTTCTGTAAATTTTCTAGGGAACCAAGAAGAAACCGTGAAATTTTGAAACTCTCAAGTGTTCCTAAACCAGAATGCTAGAAGCTTTAATGAACTTATTGAGATACAACAAAAGATAAATTTTTATTTTTATTTTTATTTTTATTTTTTAATTTTTTAGTTTTTATTTTTTAGTTTTTGGTTTTTGGTTTTGGGTTTTGGGTTTTGGGTTTTGTTAGAATATGAATTAAATTCACTTTTTTTCTATCAGCTTTAAGTATTTTTGTTGACTTAAATGGAGGTTATTATTTAAACTGTTGATGGTGTAGTACGAAGACCCAGTGCGCCAGGAAGCTGCTCGGAAGACAGTTCCTGTAGAAGAGCTTGAGGAGAAAGCACTGGTTTCTCTGGCCAAGGTAACAACAGCTCTCTCTTACATTTGAGATTTAAACAGCTGAGACCATTTTTATGCACCTTGTTTTGTCTGATAAAACATGAGCCTATGTCAGTTAATAACTAGGTGAGAACATGGGTTCAAGTCTGTGAGCTCATCCACCAAGGGGTATGTGAGTTGTTTACGCATCAAAACTGATAAATTTCAGCAGTTGTCCAAGGAAGACCAAAAAAAAAAAAAAAAAAAACGGGGGTGGTGTTGGGGGTAAACATGAAATATTTTTGTTACTCAAGTGGGCTAGTAGGAAAATTGTTTTGTAAGGGCCTGAGTTTACCTTTATGACCAATAAGGACCCACGTTTCAAATTTTGACAATTAAAGGCTTTAGTTTTTGCCTTGTGACAAATAAGCGGATGTTAGTTTCTTTGTATTTAATATAGTATATTTGGAGAGAGCGGAATGCAAAGAGCTTTGAAGATTGTGAGACTGTGATTTTAGAGTTGAAGAAGATGTTGTTCCAATCCCTTTATACATGGAAATTAGCATTGAATAGTTTGCTTGTTTCTAATTTCTTCGAGATTTTGGAGTTTTGTTCTTCTTTTCCTATACTTGGGGTTTCTTTTATACTTTTTGTATACTAGTGTTGTGCTTTGCTCGCTTTTAATGAATTTGAATTACCTATATATAAAAAAAAAGGATCATGTTATCAAATTTTTGGTTAATCTCTTAATGGAGAGTGTGCCAATTGTCATTTTGTCAATGTTAGACGAATAAAAAGTGCCATGTGTATCCAGATTCAGCACCATGTCACGTAGGCAATTATGTTTAATTTTTTTATTTTTTAATTTCAAAAAAACTGAGAAATAAAAAATTTAGTGGCGATCCACCCTCCACCTCTACCCTCTATTTAGGAGGAGAGCCACCTTGCATAGGCGTGGGAGGGTGGAGCTCTCAACTCTAACAGAGATGTGCGGGGGTGGAGAGCCATCCTCATAGAGGTCGGCAGGGGAGGAGCTCTCTACCCTTGTCCTTTGTGGGGGTCAAGCCACCCGCCACCTCCTCCCTCTGCGGGGATAGAGGCGGATCTCTCTTTTTCTTTCTTTCTTTCTTTCTTCTTCTTCTTCTTCTACTCTTTTTTTTTTTTTAAAGTATAATCGCTTATGTGGCATGCTGATGTGGATATGGATACAGTTTTTATTGGTCTAACATAGAGAAAACGACAATTGGTAGGTCCTCCGTCAAAAGATTGATGGAAAATTGGACAGTTGGGCTTATTTGTCAAAGTCGAAAACTCATACTTTTTATTGCCAAAAATAGAAACTCAGACCCTAATTTGTCACACGGGTAAAATATAGAACAATTTCCCTAAAAAGTAGGCAGCTTAAATCTTTACTCAATGATTGCTCTAAATTTGGTAAATGTCAAATTGTTAGAAGTAGTAGTACCAAAGATTTCCTTAAGAGGTGGACTTTACAAAGTATGTAATACTTGTTCTTTTGTTCATTTTTATGCACCGCTAGTAACTTGCTTTAATTAGAACTTGTATATTGCATTGATTGGACTGTTCCAGGTTTGTCGTTGGAATTTTTGTAGACCCTTTGGCTTAGTATGATTATTTGCTGAGCAACTAAAAAAATTATCTTCTTCTTCTTCTTCTCTCTCTCTCTCTCTCTCTCTGTGTGTGTACAAGGCTTGTCTTTGACAATTTTACTTATTATGTAATTAAATTATTATTGAGGATGGAATAATAATGATTTTGTGGCAAAGATTGCATTGATCAGTAGCTATGTATAAACTGTTCCACTTTACGAAAATGCTTTCTTAATTATTAAATTTGATAAACTTGTTTTTAGGAGGGGAACTTTAATCCATCAAAAATCGAACAAGATCATGCCTTACTGCTGCAGCTGCTTTTCTGGTTCAAAAAATCCTTCAGGTGTATTTTCATTACTTTTCTGTTTTTGGCAGAGGGCTTGCACACAAATAATTTATATTGAATGCCGCAGAGTTCATATCACTCAACAAATATTACAAGTTAATCAATAGTGAGTGATAAGTTTTCTTTTCATTCAAAGAAAAATATCATCTTGTTCTACACAGCTACTGTTGGAGAATGTATGTATTTCAACACAGCAATAAAGTTAATCAATAAAGAATCATATTTTTCATTTTATTTCTGTAACTTTAGGGTTGCATGGAACTGCATATTGAAGTGTATTAACATCACGCTAGTATTCTTGTATTTTGATCTTCAATGGGAATGAAAGAAAAATAAAGGAGTTTCATGTGATCAGTCTTTGCCCCTTTGACTTATTTAGCAATAAGGGATTGACATTGAACAGTGAGATTATTGTTTTTGTCCATGAATCATGTTTATATGAGTAAACTGAATTTCGTGATGAGAAGAATATAGGTCTTTGTAGGAGTTCTCCCAGACCAGAGAAGTGGAGATGGAAAAGAGTCCTAAAGCAAGAAACAACTATGGTGAATTGGATATGAACAAAACATAAGTGCAAAAATTTTTTTTTGATTAATTAAATTACTACTAATCAAGGTTTAAGATTTTTGCACACACATAAGTGAAAAAATCTTAAACCTTGATTAGCAGTAATTTAATCCCACAAAATTACCGGACTTTACAGAGTGAAGCCAATAGGAAGCCACCATCATGCACTTCTTAATTCTGTTAATTTCTTAATCCAGCCCCTTGGATTTTGTCATGCTTAGATAATAATCTGCAACCAAAAAAAAAAAAAAAAAAAAGTTGTGCCCAGTATTTCATATACTTTTGGCTAACTTAAGCCCCTTGGTCTTGTCATCTAAACATGAAATACTCAATTGTGTACAGAGTAATTTTACTGAGTTAACAAGTTTTCAGTAAATGGATTGGGAAACATCAAAATTAATCCTAGGTTTCCTTGTGAGTTCAATTTAGTAATTGGAATTCCAATTTGACAATTAGGTTAATAGGTTTTATGCCAATTTCAAATAAGTGTCTTCGTTAATCTGTTTTACAATCAATTGGCATGTCATGTTAGACCACTAAGTCGATGATAGGTGGTTTGTATCTGAAAAATTTACCCTTAAATTATAAATCTACTGTGAATAAGAAAAAAATATAAAAGGGTGACGGCTGTAAGGAGAGGCTGCCCCTCAAGAGAAGGGTGACCACCCCTCATGTTAGACCACTAAGTCGATGATAGGTGGTTTGTATCTGAAAAATTTACCCTTAAATTATAAATCTACCATGAATAAAAAATAAATAAATAAATAAAAAAGGGTGATGGCTGTAAGGAGAGGCTGCCCCTCAAGAGAGGGGTGACCACCCCTCATATAGGGGTGGCTGGCACCCCTCACAGGAGGGCTGGCCACCATTCATCTAGTGATGGGCGACCACTCTTCATAGATCTATGTAGGGAAGCCTTCCCTTGCATTGTAAAGGGTGGCTTGCCCTCAAGAGAGGCAACCACCGGCCACCCCTCTAAGGGAAGCTCACAGTGGCCATACGGCCATCTTTCACAAATCTATGAAGGGGCAACCTTCCCTCACAGTGGTATGGCCACCCCTCTAAGGGGAAGCACATCTTTCACAAATCTATGAAGGGGCAACCTTCTCTCATATAGTGGCCACCCCTCTAAGAAGCCTCCTCACAAAGGGGTGGCTTGTGAGGGAAGGCTTCCCCTTAGAGGTGGCCACTATGAGGGGAGCCTTATAGCCGCCATCCCTTTTTTCTTCTTTTTATTTTTAATGTTATTATTACTTTCTTTCTTATTTATGGTAGATTTGTAATTTAAGGTAAATTTGCAAGGTGGAACATACAATTGGCACATGGTGTACTAAATGTGAGTTACATGTCATGGACTTAGTAGTTTGATATGGCACACTGATAATTAATTTGATGGTAAGTTGACGGAGAGACCTATTTGAAACAAAGGTAAAACATAGGGACCTAATTGTTGAGATTGGAAATCTGATGACTAAATTGAAATCACAAGAAAACCTAGGAACTAATTTTGATTTTTCACAAATGGATATGATTAATGACATGTGTTAGGACAATTTTCTGAGAAGAGCAACTATCTGAATGGTTGACTGAAGGCCGGAATAGTTGTCTTCAAGATGTCTGTAAAAGAATAAGGCAAAACACTTGCCGGAGTGGGCTGGCAGGAAATAGTTCCGAGGCCTAAATTAGTTTATTTATATGTGAGAGAAAGGAAAAGAATTGACGACTATTCAGGGAGATGGAATCGAGTGTGGAGTTTTTTGGAGTACTCGGGTTTTTGGTTATTGGGCTGAGTATTTGGGTCGGATTGGGCCTACCATATCCAACAACATGCATGCTTTTCTTCCAACAAATGGTTGCGTTGTAAATAGTGTTAGGAATGGGAAAGTTTTAGCAGCTTGTGACATAATGTAAAAGTTATAATGGTCCATCAAGGAAGTCTGAATTACACCATAATCTTTGATCAGGGTTTTCTTTTTATAAGGGCTGAAATTTGTTTTGGCTTTTTGACCCTAGATTGTAAGGTGGATCTCAAAAGATATGAAAGATTTTGAAGTTTTAGTGGCTACTTTTCACTTGAGGATAGTTTTAATGGTTTAGACATTTTTGGTGCCTGATAAACTTATATGAGTTGGTCCAGTGGTTCAGCAACATTTTGAATATCAGGTGTTGGGTGGAGGTTGTTGAATCAATTTAAAGTTGCTTTATCTTAGGGAAATAGTGTGGGCATGACCTGACATAGTTTAAGATATTCTTAAAAGGTTTCTTTGGCTTCAACTTTTGCCAGTTTGGTATTAGAATCAGTTTATCGAATTCTAAAACTAAAGCATCAATTTGACTCGTGTTTTGAAGTTTAGTTGTTTTGTAAGTGGAAATGTTCAGTTCATTTATATGCATGTGTGGAAACTTATAATCATGTAATACATGCGAAAGCCTTTGCCTTTGGAAACTTGAAGACCTTCAAAAATGATTATTTTAGTGTTACATGGAATGTTTATCACATTTTTGTGTTGGAGAATGTTTCTGTGGTTGTACTGATTTTGTTTTAAATTTCATTTTAACATAATTTTGTTCTCTTTTGCCATGGATGGTTAACAGCTGAACTTGTGTGTGTATGTTCCATGTTTTCTGGAATTGTAGGTGGGTAGATGTGCCTCCTTGTGATGGTTGCGGCAATAAAACCATACGTCATGGCATGGGCTCTCCACTCTCTTCAGAAATTCAATATGGAGCATCTCGAGTTGAACTCTATCTGTATGACTACTGAATCTACTTATTCGAAGTTATGAATTTTCCATTTTTTGTTTCATACATGGTCTAATATGAGCCTACTTGTATACTTGATTTATGTTTCTCTCTACTCCATCTCTAACCACATACCAAAAGTTAACAGATTTAGATCTGGAACTGGTACTTCTTATTGAGTCACTATGTGTTTTTCTTTTTATGCTGGTTGGGGTGGGGTGGGATGGGATGGGGTTGGGGGGAATACCATGTCCAATCTCTCTATTGGGGTATTTTGATGCCTGATGTAAGAGTACTACTGCTGGTATTTTTATGTTCATTTTGACAGGCATATATATGTTAGTTACTATAGTTAACCATCTTGTGCACACATAATCCTTTTGAAGATGAATTCAGCTGAATAGAACCTTAAAGCATCATTGCATGTTCAGAATAAGTAAACTTCTTGACCAAGTCTATCCTTTCCTTTTCTTTTTTGTCGACATGAAGAACTGAGTCTTTGATTCTTTCTGCTTTACTGCCATGCTTTGGTAGCTTTAATAGCTAGATTTTCATTTGGAGAGATTTTTCATTTTTTAGCTAATTGTCTCACTTATTGTTTGTGACAAATGTTTTACCGTGTATCTCTTGTGGGATGGATTTACTTCTATTTCCATCAAATACCATATTTATAAAATGTAATTGGGCTTTTCTTGAAGTTCTCTAAGCCAGTTTTGTAGCCTCTAATCCATGTATTGGTATACAATCAAGTGTAATGTTTCTACATTACATTTTTTTTGTGGATTTGGACAACTTGTGACAGGCATTACATAGATTAACCAATTGGTTTTTGTCCATCTTCTACTTTTCTGCTTGTACAAGCCTTCTAAGTTGAGCAGCCGAATTGTAGGTCTATCAGAAATGGATTTGTTCTGCGTCTTACTTATTTCTTATTTATTTAAATTTTCTTTGCTAACGGCTGATGGGCTGAGTTGTTTGTCTACACCGTCATTATGTGCCACCTTTACACAGCTGCAGTTTTTGCTCAAGAATCACTCGTTTCCCACGCTACAATGATGTGTTAAAGGTACTTATTAGTATTGTGACCTGAGTAGAAGTTTATGTGGCATTTCATAAATTTTTCATTCTCTCCCTTTCCTATATGCAGCTTCTGGAAACAAGAAGGGGGCGATGTGGGGAGTGGGCCAATTGTTTTACACTTTATTGTCAAGCTTTTGGCTATGAATCTCGTCTGGTTAGTCATCTGCCAGTATGTTAATATAGTAACAACTTAGAATGCAGATTTGTACTAAAATTTACATTCTCCTTTTTGTGAGGGTGCAGTGGGCAATTCGGTATGAAAATCCGTGTTTTTTGGAATAGTGAATTATTTTCTAGTATATAGTATGACCCATAATCTATGGGAGGGAAAATCACAAATTCTGCACTTAAAATAGTTAGGACCTGACATGCATGTGTTGTACAGAAATGACATTGATATAATAATCAGATAATTGATAACACACTGTCTCACATCAAACACTTACCTGAGAGGCTGAGAATATTGATAATGCATACTGGACCATGATATCAATGGTTTGGATATTTTTACGATACAATGTTTGTACTGTGTTATTTTGAAAATGTTTGGGCAGTGTGTGTGTGTGTGGATGGGTGTGTGGATGTGCGTGTTTTAGCATTGTGAACACTAATTGAAGAGGAAGCATGATGGGACTTTTAATTATTTGGTTTATGGAAGAACCGGATGCTTGAGAAAATATAAGCTTTGTTTATGCTAACATCATTTTATTTTTCAGATCTTGGATTTTACTGATCATGTTTGGACCGAGTGCTTCTCCCAAGTTTTAGGAAGGTGGATTTAATTCAAGAATGGCTGCTCTTTATTTTCTTCTTCAGGAGCATGAGAAATATTAAATATTCTAGTTGATGTATTCTGACACCTATGATTCTGCAGGTGGATGCATCTTGATCCTTGTGAAGGAGTATATGACATACCATTGTTATATGAAAAGGGGTATTTTGAATTTTCCCAAGTCAAATTACTTCTTTCATCCTGTGTTGTGATACTGGACGAGCTATTATGTACCTTCTTTATTCATACCCATCTTTTCATGTAGGTGGAGTAAGAAATTAGATTATGCAATAGCCATTGCAAAAGATGGAGTTTATGATGTTACCAAACGCTACACAAGGAAGTGGCACGAGGTAATCATGAAAATAGTAGTGGCTTTTTCATCATCTAGATCTTCATGAACACAATTCTTTTTATATAATAAAAATAAAAAATAAAAATAAAAATAAATAAAAATTGTCTTCCCTTACACACACACGCTATCAGGTTGAGTTGTTGATGAGGAAGAATTGTTTAAATTCATAGGTTCTGTCCCGGCGAAACATTACTACAGAGCCTGCCGTGTCAGCTGTCCTTACTACTATAACACAAGAATGTAGAAGAGGTTTTACTTCTCAGGTGCTCTCTGAACTTGACGACCGTGACAAGGAGGAAAAAGAAGTACTTGAGAGAGATTTACATTCTACAGATGATGGCTCAATCTCATTACCTGGAAGACAAAGTGGGGACAAAGAATGGCGCAAGTTAAGAATGGAATTTGGCTCTGATTCTATAACTTGTTCTTCTTGTCCAGTTCGGATATGCATAGATGAGCATGTGACAAGGATTTACAATGCATTTCATCCTGTCCTTTCTCAGTTTGTTAAGGAAGAACATGCCAAGGCTAAAGCTATTAGAGCACTCAATAATTTTAAAGGAATTATCATGGATGTCAAGAACTTACCCTTTAAAACGAGGAAGGTCTCCATAGATTCAGTTTCAAATAGTACACAAGATTTTGTGCACCAGTTACTGCCTTCTTTTGCCGAGCTACTTGATGCTCTTTCACTGAAGAGTATGATGGACCCTGATGGGAAGGTTGACATTTGTCTGGCTGGTGACCCTGTTAAAACCTCTTTAGCATTGCCTGTTGTGTTGGATGCTTTAGACGACATGGTTCATAATCTTAACAAATGTGACAACTTTGGTGAAGTTTCATTTCCCCTTCTGAAATTGAACAGAATACATTCCGGTTCAGTCCTTGCAAGTGGTGAGGAATTTCCTTTTGGAATTGTGAGTTCTTTTTTCCTTGTCTTGTGTGTTTCATCTGTTCACTAATTTGAGAATACATAGAGTATGCGCCTTAAATGCATCTCCATGTGACTCCATCCTCCACAAATTTCAGGCCACATCAGCTTTTGATGGAATTCAAACTTCTAAATGGGAAGAACCTAATGGTGCAAAAGGTATTATGAACCAAATAAAGATTGTCACCCATTGTTGCCTTGCTAATAAAATGAACACAAGCAAAGCAACAAAAGGTAGTAAATGATTATGTAAAAAATCCCTTTTGTGATTTTTAGAAGGAAGGCAATAGCATATTGTTCTCCCTTGTTTCTATTTTTTTCAACTTGGGGTTAGTTTCTTAATGGAAGGACGCCCATCTTTGATTCTTAGGCGATAGCATATTATTCTTCCTCTATCCCCCACCCCCAAAAAAAGGGACTTTGTTCTTTGCATTGAAGAACAAAAGAACAGATTATTACCCAATGCAGGATAGGTACTTTTTTTTCTTTGCATTGGAGATTAGAAAGAACAAATTATTACATTTTCCTGATCATATAAAACATCATGGTGTATGAATTTTGTTTTTATTTTTATTTTTTATTTTTTTTTTTTAAATCTTGTAGGTTGTTGGATTATGTATAAAGTAAAGGACAACAGGATGCTCGAACTTGTTGCATATGAGATAATGTCTGCCAATGATGCGCCAGAAAGGGATCCAATGGATTGGTATGTTTTCTGGGAGCATCTAACAACAAATTGTTATGTCATACCCGGCCATAATTGCTGGCTTGCATCAGTCACCATGACATGCAACAAGGGGCATGTGTTTGTGCCCTAGCCTTCATTGCAGGGTAGTTACATGCTTGCATGTATGTGCATGATCATTCTTAAGCCCCGATCCCCCCTAATAACTCTGTTTAAAATCAATGCATTACTCTTCCTGCTTGTTTTCTTCCACTTCAAGTATTTAGATCATGATTCCCTAACACAGGCACATTCTGGGGCCACTACCAGTTCATTCAGAGGATGTTCGCTGTGGAAGGGATCTCATAGCTGGGGAAATTAAAGGGCCCCTTACGCCACCCTCTTTAGACTTTAGTACTAGAGTGCAGTGATTAGAGTTTAGTGTTAAAGCCGTCATTCTTTTCCTTTCCCTTTTTTATTTATTTATTATTTCAAATGAGTATAATGAGAACATTATTGAATAGCAGTAAGAAAGAAAAACAGATTTCATCTGAATAGGATAGGTAGCTTTCCTTTCTTCAAATATTCAGATATATCTTTCCTTGAAGGTCTTTACCCATTGTTTGCATTCAGATCTTATCAAGCATCATTTTTTTTTTTCTTATTTAGGGTTGTTGAGGGAAGCAATGATGGTGGATCGAGTTGGCACCTTTTGGACAAACAAAATTCTCAGATTTTTGAAGACCGTTTCCAGTGTAGAACATTTAAGATTACGTCAGTAGGGAGCCTATTCAATGTTTTCAGGTAAAATCTTTTCTGTGAATCTGTTCAAATACACGTTCATCTTCTGGTCCTTCACTGAAATTATTGTAATGTAACTTATGTTTAACAGGTTTAGGTTTTTGGCAGTTCGAGATATTCAATCAACTTCACGGCTCCAAGTTGGTAGCATTGACCTATATGAAAGAAGCAGTTAAATGTGTATAGAAAGGAATTTCCAGCCAATTTGGCTGATTTTTCCCAAATATCTTCCTTGATTTGATGCACTGCTTTTATCAACTCTATATGATTGGGAAAAGAAAAACCAAGGCAAGTGAATGAAGCCTAACATTGGTATTGAGGTGTTTCTTGTCACTGTGTTCAGATTGTATTAGCACGTTAGGCGCTTAGCCTCTGCAACATAAGTTGATGATATAGAATGATGACGAACGTGTAATGTAGTACGAATAAGCATGCACACCTCTCTACTCATTTTCTGTTTTAGTTGCATTGTTATATAGAATCGAATCCTGGGTCAATTTCCCCCCGCCCTTGCTTTGTCAATTTACACTAAACTCACCCTTCATAATTGTGGCTTCTAATTATCTACTTACAAAATAAGAGTGAGATTCAGATAGCAAATATAAGAAAGCCTTTATGAAACCTATATGTTCGAACAGGTCTTGGGCAGTCTACCCACCTATTGAGACAGGTGGGCGACAAACATTCCATCATGCATGCCATCTCCGTGAAAATGATTGTAAAAACGTGCACATACGCATTTACAACAAAACATTTTTGAATTGGAATTTTGATGGTTTAATCCACACTTTGATGTAAACAATCAACCATCCCAAAAATTAACAAAGAACATACACATGCTCATTGGCAGAGAAACATACGGGCCTGCACAGATGATTAATAGACTGGAATTTCGAGGAAAATCAGAGCCTCCACCATTGTAATTTTAGAGGTCAATTTAGGCCATCAATATCGGCATTCTCAAACATGCAAGGATATCCAGAGCATCAGAGCAAAGACAGTAAAAAGGGTGAATCAAGACAAATAGTAACAGTGGTATATTTCTTTGTATCAATGCAATTATCAACTACATAATCAAGCTGAGAGCAGCTTGCAAGATGACAAGGTTATGGTTATGGTAACTAGCCCCTTTCTGCAAGAAGAAATAGAAAACATCCACCCTATGAATGTCACCAAGAATAAGCAAAATGAAAATTTTGAATTAAGTGATAAGATTCAACTTACACATGTAGCCATATAATCCCTAATAATCTAGTAAATACCAACTTATGGTAGGTTGAACTTTAGACCTATTATTAAGCTCCAAAGTCATTGGTAGGTATAATGTTGTAGTTAAATACATATATTTCAGGTTTTGGGCACCTTTGTCAAAGCTTGGAATCTTTTCTATCCACTTGATGCTAGACAGATAAACAGGACACTGCTGTATAAATACCAATTTCTAAGATATGCAGAAACTCATTGTCTTCATAAATATTGATACACAAAATATGCATCCAACCATAACCTAGTCCAAGTACAGCACAAATATAATTACATGATAAAAGAGAAAATGATAGACCACACGTTAGCAAACAAAATGTCACAAAAACTTCTGGTTCAGAAGGAAATTCTATTTGAACATATTGGACTGATGCTGCACATTCATTGCTTCAATAAAACTACAGCTTGTCATCAAACCCTTTTGCTCTCTAACTATTTTGTTTCTTTTCCACCCCCGCAAAGTTTGGGTAAAATGTTCAGACAACTTTCAGCTCAATAGAATCATAACAAAAGGACCAACTTCAAAGAGAAAATTCTGATTATTTAATCTGAAAAGGCTATTCTGTCAGTTGAGCATCTGAAAAGTTTCTACTCAAAAAATCCAATAAAATGCACCCCAGGAAGCAGATATTTGAATAGTGATGAAATGACACGAAATGTTGCACTCATATATTATTTAGTCTATAACCTGTGGCAATGAAACACAGACGTGTCTGCAGCACCAAAAATGAATACATTGGTAAATTGATGAAAACAACAGAAGCTCCCTATATTCATTCAAACAATCAACATAAGCAAGCTTCATCATGAATATTAATGAGATTAGAACTAGAGACTTATACTAATGATGCAGATCCCTAGCCAACACTCTTGGGAGGAAATGAAAAAGGATATTATGAGAAATCACGTGAAGTAAAACAGGCTAGAAGGATAAGAGGTGGTAGTGCAAGTCTATCTTTGTATTAATAGCATACTTGATTGGTATTACAGAGAGTGGCCAAGTTTAGTACACAGACTCAAAAGCTCTAAAATAAGGTAGCCAAGATACGCTAGATGTTCTTATTTGCTTCTTACACCTATGCTTGCCATTCACATACTCTCATCCAATTACTAGTATAATCCTAAATTCTAAATGTAAAGGTACCCGTTTCTAAAAATCAAAAGCTCCTGAAGATTTCTAAATGTACCCGTTTCTCATTTGTCTATCAAAATCTTTTCACTCATACACGCCAAAATCCTCATTTTCCATGAGCTTCATTGCTCATAAATTCTGACTACACTTCTTCACTAGTTACCATTGTCTGTGCCCCTAATACCCTGCCATTTCTAAGTGCAAAACGTAAAAATAATTAGTCAGAAAGTTGAAAGAATATCTAATTTCCTCGGAAACATTGCTATTTTCAAGGACGCCAATGAAAAGAACAGTTGTTGACAACCCCAGGAGAGTATAAGAGGTTCCTGTGCCATTTTCACATGATTGTTATAGAACTTGCAACTGCCGCGTTACTGGTTCAAGGACAAGCAGATGAGTATTCTGTGTACTAAAAAAAATCAACTCTTTTAGCTGAAGTTGATAAAGATGTGAAATCATTTCTTCAGAGAACTGATCCTACTATAACCAGATCCTATTATACAAATTATTGAAATCACTAATAAAATAAATAACCAGATCCTATTATACAAATTATTGAAATCACTAATAATTATTTTACAAGAAAGAACTCGAAAATATATTTAAAGAGAAAAGACATCTCAACATTAAACGTTACAAAAAAATATATTAGCATGTAAACTTCCATTCTCGATTATTTCACATTATCCCATTTCCATTACTTAACATTATTTCTATTCTGGTGATCCAATTCAACGTGCCCTTTTAATTCCAACAAGCACCCACATTACCCATCTAAGAGTCACAGCAAATAAGGCCAAAATCATCAACAACAACAAAAATGATGAACAAAAATCTCACTTAGTCGTCACCTCCACACCATTCTTCCCGGCAATAATGACCGCGGTGGCCATATTCAAGAACAACCCATGTTCCACAACCCCTTCGAAAGCCGAAATCTCCTTCCCAGCCGCCAAGGCGTCCTTTATTGGCGTCTTGAAATACAAGTCCACTATGTAATTGGAATTATCAGTTACATAGGGCTTCCCATTCTCACCCAACCTCAGCTTTGCCTCAACCCCTTCTTCCTTGAACAACTCCTGCAGCCTTATCAGGTTGTACTTCCAGCAAAACTGCACCACCTCGACCGGCATTGCTAACCCACTTCCACCGAGTCCCTTCACCAGTTTCGTGTCGTCCGCCACGACCACGAACTTCTCCGAGGCGGCTTCCACCATTTTCTCTCGCAAGAGCGCTCCACCGCGACCTTTGACGAGGTTGAGATCCGGGTCGACCTCGTCCGCGCCGTCGATGGCGAGGTCAAGGCGCGGGTGGTCGTCGAGGACCGAGAGAGGAATACCCAGTTGGCGGGCTTGCTCCTCTGTGCGTTTCGAGGTGGGGATCCCGACGATATTAGATAGCTGGCCGGTCTGGAGGAGGTGGCCGAGCTTGGCAACGACGAAGGCGGCGGTGGAGCCAGTGCCGAGGCCGAGGACCATGCCGGGCTTGACGTACTCCACAGCCTTGTCGGCGGCGAGCTTCTTGAGGTCGTCTTGCGTGAGGACTGGAGCGGAGAGGGCTTTGATGGAGATGGATTTGCGGGAGTGGGTGCGTAGGTGAAGGGGTTGTGGGGTGCGTTGGATAAGAGGGGTGGAGGTGTGGTGGCGCAGGGAGGAGAACGAGGGGGAGAGGGATAAGGAGGAGGCCATTTTCGAGTGGAGATGAGAAACAAGAGAAATGTGTGTTTGGGTTTGTTTTGTTTTGTTTCTTCTTCTCTTGTATCTCAGTAGTTTCTTTTATTCCTTCCTTCTACGAATTCAATCTATCTCCTTTTGGTTGGTTGGTTGGTCTTTGGTGTGGTTTTGTGTGTGTGTGTGTGTGTCCGATTGGTCTTTTTGCAAGAGACTACGAAAGTTGAAAGAGACTTTTTGTTGTTGTTGGGTAGGTGGTGGTCGGGGTGGCTGTGAGTCCACCTTTCTCCTCTTGATTTATTTATTTTTATCTCATTTTATATTGCTGTTTTACTAGTAATTCAAACACATTTGGCCTTATGGTTGTGATCCAAAACATGAGAATTTGAAGGGGCTTTCTTTAGAGAGCTAGATTTTTAAAGCATTAACCTTATCTCTAATTATTCCTAATTAATTAGAGTTGAGCCTTGACTTTCTCTGCTCGTCGGTTGACTAGCCACGGTTGATAGTCGATTTTAGTTACCGGCTAATCAACCAATAAGGGGGTTAGTTATTGAATTGAATTGACTCTCTTTAGATAGAAGTTACTTAGTTGTAAGACAGGCTGTAAATAAGTTGACACACTCGATAGCTTGCTCAATATCCGCTCAGCTAAGCTCGATCTGAACTCGAGCTTGACATTGTACAAGCTCACTTGTTACTATTGAAACTCGCTCAATTAACTAGTGACACATACCTGACTTGCTCGATTAAGCTCAATAGGAGTTCGTGAGTTCGACTCGTTTAAGTCAAACTCGTCCGGTTCGCTCGGCTCATTTGCCCAGCTAATTAGCTTGTTCATAAGTCTTTTATATATATATATATATATTACAGAAAATAGTTATATAAATTTGTATATTAATAATTAAGTATATATATTATATAGGTTATTTAATATTTATATGTGTATGTTTAATTAACATATTAACTAGTTAGTTAGTTGTTTATATATCTTATATGTATATTACTAAAATTAGTTATATTAATTTATACTATAGATAAATATTTAGAAGTTGTTTTAAAATTCAGGCTTGAACTTTACTTGGATTATATATTAAAGAATTTAATAGCTTAGTTCGAACTCAAGCTCGAATTGGGCCCAACTCAGCTTGAATAGTATTCTCAATGAACTCGAGTTTGAGCTCGAGCTCGCCTGAATTTTAACGAAGCTTGAACATGCATTTTATAGCTTGGCTTGAACTCGAGCTCGGCTCAAATAAGCATCTTCATAAATGAGCTAAACTTGAAATCTTAAAGCTCAACTCCGCTCGACTCAATTACAGCCAAAGTAACTCAAACATGGTCATGAGAGAACCTATTTCAAACAAGCATATCGAGTCATCAACATTGAAGAAAAATCACAACTACATGATGAAAGAGATCATATCCAGCCGTGAGAGGGAGAGTGATTGAGACACTGACTACCTAAGAATCACCAACGATCAATCTAATATGTGTTGGCGACGATATGCAACAACATCTTCAATTGGTGGTTCAGCATTTTCAAGTTGAGAGTATGAAATGGAGAGAGTATAAGCCTAAGAAGTATGATTGAAGTTGGGAAAGGTTGATTGGCAACAAAGAGAGGTAGAGGAGAAAGCAGGCCAGGCAATGGTCGAGGCTATGATTAAAATTAACCCCAAATTAACACCTAGAGTGGGGGAATAGGTGTTCATGAGCAATATTTACAAATTTAAGGATCTAACTACCTCAATTCAAGCAAAAAGAACATAAAGATTTTGGTGACGATTAAGAATTATTCAAAAAGAAAACCACTCTCAAGGCCAACCAATCCCACCGAAAATTCCACTATCGAATAACAATATGTTACAACTAAATTATATTTACAAAACCTTTGCAATCAAGACAGAGGCCTGTAACCCCAACAAACAACTTGTTTGCCTCCCGTCATAGGGTTAGAACTCTGATCTTCTTCGGAATCTCTTTCACATACGAACTCGCTCATTGAGTCGTTGTAACCCAAAACTCTAGTGCACCAATGAACTCACTAGTGATGATCTACCAAACTGGCAGAGGTTGAAGATTTTTATGGTTTGAAAAACTAACAGGAGAAGTTTGGTATTTCAGTTTACAATCATGGAGTTTAGAACTATTTTCAAGGTTTTAACCATTATATTTAACACCGTACACGTATATGACATTAGTTTCATCAAATTTTCGAATCACTTAAACACATTTTTTTTATTAACCATTACATTACCCAAAAAAGTCTTCATACGTTGGCATTATATGTTAAATTTGACTATTATTTTCAGTCACACTAAATACCAAAAAAATATAAAAACAGAAACAAATAAAAGCCTTAAATGAATTATGCTGCTTGTTGTAAGTACTTTCTTAAATAAATAAATTGGTTACCCTTTTTTTTTGTTATTTCTTTATTATTTTAAATTAACTTGTCATGTCACATTTTGTTGATAATTTTATTATTTTTTTAACTTTAACCTGCAATATGCTCTGTTTAACTTCACAAACAAAGATGATGAAAGGATGGTTATCAATTTTTAACACAAATCGAGAATTCGACACGAAATTAGAGAGTTAGAGTTTGGCATAAATGGGTTTGGGTTATAAACAGTTTAACCTGCTTGACTCATTTAATAAATGGGTTGACCCACTTAACACGTTTATAAAATTATATAATAACTACATGTTACAAGTTGAAACAGGTTAAATAAGTTTAACATGGCCAAAAGTGTCAAATGAGTCATGTTTGGTCAAAATAGGTGGTGTTAGGTTAAGTCAAACAAGTTAAACCATGCCGTGTTTGGGAAATGGGTCAAACAGGTCGATCCATTTATAAACGAGTCAAGTGGGTTGTATTTGATCACCAGGGATGGATCCAACTTTTAATTTGGAGAGGGACCAAGGGCCAAAAAATTTTGGGGAGGGATCAATTGGCAATAAAATAACTATATATATATATATATTACCTTAAAACTTTTTTTTTTCTTGTAATTTTGGGGGGAACTAGGGCCCCTCCTAGTCCCCCATAGATTCGTCTCTGCTGGTCACTCGTAGGTCAAGTTCGGGTTTAAGAGCCTAATTCCATTTAACTAAATAGGTCATATTCGGTTTTACTCTTCTTAAGTTGGCAGGTCACCGATCCATACCTAACAAGCCAATCCATTTTACCAGCGCTAAGATGAAAGTGACCTCATGCTTTAAAATTTAATTAACCATGTTTCAAATATCACTTATTTAAAGCCATCTACTAATCACTAGAAATCAAAGCATTTCTTCTTCTTCTTCTTTTTGCGTCATTTCTTGAGTTGTTATTTTCATGATCTAGCAACTGTTGGCTAATAGAAGAAAAAACAAAGAGACAAACAGCAGGACGTACAAGGTGAAACCACCACAACATTACTGCAAATTAATGAAGTGCTCCAAACTACAAAGACACCAGCTTTCTTAAAAAAATCAAAACAAAACAAACTTCACACTTCCATTAAAACCAAATATATATAACTAGTTTAAATACTTTAAAAAATAATAATAATATTAATATTAATGAACTGCTTGTTCAAGATTTATTGTCTGCCTGCTGCTACTACTTGGTAGGTTAATGTCCATCATATTAAGCTTGAAATTGTTTGGTAGTTATGTTTTTCTTTTTCTTACATCGGCAAGTTACTGATATTAACTTGTTATACATAAAAAGTTTTTAAAACTATATATATAACAAATTAAAATCAACAACTCGCCGATATAAGAAAAAAAAAAAACATAACTACCAAACAGTAAAAGCTTCCTACGATAGACTTGACCCTAACAAAGGGCTAACCAAAACCGGTAGGGCATCTTCTTCCCATGCATGGAAGTGAAGGGTACAGCTCTGGGATGGTTTTTCTGATGATGGGCTTGTTCTTTTACAGGTTTGATAATGAAGAAATGAAAGCTGGGTGAGAAAGACTTATTAATGGCGGGTGAGGAACGTGGTGTAGCTTGAAGCTATTACTGATAAAAGATTGAAATTCCGAACTTAGAGATTTTGAAGGTAAAGCAGACGATAAAGGAAAATGTATGAAAGAAAGTCGGAGAAGATGAGGGATTTGAACGAAGATGAAGGAGGAGGAGCCAACTTTATAAGCGGATCATGTTGGTAGGTGGGAGCGCTACCCTTCACGAGGTTGAAAAGCAGGTGTCAAGCATTGATGCGAGGAATTGCCGGCAGGACTTTCACCTGACTTAGGGTTAGTATACTGTTGCTGTTGGGAATTTTTTTACTTCCTATTTTATTGTTTTCAAAATGAGACATGTTAATCATTATTCTTTATTCTATCTTTCAATTATTTTATTTTATTTTACAAATTCAATAGTAAATTCACTTATTCATGTACGAGATGGATAAAAAATAGAACAAAAAAGATTTTTATCATTACTCTCTCTAAGTTGTGAATACCCAAAAAAAAAAAAGATGTTTTAAAATTGTGAAATATTTTGGCTTCTATCTTTTACCCATCTCTTCTTATCTATAATTTATGGACAGAAATTTCCTTCAAACTGGTTTGGAGGAAATTTCCTCCAACCTAGTATAATAAATATCAAATGTCATCTCTCACATGTTTTCTTTAATATTTTAACAGTTATTTATTGTCATTTCACTAATATAGGAATTCAAACATTAATTTTTTAAAAACTTAAACATGTTGAATGATACTTATCACTTATTAGAGGGAACACGATCATTTCTAGTTCTCTCTGGTTCATTTGAACTATAATATCCAGTTAGTTATATTGAAAGGATATTTTTGTTTTTCATTTTTTGAGGGGACAAAAATACGAGTAATTCTATGCGACGCTCCAGCGTCCCTCTCTGCTGAGTAATTTTTTTTTTTTTTAAGGACTAACATGGCGTGAAGTGGACCACTCACGTCAGCAGAGAGGGATGTTGGGCGCCATGTAGATCGAATTACTCCAAAAATACGCATCCAATATAATTAACTATATATTATTCAAATAAAACAAATAAAATTGAGAGTATCTTGATTCTTATTTTAGAGTAGGTTGAAAAAAATTTTTTCCAAACTAGTTTGGACAAAATTTGTGTCAATAATTTTATTTCTATACAAGAGATGAGCAAATTCACAATTGAATATGTGGAACCACATGTGAGTTCAAGCTTGATATGATGGACAATTTTTATTACTTTTACAATTATCTTTGTAACGTTCAAAAACTCTAAATTTAATGTATTCAACTTTAAGAAATTTGCAATATTATACTTCTATTAGGATTTTTTGTCCTAAAATAAAAAACTGTCATAGAAAGATGCCAAAGGTGTTTGAGGATAACAACTTTAATTGCACGAGTCCATATATTTGATTCCAAACTCTCTTTGTGGGAAGATAAATTTATCAACTTTGTATCCCATGGCTCAACTTGTTTGATAGTGAATGAAGAGGACCAATAGAGACCCGAGTGGCAATTAAAAAAAAAAAATTGGGGTCAATAATGTCTATATTTCCTTCATATTCTTCTACAAACTCAATAGATTAACCATTATATTTGTGGGGTACACATAAGTTTACAAATTTAATAATTGATTTGTAAGATAAGATGAAAAAAATATTGACTCAAATCATTTCTCTAAGTAATATAACTTCTTCTCAGCTAAGAAAAGTCCAATGGCACGTCAACATAAAAGTTGGGCAACTCGAATTGGACTAGGGGTCAATACTTTTCTCATATTTGGTACATATTCTCCTATAAATCAACCATTAGAATATTAGAATATATATTTTTTGGTTTTTTTAAAAATAATATCCACTTCTCCTACTGAAAATACTAGCATTCTCTCTTTCCAAATGTGCAACAGTTTAATAAAAAATTTTGTAGGTTTTTTTTTTGATTAATTTTATGAGTTAATAGTTATGTTCTAATGCTTTAAAACTTGTTTTTGATTCAAAATTAAACCTAAGGGTGGAAGGTTAACCTTTAGGGATGATATCACCTAAAATGAATTTGATCATCCTAAATTTGATGCTAATCTTTAGAATTTTGTTGCTAATACATTCCTGAGAAATGCTAACATAATTTGATGCTAATGCCCAAAATAGTGGAAGCTTTTTATTTTATTTAAAATAACGAAAATAAAGTACTAGTAATCTAGAGATAACTCCCATTAACTATATAACTAGTTTCCTTTTAAAAAAATATCCATAAAAAAAAAATACTAAGAAAATACCTAGCATTCCCTCTTTCCAAAATTGCAATAAAGTTTAATGTTTTTTTTTATTATATTTTTTTTATTATATGTTATATAAGGAAAGATGAAGATTCAAACTAATATATAACATTAATATTGAACTATCTCTTAAAAAAAAAAAGCGTTGAAGAGAGATTTATCCTAACAAATACAAGAGATAAACAAAGTGATGCCTCGTGCTTTAGAATTAAGCATGTTACATATATACATTCCTGGAGAAATCACCCCAACATAATTAAACACAAATGAAATGCTCCAAAAATAGAGGCTTTTAAAATATATATATATATAAATAACAAAAGAAAATAAAGCACTAGTAATCTAGTATCCTCATACTCCCATTAAAAACAAAAATATATAACTAGTTTAAAAAAAACTACAGGATTTTGGGAAAAAAGAAAAAAAAGAAGAAGGTGAAAATGGTGGGTAAAACTCGTTACTTACTTTATTAGCATTATTAGTCCATCCCATCAAGATATGGTAGTTATGTTTTTATTATATCCTGAAGTTATGGATATTAGCTTTATAAGCATCCATGTTGGTAGGTAAACGCATTTTTGTTAGTTTGAAGAAAGCAGACTCAAATTGATGCTAAAAATCACTTTTCACCTGACTTTTAGGGTTCGTTGGGTGTGAATTTTATTTTTACTTATTTGAGTTAACTATTACGTTTCTACTCTTTAAACTTATCAAATTTTTTATATCATTTTATTTTTTAACTCTCAAATTTAATGAAAAATAAAGTAGAGAAAAGTGAAAAATAATATTTAATAAAATAGTGTTAGGATTTAAGAATTTGGTTAGAATGGATAAAAAGGTACTTTAAAATAACAAAATATTCTTAATTTTTTTTTTTTTTTTATAATAAAATTTGAAGAGTGGATCTTTAGAATTTATATAAAAAGTTTTTTTTTTAACTATATATATAACAAATTAATATTAAAAACTCGCCGATATAATAATAATAAAAAAAACATAATACTTTATCCTAACAAAGTGCTAACAAATTAATAGTCAAAAAAAAAAAACAAGGTGCTAAACAAAGCAGGTAATGAGTTTTTAGGAAGATCTTTAACAAGTTTTCCATGATTCCACTTTTATGGATAAAATGAGTCATGTTTGGCTCCTTCCATTCCATATCCATTATGCTCTTCATCTGTTGCTTGGAGCCGCCGGCCGAGTGCATCTAGGATGTTCGAGATCTATATTAATGGTGGGTGAGGAATGTGGTGTAGGTTGAAGCCATTACTGATCGATAAAAGATTGAAATTCGAAACTAAAGAGGTTTTGAAGGTAAATCAGACGGAAACAGGAAAAATGTATGAAAAGAAAGTCGGAGAAGGTGAGGGATTTGAATGAAGCTGATGGAGGAGGAGCCAAATTCATAAGCGGATCATGTTGGTAGGTGGGAGCGCTACCCTTCACGAGGTTGAAAAGCAGACCTCAAGCATTGATGGTAGGAATTGCAGGCAGGACCTTCACCTGACGTTTAGGGTTCGTTGGGTGTTGGAATTTTTTTATTTTTTATTTTTTATTTTGAGTTAACTTTATAAATGTTTCTTCTGTTTTGAGAAGACTTTTCAAATTTTCTAAAAAAAGAAAAAAGACTCTTCAAATTTAAAAATTCTTAATTTCACTTTTTCAAATTTTTAATTTGATGCAATCTATACTCTCAGTTAGGATTTAAGGATTTGGAATTAGAACGGATACAGATACTTTGAAAAATACCAAAATATTCTTAACTTTTCATTTTTTTTTTTTTAATAATATGAAGTTAGGAGTAATTTAGAATTTTATAAAAATTTTAAGGGTATAAAAGTTGTTTCATCTATTTTAGTTTAACGTCAAACCCTAATAGAAAGATAGATTGCATCAAATTAAAAGTTTAAAAAGTGAAATTGAGAGTTTTTTAACTTTGAAGTAGTCTTCTGAAACGTGTTAAAGTTTTGAAAATCTTTATGAAGTTTTCCCCATTTTTATATTCTATTTTATGGTTTTAAAAATGAGTCATGTTACTCGTCATTTTCCATTTGTCTTCCAATTATCCCTTTTGCAAATTCACATACTTAATGATAAATTTACTCATTCATTGTACAAAATGAATGAAAAATAGAATAAAAATTATTTTTATCATTATTATTTCAAAAATATGAATTCCCAAAAAAAGAGTGAATTTGTAAACTTTAAAAGGTGATTAAAAAAAAATAGATTTTAAAGAGATTAAGTTTAAAGGTGTTTGAGGATAACAACCTTATTGCACGAGTCATATCTTTGATTCCAAACTCTCTCTCTCTTTGGGAAGATACAATATTCTATCCTAAGCAACTTTCTATCCCATGGCTCAACTTGTTTGATAAAGAATAAGGACCAATAGAGACCCATTGCAATCGACTTTTCTTAGTCCGGAAGAAGCTAGTGGGACGCCTGGGTACCCAATAGGGAGACTCAAGTCCCTTCACTTCCTAAACAATTTGGATTAATCCACTTGATTAAGTACTAAAAAGAATACAAAAGAAGTTAAGGAGTGGCCAAATCACATCTTAAGGTGGTTGTTCACTTGGGCTTTGTTCGGTTACCCCCTTCCCTTTCCCTCACACTCCCCCACATTTCACCCCATTATTCATTTCATTTTTTTTTAAAAAAAAAATATATATATATATATATCAAATCATTCACTTTTTATATCACATCATTTATTATTCAAATAAAAAAAAATCACTACAAAACAAAATTTTTCATTTTAATACCATTTTTTCATTTTTCCATATCAATCATTATTATTATTTTTTTTTAAAAAAATGGTGAATAGTATTGTTACAGTATACCGTGGCTACAGTGCCTTGTCAAGGCATGTAGTTTTCAACACCCCCTTGATCTTGACCCTTTAAGAGGGGGTGGTCGGGCACCCAGACAGAAGCTTGGGGTGGGCCAACCACACCACTCACCCCCCAAGTGTAATTGTAATATATCAAAATAATAAAATAAAATAAATACTTGAATTATGTCTAGGGTTTGAAATTTTATTTTTCCTCCTAGTTTGAAAATACACCAAATTGGTCCTTGTGGTTTGAAAAGTGATCAAGTTAATCCATCGATAATGAGTTAGTTGACTTTAAAAATTCATATGGACTAATTAGAAGAAAAGAAAACGTGGCCAATTAATTAATTTCTTTAAAATTAAAAATATATGTTTTCAAAAGAAAGAAAAAAAAAAATTAATTGGCCACGATCAAATTTTCTTTCTTTTCTGTTTTGATAAGATATATAAAAAAATAACGTCAATGATTCGATCTTTTAAAACCATAAGACCAATTTAAAGGAAAAAAAAACCATAATTATCCGCTTAGTACTAAAAATTTAGTACATCTAGCATTTCTTTATCTGTTTTAATCACCTTTTATAAAAATCAACACTTGTGATTTTTAATTATTATTTAAAAATTAATTCAACAAGTGCCATAAACCAATTTTTCCAATAAAAACCTAGAAATAATAAATTCAAAAAACATTTGATAATTCTTTACATCATTTAACACATACACGACGACCTTTAGACTATATATGTTCTTCACCCATGCATCCTAACAACCACAATCCTTGAGAGAGAGAGAGATTCTAGAGTGAGGAAGGTGAATTTGGTGTAGCCCACTTCGTTGAGATAAACCTTAGACCTTAAACTCGTTTTTCATGTTGTTGATAATATGTCTATATGATTTACCTTGCTCTTTTGTAAGTCTTAAGCATACCACGTGGAGTTTATAATTTTTCTCTCTCTTAAAATAGTCAATTTTCTAAAAGTTATGAACTTACTATCGTTTTTCATGATTTATTACGTTAATATGGGTTTAACATGTTTTTATCAAGCTCTTAGGAGCTTTGGTCAAAATTTGTTACGTAATGGGTAGAAGTGGGAGTCTTTCATACATCGTGATATTGAACGTTCCCATTAGGGTTTAATGATGGTTTAGTGTACGTGTCTATTTCTTGATTAAGGTTTTCACGATATGGATTAGACTTTGAAGTATTGTTTATAATATTAGGGTATGTTTCGTAGTAGGATGAGTTCAAGATAACTGAGATTATAGATGAGTGGATGATTTAAGTAAATACTTACATAACTACTTTAATCAATATATCACAAAAACTGAACATGCGTTACTTTTTCAATAATATGGTATGAGCCTCCCAAATAATATGTTACGAGTTTACTATTATATGGGCTTGATTCTATGATTACATAAATGTTTATGACTAGCATTTGATCCAATAGTTGTTTTATGACCAGCATATTCATATTTGATTGATAGTTACTATAGACAAATGTTATTAGCGGTGAAGCCACTCGAGATTAGACTTAGTCAGATTGCTAATGATGGATGGTATGCGATAATATTTTGTATACCGGTATTGTACTATGAGTCACTCGAGACAATATTAACCCTACCAAGAAGGATTTAATTTGCAATGTTCACCTTAAATTAAGTTTAAAAAGTTATAATAGACCCCCCAAAACTACCAAGCTCTTTGTTAACCCCTCTATTAGGTTTATTTTATTATTTTTTTAATCTAGGAATATAATTATATTTTGCACAATTATATCTTTTTTTTTAAAAAAAAATTAAGAGAAATATTGCAAAATGAGAGGTAATTGGAGGTGGGAAGTGTAGTTCCCAAAACAATTTCACAACCTGGTCCAACAAAAATACCAAACTTACAAACGTCGTCGTTTGTTGTTGCCGAGATCCCTTTGCCTCCCGTCCCCGTAGTCACCTATGGGTATATAATCTGTCCTAATTCTCTTTTCTTCTTCAGCAATTCTTTTTTCTCTCTCGCTTTTGTTTTTTAAAAGTTTTTTCTCTCTCCCTTTGTTACAATCAGCGATGTCTGGGGAATCGGCGGCCAGTGCAATTCAAAGAAGCCAAGTAAGTTAGTCGGGTTCTCAATTTTCTTTCCTTTGTTTGGTTGCTCGGTAACCGTGGGAAAATCAATAGCTTTCCTTTTTTCTTTTTCCTTGGGCTTAGAATCTGGGAACTGGGTTTTCTTTTTTCTTTTTTGAGGGTAGAAACCCAGTTTCATGATTCTTAATCTTCTTCGCTCTCCCACAATTTTTCCGGCAACCAGTTAGAGTGTATATTGGAAAAGTAAATATCTTAGTTCCAATTTTCTTCGTTTCTGGGAAAACATGGGGAAACTTTGGAATCTGAGAATCTTTTTTTTGAGGTTGCAATACTCAGTTTTTTCAATTCCAAAATTTCCATCTTTCTTTCTGGGTTTACTGCCAATACATATGAGAGTAAGCATTCTGACTTTGTTCGGTTGCTGCGAAAAAGGTGGGCTTTTTAGTTTGGAAATCCAGTTTCAAGAGTCTTCCATTTTATTTTCTTTTCCCATGGTATTTGGCTACCAATAAGAGGCTACATTAGAGTTGAGTATTTGGACACAGTTTCTGTTTTCTTTGTTTGGTTGCTAGGAAATCGTGGGAAATTTGATTGGAAAACTTGAATCTGAAAGCTGGGTATTTGAATTTGGAAACCCAGTTTAAGTTGATATAGTTTTTCGATAATCAATTGGGGTAGGTTGTAAGTGCTGATTCTGATACTGAAATTATATGAACACAGGTTGATTTAATGGACTTCATAGACTGGTCTGGGGTCGAATGCCTCAACCAAAGCACTAGTCACTCTCTTCCCAATGCTCTGAAACAGGTAATTTATTCGAATTCATTATCTTTTGGATTTTAATACTATTGATTTGCCAAACATTATGAAATTGAGAAAGGATTTTGCCTTTTATATGGAAAAGTATGAGTTTAAAAGATAAACGAAATAGAGGGTTTGGTTTGTAATTTATTGCTGCTGCTGCTGCTGCTATTTTTCTCACTTTTGGCAAGGCTAATTTTAGTTGAAGAAGAGAAAGAAATTAATATTTGCTTAGCGAATTCTGCTATTGTTTGGTCTTTTAAGTGCAAAAGGCTTGTCTTACAAAAGCCTTGTACTTGCATTATGCTCATTTGACTGAACTTTTGTACAGTCGGATATTGAATAAGAAATTCTGGTATATGGCATTTTATTTATATATTTATTTATTTTCCAAAGTCTTCTTAGTTACTGAACAGCAGGATGGAAGGTAAGATGGTAATAATTGATCTGTTTCTCCATGGATTAGGGTTACAGAGAAGATGATGGATTGAATCTGGAGAGTGATGCCGACGAGCAGCTTTTGATGTATATACCTTTCATGCAAGTTATTAAGCTGCATTCTATCATGGTCAAAGGACCTGAAGAGGAAGGTACTTGTCAATTTGATTTTTTTGAATGTATATGTATGTTTATTGTGCATGTACTTTCTTTTGTATGTTAAACCTTAATGTGCTAGACTATATTAAAGGAGGGTGAAGTCATGGGTTCAATCCCATACGGCCACTTGAGTTGGGTCACTTAAACATTAGAAGTCAAACTGCATTAATTTTTTGTGGAGGCAACTAACGGCAGAAAATGGTTTTGGTATTAATATACTTTCTTTATATTCTTGATCTTGTAATTTTCTTCTCCTCGGCCCTTCTTTTAGTATTTTGTGTTATTATTTTGTAACTTGTACGGGCATAAGCTCTTATTTATCTAGTCAGATGGTCCCTAGTACTGTTTATGAAGTACACGAGAGTAGAATCTTAATTTTCTCTCCCAACCTCTCCTAATAAATCCAAAAAGGCATCCTTAAGAGCCATATCCTCACACCATAGATCATGCTAGAAGTGAACCTTAGAGCCATCTCCCATCTCAAATCTGGTAGGGCTAGAGAACTTCTCCCAACCTCTCCTTATATTCATCCATAAACCCACCCCATACATCCTAAGAGACTCATTAAAACACTCACCCCACGAAATGCCAAATTTGGAATCTACCACCACTCTTTACCAAGTCTCTCTCTCATATGCAGAGCACCATAGCCATTTCTATAAGAAAGCTCAATTGAACATGTTTTGAAACCCGATCCTTATTTAGATTTCGGAGAAGAAACCTTAGACCAACTTACTAGGTGATATTTGAACTCTTCACCTAACCCACCACCCCATAGGAAATTATGTTGAAGTTTCTCAATATGGTTTGCAACACCTATGGGATGAGGAAAGAGGGACATGAACTACATAGGTAAATTGGAAAGTTTATCCTTTATAAGGGTAATCCTACTACCCTTGGAATACATTATTTTCTAACTAGCCAAGCTACGGTCTATCTTTTCATAACACTTTTCCAAAATATAAAAACAAGCACCGTAGATGTCATAGATGATCTAAGTCAGCTTCATGAAAACCAAAGTATCATTTGCAAATAGAAGATGCAAGATATTAATCCTATCCCCACATAGAAGCCAAATAACAGGCCCCCACTTGCTGTAGTAGAAATCATGCTACCCACTACCCCCATCACAATGACAAACAATAGAGGGGACTAAGGTTCCCCTTATCTCAAGTTGCGGGAGCTATACTAAAAAATCGGTAGGAGTGCAATTCACCAAAATTGAGAACCGCATCGTGGAAATACAATGAGCTATTGAAGAACACCACTTCCCTCCTAAAGCCACACCTCTTAAGCATGTACAATAGAAAATCCCAATTAACATCTTAGCCTCATAGGCTTTTTCTAAGTCCAGCTTGCAGAGTACACCTGGCTCCACAGATCTTATTCTACTATCAAGGTGTTCAATGTCAATAAGAACATGATTTAGGATCTGCCTACCTTGGATCATTTATAAGATATGAAAAGTCACTTAGATCATTAACCTCAAGTTTCTTCTAGATTAGATGAAAAATAGAGGATTAGTGACATAGTCCATTTTCTCAAAATTTTCCACAAAACAAGTTTGTGACTTTTGTTAAAAATAAAATTTTTAAAAAAAAAAGTTCAAGTGGTCTGCAACCTTTGTTTCTTATTTTTAACTTACTATAGTAATTATTATTATACATCCAAAGGATGGTGGCTTCAGTTTCTTTTAGGGCATTAAGAAGTTGATATCTTGGTTTAAAAGATTTTGAGATAGTAAGGGGCAATGGGGGCTTTCCACCATTTGTTTGGCGTTTGCTTGGGAGGATAAATATGTCATATGTTGAGCTTGTTTTCTTGCCACTTTTGTTTTTTCAAACCGAGTTTGCAGCACCTTTGCCAAGGATGTTATTTTGTGGTGATTCTTTTTTTTTGATAAGTCAATAGAATAGAATATATCAAAAGCGCAGAGGGGCGCAACCCAGAAATAAAATTTGTAAAGCTAATAAACCGCGGGGCAAGCCAGCCTGTAGTCCAAGAGTAAAAAGAAAGAAATGGAAGAGCTCCTCTCGAGACCTCGAAACATCTATTGTTTTTTTCGCTCCAAATACACATAATACAATGAGGAGCCATTTTCCAAACAATAACACTCCTCGTACGGCCACCATCTACCAACTCTCAAATAACTATTTGACAAAGTGAGGCATAACCCAAAAAGGCCAAACCGGGCGAAAAAAGCACTCCACAACGCACTTTCTGCCACACAATGAACAAGAAGATGATCAACCAACTCTCCATCCATTTTACATAACCAGCATCTGTTCACCACAACCATACCCCTCCTCCCAAGATTATCCAAGGTAAGGATCTTACTCCGAACTACCATCCAAACAAAAAACACCACTTTAGGAGGAGCTTGTGATCTCCAAATGCTCTTACAAGGGAAAGAAAGAGACCCACGAGGCGAGAGCGCTCTATAATAAGACTTGACCTCAAGCATACCTTTGCACGAAAGGCAACCACCACAATTTATCTTTCCCATCCCCTCTCAACTTACTAGCTTATAGGCACCTATAAAACAATGCCAACTCCACCTCCCAATAATATTCAGCTAAGAAAACTGGATATTTCCATTGGATTATACCATTAGAATGCTCCACATTATCCGTAATGGATGCCTCCTTGAATTTGGCAATGGTGAACAAGCCAGGAAACACCTCTTTAAGAGCACTATCCCCACACTAGACATCATCCCAAAAGCGGATCTTAAAGCCCTCACTCAGATCAAACTTGACATGCCTAAAATTCTGCCACCCTATACAAATAAATTTCCAGAGGCCCACCCCATAGGAACCAGTAATATCACTTGAGCGCCAACCTCCCCAAAACTAACCCATACTTGGCCACCAAAACCGATCTCCACCATGCTTCCTCCTCATGCGCAAAACACCACAACCACTTACCCAAATGAGCTTGATTAAACCTCTCATATTTCAAATCCCTAAACCACCCTCATCAATGGGAGAACACACCTTATCCATCATCATTCATCCCCCCCCACAAAAAGTCCCGTTGGATCTTCTCTATACGCTTAGCCACATAAGTTGGGATAGGAGACAAGGATAACATAAAGTTTTTATATGGTGATTTTTGCATTGTGGTGATTCTTTTAAATCAAATAATGTTATTTTCTGATTAGCTGGCTGTTTCTCTGATGAGTTCCATTTTATATGGTGATTTTCACCTTGTGGATTTTGATTACCTTGCATGGTTTTTCCTAACTGCATGCCATCCTTCTTTGTCCCCCTTCTCTCTTTGTTAATTGCGATTAAATTCATATTATCTTCAGATACGCATATCCTGCATGGACTTTGTGCTGTACACAGTCCTAGTTGTTGGATTTTGTTTTAGCCAGTATTCTAACATTAACATTGTTTTCCAGGTCCTAAGACTGTGAAACTTTATTCAAATAAGGAGCACATGGGCTTCGGGTATACTTTTAGGAGAATTACTTGTATTGATATTACATTTTAGTTACTAATGCTGTATTTAACTCATGATGATAATGGCAGCAATGTCAATGACTACCCTCCTAGTGACACAGCTGTTCTGTCTCCAGACAATCTCAAGGTTAGTTTTTGGTGCCCACGCTTCTACTGCAAGGGTTTTTTCCTGTTCATGAAAAATATATGTTCAAAACATTAAAACATTTGAACAATATATATATACATGAATATGTTTATTTAATGGAATGTTTTATCTACCATTGTGTTCCATTTATAGTTTACTGATATCCTTTTGCAGGGAAAACCAGTAGTTTTGAAGTATGTCAAGTTTCAAAATGTTCGTAGGTATGCTAAATCTATTAGTTTTGTTGAGCTTTTTTTTTAAAAAAAATTAATTAATTAAATAATTTTTTTACTTTCGCGTACAAATTAACAATTGATCTTTCTTAATAACTTGGATCAGCTTGACAATTTTTATTGAGGACAATCAATCTGGTTCTGATATCACGAAAGTGCAAAAGATTGCCCTGTTTGGAACAACGTGAGCTCTTAACCATCTATTTTTGTTTTCCCTTTTCCTTTCTTTCTTGCTCTATTTTTGTCTTTTTCCTTTTTAGTTCCATTTACTTCATTTACTTTATAGCCACTCCCTAGTGGAGGCTAAATACAGAAAGTATGTTTGACAGTAAAATAATTGTTGTAATCGTATCATTTCATTTAGTAGAGTAGTTGCATTTGGCCCATCTACTCTCCCCAAACACCCCCCCCCCCCCAAAAAAACAAAAGCTACTTAGACGTAAGTTACAGGCTGTGTTTGGGTGTATTAGTGTGCTTGTAGGTATGTTTGTTTTCATTAATGTTGAAGGGCATAAAATGGTTAAAGAGTCTTAGAGAATTGTCCAGTAAAGACAAAATGGAAGGGGTTCTTCACATATGGGCAATGGCATTGTGACTGAAATTCATTGCTGTATTGTTCTAGAGCTAAATATGCAATTTGTATGGTCTATCATGGGTGATTTGATTAGGTCAACAGTTTGTCGGACACCTAAATGTGTTGCCCAACTGTTAGCAAGTATCATGAGATAAATATGCAATTTGTGATGGGTTAGCATCCGTTCTGGTTATCTCTGATTCCACTGTTCTATGACCTGTTATTCCACCATGTACAGTGTAGTTTAGTTTAGTTTACTTTTTCTGTATTCAACATAGTTGGGAGGTGTGCTTGTCTTTTTCACACGATAAACAGAAGCAATAAATATGTAACATTTTATTTTACAATTAATTTCTGGTGAAATGTGGCATCCTTGCCACATTTTAAACTGAGCAAAACATTTTACTATTCAGTTTGTTAGAATCTAACCCGTCATGTGTTTAGGAAGTTTTTGTTCACCGTTGTAATGATAGTTACATAATCAGGTGTCATTGATATATCTTGCTTTTGAGCACAAGCTGTTCATAATATATGAACCACATGAATTTGGTAATATTTCTCTTGTTACGCAGGGTGGAGACAACAGATATGAAGGGTTTGAAGAAGATTGAGGATCAACATTGACCCGAGCAATTATAAAATTGGATGGATACATGCATTTGGATCAGGAGGAATTAGCTTCTTCTTTTTTCTCCTAAATTTTTATTAGATTACATCATATAACCGCTTCATGAATGAATTATGGCTTGCTACGTCAATCTCATGTCCTAGACTTATGACATACCCTTTTTCTGGGGTGTTGGTGGTGGTGGTAATTTGATGGATCAATGCATTTGATGGTGCATTTAAATTCTGTTGAGATGTTGAGTTTATGGGTTTTCTTTGAATTTTGAAACTTAATCTTGGAAGCCAACTATGTTGTCAACTGCACGAAATTGGGGTAAAAAAAATTCAGTTTGATCAGGTTGTCCAACAATATATTGCATTTTCAAGCTGTGGTCCTTTATTGGATGGTCCACACTCCATAGTAATAGTTAAGAGGTTTTCAACCATGTTTTGGTGCTCTGCCTTTGGGTTCACTTCTGTCCAGGACTAGACGAGGTAGGAGGGCAACTCGGGCCACCATTTCTTTGTGCATGAAAATGAGTCTTGCTTGAGATCTGTGGCTGCCTGAGAGAAAACCATCTATTCCAGGCCATTCGATGCTTGATTGAGGTGCCACCGGTTGTGTTTCAACCTTTATATTTTGACATCTAGAAGAACCCTAACAATTTCTCCAGGCAAGTAGTTTCTAAATGTCTTGCTCTGGAGAAACTACCACAGCATAATTGTTTGAGTGATTAAGAGTATTGGCTTCTATAAAGATTGTTCAGAATTCTCTTTCCTCTAGCTTGATGTTATTATTTCTTTCAGTGAGAATAGCTTAATTTCAACCAAATAGGCTTGTTCAGTACTGAAGGAAACAAAACGAGTATATACACTCGAAGCTGGATTGTTTCTTTAATGCTGGCCAAAAGTGGTTTGTTGAACCTTTTTTTTTTTTTAATTTTTTTTGTCCCTGTCACGTGGCATCCTAAACATATCAGCTAGAAAAATGTTAGGGGTAAGTAAGTTCTTCATATTTGACCCATATTCTTTATAATTAATCATTAGATTTGTGGGGTTTATCATTGACTTATGTGGAATTTACGTAAGTTTACAAATTAAATGGTTAATTGTAAAAGATTATGGGCCAAATATGAGAAATTTATTGATTTTTAGCATTTTTTTTATCGTCTAGGCTGTTGTCCTAGCCGTATTAGCACCTTGTTAGAGCACTCACTGCAGGCTCTTCAAATACTTTTTTTTTTTAGTTCGAAGAGTTTTAACAAAAAGAGCTAAAAATCACTTTTCAACCTCTTCATTTTAACAAAAAACTTAACAATGTGAACAGTATTTTTTTAAACTTAACAATTACTATTCACTTTCTACTCTTTAAACAATTATATTCTCTCTCCTTTTTTCTTTTTCTTTTTCTCTCCTTTTTTTCTTTCCATAGGTCTTGTTTTTTTTTTTTCCCCCTCTCACAGATTTCTTCCTCTCTCACTGTTTGGCGCCATCACAGTTTTTTATGGCGCCATTTTCTCTTCGCCAAAGAGGTGAGTTGGGCCGGAGGAGGTGTCATCGACGTCATATGGTTCATCGACGGTGCTTGATGAGCAGAATCGGCCGAAGGGGGTGTCGTTGACGACGTCTGGTTCTTCTGACGAGATCTAGCTATACCAACGAGAGCTTGGGGTCTTCTCAGATACCTCAACACAAGAAGAACTCTCTTGAGTCGTCTCGGCCCAAGTCCCACCACCAGGTGAATTGCACGAGAGAGAGAGAGAGTAAAGGCCAAAAAGGAATTGGGGAAAATGGTAGGATTCGTAAATAAAACAACCATGAAAATTGACAAAAACAAAACAAAAAAAAAAACAAATCTTTGAAAAATAATATTTTAATGAAATAGTGAAAGTAAATTGTTAATGTAGAGAGGTTGAAAAATGTGTTCTGAAAATGTGAGTTGTTAAAATAACAAAAGATGTACTTTTTGTTATTTTGAAAAGACTGCTGTGAATGTTCTTATAAGATAACTGTAGCTCATACCAGAAAATCCATTAACAAATAAGCATAACGCATACCGATGCCTCATTAAGGTACTTGTAACTAATATTGAAAAACCCAACTCATACAGACACTCTTATTCAAGGTAATAATAAATCTCATTATATATCATTTCATCATATTTTTTTGTTAAAACATACTTGGTAAGTAAAACATAATTTAGCATTTGAAATACGATCATGCAAATGCAATACGATTAGGGCTCACATCATGTAAGAAAATTATATCATTTCATGTTGTAAGAATGTCTTTAGTTTTTATTTGCAACATCATGCATAAAAATTTGTATTAGATTCCATTGACATTTTACTTAATTCGAGCTCTTATCCTTTGGACATCTTGAAGCTCAACTTCTTAAATTGTAAGTCTGTAATTCATATTAAAACCCTAATGGAACCTTAATCAAGCATCTAAATACCCTAAACTGTTTAAAATAGGCATTTTGTCTATGCATCGATCGTTTAGTTCAAGCATCGAACAATCGATTGTTCAATAATCTTGTTGAATGTTCTACTACTGACAGAAATTTTAAGCCTAAAGTCCTAACTAAACTTCAATCTAACACGATTTAAGATCATAATATGCTTCCTAACACTGTCCTAAGCATAAATATAACCTTCATATGCATCAATTCTTAATGTACTATATCAAATCTCCAACCCCTTACAAATTCAACCATGAATCAAAATCTAATCATATAGATCTATCTAGAGCCAACTGGAGCCACCTTTATAGAAGCAGGGAAACTTTAGCCAGTGTGCGCGAGATTAGATGGGTGGCTCTAGTCACCAATGATGCATCTCTGTGACACGTTCAGGTAGTAGTGGTGCTTCCATTTGGTGCATGGACAAGGTGTTCAAGTTAGTGTCGCTACTCTTTGTCCGCAGGCACTGCACATCTTCTTATAGGTGATATCACCTTTGGTGCACGGCCAAGAGTACCAAACTAAGAGTGGTTTGGTGAGGAAAGTGATGGTTGGAGACATTATCTCGATGGAATGTGAACGTTTGAAGATTTCCTTTGCCCATTGTTGTTGATTTAATGGTTGGTGGGATATATATGGTTCTAACATAAGCATGTTTTTTTTTGACTTATTACATGGAGTTAATTAATTGGGTATAATTTATCTGCATACAAATCCACACATTCATCAAAAAATGTATAATTTTCCATTCCCATCCATCCACCTACTACAATGTTTGAAGTACAACTCCTTGACTATTTGACAACGATGGAATATATGCGGAGATCCAGGGGTTAATTAGGACATAAATGACATTTTATGAATAAAATTCTGGCCTAATTTGATTTAGATCCCTCCACGATCCTCTTGAGTTTATGGAAAATTATTCATATGAGTAATGCTATTTAATAGACTGTTATATGTCTGTCATGCAACTGGAACGATGTGAAAGTGAAAATCAACTCTTGATTTTAAAGCTAATTTTCACTACCACATCACCAATTTGTAATATCAAATTGGAAAAATTACCTCAGATGGTTTAATTTAATTTGTTCAAAGAAATTAATAGAATTTCAATGATATTTTCTTGACGATTTATTCTAAATCTTGTTATTTTCATAGAGAATAAGTAGACAAAACAATTGTTATTAATATATATTCGTAAATATATTCTATTGTGTTCTATACATTAACAGTCATCCTCCATCTATGACTGTTTTGACTTATTCATACAAATATTGTACAGAAAAATCGATGAAAATAATGAAAGCAACAATACACCGAATGAATCTGCAACAGTATAGTCTATATATGTATATATATGTATATATGTGGAATCAGGAATCTCATATGATGAAACTAGAAGCCGTAGGTGAGAGACAAGCCACAGCTTTGGAACCTACTTCCACATAACCATACCCAACGAAACCATGAAGATAGCCATCCAGTGGAACTTTCCTGGTAGAAATGAGGTTGCTGGAAATGATAAGACAAAAGAAAAACATCAGATTTGTATGTTTCTTAATCTTTGATTAAGTCGTTAATAGTGTGTTATGTATATCATAGTCATGCAGTCATGCAGATCGATAACCCCATAGTTTTTTCTATGGTTTATATTTAATTTCAAATCATATTTTTAGAGAGAAAAAAAAATGATCATAAGAAAGAAGACTGGAAAAGAATATTATGAGGAAATTAAACGCTTCGGACGTTCAATTTTGAATGGAAAATGGTACTTTTCTCTTTCGATTCTTCTATTCTTGCATTTTTCAAAATTACTATTAGATTTGTGAGTCGATGTAGGTTTTACACATGCATATATAACTTCACAGATCTAATGATAATTTTAAAAAGTAAAAGAATAAGAGAAAAATAACTGAAGAATGTAGTATATAACATCGATCTCATATTGAATATACTCACCCAGACCCGTCCCAGAGGATCCAGACCCATCTGTAGTAGTTTTTGCAACTGTAATCCCAAGCCTTGAACAATCCGACCCAATCGTACCTTAATTACCAAAAAAAAAAACCATAAATATGTCAATCAGTTTTTTCTACTAATTAATTAATTTTTCTTAAACTAAAAAATAAATTAAACAGGTTCAGAATTGTACATTCACTGTAGCATGGGAAGGTTGAGACGTTTAGAAGATTAAAGTAACCCGAGTTGCATTGACACGTGTGCACGTGTGTATAAGTCTTGTTCTGGATGCATGTCCCTTCTCCGCAGTAGGCCCAGTAGCAGGCTATATAATAATATCAAATAAATAATAAAAATGTCAAAAACATCTAGAAATTTATAATTTATATAATATAAGGTCCGATTAATTATATATAGCGTGAATGTTATTACGGTCGAAGAGAGATATATTTCGTGGAAACTCCTTTTCTGGGACCGGAGGAGGGGCTGGTTGGCAGCCGTAATTAAGGGAACCTGCAAAAACAAAGAAAAAAGAACCAAGGCAAATTTGGATTAAATAAATTAAAAAAAAAATAACAAATAATATAACTCTTCACACTAAATAATTTTTATTCTCTTAACAAAATATATCATAGACAAAATACACCTCGACAAAACTACTGAAACCTTCGTCCTAGTTGGTTTTTGAGACTGCAATGTCAAACGTTGAGTTATAATATATGAAAAAGTCTATAGGATTGATTTAAATTAAAATATTATGTTATCATTTATAATGAATTTGATTTTTTACTTGATCCATATGTTTGTGTGTGTATGATGTTTAAGTTTAATCACTTAACTCTGCTATATATATATTCAGTGCTGCTTGCTGAGCAGTCAGCATGCATGCACTAACTACTAAAGTAAAACAGTTAATCAAATGTTTTCTGCAACTATATTGGCAGTTGAGTTAACTAACTTACAGTTAGGTATCACACAGGGAAGAAAAGGGACATCATCATCATCTTCATCGTTATCACGGGTTCGCTTCCACCCAGAATCACATTCACACTTGAAGCCTATTGGGTACTTTGCATCAGCTGTGCAATTTCCCTTTCCACATTCCACTTCTTCACACACCTTTTCTGCAATTCAAATCCAACAAGGAAAAAAATAACTAATTAAATAATGGGAAAAATTCATATATATTTGTTCTTCGATGTTGGGTATTTTTCTGGTGATCTTCAAAGATACAAAGTACTAGTGTGTTTTTCTGTTTATATATATGTGTGTGTTAGGGACCCAAAGAGAAAGTGAAATATAAACAGGAAGAAGAGGATGATGAAAGTACCCAAATAATTATCAAAAGGAGACGTATAATTTGACCCTAGGGCAGCCATGGGTAGCAGCACCAGAAGCATAGCTAGGAAAACCACCAAATTATTAGAGGAAGCCATTTCTTTCACACAGAGAGAGATGGCGAGAGAGAGAGAGATCAGAAAGGGAGGTCTGAGGAGGAGGTTGTGCTTGTATATCATGAAGGGTATATAATGGTATAAGAATTTGACATTTTCTTCATGGAAGCTTCTGCATGACTTTTCAGAACATTTCAATATTTAATAGGTCGTTTGGTCTACTACAGTCCAAATACCTTGTTTTACAATTTAATTCCTCCCAACTTTTCTTCGGTTTACTTATTTTTTGAAATTAAAAGATGCACCATAACGTGACAGTTGTTCATATGCAATCCTTCTATTCATAGAAACAATTTTTAAAATGTCTTGCGGAGTGCAACATCAAATGTCACAACATCAACAGTAGTATAGTTCTCTACCTAACATTCATTTTTCTAAAACGTAAATTGCCATAACCCCAAATATTCTTCATATTTTATTGACTTGGTAGATATTTATCTTTAAAATCAAATAAACCTCATGACTAACGTACGTGACAAGATTTTTCAACTTCCATATGATTTCTTCTAATTTCTCCTACTTTACCGAAATTGTGCCCTTAGTCCTTTTGCCCTCTAATCCTATTATAACTTTAAGGGAAGGTATATATATTTCATCTCCCATGTTGAAATATGATGAGCCAATGATGTTTTGGACCATCTTTTTTCTTTTCTGAGTCTTTTCGATCATCTTATTCTCTCTAAATTTTGTCTGCAATGACTTCACAAAGGGTTTATATTTGGTAGTGATGAGTGGTAGAAAAAGTCAGCGGAGAGGAGAGATGGAGGATGGCGGTCCTTGCCTGCTACTGGCTCTATCACATGCATATTGCTTCTCACATCTGACAAACGTGAAGAGACGTGGGTTTCACACTCAAATATGCACCTTCCAGAATTCTGTGGCGTATATCCCACCCAGAAGTCCGAGGGCTCGTGCAACACAAGTTTTTTGGGAAAGAGAAATGCTACGTGTAGGGAGTCTTTTCTCTGTTGGACGTGATATGTTGGATTGCGTTAAATTAAGGATACTGTCCATAAGTGTTTACGGCACGTAAGAAATTTGATATAAGTTTAACACGAAATTAATAAATTAAGGTTAAAAAGTTTAATCTATTCAACTAAATGAATTGAGATAGAGTTGACTTATATAGCCTTATACTAATTCTTTGACACACAATATTGATTAGGACTAACAATATTTAACATGACCCACTTACTCGACAAGAAATTAAGTTGGAATCTAACCTGTTTAATTTAATTGGTCGAGTTAAAATTAATCTATATAGTCTTGTACTCATTTCTTAATACAACCCAAAGCTGACACTTGAACATAAACTGCCACTCTAGCCTATTGATGGAGTTGTTTTTCCTGTTTCTTTGTATGATTTTTAATTTATCAAAATGATCGTGAAAAATTCCCGGGAGTTGTTTTGGGCTCTAGATGAGTGAGAGATACTAGTTATAAATGTTCGATGTTTTAAGTTGTAGCACGTAGTATGGAAGTGGTAGAATGGGTTAACAAAATTAGGGTTTGGGTGTTTTACAAGCCTACAAAACGCTTGGTAGTGCGTTACAAACTTACAATGAGCAAAGTCGATTTCATTTGATCAAACCTAGCACATAGTACTGGCCTGTTCAATCGCAGTTTGTCCGATTGAACCAATTGCAATCTTAAAACATGTCACGCGTGTGGGATAAACAATGCATTTTGCTTTTGTTCTATCAAACTATCAAACTAGAGACAAAAGTCTTGGTCAAAGTTCAATCGATTGAATCTGACAGGGAAGGAATAAAAAAAGGATTGAACCTGTCAGGAAGGAATAAAAAAAAGGATTTTTCAAGATGAAGGAAGAATTTAGGGTTAGTGAGAGATAGGTGTTCCATAATAGTTTGGAGAAGGTTAGATGTAAGAGAAGAATTTAGGAATTGATAATTTAAACCTTGATTAATAGCACTATATATATATATATATTCATTTGTATACAAAAATGAATGTTACAAGAAATTGGTAGCGAGGAATTAAGCAAACAGGCCGGAAAGTAAACACTTTTTGAAAATAGTAAAAATTTTATTAAATGGCGTAAGGAGAAAATTCAATACACTCAAATTTTATTTTTACACGAATTTTTTTTTTTAAACAAAAACAACAACAATTAGACATAAATATGATCCCAATTCTGTAAAATGAAACCAAGAAATGGCATATGAATTAAAGAACCGGCAATTTATAATATATATTTAAATTAGGAGAATCCCTGATAAAAAAAATAAAAAAAATTATGCATTCTTCAGATTCTTAAAAAGGCGGCAATATTATATTAACCATTATATATAATCAAACTTTAGCTGCCGGTCTGTTCCCGAATTCTTAAGAAAATAAAAAAATGTCATTATTAGAGGGTTCTGGAAAGTCGTTGGGCTTCCAAAGTCAAAATTCCACCAAAAAAATAAGAAAATATTTTCTACGGTCTCTCTCCCGGCCGATCACGTTTCTCCCGTGAAATACTCTTGAGGGCAAAGGCTGGTTAGGTCTGTTGATATGAAAGGCTAAGCGTCAAATTATTGCGAGTATTTTATATACCTCAAGTCGCTGTCTTAAGTCTTATTCATATTACGTACTTTAAATCATCAAATCTTCCGAGTATCATCAATTTGATGGATCGCTAGTGCAAATAAATAACCTATTCGTCCATAAGAGGTAGCTCAATCAGCTAGAATCACGTCTGAAACGGAGATCACTAGTTCGAATCTCCATTCCCCCTCTTATATGGACATGTCAAAAAATAAAATAAAATAAAATAACTCATTCATCATCGTGCTAATCATTAAAATAAAAACACTAACTTTAAATTTGTTTTTTTAGGCGTTGTTTTGTTCTCATCCGTTTCCTCGTTCTAGAATATCAATAGAAATTATCTACACAAGAAGAGAGAAGTATAAAAGAGCATGCCGATGTGAGCCGATGAGTCAGTAAATTGATAAATCGGTTAAACAGGCCCATTGGCCTATAAGACCAACATATTTTGACGCTCGAGTCAATGAATTGGTATGTCGGTTACATGGACCCTATCGGCCCATAAGCCCAACATATTTTAACATCATAAATTGAATAATGGGTATATTAGAAATTGAACATTGGGCTGCAGACAGCGTGATGGCAGATTGACAGGAAGGTCCATTTCAAGTCCCACGAGCTAAATTAGGTTCAATTGACAATGTGTTCTAGACTACCAAAAAAAATTTGTTAGTCTCCTAATAATCAAAATATTTCTAATAAATTAAAATCTAAAAATCTAAAAAATAAAAAGCGCAAAAATTAGGAGATAGTTTGACTACATGGAGGTGGCTTGGCCATCCCCTTTAGCCAAATGGGGGTGGTTGAACCATCCTTAAGGCCATTAAGAGGTGGTTCGGCCACCTCTTTAATTTTTTTTTGGCGAACCACTTCCAAATGACTAAGGGTGGTTTAGTCACTCCTTAACCAGCTAGCGGGAGTTGGGTGGCTAAGCCACTCCTATTTAAAGAGAGTGGCCTAGCCACCTCGCTTTTGCATTTTTCTTTTAATTTTAGTTTCTAGTTTCTTTTTTCCAAATGTATATGGATACTTTTGATGGGATATTAATAATTTTTTGGTAGTTTTGGGAGGGGGGGAGACATTGTCAATTAGGTGGAAGTTTGAAAATAGGTATATAAATCTTTTTACTTTTTTCTCTTTTTTTTTTCAATAAATTTTTTTGAAATTTATCAAAATGCCCTCGCCAATTTCTACAATTACCAAACTATCAGCAGTAACCTTTTCTGCTAAAGAAAACCTTAATGAGCCAAAAATTCCATTAGTCCTATTTTTTTCCCCCTTTTAATCAAAGCCCAAGCCAAATTTACCTAGATATCAAAAGTTAAAAAGTTTATGTCCATTTATTTTTTCAATTTTATTTTAAATCTCAAAATGGGCCACAATTCTTAATTTTACAATACTTGCTTTAAAAGGGGCCAAAGTTCAATATTTCACAAATCATTAAATTCTAACTTGAATTGGAATAATTATTTCTCTTGAATATAAAAGTCCAACTTATTTCTCTAAAAGGCCCATTTAAAGTTTATAAGACCCATTAGATCAATTCTTGAAAATTTGGGGCCAAAATTCCTTCTTTTTTTTTTTAAAGTATAAATAGATTTTCCCAAATGGTCGTGGATTTAAGTCCACAATTAGGCCCAAATCCCTTTTTTTTAGGGCGGCATCATATTATAGTTATTTTATTTAAAAAATAGAAATCTAAAATAGTTTTCGACACCGACTCCAAATTTTGTCGGAATTTTAAAACCAAATCCGACGCTGCCTGTGCTTACCATTGGAAGCCAATTAACCTGCTTGAGTTCAAATCGGGTCGGCAATCAGGAAATCGGTGGGTTTATACAATCCAATTTTAACGGTTGATTTTTTTCCTAAACAGTCAAGGTAGGTGTTCTACATTTTTTAAAATGTTAATTGTAATGTAATAATACAAATAAAAACAAGAAGAAGAAGAAGAAGAACTACAAGGATGAATTGATGGTGATAGATACTTTCTTCTTTCTTTCTTTCTTTCTTTTTTTTTTTTTTTTTCCCTAAGCATGGTGATAGATACTTAGATATCTTATTGTTATTGATATTAGAGCATTGTCAGGTCGTTTAGGTTTGTGATCTCAAAACGCAATTTTAAAAATAACGATTTCAACAGGTAGTTTATAAAAACATCGATTAAAAATTGGTAAATTTTGTTAAATTATATATATACATATCAATTGAGCGTTTAGTACAAAAGTGCGGGTTTTTTATGCAAGTCAACAACAAAGGACATTGCTTATAAATATGGGTTAAATACATTTCCAGTACTTATGGTTTGCGCCAAAATCAAATAGTCATCTAAATTTTCAAAAATGTCACAAATTATACATGTGATAAGCAAATAAACTCACTTGGTATTTCCACAAGATTTTGATAGTTTTTTAACGAAGCACCACGTCACCCTTACAGGTAGCGTGATACTTGTGGTTTCAAGGCGCTACATGGTGTGCTACTTGGGTTTTTGGATGCCACTTATTTAAAAAAAAAAAAAAAAATTAAAGGAAGAAAGAGGATAGTTGGGGTGGCTATGGGATGGTTCGGTGACCCTGTTTGGCCTAGGTGGTTCGGCCACCCCCAGATCGGCTGGTTTGGGGGTGGCCAAAGCACCCCCAAGGCTTGGGAGTTTTGGCCACCCCAAGGGCCAAAAAATAAAAAAAATAAAAATAAAAAATAAAAAATTGAGGGTTTGGCCCTTAGGTATGGCCAAGGGGGTGGTTCAGCTAGCCACCCTCAGGCCTGATCTAGGGGCTTTTCCATGTTTCTTAACCAAAATCACACGTTTTCATCTAAGTACCTCCTAACATGCAGCTAGAAATGAGAGTTTTTTCACTTTTTTATAACTTGTGTTTTATAAAAAAAAAACTTGCAATACCATGTTTTTGGCCCCTTTTTTTTATTTTATTATGTTTTATTTTATAATAATAATAAAAAGAGCAAAGTATTCCTGCAAAATTACAATTCTAAACACACCCGAAGAATAACATATTCTTACTTAAGGGAATTTGCCAGAGACATGAAAACATAGATAATTCAGCTATAGAATCACCTCATTTCACGACCCTTAAGGATTACTCTCATATATACGGTGACTTATAAGCCTCTTATATCTGGATTGTGGCCTTTGGTGCCAGGCTAGGCCTCTTAATTAAGGAAACTAGCTTACAGCCCACACCATGCAGGGTTTTTAGCTGACGATTTTTTAATTTGCGTTGTTGTTAATTGAGTAATTAAATTTTTATGTTTACATGCTTAATTAATGAATGAAACTGGTTTTTAAATTAAAGTTTCCAAATAACACAAAAGCAATCACTTGTATTCAATAGTTACCTACATTAATTTAAGAGAGAATTTACATAATATTAGGAAAAGTATAAAATGGCCTCCCAAACTACTAATTATTTGTAATTTAGTTCCCTAAAGTTTCAATTAGTATAAAGTAGCCCTCAAACTACTAATCCTTATAATTTGGCCCCCTCATTAGATGAAATGATGAAAATGGAAGGAAAACTCAAAACAACATCGTATTGATGCAAAATTACTAAAATGCTCTCATTAGGATAAAAATCAAATTAAAAAATCCACCTCTAAAACGGTGCCGTTTCGTTACATTTCAAGAAAACCCCTTTCTTCCCCCTTTACCATCTTCTTTCTTTCATCATTGAAAGCATCCCGTACCGGAAAACCCAAGTTTGGAAGTGAAAATGCAATACAGAGGGGTCCGACAAAGGCCGTGGGGCAAGTACGCGGCAGAGATCTGAGACCCCAACCTTTACACTCACTGCCTGGACCTCACTCAGCTCACTGCCTACCTCCATTGGACCCACGACCAGGCCAACTCATCCTCTCCATTGCCTTCATCGCCACTCCTGCCAATTCCGGTGGCTGGGTCGCCTGGGCCATAAACCCAACTGCGACGGGCATGAAGGGTTCCCAGACCCTCCTCGCTTTCCTATCCGACGGCGTCATGACTGTCAAAACCTACAACATCAACTCCATAAGGCCCATCACGAAGTCCAAGCTCTCCTTTGAGGTGTGGGACCTGAGCGCTGAGCAGTCCGGTGGTGTCATGAGGATCTTCGCTAAAGTGAAGGTCCTGGAGAACGCCATGACGGTTAACCAGGTTTGCCAGGTGGGGTCCTCCGTCACCGGTGGCGTGCCGGGCGTTCATGCCATGCAGGCGGCCAACTTGAACTCCAAGTCCACCTTGAACTTTAATGGTGGACAGACTGAAACCACTGGAGGGGACTCTAGGACCAAGAAGAAGAATGTGTCGTTTCGTTATGGTTGTATGAGTGTGTTGATTTCTGGTCGATCAGTTGTCAAATTCCTTTTGGTTTTTTCTTTTTTGTTTTTATAAATGAATATAATTAAGAGTTAAATAATTACTCAACCTGCCGTTTCTTTTATTTTTTCCTCTCCTCCAGGGTTAATAATTTTTATCACAAGAGATTTTGGTTTTGATAGCAAACCAAGTCATTCTTCCATCCATTAACTGTTACTGATTAACTAAAATGATATCACGTAAACCAATTAAATATCGACACGTCATGTAATTTATTTTATTTTAAACAAAAATTAAAAATATATTTTTTAAAAAATTGGAGGTGGCCGAAACCACCCCCAATTTGGTTTGAACGGAAGAAATTCACCAAAATTTTTTCTTTCTTTTCTTTTTTTAAAAAAATATATTTTTTCTAAAAAAATAAAGAAACTACCCCAATTTTTTTTTTTAAAATTTTTTTTTTAAAAAAAAAACTAATTACATGACACATGACAAGATTTAATTAGTCTAAGTATCATTTCCGTTAAGTTAACTAACGGTCAACGGATGGAAGGACCAATTTGGTCATTTATCAAAACCATAGGGACCTTTTATGATAAAAACTAAATCCTAAGGAGGAAAAAATAAAAAAGTGAAACCCTAGGGAGTAATTAGGTATTTAACCCTATAATTAATTTCTTTCTCAAAACTAAGATTTTTGTTTACGTATAATCGATTATCAATCCAACCAAAGAAAGAAGACGGGGAAGGGGGAAGAAGGGGTTTCTTGAAATGTAATGAAACGGCACCGTTTTAGAGAGGGTTTTTTAATTTGATTTTTTATTCTAACAAGAGCATTTTAGTAATTTTGTATTCCAAAACGATGTCGTTTTAAGTTTTTCATCCATTTTCATGGTTTCATCTAATGGAGGGGACCAAATTATAAGGGATTGATAGTTTGGGAGCTATTTTATACAAATTGAAACTATACTCTTCCCGTAATATTATAATGCAAATTGTAAATAGTTACTGTAATTTATGTTATAAATGATAGCCGAGTGCATTGATGTTAATGTTTTATAATTCCTACCAAACTAATGTTTTAAAATTTATAAATAATACCTGGAAAACAAAACATCTAATTTGTTAGTCTTGTTTTTAATAAATTAGAATATATATGTAGAAAGAAATTAGGAAAATTAAGAAATAATAAAATTATTGGAGAATGAGAGTTAAAAAAGGTTGATATAATTTCTTTCTTTTTAAAAAAAATAAAATTATTGGAGAATGAGAGTTAGCACAATTAATTAAAAAAAAAAAAAAACTGATTCAGATATAAAATTATGGGAGACAGAAATAGTTAAGACACTTAAAATTAAAAAATAATAATAATCATAAAAAAAATAAATTGAACATACACAAATACATACTTAAAAAAATAAAAAAATCAAAAATCAAAAATCAAACAAACAAACAGTTTATTACAAAACATATTTTTTAATTGAACCTACAAATCATATTATTTAATTCAATATTTCAACTAAAAAGTATAATTAAAAGATAAAAATAGCTCAACACTCTTAAAAAAGCATGTGTTTCATATCTATATATTTATAGCTGAACAAATAAAAAACTAAAGCATAAAAGTCAAATAAAAACACATTATAGTGTTCCATTAGTACCATAATATATTTTTAAAAATATATTATCTTAATTCTTAAATGTAATTTTAATTAAATAAAATTGAACCTACAAATCTTTTTAATAAAATTATGATACAAAATAAAATAAACAAATCATATAAATAAAATTCATGATTTTTTAAAAACAATTACGGCTCTTAAGAAAGGTTGATTATTAACTAAAAGTCAAATGAAAACGCATTAACCTAAAGAATGGTAACTGTTGGAAATAAATTCACACTATAAGTCCATCAAATCTGGACCCAATGGCCAAGGATAGGCCCATGAAGACATTAATTAAATAACAATGGCTATTTAATTAATTAATAGAAGATATATTCCAATTGAGATTATATTGGAATAAAGAAGCTCAATCCCAGCTCAAGCTCCCTTGAATTCAAGATTATCTCTACAAGATTACTACTTAAGATTATCTCTACATAATAATTGTTGAAGGTTTATCTCTACATGATAGTTGTTGAGTCGTATCTCAACTCTGAACTTCCAAACCAACTCAAACTCCAGGAGAACCAGTTCAATTTAACCTCAGCACTCTAACCTATAAATAAGCCCCTACGGCAGGTACGAGAAAACTCTCTCATAATCAGAAATGATCTAGTATATTGATTTATTGTGCGCCAAAACATAATATTTATCTTAGATTTTAACTTTGGCATCGAAGAGCCCGTGTAGAAACACCGACGGACTCTTTGACGCTTTTCACTCTTTTGTAGCAAATTGGATTACACACGATGATGTATTGCAAATCTTGAAGGCCCCGAAAAACACACATCTATCGTGGAAAAAACTGTTCTAACAGTTTGACACAGTCAGTGGGAACGATTACTTCATTTCTCATCAAAATTTATTCGTCATGGTGGTGAGGACGCGTTCAGGGTATCGTCAACCAGCGGGAAGTATCTACAGCAAATCAACTCGGATCTATAGTCATAAATCTGATAGCGGATCTGCGCACATTAGCATTAATTTGGAGTTCATCTCCAAGGGTCTGCAAGGCAGTTGCACTAGCTGCCTGAGAAAAGAGAGAGAGAGAGAGAGAAAGAAGTGCAGCTGACGCCACATGAAGCAGGAAGAAGAAAAGAAAAAAAAACAAAGAAAGAAGTGCTGCTGACGCCACATGAAGCAGGAAGAAGAACAGAAAGAAAAAGAAAAGGAAGAAGAGTTGAAGAGGGTGTTGGCCGCAGGAGAGAGAAAAAAGAAACGTGAAGGTGTGCGTTGAAACTTGAAAGGAAGAAAATGGGCAGTTTGGTTACAGCAATTAGCCCTTTGTGGAAATTTTTATTCCGTATAGGGATAAGCTTATTCCAATTTAAGGATTTCCTTATCCTGGTTTTGTGTTAGAAGATTGGGCCATTTGGCAAAAGGGATAGCTTGGCCCTTATTCAAACTTATTGCATTCTGAAGATATCCTATCTTGGATAAAAAGAAAGAGAAGAAGATTCGGCAGTGTGCTATCAATAGCACACTCAGGTATCATCGTTTTATTTACTTGTTTTATTTATTATATGATTATCTTTCAAGAATAAATTTGATTTAAATAAAGAGTAATGCTAATTTAAGCATCAAAGTGTTCCCGATTCTTGGAAACCCCTTTGACAATTACTATTTGGTAGAAATGACAAGGAGAAAACCTTAGGCAAAAAACAAGAAGATTTGACAAGTTACTGCCATTAGCACACCCGGGTATTATCATTTTATTTATTTGTTTTATTTATTATATGATTATCTTTCAATAATAAATTTGATTTAAATAAAGAGTAATGCTAATTTAAGCATCGGAGTGTTCCCAGTCCCTATGAACCCTTTGACAATTACTCTTTGGTAGAAAAAACAAAAAGATTCAACAGGGTGCTATTATTAGCACATCCGGGTACCATCGTTTGATTTATTTGTGTTATTTATTATGTGATTGTCATTCAATAATAAATTTGATTTAAATAAAGAGTAATGCTAATTTAAGCATCGGAGTGTTCCCGGTCGCCAGAAACCCCTTTGACAATTACTCTTTGGTAGATAAGACAGGGAGAAAACTCTAGGCAAAAACAAGAAGGCTCATATCTAGAGACAAGGAGAAAACCTTGAGCAAAAAACAAGAAGATTCGGCAAGGTGTTACCGGTAGCACACCCAGGTACCATCGTTTTATTTATTTGTATTATTTATTATATGATTATCTTTCAATAATAAATTTGATTTAAATAAAGAGTAATGTTAATTTAAGCATCAAAGTGTTCTCAATCCCTAGGAACCGCTTTGACAATTACTCTTTGGTAGAAAAACAAGAAGATTCGACAGGGTGCTATTAGTAGCACACTCGGGTACCATCGTTTGGTTTATTTATGCTTTTATTATTGAATTGTCTTTCAATACTGGATTTGACCTAGGATTTGGCTTATGTTTTTATCATTCAATTGTCTTTCAATAATTGAATTTGATTTGAATAAAGAGTAGTGATGATTTAAGCATCGGAGTGTCCTCGGTCCTCAGATGACCCATTTTGATAATTACTCTTTGATAAATAGGATAAGGAGAAAACCTTGAACAAAAACAAGGAATCACCCCAAGGCGAACAGGGAACAAAGGTTTGTCTGTTGAAAGATTCATATATCATGGTTGAAGATATTCTGCAAGTTAAAGCTTAGTTTGTCAAGTGGATTTCAAATAATAACCGGGTATATCACCCCGGATATTTCAATGAAGAACTAGGTATATCACCCCGGATATTTCAAAGAAGAACTGGGTATATCACCCTCGGATATTTTAATGAAGAACTGGGTATATCACCTTCCGAATATTTCAAAGAAGAATCGGGTATATCACCCCCGGATATTTCAATGAAAACCAGGTATGTCACCCCCAAATATGTCAAAGAAGAACTGGGTATGTCCCCCCTTAACAATTAACAGGAGACAACCCGGTAAAAAATAGACAGACAAGGAGACAACATTGGGAAAAACAATTAACAGGAGACAACCTGGTAAAAACAGACAGACAAGGAGACAACCTTGTGAAAAACAATTAACGGGAGACAATCCGGTAAAAAACAGACAGACAAAGAGACAACCTTGGAAAAAATGATTAACGGGAGACAACCCGGTAAAAAACAGAAAGACAAGGAGACAACCTTGGAAAAAACAATTAACGGGAGACAACCTAGTAAAAAATAGACAGACAAGGAGACAACCTTGGAAAAAACAATTAACATGAGACAACCTGGTAAAAAACAAACAGACAAAGAGACAACCTTGGAAAAAACAATTAACAGGAGACAACCCTTTAAAACAAGGATAAGGAGAAAACCTTGGGCAAAAATAATGGATAGGGAAACAACCCTCTGAAACAAGGATAAGGAGAAAACCTTGGAAAAACAATGGATAGGGAGACAACCCTCTAAAACAAGGATAAGGAGAAAACCTTGGGCAAAAACAATGAATAGTGAAACAACCCTCTGAAACAAGGATAAGGAGAAAATCTTGGAAAAACAATGGATAAGGAGACAACCCTTTAAAACAAGGACAATGAGAAAACCTTGGGCAAAAACAATGGATAGGGAGACAACCCTCTAAAACAAGGATAAGGAGAAAACCTTGGAAAAACAATGGATAAAGAGACAATCCTCTAAAACAAGGACAAGGAGAAAACTTGGGCAAAAACAATTGATAGGGAGACAACCCTCTGAAACAAGGATAAAGAGAAAACCTTGGATAAAAACAAGGATCACCCCAAGGCGAACGGGGAACAAAGGTTAGTCTGTTTAAAGACTTGTGAATTATTTGAAGGTTATTATACAAGTTCACAAGTTCAGAGCCTAGATTGGTCAAAATGACATTTAAGAGAAGGTGCTAGATCTGCCTTCGAATTACCAGATGACTTGGAAGAGACCCAAGCATGATCCCTAGGTGTCTTTGCAGAATATGCGGGAATCAATCCCGGATGACTTGAAGGGAAGGCGCTAGATTACGCCTTCGAATTATTGATGATTTGAAGAGAGGACCGAGACAAGATCCCTAAGTGTCTCAATACTATGACAGGTTTAACCCCCGGGCAAATGATAGAGCTGGGGGGGTACTCACGGGAACTCAAATGATGCCAAAAATATAGATGAAGAGCTCCAACTGACAAGCTCAAAGCACACTTAATAGGGAGACACGAGTCTCAGATAAGGTCGAATAGCAAGTTGCCATAAGGCTTTGACTAAATTTCCATTACCCAAGTACCTTGACTAAGGAAATTGGGGGGTAACTATTGAGAATAAATTTACACTATAAGCCCATCGAATCTGGGCCCAATGGCCAAGGATAGGCCCATGAAGACGTTAATTAAATAACAATGGCTATTTAATTAATTAATAGAAGATATATTCCAATTGGGATTATATTGGAATAAAGAAGCTCAATCCCAGCTCAAGCTCCCTTGAATTCAAGATTATCTCTCCAAGATTACTACTTAAGATTATCTCTACATAATGGCTGTTGAAGGTTTATCTCTACATGATAGTTGTTGAGTCACATCTCAACTCTAAACTTCTAAACCAACTCAAACTCCAAGAGAATCAATTCAATTCAACTTCAGCACTCTAGCCTATAAATAAGCTTCTACGACAGGTACGAGAAAACTCTCTCTCATAATCAGAAATGATCTGGCATATTGATTTATTGTGCACTGAAGTATAATATTTTTCTTAGATTTTAACTTTGGCATCGGAGAGCCCGTGGTAGAAACACCGACGGGCCCTTTGACGCTTTTCGCTCTTTTGTAGCAAATTGGAATGCACACGATGATGTATTGCAAATCTTAGAGGCCCCGAAGAACGCGCATCCATCGTGGGGAAACTATTCTAACAGTAACAAAACTGAGAGAGTGATATTGTTAAAAATAAAGCTTGAGATATATTCATGCGAGACAAAACATACAATTTCTTTTATTTTTATTTTTTTAAAAAAACAATAAAATTATGAGAGAGTGAGAGTTAACACAATTAATTAAAAAAAAAAGATTCACGTATAAAATTATTGGAGAGAGAAATAATTAAGACGCCTAATTTTTTTTTTTTTAAAAGTAGCAAATCATAAAAAAGTAAAAAAAAAAAAAAAAAAAGAAAGAAAGAACAATTAAAAACAAAATAGAGTTAATACCGAATCATAAAATATATATATATAAAAAAAATGTTGTCTTAATTCTAAATTGAACATACACAAATACACACTGTAAAAAAAATAATAAAAAAAATCAGTTTAAACAGTTTATTGACAAAACATATATAATTTCTTTATGATTTTTAAATCAATAATAAAATTGAACGATTGATTTATTTTTAGAATAAATTTCTAAATTGTATCATTTAATTCAATATTTCAACTAAAAAGTATAATTATATAAAACTTCATTTATAAACTTGACAATAACAAAATATAGTTAATTAATACCCAATTACATTTTTTTTTAAAGAGGGTTGAGCTATTTTTATCAATGTAATGCAAAAAACATGCATTTCATATATATATATATATATATATATATATATATATATATTTTTTTGCATTTCATATTTATATATTGATAGCTGAACACAATAGAAAATATATATATTTCATTTAATTGTTAATCCAGACTAACAATATAAAACACAAAAGTCAAATAAAAATACATTATAATGTTCCATCTGCACAATAATATATTTTTAAAAATATGTTATCTTAATTCTGAAAATGCAATTTTAATTAAATAGAATTGAATCTGCAGATCTTTTAATAAAATAATGATACAACTTTACAATACAAAGTAAAGAAACTATATAAATAAAATTTTAGATTTTTAATTTTTTTTAATTGTTGCATTTAGAAAAAACAACAGCTAATTAGCCATTAAAAAAGTTTATATATTGTCTTTTAAAAATAAAGCTTAAGATATATCCAAGCAAACATATAATTTCTTCATTTTTTTTAGAAACCACAAAATTATGGGAGAGTAAGAGTTAGCACAATTATTATTATTGGAGGGAGAAATAATTAAGACACTTAAAATTTAAAAAAAAAAAAAAGTATCGAATCATAAAAAAAAAACAAAAAAAAATTAAAAAAAAAACATAAAAAAACAAAAATAGAGTTAATACTGAATCATTAAAAAAAAAAGAACCTACAAATCTTTTAATAAATTAATGATACAAAATTTAAGTAAAGAAACTATATAAATAAAATTTAAGAGTTTTAATTTTTTTTTTAATTGTTGTCTTTAAACAAAACAACAGTTTATTACAAAATATATTGTTTTAATTGAACCTAGAAATCGTATCATTTAATTCAATATTTCAATGGAAAAGTATAATTAAAAGATAAAAATTTTAGAGTTTTAATATTTTTTTTGTAATTGTTGTCTTTAAACAAAACATCAGTTTATTGACAAAACATATTTTATAATTGGACCTGCAAATCATATTATTTAATTCAATATTTCAAAGAAAAAAGTATAATTAAAAGATAAAAATAGCTCAACCCTCTTAAAAAACATGCATTTCATATCTATATATTGATAGCTAGACACAAAAGCCAAAAACACATTATAATGTTCCATTAGCACAATAATATATTTTTAAAAATATATTATCTTAATTCTAAAAATGCAATTTAAATTAAATAAAATTGAACTTGCAAATATTTTTAATATAGTAATGATACAAAATAAAGTAAAGAAACCATATAAATAAAATCCATAATTTTTATAAAACAACAACGGCTCTTATGAAATGTTGATTCTTAAATATAAATAATATGGAAAAATTTCACTTTACCCCCCTGAAGTATCCACCCAATTTTACTTTTGCCTCCAAAGTTTAAAATGTGACACTTTACCTCCCCAAACTTTCAAATTGTGGCAATTTAATCCATTTGGCCTATTTATTCCCAAAATGCCCCTAGCACATTTTTTAAAAAAAGCGGGGTAGCCGGCCACCACCTATGGGGGTGGTTTGGCTACCCCAACATATATTTATATATTTTTTTGGTTTTTTTTTTGAATTTTTTTTTTAGAAAAAAAAAGTGCTGGGGGCATTTTGGGAATAAATAAGTCAAATGGGTTAAATTGCCACAATTTGAAATTTTTGGGGGGTAAGTGTCACATTTTAAACTTTGGAGGCAAAAGTAAAAATGGGTGGATACTTCAAAGGGGTAAAGTGTAATTTCCCCAAATAATACTCAATAACAAACTAAAAGTCAAATGAAAACACGCTAACCTAAAAAATGGCAACAAAACTCAGAGAGTGGGACTATTCACTTAGTAAAATGAGTTTTGTATGTACGTGGCAAGGCACTGAAAGACAAAACTGATAAAAAGAAATACAGTTAAATTGTTAATCTAGATTAACAATATAAAAAAACAAAAGTCAAATAAAAACACAATATAATTTTCCATTATCACAATAAAATATATTAAAAAAAGTATTTTAAGTCTAAAATTACAATTTTTATTAAAGATAAAACATAAACATATAGAGACTCAAAAAAAAAAGAGAGAGAGAAATGAACATGCAAATACAGTAAATAAACAATCACAATTGTTTTGTAGAGGGTTGTGCTATTATTGAATACTTATAATACTCAATTACAAAATAGAAGTCAAACAAAAACACACCAACCTTGAGTGGAGAGATTTAGATGTTATAAAATCTGAAAAACATGCACCAAAAAAGAGTTTTGAATGTTGAAAGGCACTAAAAGACAAACATGGGGAGAGAGTGATTGGATTATGGATGTTGTAACTTGTAAAAGGTAGGAGGCATGCACAAAAAAATAGTTTTAAACCATATTAAATCACATCAATAAATTTAACTAAACAATATTTGTAAACCCAAACGGTTTAGACTAAAATAATTTAAAATAATTTAAATCCGGTTAAAAAAATAAATTATGGGAGAGAGAAAGAGAAATTTAAGACATATTTAAGTGGAGATAGAGGAAATTATGGGAGGGAGAGAGATGTGAGTTTAAGTAGAGTGAGAGAGAGGAAAATTAATTAAAAAAAAAACCAACTGATTGATATTATGGATTTTTTTTTTTACATGTCCGCACAAGAGAGAAGGGGGGATTCGAACTAATGACTTTCTCTTTATTAACCGTAGTCTAAGCCGATTGAGTTACCTCTTGGAGACGATATTCTGCATGATGTTACTTGTAAAAGGTAGGAGGCATGCACAAAAAAAAAAAAAAGTTTTAAACCATATTAAACCACACTTGTTGAGGGTTATCTCCCCTCAATTGAAAGCAAAATGGTTCATACATAAATTCCCCCATTAAAAGCAAAACGGTTCAGATATAAATTTTTTTTTTTTGAAGGGAGATATAAATTTAATTAAACAATAATTCAAAATATTTTAAATACAGTTGAAAGATAAATATTATAGAGGGAGAAGTTGATAGGTCATGGGAGGTAGAATTTTTTTAAAAAAAAAGAAAAAGGGTTCAAGATACTTAAAAAATATGGATGAGTGTCGCAATTCTAAGCTCTCTTTACATTAGAACTTAGCTTTTATATATAATAATATATATTTAGGGTTTAATAATATATATTGTTTTATATATATTATTAAAACAATAAATTGTTAAAAAAAAAAACAAGAAATAAATTGTGGAGAGAGAAAGAGAAATTAAGACATATTTAAGTAGAGATTGAGGGAGAAGTTGAATTATAGAAGGTAGAGTTAAGACAAAAAAAAAAAAAATACGGGTTCAAATATTAAAAAATATGGACACGTATCTACGTCAAAACTCAGCTTTTATATATATATATATATGACAAGAACAAAACAGCTACATAATCTGTTGATTATTAATAAACTTCATCATTGAAAATTGAAAACAAACAAAAAGTTTGGAGAGTTGACTGATTATTCCATGACAATATGACATGCTGATGCACCGAGATGATATACGGCCCTTCGCACCTGATTGAGGCCTCACAAAGAAACAAAGGTTTTGCAGTTGACATAGCCCATGCAGAGAAAAGAATCTTCTACAATATTAATCTTCAAGAGTTTGGCAAATGGCTTCATCAGGACCCCTCAGCCATAGTTTTGCAGGCCATACCCGGCAAACAACATCATATAATACCACAAATCCACGTCAGAGTCGTATGCAACAAGCTTCCAGATCATCCTATGTATATATATAATACAGTCTTATTAACAAAGTATTTATAAAACAAGGAGATTTCTCTGTTAAATTTACAAAGTATTCTTCATTTCTCTTGTGACAAAGATGGGAAAGGCAGGGAAATGGATTAGAAACTTTTTGCTTTGGAAAAGGGAGCAGAAATATAAGAAGAATGAATCTTCTTTTTCTGGGAGTCCTAGAGTGAATAAAAGATGGAGTTTTGGACGAGCAGCTTGGAAAAGGGCATCCCATAAATTGTCTAAATCACTTGACTTAATTGACACCACCAAACTTCCATTGCAAGCCACTGCAGAAAATGTTGATGTTGAAAATGCAGCTGCCACAAGGATTCAAGCTGTTTTCCGTTCTTATTTGGTACAAACATCTATCTTAGATAGTTTTCACATTTTAATCCTAACCATCTTCAAAGTTCTTATGTGAAATGAATTGAAGAGCAAAAATGATAATCCCATCATATTTTTTGTTTCAGGCAAGGAAAGCATTGTGTGCTTTGAAGGGACTAGTGAAGTTGCAAGCACTGGTGAGGGGTCAACAGGTGAGAAAACAAACAACAGCTACTCTGCGGCGCATGCATGCGTTGATCTCTATTCAAGTTAGAGCAAGGGTTCAGAGAATTCAGATGGCAGAGGAAGCACATCTTGTTCTCAAAAGGGAACCATCCATTCATAGGAGTTTCATTCAGGAGAACGGGTTCAGAAGAATGCGTAGGGTATGTCTCATTTCCTACTATTCATTCTTTTTGGTTGCTGGGAAAACTTAGGTCCAGAAATTGTAACTTGAAAGAAACTAGGAGAGGAAAAAGTTCATTACTACATCTTGAATAACAGAGTTTCACTTGTTTGGAATACAAAAACATTTACACAAATCTCATTTGAATTGTTGATGCAAGGACCTAGAGAAAGCGATAAGTCATCAACTTTTGTTGGCTACTTATCTTTTCAATGTAAAACCAGCGCATTACAATCCTCCACCCCACCATTCCCTCCCCTCCTCGGGGCCTGCCTGCTTAAGCCCCTAACATTCTCGTTAAGACCATGTGATGCAGTGCTCCAATACCAACTAGTAATATCTGCACTATCACTCTAAAATAACTAGTTAATTTGGATCTTCTAGAATCACCTCTCAATTTCACTTAGCAAGTAAACAATGTGGAACTTGGCATCAATTAGTGTTTTTATAAACCATCCAGTACTCTATGCAAGCTACTCATCTTCGTAGCGTGGAACCGGGTTGATACAGTTGAGATCCTAGAAAGCCATTGCCTGCTTGTGATCTTGAAATCTTCAAATGCTAACTTTTAGTATGGGCTTCTTTTTGCAGGAAGAAATGGATACCAATCTGGATGAAAATCAGGGAGGCTTAAAGAGCAAAAGTGCTCATCTGAATCATTCACAAATTGAGAGGATAGAGAATAGGCTGGCGACATATTATTCTGGAAACCTTCCCATCTCAACGAGAGAACATCAATACAAGGAGTATTCATTCACAGCACATATCAGTCCCCACATTATCTGCCCACGTCTGAGCTAAACCCGACAGCAGCCAGCTCTTTAGCTTTTGAGCAGCCTGATTGTCTAGACTTACCCAACTACATGGCCAAGACAGAATCTTCAAGGGCTAAAGTCAGATCACAGAGTGAACCAAAGCAACGACCAAATTGTGGGATGAGGCAGAAAAATAAGCGAATGGAATCAACAGACGGAAGGAGTGGCTCATTGGAGAATCAAATGCAACGTTCATCTCCTCACTCCAAACGCTTCAGTCAAGAAAACTATGACCCCTGGTTTGCCAAGCTCTATCCTCCAACAAGAACTTCCATCAGCAGGTCTGATGCATTCACCACATCCAGCAGTGATTCCAACCACTACAAATCTCTTGTATAAGAGGTGAGAAATCTACTAACTTCTGTTAAAAAGAGTTTGCAAAATCAGTTTATTATATATATATGTTAAATTAGTAGTTATTTACTGTTAAATGCAAAATTACATAAATGTTAGTGAATAGACATTAAAACTACTAATCTGACACTACAAATATCCACTACAGATTAGTTTAAGACAGGCAAATCTCTCTTTTCTGCTTCTCTCAAAACCTTCCGCAATTTTAAAATTCAAGTCTTTCTCTTGTTATAATAGAATCTCTAAGAGTATTCTAGCTTGGTTTCATTTTGTGCAAAACACAACCAAATGACAGTGGATTTCTGGTCTTCATTGTATCGTGCATAACAATTCATTAGAATTGGTGGTGGCAAATAATTTCTCAAGGAAGGCGGGCGGACTATTTAATGTTCTGTGTTTTCTATTTTGTTCTAACAACTTCAACTTGTTTTCTTTACCATGGTTGTCTAATTAATTTCATTAATGAATGCAGGCCCATTTGACTATGTACTAGCCCCCTTCATGATTACTCTAGACCAGTTGAGGAACTTCTAAAGGAAGTTGCTTGTAGGGCAGACAAATGATTCAAGCTTCAACTAAAGAATGGGTGGGCTGTGATACAAATGAAAGAAAAAAGATGTAACAGATTGATTCCTATATACTCTATAACTTCCATCTCCTTCCTTGGCTGCTCGCATGGGAAAGGTGTTGTAATACAGTGAAGAAACTGAAAAGCTTCAATTGTGCGAAATTTGCAAGCATAATCTTTTGCCAAAAAGAAGATAAGAGAGGCATTTGGTTTGGCAAAACCCTAGCTCGTATCAGAGATTAATTATGTAATGAATAATGTATATATTCAGTCAGATAACTGCCCGCTACCCTGCTTCTTAATATCCTACTTTTGTTTTCTGGTCTTTATAATGTCATTGCAACGGCCCCACCTTCTTATGCCATGCAAAGTGCAAATTCCTACCCAGAAAACTATGCAAGGTCCAATTAGAGAGAGAGAGTGAGAGAATTGATGTCATTATAGAAAGAGCATAGAAGATTAAACAAATCAACTGATATTGAAGAAGTTGAACCTTAGATTTCCTGATAAATCCTGGACATTAATTGGGCACTCTCCAGTTGAAGCTCAACCAGAAAGAACCCTTGTACTAATCAGAAATGGTTTGTCCTGATCTATTACTACATCTAATTTAGCCATCTCAATGAGAATCATAAAATTGAAGCATGAAAAGCATGGGAAGAGTCATGTAAACCTAATAAAAACCTATCATATCAGCATCAGCCTAAGCTCCTAGTGCCTCAGACATGTCAAAAACAAATAGAACCGACCCTATAAATTGTTGCAGCTAAATTTTATGGTACATGTGGCAGCATTTTGCAAGAACTAATCTTCCTGCTTGAGAGTGTTCTCCTTGAAGCTCTTGGTCAACCAGATTGCAGTTTCCCTAGAGGAGACCTTCCCAGGACCAAATGGCTTTAGCAACACCCCAAGCTCTTCATACCGTTCCTGTTGCAGCAACCTTGCACTAAACTCAAGCATCCCTTCCAAAGCTTCAGCTCTTTGCTGGAATGATGATGGGTCAAACCGCCTGTGGTAAGAGTCTGATGAAGAGCGGCTTGATGCCCCAGCGGTTGCATTTTGATCAGAGCAGTCATCACTTCCTTCCTTTACATCTGCCTTAAACATGCTGCGACGAATTCCCTGCCATGTTTCAGGGATACTAGGCTTGGCAGAAGCTCTATCAGTCTGGACCGTACATTTGTCTTTGGTGATGGAATGGTCATTGTACTGCGGGGAGCCAGAGGAGCCTTGGACTGAGGTTGTTGAAGTTTTACGGATAGAGAAGACTGGCTCTTCATAAGAGGCTAATGGGAATTCAGCTATCCTGTCGATTCGAGGGGAATTGACAGAAACATCTGGAGATTTTAAATGGTGAAGTATACCAATATTGGGACTGCTAGGGGACTGTTGCCTTGCAACTGTTGTTGAAAATGGCAAAGATGCTCTTCGAACTGCAGTGGCAGATTTTCTTGGAGTGCTTGAAGCAGGAAACTGAACAAAGAAAATTCAAGAACTCAAAGACAAGCAAAATTGCTGTCTGAAAACCTCTAACAGTTGTGCAATGCAAAAGCCACCCACTGAGAAATGATACTCATGTTTGTGCTTGTTTAGTTGGGTTAACTTATGTCAACCATTATTCACACTTCAAGGATCATCACATGCATGTGTGTGTAGAGAGAGTGAGAGAGAGAGATTCCAACAGATCTTACCGAATCACATCTTTTAGGGGGATTAGAAGCTTTTGTTGGAGTACGTCTCAAAGATTTAGCAATATTTGAACCTTTAGCAACAATTGTCTTAGAAATTGCTGTCTCTTCATGGATGCCTCCAGGATAACGTTCTTGCGACCTTCGACTTAAATAACGTGGGTTATCATGAATTTCTTGGGTAGAGCACAGAGAATCCTGCTCAGCTCCAGATATGCTTGGATTCAAAGTCCTATCATTGCTGGATGAACGGCGCCTCTCCCTATATGTAGAAAGAGGAACGTCCTTTGGCTCTAAAAATCTGGTTTTCTTCATGTAAGTGGGTTCAGGACAATGGACTGGAAAACTATTGCGTCTGGGGCTATTGATTTTGAGATGAACCTTAAGAACATAAAGCTCAAGGTGCGGGTGCCCGAGTAGCTCGGCAGCCTGCCACAGTAGATATGAGTAAAATATTCAATGCCACTGAAACTCAAACATTCAGAACTGTGGTCAAATCGCAAACATAAGTCTTGCCATCATATCACTGAATGGCAGATCTCTTGGCTCCATATATATCCTTCCTAACACTACAAGTCTACAATGGCAGAAGTCATGGCATTATTTGATATCCGTTTTAAATATTCCAACTAGCAGGGGAAGTGACTTCTCTTTTCTTTCTCTTTTGAACCAATTTTTTTTTCTTCTTAAAGAAGCAAGATCAGCATGTATGGGAATGAGTGTGATGACAATAACAACAGTGGTCATGGACAAAAGGGTGATCATGATGAGGCAGTGCTGTTGCCATAGGAGGTAGTGTATTTACATTGAGATTGAAAGAGGTGGTAGCGCTGTGCCTTTAACAGTGATGCAATTGAATAGTTGGTGGAGGTGGTAGTGGTAGTGGGGATGGTGCTTATGGCAGGTCAAGTTGGAAGCAGTGGTACTCTATAGGCAAGCAGTCTGTCATAACTTTGACCGTGATAGTTATGGCAGTGTGCTACTGGTGATGAACAGTGTGACATGAGAAAAGACAATTATAATTCCAAAAGCTGTAGTTTTCTTGAAAGAAAAGATTATGATACAGACGTAACAGAACCCCTAAATTTTAGTCCAGTGTCACCTATCACTCTGCAATTCTTATTTTCAAACGAAAAAAACCTCCTAGAGTAAAAAATAGCGGTAGATGCCCCCCTCTGTCAACCTGCCATCAGGAAAAGAGTCAGGTGTGTCTCGCATTATTCTTTTAGCCAAATCTTTATACTTCTTTTCTCTCTGTTGTTTTATTTAGAAAAACTACTTACATGCAAATCTCATTCTTCTCATATTATGCAAGACTTCTAGAGACATGAAAATAGAAAACATTAGAAATATCCTAATAAAAGGATAATTGTTATGGAAATCACAAAAGCAATTACATGTTGTAAGCATATTTTCATGGTGTATAGACGCTATTCACAAAATTGTCTAGTTGTAAGTTTGAGAAGAATCATACATACACTTGGTCTAAGTTCTGGATTTTTCCGCAGCATGCTTTTGACAAGACCCCGACTGAAAACAGAAATAAGCAAAATATGGTTAGCGCAACAAAAGCTAAAAGCTAAGATACATATACAAATAAGATCTGTTTTAACTTTACAAGTGAAACCTAGGAACAAAATAAATGAACTGCAATCTGACTATCAAAATTTCCATCCACTGTTCTGTCACTTTGACTTAACCTACCCCACTGTCAAATGTCAATCTTAAATGGGTTTAGGTACTAGACTTTGTAAAATAACATCTTGACTTTAAGTAATACAGACAAGACTTACAATGCACCAGAATATTTTGTTGGAAGCGGAGCCACTATAGACTTGTTAATTTTGTTGATCAATGCTTGCATATCCTGCTCAAGAAAAATAAAGTAAACTAAAAAATAATAATTGCTGAATATGCAGGAGAAAGCTTAAAAGCATAGAAGTTGCAAGGAAGCCCTATAAAAGTGTTAAATATGCCGAACCTTTATTGTCTCAAAGGGATAAAACAACCACACAGCCAGATTTATCACATTAACTGATTCTTAATGAATTTGGGAGTCCAAATCCAATATGACCACACATACACAAAGGGGGAGAGAGGAGGGGGGGTGAGGAGCAATAAAGAATTAAAAATATGTTACACGTCCTAAAAACCTTAAACTTAGTTTGTAATGAATACAAAAACTAAATCTATAGAAATACTAAAGATAGATCTTCAGGACTAATAAAATAGTTGCTGTGAATTATTTTCTTGAACTTTGAATGTCTCCAAAATAGAATTTCCATTAAGTTTCAAGGTAAAAAAAAGCTTGAACTAATAGGAAGAGTGAATCTAATTTGCAAGACCGATAAAACAGTTGATGTAGATAAATGCACAAATGTTCATAATTGTGAGATTCTATTAGAGTTATCATTTAATCTAGCACCAAGTAACTTGATGTTAAGAAAATTTCTTTACAGGAAGGTTGTCTGCACATTTCTTGTGAAAATGCCAGTACCATTTGATTAATGATGAAATTATTTGAACATTTTACAAAGTTCATATCATAGTGTCTTGTACTTCTAAAAACTTCAATTATCTAGAGAGGGGGAGTGTGTACATATGCACATCTTTGTACATTCATTTTCGTTATCTTTGAAATTCGCCCCAGTGACCCCAAATAACATCTAGAGGGTGGTGAATAAGTGTTTTCCAGTAAACAAAACCGATTAAAAATTTTGCAACCACACACAACCACAAAATTAAGTAAAGCAATAGAAAGATCAAACACAACAATTTTGGTAACGTAGTAAAAACCTTTTGAAGAACTCTTTAAAAGTAAAACCACTTTGGGGCAGCCAAACCCAAGAAACTCATCCGCTATAAAAGAATTAAATTACATAGTTTATTCTTACAAAATCTTTGTAATTAAAACTAATGTGTATCCCAATAAATGAACTATTTGTCTCTACCGCAGTAGCTTCAGAATTCTATCAAATTTCTTTTTGCATCCCAGAATTTTGGTGGCTGAAGGTTTGTTTTTGTAATTGTGTGGTTTAAACAAAGACCAAAGAGAGGTATTGGAATGAAGGCATAAAAGAATGTAAAAGGTCTCTCCTAGAATATAAAAGACCCTAGGAAAACAGACTTTTGGTGCATGTCGATTTTTGAAAAGCACAATTTTAGAAGCAGCGTTCAGATGGGTAAGGAGCTCGTTCGAACATGACTATTTCAAGGTTTACTAGCTGGCAGCGTACAAACGTAGTATCGACCACTAGTCAGATTGAGTAGTTCTGCCAATCACAATCTTTCTTTCATTCGGATGAGTTCTGACCAAGGTTCCAACCTGAGCAAAACTGTGACATCTTTGAGCTTCTGTTGTTCGACTGAGCACCAACTGCTACTCCAATCAGGCTATTCTAAAATTTCTCAAGTTACTAGACTAAACACTGTCATTCAAACATTGTGTGACCGTTTCTCCAACCAAAAGTTCTGGATCACTTCATTTGTGCATTGAAGTATGTCATTTGAACCCAGTGCAACCACCAAACCAACAAGATGGTTCTACCATTGAAAACTTGGTTTCTTGTGAAAGTTCCTCATTCGCACACCCACCAACTAGGGCTCCAACCGAGAAATTCTGTTCTCAACTTTGACCAAGTTTTTGAATTCCAGTTTAAGTACCAACTTAACCTAACAACCTAGACTTACACCAACTGGTTTTGACATAAAAGTATGCCAAAATAAATTTTGTATTAGGCTTGCTAAAATGAGATAATTAGGATCAATAGTTTCACAAGTCCCATGTATGCTGGTGAAATTTTAAAGTATCAAAGTGGTCTAACTACCCACATACACTATTATTAGCAAATCAATAACAAAATGTGATGCCTACAGATTCCATGGAGTCATTGTTCAAGTTTTTCCTTCAAAAAATACACAGAAATGATAATGCAGCAGTCTACCTCTGTATGCCAAGAAAATGGAAAGATAACGTTCAAAAACTTACAAATGCTTTAAATGCAGGCTTATGAGCTGTCATTTCATATATACAGCATCCTGGTCAAAAGAATTTCAAGATACATAAGTAACATTCAGCTAAAAACCTACAAGATTAATCAAGGCCTGATAGAATACACACACACAATGCTTACCCAAAGACCAAATATCTGACTTTGAACCATAAGGTATATCAGCGAGAAGCTCAGGACACATATAGCTTGGAGTTCCCACAACCTGAGTTGTTACAAGGCATGAAGTAAAACTAAGGACAATTATAAGAAATCGGGCATAAGTTGATCAATATATAGATTACATTACTTACAGAGGAAGCAAGATCATCTGAGGTCAACATTTTGGCAAGTCCAAAATCACCTGCTCCAACATTGATCTCTTGTTAGAAAACCTAGGATCCCCTTTGGGAGAACTATAGAAATTATAAGATCACTTACCCAGACGTATGTCGCGATCTTTTGTCAAGAATATATTTGAGCACTGAAGGAATCATGGAATGCTATCAGTAAAAAATAACTTCAGAGAAAATGAATCAATATAGCAAGACCACTAACCTTCACATCACGATGAAGAATATGATTCATGTGCAAGTAGTCAAGTGCCATCAGAAGTTGAACAAGCCACTTACAGAGCTTCTGGTGAAAGAAGATATTTAGTAATTAGATGCAATGACTAGCATAATTATAAATAATAATCAAATTTTGCAGCAAAAGGAGAAAGACAAGAGAAACACAAACAAAATGAATAAACCTCTTCAGAGAAAAGAACACCATTAGCTTTTTTTATAGTTTCCGCCCTGTATCACATAAAAAAGTAGCATGGAAGGTCTGAGGTTATGCAAGAATTTAAGACAAAGCAAAATTCTTCATTGTCTCAAAATTCAACAAGAAAGAATACTCACAGGTCACCTCCTTCACAATAACCAATAATAATGCATACATAGCAACCCTGAGAGAAATGGCATCAATGTGAAGCAATGTAAGGCTATGGCAAATTAGTCAGATTGCTATATAAAGCAAACAGAAGAAAAAAAATAGTGGGATAACAAAGACAAATTATTAAATAAACAAAAATGTTAAGAATGAGGACATGGAGTCTGGAGATATCCATGAAAAACAATAGTGCCAGAATAAAGTACTCGATGTGAGATCAAATGAGACTTGATAGTACCCATCAGAGCTGCAGACTAGGCCGTTAAAAATCTTGAACCATTTTCTTTATCTCAAAGCATGTTGGACTTCTTCCATGGATGGCTACTGATTTTGAATCAAACTCATTGCAGACTAAACCATAGCTTTACTCCAGTTATAGTTGAAAAAGCATCAATGAAAAGAGCCCAAACTCAAAACTTGTGGTGATAAGGATTGAACATATTATTTCTGTTTAAGCAAAGAAAATTATGTTCATCTGAGTTTCAAATTTCATTTTCAGGCTTTAAGGTTCTTAATGGCACCGTATAGTAATAGACCAAAGCATGAAAATTTAAAAATTACATGGCAAGTTCAAATTTACAGATGATGTACAGGTATTTTCCAATTTCACAAAGTATCTCACAAACTTGTAATTTGAGGAAACCCCGTAATGTTTAAGACAACTCAACGAGAGAATAATCCAAAATCTAAGAATTACAATATATTTCTCAATGTTATATTATTTGTATATTCCACATAAATTTATAATTTCAAAAGAAACATTGTAACTAGCATCGACAGGAAAAAACTTAACACATTTCAGTTCTCAGGCGAAAAGCAAACAAGAGAATATCAAAGCCAAATGCTCAATCCAGACATTCAACCAATCAAGCGCCAGAAAATGGAAAAAGGATAGCTCCACAGGAAGAACACAAAGACATAATACATAGTTAAAGACATAACAAACCTTCTCTACCCAGGAATCCTTGTACTCCACAATAAATGGATTTCGTAGTTTAGAAATAAGCTCCATCTACACAAACCAGGAAAAGGGTCAATTTCTAGATAACCCAAATTATGCATCCAAATAATTTGATCAAAGGTCCAAGTGTAGCTCAACCAGCTAATATATGTCCTACTACAATCCAGCCCAGCATTAGATTCCAAATATGTACTGCAGCTATATACTATCCATTTCAAGGTCTGAAAATCTTAATTTCAGCTACCACCACAAGTGCAAGAGCTGTTAACATGTTTTGCAATCTTGATCAAAATATATTCACCATTTTTCACAAGATACATGAAGCACATATCAAGTTCCATTATTTTTTTTCTCTTTATTTTTCTTTTGCCTAATTTCTGATTTTCATGAAGTCCTTTATTATGCTGGTCCTGAAGAAACTCCAACAAAAATAACCAGGATTAACGTAGCCTAAACATAGTAAGAAATATTACATATATGGAAAACTAATAATGCCAACAAGAAATTCAATTAGTTTATTAAGACGATTACAAATAAAAAGTACCAACCTCCTGGTGCGCAGATCTACGAGACCTATCAGTCTGGCGGGCAAGACGAATCTTTTTCAATACATACCTTTTTTTTTTTTTTTGTAAGAAAAAAAAAAAGGAAAAAAAAAAATAGCGAAATGAGAAGGCAATGTACAATCACAACATGATGCATTATGGTATTAAAAATTAATAGTTTTCAATCACACAGTTTTGAATGACAAGAAAACACAGACAACAAAAAAATATTGTGATTTTCAGTCTCACTTCTTCTTTTCAAGCTTATGCCTCACGAGAAGCGCGGAACCAAAAGCTCCTTTCCCAATTTGCTCCAAAACTTCGTATTTCTCCATTTGATCGATAGACTCTAGATTCCCCCTGCTCTGGACATATACCAAAGCCACTTCAATTCCCATAGATACTCACAAAAACAAATTATCATAGTTCAAAAGATGATTCTTGGAATGTACTGAAGTATGAAAGTGAATGCAGCAATGTAACAACAACGGAAAGCTACACTATCTGCCAAGTTACTCAAGAATCGCATATGCTCAAAAAGTAAAATTCCTTTTTTCCCTTAGGAGTCAAACAATGGCACTGTAAACAAAATAGATGCTTCTCACTTCAAAGAAATAACGAAACGAGTGTGGCCCTTGAAAGCCCAACTTCAATTTTATTTTATTTTTTCATTTTGTGATCGGAAGGGCGTTAGATTTGACTTGTTAAGCACACTATGATACTACATTGGTGAAAATCTTTTGAGTAATAAATGAATATTTATTGAGAAACAAGGTACATTTTCTTCATTTGTTTCTTTCTAAGAAAAGAAACGAGGATTACAAAATCTGAATTTATGTGAAAATAGTCAGTACTAACGGAACACAGCAAGCAAGACAATTTACTTTATTTTCCTTTCTTACACTTTCTCAGCAATCAAACACTGTTCCACATCACATCTTGAAAACTAAAAATGGAAAATGTAGGTTCGAGCAAGTGAAGAAAGTTTAGAATGTCGAAAAACGAAAGGGAAGAAAATAAAAGAAAAGAAAAAAGAAGAACCTGAACTACAGACAGTCAAAGGCAAGACTACAACGGATCGGAGAGATCAGAATGTGCGTGGAGTAGACAAGGAAAAGAAGAATGCGAGTCCGGACATTGGCAGAGGAACTTCAGCAAGACGACAGCGTTGCAGAGCAAGTAGACGAAGAAAGAAAAGCAGCTGAGGAGGAGGAAGTTGCAGCGGCTCTTTCGCCATTCTTGCTCCTTCACAAACTGACAAACTTAAAGAGAGAGAGAGAGAGAGAGAGAGAGATTATATTTAAAAAGAAAAAGGAAAGAGAAGAGAGAGAGACAGAGAGAGGTGAGAGAGAGGATGGGTCAAAACTCGGAATGATGAAAATGTATAGTGAAAAGAAGAGAATTGAGATTGTTGGAAGACTGCTTGTGTTAGTTAAAGACCGACCAAAGAAGGGAAAAAGAGGTCTTCCTCAGTGAAATCCTCAGCTTTAGTGGGCCTTTTTTCATAATTTCCTATTCATTTATTGCTTCAATAACTTCCCCCTTTTTTTTTCTTTTTTTTTTTTTTTTTTTTTACATATTTAGTATGAATAAATATACATTAAACGAAAGAGATTTACAGAAAATTTGATACAAAATCTAAAATTAGCTTATTAGGGGTTTGACATTTGTAATTAAATAGGTCATGAAATTGTTAACTTATACGGCCTTATACACATGTTTTGACATGACTTAAACTCAACGGACAACATAAAAATTGTCAATTTATGGTATGACCCAAGAACACGAGTTGTAATGAAATTAACTAGTAGGAATGAAAGTTATGATTGAACACTTTCTCTTTAGGACGAACTAGTTCGTATAGAGGAAACTCCTCATTGTTTTTTATGACATTGCAACTAGTTATCCCAATATTTTAAGATTTTTGCTCATTAATGAAAAGCTCACCATATTGAATTCAAAAAATTTAAAAAAAAAATGTATGTCTCAATACAACTTGAATCGCAATTACGAATAATTCCCCTATAATAAGCTCCTTTTGTGAATATTTTTATTTTTTCCATCATATTATCAAAGATATCAATCAGATTGCATCTTAAAGCATTGTAAGAAAAGTAATTAGTCCTCAAAAGATAGCTCAATTCGCTATGATCACATCTCATAAAATGGAGATCATTTGTTCAAATCTCCCTCCTCCCTCTTGCGTGAACATATAAAAAAAAAAAAAAAAGTAACAAAATTAACTACCCACATGTTGGTATTGTTAAGACATTCTTAAAGTAATGACGATGATGGAAGAGGTTTCTGACTTTTTAAGTCTCCTTAAGAAACAAAATTATTGAGTTGATCACGCTCAGCTTGAAATTAATTTATTAAAATTCTTATTTAAGTTTTCTAAAACAGACAAAATATACATATTATTTAATTAAACTCATATGTAATTTATAATATTATTGTTTCGAATTCTTGCTTGTTTTCCCAATTCATAGTAAAAATAAGGGTTTCTTCTCTCGCAAAGGTTCTCTTCCTCCAGCCCTCCAGCCCTCTCCCTCTTCTACCTTCTCATGAGTTAACTTATTTACCTGATGCTCTTAGTTTTTTAGGCGATTTTTTCCTTCCCTTCTCTATGCCCTTTCCCCTCATTTGGTCCTATTTTATTGCTTTTGGCTTTCGGATTGGCCGTTTTGTGCCCGATCTACTTTCCTTGCCAAACCCACATTGTTGCTCGCCCCTCCGCCAGTCCTCACTAGCTCTGTCCGGGTTCATCGTCACCTATCGCAGCTGTTTCCTCGCATTCCGACCATTTTCCCCAACAACCTTCCTCAACATGGTTTCTATTTTGGTTTTCTTATTTCTTTGTTTGTCTTGTTAGAGTTTGTGTTTGTTTATTTCGGTTTGTGCTTTTGTTGTTTCCTCTATTTGTTTAGGTACACTTTGTGGATGATGATCTAGGGTTTCACTCAAACTTCCCCCTCCATTTAAGTGTTCCACCAATCTCCTTTGTGTGTTCACCTCCCACCATCCTTTGCAAGGCTTTTTCTCGTGCCCTCATTGCGATGAGCTTTCAATGTCCCCTTTTAATTTCGGTTTCCAAGGAGCGCGTGATCGGCTCTTCTTTTCGACTGCTGTCATCCATTTAGTGTGCTTCTATGTTGCTTATTTCCCTGCAATTTTAGCTGGCTTTTCCTTTTAGTGTAATGTATGTCTTGTTTTTGTTTTCCTGTAATTAGTTTTTGTTTTTACTAGTAATAATGCTCGGTCATCTTTCACTCGATCTACCCGCTTGATGCCCTTTGGATTTATTGCTTTGGTCCAGACATTTGGGTTGTGGATGTAAATGTTATTCTAGCATTAGGGTCGAGGATAATAAGTTTTGGCTTGGGTTTTTTGCCCTTAGTGTTGAGAAATAAAAACTACCTATGCATTGATTTAAGTCTGTTTGACGTAAATTTGCTGTTTAAATTGAAAATTAATCATAAGTTAACGGATTTTGTATGAGTTTAGAATGTAATACGTCATCTTGTAATATCATAGTTTCAATTATGGTTGATTCAGAACTTTTACACTATGTTATTTGAGCTTTATGCTCATTTATCGATGAATAAGACTAAATTATTTCCTTTTAAAAAAAATTATAGTAAAAATAACTTCAAACTTAATTATTTATCCCATTAGATGGATCTAATGAAGATACATTGTATGCAAGGGGATCAAGTTCCTTTAATCCACTGGACCCAAAATAAAAAATAAAAAAAATAATTAATTTACTTGTATTATTATTATTATATATTTGTAGTTGCAAGTAGGAAGGCCGACAAGAAAAATACGGTGGATCCCTCGCCATCCCCCTTCCCCCACAATTGTCCTCAATCACGAGGCTTATTATCGGGCTCTTTCTTATTCAAGTAAAAAGACCAATTCACCCTTGTCATTCTTGGAATTGCCAAATCAACCCTTTTCATTTCAATTGACAAGTTTCAGGCACCTCCCCTGTGGGCTGTGGGGTCCAGGTGGACGTGCTGTGTCGTCTGGGGTGTGGGGACTGTAGGTCCCGCACAAGATTGGGTGTTTGGTTACCAAGGCAACATTTACGTTTATCATATCCCAATTTCAAACCCTCTTAAAAGTGCTGCTAGCAAGGGTCACGGTGAGGTCATGCAGTGCTTTAGTAACTGATGATCGAGCATTAAAATGTGTTAGTTAAATTTACGCTATAATTTAAAAATTAATTAATTTAGAGTTTTATAAAATTACTTATAAAATCTGATTTCATCTAGTGGATAAAATCACTTATAAACCACTTAAATCTCTATGTAGATTACTCATCTTCTTAATACTAGCGTATTACACACAATTAGAATAGCGTGAAATTAAAAATTAGCAATTGATTTTTTTTTAACGTCTTAATTCAATAACTAATCAACACTAATCTTCATTGTCATATCATCCACATGGCTTTGATTTTATTTGGAAAAGGTTGCTTATGATTAGAGCTCTCCTTTTTGTTTGTTGAGATCTTATTAAGGGCATAATTAGGCTGGATAAAAGGAATCAAGAAGTTCCCATGCTAGTAAAAAGTAGAGATAATGCTTTTATTATATCCCACTAACCTTAACAAGTTGAGATCCAAGCCAAACCCACCATTAAAGATGGCTTGCAATTAGCAACGGAAAAGTTCAAATCATATGATTGCCTTGCAAAAGGTAAACTTTGGCAAGTCAAAAAAAAAGTGAAAGGCCAAGATTGATGTTCATTTTTGGTCATCCATGAAAATGTGCCTTGCTTAGACCCAAAAATAAATAAATAAATAACTAAAGTCATCAAAACTAATGTCTATATAACCATACTAAAGTTTCCCCCAAGTTGAAATCAAGGATAGTAACCATGGCAATGACTCATGTAGTTGCATCTACGTCCTCAATGGGTAATTTAATTGGTTAGAAATTATACCTCATAAAACAGATGTCATTATTTTAAATTTTTTTCCCCCTTTCTCTCTCCTCGTGCAAATATGTTAAAAAAAAAAAAAAAGTCACATTTATCTCTAGTTTCTCTTGCCCTACTTCAAAATTAATTAGTGCCCTCTATAAAACGATGTTGTATAGGTGGAAGGAGGTAAGTTCATAACTTAGTAACCAAACATCACGTGAAAGCAGAATATGAAATGATTAACCCTCATTAGAAAACACATGGATAAAATTATACAAAATACAACATTTTTCATTTATACATAAAAATTCATGAGCTTATCATAACGAGCAATGATATCCATCAAAGCGTGAATGAACAGTACTTATGTTGGCATGATTTAATATTAAAATATTATTATTAAAGTATCGTTTATTTTTTAAAATAATATTTTAATATTAAAATAAGGCTAGCGTGAATACTGTTCACTCATCTGATGGATATTACTACTCTATCATAACATACATATATGCATATACATCCTTGTCATGATTCTTCCCTTTAACATACTCGTACAATTAACCCTTGTACGATTAAGGTCGGTGTGTCCCTTAGGGACCTCTAGTACACCCTCATGGCCTTGGGGAATACACAATATATTGGGCATCCTAATTAATCAACCAAGGTTGTCCTTGGATGGCTCACTCAACCTAAGATACTCATAAAGTAGTACCACACAATATTGTGATTGTGCTAACTATACACAATATAATAAGCCTTAAGGTCAAATTAATCAATCAAGTTCATAAGGAAGTCATTAGTTCGAATCTCTAATCCTCTTCCCTTATATGTGAGCATGTCAAAAAAGTCAAGTTCATAAAATTGTATAACAAAGGATGCAATTGTTTTATGGGTTTTGATGGTTGCCATGTTGTTCAGAAATTTATTCTGTATGCGTTATGGTGGCCATGCTAGCTAGACGCGTTTTTGGTGGTTCAATGGTTTCAGTTTTTCAACCAATGCTAATTGATGATACCACCCAAATACCCAATCCATCGTAAAGGGAATCAAATATTGCATTAATTCTTATTTTTTAGAGAGAAATTGAGCGGAAATATTATTAGAAAAACAAGTTATAAGCACATCTCTCTACAAAGTAATAGCGGAAATACATTGGGGACAGCTTCCTCAATAAGAGAACGTTGACAATGGGCCACGCCATTTAGATTTCGCCTGACGTGAGTAACCTTCCATTTATTCAAACAATTCAATACGCACCCATCTAGTTTTTTCAATGAGATGTCCATACCTGTTCTATTTCTTTAATCTTTCCTCAGTGCCTAACCACCTTGGAGAACCCCACTTCACGACTAAAAGTTGCAACCCAAAATACCCAGTTGGTTGAATTAGAGAAGTAATCCATTGTACAAATTAAGATCGAGTAGACGCTAGCTTTACATCGGCCGATGTGTTGTGTTTTAAGCGGCTTCTTATTTACGGATTCCTAACTTCATACCGATATTTTCCAAAATTTCAAACTTGTGGTGGTTGCTTGAGTTGGAATATCATTTACAGACACCGCCAATCAACTACTTTCCGATGGAGACCTTTTAATTGTGATCATCACTTCTTATTTTGCATTAACGACGATTGACAATCATTGATAGAGGCCAATTAAGTAACCAAAAACTCCCTATCTAACGACGTAGAAAGGAGGGACTTCTTGATCACACGAGGGAGTAGGTTTTGTGGTTTATGATGCTTTTACTATACAACTAAAGTATGCCATTTTCTAACCTAATAAAAGGGTGTAATGGCATAAAAAGTCTGAATGACCGCACAAAAGGATAGCTCGTGAAATATAAATGCAAACACCCCCAACTTTCGGGTAGCTTACCGAAGAGCTACTACACCTGCTTTGTAATAACTTCCATGACAATGATATTATGTCTTTTTTTGTTGTTTAATGCAACTTAACGAAGAGGAAAGAGTTCAAGCATCAACGTGGATAACAAGTAATCTTGTGTTGGGGTTATTCCATATCGGTTGTGGAAAAAGTTGGTGGTCAGTTTATAAATATGAGAAAAGCTTTACCTCTTGAACTAGTTTTTTAGGTTGAGAGAAGTCTAAGACCATCCCAACAATAGTATCAGAGCTCAGTTTAAACCAACAAGTCGATCTCGGTTAATAGTTCATGGGAGAAACGAGTTGTTTCTGCTCCGACCTGACCCGATGTGTGAGGGGAAGATTATTAGAGTTATTCCGCATCGGTTGTTGAAGGGGCTAATGGATAATTTATAAGTGTGAAGAAAAATCTCACCTTTTAAGCTAGCTTATGAGATTTTGAGAGATGTCTAATATCGCCCAACATGTTAGCAATTTTTTACTTGATTTCGAATCCGACATGAACTCAATACAAAATTAGCATGTTATGGTTGAAATGTTTAAATCGTTTAATTAAATGAATTAAATTAAAATTAAGGGGAAACTTCAAATACTCAAACTTGATTTACAAAACCCTCAAATGAACTTCCTATAATGGGTATATAAATATATATATATGATTTTAGTTTTTTATTATTTTTAAAGAAGAATTTAAATTAAAAAAAAAAAGGGAGATGGGGTGGCGGACCACCCCAAAGGCTTCTTTTCTTTTTTAATTTCTTCTTAAAAAATATCATAAATAGGCCAAAACTCTATATAATTTTATATTCATAACTACAATTACATATGTGTTATCTTTATATGCGGGCTGAGAAGGAACCCAGAGGATGGAAGAGTACGTACTGAGTTAAGGAAAAGTTGGGTACAAGGGAAACAAACGAGTCGTCATTTCTTTTCATTTTTGCCTCATTTGTAATATCTATATTGGCTGGAAGAGAAGTGGCTACCCATATTCACATGAGAAGAAACAAGAGAGTGCCTCCCACATTGACAAGTCACCATCTGCACCAGTCAACCTCATATTCTGATCCAGTTGTCTAATAGAAAGATTCTGAAGTGGGAAAATGATAACAATACAGTACGTGACCTGTCTGAGATATTTTCGAGATGACCCTTTGATTCACACATGAAGAAACATTACTTTTTGAAGAACTAATTACATCTTAAGCTTCAGGAATGAGCTGTTTGAGCCCAAAAGACAAAAGAAAAAGAAAAAGGATAAATCCTATACAAGACAGAACAGTCCCTTTTGGTAGTCAAATAGACAACGTGTGAAGAGTCACTATACAAAATATACATGCTTGTCATGTTGTTCAACAGTACTCTCTAGTGATAATTAGGAATTGGCAAAGATGAGATTGGAGACAGCTGTGACTTGTGAGGGCTATTTGTTTCTAATTCATGTAGCCATGTCGGAAGCTAGGAACCATAAACTATGTTCTGGTTGTAAGTATTGATGGAGTGGTGATCATCTTCCATTAATTACGTTTTTGTAAATTATTTTTGTCTGATAGATTCCTTGCGGAGACTTTGGCTACTCGAGATTGGCTTGGTTTTGAATTTATTATCGCTTATCTCTGATCACCAACATTTACTTGGTCGTCGTTTCAGATGCTTGCTAATGAGTCTCATGTCTCTTGACTTTGCTTTTTAATTATTACTTTATGCGGTCCTTCATAGAGGATCAAGTTATTTTTTTTTTACGAATTTTATATTATTTGGTTTTATTTTTTGCACTGTATTTTTCGTTTTTGAGTTTGTTGTTGGAGAGCATATCCTTTGTTTGGTATTTTGATCACATGTAACATTTTCCCAATTTGATAGAAAAAGTAGCGCTAACAACTTTTGACATGATCCGTAATTCCAACACTAAATTATATGGGTTAAGTTAGGATTGACCTGAACCCGATACACGATATAATGATTAACAATTTTTTACATGACTCATGAACCTAATCCAAAACTAGGGATTAGAATTGAGGGTTTTGACTTTAACAAAATTCAAATTTGATACGCGTACATGAATTATAACAATACTAAAAAATAAAATAATTCATTTGCATACATAGAAGGCTCTTCGTTTATTTATTTATTAGGTCGAGCCCGGCTCATCCCTCAGCCGGCCAGGCCCAAGTTGAGTATAGCAAGTGGGTCCCAAAAATGAGTTTGGGTTCGGTGTGGACCCACATGACGTTACTTTTAGGTCTCTTTAGATTAGGATAAGAGAAGTTATATATATTGCTAACAAAATATAATCATTAGCTAGGATGAGTTGTTTATCTCTATAAGAAAGTCTTAATCAGGCATGTTACATGAATAAAATCATTAAATAAATAAATAAATTCCATTCAAATAGTTACCATATTGTATCACCCCAAAATAGAAAAGACCATCAGAAGAAAAATAATCCACTACTACCAACTTTCACTCGAATGTGACGTTTTTTTTTAATGGCTCAGATTTAATATCACTGTCTCCATATATATCTTGTAAAACTTAGAATTAAATATGGGTGTTAAAAAAACTACAACACATTTACCATCAGCTTAAACTTTTGAGTGAGCGATAATTTAATATAATATCAAAGATATTGACTTTAAAACCCAAATCTACAATTTATCTCAATCATAGTTACATGTTGGACCTCACTTCTTGAAGGTCGACTTAAGTTATGAGAAAATTACTTGTTGCATGATTAAGTCGCTATGCATGATTCCTTTTATTAAATTATTGATGGAAGATTAGGAAATGAGAAATGCTAGACTTTCAAAAAAAAATATATTTAAAAAATAAGTTTGGAAACAACATGATTAAATTTATTTTATTTTTAATCATATTATGCCACATTATTTTATAAAAATAAAAAATAAAAAAAAATTGCAATTTTTTTAAGCCAGCATTCCTCAAGAAAATTAAGGTCGCATCTTTCAATTCCCTTTGAAAATTAGGGTCACATCTATCAATTCCCTATCAATCTATGAAGAGTTTAGACTTCTACAATCTACATAAAGGACCAAAAACGAATTTTGGTTCACTAGCCTATGGTTGCGAATTTTGTACGCAAAAATTAAAAAATAAACTTTTAATGATAAACTAATTTTCAAAACTCAAAACTAAAAATATTTTCGATTTTTTAATTTTTTTAAATTGAGATTATTATTATATTGCTTCCCAAATCCCAATGGCTTCTAAGGCATCGAGGTCACTCTCTAGACAGAGATGCACAAACATGACACATGATATCTTATGCATGTGAGGACTGCACAAGATTGATTCGGTCGTAGAGTAAGAATCCTGTGCACGCAACTATAGGGAGAACATTGCAGGTCACGTTATATCATTCGACGTCATACTGACACGTGTACTTTGTCATAATTAAAAAAAAAGTTTAACGGACTCCGAGTCAAAACTCTTTTTGCCAGAGCTGAGTTGATAATTCCCCCACCCACGTAAAAAGAAAAAAGAAAGAAAGGAAGAGATGAAGTCAAAACAGTAGATAAGTTGACCCCCAGGTGATCATCAAAATTCAAAAGAGTTTGAAAGAAACAGCTAGGAGCCGTTGGATCAGCGAAGGCCACCGATGCACGTGCACCCACTTACTGTTTCTGGACGCACGTAGACAGGGGGGGTGCCAGACCATCACATGTGACGTTGATGTGTCGCAGTGGATCAATGTGTCCCCTGCAACTGCCAGTGGGACCTACGGGGAGGACTGGAGAGATAAAAGACAAGGAACCGGACGTTTCCTTATGAGGTTTGTTTTGGAGGCATTCACCGTATACGTCTATGGCCCCACCGTTTGGGTCAGTGGGGGCATGTGGTGGGACCCGTCTCTCTCCCCAAAACACAACAATTATTTTTTTCCTGCTTTCGTGTTGTCGCTGTATTCTTGTATTATGTACTAAATAATACAAAACCAATTAAACCAAAACAAAAAATAGACCCATTTTTTTTTTTTATAAAATAAAGCATATTAACAAACAAAGTCGACATATTACTCATAAGAAAAAAAAAAAAACTATCATTTTCTTTAGCCGACAAGGATTCTCAGAATTCTTTCCCCCATGTTATTATATACAGGCTACAGCACAGCTAAGGAGAATTCTTAAACATATATAAATGGAAATTAATTATAAAACCAAACTATCTAGATCTAGCTAACTCAAGTACTAAATCATTTCTCAAAATGTCGGTGCCTGCCCACAAAAATACTAAATTTAAAAAAATGTATCCTATATATATTTTTTTGAATTTGTATATAATATATATATATATATATAAGTAGCTAGTGAAAATTTGGAAGAAAGAAAAGGAGTAGTTTTATTAGTTTCATAATTATGATTTAAAAATACAATATTAATTAAATAACACACACAAATGCATAACAATTATTTATTTAGAATTCAAAGTCAAAAGATGGTGCTTGGACCATGTTTTTCTCACCTTCAGCAACGTGTGTAGTACTCGAATTACCAGACACGATATCTGAAACAGCCGAGTGGTTTTTCGAGGCGGGCAAGCGGTTTTCCGGCACCTCCGACGGCGCTACAAGCGTGCCTTGATTGTAGAGGGCAGTGAGTTGATGAAAATAAGGGCATGTTCTGGAGTCAACCGACCGCTTTTTGTTAACATCCTTGGTTTTCCTGAAGTACTTGTTTATGTTCTCCCATTTCTCCTTGCACCTCTTCGCGCTCCTCTTGTAACCCATCTCCGACATCCCCTGCGAGATTCTCTCCCACAGAGGAGCCTTCGTCAGCTCCTTCTCCTCGGCGCCATTGCTATACAGGCTGCATCTCAGGTTTATGAGCGCCAAAACTTCATCCCTCGGCCATCTCTTTCCGAGGTCGTCTTTCAATGAATTAGGGTTCTGAGAGTCCAGGGGAAGGAGAGTACTAGGGTTTTGGCGTGCTAGGGTTTTGGTGTCGTTTTGGGTGTTGATGATATCATGATGGTCAGAAGAAGCAGGATTAGGGTTTTGTGGTTGAATAATGGTGGGAGCTGAATCCTCTTCAAACCAAGAATGAGTTGACGTGAACTGCTTCAATAGCTCGATGATTGTTGTCTGCCTATCTCCGGCAATGGCCTGTTCATGAGCCATACTTTCAAGCTCTCTGTTCAACCTTTCCATCTCTTGCTTCTTCCAAGCTTCTTCTTTTGCAACCTTTTCTTCATCTCTCTTAACCATATCTTCGAGAAGCTTGTTGTGCATTTCCTCCTGCTGAGCCATCATGTTGCTCACAATTTTCTCGCATAACCCCTTGAGCATCTCAAACTTCTTCTTCCTCTTCCTCTTTCTGCTCTTCGATGCTCTCCCCCCAACATCTTCATCATGACTATCCTCAAATTGTTTTCCAACCGTTGAATCCGCCTCCAAACTCTGCCCCAAGTTGTCATGATCATGATCATGATGATCGTGATCATTTGGTTTTTCCATCTTTTGGTCGCCATGATATAGCTCTTCAAGCTCGCTGAGAAACCTATAGTTCTTGCTGTAGTTAATGTTGTTATTGAAATACCTACTCTCCTCTTCATATTTCTCCTTGCACTTCTCACCACTCCTCTTGAAACCAAGCTCTGCCAACTTCCTGAGCCAACCAATGTGTTAAAGAGCATTAATTTATTTCCTTTACTACTAGCTACCAAATAAAACAGCATAATTAGGTGTGTGTGTGTGTATATATATACATGTACCTTGAGACATGTTCCCAAGTGAATTCTGGGAGCCAATTCTCGACGCTAGATCTGATTCTCAACAGTGCAAGGACTTCATCGTTACTCCATGGATCGAGTGGCCCCGAGATTGATCTCTGATCTCTTTCAATCTCCAAATTCACAGACACCGAGTTGTTTTGTTGCTTCTGTTCATGATGCTTGTGGGGAGGAGATTGGTGGTGCAACGGGTGCAAGAGGTTTGGCTGGAGGGGGAGTTGATGGTGATGAGGAGGAGGGTTGTTGTAAGGATCGTAGGCAGCAGGGAAGGTGTTGGGGGATGGAGAGGCGTGGAGAGGGAAGGAGAGAGGGAGAGGAAGTGAAGTTCTTGAGACTATGAATTGGTGGAACTGGTCTGGTAATCCATCAAACATTGTGTTTGTGCGTGTTTTTCTTCTTCTTTACCTCTCCCTCGCCTCACCGTAAACTAGAAAAACGCTAGGAACAACACTACAAAACATCAACCTACCTAGCTTCTCCCATCCACCAACCCCTCTCTCTCCCCCCCTCTCTCTCTCTCTCTCTCATTTATCAAGGACTTTGTCCTATATCATGGAATAGAAAAGATATCCCACCACACCCTTTAAGAAGAAAGTGAAGTCACCCTCTTCAATGGGGAGAAATTATTCAATGCAATGGAGGCTACATGGTGCAACTATTTAATCTCACGTCTATATATCTTGCAAGGAAACTATAGGATCCTTATTTAAAATGGATATCATCAGATTTTATTTGAAGTTTGTGTATTAATGAGTATACTGTATACAAAGTTAATGCTGACACTTCTTTTAAGAAAAAATTAAATAATATAACATCTTTAAATACATCAATTTTATTATGAAATGGATTGTGTTCCTTTCAAATGAAATTAAGCAAGAAGGCTCGGTCTTAAAGGGGTAGTTTAATCGGCTGTAGATCACACGTAATGAAACGAAGGTCACAAGTTCGAATCCTTTTTCCTCTTCCTTTGTATGAACATGTCCAAAAAAAAAAAAGCAAGGAGGCTAGGCTCCTTTTTTTATTTAAAAAAAAACATTTATGAAACATATGCATATTTGACTTCCATATATCCATAAGATTCACGTACGAAAATAATTAAAAAATCTTCATAGCTCAATCGGTTGATGACCACACTTAATAAAGTGAATATCAATAGTTCGAATCTCCCAACTGCTTTTCCATCTCCTTGTGCGCCAACTTAGATATTCTAAGTAGGGAAATGCTATGTGTTCTTTAGTGTTCTCCCAACTATAATGTGACCTTTAAAATTATCAATATATTAAAAGTCAATAATGATAATATCAAATTCAGTGATAATTTTAAAAGTCACATTATAGTTAGGAGAACATAAAAAAAAAAAAACTAAAAAAACACCTAACATTTTCCTTCTAATTAAATCCAAATTTGGCAATGAATATAACATTTCAATTTGTTCAAGATATCAATTTGAGTGTGGCATTATAAGAAATAGTAAATTTAGTTATTTAATTAATACTTTATCATTTATATCACCTGTTAAGCTTAAATTCTCCCTTAATAAGATATTTAATTAAAATAAAATAAACATCTAGCTCTTTTTTTTTTTTTCTTTTTTTTTTTGACTAAACATCTAGCGCTTATGCTATTCCATTAAACGTGATTACAAGGTAATTATCCAACTTTTTGTTTATGTTTATGGATAGATGACATTCACGCCCCTGGGGTGAGAGTGGGGAAGGGAGGGAAATGGGGGGTGGAAAGAAAATAGTTGAAATATTTTTTTGGTCTCATATGGTCTATTTAGAATCCTATGGAGTAGCTGACGCTCATGATGGTGCAATTAACGGCAGCGGGATGGCAGGACACGTGAAAATATGCAGACACTGGGACCAATTATTTAAGAAGGGGGGAGTTTTTCTTCACATGCTACGAGCTCTACATTAACTATCGCACACCTTCATTCACTGCCTTCCTCCTTCTATTTGGGACCCACAAAATTTTCATCTAAACTGAATCAAAATAATTTTTTATTCTAATATACAAAAGTAATATATGTTCTTTAATATGTGAGATCTATATATTTTTTTAATAATTAAGATAAAAGTAAAATAAATTTTATTAAAAATTCATATATATATTTCATATTTTATTAAAAATTAAACACATATTATTTTTATATACTAAGCTCAAGAAAATTCTGCAGAAAACTTTGACCATATGGGAATCATATCCTCAGGGGCCACAATTTGAAAAGATCGGATCTACCAATAACCAATGTGAACGCAGAGAATTTTTCTATGGAAAATCAAAAACTTCTTCCCTACCGTACGTAACTTCCCATAAATGATTTCTTCTTTTTTTTTTTTTTAATCCAGGCAGCCTTGTTCTCCATGATATTGTTCTTCTTTTCTAGATGAATAATGTTATAAGTTGATTTAGTGTTTCTTTAAAGATAGTGTGACTATTAAAATTATCATTAAATTTTTAATTAATTATTATTAAATTTTAATCAAATAGTAATTTTAAAAATTACCTCATTTTTTTAGGGACACAAGATAGACACAATGAGACTTTTAAAATTACTCTTTCTACCCATATCCTATGAAACTTTATTTTTTCATCAAAAAAAAAAAAGTAAAATGTCATTTTGGTTTACCCGATATACAATTAGTTTCATGTTGTATTAAAATAAACACAGAAATTTATAAGGTATGAACACTAATAGTGTGACACTAATTTAAATACGATGTGCTCATCATAATTCTATTAGTTATGACATGTCTTTCAAAAAAACAAAAAAAGTTATGACATGTCTTAGTAGTAAATTGTTATTTTAGTATAGATCTAGATCTTTGAATTTATTTTAATACCATGTTGAATTAATTGTAAATCAGATAAGCTGATTTTACTTTCTTTTATTTTTTTTCATTTTTAAAAAGAATCCAAATTAAAAGATTAACAATTGTATAGCTAATGACCTCTGTTTTAAGAGACGAAATCTACAGTCGATTGAATTACTTTTTAGAGACATTAAAATTAATCATAAATAAACACATAATCAAAGTCCCACATCAAACCCACGTGGAACTTTCCAACACCCGTCTCAAGAAGACCTGACCACAAGTACAAAAAAGCAACCTATGAAGCCAATAAACTAATAACATATATATATATATAAACCATGCTTTTATTCCATGTTAAGGCATCTAATCCAAGAATATTAGAGTAATTAATTAATTAAGGTGTAGAGATCTGTCAATTAATTAGTACATACATTCATACCAGATTTCTGACACTTTCTGAGTTTAAATATCAGATATAGTAAAAGTAGGAGGACTCACGAGATACTGCAAGCTTTTTTTAGATCAGATGGTTTCCTTCTTCTTTATTTATTTTTTCTAGTGTTAAATGTTAGGTTTTGAACAAGCAAGGACAATAATAAATGGAAAATTCTCTTTAGACTCTCCTGAGCTTTGACCATTTGCCAAATAAGGACTCGTGCTTCTAATTAAGGGGGAGGGAGGGTATTCCATAGTTGAGCACATTGTATTATGAAAAATGTTAGGGGTTCTTCCCGTAAGTTTTTTTGACGTTCTCCCAGTTTTACGTAAAACTTGATTTAAGAAAAAATAAAATTATAGTGACCTCTACCACTGGTTTTTTTAGGCATTAGCACCAAATTTAAGATATTAACACCAAATTTAGGATGATCAAATCCATTTTGGGTGATACCAATCCTAAAGGATTAACCTTCCACCCTTAGGTTTTAGTTTTGAATCCAAAAACAAGTTTTAAAGTATTATAACATAACTATTAACTCATAAAAATTAATCGGTTGACAAAAAAACGGTATTACAATTTTATTTTTTCTTAAATCATGTTCTACGTAAGACTGAGAGAACGTCAGGAGAACACCACAAGGAGAACCCCTAGCAAACCCCATTATGAAAAACGCTAAGGGTTCTCTCCGTAGTGTCCTTATATTATTATATAAAGGACATACCACTTGCTTTTGGAATTAATCTTTCCAAGATAGTTCTTTATATGGTATCAAAGCTTTACACGCTTCACACTTAATTTTTCTACCAAATGAGTAATGTTATAAGGCTTCCTAGAGTTTTTTCGGAGTCATCCCAAATGTGATGTATCTTTTAAAATCACCAATAGATCAAAAGTCAATAAATCACATCTAAAATTTAACAAACAAACATCAATTAACGATCTTGTGATTACCAAATTAGACGACTAAAACTACCTAATGGACATTGTTGATGGCACCAAGCCATGCCATCCAAGTTCATTCCTAATCCTACTAATTAAGGATGCTCCCAACCAACTTAATCCCACATTTGTGATACGAGAAAAGAATGACCATTGACCAATACCTGCCCAGTTGGTTCATTAATGTCACTCTTTCTAAAAAAGTGGTCCCAGGGTCGGATTACTCACGACAGGTTTAGTCTGCCCTGGCCAATTGCTATATATGCTGCTCCTTAACTAAGGTTTGCATTAGTCAACCTAAATCGAGATGAAAGCAGTGTGTGATGTGATCTCTCTTCTATTTAATTTGATAAAAATCTCCCATTCTAGTTGAATGGAAAGACAAAATGGAATTCTCACTTCTTGGAACACAAATGGAGAGAGTTTTTCTTCTTGAAAGTCGTATAATTAATAGAGTTAGCTGAACAATATTCCGACATAAATACTTCATTTTCTAACTTGCATGATGCTAGATCTTTGAAATTAGCCCTATTCGGTGATCAAAACTTGGGTTGTAAAGCTTTTCAACACCTAGGTTTTTTTGTGCAAAAAGTTATGACTTTCATGTGTAACTGGTGTGGATATATGTCACCTGCACCGTCATCATGTCGTGCTTACGGGGACTTTATGAATGAAGACTTTAAGGATCAATTTGAGAAGCATTGTCGTCAAAGGAGTCACCTTGACTTGTTGACGTTGGGCAGTCACTGCACCACCTTTTAGGATTAAGGCAACTACTACTCCCATTACCTCTTCCTACCAATCCCAATGGCCTCATACCTCTAATGTAACCATAAAACCAACTAATCGTCTGATTTCGCCATGTTCACACTTGCCGACCACCAACTGATCACAATTTCTCCCAACTATTAATATTATCCTTTCCTTAATTGTCGCACTCTACTTTGCTTTAGCTATTGCCACCACGCAGCAGCTCTACTTTGAAATTTAGTTGCCACCAAAGGAACCCATCAATTATTGGGCACTTCCTCAAAATCCTAGCTAGACTTCCTCCATAGTGACTACACAGTCAATGAACACTTCAGGCTAGAAGCAACATTAAAAATTTTGGAATATCAAGTTTAAACCCCAATTCCATCATCTGCCAGCATTACTTTGCACCAAGAAATGCTACATCCGCGCTCCACACCCTACAAATGGATTGATAGGTTCATTCTCAACACTATACTCGTCTTCCTTAAAATGCGTATATATTTGGTTGATGGTGATGACCGTTAGGGCTACTCATGGTGGAACTTGGGTTCAATTAGTGCCCCAATTTAAGTGCAATTTGGTCTCCAAGTTGCTCAAATCAACTCCTCTATGTTTTGCAAAAGTGCATCAATTGCTCTTCATGTGTTGCCTCTTCGTGCTCATACACTTCACCACTGCTTGTAGTTGTAGATATGTTTCCTCCTCCATGTCCTCTTCTCGCCACGATAGGAAAGAAATTAACCTTGGGATCTAAACCAACTGATGCAATGTGGGCGTAGTGGATCACAAGATTCACAACTCTTCTACCAATTAAGGATTTGTAGAAAAAATATGAAGAAAACTCACTGCAAGAGTGTTTCTTATTTAAAGCCGATGAAAATACAGCGTAACATGGAGGCTAAGCCATCCTTATTTAGTTTATATAGAGAAAGAGTCATAATTCTACTAAAAAAACAAAATATAAAATGATTAGTCGCGATCTTGTTCGAACAAGAGTACTTGTGATAAAGCCCTAAGAAACCTAAAAAATATGTCTCGGTTAATGCTCAATCGACCAAGTCATCTACCAAGTGTTTTGGGTTTTTGTATGGAGACCTAATGTAGCATCCACAGCTGATCAAGCATCTATTGAGGGATCTACCCAGCTTCAAGAAACAATTTTTTGTATTTATATTTATGGCTTGTTTTCACCTAATAAACGTTAAAATTTAGAAATCTTCATGAAATATAAATTTGTATCCCTTTGAATGGACTTTCCACCAATATTGCCTTCATTCGATCTTGAAATCAACATTATTTCCACCTTGTCAGTCTAGCTGGTATTTGATAGACTCAAGTGGACAAAATCACTATTGCTCCAGCACATGCTTCCCCAACTTGATACGAGGATTGAAAGTGATATTTCATAACCTCTCTTGTCGTGCAAGTGTGCAACAGTTTGGTGCATGTTAAAGTACTTGCTCCTTAGCCCACTTTTAGCTTCTCATTAACACATGACTAGGTCAACAGCCAAACATGACACACATAAGAGCTGCCCTAGACAATTTAAATATTGTAGCCTAAAGCACCTTTTCTTTATGCAGTGAATAGCCTACTGCAGTTCAAAATTCCAGTTTCCCCTTTCATTCTGCAGTATTTCTGCAGAAGTACTCTCAGTGAGACTACTTTGAATAACATTTATGACCACATTTTGAGAACCTAATTAACATCTGGCTATCTTCCCTAACTTTCATTGAAGTTCATATAAACTACACATTCCAGAATTAGAATGCCATCTCCAAGTCCCTTGTTGGATGACAATATCTAAAGCTATTTTTGTATTGTAGAACTATAAATGGAACAATATCTGGCACTCCTTCAAGTCCAACTAAGCGATAGTTTAACCCAATCTCATCAGGGCATCAGTAGGACCCAAGCAATTAATACTAATAGGATTAAGAATTCTCATTTCTCAAGTCTAGCTAGAACTCTTAGTCTACTACATGCATACCCACTGAATCACCACCATTTAATGTGTATTGGAAGTATTCAATTTGACTTGGTTGTATATGGAATCTCAGAAAAGAGATGGTGATAGCACTTGTCACCCAGATTCTTGTTTTCTACGATAAGTTCGTCTTGCGGAACAACTATTCATATGAAAGGACAAATATGCGAAAATTGTAATTATCCATGAAGTCTTTTATTTATTTAGTTGGTAAATACTAAATTTAATGAGCCCACACACTTTAATTGTTCTGTTAATTGAAAATTAACCTTGAATTTGAAGAAAAAAAATCAGCCAAATTATCCTAATTTCCTATTACAAAACAGTAATTGGGTTAAGGCATTGAACATACACAACATGATGCATTTTCCCGGCCATCATCAAATTTTCTGTAATTTGGAAGGTAGACAATCATATGAAGGTCGCTATGTTATACTTTAAAACCTCACATGCATTCTCTGTGACTGAAAAAGGTGGGTCATTTGGATCATTAATTTCTATTCTTCCAAATTAATGTTGCCGGCTGACCACGTACATTTCCTTTGTGCCCTCTGCACTGTCTTGAATGGACAGATTGATTCATGTATCTACTACCATTCATTTTGCCACCTGTTTATTCTTGTTGAAAATAAAAGAAAATAAATAAACCAGGGTGGCCTGTTGACATTTTTAGGCCATTGAGGTCAGATATGATATGGCTTCTCCACCTTGTTGGAAAGTCACTGCAAAGCCGACGCTCGCTTGTTTTTCCATCTTTGTTTGTTTACTTCATCTATTTGGGAGGCCCTTGTTGTGAGCAAGGGCCTGTCTTCAACAAATTGATGTCACCTCGAGTGAAGTAACACTGATCAAGGAAAAAGCAGTTGAATCCCTAAAGCTTTAAACACATGAGAGGAGCGTATGCTAAGATCTTGGTGGGGCTTAATTTGGGGTATGGGTATTAGATTGGATCTGCATGTTATGAGATAAATTTAAGGAATTAACTTTTTGTGTTGCATTAGCTTTAGAGCTTTTGACATATTGGTTAGGCACTTAACATTAATTATTATCAGAGCAAGTACTACGTCATGTGTTCAAATCTCAGAGAATGTAACCTTTTGAAAGAGGCTATCAAATTGTAAAAACTACAATAGAATAAGCTACCAACAGCGTCGACAAGCTTCCAATTTGGGGTATGAGCACTAGATTGGGCCAGTATGAGATAGGTTTAAGAGTAACTTTTCATGTTCCATAACTCATAAGCTTTTGGCATATCATCTTTGGTATGGACCTAGTGTTTTTTTGAGGATTTAGGAACTAGTTTTGGAATAGGTTAGGGTAAGAAATCTTAATAAGGGTGGCTGCTTTGAGGGAGCCATGGCTTCCTAATTGTAATACAAGATGAAAATATATTTTTTGAATGAAATATTACATGATGCTATTATTCAAGAAATTTAGCGTTTTATAGAGAAACCTTTACAAGATGCTAAAACCCTTGCAAGGAAAATACCCCCTCTGCAAATCACCTTGCCAACTTGACATTATTCAAAAGGATATATTTGAAATACTATTACCCTAAATATCTCGTAATAGATATTATTTTATTTGCATAAAATATTAGTTGATAACAATCCTACCCCCTTACGAAATACTTTTCTTGGAAGTTGCTTCTGCAAGGCTTTTTCTTCCATTAACAACATCCCCAACTCCCCACCATCGTCCTCTTGGTAAGCCTCGATCATTTACAAACGTTTGCTCATGTTCCAAAAAAACCCAATTCAAGGATGTAAAAAATTAGGGAAAAAATTTGAGAGAGAAGAAATTCGGCTGCAAAACCATGGTTGGGTAGAAAAAAGAACCAACTCACTTGACAAAAAGTCTATTGGTTCCACTTCGACAGTCCCAGTAAGGTACTAAAGGAAAACATGGTTCATTTTTGCCATCACAAGTGAATGTATTAAATCAGTGAACATACATGGAGAGTTTTCATAAAACAACAAAGGACCATATACATTAAACAAGGTAAAATTTGTATCGTATAGCGGTCGTGTGGTCCTTGTTTTATCCTCTGATTGATCTTCCTTGGGGCATTAAATTAGTGCTTACTCCCATACAGCACCATTGGGGGATATCTTGGATGCCCATAAACCGGGTAGCATCGAGCTCACTAGTTCAACGTTTTGTGAAACGCAACCTGCAGCAGTAAATAATAATTGATATGCTTGTAAACCTGCTACAAAAGTAAAGGCTTGAGATTTCCATAACTAGTTGCAGGTCGGAGCTTTCAAATCTGATTTTAGTGGGTGCCTGGGATTAGTTATGTACGTCTTCTTTTATTAAACATACAAATAAAACTTATATATTTACAAACAATTGCTAATCCGATTGCGTATCAAGCCTGCCCTAAGCAAAGCATATACATGGACGGACAGGTTTCATACATATTTACTAAATAGGGTTAGATGGGTCTGAAGTAAATAATATTCCTAACTTACCTATCAAATAATAATAATAATGTTCCTAACTTTAAGATCGATACAGGGTAGAATTGATGTTGGTTAAGCACAGGCAAGATTCAATACCACAGATCTACACCATAGCATCCTTTAAATAGCAATGCTGCAAGTGCACTTACTACACTCAATGCATATGGAAGCTGGCATATTAAACAAATGTGACCCTTACGGTAGAGAAGAAATATGGCTCTTAGAAGTTTCTACTAGTAATTAGAAAGTAATATTAAAAAGGCAAATTGGCAATAATAAAAACTGCAATAAAGTACATACAGATGTTGACGTCTTAAGAAGCTCTCTTATGGCCATTGTTGCATAACAAGATGCTGGGAGGGTAAAGCTCAACTTGAGAGCGAGCTGGGCATCTCTCTCACCCTTCACTTCATTTTCAACTGATTGACGCTTTATATCATTTTCAACGCTCTCTGATTGTTTTGTACAATCAAACAGATTGGTGTCCTCATTTCCATTGGCAGGGCACTCCATTCTGACCATCTTCACAGGTTTAGACTTCACAAATTTGTCCAAATCCGTCTCCACTAAGGGTATGTTACCATCAGTATATGTGAGTAATTCCCTACAACGGAACGAAAACTTTTTATGTACAATATTATCTGAAAATCAACATATATTATTTTTATTTTATAAAATAAAAGGGCATACCAATCAAAGTCAATTGGCCTTTGAAAAACCCGCCTATAACTTCCAGTCATATCAGTTATTGAGAATTCCCTAAAATCGCACACATGCAGAGGCTCAAATAAGAATTAACCAAACAAGAGAGAGAGAGAGAATTCAAGGAAAGATTTTGGTGACCTACTTGACACTATGTACACCCTCCATCAAGCTGATTACATCCTGATAAACACAATAAACAACAGTTAAATAGAAAAAGGATATAACATCACCTTTTTATAAGGGAATAACAAAAGGATAAAAGTGCTCCCAAAGCAACCCATGTTGCTTATTGCCTGAAATTGGGCATGGTGATACTGACACAGCAGCTGTGGCAGTTGTATTGTGTCCAAGGCATTGATATCCTATTAATCGTTTTATAAAAAAGTATACCCATAATTTGAAAAGCAGCACCAACCACAACGTCACAAAGCAATTTTCCACTTTTTCAACCATGATCTAGTTTCCAATGTCCCAAAAATGTACATGAACCATCCGAGGCAAAGATGCCTGTCACTCTTCAGTATCTTGTTCCCATTCAATATGCCCTCATTTTTCATTCTTATATCCAGTCTATATAAAGCTCATCCTAAGAAACATTTTAATTCCAAACCATTTTCCTATAGGTCCGACTTTAATTTAACAGCCATAACACTAACTAAAGCCTTAATTTTTTTTGGTAAAGTACTCATAAGCTAAAGCCATATCTTGGAAAACTTTTTTTTTTTTTTTTAGATGCATATCTTGGAAAACTAATGAAAAATGAAATGGACCCAAGAAAAAGCATACTTTTTAATTTTGCATCACAAACAAATACCATGGTCTCATCTACACCAAACAGGATCAGTATATCCTGTTTGTGTAACGGTTTGCACTTCCCTCAAATGCCTCTGCTTCAAGGTCAAGCCAATCTATATTCTTATTGGTTAATTGCATGCCAACACTTGTCTTTGAATATACTATTTTCCAGTTGGCTTGCTGCAGTAATCAGGCATTTATTACACATCTAGAGAATAGACAAGTTGATTACTTTATCCCAAGAGGTACTAGGCCACACACCTTTCTCAGCCTTTTAGCCAAGATCAAGGTTTTGGTCTATCAGTTTCATATTTATCTTCACAAAAAGATACATGCTTAACCTAAGAGGTAGAGATGCATTAAATTGTGCAGTCCACTAACATGTAAATTGCTCGACTTTTAGATTATACGTTTTACTAATAATGTCAATAAGACCAGGTTTGGTAGCATGTTACTTTACAGAAGTCACAAGGTCCAGCAGGTTTCATTTTGGAGACAAACCTAACTTATGCCTGCAATATGTAGGTAATCTGTTGATGTGCCAGCCCAGCAGCTCAAATACTACTATTCCCAAGTACCAAGAAATAGTGAAACAGAAAATGATAAAATTGTATGTAAAATATAACTGACCTTTTTTGACAAATCATGATAGACATTAGCAATGTCGTTAGCTGGATAAATTACCCTTGAACTGCAAAAACAGCCAACAAACAAGTCATACAAGATAGAAACAATCTGAATAATGTCAAACCAGGTGAGAAAAAGTTTGTCTTCCCTCACCCAGGCATAGGGAGTACAACATCATCAATTGTATAATTTCCAGTATGGATATCTTCTGCTGTTACAACCTGCCAGACATGAAGAAGCAAAGCTCTCTTAAGATCCTCACCTTATATAAAGCATAAATATTGACATAAGTAGTGGAGTAGCTGATGGCCAAGAATATTAGTATGTCTCACAATACTGTGTTAGGGAAGTGCAATTACCAGGGTTGTAGTGAATTGTGGTAGCTCTAAAGGCCATAAGGGAATCAGTTCAACCAAGTAATCTTCAAATCTAAACTATATCTTATAAGCAATGGACTTTACAAAAGAAATAGATTACAAAACATTCCGAGTAAAATCTTATAATCGTGGACATATTTAGTGAAATCTTATAATCATGGACGGATTCAGTGAAATCTTATAATCATGGACTGATTTGGAAGATTTAACTTACAGCTCAGCGTGTCCATTCATAATGTTCCAAACAGATCATGCCACTCCAACATGATGTAAAGAATCCAGACCCACCATACGATGGGCCATAATATCAGATTACAAAAATCCACTTATTTGAATAAATGTTTTCCTAATTTTATGAACAGTTGAAAAAACATTTAGCATGTTTTTGGGAACAAAAAGAAAACAACAAATCCAACTCAAATTGACACCATACTAATATTGAGCTAATAAGTAATAAGTCTTACAGAATTTGATAAATTATGTCATAACCCTCAAAGATTTTCTTTATTTTGACATGCCATAAGAACCAAATGATCTACTAAGTACAGCTGTTCAACCCATAATCAACCTATAATGCCTACCAGAATCCAGCTAATTTTCATCAGCTTCAGGCCCTGTACCTAAGGACAAGCCTAATAATAATTTTCATTTTGGTAGTGAAGCCAGCTTCAGAGCTCTCACCAATTAGTTATAGCATTCAACAAGCATGTACACACAGTCGTTTATTATCAGTTGGTTCTCTTTTTTATCTTCTATATGCTTAAAGAACCTACAGGCAACTTTGAACATCAGCAGATTTATTTCTACCAAATGAAATGGATTTACAGTTCTTTCTTGTAACTTGAGAGACACAACATAATTACATGTTTAGATTTCTTCTACATCAAATCTCACTGGGCAGTGTGAAATAAATTATTCTGGATAAAAATCTAACTTAACATAATTTACATTTCAAGATGTGAATAGATTAAACTATGAATGCAAAGAACCCTTTTAGATTTGAGAGCTAGTTTCACTAAAGAAAACACGCATAGGACAACAAAGGAAAAAGAATTGTACAAAACTAAACCAGAGGAGATACTCCCGAAGGCACACCTTACAAGTTAGGTTGGCTATTAGTATGGAAATGTCTCAATAAGCTCACTGACGGTCTCACTAGCAGATAATTTGTTTCTGTTTTCTTTTCTCCCCTTTTTGATAAGTCAACAACTAATGAATTTGTATTTCTTCCTTGTAAGACACAAATTATGTAATCAGATCTCTCCAAAATAATATTTTGCAGGGCCATGTAAAATGGTGAGAAATTGTATAAGAAAATAATGAAAGCTTTAGCATCTTAAAAATATTTCAGATGTCAAGGAGTTGCTTAAATATAAAACACAATGTACAACTTCGGAGGAAAAAGCATTATACCAACCTGAACCAGAAAGAGATGCTACTAGAGAATCCTAATGGATATGTTGGGTATTAATAGTAGAAAATTTTGGATTCTAGGTCTGACAGAATATCAAACCTTCACACTATTGTTTCTTTCTTCTGGAAGATCTGCTCCAGCAATTTCATCTAGATTATTAGAATCACATGCATCATTGTCATTGTCATCTTCGCACTCAGAATTGGCACATCCTGTCACCCTTTCAGTATCATCTCCTTTACAATATACCAAGTCTCCCAACACAACTTGGTCAGCTCCTGGAACATGGTGGAATAAGATTGAAAGAAAAATAAATATTAGAAAATGAAAAGTGACTAACTATTTGTAATACAGCCTCAGCAATAAAGATGATGGTATGACAACATAACATCACATTTTTTTAATGCATATGCATACAGAAAGGCCCCAGAAATTTATACTCCAAAAATACAAATGATAGCATACCATAGTTTTGCACTCTCATGCTTGCTGCATGGTTCCACAAATAGCTTTGGTAACTATGTACGTACCTGGATGTTAAGGGAGTATAACATTATAAAAGTTGGAAATCAAAATAGTATGAGGTTTAATGATATAGTCTGGCCTCTCTCTTCATTGTGTCCATGTGTGTTGTGCGTGTGTGTGTGTGAGAGAGAGAGAGAGAGAGAGCAGAATAAGCAGAAATTTGAATTTCTCCTGGTATCTCTACACTAGGTTTGGTTTCAAGAGAAGGGGCAGAACAGAAAGGAAAGAGAGGAAGGGAACAAAAGGGAAGATTCCCTTCAACTTTTTGGTCACTTAGAGCAAATTAGAGGAAAATGGAATTGTATTAATGGGTCCCACAACAATTGAAAATTAAGCATTCTTTTTCTCCTCGTGCCTTCATTTCCACCCAATTTGAGGAAACACAATGGTGGGCTCAGAGGGAAAGGGAATCCCTCCTACCCTCCCTCCCCTCACTTTCCACCCAACCAAAGAAAGGAAACAAACTGTCCTCCAACCCTTTTCCCTCCACCCTCTTCCTTTCCCTCCCCATTCCCCCACCCAAACATGGTGCTAATCCCCATGTGAAAAGATAAAGATTGTATTGAGTTATCTTGGCATTACTGCATATTTCTATTAGTTTCTTTTTCTCAGATATCTATAACAATTTACCAGTTTCATGCAGCAGTGAACTGATGTTTTCATTCACATAATCAAGTTTGTTGCCTGCAGGAGGCCAATGCCAGCAGTAATAGTCTCTTTCCTGTTAAAATTTTATGAATTTTGTCCATAAGAGAAAGATTTAGATGCCAAAGGATTGGAACTCTTCTAGACAACTTCATACTCGAGTAAAACATTTGCCACTTTCTACAAATCATAAATTTTTTCGTAACTAGAAGCAAATATTCCCTTCCAGCTCAAATCTAACAAGCAGAATCAACCAGAAAATCTACCTTCTTTGGGCAACTGAACTTTCACCAACATGGGGAATTTGTATCATTTTCACAAGAAAGCAAACACTAGTGACAGTATTAGCAACGGCAGGTAACTTGGGATTTCATAAACATAAAACTCATGAATATGATTAGATGCACAAGTTAAACCTGTGGCATTAATGCATAACTAACTAGTTTGTTACACCATTTGGGTAACATTTCTGGCACCCAAAAATATTATGTTATGTAATTATGAGAATATATATATATATATAAGCGCAATTTATTATAAAGTGCAAAAGGCGCAGCCCAAATACATGGAAAGTATACAAGAGAAACCCCTAGCTAGTAGAAGAAGAAAAATCAAGAAAAACTTGAAAGCTAGAAATGTTTTAAGTCCATGGCAACTGTCCAGTGATATAGAGTCTTAAAGAAAAAAAAATCCTTAAGTTCGTCCCTCCAAATGCACCACGTAAGGTAAGGTGGAACCATCTTCCACATAATATTCTTCTGACTTCTACCAAAAAACCCCTATCAAGCAAGCAAAAATATCTACCACTTAATGAGGCATTGCCCACAGCAACCCTAAATAAAGATGGTATTTCATTGGGCATTAGCTATCTCACAATGTAGTAAAAGGTGATCTACTGACTACCCACTGTTCTTACACAAACAAAACCAATCAACTACGATGAGATGTTGCTTTCTAAGATTATAAATGATTAAAATCTTCCCTAACACAGCCGACCAAGAAAAGAAAATCGCTCTCAAGGGAGCCTTATTTTGCCAAATACTCCTCCAAGGGAAATGAGTGCTATCATGAGGAACAAGGACATTGTAGAATGATTTAACCTCAAACAACCCTCTCTTGGAAGGTACCCAACAAAGCTTGTCTTCACCACCCAATCTAAGTATAACAAATTGAAGAACAAGGTAAAGAGATTCACCTCCCAATCTCAAGCCGCTCTGAAAAAGCTAATATTTCATTAATAAGTCACTAGAAAACTCCAAAGGATCTGCCACAGAAGCATCCTTATAATGGGTCAAAAGAAACAAGTCTGAAAAAGCTACCTTGAGGACCTAATCCCCATACCACACATCATACAAAAATCTAACCATGGAGCCATCACCAACCTCAAACCTAGTGTGGCTATAAAACTCCCCCAACCCCTCCTGATATTCTTCCAAAGCCCCATTGTGAGGTGGCATGTGCCTAATGGAATGCTTTCTTCAGTCTCTTTGGGCTTTCTTGAGTTATTCCTAGAATAGTTTTTGACTTATATGCATGTTGATGGACTACTGGTAGCTCTCTAATTGTTGTTGTGTGGATGATGGTGCCTTGTATGTTATAGTGTATTTGGAGGGAAATGAATGATAGGGACAATGGAAGAGCTTAAGTCTTTTTTCTTCAATATTCTTTATATGTGGATACCTAATTATATTTTTCCTTTGGTCCTAAGTTTTCATGATTTTCTTGTTCTTTTTTCTTCTTCTAGATATGTGTTTTCTCTTGTATGCTTCCTATGTACTTGGGGGTATCTTACACTTTTAATGATATCTCAATTACTTATAAAAAAATTAAAGAAAATATATTCTTCCAAAACCCACCCCAAGATGCCCCATGAACATTATTAAAACACCATCCACCCCACATGCAACCATATTTAGAATCCCCAACAACCTTCTATAAGGCATCTCTCTCACGAACATAACACCAAAGCCACTTCCCCAACAACACTCCATTGAACGAAAGTAAATTACAAACCTCCAACCCTCCTTCAAAGACCAGAGATGAGAGAACACACCTTAGGCAAACTAACCAAATGAAATTTGAACTCATCACCAATACCACCCCACAAAAAGTCTTGTTGGAACTTCTCTATGCAAGTAAGTAGGCATATTAGATAAAGTATTAAGGTTGACCTCCCACCCTTTGATAAATACATCATCTTCCATCCTTCCAAACAACGCTCTATCTTCTCAATAATGCTATCCCAAATAGATTTGGCCTTAAACGAAGCTCCCAGCGAAAGGCCTAGATATTTCAAAGGTAGAGAAGAAACCCTACAACCCAAAATGTTAGCTAAACCTTCCACATTGTTGACGTTGCCAATGCGAACCAACTCTAATTTAACCATACTAATTCTCAACCCTAAAACCGCTTCAAAGCATATGGATAAACAATGGAAATTCATTGCAAAGATGATCTAGATTTGCCTTGCAAGGTGGGAAATGTTTATCACCAACATTCCTAAAACCCACTGAAAAGCCTAAAAATAGACCCCCGCTCACCATTGCAGAAAACATTCTACTTAATGCCCCCATAACAATAACAAACAAATATGAAAACAGAGGGTCTCCCTGTCTCCAGCCACAGGAACTACTAAAGAAGCCCATCAGAGTGCCGCTCACCAAAACATATATATTCATAAGCCAATGTCCAAGGATAGCAAAATAGACACATAAACCTTCTCATAAATTTATGGGAAAAGATACAAAATTAGAGGGTAAGTTATATTTGGGTCCCTCTAAGTTTCGAGTAGTTGTCAATTTGGCCCCTCTTATTTAATTTTATCAAGTCATCCTTAACTTTCAAACTGATGTCAATTCAGTCCTTTTGTTCATCTCCGTTAATGTGGGATCCAATAGACCTTATGTGAGCCACACATCATAATCAAAACAACATTGTACAGTATTGGTAAAAAAAAAGGAAAACAAGGAAATTAAAAAAGAGAATAATAAAGGAAGAATAGTTAAAACAGAAAAGGAAGAGTAGATCTAGGAGTTTGAATGAGACAAGAAAAATGGAAAAAGGGGAAGCCACAAATATGACCTGCAACATAATGGCCAATGTGGAGGCCTCAATGCTTTTAGGGATTGGATGGGGTTGATCACAATGGGCCTAGGTAGTTTAGAACTGGAAAAAGCAGTGTGTGATACACTGGGATAATCACTTACATCATTCTCAAAGTCCTAGGTATAGATTTAAGAGCCTGCAAGTAGTTCCCAGGACATTTCTTCAAGCACTGCAGCTGTATGAGATTATAATGAAGAAAGTGTAACTTTTATCAGGACTGACAATAATCTTTCTTCAGAACTATCAAGTAGAATATATGGCCATCAAAAGACATGGGAAACCACCAACAGGCATTGCAATGAAGATATTGTAGAGAAAGGAAAAGTCAACATAATGGACAAATTAGATTACAAGAAACTAATACACAGAAAAGGATAATGAAAACATTAAATATTAGCAGAAGCCAAGAAGAAGAAAGGTATCATAAGCAACCAAAGTTGGAATCTTACTACAGCCCTTTCAGCGACCTGATGTCGAGGTAACTGCCTCAGAGTCCCTTCGATATCATTACTTTCCTTGTAATATTCCCGTGCCTTCGCTACTGCATCTCGTTGTATTTAAAATTTCAGTTAAGAAAAACATGTGGAAATTGTTCTGGGTAATGCCATAGAGAGCATGTGAAAAACCACTTGAGTCAGAAATAGGTGAGTATAAAAATTTGCCTCACAAAATACAGAAACAATAAAAGGATATCCCCTTCTCTTGGATCCAAGAATCATGCTTACAACAGTCTTCCACTCTCCTCGAAGTAGTGTAGCTCCAATTAGGTGAGTTGGCACAGAACCACTTCCAAAACGCTGATTTCATTTACACACATTTCAATAAATTTTTTTGCCAAGAAACAAAAACTGACCCCTATACATTCTGAGACTAAGCTTTTTGGTCCCTTAGGTGGTCCAAGTCATGCAGTTCTAAAGGACTTCAGCACCAATTGACACCAGCAAAAAAGATTGCAGTAACCATTAACCAATGCCTTTAAATGTCAGACTTCTCTATTTTAATAGAAACAATATCTCATCAACACAAACAGGTCTAATGAGGTCAACTATAGCCTTCCAACATAATCCAAAATTAATATACTTTTTTTTTCAAATGACAAGTACACTTCTGAAAAGGAGCTAGGTAAATGTCAGAAATATGTTGGAGACTCTAAAATACCTTTTTATTTTTGGATGAATTGAAGAGTAAAACACTTTTGAGAGACAATAAGGCATGCAACACCATACAGATATGTCTATGTTAAAATAATTGATTTTACAAAGTCGATCTTTGTTGAAATTGCTACGATTTACATTCAAAGGAGCAGTGCATCTACCTTACAAGCATAAGGTGTGTAGCATGGGATATCTTAGGCTGTGTTTAAGCAGATGAGAATGACCAACTGTATAAGGAATCTTAGGCCAGACAATAAAGCAAATGATGACTAAGAAAGTACTTGTAAACCAAAGTAGTTTATAAACCCAAGCCTTCCCAAGGCATCTGCAGATGCTTTGATGCTATCTTCAGAATCTGCAACAACCCCTCTGAGAAGATACGTGAGTGCAGTGAGTGGATATAAGAAGATGTTGAACCATAAGAATACCACATGGATTAATGAAAATATAATTCGATTAAAGAAAAACCTCTACCGCAATGTGACTGTAAATCTGTTTCCCATGAGCTGGCCAAGAAGAAGTCCTTCCTCGACATAGCTGGACAATAATACAGCTCTAACATATGAATGCATTGTGCACCAAAAAGGCAGGAAAACCAAGATATTAGAACTCATCAACCTTACCAGAAGTCACCGACTTTAATACCAATCAACCTTTCATTAAGAGCGGCTAATTTAGTCGCATGCTGCTTGAAAACAGTTACCTGGAAAAACAAAAAAGAACTACTATACTGAAGGCGTCTGTCTCCAAATGAAGTGTCATTTTAAGTAGTCAACAACATCTTTCAGCTACCACTTGTACTTCAAATGCCCAGACTTAGATTAAAAAAGATGTGGAGAAGTGACTAATATTATCATACAGATAAATTTGCAACACTTGGAATGTAAATAAATCAGGAGTATAATTCTCAGGCAGCTTTTTATGGTAAAGGAACATGACCCATGGGACAAGCTACCAACTCCTCTTTACTGTGCTCATGGACAATTTAATTTGCCAACCCATTTAATCTGCAGATATGGTAAATTCACATATTTAACCAAGACAACTTGTGAACTGATTTCGATGGCATGAATTCATCTGGCTATATGGGAAGCCATCCCTACTTTACTAATGTGAAGCATTTGGAGAGAAAGAAATCGACGTCTTTTCAAAGACTGCGAATCTAATGTACTACAACTAAAATCATCCTTCTTGAGCTCCCTTTTAAATTGGGCTGTAAATTTTGTTCCTAATTTCTCATCCTCTAGTCTTGTAGATCTTGTTAACTTTTTTGATTTTCGATCCCATTAGGGTGGTTGCTTCTCTTGTATACTTTTCATGTACACGAGCCTTTCTTCTTCTTCAATAAATTATTATTCATCAAAAAAATGGGTATGAATTCATCTTTCTTTTCACTAATATAGAATAGCTTTGAAAGAATAGGAACTTAAAACTTGGATGTGGAACTTGGATTCCATGCATACAGAACCACCACTCCACAAGTTCTTGTGGATTATTTGCAATTTATTTAAAGATTTTGGATCTCTACAAACATAGATATACAGACTTCTGTATAAGCAAATTAGCAGGTTGTGGACCATATAATATTACCAAAAATGCCTCGCAGTATCATGTTCTATACTGGAGATCAAATCAGCAGGTTTGTGCACCATACATATACAGACTTCTGTATAAGCAAATCAGCAGGTTGTGGACCATATAATATTACCACAATGGCCTCTCTCAGTATCGTGGTCTACATCTGGGGTTACTCTGCTTATGACTAGGAATTGCCCATAACTGCATGGCCTCAACTCAAGAATTTCCTTTCCCCATGCTAGCAGACAATTATATTATAATCAGAACTGATGACAACATCACAACTTTTGAAACATTATTACAACTATAAAAAGAAGAAATCCAGACCAGCCTTTTTTTTAATTTTCAGACCAGCCTATTTATTAGGGAATGAAAGACAAAAAGGGAGAAAAATATAAGATTAGTAAAAACACATGAGAAAACACTCTTAGGTATATTTTTTTAACTTGTTTTTTTTTTTCTTGGTCTGAGAGCTTGTCCTAAGAGTATAACCAAAGAAGTGTAATTCTTCTCTATTATCTCATAGAAGATGAGACAATCTAACATTCAGTCATAGAAACCAGTTAGCATTGGCATGCAATAGGAAGATTTCAGCTTCTTTAAAGCACAAACTAAAGAGATACATATCTGATGCTGCCTATGCATAAACACTAATTGTTTGGAGGCCTGCCTTATGTTACATTAACATGAAAGGGAATCTGTTGAGAATAGGTCCTTGCATGAATATAAAATAGCAGAAAACTTTTTTGCAATAAAGTAACTGTTCTTTTATTGGTAAGTTATTTTGATAAGTAAAACAATGTAGTAACTGTTTTTAAAAATAAAAATAAGGGACGGAATGCTTTCAGTTCAAGAGTACATCAAACAGCAGATATGTAACAATGCATAGTTATTATTCAATGCATCACAAGTGTAAACAACATAGCTCATATTTTCTATTTTTAGCAGGCCTATATCTGTCTAATCCATTTAACGAGTAATCTCTTTATTCTAGTTTACATCACTCAAGCTCTTGACAAAGCAAAACTATACTCTGTTCAGTCAACAACCATAAAGGACTACTGAAAAGATATCTCCACAGCAACATAAACAGAAAAAGGGTTGGTTTTGCATTACTCATTTTTCCTTACATGAAAAATCCTTGTTTCAATCAAACAAAGAATTTATGGTCACATAATTAAGACCACATTTGGTAGGGCTTTCCATGCCTTCTCTCCTGTGCTTCAGCTTTAAAAAGTAGAAGCTACTTTCACAGCATTCACAAAGTTGAATGAGCTTTTTAAGGCAACTCTTGAGAAGCCATCCAAGGGTACCTTCTAAAAGCTGCTTCTACTTTCTTACTACAAAAGCTCTGCCCTACCAAACTGGCCCTTAGTCTGCATATGCCCACCTAGAGGCAGAACACATCAATTGTTATTCTAGTATTGTGTAACTCGCAAAGTTCTCACATCACAATTCATTTACATTTGAGCTTCTGAGTCTAATGCCTTACATTTTCTAAGGGCCATGCCTTACCACATCACAATTAAGTCTTTTTTCTTCAAAACTTTGTATCTTTGGACAGTTGCTTATATTTCCTTGATCTTTTTGCTCCTTCTAGTTAGGTACTTCCTCCTCTATACTTCATGTGTACTTAGGGGCGCCTTTACACTTTTGCTGATATTTTCCAATTACTTATCAAAAAGGGTCATGCCTAACACATTTTTTTCACTTCCCACATTATACAGACTCTGTAAGAGATGATTCACCATACCAAGGCATTCTAAAAATCAGGGGAAAGTTATGCATGTCATAGACAGAGGCACATATTTGGTGCAGCATAAGGATCATCTATTCAAATGCTAGCAGTGTTACTAAGGGATCACTTGATTGTGTTCATTTTCAATCTAACCAAATTAATGCCCCATACTATTGTGTAGTTAAAGACAACCAAGTCTTGCTTCTATTGGACCTGGGGTTGGAGTAGTTGTAGCCTTAGCGCTTTTATTTGTGAATCCCTTTGTTTGATCCTATAACATAACAATACATATCTTTTCTTAGTTTATTTCCTTGGACTTACTGCTCTCACTTTTTCGAATGATATTAAGATTTCACCCTACAATTATTTATTTGTTGGGACAATAACCTGTAGGAAGGACTGATTGGAGGTTGAGGTTTAATGAAGAACTGAAAAGGAACATATCTTCTAGATCAAAAAAGAAAAAAATAAGCAAACAACATCCAAAGGGCATGAGGAGCAGGAATGGCAAGAATGAATTACCCTTTGAGTTGAGATTGAGCGCTTATCCTTTGTACCCGAGAACCCAAATGACCTTGGCTGTCAAAAACATACCAATGAACTCAGGAGGAATATGTTAAATAAACATGATTATCAAGTTTTACATATTTGAGCACTGCCAACTATTGACCGGCTTATAAAATTCAAAAAGTAAATAAATAAAACGACAATGTATCACTCCATCAAAGCTGGAGAAATTATTAAACAAAAAAATATATAGATATCATTCCTCATCACAACTTACAGGTGAAAAAAAGGTCATCAAAATATACAACAAATGATCATCAGAACCCATGATTGGACAAAGATACAGAGGCAGGTTACTGGATACAGCTAATCAACAAAATTAACAGCACAATGCCACAGATATATCCTGCATGTGTGCATGATTGTGGAATCATCGTATCAAACATCCATGTTTAACAATGTTAAAGTGTGTATATGCAAACAAGAGAGCAACAAAGAAAAGACTGATAAGATGCAAAACACATAGGGTTCATTTGATAAAACATTTTAAATGTTGTTTTTTTTTTTTTTTTTTTTGGGTTGTGATGTGCAATAACAGTAAAATTAGTTTTGAGTCTTAAGTTAATGAGTTGTTTTTCTTTTTTGCTAAAAAAGCCAACAAAAAAAACTGTCCTAAAGAGCATTGCTAAACGAGGCGGCTTCTCTTATATATTTCCTGTGTACATGGAGTGCCTTACGCTATTAATGATATCTCATACATAGTGAGTTCCATAACCAAATGTTTATCCAAAAACAATTCCTTGTGCTTACTCAAGATAAGAACCAAGAAAATTCAACAACCATCCAAAGCTGTGTCAAACAGAAGACAAAAAGATGGGGATAATAATAATAATAAAGAAGAAGAAGCTCTAGATTAACTCTTTTGTTATCATGACGATCCTTATATTCCATTCTAGCAAGCAGGCCAAAGCTAATTCATGTCCAATACAAAAGAGTTTGACATACCTGGATGCCAAGCATCTTTCCCATCAGTCCTAAGGCCTCCTGTGTCTCCTTGTTCTCCTTGGACAAATGAAATCTGAATATTTATATTGAAAGAATATGTCAGCTTTTGTTCAAAAACCACCTAAAACACACCATGGCATGAATAAGAAATGGAGCTTTCGAAGGTAAAAATCTTTAATGAGCAAAGAAGAAATGCTTCTCCTACATTACCTATTAATTTCCTTCCTGATCCAAAACAATTCTCATTGCATATCTTACATCTATGCATTTTATTTTATCAACAGAAGTTCATTGGTTTTGCATTCCCAAACATGAAATGTAGTATAACCCAGATCTGGTTCTTTAATGCATGAAGAGTTTAAATCTTTAATAAACATTTGACTGGCAGAAATATGTATAAGAGAACCACAATAAAACAGGGATCTGCAGCTCTATCACCTGAGGAACTTGCCAACATTTTCCGGCCAATTTTCTGAACCTCTGCTATCAAAGGGCTTATCACCTCTTTCTTTCCGTTTCTTTCCGTTTCTGCCTTTATTGTTATGACCTCCATTATTTAATCTCACACGAATACATTTTGATGAGGCATCTGGTCCATCAACCACGTCGGTGACAAGGAATTTGAAGTTCTGCTTAAAAAAATTATGCATTGCCTGAAAGACAGAAAAAGTGAATGATAAATGATATGTTAACAGAGAAGAGAAACTTGAACTTTAAGTTTACTACGTACAGTCTGAAACAGAACCGAACCGAACCTAGCCTAGCCTTGGCAATCAATTGTGGAACCCAAGTTCAAGCTTAAAGTGGCAGTACAACAAAGCAAACCAAACCAATTCTATTGAGGTCCTGTCAATTAAGTTCGACTTCAGCATGTACTGAAGCATATTCATGCATTCTTTCCTTATTAAGCCTTTCACCAAACCTCTCAAGCCCTCAACCCAAAAGCAACCCACCTGTTAAGGTTGGGTACTGACAAAAAAGATAAAAATAAATAGAATGAGATCAAACTCCAAAACTAACCGTTCGGTGAGATTTATCAGAATCTGGGGAAAGAATAATTGGCCGCAAGTTGTCTTCAACACCAGAATTAATTTGACAAATAAAATCTTCCAAACGCTTGGCATCAGCATCACCAGCTAGAGATCTAAACTTATCGATCCCAGAAGCATAACTTTTATCATTAGCTGTATCATCTATCATTGTCACAGTTTCCTCACCAATCTGAATAATAAATATATCATTGCACTATAATCAAAACAAAAATATGGTTAAAGTTATAAAATGAAATGAATCCATCATCTATTCAAGCCTAATTACCTCTGGTGGGGCATCCAAGGAGGTCAAATGAACAACCTTTCCTTCCATATCTACTTCATTTACAATAAAATCAGAATACCTAGATCAAATTCAAAGAGAAATAAATAAATAACTTGATACAACTACAATACAGCACCAAACAACTGTCCTACGGCATAGGCATGTGTCTACAACTGCCTTATAAATAAAGTAGAATCATATAGAACTACATAATCGATTTATAATACATGGTAACACAAAGATGACAGCATAAGAAATATTATAAAGTTTACAAGAAAGATATAGATCACTGAATTAATGCTAATTCTTCCACAAACCCACAAGAAAATTATAATGAAGTATATACACGCATATATAGACACATGCATGCCTACGTAGATACACATACATATACATATAAAAGGCAAAAGACAGTATTTTAGGAAATACTGTTTGGTTAGTGAGAAAAAACAGATGAAAAGGAATATCAAATCAACTATTAACAAGCATCGAGCATAAAATTTCAGTTTATTCACTTTTCATTCATTTCTCAGCAGTCAAGCAGAGCAGAAATCTCAAAACTTCTAAGCAGATAATTCCAATGCATGAACAAGAAATAGGTAAACGAAACACTCAAACTTCTTGTTAAAACCTTTGCTTGAGAATGCCACGAAAGCCAGGGAGCTTTGAGATGTAGCAGGAGATTCCGACGTCAGATTCGTCTACGGTTTTTGATGCCATTATGTTTTTCGCCGATCTTCTGGTGGTGGTGGTGTGGTTGCTGAGCAAAAGGGGTTTAGAGCAGAGAAGCACGGCGTTTATGCCACATAGTGACATGGGGGTTTTACCGTTTCACTCCAAAACGCAACGTTTTATCAACGTAGGGATTTTACCGTTTCACTTTGCCTTGTCAAAGTCCAAGCAAGCTCCAAAACGCTTCGTCTACTTTTTTTTTTTTCTTTTCCCTCGTCTTTTTTTCATGGACGGATATTCTCTCCAATTTTTTCTTTAAAAAGTAAAAAGTATCATTTCGTTTGGGTTCAATATTTAGGGTTGGTATAGTTTGCGGAATGCCGTATTCCATTAGAAAATTGAATAAATATTATTGGAATAAAAATATTAGAATTAAATAGTAATTTCATTTTCCATAAAATTTGCATTCATGGAAAATGTATTACATCCATTAAGGAATAGCTATTACTTTGCGGAATTAGTCATTCTCACGATAATGACTAATGACTATTATTAGGATTTGAGAATAGATTTTACTAAACAAAATAATAATGATCATTATAATAGTCATTTCACATACCAAACAAGGTCTTAATGTAAAATGCTTGTGTAAAGTAAGTGAAAGGAGTTCTATAATAACATGATTCAGCTCACTGCTTCAAATTATTAAACATAGAAGACTATGATGGAATGTATTTTGTATTGTAACTACTTGTATGAGCCTAAAGGTGTAAACGAGTAGCTTGAGAACAAACTTTGCTTGTTCAAGCTCGGCTCATTAAACTTTTACTTGAGCTCGGCATAAGCTTGAATACATAATTTTTTTAATAAAATTTAAACTTTAAATAATATAAAACAACTAAATTAGCAAGTTTACACTTGAGTTGCACTTAGCTAAGTATTAGCTAGCACCTTACTCATTGATGCAGCAAGGATTGCTTGTTTATTTGCCATTGAGATGTGCATCTTATTTATAGACAAGGATGGGAGAGAGTTAGCATAATCTTCTTGATACTTTTTTAAAAAAAAAAATGCTTGACAAGGTCATAAAAGCAAGTTTTAGCTAAATTGAGCCTTAGCCTTAGAGGCCCTTTGACAAAGAATTTCCCTTAAGTCTCAATTTGGACTACTCAGTGGGCTTAGTTAATTGGACATTTTTCATTTACATCTAATAAAACAACAATATAATTTTAGTAACTCCACTAGATTTAAATGAATAAAATTATGGAGTTAAACTATCAAACATGTTGAGCATCTCTAATTCAATTAGAGGAAAGTGTTAAGTATAAAAGCAAGCCTAAGTGTTTTTTGGGCTATCAAATGGGTTCAATATATAATCAATTAATTATTACAATTCTTAATATATATATATATATATATATATACGAGCTTAGCCAAGTCGAGCCGATCTTGCTTCGTTGAATATTTGAGCCATAATTTATGTTCACGAAACACTTCATTTAATATTCAAGTTGAGTCGGGTTTGCTCATGAGACATTTCGTTCACTTAACATCCCTATATGAGCATGTTGAATTTAATGGTGTCAAACCAAGTGTTAAAACTGACAATGATTGGAAGAAACTAAGTAAAAAAGCGGTGAGATATATTAGGTTGTAAGTTAATCGAAGTGTCCTTTATCGTGTAAATTCTTCCAATATAAGAGTTGATTCCTTTCTCAAGTATAAAGCTCTCTTTTCTCTTTTTTCCACCTCCTAGTGAGGTTTCTCCATCAAATTAGAAACAAAGTGTTACAAAGCATTTAAATAATTTTCATAAATTTTTGAATAAGTTATCTGCCATGAAATTTGTGTTAGATGACGCATTACTTTTATTGAATTCCTTTATGAACAGTTAGTAAACTTATGTGGTGTCACTCAATATATTGGGTAGCACCATAACATTCACAATGTTTAGGAACCAATAGAAAAGTTGTTGCATGTAACTTATTTATTTATTTATATATTTTTAAGATTTTCTCTATATTTAGGAAAAACAATATTATATGAAAGTGCTAGTGCTTTCTCATATGATATATCATTTAATTTAAAGAATATTTAAATGGTATATGAAAATAATAAGGGAAATTATTGTTGAATTCATTTAAATAGGGAAGAAAAAGTAAATTGATTTTAAGAAATTGTTGTTAGTGCTCTAATTTAAAAGTAAATCGCCTGAACCAAACACGGTCTTAACGAACAAAAAAATCCAACGGCCAAGAATCATCCCATCAAGGATCACCAGTTGGCTTAATCTTTACACATTGGGGCCCACCACCAAAATGGCCAATAATGGAGAAGGCTGTACTTGTGACTGAGGCTTTGGGATGATTTCGATAAAAATTTTTAAATCGTTTTTTAAAAATTGTATTTTTTTAAATCGTCACTTTTTAAATCGCGACCTGGCTGGTAAAACAGGTTAAATTTTTTTTTTTTTATCAATTGAGTGTTTGTAAAATTAGCGTATAATTACGATTTCGCAAGAAATAGGATTTTAAGTAAAATCGTGATTTTGGTTTCAAATGAATCCCATATAACAGATCCAAAGCCCACAGCAGTGAGCTCACGAACAAAACACAGAGAGACAGAAAAGAGCTTTGCTTTCTGTGTTTGACAAATTGGTTCTTCTCTGCGGCTGTACCTGTGAATTGGTGGCGATGGTGAGCAAGACAGAGGAGACCCAGTTGAGCAATCTGGAGAGCCAGGTGGACAATGGAGGAGGAGGGGCTTGGGAGTACCTCTGCCTGGTCAGGAAGCTCAAGGTCCGGCGCTCTGAGAAGGTTCTGAAGCACGGGTTATCGATTCTCAACGACCCCAAAAAGCGATCCAGCCTCGGCCCGGATGGTGAGTTCGAGCTTCTTTGTTGGTCAGTGGAAATGGGTTTGCGTGGATTTGATGATTGGGAGTTTGATTTTAATTGGGCATGGACTAGAATTGGGTGGGAAAGTGAAATTGCTTTGATTCCATAATTGGGTGTTTAGTTTTGTGTTAATCACTTGGATTCTGTCTATTATGCGGTGTTTTTTCTTTTTCTTTTTTTGTGAAAATTGTTAATTGATATGAATCTGTCATTAATGTGATGTTTTTGTTATGTGTTTCACCTGAGTCTCTCTCTCTCTAAATGGTTAGGTTTCAAGGAATTGTGTAGGTTTCTGTGGAGCATTTTGATTATGGGAGGTGTATTGTAACAACTTAGACTTCAAAGCAATAATATATGCTTAGATTACCAATAGGTGGCCACTGACAGAAGCCACTGCATTTGTTACGAAGCTGCCACTCTTTCTTAAATAGCTTACTGGAGGAAAACTTATGCTGCGCGTATTCCTGTTCAGTGCAAACCAGTGAGCAAATACAATTAGCCAATTATGGATATGTGACAGTATAGCGTGTATAATTAGAATTAACCATATTCATTGGCAACACTCTGGAACTCATGCCAGTTGGTTGACTGTGATAGGACTAAAGAATACAACACACGCCAATGGGTTGGCTGAGAAGCTATAAATATGAACCTATCATTTTTAAGTGTTCATTAAGGATCTAAACAGGGTGCAACCCCTCCCACTTTCTCTGAGAAAATATGATGAAAATTTTAACTAATCTTGCCATATGCCTAATCCAAGTATAATTTGCATTCAATTATAATATTGCACTCTTAACTTAATTTAGTCATCTAATCACTGCCTTGGATCTCTCTACCATGCTAAAAGACATGAGGGGATAGATTTGTAGTATGCAGAACAGATGGTTTGATATTCTAGTCAAGTTCTCAGAGGTGATCATATAAACTTTGAGCAATCCACTACTTAGCGATGTGTGAATAATTTTTTTAGGATAAGGGATGTCTTCTTAAAACTCCTTTTTTTTTTCCTTTCTAATTCTTTCTAAAAGTTTATTCTGCTCATTCTGCATCACCTCTAATAAAAAATGTGAGATATTATTGCCTGATTTTTTTTCCTTGAAAGTTATGCATCAATCTCTCATTATGCATCATCTCTCATAAAATGAAAAAATTGGACTATTGGGGCCTGAGACTTTTGCCTATGGTGTTGTGTGTAATTTTTTCTTTCATAATGTTACCGTGTGTTAGTAGTTTGTGTGAATATAAAGTTGTGTTTTGACATGTATATAAGCAAATAAAAGGTTGAAATCATAAAACATACATGGGACATAATGCTTCTATGGTGATCCAATTATTTTTGGCACTGCCTGGATTTATTGTCTATGATGGCAAATAGTTATTACTAAATTTCGTAGCCAATGAGTGGCATTTTCAATTTTTCATATGCACTAATTTGTCAAATCGTGTTTTCTAGTTGTAGACTCTTTTAATTGCAGTTCATAATTTGGCTCTTGACTCTCCTGGCAAAATAATCGTTAGCTCCCTTAATCTATGATCCTCCTTTTAGTGGACTGGACTTCTGACTAACCAGTATGTATCTTCTGATGTAGAGTGGACTCTGTATGACCAAGTAGCAGTTGCAGCCATGGACTGCCAATGTCTTGATGTTGCAAAGGTACAATGTTTTCTTATTTACTTTTCCTTTCACAGATTGTGTTTAAGCCTCCCCATATAGATACGCTGGTAAAATTTTCAGCTGATTTTTGAATTAAATCATCTTATGCTCTAGATTGAGAATTCCATATGTTTGTAATATGCTCTTTTCATATAGGGCCATTGCACACATAAAATGCAAAGTGATGCTATTTTATGCTTGCATCACTGGTTAACTGCTTCTCACAGTTAGTTGGCAAAATCTTGGCCCATAGTTCTTACATAACATAATCTCTTGGGGTCCTTGTGTTTTATAGTTCCTCCTTTCTTGGGGGAGGCATTATATCCATTTCATACATGTGAGCTTGTCTTTTGTTTGAGATAGCCCCTCAATGTTTTAATTAGCGTAATCCTTGCCTTCATTCATGTACACAGACCATAGCTGCTCAGTGCTATGATGGACTTTTGGGGGTCTCACTTATTGGTTTCTGGGTTTTTTTGTGTCATTCTTTTTTTCATTCCTATTGGAGTCCCATCCAAGTGACTTTTCGTCTTTGTATACACATCTATAGAATTAGAAGGTTCTTTTGCTCATCAGATCATGTTGGTTAAGGGGAGTGCATGCTGATCAGGCATAACTAGAGACATGTTTTTTGTGGTTTGATATGCTAACTCATCACTCCCTTTTAATTTCCCATAACACGGTAGTGATTGCAGTGTAATGTTTCATTTTGTTTTGGGTATAATCTTACAACTTGCAACTCTGTGAACTACTCATTGAATTAAATCATACTATTTTTGAATGTTATACCTTGTTGGACAAGATGAGTTTTTGCATTGGTAGAATTTTCTTCAGGTCTATTTTGAGTTAAGGTTTTACATTCATGCATCCTTTAATCATTGCTTGAATCATGGATCAACTCATTTACCAATGTGAATTTGCTGAATGGATTTCTGGCTGAATTCTGGTCTTGAAGTTGATTCAATTTTACTTGTGAATCTATTACAGGACTGCATAAAGATTCTACATAAGAAATTTCCAGAGAGTAAAAGGGTTGGTAAGTTGAAATAACCTGTGGCAAACCAAATCTGTCTTCGTGCCTGAACTTGTATTGGAAAAGGTTGTGATATTTAAGCTTATGTGTTGTTCTTCAGAGACTTGTGATGTATCTTCACGGCCCCTCCTTAATAGCTTGGTATCCAGCTCTCACATGCAAAAGGAATCTTCTTTCACGATGTTGAAATGAGTCTACTACCTTTCTGAAACTAGTGGGCTCCTAATTTAAGTCATATATTGATAGAGACATGCATAGGCGAGCTCGCTTATATCTCTGTGTTTATATATTCCACCAGCACTTTGATGGAATGAAAGAAATAAGAATGGCTTGTCAGTGATTTGAAATTTATGTAAATGCTTGACACGCTTAAAGCTTAATTTCTTATTCTTATATTATGGCATATGCTAATCAGAAAATTATAATAAAATATAAACTGTGCTTAATACTTATGTCAGGCACTAACTTGAAGTGGACACTTCTTTGTGATTGTATACGAACTATTAATTATATAATTGCAACAAAGTTGTAATTTATGAAATAAAATTTTGCAAATATTCATTCTTTTACCATCTGGTACTTTACTCCACTGAGTGGAGTGTTGTGGGAGGGTTTATATTATTGTTATAAGCATTCTTCCTAGTAATATATGTTATGAAAGTCTTAACTGAATTACTTATATAAAAAAAAAAAAGTCTTAACTGAATTAAACAATCTGAAGAGACAAATTCACATGGGAATTCCATGCTTGAAAACCCAATCAAACATGTGTTAACTCTATCACTAGATGAAGCCTTCTTGAAATTATAATAGTCCCTCTCTCTCTCTCTCTCTCTACCCCTCATTCCTTGCAGTGGGTCCCTCAACCCACCTCAAAAGAAGGCATACCATTTTTTTTATTTGGTTAGTTGCACATGTATCTAGTGGGTCTTGAACCTATTCCCCTTCAATTCTATTTGATGGAGTGGTATCAATCTTGGTATAAATTACAGGCAGGCTGGAGGCATTGTTGTTTGAAGCAAAGGGATCCTGGGAAGAGGCAGAAAAAGCTTACTCAAGCCTCTTGGAAGATAATCCTTTAGATCAAGTAATTTGTGTAACTGATTATTTATGAAACAAAATATTTGTTTTTGTGAGAATGTACCGTATTGTTACTTATTGAAAGAAAACAAAAGAATGGACCGCAGTAATAATAAAGAAAACATGATTAACTATTGAAGTCTTCACTTGCTTTAATTTTTTATACAGGCAATACATAAGAGGAGGGTAGCAATGGCGAAAGCACAAGGAAATATGTCTGGAGCCATTGAATGGCTCAACAAATATCTTGAAATGTGAGATGGATCTGAAAAGCCTCCTCCCTCCTCCTCCCTCCCTTCCCCTCTCTCTCTCTCTCTCTCTCAAAGTTCTCAATATATGTCCTATGAAAGAAGTTCTCATAATATGTCTGCAAAAAGATCCTGCTGATGTTGTCTTTCCTGCATTTAACAGATTTATGGCTGATCATGATGCCTGGAGAGAACTGGCTGAAATATATTCCTCCTTGCAAATGTAAGGAAATTAGTGGCTCCCAAATTGCCTTCTTTTGGTGTTTCATAATCTATAGTTCTGATTTTATCTTAGGTACAAGCAAGCGGCATTTTGCTATGAGGAGTTAATACTGTCTCAACCAATGGTTCCCCACTACCACTTAGCCTATGCTGATGTAAGCAGCTTTTTCTTTCTTTCCAATTATTTTTTCAAAGAGTCAGTGCTTCCACTTGTTCACTGTTATATTCCCTTTTTGCCCCTTGATTTTCATGGGATATAAATACAGCTAATGTTTTATAGAGAACATTATGGAAAGTAGGGTGTGTCTTCATTAACCATCCTCCAGTTTTTAAGAACAAAAAAGTTATTCTGGAAATTAAAAAAAAAAAAAACTGATCTACAGCATATAGTTTAATGGCCACCAAAAAGAGCACATTTAATAGGGAATTGATGATGCAATATATCATGACCCCAAATCCACCGGTGTAGAGAATATATGAGAATATATGAATCCACTTTTTACAGGCCATTAAATGATACAGAAAGACGTGCTTTATTTATTTGGCTCAGCTTCTTCCTTAGTCATGTTCCTATTGCACTTGCCTGCTTCCCACTAGCAAAGGCCAGGAACCAGACCGGAAGACAACTTTGGATATAATTACTGGCTTCCAGATTCTGTATGGAATTGTGCCCTCTCAGTTGAAATTTTCTAATAGATACACCTTCCCAGGTTGTAAATCTTCTAATTCATCGATTTGACAGAAAACCTCCTTGTACACCACCTGACAGAAAAAAAGTTTTGATGCCAGCCTGAACTGCTTGCTCATATAATCTTCTTTCTAGATCGCCTTTCTTGCTTCCAAAGTCCTGAATTTGAGTAAAATGGGCATGTGATGATTTGCATCTTGATATTATTAAAAAAGTTTCATGAACTTGCCACTTCCATGAAATGTTCTTTGGTGGATCTATTAATATTGCGAGTTACAAATAAATTAACTTACCCAACAAAAAAGAAAAGAAAAGGAAAAGTACAGTTAAATTAACTGTATTTTAGTTCTGTATAAATGCTACTGTCCATATATCCGTCACATTCTGTCTGAATTTTGATGTTCTTGGGTTGGACAGGGTCTGTTGGACTAGGCTGACCAATGTTCAAATATTGCCTCCCTAAGTCTCCAATTCCAAAACTCAAAAAATTTAATGTTCTTTGATCTTAACAAGTTAGCCTTCAACTTCGTCACATTTAGAAAGGGGGGAAAAATCAACTTGTTTTTCTACCAAACTGATGCTACTCACCATGCTTGCGTTGAATAAAGGCCTGAAGCTAACTGGACCTTTCTTGCTTTCTTCCCCCACCCTATCCTGCCTATAGCATTCTCCTCTGGGCTAAGAGAATATTTTTGAAAATTGTTCTATCCGCACTCAATATCAGAGAACTACCATCATCCTCCATTTCTGTCAGTCTCCAACCTCTCTTGTTCACTCATTATTTTCTTTCTAGATGCTCATAAAAATGATAGTGTCCTGGACTCCTGGTCGTAGTTATCTTCTTTTGTGAAAAATATAAATTTAGCACTGGCTGGGTATTGTCTTAGTTGTTCCTTTGTATATTGGGTAGGTCTCTCCGCCTACTATTTTAAGCTTTTAGGTTGAGTGTTTAAGCATTTGGGTTGGATACTTTTAACATTTTTATATGATGTTGAAAGTAATGTTAATGAATATGAGTGCGTTGTTTTTAACAATAATCTTCTTTTGCTTCTGTAAACAACAGGTGCTTTATACACTTGGTGGCCTAGAAAACGTTCAGACTGCAAAAAAATACTATGCCTCCACCATAGAGTTGACTGGAGGCAAAAATACCAGAGCGCTTTTTGGTATCTGCTTGGTGAGCTCTCTCTCTCTCTCTCTCACACACACACACTTCAAATACATGCATTCATCTACACGCACACACACATGTAAATTGTCATTTAGTTTCTATCTGAGATATTTTTCTTTGTGGATTGTTGTGATTTTTTTTTTAATTAATGTCATTAGTTGTCAATCCTGGTGCACTTTCTTGTCTCCCTTTTGTCCTTGTTTTGCTGTAACTAATTTCTGTCTGGATGAACTTTTTCCTGCCATCATCCAGTGTTCTGCTGCCATAGGACAGCTTACTAAAGGGCGGAACAAGGACGACAAGGAAAGCCCAGAGCTACAATCTCTGGCAGCAACAGCCTTGGAGAGAGACTACAAGCAGAGAGCACCTGACAAGCTTTCTCTGCTTACCACTGCCCTAAAAAGCTTGAAAGTTTCATTATAACTCCTCCAATTATTGAGATTCTCATTACTATTGCCCCATCCATCCAAAACTATAAGGGTGCATCAACAATTTGCTGCCCAGATAGCTTTCTTGCTAATATTTTGGACTTCATTATATGAAAAACGAAACTCCTTTGTATTTGTTTGTGCTTTTTCCCCAAGCTTTTGATATGTCAGTGTGATGTAATTTTTAGGATACCCCAGTGGTGAAGTAGGAATATTACTAGGTGACTTTTTCCTTTGCATAAGTAGAGATATCATTTTCTTTCTACTTTCTTCGCCATCCCCCACATTTTATTATTTCCTGTCCTTTGATGTAAGATCTACAAGAACGCACCAAAATTTTGAAGTTGTATGTGAAGATTTTGCGTGTGGGAATCTAAAATGGCACACTGCAGTGTTATATGCTTTTATTATCTTTTTCATTTGTGGGTCCGATGATTGGATGGCCAAAGTTCATATAAGCTCAGTAAGTCTTTAGCCCATGGTGATTTTCTGCATATTTTACTTTAATGGTGATTTTGACCATCATCTCAGAGAGCAAATGTTTGGAAGTACATGTATCAATTTTCTTACCCGACAGCAACTATAAGTTCTCCAGTCGTCAGATAAATGCTTTTTTCCCAAGTTTGTATTTATCATTTACTTGGGGTGGCCTTCTTATTGGGCGTAAATAATTTCTTGGGACTAACCTGCGGACGGAGTTGGAGTGTTATCTTATTCATATTTAGGAGATTGCCTGCTTTGCATGAGTCTGAAGTTTTTTTTTTTTTTTTTTTTCTTTTTAACATGTCCACACAAGAGAAGGAGGAGAAAATATTCGAATTAATGATCTTCGTTTCATGAAAGTATAGTTCATAGCCGATTGAGTTACTCATTATTTTTAAAGTTTAAATTGATAAAAAATTGTGAATTTAATTAGGATTACTCGTTAATGGTTTTACAGTTTGATAGATTCGCCCTCTGAAGCAAGAAGTTCCGGTCGCGGGGGGATAATATCAACCACTTGACGTCCATCCGATGCATCCATTATATTTATTTCGTATCCAGTTAATACTTTAATATTTTCCTACGTTCAACTTTCCTTTTAACAAGCGAAAAAATAATGTCAAATCACAAATTATTTTAAAGCTTAGGCTTAATGAAATGCTAGAGATTACAAATATACAACTATAGTAAGTAAATGGTCTATAAGAAAAATATATCAAGGAATATTCTAGATATTTTAACACCTAGAATTAGAAATGTGATTGTTTTTGTTGCTGAACAAAGCGCGTCTAATGTATGGTATGGGCCGAATTGGGCTTGACTATGATCGGGCCCATGTGCAGCCCACCTTTGGGCTCACTACGCCTGTCGTTTGTCTCAAATAAAACCATAAATCAGTGGCACGTACCTGCTTAACCCTAGGGTTTTATTTAATAGACTCACTCTCTGAGTCTGTGACCTGTGTGCTTCTCTCGCAGGTCCAAACCTTAACGACCAATAATGGCAGTCGGGTACCTCTCTCTTTTTCACTTTCTATCATAGATATATTTGTCTGTGTAATTGGGGTTTCTGAATTGTGTGACTGGTGCTGAATTGCAGGAAGAATAAGAGGATTTCGAAGGGGAAGAAGGGAGGGAAAAAGAAAGCGTGAGTGGCAGAATCGTTCATTCATTTCATGCAAACTCGAATTTTGATTTTCTTAAACTGGGATCTGATTGGTTGTATAAAAAAAATGGAACATTGTATTTGTATTTGTTTTTAAATGGGATCTGCTAATTTACAGAGCTGACCCATTTGCAAAGAAGGATTGGTATGACATTAAGGCGCCATCTCTCTTCGACCAACGCCAGGTCGGCAAAACGCTTGTCACCAGAACTCAGGGCACGAAGGTCCTCCTCTCTTCCTACGTACATATATTTATATATGTTTGTGTATGTATGCATCGATAGGATTTTTTTTTTACGTGTTTAGGGTGTTGTATGTTTGTCTGCTGGTTTGTTCATGAGACAATGGAGGATGGAGGATATGAGGAGGGAATCTGAAATCATGGGGTCGCATAATGCTTTTATTTGGTTTGTCGCAAATACATATTTCTTTATTCCTTTGGCGCTCAAAAAGGAAAACAAAAAAAGTGTGTAGTTCAATGAACAAAATGCTACACATCATTCTCTCTAACATCTTTCAACTATTTCTTTTTGCAAATATAATGTATCCACCTTTTGGATTTGTAGACTCATGTGAGTTTCACAAAAATTCAATGGTAGATTCACCCTTAACTATTCTGAGATGGTTGAGAGAATGATTTTCAGTATTTCTCTAGTTCCCAAATTTTGTTTTATTTAGATTTGATATTTAGTTTAGTTTATATTTTGAGATATGGTTTTTTAAGTTTATTTGATATCCTGTTTCCTATACGGGTGTATACATTTTTTATGTCCCAAGTGTTTATGCTTGTTGGTAAGCAGCTTAGTTTTATGCGTGTATATGCACTTCAAACAACTTATAAGCATCTGGTTGGTTTATGCACGTGTTTGTAAATTTAAGGTGTACATGGATAAAACGAGTTATCCAATTGATTTAATGGGAAGTAACTAATTTGAATTTGAATTGATATAGAGTTGATGTAGACCAGCTACTTCTTGCTGACTAGGGAGTTGATATGGCTATGTTTCATAAATTCTTTTCATGACTTTGATTCCCATAATTCTAGTTAGCAGTAATGCACTTTCCATCATGCTTAGCCGTCAGTGTCTTTCTTATTATCAGTAACCTGCTCCTATATCTGTGTTGGAGTAAATCAAACAAATAATTACACCCTTAATAAGGTAGCTCATGTTTCGGCAGTTGTGAATTTTATATTTTATTGCGCTTGGCCATCTAAAGGAGACTTAGCTTTGTTTAATTGTTGGCATACTGCCGATATTTGTCACTAAATGTTTTCTGCTGCATATTATCTTACAGATTGCTTCTGAAGGACTCAAACATCGGGTGTTTGAGGTTTCTCTGGCTGATCTTCAGAATGATGAACAACATGCCTACAGGAAGATCCGTTTGAGATCTGAGGATGTGCAGGGGAGGAACGTGCTCACGAACTTCTGGGTGGGGTAGCAAATATTTTGTATTATTTGTTTGTTTTTCAACCGGAGACAATTTTGATATTCATTTAATAGTTTGTAGCATTTTGCATGATTTATTTGGTTTTCCTGCCAAACTCAGGGAATGGATTTTACCACGGACAAGCTCAGGTCACTGGTGCGCAAGTGGCAGACATTGATTGAGGCCCATGTGGATGTCAAGACTACTGACAACTATACCCTGAGAATGTTCTGCATTGGATTTACAAAGAGGCATGTAAACCAGGTCAAGCGGACCTCTTATGCCCAGTCCAGTCAGATTCGTCAGGTTTGTGTTTCAAGTCTTATTTCTCCCTATAGTCTGGTTTGCTGTGGATGCACAAAAATCATGCTAGGTTTTCTTTTGTGGCTTTTCTCTATTGTTAGATCCGCCGAAAGATGAGGGAGATTATGACAAACCAGGCTTCTTCATGCGATCTGAAGGATTTGGTTGCAAAGTTCATACCAGAGATGATTGGCAGAGAGATTGAAAAGGCAACACTTGGCATCTACCCCTTGCAAAACGTTTTCATCCGAAAAGTCAAGATCCTTAAAGCTCCTAAATTTGACCTTGGCAAGTTGATGGAGGTATACCATGTCACACTGATTTTTACCCCCTTGTTGGGTTATGGTTGTTCAATTTAACTTGAACTAGAAAAAATTTAACTTGAACTAGAAGACGCATATAGATTGTGCAAGACATACTTTCCATCCTGAGAAATGTTAGCGGTCAATATTTTTTTCATATTTGGTCTATCTCATCTTACAAATAAACTATTAGAGTTGTGAAATAGTCAACCCTACAAATTTAATGGTTGATATATTGAATTTGTATGAAAATATGAGTCAAATATGATAAATTTATTGATTTCTAGCATTTCTGTTTCAACCTGCTAGGCCTTTCCTCACATGAGTACATATTGTGATGCACATAAATTCAATAAATAAGGGCTAGTTGTTTTGATTTTCTAAACTATATGTTTGTTAGGTTCATGGTGACTACCACGATGATGTTGGTGTGAAGGTGGAGAGGCCAGCTGAAGAAACAGTGGTCGAGGGGGAGACTGAAGTTGTGGGAACATAAAAGCCCTTTTTATTTTTCTTTTGAATCGCGACATAGTTATTGGCAATTAGAAAACATTGAGGCAGGCTGGTGCGGCTTAGACTAGTTTTCTATAATTTGCAACTTTTTTGCCTTCATTAGGTAGATGTCCAATTTTTATTATATTTTGTGTTCTAATTTTGTTTGATGCTTAATATTATTTTGGTAAACTTGGCGAATGTTTATGTAGTCATCTTTATCATAATATAATTAATATAATTGATAAAGCAAGTTTGAAACAAAATTTTGATCAATAAAATACTTATTTTAATCAGTTTAAAATTCATTAAAAAGCACCAAAGGGGGCGCCTCCAAATTCTTCAGATCGCATGAAGAAGCCTGGTTTGTCATAATCTCCCTCATCTTTCGGTGGATCTAACAATAGAGAAGAGCCACAAAAGAAAACCTAGCATGATTTTTGTGCATCCACAGCAAACCAGACTATAGGGAGAAATAAGACTTGAAACACAAACCTGACGAATCTGACTGGACTGGGCATAACAGGTCCGCTTGACCTGGTTTACACGCCTCTTTGTAAATCCAATGCAGAACATTCTCACGGTATGGTTGTCAGTAGTCTTGACATCCACATGCTGCAAGGCCTAGAATGAAGCAAGTGATGCAGTTGTTGGATGGTGATGCTGATCTGCCGGAATTACCACATAACAGTGTTTTTGGTGCATTTTCAAGTGATGAATCATCTCTCCTTTTACCCTGGCTTCTACTCCTTCCATGTGTAGCACTGATTCAATCCTGAAAAGTGGTCGTTGAATCGGCCGGGTGTCTCATGCTACAGGTAGATTAGGTCTTAGATCTACGCTTGAAATTAAATCTGGACAGTGAAAAAACCACCATATATGTTCTGTAGTTTTCTTAAAGCACCTAATATGTGATGCACGTGATGTAAATAGTTTCTTTCACTGCATCTAGTACTTGAAAATGGTATTGGGTAGTAGTCTGCCTAAGCTTTACATGGTACAATAAAATCAATTCACTTATTGCAAGCTTTATAGATCGTTATTTGAGTAGTGTTTGCAGAAACAGATTGAGTTGCTCATCAAGTTTTATAATTTATTTTTTCTCTCTTTTTGAAAAAGAAAACTACTAATTAAAATATCTAGTGTACTGCAAGAAATAAGGGCACATACAATCTACATTAAGAAAACAGAGATATAGGAGGGCCACCCCCACCCCAACCACCCCTCCAATTTTTAAAAAAATTTAAATTTAAATTTTATTTGAATTTGTTTTATTTTTAATAAGAAAAATTAATTTGATTTTTTTTGTTATATATATATAAATATTTTTTTGGTAAAAATTATTTTTTTTTTTAAAGGGTAGCGACATGTGAATAGTGAAAACGTCACATTCTAGAAGGTGACGTGCACTGTTCACACATCACCTTTTAGAAGGTGACATGTGAGCTAAAAAGTCGCGTTTTCCCTACATTTTCACTATTCAAACATCATTAATTCATATTCCAATCTATGTTCCAGTCTATGTAATTGGAGTCATTTTGAAAAAGTCACTATTTGAACGTCACTAGTTTAATAATGAAGGTCACAAGCAGGTCTCAAAGTAGTCTCAAGTCCCAAGTCCCTGTGGGTCTCGGTCAAATCTCTAGTAGGTCCCAATTAAGTCTCATATAGGTCCCGGTCAAGTTTCAGCTAGTCTTGGCATAATCTGTCGATTTGAGAATGAAATTATCAAAGTTGGAAAATGATTTAAGATTTAGAAACCGTAAACCATTTTCCAAAAATTGAAGAAGAATTTTCAGCTAAAGAAAAATATTTTCCATTGACTATTATTTTACGTCACACCAAACATAAAAAACGAAAAACATTTTTCGTAAATCATTTTATAGCAAAATAAATGGAGCCTGAAGTATGCTTTGAAACAAATATTTGGTATAAAATTTAGGAAAAGAGTTGTCATAGTTTCGAGTATTTGACCTTTTATTGAGTTACTTTTTAAGGTTCAAAACCAATCGGATTGATTCTTAAGGGGTGAAAAAGCGGGTGGTTACCACTACCGCTAACTACTAATAAACGCTAACCACCTATATATGGAAATGATTTTTTTTTTTTTGTGTTTAAAATTTTAAATATATATAAAAATGTATAAAATTATATTGTATGCAGTACGATATTATCATATTATTATATAAACATCGGTTTTTTTTTTTTTAAAAAAAATTTTTTTTAAAAGCAGTTAACGGTTATTAGAAGTATTAACGCTAACCGTCAATTAACCTCTTAGTTGGTTAACAGAGATGTTTAGTAGTTAATGATTATAGTCGATAACCGCTAACCATAACCATCTTTTCACCCTTATAGATGGTTTAATATGTTATTAGATTTTTTCTTTTGTACCACTTCTGTTAACTTTATATTTTCTTTGAATAGAATGCCTTTGCGACACGTGTATTAGCTTCACTGCTACCTTCTTCCTTCTTTTCTTTTCTTTCTTCTCTACTTTTTTTTTTTTTTTCGCAGCTTCACTGCTACCTTAAATGCATATGGTACCTAACGACACATCATTAAAAAAATCTAAAATTTATTTCCAGGAATTGGGGATGAAATTGAAATTCATATCAATTGTAATATTGGGGATTTACCTTGGCGTTAACGATGTATAATATGTAGTTAATTGTACGTAAATGAAATTTCTACTCGTCACCCAAAAAATTTAACGTAATAAATTTCTTGAATCCTCTAAGTCTAGTTTTCCTTGGGAAAATTGGGAGTCTTGAGATTCTCTTTTTATTTTAGTTTTCTGAAAAATATTTTTGGTTGGTTTCTTTTATTTTTTTAAGGAATCGAGATGAGGAGTGTTAATCCGGTTGGTAATAACCAGCCACCAACTGGTAACTAGGTACCAACCAGTAACCAGGTGTGTGTATATATATATATATATATTAATATATATTATATAGTGTTAATGGGTTATTTTTATTGCAAAGAGTTATTTCTTTTGGTTGTTGGTTTGTATACATCTTTTTATTTTTTTTCTTTGGGTTTTTAGGGTACTTTTAAAATGTATTATAAAATTTGATCCAAAAAAAAAAAAAAAGTATTATAAAAGCCAAAAACAACCATAACTAAGCCTAGCTTATTGGCTACAAAAATCGTAATTATTTTTTTAAAGGGTAAAAAATGCCTAAATTAAGCCTAACAAATAGGCCCAATATCCAAAATATGTCCAAAATACAATATTTTTTGAAAACCCATATACGAGGTAGGATAACCGGGTACCTTGGTTACGATTATCAGCTTTCGTCAATAACCGATAACTGGGATGGGGTCAACCCCTACGAGAGATATAATTAAACCCCACGTTTTATAATTCAGTTCAATTATATTTGGAGGGAACTACCCAGCCTAGTCGAGCGAATCGGAAAAGTGAAAAAGAAGCTGGAAAAGCTCATGGAGGATATCCAGAGAAACAAGAAGACTATTGTCGTTGTAGAGGATGAACTAGAGAAGCTTGTATCTGATAATTCCTTCTCGGAGTTAAAGGTGGAAATTGAGTCTTTGCAACGTAGAAAAACGATCCTAGAGCCGAGCTTGAGTGTTCCGCAGAAGCAGAATATTCATCAACGGCTAAGGATCGAAGAGAAAAGAAAGTACAAGAGTCTCAAGCAGGTCGTGTCCACAGTCGGTATCATTGGCCGAGCCAGGCCTTTTTGGAACGACACCATGAGTTTCCAAGATAAGAAAGATTTGTTAAAAATAGAAATCAAAAAGCTTACAGAGCATTTGGATGGGAAGAAATTGCCAATGGCAAAGGAGGTTTTGATGGAAGCGATACATTCTGCTCAGACACGGAGGTCTTGGAAGTTTTGTGAGTGTTGTTGCTGCGGAGACAAGTTTCCGGACTACGAATCGATCGTGAACCATATCAAGAATGCGCATTTAAAGATTACTCTGCTTCAGCAGTTACTATCTTTGGTGCCGGAAATGGTTTTTGAAGCAATTACCAGAACGGTTGAACTTGATTTCCTCTGGAAGCCCATAGATTCCATCTCTGCGGCCAAGATTTCAGAAAATCTATCTCCCGAAGAGTTAAATAGTGTCGAGTGGCCTTATTGCGATGATAGCGAACGGGCGGCGGTCACTGATAGCATTCGCGAATGGTTGGGATGCTTTATAAACCGCAAATGCTTTGCCCCAAGCCTTCTTAGGGTGTTGATAAAATTTACAATCTCATCACTGCAAGCTCGCTCTTACCCAATACCGGTACTTTTGAAGGTTGTGTCTAACCACTCTTCTTGATATGCTTTTTGGAAGTTCCAGAGCTTAGCCCAATTCTTGATTTCTTGGAAAATCTGGCTGGAACTTGCGGATTATTTTCTATTTGTGATATTGCTGATCATGGGTCTGGCGAAAGGATTGTTTATAGTGCTGACTTGTCATGTCTCCTTTTCGATGAGAGATACTTGAGAGGAGAGATTGGCGAGCCTGATTATGAGGATGATGGGTGTGCAGTGAATTCTTCTGATCGTGGTGAAAATGAAGAAGCGGAGGTCACTTCTTCTGCTGCTCACGGTGATGATTTTCTTAATTGGTTATGGGCGGGAGGTTCTACAATTGAGCAGAAGGTTAAGGAATGGACAAGTAGGAGAGAAGCTAAGAAAAGTGGAGTTATGGTGTTATTTGACATCCTTAAAGAAGAATTTGGCATGTTGAAACAAGTATGTCAGAGAAAATGGATGATTTTGAATTACGAAAACCCACTGGTGAATCTTTCCAATATATGTGATGAAGAAAAAGAAACAAGGGAAAAAATTGCAGGGTACGAGCCAAAAAGTTTTCACTCCCTCTTGTTGAACAAAGTGCTTGAGATAGACAGCAATGGCTTTGAGTTTCAAATGATAGGGAGTATTCTGAAAGTAGCACAAACAGACACTGACATAGAAGATGAGATCAAGAACAAGAGACATCGGATGGATATAGGGGTGAGGTTTTTTATATTCCATTTCCACATCAATTAATTATTCCCAGAAATTGGTCACACTAATCTTAAGTATTGTTGTGTTGCCCAGGTGCTGAGGGTTGATACTGTAATCCTGTGACTAATGATTCCATTCGGCAGACAGGGTTGAATCTTGTTTGTGATTATCGCTCTGTTCTAGTGCCCCTGTTGAAGTCACACATGCAGGAATGCCTGCAGAATCAAGTTTACGAAGATGCTGAAAAGAAGTCTTTGGCTGCAGAAAAGGACTTGATGCCTATAAGAACACTAACAAAGGACATCAAAGTGTAAAAAGAAGAAACAATTTTACAGAAAAACCCAGGATTCCAAGGTTTTTATTTTTATTTTTAATTACTGGTTTCCTTTTATTGCATGCAGCCATAGTTATCTTGTCTGTTGCAGGCAACCGGTGGTGCTAAGGAGCAGCATCCTCCTCATCATCAAAATGTTGAACAATTGTGATTTTTTTGTGTTCTTCTTTGTTATTTGAATTCAAACTTTATAATCATATATATATATATATATATATATATATATAAGCCAAGTTTTGACGTTGAAAATGTTTAAAATTGCGACACGTGTCCTATTAGAGAATGTCTAGAATTGCGACATGTGGCTTTTTAAATTCAATTAATTAAAGGCATTTAATTATATTTCAATAACTTTCCTTATATGTGATTTTATTAAGTTCAAAAATAAAATTCTTAAATTTTATCTATATAGTTTCTTACTTTATTTTGTATCATTAATTTATTAGACATGTGGCTTTTTAAATTCAATTAATTAAAGGCATTTAATTATATTTCAATAACTTTCCTTATATGTGATTTTATTAAGTTCAAAAATAAAATTCTTAAATTTTATTTATATAGTTTCTTACTTTATTTTGTATCATTAATTTATTAAAAGATTTGCAGGTTCAAAATTTTTATCATATATATATATATAAAAGCCGAGTTTTGACATACAAAAATGGAATTATTATGTATTAATTTAGTCAATTTAATATGTATATTAATAGGATTCTCAAAAAACCCTAAACCCTAATATTCTATTATCTCACGTTTATCTCTCTCACCCTAAATCACGTCGGTCTCTCTCACTCTAAACTCACGTCTCTCCTTCTACGGCAACAACGTTTCAAAACTCTTTTTTACAGAAGTTGACGGTTGCACAAAGTTTATTTGATCAGTTTCATAAAAATATATGTGACTTTGAACTATGATTTAAGGTATGAGATATTCAAGATGAATATATCTTTGTGCTTTTATGTATAAATTTTTAGCCATTTTGAATTTATTATCTTGAGTTTGTTTCTTGAGGATTTTTTTTTGTACCAAACGCCCTTTTAAATTAGAGATTAAGTAGAGATGAATATTTTTTCATTTTGTTTTGTGAAATTTTTGTTCAGTTTCTTCTTCTTCTTCTTCTTCATTTGCTTTTTTGAATGTTCAGAATTATGGGTTTTATTTGTATTAAAATATAATAGGTATTACACAAAAAATATTAAATTTTATGCTAATTTTATATTAATACTTTGATAATCAAAATTCTTGATTCTTTTTTTTTTTCTTTTCTAATTTTCTATTAGTTTTCGTGCTTTTTCTTTTTTCTACACATATGTGAACAAATTTAGATTATTTTAATTTATTTTTTAGATTAAGGGAAGATTGAAATGATTTATTTGATTGCATTAAATACTGAGTGAAATATTTTGTTATTTTTGTATCCATAAAAAAAAAAAAATTATTTGTTATTTTGCTTTGTATTATTTTTTAAATGTTCAGAATTTTATGAGTTTTATTTGTATTGAAATATAATAGAAATAACATAAATAACTATTATATTGTGCTAATGGAAGGTTATATTGTGTTTTTATTTGACTTATATATATGTGTGTGTGTGTGTATTTCTAATTTACACATTTATTCAAATTGATTACTTTTCTTATGTAAATTTTACATTGAATTTAGAAAATGATAGTGAGAAATAGTTCTCTATTGTTATTTTTAGTTGACAGTTTTTTAGTTTGCGTTGTTTATTGAGTAATTCTTTTTCAGTTTACATGTTTAATTAATGGATGACATTGGTTTTCAAGGTTTCATTAGAATTGAAAAACGTATACTGCAAAAAAATATAGAGAAAGATATCGTGTAGTTTTCAAGGTTTGCTTAGTGTTTGCTTTTTTATTGAGTAATTGTTTTTCCTATGTGTACTAAAAGTAGTTCTTTTTTATGTTATATGTGTTATGTTATTTCATTTTTTTTGTTTTCCCTTATATTTTGTTATAATTTATATAATTTTTTTATTCAAATTTATTATTTTTTTTTTGTAAATTTTACGTGAAACGATAATGAAAATGAGGTATGAAAATGAGGTATGAGGTATGAGGTATGAATTTTTAGATTATGTTGATGTACTTTTTCCTATTAACTTTGAATTACATTGGAACTAAGAAAAATATAGAGAGAGAGATATTTATTTCATGTTGTTTTGTTTTTTCCCTTTTTTCTTAGTTTCTGTTCTAATTTATATATTATTTTTCATTCAAATTTTTATTGTTCTTTTGTAAATTTAATTGACTTTGTTGTTCATTATGTTTTTTTGTGTTCCAATATTCCTTCTATGATTTTTTATCTCTTTCTTTGATGAAAGAAATAAAATTACTCCTATAAGAATAAATATTTTAATATTTTTTTATGGGTTTTATGTTTTAACTCATTCCAGGTTTTTTTTTTTTTTTTAACACACTTCTTTCCATTTTAAATTACATATATGAGAATTTTTTTAATATGTTTTAATTTATATGGATTAAAACTAAAATTATATATGGTTCTTATGATAATATATTTTTATGTGATTTATATATTCATGAAAACTTATGTGTAATTGTGTCACTATGTTTAACAATATACTATTGAATAATCTTTAGTATTTTTTTTATTGAAATAGGCATGATAGATTTTTTTACACAATTTTTTTGACCTATAATAAAAAATACAATGGAGATGTGTTTTAAGTTTTAAAATTAAATTATAATGAATAATCCCGCGCATAGCGCGGGTTCTAAGCTAGTTTTATCTAATGTAACAGAATATTATTTGAATTCAAATAGGATTTGGTAACATTTGAATATATCCTTATACCCTTATCCTTCAAATTTGTAAATCTGTTATATTTAATCTCAATAAATACAAACAGCCTTCAATCCATCCCATACACTTTCTTGTTTCGTTCTCTAGGCCCATGGAGGAGATTGATGTTCTTGTAAGCTTTGATGACTTGAAGCTACAGGAGGAGGAACTTATGCGTCAAGCAGAGGAAAATAACAGAAAACTTTATGAGAATTTGGAGTACCAGAGGAAAGTTGAGGAGGAGGCAAAGTGTCGGGCTAAGCAAAATAAGAGTACAGGTGAAACCAATGCAAATAATTTGGCAGCTGCTTCCTCTGAAGAAGATGACGGTGGTTCAAGTGAGCAACAAGCGTAGGTCCTTGTTTTGTTCTTACTATCATATGTTGCTAAAGCTAAACAATTTCTAGATATTGATAATAAAACAACAATGTGTTGTGCTTCAGTTGCCTTTTTGCCGGGCATGAAGAAAATTATCCTAAAAGGCTTGATGATGAGAAGGCAGAGGAGATGCAAAGAAAGCTTAATGAATTGAAGCAAGAACTTAGGCATGCGGCAGAGGAGGAGCAAAGGAAGCTCGATGAATTGAAGCAAGAACTTAGGTGTGAGGCAGAGGAGGAGCAAAGGAAGCTTGATGAATTGAAGCAACGGCGTGAGGCAGAGGAAGAGCAAAGGAAGCTTGATGAATTGAAGCAACGGCATGAGGCAGAGGAGCAGCAAAAAAGGCTTGATGCATTGAAGCAACAAGAAAAAGAACTTAGGCATGAGGCAGCGGAGGAGCAAATAAGGCTTGATGCATTGAAGCAAAAAAAGCTTGATGCAATGAAGCAAAAAAAAGCTTTATGCATTGAAGCAACAGGAAAAAGAACTTAGGCATGAGAAAGAGGAGGAGCAAAGAAAGGTAGAGGAGGGGCAAAGAAAGGTGGAAGAGGGGCGAAGAAAGGTAGAGGAGGAGCAAAGAAAGGTAGAGGAAAGGCAAAGAAAGCTCGAGGAGGGGCAAAGAAAGCTCAATGAGGAACTCCAAATAAAAATTGAGAATGAAGATGTTGGTTCAAGTGAGCAACAAGAGTAAGTCTTCTTATTTATAAAACCTTTTTTTTTTTTTTTTTTACATTTTTAGCTAAAAGACATGTACATGGCTCATATCATATCAAAATCTTCATGTGTGACCGATCCCTGATGACAAACAATAACTGATGATGCAATTGAAAAACAAAGAGAGAAAGGTCTGGTCAAACCTATATGATGATTGCATGCGCACAGTTATGAAAAAGGATATACCTGCAACATGTATTATGTCACTGTCTCGAATCCTGCTTAGAGGAAAAAAAAGAATCGGTGATGAGAATCATCCTATTTTAATATAGTAGCCGAAATATGGTGGAAAAATCGACCAACTTTGTAGTGGGTTTTTATTTGTTTCTTTTTTTTATGCACTATATATATGAAAAGAAAAGTAGTGATGATTGCATGCGCACAATTATTAAAAGGAATATACCTGCAACTTGTTCAGTAACTGCAAAATTCAATATAACAAATATCTAAGCAAACCAAAGATATTTGCATATATATATATCTTCTCCCAATTTATAGGCTTAAAACAAAGTTGAATTTTGTTCAAGTGTTTTGACAATGTGTTGTGCTTCAGCTTCCTTTCTGCCGGGCATGGAGGAAATTATCCTAATCCTGAGATTGGTGCCCCAATAAGCATTGATGAATTGAAGCATTACGAGAAAGAAATTAGGTGAGAGCTTGATCGGGTCCAGAAGGAAATTGAGAATGAAGATCTTGGTTCAAGTGAGCAACAAGGGTAAGTCTTCTTATTTGTTCTTACTATCATGCTTGCATTATAGAACCAACATTCAAAATAACAAAAATCTAAGCAAAACAAAGATATATGAATATATATATATATATATATATATTCTCCCAATTTCTAGGCTTAAACAAAGTTGAATTTTGTTCAAGTGTTTTGACAATGTGTTCTACTTCAGCTGCCTTTCTGCCGGACATGGAGGAAATTATCCTAATCCTGACATTGATGCTCCTTTAACCATGGATGATTGGAAGCATTACAAAGAAGAACTTAGAATAGAGCTGGATGGGGTTTTGGACCTCCAGAAGAAAATTGAGAACGAAGATGTTGGTTCAAGTGAGCAACAAGGGTAAGTCTTCCTATTTGTTCTTACTATCATGCTCGCATTATAGAACCCTTTTGTTTTAGCTAATCTAAAAGACATGTACATTGCTTAAATATGTGGCCATATCTGCTTCCAATTTCTTCCCTTAAACAAAGTTGAATTGTTTTCGCAATCACAATCACAGTTGCTTTCCCAACGGGCAACAGCAGCAGGAAGAGCATAGTAGTGAGTTAGAGGAGGAACTACGTTTTTTGCACTCTGAGGAGTTTCGAAGAAGGCTTGAAAAGGAGTTGGAGCGTGTTAATAAAATTGAGTATGAGGCTAGACAAAAGATCCTTTCAGAGCAAAGGAATCCATGGTATTGTGTCTTAATCAAATGCAAATAGAACCGTTTTCTTCATTTTTAGCTAAAAGACATGTACATTGCTTATATATGTGTTGTTCTTCCGTTGCTTTTCTAATCCTGACAGTGGTGTTCCTGTAATAAGCACCGATGAAGTCAAGCAACATGAAGAAGAAGAAGAAGAAGTTAGTGATGATGAGCCTGAGGAGTTTCGAAGAAAGCGTGATGAGGAGTTTGAGCCTTTTTTTTCAAGTTGAGTATGCTACTAAACAAAAGATCAGAATAGAGAAAGCTTGTAGATTCTCGAGAATGGTTAATTCCCTAGAGGATCATTATCAGAGAGTTAGTCTTTGTAACTAATATCAGTGATGGTAGATTTTAGTTGGCGCTGCCCATGGATATAGGCATAGAGAAACTACATTAAATCTTGTCTTATGTGAATGCTTATGCCACCCCAAATTCAAATAGATTGGTATGAAATCTTTCATGGTCACCACTCAAATTGAGGATTTTTCTTTGTATTGATATTTCATGGCATTCCAATGTTGCACTGCACACAATATCCATTATACATTGTTGGGAATTAATATGGGCGTATAAGCGGGCAGTTCAGAGTTGTCTAAGCGGTGGCAACTTTAACCACAAACACAGCAGTATAGTATACTGAGGCATTGCACTTTGCTGAAGAGTCCTTGGGACTTGGGAGGGATGCCCTTTCCATCATCCGTGAGAGAGGAAAGCAAGATCATAGTAGGGCAACAAATATGTTGATAATAATGTGCAACTCCCAACAAATCGGTGCTACTATAGCCATGTCAGGATTGAATAGTTACAAGTTGGTTTTCTCATCCGTCTATTTTAGAAAGAAAAAAAAAAGGCTTGGGTTCAATTTTAGAGTTCTAAATTCTCATCATCTTCAATGGAATAATCAGAGTTTGAAGCTACCATTAATTATGTTGGATCGGGTCTTTAACCATCTCATCTAAAACCAACTGATGTCTAGTGAGAGAAGCCAAATTCTTTTATAGCATTCGAATCGCACCCAGCAAGACATGTTCTAAGAGCCATCCAAGTGAATAGAGTGACATTGTTGCACATCAACAGATTAGCTTCTAATTAATTGCTGGCTAAATGATAAGCATATACTAGGTCTACCATGAAAAGACCTTAGGCATAACAAAATTGATCATTTCATTATGATGGATTGATACATCAAAGCAAACAAATCTTTTGGGAAAAATATAAAAAAAAGCCCTCCAAATTACTTGCCATTTGAAATATAGCCCCCAATGTTCAATGTTCAAAGATACTAAAGTAGCCTCCAAAACTACCAAAATGTATCAAAAAGGCCACTTTATATATATATATATATATATATATATATATTCCTATAATACCTATTCTTTTAACAAATAAAATAATAAAATAATTGTAAAAAAAAAAAACCAAACAATTTTTTTAAAATACAAAAAAAAAAAAAAAACAAATGGGCAAATAAATACAAAAAAAAAGTTTTTTAGAATAAATAAATAATTTAGGCCAACTACAATGACTATTCATGTCGTATTAAAGTAAAATCAAAGGTACGGTTCTTGAGATATTTAAAAAAAAAACAATTTAACATCGGAGTCAAATTCTGTTAAAAATTTATTTTTATTCATCCATTGATTTTACTTTAATATGACATGAAGTAATTTGTAATTTAGACCAACTATAGTGACTAATTATTTATTTATTCCATTTTTTTTTTGTATTTATTCGCCCACTGTTTTTTTTTTGTATTTTTAAAAAATTGTTTATTTTTTTACAATTATTTTATTATTTTATTTGTTAAAAGAATATGGGTATTATAGGAATATAAAAAAAAATAAGTGACATTTTTTATACATTTTGGTAGTTTGGGGACTACTTTAGTACCTTTTAAACATTATAAGACTATATTACAAACGGCTGATAATTTAAGAGGCTTTTTTTTTTTTCCCATCTTTTTCAATTACTTGAAGATGATGAGACCAAAAAATGTTTTTGATAGTCTCCCGTAACTTATTACAACAACACCCTGACAAAAGATTTTGGGCAAAATCAAAGCACACGCTGGTTGAACTTTGGGCAGAATCAAACCACATGCGGGCTGAATTTTTTCAGAAACCAGCATCCAAAAGTTCCCCTTCATATCGACGGAAGTTAACTAGAAGGACTAGACCGGCCCCTAGCTTTCTGCAAACTTTGAATCAACCATGACTTTGTAAACCTTCTATTAATACTGAAATTTTCACCCCTACTCATAGGTAGGGCTAGCAATTTTTGATATAACCTGCAAATTTAATACGAATCTGGCCAACACGAAATTAGTGGATTATGGTTGGGAAGTTTGATTTGTTTAGTTAAATAGATCAGATTATAATTGATTCATATAATAATATGCTCATTTCTTGACGCAATCTAAATCCAACACGCAATATAAATGCTACCCCCTAGTGACATTTGCGATGAGAAATGCTTATTTCATCCCCATTGAAAATATGGCAATTGAAAATTTTCTTCCATTTATTTCAAATGGTTGTACGATGGCATAGACTCATAGAAAAGGTGGAAAGGAAAGATTGAGACAATTTTATGTACTTCCTGTTATTCTAGGCAAGAAGCCATAATTGAGACATCTAAACAAACAAACACTATTGCAATTTTTGATATAACCTACAAATCTAATACGAATCCAGCCAACACGAAATTAGTGGATTATGATTGAAAAGTTTGATTTGTTTAGTTAAATAGGTCATATTATAATTGATTCATATAGCTTTATGCTCATTTCTTGATACAACCTAAATCCAACACACAATACAAAAGCTACCCCTAGTGACATTTGCGATGAAAAATGTTTATTTCATCCTCATTGAAAATATGGCTATTGAAAAATTTTCTTCCATTTATTTCAAATGATTGTACAATTGCATAGACTTTATAGAAAAGGTGCAAAGGAAAGATGAGACAATTTTATGTACTTCCCGTTACTCTAGGCAAGAAGCCATAATTGAGACATTTAAACAAATAAACACTTCCTGTTTACAAAAAGCAGGCTTGTTCCCTATTTTCCCAATGGCTACGTTTCTTAGATCACTTCATTTTCTGATACTTCTCTATGTTTCAGTATTCCCTTGGCCTTTGCTCAAGATGAAAACCAATTCATCTACAATGGCTTCCAGCAAGCCAAGCTGCAGCTTGATGGAATCGCAGTTATCCACAGCAATGGTCTATTGCAGCTAACCAACCTTTCATACCAAGAACTTGGCCATGCTTTCTACCAATTCCTCTAAAGTTTAACACAACTTCATCCACTTCAACTTCATCTCTTTCATTTTCTACCAACTTTGTGTTTGCCATGGTTCCCCAAGTGAAAAATCTTGGTGGTCACGGCATAACCTTCATCATCAGTCCCTCAAGGGACTTCACCCATGCTGCAGCAAATCAGTATATGGGTCTTTTCAATTCTTCAAATAACGGCCTTCCTGCAAATCACATCTTGGCCATTGAGCTTGATACTACCGAGAACCCTGAATTTGAAGATATTGATAAAAACCATGTGGGAATCGATGTCAACGGCTTGACATCAGTTGATTCAGCTCCTGCAATGTATTTTTCTGATAAAGAAGGGAAGAATATAAGCTTGGAGCTCACGAGTGGGGATCCAATGCATCTTTGGATAGAATATGATGAAGCAGAGAAGTTATTGAATGTCACGCTAGCCCCAACTGCAATCCCAAAACCAAACAGGCCTCTATTGTCAACATCCATTGATCTGTCTCAAATTCTCTTGGAATCCATGTATGTTGGTTTCTCTTCAGCCACAGGTGCACTTGCAAGTGATCACTATATTCTTGGATGGTGCTTTAATGAAAGTGGACCAGCGCAAAGCATCGATGTTTCAAGCCTTCCTCCACTTCCCCGACAGGGGAAAAGAGCGAAACCAAGTCCAATGATCGTGACTTCTATCATAGTAGTAGCACTTGTGCTGATACTTGTCGCTGGAGCTGCTTACATTTTGAGGAGGAAAAAATATGAAGAAATACGAGAAGATTGGGAAGAGGAGTATGGCCCCCACAGGTTCAGCTACAAGAATCTTTACAAAGCAACCAAAGGTTTCAAAGACACGGAGCTTCTAGGAGAAGGAGGTTTTGGAAAGGTTTACAGAGGAATACTTCTTTCGTCTAATGTACAAATTGCAGTGAAGAGAGTCTCCCATAATTCCAAACAAGGGATGAAGGAATTTGTGGCTGAGATCGTTAGCATGGGAAGATTGAGGCATAGAAACTTGGTGCAGCTCCTTGGCTATTGCCGACGATGGGGAGAACTCCTCTTGGTGTATGATTATATGCCCAACGGAAGCCTTGACAAGTTCTTGTATAGCCCTAAAAAACCAAATCTTAACTGGGTTCAACGATTTAGAATCATCAAAGGAGTAGCATCTAGCCTTTTTTACCTCCATGAGGAGTGGGAGCAGGTTGTTTTACACCGAGATGTAAAAGCAAGCAATGTTCTATTGGATGCTGAATTAAATGGAAGGCTAGGAGACTTTGGCCTTGCCAAATTATACGACCATGGCAGCAATCCTCAAACCACCCATGTGGTAGGGACTGTGGGTTATTTGGCTCCAGAGCTTACTAGAACGGGAAGGGCAACCACTTGCAGTGATGTGTTTGCTTTTGGGGCTTTCATGCTTGAAGTGGCTTGTGGAAGGAGGCCGATAGAGGTACCAGCCCTAGGACAGCCTGAACAGATGATTTTGGTTGATTGGGTCTCTGAGTGCTGGAGAAGAGGAGCTATCATTGACGCTAGCGATTTTAGATTGGGAGGTAATTATGTGGTGGAGGAAATGGTATTAGTTTTGAAACTAGGCCTGCTTTGCTCATATGCAATACCAGCTGCAAGGCCTAGCATGAAGCAAGTGATGCAATTCTTGGATGGTGATGCTAATCTGCCGGAATTACCACATGACAGTGTTTTTGGTGCATTTTCTAGTGATGAATCATCTGATTTCAAGTCATTTCCTTTTACCCTGGCTTCTGCTCCTTCCATGTGTAGCACTGATTCAATCCTGAAAAGTGGTCGTTGAATCGGCCGGATGTCTCATGCTACGGGTAAATTAGGTCTTGGATCTATGCTTGGAATTAAATCTGGACATTGAAAAAACTATTGTATATGTGCTGTAGTTTTCTAGAAGCACCTAATATGTAATGCATATGATGTGAATAATTTCTTTCACTGAATCTAGTATTTGAAAATGGTATTGGGTTGTAGTCTACCTAAGCTTTACATTGTACAATAAAATCAATTCACTTGTTGCAAGCTTTATAGATCGTTATTTGAGTAGTTTTATCAGAAACCAGATTCAGTTGCTCATCAAGTTTTAGTAATCTGTAGAGGATTTTTCTTTTTTTTTTTGGAAAAAGAAAACTACTAATTACAATATCTAGTTTACTACAAGAAATAAGGGCACATACAATCTACATCAAGAATAACAGAGATATAGGTGGATTGCCCCCCACCCCCAACCACCCCTCTATTTTTTTTTTTTTAATTTAAATTTTATTGGAATTTGCTTTATTTTTAAAGAGAAAATTATTTTGATTTATATATATATGGTAAAAATTATTATTTTTTATAATTTTTTAAAGGGTAGTGACATGTAATAGTGAAAATATCACCTTCTAGAAGGTGATGTGCATTGTTCACACGTCAAAATGTCGCGTTTTCTCTACATTTTCACTATTTAAATGTCATTAATTCGGATTCCAGTTTATGTAATTAGTCTCCAAGCGATAGCTCAATCGTTTGTGGACTATGCCTCATAAAGCGAAGGTCACTAGTTTAAATCATCCCTCCTACTTTTCTTGTGTAACATGCTTGAAGGCATACCTACGGTTCCTATCATTTAAGCCTCTCATGCGACTTCAACAAATCGGTGCTACTATAGCTATGTGACTATGTCCGGATTGAACAGTTACAAGTTGGTCTTTCCCATCCATCTATTTAATATATATATAAAGGGCTTAGATTCAATTCTAGAGTTCTAAATTCTCATCATCCCTTTAAAGGAATAATCAGAGTTTATAGCTACCATTAATTATGTTGGATCGGATCTTTGATCATCTCATCAATAAATGAATTGATGTTTCATGAGGAAAGCCAAATCCTTTTATAGCATTAAGAGCCATCCAAGTGAGTAAAATGACATTATTGCACATCAACAAATTAGTTTGTAATTAACTGCAAGCTAAATGATAAACATATATTCTTTCTTTTTTTTTTGACATGTCCGCACAAGAAGAGAGAGGCATTCGAACTAGTGACCTCCGCTTTATTAGACGTGGTCTAACCGATTGAGCTACCTCTTAGGAACTGTTTGCTTAACTTTTCTAGTTCTTTTTTTTTTTCTAAGAGAAAGAGGGAAGGGCTACAGGAGGATCTTTCCCATTCCTGATCCGAATGGAAGAAAGAATGGGAGATCCTTTGAGAATGCTTCCAAAAACATGATTGGAAGCGGCCCATTGAAGCTAAAGCATGTGCACAAAAATTTGCACATCTAGACACCTTCGAAGCAGACCAGCTTTGAAGGGAGGAAAGAGCCAAGATAATGTCAGAAATACAATGAGCAAAACACCAAGAAGAAAATAAGAGGGGACTATTAATAGCCAACACAACAAGAAGAGCATCACCCTCCAACAAAAGATGCTCACAAGGAAAAAAAACAAAGCGAACGCCAAGTGAGCAGTAGCTTCCTTGATGCATCCGTGGAGACCAACTTCTGAGAAGCTGCAGCAATGATATTACCAGAATCATCACTGAGAACAGCGCTGCCACCGCAAAGGACTGGGGAACCGCCACATCAAAATTCGCCTTAAACCATCCCCTTGCTAGGAGGAGCCCACAGAGAAGGAAGGATACCATCCTTCCAAGCAGCAACATGAGAGTTTAAAGATCTGGAGACTTGAAAAAAGGCTTGATTTGCAGAAAAAACAGTGCCTTCATGGACTAAGAGATTTCTAGCCTCCAAATGAAGTCCAAAACAAGAGAAGCAAATAGCTGAAATTTTCTCACCTCATTTCTAGCAACACCCAAAACCACAACAGGGGAAAGAAGAGCAAAAATCCACTCAGAAATAGGCCTGGAGCCAAACCTTCCAAGAACATTCGGCCATGAGGAAAGAGACCACAAAGAAGTGGCTAAATCACACTCCAAGAATATGTGGGAAAGGGTTTCAGTCGAACCATTGCAAAAGGGACAAACCCACGCATTTGGCTCATTGGAGACTACAAACCTGCCAATATTAGCTCTAGAAGGGAGAATATCCCATGCCACTTTCCAAAGGAGGTGCTTCAGTCTAGCTTGCATTTTGAGCCCCCATAGAATAACCCAAGCCTCTGAGGAAAGGGAGCTTGCCTACCACCCACCCTGATTTCCAGCTCATGAGCTGACTTTACTGAAAAAAGACCTGAAGAAGCCGGAGCCCAAATCCATTTATCAAAAGAAGGGCAAATTGGCAAGTGAATACTTAGAATGCAATTAACAGAAATGGGATCAAATAAATCTTCCAACAGACTTTTGTTCCAAACTCTTTCCCTTGAGAATAAGATCCTCCACAAAGAAATTAGGGAGCTCCACCAAATTGGCATTAGGAGCAGCCTAAAATTCACCATAGAAGGAATCCATGGAGACTTCCACACATCAACCAAACGCCCATTCGAAATAGAAATACAAGCCCCCTTCTCCACCACTTTCCTATTTTTCAGCAACCCTTTCCAGAGCCAAGAGGATTGAGGATTGGGGGGGGCCTCCAAAAAAGATACACCATTCTTGAGGTATTTACCCCTAAGAGAGTCAACCCATAGCAGCGGCTGGTTGGAAACCAATTTCCAACCCAATCTCGCAAACAAGGCATTGTTGAGAGAAGCCATAGACCGGATACCCAGGCCACCCAAAGATTTTGGTTTACAAATGCTATCCCAAGAGAGAAGAGATAGACAATGCTTTTTATCTTGGGGAAAACCCACCAAAACTTTCTAAGCCCTGCATTGATTGAAGAACACAAATTCTTGGGAAGATGAAACAAGGACATAACATAAGTAGGAATCGCATTAGCCACTGATTTCACCAAAGTAGTATGAGCTGCTTGAGACAAAAGCCTAGCTTTCCAACCAGTAATTTTGGCAAAAATTCTATCTTTTATCTCCATAAAAGAGGTTTTCTTACTACTATGTAAAAAAAGGAATCCCCAAATACTTAGCACGAGTTGGAATTGGAGCTAAATTGAGCACCCCATTAACAGCTGCTTTGATGCTGTCTCGGCAATTCTTGCTGAAGAAGATGGCTGATTTGCTCATATTAATGCGCTGGCCTGACCAAGCAAAATATGTAGAAAGACAATTGAGGATAACCCCTGCTTCAGACGCTCTAGCCTTGGAGAAGATGAGCACATCATCTGCAAACAGCAGATGAGAAATGGAAGGGCAAGAACGAGCCATTTTAATGCCATGCAGCAGCCCCAAATTCTCCTCTTTAGCAATAAGCCTAGACAAAACCTCTAACCCAAGAATAAAAAGGAAGGGAGACAAGGGGTCCCTTTGTCTCAATCCATGGGTCGGAAAAAACTTGCCATAAGGAGCTCCATCCAGCAAAATGGAGAAAGAGGAGGTAGTAATGCACTGCCTAATCCAATGGACCCAAGTAGGATGAAAACCCAACAACTCTAAAATCTTCAATAAAAATTCCCACTCCATAGAGTCAAAGGCCTTCTCCATATCAAGTTTTAAAGCCATACAACCTCCATTACCCTTTTTTTGCTTCATAGAGTGAAAAACCTCATAAGCTAGAATGGTGTTGTCATGGATAGATCTCCCCTTGAGAAAAGCCAACTGGGCAGGGGAAATAATATTTTGCAAAATAGGCTTGAATCTATTTGACAAAATTTTGGAAATAATCTTGTAATTGAAGTTGGTCAAACTAATAGGCCTAAAGTGATGCACAAGATTGGGGTTATCTCTTTTAGGGATCAAGGCAATGTTGGTATGGTTGAATTCTTTCAGCATATAACCACCCCTAAAAAAAGACTGAACAGAAGATATCACACTGTTCTTAACAATCGGCCAATAAGTCTTATAAAAGAGACCTGTCATACCATCCGGCCCAGGGGCCTTGTTCAAGCCAAGAGAAAGAGATGGCCAAAAAGATTTCCTTTTCCTTCGGAATCAAGCAAAGAGCATCGTTCTCATCCACAGAAACCACATTATCCAATAAATCATTCAGCCTACTGTCTAAAGTGGGGTTAGAAGTAGAAAAAAGAGAGCTGAAATGCTGCACCAAAAAGGCGCCAATATTATCTCTGCCAATCAAAGTAGCACATTCTGAAGATTTTAAACAAGAAATAGAATTATACCTTCTCCTTGACATTGTGGAGGCGTGAAAAAATTTAGTGTTTAAATCTGTGTAGGTAAGCCATAATTCTCTGGACTTCTGCTTCCAAAGAACCTCCTCCCGCAGAAGTTGTTCTTGCAAGGCTTCTTGCAGCACTGATTCCCTAACGGCATTCACAGCTGAGTGCGGGGAACACTGAATGGCACTGATATCAAACATCAATGATTTAATCTTGGCCTGAATAAAACCAAAGTGCTGCTGATTCCAAACTTTCAAGGCCCCTTTTGTATTCTTCCACTTCCTGCTCAAGGAAAAAGCCAGGAGCCATCAACCTCAGCCAACCAGGCTTGAGCAACCACACCATGGCTAGACTTATCCCTAGTCCAAAAAGCCTCAAAACGGAAAGGCTTAGGGATATTCTGGTAGGAACCAGACGTAGATAAAAGGAGAGGGCAGTGGTCAGATTGAGTAGCCGGGATATGGTTAATAAGAGAATTAGGAAAAAGATGGACCCAATTCTGATTAGCCATACCCCTGTCTAACCTTTCCCTGATATTGAACCTTCCTTCCCTCCGATTGTTCCAGGTAAATCTATTACCAACAAAGCCTAAATCCACCAAAGCATTATAATGCACAAAATCCACAAATTCCTCATGCCCGGAATTGCCAAAACCACGGCCACCACTCTTCTCAGAAGAGGACAAAATAGAGTTGAAATCACCCATCACCAACCAGGCACCTCCAAAAGAATTACCCAAATCTGATAAATAGGACCAAAAATCAGAACGCCTCTGCCTTGGTATGAGGGGCATAAACACCAGAGAACAACCAAGGATGTTGAGGAGGATCCGAGTAAACTAGACAAGAGATACAGTGCTTATCGAGTCTAACCGGTTCTACCTCCACACCAAACTTCCAAGCCAAAAAGAGACCACCTTGAAGGCCAATAGGGGGAACCTCCAACCAGTCTGAAAAACCCAAACCAACCAGGGAGTGCATAAAACAAGAAGCATGAACTTTAGTTTCAAAAAGAAAGATGAGATCAGGACAGAAGAGAACGGATGGAGGCTCGAAGAGCTCGAATTGTCAGGCCACGAGCCAGACCCCGACAATTCCAAGCTAAGATTTTCATTGAGGCGGTGGGGGCAGGTTAAAGCCCGCCACCCCGGCTGCCAAGGAAACATTTTGAGAAGAAGAGAAGACCTCATTCTCTGCTGAGGTAGAAGATGGAATAACAGCATTTAGCTTAGGTTTTTTGGAATGGGTTGAATTAGTGTATGGGTGAAACCTTTTTCTGGGCTGGGCGGAAAAGGAAAGACGCAGGGGCTTAGGTGAAGAGTGATGAGTATAGGAGAGGCAACAATACACGTGGAAATAGCGGAAGTAGTAGAGCTGGAGTTGACCTGGTTGGTAGAATTGGAACTAGACTGATTTAGATCCAAAGAGGAGTTGGAAAAAACTGTAAGGCCCAGAGAAGGACCACTAGACGAGTAATGCTTGGGGAAAGGAGACCACAAAGTGTCTGGAAGTTGAATTTTGAGGGAACTAAGCTTCTCGATATTGGTGAGAATTAAAGAGGCGTTATGGGTATAGGGCTGCAACTTGCCAGGCAAGGATTGTTCAATTAATGCACTACCCTTTGGAACGGGGCTCCAAGAGAGGTGACTAGTACGGCTGGAGGGAATAGTATGCGACGTGCAAGGTTGAGACATGCATGAAACAAGAGACTGACCTGGGGGATTGGACTGAGTTAACTCAACACCATGACTAGCAGATGCTGGATTTTTATCTAGAGCACCAGGAGAAACCACCGAAGCTAGCTATCTTCTGGGCTTGATGAGATGCACAATCCGAGAAGTGTTCGGAGGCCTAGCTTTCAGAATATCACCGTATCTACCATGATCAGGAGGACGAGGTTCCACTGGGTAGGAGTAAGAGAGATGCCCTATTCTTCCACACGTATAACAATAATCAGAGAGCCTCTCATACATGTACTGCACCCAAATAGGGGAACTAGGAGGTCTATGGTGTGTAAAACCCGGAACAAGGGGCTTCAGAAGATCTAACATAACCTTGAACCTTAAAAAACTTTTCCTGGTTGGCTTCAAATTATCTGCATTATCCACCACCAGCAGATCCCCCAAACTTGCACCAATGTTTTCAGCATTCTTCACCGTCATCAACTCTAGAGGGAGGTTATGGACCTGAACCCAAAAAGGAGCTTTTGTAAAGTCCAGATCTTCAATGGCCTCCGACTTGGACCATCTCCTCAGAAATAAGGGAGAACCCTTAATATTCCATGGAGAGTTATCCAACACTCTTTCAAGATCTTCTAAAACTTCAAACGAAAATACTATAAGATTGTCTTCTCTATCTTCAGTGATAAGGGACTTCACAAAATTCCAAGCTTGCAACAAGTTGTTTTTGATAATCACTTTAGATAAAGGATGGGAAGATAGGATCTTTCCTACCAGGGTGAAGGAGGGGTTCTCGTCCACTGTTGAATCGGAAACAACAGCAGAGAATAAAGGAGGAGGGTTATCGACCCAACCCAAAGCAGCAGTTTGATTGACAAGAGCATCGATCTCAGAAGGAGAATTCTCAGACGCCATGAACAAGCCAACAGGGAAAAGAAAACAGAGGAAAAGGGAAACAGAGTTTCAGAAGTACTCTACGAGAGAGCGGAGTTTACTCTACGAGAGAGCAGAAGATTTTTTTCCATGAAAACTTTTCTAGTTCGAAGGTGAAGAGTGATGTGATTCTATGATTCTTACTCTATGTATGAAGTAGTGATTGTACTTGGTCACATATATGAAATCGTGCTTTTTTCCCTTTGACACATATCGTGACTTCTGACCATGATCTCTTTGTCTCATCTTATGTGACTCTATGGTTCTTACTTTATATATGAAGCAGTGATTGTACTTGGTCACATATATGAAATCGTGTTTTTTTCCCTTTGACACATACGTGACTTCTGGCTATGTTCTCTTGGTCTCATCGTGTTGTCTTTTTTGATACTAGAAAAAATTATTTTTTTTGATAAGTGCTAGTAAAAAATTATTTAATAGAAGCTGGGAATGTGCATATCAATTTCTTTTATTCCTCGTTTCTTATGAGCACAATTACTCAAGAAAGCTTCTTGCTTTCAAACCTTAGGCCCATGGCATGGAATATTGAGGTTCTATAACTTATTGGTGCAAGGCCAACCATGTATTGGGCTCCTGTCAATTTATTAATTGAAACTGTACGGCAACTTTAGACCACTTGATTTGAGAATTTTCTGTCGTATTATTCAGGAATAGACCACTTGATTTGAGAATTTTCTATGCATTATTTCCTGAATAGCTTGTCATTGGCTAATTATCTTGCTAGAATCAGATGACCTAAGATCGTTGTTTTTTTTTTTTTAAGCAAGCCAAGTTATAATAGATTGAGTGTTTATTAGGGAACTCTTACTCTGTTCCAAGTTTTTATAATTACATTAAAGATTTGCAATTATACTTGCGTAGACTTCTATTTTCATTTGTATATATTTGAATGCAGATTTAACTTAAAATCATAACTATATCTGCATCGCCTTACTCTGTAGAATCTTTCTTTCATGCCTTGCAGTACAATTTCCCTAAACGAGGATGGTAGAGTTGTCTCTGAGGAAGATGGAGGAAAGCCGAAAAAGGAGCCTATTAATAGAGAGAAGAGGAAGCTCACGCAGAAAAGCATTCCTTTCTCACTAACACGCATACTTCACAAGAACTATATCTTGGCAGACCCTACTGCAGAGGAAGAGTCCGTCATGGAAACTCTTGTTACTGTGGTTTTGGATTCATCAAGTCCACTCATTTTTCTTTATAAGCCAGGCGGACCAGTTCTTGCTAATACATCATTATCCAGGTAAGTTTTTCACCCTTGAAACACACCCTTAAAGGATTCATTAAAAGTGCCAATTTGTTGATCAATTTAGTATGTTCCAACCCTTTTGCATTACAATCTACTTTGTTGAACCATGATCATTGGAGAGGTATTTTATATTTGATTGAGGGCTCGTGGTCATAATATATCAGAGACTATGGCTGCATTTGTTTAAGTGTAAAATGTTTTTCAGAAACACTTTGCCCATTTTGCGGTATTTGGTGTGAATAGAAAATGCTGATAAAACCAACTTCGGGCTATTCATAATATACCAAGAGATAGATGGACTTTTTATCAAAGTCGTGCTTTATTTACCCTTACGAATAAAAAGATGCTACTCAATTTCTCTAAAGATGCAAAGAACAAATCTACCACATATCCAACCAAGATTGATTATCGACACTACTCTTCAAAACCTTTTTTATAAGAGTAAACAATGTCACTACAGAAACCAGGAATAAACAAATAGAGATGCAGAACAAAATTACTCACCAACTGCACTAATCAATATGAAATTCCCCTCAAAAATAAATATCAAAGCTAGTCAACCTCCATACCAGAATTGGCTTCATCTAAAATCTTCTGTAGTTCCCTCACTCTTTGCCTTGTCAGTGCAATGGAATCCTAAAACCACAGAAACCCGTCATCATCAGCATTCAGCTTATAACTTTCTTTGTGTTTCCATAGGCCATTGTTTAATGTGCCTTGGGAAGCCAAATTTATGTACAACATACAATTTGTGCAAGATGACTTTCTACTTATTGGAAAGAATGAATCCTCTAGACAAAGTAAAGAGTATTACAGGGCTTCAGGTAAAACACCCAGCCTATATATATCCTGATATATGTTTCTCGGCAAAATCATGCACAGATTGGATATAACAGTCTATCTGATCAATGGCAAATTGTTTCTGCTGAGTTAATAAAAGTATTTTCCCCATCCATTTCAAAATTTCAGGTCCCTTTCTACACAAAGTTCTAGTAATTCAAAGCTTTCAAGACACTATTGAGTTTTGGATTCCAATTTGATTCCATGAAAGTACAGGAATAGATGTCAAATTTAAAACTGTGTTTGTTTTGAGTGAATGTTTTCAGTTAAAAATATTTTATGGGACAATTAGTTCCATTGATTGAGATCCTGAAAATAACATCGAAAATATTTTCAGGAGTTTGGTTGATACCAAAAATATTATTCCACTGCAGCTGGAAACCAGCTAGAAACCACCCATAACTGTCAGACACAGCCATATGCTGCCATCAGCACTTAAAAAAAAAAATGTCACATGGCATCTTTGTTCTCAATGAAATAAAGTACAGAAAATTGAACATTTGTATCCCCCACATCTATTAAAGAACCCCCCAACAGAGGGGGGATGGCAACGGGGTGGGGGGGGCTTCAGTGAATAGCCTGAAATTGGTTTTATCAGCATTTTCTGTTCACACCAAATACCGCAAAATGGGCAAAGTGTTTTCTGAAAAACATTTGACACTTAAACAAATGCAGCCATAGTCTTAGATATATTATGACCACGAGCCCCCAATCAAATATAAATATCGCTCCAATTATCATAGTTCAACAAAGTAGATTGTAATGCAACAGGGTTGGAACATACTAAATTGATCAACATATTGGCACTTTTAATGGATTCTTTAAGAGTGTGTTTCAAGGGTGAAAAACTTACTTGGATAATAGATGTATTAGCAAGAACCGGTCCACCTGGCTTATAAAGAGAAATGAGCTGACTTGATGAATCCAAAACCACAGTAACAAGAGTTTCCATGATGGACTCTTCCTCTGCAGTAGGGTCTACCAAGATATAGTTCTTGTGAAGTATGCATGTCAGCGAGAAAGGAATGCTTTTCAACGTGAGCTTCCTCTTCTCTCTATTAACAGGCTCCTTTTCCAGCTTACCTCCATCTTCCTCAGACACAACAACAACTCTACCATCCTCGTTTAGGGAAACTGCAGGGAATTGTACTGCAAGGCATGGAAGATTCTATAGAGTAAGGCGATGCAAATATAGTTAATGATTTTAAGTTAAATCTGCATTCAAATATATACAAATGAAAATAGAAGTCTACGCAAGTAAATTGCAAATCTTTAATGTAATTATAGAAACTTGGAACAGAGTAAAAGTTCCCTAATAAACACTCAATCTATTATAACTTGGCTTGCTTAAAAAAAAACAACAACAATCTTAGGCCATCTGATTCTAGCAAGATAATTAGCCAATGACAAGCTATTCAGGAAATAATGCGACAGAAAATTCTCAAATCAAGTGGTCTAAAGTTGCCGCACAGTTTCAACTAATAAATTGACAGGAGCCCAATACATGGTTGGCCTTGCACCAATAAGTTATAGAACCTCAATATCCCATGCCATGGGCCTGAGGTTTGAAAGCAAGAAGCTTTCTTGAGTAATTGTGCTCATAAGAAACGAGGAATAAAAGAAATTGATATGCATATTCCCAGATTCTATTAAATAATTTTTTACTAGTATCAAAAAAGACAAAACATGATGAGACCAAGAGAACATGGCCAGAAGTCACGTATGTGTCAAAGGGAAAAAAGCACGATTTCATATATGTGATTAAGTACAATCAATACCTCATATATAAAGTAAGAACCATAGAATCACATCAGATGAGACCAAGAGGACATGGTCAGAAGTCATGTATGCGTCAAATGGAAAAAAGCACGATTTCATATATGTGACCAAGTACAATCACTACTTCATACATAGAGTAAGAATCATAGAGTCACATCACTCTTCACCATTGAACCAGAAAAGTTAAGCAAACAGTATATATTGTTGGGTTGGGTTGTGGGCAAGTGAAATTTCTAGGCTGTTGCTGTTAGCCATGCTGCAAGCATTTGAATGAACCATACACAATGCCAAATGAGAAAGCAAGCAACTCTTACAATGAGACAGAGCAGAAACAGCTGAAAGTAACGCAGCATCAAAGAGAGCACCATCAGCGTCCAAACAGTATATGTCCTGCAACATATAAGTTTGAGTATTTCTTTATAATCCAGTTCAGAAAATTGACCATTACAATTCACAATGTCCGAAAGAACATGTTCAAAGCACCAAAAGGAAGATTTTCTAAATTTGTAAGGATAAATATGGAGATGCAGGCAACAACGCCATTACCAAGTATGCCATCCAAGCAGCTTTTCCACTGACCAAGGATAACTCTTTCAAATCAACCATACCAGAGCTGCAACAGCATATATAACTAGTCATTACAGAACAGTTACACCTAGCCGGTAATAAAAGTGGAATAGAATTAAGTAACATTAAATGAGATCATTGACAATCATAGAAGTGCTGATCAAGCCAACAAAAAGAGGCACAACAAGTGCAAAGGACAGAACGAGGAAGCACCAAAGATAAAAGTTACTGAGATGAGCTTATAAATGTAATTTGATAACAACTTCAATTGCTTTCGAATCCTATTCTAAAGAATAATTTCATTGGACACCATAAATGTATCCTAAATGACTCACTTACCTGCCAGATGTTAACACATAATGCCCTTAACAAATACCAAATAATCATTTTAACGAGTTGTGGCATCCTGCGTCCCCATAGGACTAATTAAGGACTTTGTCATCAACTTTGTCGGGGGGTTGAAACTTCTTAGCACCTCTAATAGGCCATACTAAACACCAATCAACAAACTCATTTCGGAAAAGAGAATTTAACCAGCTGCAAGTAGCTAGAGAATATAATTACGTGCCTTGAAATAGTGTCAGATAATTGCTTTGATACTACTGGTGCTGCCTCAGCTGGCCTGCCAGGCCTAACAATTGGAGAACAAATTGGAGGCATGTGGAAATCAATAGCTGAAAATAACAAAGATATACATATTGGCATCCCATGTATAAAAGTGAAAAAAATGCAAGATAAATAAGTAAAAGAACATATGCAGTTAGCAATACAATACTGCAATAGTCAACCTATGCAGCCCTCATCTGGTGACTCCATGGAAGGAGTCATGACTTCCATTTTAATAGCAGCCAACATTGTCTGTCCAAGGAACAAAAAGCCAGTACTTGAGTTAGAAAACAAATAAAATCATTGATATACGAAAATAAGCTTAGCCACCCCAGGCCACACATGTTGAGAGAAAGACACTTACAGTTGAACCAATCTTTGCCAATGCTGACCCATCAGCAGATGCAACAGCCCCTTTAATTAAAAATAAATAAAAAAGATTCACCATTTCAGTTTGAGTAGCAACCCCATTAAAATTCATATAAGAGATTGTCAATAAATGGGTACAAGCTTTAACTAACCAAGGGCTATGGTTGTATCTCTAGCTCTTCCAAGTGGCCTACCATCAGGCCGGATAGATTCAGAGAGATGACGCTCATAAAAACGAAGAGGGAAGAGGCGTCTGAAAGCATCAACCTCCACTTCTGATGACAAATCTCCGGAAGCATCTGGCAATCCCATTCTCTAATTACCCTCAGCTTTCAAAGTTGTGTCTCTGGTTGTGCGTGTAAGTCCCTCACTCACTTGAACGCTGGCGGTCTGAACGTGAGCAACGCCGTGTGATGTGTGGGGGCGTTTGAATGACTTTCTCCTCTTATTTTGGTTAAAGAAAGTTGGATGTTTGGCTACACCTGTTAGGTGTCTTTTTGTGAGAATAGTATATTCTCTCATTCTGGTTTCGGAATAGCATATACTTTATGTTTAGTATCTACGAGCTAGAAACCCATGTATTGCTCAGGTGTGTTTTTAAAAATGATAGAATGAAATAATAATAATTAGTAAATACATAAATGACAAGAAGAAGAAGAAAAAAAAAAAAAAAAGGAATGTCAAAGTAAGTCAGGGAAAAAATCTAGCGATGGGAGTATGGCCAGAACATAAATAAAACCAGATACCAAAATTCTATTCAAAAATGAGAAATCAGTTAAATTAAAAAAATTAAAGAAACCGAAAGTTGGGAATGATTATAGAAACTCATATAAAGATTAAAAATATAAGATTTCTGAATTTCTAAATAATCATAATGAAAAGTTTCTTACCAATTAGAACCTTTCCCAAAACAACCTATTCCAACAGAGACAGAAAATAAATTTTTGGTGAAAGTAAATTGGGAACTGTTGGTGTGGTTTCACTTTCAATTTTAATTTTTTTTCTACAACATGATTAAAGAAAAAGAAATTAATATTATCTTCAAAAATCAAAGCAACGAAGAAGAAAAATCAATTCCTATTCTTTCCTACTACGTATCAAGCCTCAGGACCAAATAAGAAAATTAAAATAATCAACATCCAACCACCTCTTAATATTAATTTAGATATTAATTATATCAACAAAAACAGATTCGCATTGATACCCTAATTCATCTGCGTGCTCTGTCAACCAAACTTCATTGACAAACACCATTAATAACCCCAAGAGTTGTTCCACATTCCACAATATCACGTAACTTTGATGCAAGAAATATAACAGAGAGACAGATAAAACCTGTGCGTTTCGTCGTCAGTGGGAGAGAGGGAAGATGGATTTTGATAGTGGGCTGGGGTTTTGAAATTTGGGGATTTTGACGGTGGGTAGCTCGTCGCCTGAGATGTGGGTGGCTCGTCGTTTGCGGTGCTTGGCGTTCGTGGTCTTTGGTGGTCTGCCGTCGGTGAGGGGAGAGGGAAGAGGAAAGAGAGAGATTTGTCTGAAAATGTGGGAAGAGAGTGTTGTTTTCAACCTGGGAAGAGAGGAGGAGAGAGTCACGAGTTTCTAACCTTAAAAAAATTCACGTGAATGGGGGGTTTGGTGTTACGGTAAAAATAATAATAATAAATTTTTTAAAAAAAATTAGGGTTTATTAGAGTCTATATAGTATATACTTTCAACACAAGTCATAGGGTGAATAGATTAAACCAGTTATCGATTACCAAAATTAATCGAATCGATATTAACGGTAACTGATAGTTATTGCTCGATAATCGATTAAAAAATTTATACCAATAAGCTTATCGGTCGGTTAATAATTTATTATCAGTTAACTGATATAACCAATAAGTATTTTGTGTGAACATGTCCAAAAAAAAAATAGTTGAAACCAAAACAATGTAGTTTTGGTTGAAGCCAAAACCATGTCATTTTTTTTTTTTTGACATGTCTACATAAGAGGGGAGGGATTCAAATTAGTGACATCTCGATTTAAGGCGATCACCAAATTGCTACCTCTTAGGGACAAAACCATGTCGTTTTGATTCCCCTAACCCTAAAAGCCTAAAATTAGATAAAGAAAGAGACAGAGACAATTTGAAAACCTTTTGTTTTATTTATTAAGACAATTCAATGGATTACAAATAAAACCCCTATGTTTGAAAATTGCATAATTTTGTCCCAAGAGGTAACTCAATCGGCTAGGACCAACCTAATGAAGCGAGGGTTATTAGTTCGAATCTCTCCTCCCCCCTCTTATGCGAACATATCAAAAAAAAAAAAAATTGCATTGTTTTTCCCCCTTCCTTTATTACCTCCTTGCCTATATTTGCATGCACGTGGGAGGTACTCACGCACCAACTTACCGAATCCCCCAGCTCCAGATCTTTCCTTTGAATTTTCCAGATTCTTCGCAAACTGATTTTCCGTAGCTGCTGTTTAGTCGCTGATTCCTCCCGCTCCACTCCAGCATTAACTTCCTCAAAATATTCTTGCTACCATTAATACCCGAATCTTTCCTTAAAGACAAATTAGTTGCTGGATTTCTCTTAAAAACTTTAATAGAAAAATGAATCAACACACTCCTACCATAATTTTGTGCTCGGCAAATGTTTGAAACAAAAACTTCACCATTACAATGCAATAGGAGTTTGATTACAATCCCTTCAATGTATGGATAAATAGGAGATTCAAATGAAGCCATGTTTAGGACCAATTGAAAAGACTGATACCACAAAATAGAGTTGGTATCATCAATGCAACAACAATACATTCTAGAGCTTGAGGTACAACAAAAAGAATCGTCCATGTAATAGGTTGAAGACGCTTATATTCCTCAATCAACTACCATTTCAGGCTTCAGGCTTGCCTGCAAAGAAAGGTCCTAAAAGAAAAGGAAAAGGAAAGAGAGGAGAAAAACTTGTTAAATCATAATTACAATATACACCTTGGACCCATCTCAAATGAAACAACCCTTCCCAAGCTAAAGTATGTAAATAATTAACCATGAATTTTCTACAAGTGTTAGGCATTTGTGACTAGGAACATAGAAAGTGAAAGAGCTAAGTTGAGAAATTTACTATCAACCTTGGTGCAAACGTATATATAATGGATGTCCTGGTTCTTTCCAAGCACTGCTTCCGATGAGCTTCCATCATCACCCAACGGAAGAGGATCAGTCAGCTTCCATATTGAATGTTCAGAGCTTTCACTAGACACAAGTTTCTCTACATATATGATGACAGTCAGTAAGATTAAGACCATTAGGCCATATCTGATTGTCACTCCATGAAACTAAAGAGGAATTATATTAGATGCCACAAAAACCAAAAAAGATACTTCATTGAAAGGTAGCAATTGATGTAGAAACATCTGACCGAGGTGTAATAAAAATATATAACATGCATAATGCAAGAGAAACCCATTCCAAAGACAAGATTTATAGGTTGAAACAGATTCTGGTACCACAAACTTTTTTTTTTTAATGGCACAAAAATTATATTTCCTCTGCAAAAAGGGAATTGATGAATGCTTGGAGAACCGAGGGGGTTACTGTAATTTTGATTGTTGTATAAATGACAAGCCATACCACTTGAAGCTCCTCTTTCTCCCTTTAATTATATTCTACTTGGAAAACTGAACTTGTCTTAGTGATGGAAAATGTCAATAATGTACCTAAAATGCAGTATCCACTAGTTCAATATCAATGTAACCTTTAGTCACAAGATAGTCCCACATACAGATTAATAACTAGAAAAAGGCAAGAAAATAATGTTTTGTGTAAAAATTAGGGCAGAACAGGTTAAATACTAGAAAAAGACTTTAATCAACCTATCACATGGAGTTTTATTGTCCACAAGCCTGAATCTCTCAACAAACGCAGGCGATAAGTTGGAGCACCATATGTGATCTGCAGCATGCATTAGCAAGACAAGAAAAAATAAATTGCAAAAACATATTGCATCTCAATCGCTGGCATAGCTCAAGCAAATGCATGAAAAGTTCTTAGTCCAAAAAGGGGAACATAAAGAATAAGGAACAGTTACCAAAATATAAACTCCTTTATCCTTGAGGACCCTGTAGTTTGTCATCAACTGCTTCAATAATTGCGAATAGATCAAGAAAATAAAAATGAAAGTGCGAAACAATTATACTGTCTTGTTTAATAGTTTCAGTTTACCTCCAAACTTCCTCAAGCATCTTGCCAGCATTTAGTTGCGAATTATGTCCACACTACGGATAAAAATTTGTGAAAGAAAAATTCATTTGAATAAAGATGAAGTATTCAACCATGCAGCACTCACCAAGAGAGAGTCTAGAGTCCCTGAAACACCATCCGATACATTAAAAACAAAATGCATCAGCAGACGACATGACAAACCATTTACAAAAATAACAAGCAAAGCAATCCAAATGTCAATCAGAATTACTCCCTTAACTAAAAAATAAGGGGTTAATTACCCTCAACTACCACTCAATTGCATATTGCTCCCACGAACTCAACCCCCTCCAACTACCAATTATTGGCCAAAAACTTTTCATTAGCCGAACGCATTAAATCATATGGAAAAATGAACATGTGACATGCATGTTCCAATTTTTAATGTGAAAGAAACAAAATTTACTTCAATACCTCAAGGTTTAAAACTTTTTTTGTAAAATAAAAAAAATAAAAAAACACATCATAAAAGAGTGGTTCCGCTACCCCTAGGGTGGCCGAACCACCCCAACACCTGGTAGGCGGTAGCCGGACAACCCCAAGTGATTTGGGGTGGCTCAGTCATCCCTGAATCACACAAGCCGTCGTCAAACACTCAGCCACCCCCACGTGATTCAAAGTTGGTCGAGAGACACTCCAAAGTGTTTGGAGTGGTTTGACAGCTCTTTTTTTTTCTTTTAAATAAAAAAAATATTATTACTATGTCTTTTAGTTTTTTTTTTATTTTTAGTTTTTATTTATTTTTTATTTGAGGGTGATTTCAAGTAAGAATGAGTACATGCATGTAACACTATTACATTTAAGGCGTTCAGCCAACGGAAGAGTTCTTTTGCCAATGTCGGATAGTTGGAGGGGTTGAGTGTAACAATTGTTATTTCATGGGGTAATGTGTAAATGAGTGTTAGTTGAGGGAATTAAAGTGAAATTAACCTAATTAAAAAAAATAAAAAATAAAAAAGCAAATTACCTTTGTCAATAACGGCATCGAAGGAACCTGTTGGAAAAGCACTCATATCTCGAACATCCATTTTCATATCTGCCTATTTATTAAGGAAGTTGAAGCTCTTCATTGCATAATAAATTTGAAGAAAAAGCATAGAATTGCTTTAAATTTCATACTCATGGTCATATGGGTCTGTATGGCAGAATCAGGATCTTCTAGAATTCACAAGATATTTTATCACATAAAATTTTATAAATTCCAACTATTATTTTTAAATTAAATAGTTGAGATTTAGCTAAATCAGTATTTATTTATATATATATTTAAAAAAATGATAAATATCGAGACATAAATGTTGACAAAAATAATAAATTAATGCTGATGCGACAATTCCATATCTAAATTGTTCTAGATTTTATAAGATAATTCTGCGGTTATTTTTAGCTAAATATTTCATCATCTCAGCATTTAATTCAAGTGTATTCTATTTCTACAGTTGTCAACAAAATTTGTATATAAAAAGGGAGAAAAGATACATGTGAGCTGTGGACGATCAGAGTGTTTCTTCTGCATAGCTTCGATAACTACGGATGAAATGTCAATGCTGATCACCTCCTCATAACCATCATCCACCATTCCTTCGCTGAATGCTGTAATTAAAACAAAGACACTCGGACTCAGTTAAAAATTATTCACTGGTTTTAATTTTCTTGGGCATTGATATTTCACCGTATGATATTGAGAGATCCGGCGGTGATCGGAGGAGGGACAGACCTGAGTTGCCGCATCCGACGACGAGGATGCGATGGTGGCGGTGAGAGCGAGGGAGGTAGAGATTGATGAGCGGAGCCATGGCGGAGTAGCTCTGGTACCAATCAAAGGGTCCTGGCTCGTGGGCGTAGCGCTTGTCCCAGTACCATGCCTCACCGTAAGCTTGCGTAGAACAAGTCCCCATTGTCATCAAGCTGCTTCAGCTCATCGATCAGTTTTTTCAGCATCTAATTTTGGAACCATTTTGCTCTCTTTTTATTTCTTCTTTCACTTGGTTGGTAGGTAGGTACGCCTATTGATTCGGTTGGGCCGGGTTCGGGTTATGCAATTGAAGCCCGGACTCATTTGAGCCCACTTTGTGGGTTTCTTTTTTTTTTTATAATGAGTAAGAATTGAACAATAACAAAGGGACATAGTTTTCCTCTAGCCTATTATATAAAAATGACATGTATCACTTTTTATGTGAAAATAACATGTTTTTTAAATTAGCATGTAATAAAAAAGATTTCAACTTTGTCCTTATAATTAAAAAAAGCATATAATTTTTTATATGTAAAAAACACATATCATTTTTATAGAATACAATTTGAAAAAAATCTATGTATGCAACAAAGAGGAAGTTTCTTTGATAAAAAAAGTTTTAGTCTTTGTGCCAAATATTTATAAGGCTACATCATCTATTTGATGTATTCTCTTTTAATTTTTGTTTACTTAAATTGACGTGATCGTCCTTGGACTTATTATTGAGTTTTCTAGACCTTTTGTTGTCTATTGTAATTTCTTAGTTGATGCACCTGATAAAGAATGCACCCGAAAGCTCTGTTTCTTTTCAGAAACATTCTAGCAAGTTCTATAAGTCCAAAGAATATTACATCTATTCAAAAAGTATTAACCCAAATACTTTTTAAGAATTGACAGCAAACAAGGAGATGGCACTTTGTGGTGAACTTCAATAAGCAGTCAGCAACAGTGATCTCCAATCTGTGCCTTTGCAATTAGTTCAATGTACAATTTCTTAAATTTTAATTATTATTTTTTTCCTAATTAACTAGTTAAAATTTTACCACATCAACAACTCTCCCTTTTAGTAATCCCATGTTAACATATCAATTAACAAAATCCCAATCATTTAATTTAAAAGCGATAATTAGGATCTAACAATTGTGGAGAATTTTGATCCCCTTACTTTGGAACACTTGTTCTCACTCAGTGTTTCCAAAATAATGAGACCCAAGTTTAAACTTGGATCAAGCTCAATTGCTTTTAGCTAATTCAAATTCAATAAATAATCAAAAGGACTAAAATCATAAACCAATTACAAGGTTCTAAAGTTTAACTGCTTTGTCTCAATCCATCGAGACCCTGTTTCACAGCACTCTATGCTTGCCCCCTAGGGCTTTGGATGTGAAAAGGAAAATTCCCATTAGCGTCTTCTTTTTTTTTTTTTGGGGCGCTTTTTTTGCTGTCTGGGAATTGAAGGATCTCTTCTCCAACAAAAAAAAAAAAAACACAACCCAATATTGGATCTATCTCTTCTTTCTTCCACCCTTTCCGGATTTGGAAGGTCCAGCAGTTGATGCGGATGCAGGCTCCTGCTTCTTAGTCCTCCCAGGATGCCGAGGTACCAACTCAGAAACACGGAGCATCAGCTGTTTTCCTACAATATAATCCAAACAATGGTAAGCTCACAAGAGGAAAAGGCAGATTTTTTTCTTCTTTTTTTTTCCTTTCAAAATTGAGCAGACAGCCATTCCAACTAAATAAGTGATATATAGCTACATCCGTGTTTTATTCTTTTCCATGCTTGTAATTACAGAGACAAAATTTCTTTCTTTTAAATTGTTCTCTGACTTTTAAAGAAGATGACAAGATTTAAAAGATGAATCTCACCAGTGAGTTCCCACAAAGTTATCTTCCAAGACAAACATACCATAAATGGGTAGTTCATACAATTAAGCAACGCATGACATCCAAAATGCTAAAACAAATTGCAAAACCAAAGCCCTCCAAAATGAGGTTAACCTGATGTCTCAATATATTCACAGCTGGAAGGACAATTGTGCAGGGCTCAATAGCTACCAAAACTTGTCAACCATTCATGTCCCCACAAATAACTCCATTGACATGACCATTAAAACATGTTAGAAAATATGTTCTACAGCTCACATGTGGGATTGGGAGGGGAAAATAAATGAGGGGTAAACTGATGGAACTATGGCAAGCTTTTGGACAAGAAAGAACAGATTCAATTTGGGAGTTGGAATTGAAGTCACTCCACTTACAAGGACACCTAGGATAGGTTCCCACAAATAAAAGGTATGGAAGACCAAAGGTTACTTAGTAATCAAATGCCTTTTGGTCCCTTTTTTTTATAAGTAATATTATATAGAAAACGCACAGAGGGACGCAACCCTAATACACAGGAAGTATAAAAAAAAAAGGCCTATGAGGGGCTAGAAAAGAGAAGAAGAAAATCAGAGTAAGAAATCACAAGAGGGGCAAGCCAAGCTGCCACCCAAGTGAAGAGGGTAGTGAGAAATAAATGTAAAAGATCCTCCAAGCTTCTTTTGGAATCCTTGAAAAAATTTCTATTCCATTCGGACCATAGACACCACATGATACAAAGTGGGACCATCTTTCAAACCATGGCGCTTCGAGAGCAACCCCCCGACCACCAGCACTGCAAAAGGTTCATAACCCCACTAGGCATAGCCCACACCAAGCCAAAACGCAAGAAAAAAGCGTTCCATAAGAATTGTGCACACTCACAATGAAGAAGCAAATGGTCAATAGACTTCTCATCCTTTTTGCACATACCGCACCTATTAATCAAGACCATATTTTTCTTCCTCAAATTGTCCAGAGTGAGAATCTTGCCAAGAGCAGCCGACCAAACGAAAAAAGCCACCCTCGACAGAGCTTTAGTACGCCATATGTGCCCTTTGGTCATAGAAGATGAATAAATTATGCTCTATCTACGAATAAGGCTAATCTCCACTCCAAGCCAAGAACCATGGAAAACCGGTGGTTGAGATTTGTTAGCAACAAGTTTTTATATTCCCCCTCACTATAAAGAATTAGATAAAACAACAAAAACAGAACTACTGAAAAAGAGGCCAACAAATTTGTCACCCCTTCACAATTCCAATTTAAATAACCGAAAACATTACTCTTTTGAAAAAGAACTTTCTAGAAATTCATCAGTAAACACTCTCCCAAGCCAGCTAATAATGTGGGCAAATCTACGACAACATCAGGAACTTTTTCAAGCACCCATCATGAGATCACAAGCGGACAGCCTACTCACAACTGAACTGGTGTACCACATATAACAAGGACTCCCACAGACTGCATGATTGCTTTCCTTGGCAACAAGTTATATATATCAATTACAAGAAACCTCAACAAGGCAGGGGCCTTTGAACCCAACTCTGCAGAGTAAACCTTAGACCCGTGCACCGCACCATCGAAAGTTTTCCTGCATGGATCAAGGTACATCGCTGGCTTTTACACCAGGAGGTGTGGCCCCAAGGGGGAGTTTGTACCTAGCAAGTCTCAAACTTGGGGTCTAAGGGGTAATACTCCTAAGACCACAAGCTTCAACCACTAGGCCAACCCGCTGGGGATCCAAGTTACATATATTTGAACATAGGTATAGAAGTACGTGTTTTTCAGGGAGAATGCATGCCACAAAAAAATTTGGATCAACCACAAGGCTAAGTTTTCAGAAAGGAAAAAAAAGGATATGATAAACTATTCAAACAAATTGTAGTTTAATGTACTAATTACAGATTTCCATCTCAAATAGGCAGGGTAATTGGCCCTTCCCTGACGAAAGGCAATTGAATCAATAACATATTTTGCCTCTTACTTTAACTGTTGTATAATGGCATTTAAATGACTAATAAAGCTTAAGCTATTGGCAGGCCATGCAAAGATTAGATAACTGCATTGGGACAGCCACTTCTACGAGGACCTTCGTAGAATATAATATATGCATGTCATATTAATCAAATAAAAATTTCTAGTGTTCGGGCAACCATCTAACAATGGTTAATGGAAATCTTTTCACATACATTTTGAGATAAAAACTAGCTCATATACAGTAACCCAATTGAAAAAGAAGAATTTCTTTAAATTTATAGGTCTTTGTTGGAAATCAAAATGCTGTTAAATACTATGACATACACAAATAATCATTCTTTCATAACAGTAAATTTGTTAAAATTCTAACCATTATTTTTAACAAAATGATTCAGATTTTTCTGAACATAATGGCTAGGATTCTAAGAGCTCGAGAAAACGTAGAGGATCCTGATCCATCAATAACAACAAAATAAACAAAATTACCAGATAATAATAACTAGTGAATAAGAAAATTTATCCTTACTGGAAGAAATGGCTGGATTGCACAGAGTCCCATCCTCCCTTTTCAGCAATACCCTCACTCTCCCTCTTTGCATGAAGTCGCGCGGATAAGCCTTATCTAGCTGCCAGCAACACCCTCAAACATTTTCAAGACCCATAAAAAATTACAAAAAACAAAAACAAAAACCCAAAGCATCAACCCGTAGATCCATCAGCAACACTCCCAAACACTTTCGAGACCCATTAACAACATTCAAAAAAATTTGAAAAAGAAAAAACAAGAAGCACCAGTCCATAGAAAAGCGCAAAATGAAATGAACAAAAACAAAAAGCACGAACCTCAATAGCATTAGGAAGCTTGAGATGGGCGCAGCAGTCGGAGATCTCGATGCAAGTGGGATTTTCGCATGCGTTGGTGAGGCTTATCCGCCTCCCTTCCGCCACCGTTTTCTTCGAGTTTATGTAAATTGGGTAGAACACTATCCACCTCTTTATATTCTGTAATTCTCCTCCTCCATCCATGTCTCTGATTCAAAAACCCTAACCAAAACAGGCATAAAATTCACAAATCAAGAACCAAAACTATACAAATACAGTATATAAGACTCGTGATTCAGGCAAATCCAATCTTCCGTGTGTAAGGCGGAAGCCCCCAAAATGGGTGATCAGAAATCGAATCACTATGCGTATCTTGGTAGTCATTACTTTTTGGCCGACTCCTCCCCCAGTTCTATTGATCAGAAGTATCCAGCAGCGCCGCGCCGGTGCAAAATTCTATTATATAGGCCGATTAAGGCTCTCCTTATCCCCTTCCCTTCTCTTCCCCCCTGGCTGTGCGTGTTGGACGGCCAACAACCCGGCGCTTCGCCGGAAACAAGACAGCGTAATACGACGGAACAATTTTATGAAAAGAAACAGGTTACAACGTTTACGCTTCCTGTAAACTCCAAGTAAAATGAAGGTCAGAAGGTAAGGGGATACAAATGGGATCTCCTTTGTTACTATTCACGAGCTTGAAACCCGTGCATTGCTCAGGCGTGCTTTTAAAACTGATAGGAATGAAAATAAAAAATTAAAAAATTAAAAATAATAATAATTAGTGAATACATAAATGAAAAGGAAAAACAAAAAAAAAAAAAAAAGTTTCAAGTAGGAAGTAGGAGGAAAAAAAAAGAAAAAAAAAAAAGGATGTCAAAGTAAGTAAGGGAAAAAATCTAGCACTAGGAGTATGTTAGAACATAAATAAAACTAGATACTAAAATTCTTTTTTTTTATTATTATTTTTTGATATTAGGGAATCTCTCCAAGACAGGGTCCATCAGACCCACCCCTATAAAGTAAACCCAGATTTTGTGTACCACACCTTCGGAAGTTTTCCTACACAGAACTAGTTAAATCTCTGGTATTTCACCCGGAGGTGTAGTCCCAAGAGATTGTTTACACCCATTAGGTATTGAACATTGGACTTTGAAATGAGCAAATCTTAAAGACCAAAGCCTCCACCACTTGAACCAACTCCTTGAGGTTGGATACCAAAATTCTATTCAAAAAAGAGAAATGAGTATGCTGCTCAGAGGATCATCTCCAGTTCATTATGGACCGGAGGGAATCGAGTTCATGGTTGAGGTTTCTTTAAAGAAATTTAAGTACCACAAATGTGCCACGTGTCATTTTAAATATAAAATAATAAAATATTAGTTAATATTTTAAAAAACTAAGAGTGGCCGAACCACCACCGTTGGCTGGACATCTCTAAAGGCCATGGGTGGCTTCGCCCACCCTAGATCGGTCGATCTAGGGTGACCAAAGCCACCCCCAGGGTAGCAGGGTGGTCCAACCACCTCCTATAGGGTGGTTGGCCACTCTTAGGTTTTTAAAAATATTTTTTACTTTTTTATTATTTTAGTTTTATTTATTTTTAAAAATATTAATTACTTTTTTATTATTTGTTAGTAAATTGACACATGGCATATTTGTAGCACTTAGATTTCTTTAAAAAAATCTTAGCCACGAACTAGATACCCTCCAGTTCATTTCTGAATCCCAAATTCTCACTTTCTTTCTGTTTATTTTTCTTTTTTCTTCTCTTGCTTTCTTTTTATATCTTAATATTACTTTGTAAATTTTACACTCAATTTAGAAAAAAAAAAACAAGAGAAAGAGAGTTTCCAATAGCTCTTTCTCGATGAAAAATTATACTACAATTCTTTTATTTTTTTTTCTATCTTTGCTAGAACATTTATTTTCCATTATATTAGTATTGTCATTTTATATGTTTTTTTTTCTTTATTTTTTGTGCTTATGTTCTTCCAATTTTTCTTTTTGTCCCTTATATATTTTTTCTATTTTTTTTTCTTTCTATTTATATTCGATCAATTTTGGAAAAAGACAAGAGACAGAGAGCTTCTATTCGTTGTTTTTTAATGAAAAATTATACATAATTATTTTCTTTCTTTATTTTTTTTTATTTCCAATAACAGCTCTTTTCAATTTTCCAATCGTTGTTTCTCAATAAAAAATTATACTACAATTTTTTTTTTTTTTTTTGGCTAGAATAGTTATTTTCAATTATATTAATATTTTCATTTATTTTTTTGTTTTTCTTAATCTTTATTTCAAGTGCTTATGTTCTTCCATTTATGGTTTTTGACCCTTATTTTTTCTTCTAATTTATATATTATTTTTTATTCAAATGATTACTTTTCTTTTGTAAATTTTACATTGAATTCAAAAAATAATAGTGAAAGAGTTTCTTTTAGAAACTCAATTTTCCAATATATTTCATACTCAAATTTTCAATCGTGTATATATATATATATATATTTCTCTTTGTTTTCCTGTATGTCTAAAAATTAGTTTCTTTTACTTTTATCTATGTGAGGATGGTTAAAAAAAAAAAAAACTTTTATTTTCCATTATATTAGTGTTGTCATTTTATATGTTTTTTTTACCTATATTTTTCTCTATTTTATTTTTTCTTCTTTCACTTTCTATTTATATCAATCAATTTGGGAAAAAGACAAGAGAGGGAGAGTATCTATTAGTTGTTTTTCAATGAAAAATTATACTACAATTATTTTTTTCCTATAATAGTTCTTTTTAATTTTTTAATTGTTATTTCTCAATGAAAAATTATGATACAGTTTTTTTTTCTTTGTTTTGCTAGAATAGTTATTTTCAATTATATTAATTTGTTCGTTTTTTTGTTTTTTTTTTATCTTTATTTCGGTGCTTATGTTCTTCCATTTTTAGTTTTTGACCCTTATTTTTTTTCTAATTTGTATTTTATTTTTTATTCAAGTGATTACTTTAATTTTGTAAAAGTTGCATTGAATTCATAAAATAATAGTGAGAGTTTCTTTTCGTAGAAACTCAATTTTTCTAATATATTTCACTCAATTTTTCAATCGTTAGATTTTATTTTTATTTTTGTCTTTGTTTTCCTGTATGCCTTAAAATTAGTTTCTTTTAATTTTATATGTGTGAAGGATGGTTGAAAAAAAATATATATAGATATATATTTGACAAAACATTTTCTTATATTTGTAGATTTCATTGAAACTGAGAAAAATAAAAAATATACCAAAAAAATAGTTTTCTTTTTATTATATTAGTATTTTTTATTTGTTTATGTTTTTTTTCCTTAATTTCTATATTATTTTTCATTCAAATTTTCTTAATTTTATTTAATACAAGTTACAAATTATCTTTTGTAAATTTAATTGACTTTTGTTGTTCATTTTTGTTTTTAGGTGTTCCAATATTCCGGTTACTGTTTTTTATCTCTTACTTTTTTAAAAGAAAAATTAAACTACCAACATTATTTTGTTTACAAAATTAGAAAATATAACTGTAATAAGATATCAACATGCTCATATATTTTAAAACATTTCTTTATTTTTGTCAATGTAATAGTAAAATTTCTCAAAAAATTGTTTATGAGAAGAAAGTTCAACTCTTGAAAGACAAGTTTACCATAATGGATTGTGTAGTGGAGGAGAAGTGGTATAATTTTTTGAATATAATGATTAATTAATCATTTTTTATAATTGATTAATCTAGGTTTTTTATTTTGAATTTTTTTTCCTTTATATTTCATTTTAAACTACATATATGAGAACAAATAATTAACACATTTCAATTTATAAGAATTAAAATTTATTAGATTTGTGGGTTTGTGCTATTAAGTAAAACTAAGGCTCCGTTTACTTCAATCTAAAATGGTTTCCTTTGGAAAATATTTTCAGAGAAGTATCAAAAACATTTTACGATATTTACCACGCATACGGAAAATCACAAAATATTTATATATATATTCATTAAATCGTATTAAACTCTAAATTTACGGGTAGGTCCCGGAACTTGACCATACTCATCGGGACTTGACCAGGACCTACTCGAAACTTTAAACTCTAAATTTACGAGCAGGTCCCGGTGAAGTCCCGGGCGGGTCTCGGTCAAGTCTTAGGCGAGTCCCGGACAAGTCCTAGGCAGGTCCCGGTGAAGTCTCGAGTAAGTCCCAATGAAGTCTTGGGCAAGTCCCGGTGAAGTCCCAAACAAGTCCCGAGCGGGTCCCGGTGAAGTCCCGGGCAGGTCCCGATGAAGTCCCGAGCGAGTCCCGATCAAGTCCCAGACAGGTCCCGGTGAAGTCTCGAGCGAGTCTCGGTGAAGTCCCGGGCAAGTCCGAGCAAGTCCCGGACAAGTCCTGGTGAAGTCCCAAGCGGGTCTTGGTGAAGTCCCGGGCAGGTCTTGGTGAAGTCCCGGGCAGGTCTCGATGAAGTCCCAAGCAAGTCCCCATCAAGTCCTCGAACAAGTCCCAAGTTGGTCCGGTCAAGTTTCGGGCAAGTCTCGGACAAATCCCTGGTAGGTCCTAGTGAAGTCCTGAACGGGTCCCGGGCAAGTCCCGAGCGGGTCCTAGCCAAGTCCTGACAAGGTCTTAGGCGTGCTTTGATAGGGTACGTCAATTTGAGAATGAGATGCTTAAAATCGGAAAATGGTTTACAGTTTTATGGTTTTCAAAACCATAAACCATTTTCCAAAAATTAAAAAAGAATTTTCGGTCAAATGAAAAATATTTTCCTTTGACCACTATTACGTCGAAGTAAACACCGTAAAATGTAGAAATCATTTTCTGGAAATCATTTTACGTTGAAGTAAACGGAGCCTGAGGTTTAAAATGATCTTATGAACATTTGTCATTTTTGGTAACTAATTTGTTAATTAAGAGAAAAAAAAAATTTTGTTATTGATAATTTTTTAAAGACTTTTTTACTTAATTATATAATAAAAAAAATCCGGCACATAGTGCGAACTCTAAGATAGTTTTCTATAATTTGCAACTTTTTTGCCTTCACTAGGTAGATGTCCAATTTTTATGATATTTTCTGTTTTAATTTTGTTTGATGCTTAATATTATTTTGGTAAACTTGGCGAATGTTTATGTAGTCATCGTAATCATAATATAATTAATATAATTGATAAAGCAAATTTGAAACAAAATTTTGATCAGTAAAATACTTATTTTAATCAGCTTAAAATTCATTAAAAAGCACCAAAAGGGGCGCCCCCAAGTAAAAAGGGAGCAATACAAATGCATCTCGCCCACTGCTTAGAGGAGGATTACAAATCAAGTCCTAAAATTAAGTGCATCAATGAATAAAATGTTTTGGACGTTGCATTTCTTAGAGCACTAGCAGCAGGCTCTCAACGGTTCTCCATAAACTTAATGATTAAACTCTTTAACTTGGCCTTGACAAATTAATACAATAGAAATAAAAATTTGAAAATTAGCACTAAACAGTAGTATCGGAAACCAACTATTTTTTTTCATGTCATTATACAAATTCAATAAATTAATTATTAAGTTTACAGAGCCACCATTGAATTTGTGAGAATCATAGAAGACTACAAATCTAATGATTGATTTATAAGATAAAATCATGGAGAGAAAAGAAATAACTGGTATCAATAATTTGTACATATTTTCCACATATTATCTTACAAAGTTAATAAATTAACCATTAAATTTGTAGGATCTACCATTGACTTATATGAAGCTAATATAAGTTCACAAATCTAATGATTAATTTGTAAGATAAAATGGAAAAATAATATTGACATCAATAATTCCTCTAAAAAAAATGAAAATAAATATTGACATTAATAATTTATGCAGCAACAAATCATAACACAACCCTAGGGATGGAAGGTTCAAGCTATTACAAAATTTGAACACATATGGATTGGGAATTGGGGCGTCAAGATGGGTACAAGACTGTCATACAATTAGAATGACGTGACAATGAAAATCAACATTTGACCTTTTCTAACCAACCCTTACTAATCCAAAGGTTAATTTTCACTACAACATCATTCAAGTTGTATCACACTCTATTAAACAACATTACTCTAAAGAAATGGATTCGTCTGTAATTTATATATATTTTTACATTGCCTGTTAACTATATACCACTACTATGTTCAAAAATGCATTGTACTATAGCCACAACATTTCTAAGCATCACCAAAATCACTGCTCTCCTGGTGAAGTGAGAGATGGAAATGGTGGGATAGATCTCAGAGTTAATTTCACTTTCCTACCATGCCTCCAAGCAGTCGATGACCCAAATCTTCTGTTAGGAGATGAAACCCTCTCAGACTTTGGAGAGACTGATATCACATCACTAGCACCATTCGGAGCCTCATGAGTTTCATCTTCTGGAATCATTCCAACAGGTTTCTGAAATCTGGTGCACAACCGAGGTGATGTTTTGACAGAGGCAAAATAAGATAGAGGACGCTTCCCAATAAAGGTGAAGGGCAGTTGAGTTGGAGGTCTGAAACATGAAATACACAACATTAAAAAACACAACACTGGTACAAAGTGGAATAATATATCAAACTCATAATTACTAGAATTGAAAACCTGCTTATATCAGAAGTAGACGTTATTGGGAGATCTGGATGCTCTTTTCCATCCTCATTATGTGTCTGTAAAGATCTGGAAATCAAGTAATGTAAGCCAAAAAGATCTAGAAAAAAGTTAAAACATTTATATATCTAACTCATAATTTTGTTAGAAGAGGAAACCTGCTAATCTTGGAAGAAGGTTTAAATGGGAGATGAAGATGTTCCTTTTCATCCTCCTTGACTATCTGTAAACTTACTCCCAATGCATTCTTTTCACAAGCTTCTGATTCTTCCCCTTTGAGCTCAGTTTCTTGTGCTCCTATTATATTAGAAGAAAAAGAAAATTTGACTACATTAATTTCATGCCTACTTAGTACAATGCATAGAGATCTAGATACAAGCAAGGGAAAGAATCAGAAAGCAGAAGATCCAATAGCAATCAATTCAAATAGAAATGCAGAAGCACTGCCAGATACATTGACAAAAGACAATTTTAGAGAATTAACTTGAGGAAAGAAATTAGTGCAATTCAACAAGATAAAGCACTCACCATCCTTTTGACCAAACGTGTTTTTACATCCATCGCATCTGCAGCTGATAGTACATCCGACCCCACTCTTTGTAGACAAATAAAAGGGTCCATATATATTAGATGATAGTTAGCATAAACTATGTAGCATGTACATAATAGGCTATCTGACAAAACCTGAAAGCATTCACAGTATTTCTTTAAGCAACTTGATTTTTTGCAGTTGCATCCACTTTTATGCCTGGCTGAAGCTGGAGTTTTGGTTTCGTACTGCAAGGGAAAAGGTAATCGCACATGTTTAAAGGGTATTAAAAATGGTCAAAGGAAGAACCTAATATCATATACAGATTAGCACCACCACCATCACAGCCCAACCCCAACCACAAATTCTTGCAAGGAATTATTTAGTGGTCCTACTTCACAAATGGGGTTTAGACTCCACCAAATTGATTAGGTGGTGGAGTTAGAGCACAATCTCTCTGGAATTCAAGGCGAGGCTGATTTATCATAAAACTAATATAATCTTGGGGGTAATTTCTTACCTCAGTGTCCAGAATAGCATCGATGCTTCTGATCACTTTGGGAGCAAATGCAAGTGGGTTGCGAGATTCAATCTGTCTCCGAGTCTCCAGAACAGTGTTTTCATGAATAGGTTTGTTAAAACAATCTTGGCATGAGCAAGGCTCAACACAGTAGAGGCCAGCAGCAAAGCATTCGCAGTAACTGTATTGAAGAACATGACCATTAAGTTAAGAACACAAGCTCATTACTGAAAAGAACGAGTCCATAGCATGATGGTGAATATGGACAATTGTGAGAATCTTAACTTGATAAAACAAGTAGCATACATAATATAAATGTATAATTAATTGACATAAACGACACCATGATGATTACATATGTCAACTTCTACAGTTCTACCGTACTTAACAATTGGAGCTCCAATAAATCCGTAGTCTTGGTTATATCAAACATTTCCACCAAAATCTCATCAAATGTAGATTATTGTAGATGTTTATGTTTATACAAATTTACCGTAAATATTTTCTAATTTCTCATGCTATTTTTATTATTCAAAAATAACAAATTGATGACTCTCATGCTGTAGCTTCATGGTTTACATTTCGCGCATTGTATATTCCTAGTTCCTTTCCTCATGATCGGAAAATCTAAAATCCTAATTTAATATAGATCAATGACTAACCACCGAACAGCTTGCTGATAATAAACCGAACTTTGTAGCTATTACCATTAAAACCGATGACATTACCAATTCAATCCACCATAAAATCTTTCAAGATATTAACACCTGATTTTAAACATCTTAGATCTGAGTGATGAAAATGATGCACACAAATTCTGAACATAAATGAGTAAATAGAATGAACTTACAGCTTCAAGCATTTTGATCTCTTACAATTACAGCGCTTGCAGGCCTTGCTTTCTCCAACATCTTCCAACTTTAATCTTCTAAGTATCAAAAATTACAACAAAAAAATGAGAATACTAAACATTTATTTAACAAGTAAATGTCAATGTTCAAACAATAGCACTGCCTGTACATGCCTCTTTCTTTTAGGACTACTATGGTCAAACTCTTCACCAACAGCACATTTAGATGTTTGAGGAGCATTTTCCGTAACCTGAGCATTTTCTGTAACCTGAGCTTTGTTGTCACATGGAAGCAAATCACTTTTCAAAGTGTTTGGACTCAAGGATTTATCAAGAGGATTCTGATTAGGTCTAGAGGTCACCGAGTTTGGCGAAGCAGCTGAAAGAGCATTCAAGTGCAAACCACTACCAGGTACCACGGATGATGAACAATCCCTTCTGTTATTAACTTGAAGCAACTGCTTTTCATCAGAGGCTACTTTACAATCAGATTGTATTGAGACCGAAGAACTACTATTACAATCGAATATTGGTTTATTTTTATAAGCTCCAGCCGTTTCAAAAACCAAACAGCGTTGTCGTATGCTACGATGCCTCTGAGAAGCAGGATGAACAAGGTCAAAGAAATTATTGATGCATATACACTTCAGAATGTAAAAGAGAGTAGGTAACAATTATTGCACAAACAAATGAATAAGGTAAGAGGGAAAATGACATGCACAGACACAAAGGTTGCTGTCTTTAGTATCAACTAGACTATGCATCACATTATGGATGCTTAGGCCTATAGTTAAAGTATAACCATTAAGTAATAAAATTTGCACAACAACCATTAAACCCACGTTTCATGATACAGAATGGAAGATGTAATTAGAGATGTTAATCTAAGCTAAGGGTACTCTACTGTAAATGAACTGTGAGAAATCTTCGTCTACAATAGATTACTGACACTAAATATTAGTTAAATCCTGAAGAGGCTCTCATTATGTAAATATTAAATATTTCACAATATTTTGGCTTCATCCTGTCACAAACCATGTTAATTACACGGAAGAAAACAGATACATTATTTATAGATACTCTTCTGCAACCTATAAAAGCATAGGTCAAAAAAATGTAATACCTTGCATCTGGCCTGCATGCACTTTTGCCCCTCGTGGTCCAATTCATCACTTGAATCACTTACAACTAGCTTATCCAATAGGGTGCTAGAAGGCAATGTGGATACTGGATCTGTTTCTTTCAGGTCCCCCCTCATTTCTCTTGATTGAGTTGCTGTTTCTCCTACTTCACATGGTTTACAAGAAGTGATGGCACCAACAGATTCCGTCCTCTCTAAATCATTTGCATTGTCTTGTGGGAGCTGTAGGACTGTTGAGACAAAAGACATTGTCCCAGGATCAACTGATTTGTGATCTTGCCCCCAAAAGGCTCTTCAATGGTAGATACATCAACGAATAACAGATCAGCATCGTCAGAAACCAATGTCACCCAACTGCGTGCTTCTTCGTTTTGCTCAATTGAACAGATTCTACGCAAATTTATTTCACGTTTAAATGAATGGTACTTCCCTTTTGAGTCATCCATGAGTAACTCATCAAATGATGCCAACACCAAATCTGGCATAGTCTCTGTTGTAATCGCATCAGAAGGTACCACATCACCATCAGGGCTACTGCAATCATATCTCAAGGTGTTTGGCAACTCGATTACTAAATCCGAGTTCTCATCAGGTGGCTCAATAGTGATCTCTCTTTCTGAACTCACAGAACTTTGAACAGTGGCTGAAACCCTTCACTTGTATTGTTTTCATTTCCACTATGGGATGAATCGGGTTTTGATGGGTCTAAGAAGTGATGCCTGATAACAATGTTGCTTGAATCGTGAACAACAATGGTTTACATTATTCATTATACTATTGAATAGCAGAAGAAGAGGCAGATCGACTTTACCTTCTAAATGAAAATCTAGTTTCTTTGTGGATACAAATCTGTGGTGAAGCAAACACAGATGGAGGAGATGCACAAGTGAGTGAATTAAATGCACAATTAGTTCGTATGGACTCGACTGGCCCAATGGGAGAAAGATTGCTGATGTAATTAAAAACAGGAGAATCCTGCATGGGGATAAGGATTATCTCTCAGCACAATAGCATTAAAAACCAAACAAGTAATACCCATTCAGAACAATCAAAAACCAAGGGAAGTAAATTGTTACCAAGAAAAAGACAATAATATTATACTAAATAGCATGAAAATGGGTAGATTATTAATATAACATAATGCAACAACAAATCACAAAAAAAAAAAAAACAAAAACAAAAAAAATCCCATAAAGTTCATCGAAGCATTGGGTTCTCTATCTCCCTTTTTATGCGCCAATAACAACCCCAGTTAAACCCCTTTTTACATGCACTTAGATAAACAGTACTAAAAGTCTCATTCACACTTAAAACTACAGCAATTCACGAAATTCAATAAACACACACATCAAAATTCCTCAAAATACGGTATGACCGCAACCCTAAACACAAATGAGAACTTCACAACAAATTAAGACCCACTGGCACCACCCCGACATTTTAGTAGAAAACTCAAAGATACCCAAAAAAAAATTCAGGAAAAAAAAAAAAAAAACATATTGAAGCTATTGTAAATTTTAGGCTTTTCGGTGTCAGGGACCAGAAAGAAATAGAAACCTCTCATTGAACTTTGACCCTTACATACACCTATGAGGGTTTTTGGAATTGGGTATTTCACTTTCTTTTTATGAATCTGCTTACAGGAACATGAAATGAGATAGATATAGATTTCCATTTTCTTTTAACTCAATCTTCTCAGTAACCAAACAGAAGGTGAGAAAAACACAACAACGAATAAGAGAAGCAAAAAACACTGAGCGAGAGAGAAACAGAGAAGGGTTTCAGTAAAGACCAACCTCGAACTCAGAAGTGGCGGTGACGTGGTTCTTCTCTGGGGTGTCCATTCTCTCTCCCTTTCTCTCTCTCTCTCTCTGTGTCTGAACAAAATATGAAATTGAACGGACGGAGCGGGAAGGCGGGAAATTTTTTTTTTTTTTTTGAAAGATTGCCTTTTTTTTTGTGTAGCTGTGTAGGGACCGTTTTCTCTGTCAGCTCCATGAAGTGACACGTTGTTTTCAAGTATTCCTTAATTAGACTATTATTTCTTTGCAATTAACACCATTTTTTTAGTGTTTGGAGTTTTTTTTTTTTTTTGAAAAATATAAAAAAGCTTTACAAACTATCAATTGTTTACAATATAACATCATAATGTTCGAAAAATAATAAAGTAGCCTCTCAAACTACTAACATATAACAAAAATGTCACTTATTTTTTTATAGTCCTATTATACCCATATTCTTTTAACAAATAAAATAATAAAATAATTGTAAAAAAAAAAAAATCAATGGGCAAATATTTATTCCATTTTTTTTTTTGTATTTCTTAAAAATTGTGTAGTTTTTTTTTTTTACAATTATCTTATTATTTTATTTGTTAAAAGAATAAGTATTATGTGAATATAAAAAATAATAATTTTTTACATACATTTTGGTAGTTTTGGGAGCTACTTTATTACTTTTTGAATATTGTGAGACTATATTGTAGACGACTGATAGTTTGGAGGGTTTTTTTTTTCCTTTTTTTTTTTTGTTTTTTTTTTGTTTTCTAATTTTGTGTTTGGTGTTAAAATGAATGAAAGTTACACACATGACTTACAGGTACAAATTTTTTATTTGAAAGATCTAAATTACCCTTCAACAAAAATAAAAAAGAATTTGTTTTTTTTTTGGGTGGTTGAACCGTTGAACCACCACTTTAGTCCAAAGAGGTGGTTAGACCATCCAATCTCTCTCTCTCTCTCTTGGTGTTTTTTCTTAAAGTTGTTTCTACTTCACATTTGAGTTCACATTTTTATCAAGATTGAGAGTCAATGCTATAAGTTAGGGCTAGCAAAACAGGTTCATGTGTCGAGACTCGAGTTCGTGTCAACTTAATTAACTTGCCAACCCGTTTATGTCAACTCGGACTCCTTTGACATAGACCATATTTCTAAAACTACTTATTATTAGGGGTGGGCAGAACCCGCCCGATCCGAGCAACCCGAACCGGCTCGCCCCGATCCGGGCAGATTTTGTGTCTTTTTTCACGGGTTCGGGTTGGAAATTAAGAAACCCGGTCGGTTCGGTTCAGGTCGCGGGTTTAGGAAAATTTTTATGCGGGTAACCTACCCGCCCCAATTCTACCTGCATATAAACAAAAAACCCTAGAACCTAGACGCTCGACTTCGAGAACTCGATCCTCACACACGCACACACTCACTCGCCATTTCCTCGCAGACCTCACCCACCGCCCACTGTGAGACTCTCTCCTCACCCACCCAAATCCTGTAGTCTCAAGTCTTAGTTATTGAGTACCGTAAGGTTCGATGGGGACTGCATTTGTTTGAGGATCGTGAGTCGAGAAAGATTGTAGCATAGGAAGAGCTCTGGAGGCCGCTTAGGATTCGCCTCGTTGTTCCTCGAAACCTTATGCTCACAACTCGACGCCTCCCATTCTCGCTAAATTTTGAAGTTTTTTTCTTAAGTAGTTTCTTTTCTTTCCTGACCGCCACCGCCGTTTCTCAAGAAGATGATGGAATCATGGAACTCACGTAAACGACATCGTCGAAGTAACAACGATGGTACGCACCGTTTTTGACGAAAGAGACCTCGCGATTAGGCTTATACTCTTCCACTTGGTTTTCTGGGTTGGCTCAAAGGTACGGCCCAACGATACCAACTAAACCTGTGAGATCCAGATCCACATGCTCACCCGACCCTACACAAACGAGCTTCGCTTTCACATAGGAATAGGAAGCTCAAGAGAGAAGACGCATTTGCAAATTGGGACCTTCCGATCTGATTAGGGTTTTAGCAGACTCTCGATCAATCTTTTTCCCAGTTATGATCGACGGCGCCGCACAATCGCACCGCACGCCCAGACCCATCACTGGCCGTCGTGGCCGATCTCTCACTCCCAGTCACGATCGACGGCGCCGCAAAGGCTCTCATCTCTCTCGATCCCTCACCCATCTTTTTCCCCATTTTCGAGCACCCACACCGCACGCATAGACCCATCACCGGCCGATCTCTCACTCTCAGTGACTATCCACGAAGGCTCTCATCTCTCTCGATCTCTCGATCCCTCACCCATATTTTTCCGACCGCACGACAGCACTTCTGACGCAAAGACCCATCACCGGCCGATCTTTCATTCTCAATCACGATCCAAAAATACCCGAACTAAACCGATCAACCCGACCAAAAATACCCGAACCGAACCGCCCGATACCCGCCGGATTTCCATTTTTTCATCACTGTCACGGGTTGAAAATTCTCCTACCCGACTGGCACGGGTCGGGTAGCCGAATGGGCAAAAACCCGCCGGAACCGACCCGTGCCCAGCCCTACTTATTATGTTTGTGTCGAGTTCACATGTTAAATTGCCAGCCCGTTTAATGTATTATAATCACACCAACATATTAAACATAAGTATCTACTTCCATAATTAAAATAAATCATCACAACAATTAATATGTTTTAGTCTTATCATCAATGGAATGCATTGAACAAAAGAAACAAGGTAAAATTCATAGAATAACGAAGGTGGAAGTAAATATTGGAAGGACAGCACATCCCCTAAATCAGGGACTGAGAGGTTGCTGTTTTGCTAGACTAGAAGAATTGAGTGGCTGCTAGGTTGTTGCCTTGTATTTGAGATACCTGTGTCTTCTTTCACTTTAACAAACATAATTTAAGGTTAATTTTTAGTTGTTTTATACTAATATTTTTATGTTGTGAATAAAAGTTAATATGATTGAATGAATATATAAGAAATATTTGTTTATTTCCTAAATTTAAATGATTAAAATCACTACTAGATGTCAAAGAAATGCATGAGGAGCGACATACACATAAATAATGTGACCTTTCTGATTGGGTCAAAATACATCAATAAAAAAATTGCTTCTAGAGTTACAAACTAGTTTGTTTTTTGTATCCAATTTATGATTACAGACAAAAAATCTCTTCCTCAAAGAATAGTTCTACCTTCCATCTATATTATATTATATGTCCCTATTTTATCTACAATCAAATTTGAAAATTACATAAGTTCACTTCATCGTAATCACCAATAGCCTAACCCAATTGAACAGAATCAAAGAATATGCCATCGAGAAGAAATTACAAATCTATGATATATATATATATATATATATATGCGTGTGTGTGTGAAGCTGAGATACCACTGCCTCATGGCTCATATATCACTTCAAACAGTCACTTCCTTCTGCATCAAATTTCACTATCTACTCTGGTTTTGATGGGTTTAAGCTTGACACCCAGACTCTCTGGAGAGAGAAGTTCTGGTGCTATGCATGACTGGCTTGAAGGGCTAGTTGGGTTCGAGCCATTGCTTGATGAGGAAGCAAAATGTTGTTGTCTGTAGTAACCGAACCCCATCAAGAAGAATTCAATAGGAATTAGCATAGCATATGGGTGCTCTTCTGTCACCAGTGAGCCACAAGCTTGAACCTATCAAGCACACAAATAGGATCATACAAGAAGTGAATACACTCAACTTAAAGTGAGAAGTAGAATAATAAAGATGTAAGACAAAAAATAAATGAGCGGGTGTTTTAGTTTCATTTAGAATATTAGTTTTATATTTTAGGAGTTGGAGTCATTTTGTATTTCAATGAGAACATGTTAGAATTGATAAATAAACAGATTTTGTTCGTTTGAGGTGTGATTCCTCTTTTTCTTGTGGTGAGACACCATTCCCTTGGTGTGATGCCAATTCATCTTTCCTATTTTTGATTTGTTTGTGTGACAATTCTTCCAGTGCTGCGTCAAATAATGTGCCATACACGCGGAGTCCTCTAGTTCTAAGTACAAAATCATTCAAAAGCAAGAAGATGGATCAAATACATAAAAATAAAAGCAAGTTCTTCTTTGGATTACTGATTCTAAAAGATCAACATTGTTGTCTGGTTTACTGGTCCAAAGTCGGAGGCTGCAAAAGTGCAGATAATCTACATTGATTTTACACTTGAATAAGAGTGAGTTGATCCATAGTCCTAGGTGTCATTTTTTTCTTTTCCTTTTCTGTCTTCTTCTGTGAAGGGGTGCTATCCTCCTCATGTTAGACTATACATGAATGTTATTCGATTACCATCATTCAAAGCTAAAGCTAGATAATGCATTGAGAAAGAGCATGCTACCTCAACAAGAGCACAGCTTTTACTGCCCATTTTGGCACTCATATACACAGATTCAGCATGGAATTCGCTACTGTCACCTACAAAAATAAGTGTCTTGCACTGCAGCTTCATCAAGCCCTTTGTAAGATCATGCCTCCTGAAAATAGACCATCTGATCAGCATTGTTACATGCTATGCAATTTTTCTGGAATTTAGAAAGGCAGTGATAACAATACGCCAGCACAACTAAAATTCAATTTTACTTTGTTTTTTCAGCTCTTTGTGCCTATTTGATCTATTGAACCATACAACCACCCTCTCATCGGCCCAAACTGCTTTGTGGTATTACCATGAACACATAAGGTGCTTCAAGGTAAAAACCAATTTCTAGTAAAGTTCTTTAATGTTAAATGCAGAAGTACCAGCCAGTTGCTTCTTGTTTCCAACGGTAGCAAGAATGCCAAATTCACATCAGCACGACAAGAGTACTTGAACCATAATAACAAGTTCAAGCCTTCAAGAGTTGGGGCGTAACAAGTTACACGAACAGGAAGCTAGGAAAATGAAAAACACTTGACAAAGCACGTCTATTGAATATACAAGATCTTACCCATTAATAGCTTGAAGGAAACGCATGACATTCAAACTTTGCCTTTCATCCAGTAACTGTAAGCTCATTTCAGAAAAAGGATTACAGCAGTTCAAACCATATTGGCATTATTACCTAAATCAATACTATTGGCAAGAAATTACTGAAACTAAGATTTCCATACCCTTCTGAAAGCATGTATTATATCAGATTCTGTCCCATGCATGCCACACCTAAGTTCCTACAAGATATATCTGAGACTTATAACATATACCAATAGCAGAAAATGCCTGAAGAATAAGGTGATGTGTAGTACCTTACTAAAGTAACGCTGGAGGAGGCATTCCTTCAATACACCACACATACCATAAAAGTACAATAAGTTCAACAATACCTGCAAAAGTTCATAAAATCGTAAGGAAACCTCACACGAAATGAGTATGTAGTTTTACCTACCAAAATGAAAAAAAAAAAAAATGAGTATGCAGTATTTTTACCCTCTTTTATAAACTTCATTTGATTTAAAAAAAAAAAAATGTAGCCTTGCAGCGTAAGCTCAATCCATCATGTTTAATGCATTATTGAACTGACATCATTATCAGGTTTCTAACTAAATTATTCTATTTGTTGTGTGAAGAAAGCAATGACAATGAAAAATAATCACTTTCCTAGGTAGAATCTCCAAGAAGGGTTTAGTGCTGGAGGGTGTTTGAAATTTGGACAGTCAGTGCAGCCAACTGGCTCTTAATAGTATCAAATGTTGCACATTGCACAAGGGCCCCCTCGTTCTGCCCATTACCTATGTGTTCTGTTGGTACTCATGTCACCCTCTATGTTGGGTACTGACAGCTACAGTGTCTTCATTACATTAATTGTACATATTTCAATTAACTACACACTATGATTGCTGCCACATTATATTCACCTTGTTGTAGAGCCATTCAGTCCATGAGGGTGCTTTACAAAGAGGGGATACGAGAATTAACCCTAGCACCCGCTCTGGACATTTCATCTGCCACATGGAAAAAAACACAACTTACAAAAGAAGAATATCACAGCAAATAAAAGGCAGCTGAATTTTACCAACTTACTGCAAAGAGAGTAAGGACGTAAGCACCAGCTGTTACACCTAAGCACAGAACCTCTTTCAGCCTGAAGTAGAAATATCATCAATAAGTGCTTAAGAAAACTGCAACTAACAACAGAGGAAGAGATATCTCATTCAACATTGCCGGTTTAAAATGCTAATTTTAGGATAGATATTCTAACTTTCTCACAGAACTTATGCAGGGAAACATCCATGTCCCTTGACTTCACAAACAACCAAAAATGCATTAAACATGACAAAATACCAAATCTAATGCCTGCTTAATAAATATTGCAGGTAAACTTTATTCAAGAAACACCGAGTGTAGAATTGACTAAAATTAACCTCAATTTATTACCAGGACTTAGAAGCACCTAGTTTAGTAGTAAACAAGTCAAAGGAAAAATTGGAAACCAAAATAATTGGATGTTACTGTCTGTCTGGTCATGACATTACATGATATATAATCCCACGTACGTCAGAAAAAGATTCACATAGCCATGGCTTTGCAAACTAAGCATCAATCCCATTAAAGATTTTAGCCTTCCTAAGCCTTAACCTTTACATGTTGGAGCATCCATCATCAAAATGCAAAACCTTTAGGTACCTACTATTAGACATTTATACCGAAATCAAAGCCAAGAGGGACTTATGGCACAGCCAACAGGAGTCTTGAGACCCCTAACTGCCAGGCTCAAAGTTACACAAATATTGGAGCCAAGAGGACTTGAGGCACAAACAACAGGGGTATGCATTAGTTTTGTTAACTAAACAAAATAATTAAAAAAATAAAAATAAAAATGCAAAGGGGACACAAAGCAAGGACACAATAAGTTATTGGAGATAACCACCTTAGGTAAGATGTGCAAATCACATCTAAGAACTAGATTGGGGATATTGGCAATCTATTAACCCTCCAAGCTAAAGGGCCAAATACCACCCTCAAGAAGTTGAACATGAACATGATTCAATGGCAGGGTCATCTCTTCTTCATTGCAGCAAGCATCAATCTCATTCAAAGCATCCTGGGCCCACCCTCAAAAAATCTAGCAGCAAACCTTGCCTTGCAGAAGATCAGGTCGGTATGCTAAAAAGTATAAGATCTATGTGCCTTGAACTTAGACAAGCTGAATCATGATGAACACATCAAACAGAAAGGAAAAATATAGGGGACAATAAGGTGGCAGACGTTACAGAGTTTGCTAAGTATTCAACAGCATGTGTTGCACTTCTATTACTCCCACCATTCCATAATGAGTGACTCAATTGAGAAATGTGCAAAGTTTTAGGGAAAAAGAATCAAGATTAATGCATTTTCAAACTCTCAAAAAACCTTTCCAAAATGATCCTCTCAAAAACTAATGGCTATTGTGGGTATAATTAAAGGGTATTGTGCAAAAGTAATGAAAATTAATATTTTGACATTTGGAGATGGACATACATTTTGGGACAAGCAAAAATGCAATTTTGAGCCTATCATTACAGGGTGGAAGGAGCATAATGTTTTCACTAATTAACAAAATCTCCACATAACTGGGTTACATCACTGGATCTATTTCTGCAGTGTCAAGTACAACCCTATTTAGTCATGCTGCATTGATAGCAAACTGAAGTAATCGACACAGGCTACTATCAATACATTCGTTTTTCTGACTGCCTTCAGCTTTGAAAATATATTTGCAACTTGGTTTCCCTTTTGTTATACTTCAACTTATTACGAAAATCCCTTGATATGAAGTTATCCATATATATTTCTAAATTTCTTCCATTAGCACAATCCAGTATGGCTATGAAGTCAAGGAAAACTTTGCCTGGTAAAAATGAGTCATCTGCCCTTACATTCCAGCAAACTTATTACCAAAATCTCCAGATTCCAAGGTATGGGAACTCTTTTGTTGGAACTCTCTGATATCAAAGCACAAGAATAGGCTAGAAAACGTGGAAGATACTTCCCATTTGCATATAAGAAAGAAAAAAAGAAAACTAAAAAGATAAATTCATGAAACTGAATGAAACCGAGGGACGACAGATTGAATAAAAATAACCAAACAAAACAAACTCCGTAAGGAAAATAAGCTGAGAGATGGAACTCATTAGGTTGTCAACATAATGAGAATTAAAGCCTCACCGTTCCCTGTTTGAGTCCCATTGCCACCAACAGAAAAAGAAAATAATAGTAAAATAATCCCAAACTAGTATAAGAGAACAATATTAACATACCCGAAGTAATCAAGCACCTCGGCTACCTGGTCTGCAAGATCGTCCACGCTAAGCAATGGAACATCTGAAGAAATGGAATCTGCTCCCACCTGCAACAACTTTTGAACAAATGGAAGACGCAGACTCCATTAATATCAGCAAAAGAAAGAATTTTGCAACGGAACACTTATACGATATCTAAATAAATGTGTGGCTGATACTGACCTCATGGCCTGGGGCATCAATGTGGTAAACGCAGAAGTTATGAAGGAGCAAAGAAGCTGCATCTGGGCAAAAGAAGAGGCCTTGGAAACAAGACATGTCTGCGTAAACCCAACAAACAGTAAACACCCAGAAACTAGAAAACATTATCATTTCTAACAAACTTGGATTGAACAACAACAAAAACCAATAAAACCCCAGAAAGCAAGCAACACTACCCTGACATTGAAAACTCAAATCTTGGAGTGAAACACAGAGACCCATTAAAAATAACTTCAAGATATGTGGATTAAGCACCGTTTCTCGGTCAATTAAAGCTTCATTCAATGTAAGCACATTTGGAATTGAAATGCTGGAATCCACCTAAACTACCTCCAAGAAAATATAAAAATTAGTATCAACCATTAAAATGAGTGCAATAACTGAAGCATACAATTGAGACCAACATCTGGGTATGTTATCAAAGCAGGCTTTTCTTGGTCCCCGCTTACAAACACAGAGATTGAACCTTTGCTTGTCTTCACCACACACTCCTGCAAAAGCACAAACATTAAGCACAAACCAAAAAGAAAAAACAAATAAACAGTTATACATTACAAACTGTCAACAAAGAAAGAAAAGAGAAAAAATACAGACTAGAAGTGAAGAATGAATTCTGCATTGAAGTAAATAAAAAAAGAAGAAATTTTTGTCTCTTACCTTCCCTCCTAAAGGTAACATATCAATATCAATGGAAACTGAGTCACTCGACTCCCCCATAACTTAGTCCTTTTACTCCCACAGCAAATAGCAAACACAGAAATACCAGCTCACTGTGTCAGCGTTTCAACAGCACAATGCAAAACTTTCTCAAACACTTGCTTCTTCTACTTCTTGCATCTTGGTTCCCAAGCTTGGAGGTTCATCTAAATTACAGAAACACCCTTGCGATAGTACCATAACTACAACAGTGAGGTTACTTCGGTTGAGCACAATGACGGTTTTGTCGACCTTCAACCCATTGACTCCCTTGTCTTTTAGTCGGTTTCGTGTTACCAAAGTGACCGTTAGTGTGGATAAAACGGTCAGCTGGAAAACTGATAGGGGCAGCCTCTGGTGAAGGACACCGTTAAGGCGTTGAAACGACGCCGTCTATAGAGCTAAACTTAAGAGGAGCAAAGGGGAAGTGGACTTGTGAGGTAATATAATGGTAGAGCATGGGCTCTATAGTAATTTGGAAGAGGAATCGTACAGCTGTATGACACCTGGAAGCACAAAAGGCAATACTTCCAGAGTTAGTCTGTCACAGTGCGCCAGCTCATCACTGACCTCTTTCTTCTTTTGGCAAGTACTCTTTGTTGGATAATAAAACCTCGTAAAAACGAGGTTATTTTCATTTTTCACCGTCTGGTTGATTTTGCCCTCTCGTTATTATGAAAAGGTAAAGGTAAATTAGTAAAAACTAAAGAAATGTCTATCTTTGGGCTCTTTAGTCACACATTTTCTCTCTCGAATATAGTTTTTTTTCCCTAAAATTTTGTAGATAATTTGTTAGATATCATATATAAATTAATATGGTTGATAAATTGTTTATACTGACACAATTTTATAAAATATTTATATGGAAAAAAGGAATGGGAGAAAAGATGCTTCAATACTTTCAATTATATTATAAGAAAGATTGCTCCAATTTTATTTTATTTTTGTTAGATTGTTAGGCCATCTTTTTCTTTATTGGCTTGAATGATTCTTTGATATATATGGTACTAAAAAAAAAAATTTGAATGGTTGACAATGTGAGAGTATGAATAGGTTTAAAGGAACAAAAAAAATTAGAGAAAAAAATGGTGAAAAAATAATAAATAATAGTATGCTAGGGTTGAGATTAAAAGAGGATATAATGTGAAAATGCTCAATATGATATTGGATATGCAATTATACATACTATAAAGTGGGTTAACATTGGGATCGATCAATTTTAGTAATTAATCTTATTATTGGATTATTTTCTTTATCAAATCAAATAATAAAATAATCAGCTTCAAAAAATTTGTGCATTAGATAATGTCACTTAATTCATGGGATAGGATTTTTTGAGTTTTGAGTTACTAACTATTGAGATGATTATAGAAGATGTGGGTTTTATATTTGTCCTTTGTTTTTTCATTTATTGAAATGTTTTAGGGCATGTTTGGGATTGTATGTGTTTGAGGGGTCTAAAAGTGTTTTTAACACTTAAAAAGTTCGTTTAAAGAATAAAAAAATGCTTGTTTGATAATAAATAAATAAAAATGCATTTAAGGGTAAAAAAACCCCTAAAAATAGTCAAAACACACTTTCGACAGTAGCTTAAACATGAAGTTTTTTTTTTCAAAAATTCTATTTCTCAAATCCAATCCCAAACAAACTCTTATTATAAGATAATAATGGAAGCAACGTGAGCGCAAGATAAGTATGTTAAAAATTATTATTATTATTTTTTAACAATTAGTGAGTGAATGATGCTCATCAAATTTGTTGAACATTGTAGCGCGTAGCTCACCAAATGCCGCAACATTTTGGTAAGTTGGATTTAGTTCTTTTTGTTTTAATCCCATTTTAGCATCTTGGTTAGCCATGAAATAACATTTGGGTAGCCGGATGAGAAGTTGAAAACGCTCTAATAGAGTAACGCTACACCTGCAGGCTATAGCTAGTTTACAACTCTGTTACAACTTGTTAACACATGTCTGCATATTTTAAATGAGTTATAGACGATCAAGTTGAAAGGCTAGCATTTTTCTTATTAACAAGATGGGATTAAAGCAATAAATATTGATTATTAGAGGCCATGATGGCTTAAATTGAAGGGCAAATAGACATGAATGATGAATGCTTCTCACAAAGTGCTTAAGAGCTCGGGACATACCACATAGCCGGTCTGCCACTTTAATTTGATCCAAACGCGTTTTCAACGATAATCACGGCCACTAGCATTGTTCTACGTACAACAAAATTCACTTTGAAAAAGATGTCTACAACTCCACAATTATTATTATTATTATTTTTCCTAGAGGCAATTCCAATCTACTTAGAAAATAACATCAATACGGTTGTGGTATAAACTGAGTGTTTTATATCATCTAATAGAAAACAAACATCTTAACTTAAAGCATCAAAAAAAAAAAACCCTTTATATCAAATATTTTTTCTCCTCTTGACAAAACACTCATTGATAAAACCATTAGAACTATCGTATTGGTTGGTTTTAGAGACTCCACTGTGAAGGGTTTTGAAGTGGGTGGGGGTTTGAAGGTGAGTGGTGGCCTGGTGAGCGTTGGGCTAGAATTAATAGATGTGATTGAACTTTTATATATTTTTCTCTAATCAAAGGGGGAAAGGGGAAACAATTACAAAGCGGGTCTCTCTCACTCTTAATTCGAAGGGATGAGAGAAAATGGGAGCAAGCGAAAATACTTCCAAACACATTGTGGAAAGCAATTCATGTAATAACTGAGTGTGCTCTCGAGTTAGCTTGAAACTTTCGACACGGTTCAACTAGCAAACCACATAAGATGCAAACGAATATCAACTACAATATCCCTTATTATAGTTTGTATTTTTATCCAATGTGTCATATTTCTACTAAAGACCGTAAAAATAAATCACGTCCTAATAAACGAGGCTCTCATCTACATATCTACTTATCAACATCAAGGAATAGTTCCGTGATGAATATATTGGATTGGCTGTTGTGAGAATTGGATGAATGGTATAAATTATGATGCCCAAGTGTATAAATTAATTGAATAAAGATGGCACAAAAAGTTCCTCCTTGACCATTTGCTTCCCTTATCAAATTGATGCCTATAATAACTCTCTAACCAAAATATTGGTATCTTTTGGGGCTCATAATTTGTCTGAGAGCTCCCCTCATGATGCTGTCATCATTTCTTTAATTATATAGTTTGTTAATGTATTCGGTTAAAGTGTTTTTTTTTTTCCTCAAAAAAATAAAAATTCATGTGACCTAAAAAAAAAACAAACAAAGCCTTGGTTTTTTTTTTTTTTTTTTTTTGTTGAGACAAACAAAGCCTTGGTTGATCATGTCTTGTTGTTGGCTTTTTGTCCCCCCAACCTCCCTCTCCACCCACCCAACCCCCCACTTCCCTTTTTTTAGTTACGTAACATCAATGCCATCTCGTAACTCTATTTTGGTGAATTATTTTTTGATTTGTGTGAATACAATTTAAGATGATAATATATATATGTGTGTGAATATAATTTAAGATGATAATATATATATATATAGTATTTAATAATGGCACCGGTCGTCACTTTTATTTCTGAAATTATTATTTTTTGGAAAAAAATATAAAATTAGTTCACGTAGTTTATTTGATTTACAATTAACTTCATGTGGTATTAAAATGAACTCAAAATTTTTTGAAATATATCAAAAAAATAATAATTTAGTTCTTATAGTCAAATTTCATAAACTAAATGACCAGATTCTAAAAGCATAAAACATTAGAGCTAATAAAATTGTAGTACTTGTCATATTTAAGTCAGTTTCACACTAATAAAATCTATTAAATTAGTGACCGTAAAGACTAAATTATTTTTTGAGGTAATTACCTTTTACCCCCATGAACTACAACGCATTGACATTTTTTCCTCATGAACTACCAACTATGATACTTGACCCTATCAAACTACCATTTTATAACACTTTCTCCCTTCCGTCAGTCAAAAGGGTTAAATCTAACGGTCAAACATTTTAAATTTTTTCCATCCATTTTTGCCCTTACTTCAGATCATAAAAAATGACTCTTATACCCTCCTAAACCCTAATCAAAAATCTAAAGTGAAGGCAAAAATGAAAAAAAAAAAATTTAAATGGCACATACAAGTCACATGACTATTGATTGTTAGTTAAATGATAAGATTACAAGCATTGAGAATAATGCCAAGATCATAATGGTAGTTCATGGAAGAAAAATATCAAGGCATTGTAGTTCATGAGGGTAAAAGGTAATTATCTCTTATTTTTTTGGTATACTTCAAGAACCTTTGAATTTATTTTGATACCACATCGCATGAAGTTAATTATAAATCAAGCATAGACTAATTGCACTTTATTTATTTATATTTTCATTAATCTGAAGTCACCTAAAATTACGTGGAATTATGAGAATGCTATGGGGTGCTATGGGGACAGCTCAGTTCACGGGAGTGATAACAGGAAGTGTCCGTTGCAGAACCGACATAAAAAATGCACCGCGCAACCAATCCTAACACGCGTGGGGGGTGAAGTCACGCGAATTTGTCGCGCACGTTGTGACGTGGTCCTATCACATTGCACATGGGTGGGGCTGAATTTTGGAATATTTTTCTTTTTCTTTTTCTGGAATTTTGCATTCCTACAAAACCGCATCTTTGTACTCTTGAGACTTCCGGTGAATGCTGGCGCTTGCCTGGAAAAGGAAATTTTGATCTCATCTAATATAAAATCCATATGCAAATATTAATAAATAAATAAAAATTGTGTGGATATTTTATTCCCTTTTTCAGTGGAAAATGATTATATATTATTGTGCTACAGCAGAAGAAAATACTAATTTGGGTGAAAATAGTATATAATCATGTTAACACAAATTTTTATTTGTTCATTGCAAATAAATAATAAATGTACCTCACCATAAGATAATTGTACTTCACCATAAGATAATAAATGGTACGAATATACTATAAGGAATAGTAGCTATAGCTTGTTCACATGTAATATCGCATATTATTATAATGCATGTAAATGATTTTATGCCTTGTTATTCTAACAATGAAGGATCCGGTTTAGATGTTGTTATTAAAATAACAGCATGTATACTATAATAAAAGTAACGGTTGAAATTTAATATCAAAGTTAACTTTCTTTTAAAAGCTTTTAATAGGAAAAAGAAAATAAAAAAAAATTGAAAAATTCAATCTCAACCGGTACTTTTATTACAGCATACATGTTATTTTAATAACAGTATGTAAGCCAAATCCAACAAGAAGAACCTTATTGCATGGTGTTGTGTGTGATTTATTATTCTTTTATAAAATGTTGAGTTCATTGCATTATAACATGTTTTCTCAGTAAACTTACATTTTATCTTTTCCACCTATAAAACACTATTGTTTTACGGTTGTTTGCTGTAAAAAAATGGTGCTTGATGATCTCACTAGATTGGTTTTTGAGATTGCCCTTGAGTTGATAGCTATTGTGGAGGCCGGTGGTCCTTAAGGCTTTTATATGTGAATGTGTTACCAAATGTTTTGTTGTCCTTGATGATATACTTGATGGACCACTAGTTATCTTTTGTGTATTGTGTTGTAATATTTTGAGATTTGAATTAGTGATTGTTCACCGATTGATTTGAATTAATGGCCATTAGTTGCAACAAGGAAAGTGGCCATTAGTTGCAACAAGGAAAGTCATGTCCTATAAGGAAAGTTATGCACTATTGACATTGATGTTATTATGTTGGACATAGAGTCATTCCCATTAAAAGTGGTGCACCTGAGGTACACACGATTGACTCTCTCCCTCTAAAAGTATTCCGCTAACTTAAGTATTGAAGGGTTCTCGCCGCCCCCTCCAACCAACATCACCTCAATAACTTTTCTTTCGTTTTGCAAGAGATCCGCTACCAGTTTGACCGTCTAAAATTTTACTTCAAACGCCGGCCACTGACGTGGAAAAGCTTAAACATGTATTACAAAAGAACTATATTGTTCTTCCATCTCCCCTTAATCTCTTTTTACATTCACCATTATGAAAAAAATAGCATTTCCCATTATGAAAAGATAAGCTAGTAGATCCAGCCAGGTAAAAGGGGGAGACGTCTGTATCCACTGGGCAAACAGGAAAAAGTGCCAATGTTTATTGGGTAAAAGGCCGAACAGATGGAAAGTTGTCGTTGTAAAATGTGTCTGATTTTTCAGAATGAAGTAAAAAAAGTGAAGTAAAAAAAGTGATTAGATTAAAAAAAGTAAAAAAAAAATAAAGGTAAAGAAACAGTTCTGCTCTTTCTGTTACTGGAATTCAACAACAGGGATATGCTCATATGCCCGAAAAAAAAAAAAATCAACAGCAGTAAATGTCTGTGGGAGATGAAAAGGTCGCATTCAGGAGCATGCAGACTTAATGTACAAATATTTATGTTCCTCACGAACATTGGCAGCTCTCACACACAAAGTGGTCAGAAGCTCTCATAAAAGGAGACAGTAAATGGAGAACGCTCAAGAACATTATATGTATTTATGTCCAAGTTTGTCAAATGTGTAATCTTTGGCATCACGGGAATCTTCATATTATTCACAAAACATGACTCAGGTAAATTTAATGGACCATCTTAATCTCCATGATATGAAAAAACACTAAGGAAATTTGAACACATCCATAATTCTTCAATTATAGAATTCATACTGCTTATAGACAAAGTATTGTCATTATCCAAATATTCTTCTGGAGTCACAGACAAAAGGACAGTTACAAACAGTAAAAGAGGCTTTTAACTAATAATTGGTTTCCTTGGGAGTCCAATAACAGCCTGTAAGATGGGAAAAAAACCAAACATTATTCACAATCAAATCTCCTGATTACTTACCATACTTCTGTTTACAAATTGTGTAGACTATTTTCTTTCCAAGACACATATTCTTCTTTCTATCTGTGTGTGACAGAGTACTTCGAGGATAAATAGGAACTGTGTGTCCATATCTAAAGAGACAGAAGCCCACAGGCCAACCTGAAAGTGAACAGATGGATACTGAAATCTAAATCATAGAATACAATGTTTTACCATATAATTAATCTTACAAAAACTGAATAGCGCATCAGCAAATAACTCAAACCTGAATAAAATAGCTCTCTCTCATGCAATGTGAGTGCTTCTTGCTACCTTGCAGCCAGACTCTAGCACCAAGAAGAATCCCCTTCAACAAAGAGATCACTTAAGACCAACCATATGGCATCGAGAAGTTCAATTCGCATAGGTTGCGGTTCTTTAAAACTGTTACACCAACCATAAGTTGGAGATAGGTTGTTGATGATGCTTCTTCCATTGAGGTCATGTAGTTCTAGTCTCTGCCTTGAGCCTACAAGTAGGATTAGCAGGAAATTTGTGACATTCTATGCTTTTCCGAGGTTTCCAACACCACAATAAGTTTCAAGGGGGCGATAATTAAAGAAATAAATAAAAACTTCTAGGCAGCCGGAGGCGCACTTCTTGGAACTACATAATGAACAAGAAATAGCAATGCAGAGTGTTTAGGTTTATCCAAGGTACCAAGAGAAAGTAAGGAAACTCTGAAGGACATTGCAGTGTGTAACTTTAACAAACATGCTTAAACCTCACACAAGTAAGAGTTGGGATAAAGATTGGTAAAAATAATCTCTTTAGCAAACATACAAGATTAACAAGTAACTAATCACAACTTAAATCACTTCCCAAACTCCCCCCTCTCCCCTCCCTCCTCTTTTCAGTTTTCAGGGAAAGTACCTGCTGGCTTCAACTTTATCAGCATGTCTTAACATTCATTATTTTCAGCGTAAACTGCTTAAATTCCCACAAATGCATAACAAAGAATGAGCTAATGCAGGAGTTGTAGTTTAAGAGGAGGACACTAACACTCTCAACTCTTTTTGTGACAGTTTTAGAAAAGTATTAGTCATATCTATGTTATCACTGTAAAAAGACTAGTCAAGTTATAATTGGAACTCCCTATAATCACATATAAAATACAGTATCACCAACTAATGAACCAATATGGGACTTAACACTCATAAACACCTTATAATCTACTCACTCAATATGGGTATTCAACTTTTCAATGTGAAACTAACATTTGGAGTTCACAATCTCTCCTCCTCAAATCCCTAATGTTTTCGTCAAGGCCAAGGCCCATGTCATGCAATTTTCCAGCTCCACACAGTAGTAGCTCTAATACCACTTGTAATGATTTACGAAAAGCTATAGCCATATCTGCGTTATTACTCCAAAAGAACTAGTCATGTTGCAATCGAAGCTCTCTAAAATCACTTGTAAAGCCTAGTCTTACGTAATAAGGAACCAAAGTGGAACCACCTTTATAATCTAATTCATCTTTCTAATGTGAGACTACTTTCTAAGGTGTTACAGTTTTGCTTCAACATCCATCTATCCACCACTCTACAATCTAGGACAGCTGCATGCTACTCCTCTTCTACTTCAGCCAAGGCCAAGAAAACCATATTTTTTCCACTTCATTCTCTATACGTTTTCATTCTAATATTTTGTTTGATAAATTTATAGAATTTTCCAAAGAAATTTAATCTCGAATTTAGCACACATTCACACTTTATGCAACAAACATAATGTCAGAAATTGGCTGCCATGTGTTACATTCCTGCAGAAATTGAGAATGATATTTATCTTCTTCTGTCAATTGTGGTTGGTTACTGGGGACAAGAAAACTCTTCTACATATGAAGTTAATTTCAATTTATGTGAAAAAATAATAATAATAATTTCCATGACTTTTTAATTCCAATGCTCTTCTATTTATGCTTGTACGAAAGTTCCTTAGATTTTTTTTATTTTTTATTTTTTATTTTTTATTTTTTATGTCGGGGAACCTCCCCAAGGCAGAGCCCTTCGGACCCACCCCTGCAGAATAAACCCCGGTCTTGTGCACCACACCCTTGGAAGTTTTCCTACATAGAACTAGTTAAATTGCTGGCTTTTCACTAAGGGTGTAGCCCCAAAAGATTGTTTGCACCCATGAGGTGTTGAACCTTGGACCTTGAAAGGAGCAAAACTTAAGACCAAGGCCTCTACCACTTGTTCCTTAGATTTAAAAATCCAATAACCATTGTTATCATGAAGTTTGACATAGGAAATGAACCTTGTTGATGCTTCCAAAACTATTGTGTACCTTTTTTTGTTTCTTCTTCCAGTCACAGATTAATTAATCATGGAAAAAGCAACAATATTTCCCCTCCATAGTAAATTACGTTTTAGGGAGCAAAAGAATATGTTGCCTCTCGTTAGAATGGACATTTAAACCTCACATAGATAAGATGTTGGATAATGGCTGCGTTAGGGCATCATACCTGCATTGATGGATTGTTGGCCATAAGTAGATAAATCATATGCAGAAGTACCCATGCCAGTTAAGCCAAGGAAATGGGAGGGAAAATTAGGGATTTAGTGCCTGTTGCATGGAAGCCAAACATGTATCCATACTGAATTCCTCTTTGCCGTAGCACCATATCTTCAGCTCCTATAACAAAAAGAATTTGAACCCAAGTAATTGTTGTTTGCCAAGAGGGAAATGCTGAAATAGGTCTAGTTCTTTAATATTGATTTTGACTTTCAATGAAGGCATACTCACAGTTAAGGCACACCAGCTTCAGACATTGCTGACGAAGGGAGCCCTCAATGCAACTAGTTAGAAAGACACACCATACTACACTGCTTGTTGCATAAATGAACTTGAAGGGTGACAAAGAGAAGCTTTAGATGATCACTATTTGAATAAAATTCCCAATAAAAAATAATGAAATTAACAACGTAGGAAGGATATACAGCCAAGTACTATCAAAATTATCTCTAATCTACGAATGGCTCATGTCACTGAAGAGGGAAAAGGACACGAAGAAAAGAAATGGACCATGTAATTAAATTTAGTGAAATCCGATCACAGAGTTTATAAAAATCAACACTCACTAAAAGCTTCTGTTAGCACTCAATGAAGAATCTATTAAATCTCTCTATTCATTCTTCCAAGCATACAAAATCAGCGAGAAACCTAGACATTGTGATTTAGAATCCGAAAATCTCTGCGAGAAAGACAATGGCACTAGACTTGGATCGGCAAGGGGCTGGCTAGCCCACAACTTCTCAGCCGAGAGGCATGTCTGGAACATAAAAACAGCATTTCCAAGTGATGCGCCAAAGAGCCAATTATGAACATCCCACAAAACTTCTATCGCAAGCCCATCAACCAGAATGGTATGATTCCCCCGGAACTTCCACCGAAGCCGCTTCACCTGCATTACGGGCTTGCTATCTACGCGGATCACCAGGCACGGATCATTGACATTAAAAGTGTCGCATTCGATGACAAGATCGTGAATTTGACCATTATCACAAAATTGAGCCTTGGTACAGAACACTTTCTTGCCAAAAATATGCTCTCTCTTGGCAATGAAAACAGCATTAGAAGGCACGGGGCTGGCACTAGTTTTCTTGAAAGCTTCTTTTCTCAAATCCCCAAGAAGGAGAACCATTTGCCGATCAACGAGAACCGCAACATAAAATCCCTCCAAAGGCTCAGGCCCGGGTCCGAATTTCGCCGAAGAAAGGTCCCAATATATATCAATTTTACTAGAATAGGCTTCTAAACTCTTGGATCCCCTTCTCTTGGAGAACAACCAGGGTTTAATATCAACCTTACAGAGACACTGATTTGACGAATCGTCGATCCCAACTCCAAGGCCTTGACCCATCAAATTCTTACTCCATGTGATAGTAATCAAGCAAGACCGGCCACGTAAACGGCATTGATAGACACAAGTAACTAAATTCTGGGCAGCCCTACTAGAGTTCGACGAGGAAGAATCAGCAACTTGAACCCCATTTTCACCAAAACAAGATGGGAAATCTCTCATCTTCACACCAAGAACTTGCATTTATTTTCCTAATCCTAAACTTTCTTTCTGGTTTCTTGACAAATAGTTGGTACCCACTTTGGGAGTCGAACGAAAAAAGAAGAAGAAAAAACAAAGACAAATGGAAAGGACTCAGAAAATAGGCAACTCAAAAACGAAACCAACATAGAAAGCAAGAAGAGACCATTACCTCAAACTGATTAGAGACAAAATCAAAGACCCATCTCAGAAATGCTCCCAAATCTGCTTATCAAGCGCTGATTTGAACTGGGTATGGACTCTTTGATGCATTTCTGAGGCAATTAATCCAAAAGTTCATAGAAAGCACAGTAATGTGCACATCTAAATTGAAAGACAAATTTTGGGAATGTGTAGGGAGTAAATAACTAAAAACAGAGAAGCAGACAAGAAAAAGTGAGTTGTTTCACTGTCAAAACCTCCGCCAAAACCACACAAGAATTAAAACCAAAAAAAAGGAAGCAGACCCACCAAGAAACATTTAAGAAAGAAGGTAATAGAGCAGAAGATAATAGAGATAAAATGCAAATATACCCCAAGATGGCGACGGCTTAAATAGTCCCAATCAAGGTGATGGAGACAAAAACGGTATTGGAGCAAGTAGCAACTGGGTATTGCTGGAAAGGCTGGGTTTTGAAGATTACTATACACTGAACGGAAAAAAGCATTCCCTTCTCATATTCTCTCTCTAAAGGACTTTCCTTTTAGCTGACATACCCACATGAGAAAGTGAGACAACAAATTTACTAACAAACAGACTCAACTCAGAGTTTAGTCCCTCTCACATTTTGGATAGAGAGATTTGCAAGCACAACATTGACAGGAGCAACAAGACTTCTGAGATTTGAGGGTTAAAGCATAAAACATATATCTAAATATTTGTATCTATGTTCGTGTACTTTTACGTGTTTGTGTATTTTTTAGCGGCTCACCCCTGTCCAAGTATTTAACGGTAGGAAAGGAAAGAAAAAGGAAGGGTCTGAGAATTGGGATTCATGACATGCGAGCACGATGATACATCATGTATGCATACCTAATTTTCATTTTTGCGTGTTGAAAAAGACAAATCCTTTGACAGTGAGTGCACTCACACGGCCCAGAAGACCAGTTCTTACCTTCACAGGCGGCCAAGAGAATAAACATACTCACCAAAAATAAAAAAGAAAATAAACACACTATTGCATTTCTGGCTTAAATACATTTTTAACTGAGGTATTAATCATTTTCAAACAAAGTCCTATAAATCGATAGGTGCAATACTTGCATACATCAAACTATCATTACGTGACAAAAATAGTCAACAAACTTGACGTTAGCATTGACCGTTTGAATGAATGAAAAAACAAATTTTGACCAAAATCTTCAAAAATATCCTTATCTTACTAATTGAAAAATAATCCCAAGTAATAGTTCAATTGGCTGTGAATTACGCTTTATGAAGCGGAGGTCATTAATTCGAATCTCTCATTTTCTTATCCTTATGTGAACATATCAAAAAAAAAAAAAGTAATTGAAAAATCTAAATTTACTATTTTATAATTATTAAAATTAACTTTTTATAAATAAAAATATATATAAGATGTCCGAACCACCCCATGACCTTCCTCAATGGGTTGAGGGTGGCTCGTGACCACCCCTCCTCCTCGCTAGGCCACTCTTTGGGGTTACTTTAAAATAATAATAAGGATATTATAAGAAGAAAAACAAATAAGTGGTAGCATACAAAGCAGGTGATCACATTTCCATCTAGCCTATTAGCTAACCCTAACAAAGTGGCATATTTGCTAGTAATTTGATGTGTTTAAGTTTTACACCTTTCAATTTGTAGAACTTTTTGAAAATAGTTTTAGAGATTGTTTAAGATTACGTTTAAGAAATAAAACTTTTAAGTTAAAAAAACGTTTTTTTGATCATTTTAGGCTTTTTTTAATCATTAAAAGCGCTTTTAATTATTTTTATACCAAATATGTACTTTTTTTTCAAACGAATTTTTTTAAGTATTAAACGCACTTTTTGGTCTTTCAAACGCATATCCAAATATACTCTTAGTAATTCTGATTTTTTAAAAAAATAAAATTTAATCCTTCAATTTTTTTTTTTTTGGTTTTGTTTTGTTTAGAAGTTAAATAGTTAATTATTGTGTTTAAAAAAAAAAAAAAAAAAAGGAAGAAGAAGTTAATTATTGTTGATTTTGTTGACATAGTCAAAATACTTGACACATATACTCTGACAGTAAGTGCAGTCAAAATTCAAAAAAGCCCTGAAGTGGCTTGACCAGGAATGCCCATTTTTGGCTCCACCAGACACCATCACTGCCAACCCCATTATATCTCTCTCCACCATATTATCTTCTCTCCAAATCTTTTTTTTTTTCTTAAAAAAAAATAATAAATTAAAATTGAAAGGGTGGATTTGATTCTAAAGAGTGATTGAGCAAAATGTTGAGGGAGGCCAAAGCTTTTTTTTTGGCTTTTATACTGGAAATCTCAAGTCATGGAGCGTGCGGTTCACGCGCCAGTACAAATGAGACACAGAGTTTCTATGTTTGAAGTGGCTCCACCACTGCTCAACCATCCATCCCATCACAAAAGCGCGCTTCAGGAGGAGTCAGGAGTCAGGAGTCAGGAGAACGAGAAAGGGAATCTACCTTTTGAGGTTGAGCTGTGTGGGCCACGCGCCTCGTGGCATGTGGAGAAAAAGAACCGTTGTTATGTAAGGACAGCAAAAGATTACGAGAGCGGGGATTTGTTAATTCTTACTTTGTGGGAGATTAGACGTGGTGTTCACGTGTACTTGTCCGCGGTCGGTTGGAGTGCGTTACAGCCCAATTTTAGCCCAATTATTGGGACTCAACAACTGTTGGGCCCTATATAAGCCCAATTCAATTTTTGTTTTCTTTTTATTTATTGGGAAAATTACATTTTATTCTTGGAACTATCCAATCATTTGTACTTTTATCTCCAAAGTTTCAAATGTAACATTTAACCCCCCAAACTTTCAAATTGTGACAATTCAACAATTTTGACCTCTTTTTTTTTTTTTTTCTTTCAAAACGCCCTTATCACATATTTTATTTTTTAAAAAAGAAGAGAAATATGCTGGGATAGAACCACCCCATAAGGGCCACCCCAGCATTTAAAAATAATAAAAATAAAAATAGGAATGGGGGCATTTTGGAAAAAGTAAAAAAAATGCAAAAGAGTTGATAGTTTATGGGGGTAAAGTGTAATTTTCTTATTTATTTTCAGTTTTGTTTGGATTAAGATATGTTATATATATATATATATATATATATATGTGTGTGTGTGTTGATCAAAGCTACCAATTTAGAGTTTTTTTAGACCCTCTTTAGACTAGTTGACTTCGTACTATTACTCAATTTATTTGAATGAAATTGCTTCAGTGGAACTATAACTCAATTACTTCAAGAGATTATCTCTCAACTATCTTCCACTATCTTTTTACCATTATCTGAACATGGATAAACCATGATTTATCAACCACCATATATGAACGTAGAACGGAAAGCAGTTATATAAAATTTTAATAAAAGGGACGCAACACAGGAAGTAAAGGGATCGATCAAATCCTTCTCAACAATCCTTAACTCATTTTATATTTTGACTCTACATAATAGCGCTAACTTAAGCATCAAAGTCTCTTCCATCTCTGGACTATCAAATCCTTTGATGCTCTCACTATTTTGCAGGCAATTCATTGCCGATCAAGCCATACCAAAAACTATATTAACAATAAACGTTTGTTAACAAAAATAAAATAAAAATAAAATTGCCAAGAAATGAGAAAGAATTGATGGGATGTATCCAATCATCCAAATTCCATTATAATATTCAAACTTATGAAATAAGTTTAACTTGCTGTTTTGCGCAAAACTTGGACTTATTGTTTTTTTAATTGAGTGGTCTTTATGAAGAAAAATTCGGATCCAATGAAAAGTAAGTAGTCAAACCCAAAACTTACTCCTTAATCTAATGAAGCAAAATCCTAAATTTTTGTATAATTTGAGATTGAGGTTAGTCAAACCCAAAACTTACTCCTTAATCTAATGAAGCAAAATCCTAAATTTTTGTATAATTTGAGATTGAGGTCTCGTTTGGTTCGCAAATTGTCTAGTTCATTAGAAAAATACTAGTTACCGGTGGGAATAAAAAAGTGTGGAATAGATTAGCTATTCATATTCATTTGTTTGGTTGTAATGCTGGAATAGACTAACTAATCATATTCATTTATTTAGTACAATGCAATGTGTTGGTAAATGAAATTGTATTGTGATCAAATTTCCTAAAATACCCTTATAATACAAATACAATTTATATTATAGTTGGAGAAAACATAATCAAACTCAATATTGAATTCTAATGTCAATCAAACTTAATCAAAAGAAATAAAAAAAATGGTACAAAGAAAGATAGACAGAGAAACAAAATCAAAATAAACGGTAGATAAAAAAAAAAAAAAAAAAGGAGAGATGGAGAAACACAATCAATCTTAATCTTGAATTGAATTATGATGTCAATCAAACTCAATAAAAAAAATGGTACAGAGAAAGAGAGATAGATAAACATAATTAAAATAAATGGTACAAAAATTATTATTATTTTTTAAAAAAAAAACAGAGAGATAGAGAGAAGCGTCATGGATGTTAAAAGGGTGAGGTTTTTATTTATTTATTTATTTTTTTTAATTTACATGATAGTTTTAATCCCACATAAAATGATGGAAAATGGTAGGGTTCTCCCCAAAGGTTCTCCTAGTATTACGTAAAACATGATTTAAGAAAAAATAAAATTGTAATGGCTTCTACTACCGATTTTTTTAGGCATTAGCATCAAATTTGAGGCATTAGTATCAAATTTATGAAACATTAGCACCAAAATTTAGGCATTAGCATCAAATTTATGATGATCAAATTCATTTTAGGTGATACCATCCCTAAAGGGTTAACCTTCCACCCTTAGGTTTTAATTTTGAATCCAAAAACAAGTTTTACAGTATTAGAACCTAACTATTAACTCATAAAAATTAATTTGTTAGCAAAAAAATGGCACCATAATTTTATTTTTTATTAAATCATGTTTTACACAAGACTGAGAAAACATCAGGAGAATATTACGGGAAAACCCTAACAAACCCCTAAAATGATTAGTTAAGCAACTCATTTTTGAGTGGCTTAACTAACTTTGTGTATATGGAATTAGTAATATTATGAGAATAAATTATTTTCAGGAATAAAGTGTTACTAAATAAAAGACTAATTATACCTAATATTAGCTAGTCCAATTCAAAAATTTAATTCGATAACCAAACGGGACCTAAATGGTAAAGTTAAAGGGGATGTCGAGTTGGCAATCACCTAATCATCTTTGAACTTTAGACCTCAACTATCTAAGGCCCAACAACCAGGCCCATAACTTTAATAATGTAGCTTACACGTGTTTTTTAAGGAAAACTTCTACTAGCATATCGAGCACGGCATGGATTGGGCGCAATCATCGGACCCAAAAGTATCATGCTGTACTTTTTTTTTTTCTTCGTGGACTTGCGTAAAAGAAAACCGGGTCTTGATAGTTTTTCCGTCAGGTTCAGGTGGGTTTCGGAGGGGTCTTGGTCAAAGCGGTGATCGGTGACGTTTTGGTTAGGTTCGTCTATTTAAGAATGAAATATTTCAAATTCATACAATAATTTACAATTTTTAAGAAAATTAAAGAAGAATTTTTTATCAAACAAAAAAAAAAAAATCGTTGATTATTATTTTTTCTCACATCAAACACTAAAAAACACCAAAAAAAAAAAAAATTTCACGAATCATTTTATATCAAAACAAACAAAGCATAAAAGAAAATATTATTTCACGACGGGGATTTCTTCACAATCATGAAAATCGCCATCTTTGAAGAATTTGGATTTGTTGGAAATGAATCTTTTTTGAATAGACATGATCAGGGAAGGAGTAGATGGTGTCAATTTCATTTGTTTGTGGAGCAAATAAAGGAGTGGAGATGAGGAGTTTTTGATTGAACTGGGTCAAGTTAAAAGTTAGATTTAAGAAATCTCCTTGGTTGTTGGCCGGAAACTTTAATGTTGTGAAGAGTATGCAACAGAAGTGGGACTGTGACAAGCTTAATGGGTAGATTGTTTCATCTCTTTCATAAAACAACCGAAAGTATGCTGATACAGTAAATCACACAATCACAATCATGTTTGAGTTGAGAGAGTTTGTAAGAGAAGGAAAGAATGAGTATAAAGGCTTGTCGGACGTGTCAACAAGCAATGAATATCTTTAATGCCTAAGTGAGTGAAAGGCGTTAAGACAAAATTAAAAAGTTGTATATTGAAATCGCAAGTGTATTAAGAGATAATGAAATTATGTTTGGCAATAGTTGTCCCTTCCTTACATACGTAGAGAGCGTAGGTCACATGTCTCACGGCCACGGTCATGTCATGCCGTATTTTGGTGTGGCATACTGTTGGTGTCTCTTAGTGGGATGTGTCATTGACAAGGTGGTGGCATTGCACCCTTGCTTCATGCTCTCTTTAGTCGTTATTGAGTATCAAGCAATGCCATGTGCATTTTTGTTGCATTATAGATGTTACTCGATCTATTGTCGAAAGTATAGAGATAAAATGCTGGGGTGGCGGGCGGGAGAGGCGGTCCTTTCCCACGCGCCCTTCCTTGCTTCTTAGTTCGGGGGTTGGCCGAGCTATAGGGCCCAAGTAGTTGGTGTTTTTGGGCTCAAGTGTTTGACATTAATGGGCCTCTTATGCCTAGGCCCAATTGGCTGGAAACTGACACATCAGTATATATATCGAGCCTAAATGCATTAGGACCCAACCAATCATTTCTCGGCTGATAAGTAAAGTCAACCTGCCTAATTTTGTCCTAGCCAACCATTAATATTGTCACACGTGTGTCTCAGTGGTACGCTCACTCACCGGCCACTCTTTCCCTATCTTCGACGTGTACACTACACACACAAGGAGCAGATCAAGACACGAGTCGCAACTATAAATGTAGGTCAAGTCATACGCTGTATTTCTATTATTATTATTATTATTATTATTATTATTATTTTTTTTCTGAGCTAAAGGATGAAAATGGGCGATTAGCATAAATTTTTCGTTTGGACGCAATTATCAGGTTCTTATCCACTATTAAATGTTTGATTTGAGCCATAATTACCGTTTAAAAAAGCGATCAAAGTGCAAGTCAATAAAACTCTTTCTTAATATGGTTCATGCAATTACTATCATAAGCGAATTCGAATACAAAATTATTAAAAAGAAAGAAAGAGACTTAATCTCTTCTACTTTACTAACTCGACTATCACCTTGACAGTATATTTTTGGATTATTTATGTGTAGGTGGTGTAATTAATTAAATGATCAACAAATCTTTCGTATTATCAATAATAATTGATTTTAGTTTGTTGGGTGGCTTGCGGCACTTTTTGCTCCATCTCCTTCTACCTATTTTTATTTATTTATTTTGAGGGAAATGCTACATTTTTAGCTAGCACTCTCTTAACATTTTTATTAATGTGGCACATTCACGTTCAGTACTTGTTTATTTTTTAAAAGAAAAAAAAAGAAATAAAAAGAATGCTGAATAACGCTTTTTTTAATATAATAAAAATTAAATTTTTGACACATGACATTATAAAAATTGCTTATATGGCATTAATGGAGCTAGTGTCTGCTAATTGATTTTAGACTGAATGAGTGAAATGAAAAATTAAAAAATTAAAATGCCATTTTAAAAATCTAAAGAATAAATTTTGATCAGGATAAAATTAAGAGAATTATAATAAAATTCATTTTTTTTAAAAAAATTCAAATTATCCTATTTTAAAACTGGGGTTTGCTAGGGGTTCTCCCATATGTTTCTCCCTGGCGTTTCTCCCGCCTTACGTAGAACATGATTTAAGAAAAATAAAATTGTAATACCGCTTTTTTTCTTTAATGATTAATTTTATTAGTTAATATTTAAGTTCTAATGCTTTAAAACTTGTTTTGGATTCAAAACTAAAACCTAAAGGTGAAAGGTTAACCCTTTAAGAATGGTATCACCCAAAATGAATTTGATCATCCTAAATTTGATGCTAATGCCTCAATTTTGGTCTAATCACAAATTTGGTCTTAATGCCTCAAATTTGATCTAATCTAAAAAAAGCGATGTAGTCTACAATTTTATTTTTCTTAAATCATGTTTTACGCAGAATGGTACACCAGAATTACATTTTCCTAAAACTCTAGGTTGTACTTTGTTCTTAAAGGTAAAACATTCAAATATCCTATACATTTTCCCTTCTAACGTGGAGATTTCCTCATAAATCTTTGCATGTCAAATGCAACCTAACATGGATGATATCATGAAAAAGTTGTCCAGCATTAAGAAGATTAATTGTTCACATTGCTCCGGTAGATTATAAAGATACTCATAAATGTTAAGTTTTACATTAATTCCTTATTAAGTAAGTTTAGACTTCACAAATAATTCTAAAGAGTTTTAATTGTAATTTGACCAGTTTCATGAGTCAGAGTAACTGTTACTTGCAACAACGTTGTTCATGTAACGTTCCACACCTAGCCATAAACATGGTGTTATTACCATCATCAAATGAACAACACAAACATAAATTACTTGCAGAATGCCAACTGCCTTCTTTTATTATTATTTTTTCTTCAACCCTATTTTTTGATTTTTTGTTTTGTTATCAAGATCTCAAGCATTGCACGGATGAGATCTCAATCCTTTTACATGTGTACACTTATCTAGAATTGGGATAAAAAAGTTGGAACATCTTTTCTATCTTCTCATTTTTCACGTCCATTCTTTGTTTATGACCAATTTTCTACCAAATGTAGGCTTAAAACGGCCAAATCAAATGAATATTAAAGAAGACAAAGGGAAAAATGAAATCCCGCTAGTTTGTCATAACTCATAAGCTTTGGTGGCGCATTATCGTTAGCGGAACCTCCACTTCACGTACGTGAACACACCCTGTTCAACCGCATTAACTTCCAAGACCACTGCTAAGCGAATCTGATACGTCAGATACTCCTCCCCTCTATATCTCTCTCTACAATCGTTGAGTCAAAATTTACCTTTTTTTATACAATTTAGTTTCACAAACAGATAGACCTGAGTTAGTAGTTTGTAGAGAGAGAGAGAGAGGGAGCTATCAGTTTCTTTAGCTTGAAGTTTCTAGTTTTGGGTTTTCAGCCATGGCTTCTTGGGTTCTTTTTCCGGGGACTTCTGTCACCGGGACTCGGAGGGATGCGGCCGGGTTCTTATTCGGGGGGAGGTGGCCGATGGCTCAGGTGAAGAGCCACAGGGTCTGCGTTCGCTCCTCTTTGGACTCTTTGGAGACCAAAGTTTCTGACATGAGTGTTAATGGTAATTGCTCTTTGCTTTTTCAAAATTTAGTTATTTTATCTCAAAATTGTATGTTTTTGTGCTTTTTGGCTTTCTGGGGATTTAGTATTTTTTTTCTTTGGTGAGAAATTTTTGGTTCCGATTGACGGGTTGAGTTGTTTTTCACTGAACTTGAGGGGGTTGATGGTTAGTTATCTGCGAATTGTGTAAATTTGAGCTTGCTTTGAGAATTGTATTTTGCCTTTTTTTTTTTTTTTTTTTTTTTTAAATTATGAATTCTATTGGATGTAGTTATGGAGTAGTTTTCTAACATTCGGAGTTCACTAAAACTTTTCACTGTGTGAAAGGCCTCAATTTATACTGGATGAGTAGCATTGTACTCATGCCGGAGGACTTGGGATCAAATCCTAGGACATGCATGAATTAATGCAGTAGTGAAAATTTGTAAACAAATGGATTTTTCTGCCCCTTATTGTTTTCTTTTCTGGACAAGCTAAACAAATAAGTTGGAAAGGGCACACTACTATTTTGTAGTTCTGGGCCTGAAAAATGTTGGAACATATAGTTAATTTATTTTGACTGTGAGGTACTCAATTTTGCAGATTTATCAATGTAATACAATAATAGAGACTGCTCCATTTCAATAATACCAAAAGTAACCAAAAGATCAAAGTCTTCTGATAGTATTTGGTAGGGAATCAGTAGTTCTAGGTGCTATCCTTGGATTTCAGTATACTTAAATGAGTGATTTACATGCCAGCTCCGAAAGGATTGTTTCCTCCAGAACCTGAACATTATCGCGGACCTAAGCTGAAAGTTGCTATTATTGGAGCTGGGCTAGCGGGCATGTCAACGGCAGTTGAACTTTTGGATCAAGGACATGAGGTTTGGCTCATCTTATTCTCTTGTCCTCAAATGCTGGTGATATGTTTTCTATATGTCCAGCAATTTTCCAAAATCTTGATCATACCACCATCACACCATTTTTAATTTCAAAATGAAGAATTAGATATAAAATTACCATTTTTGGATTATTCTGTGGAGTTTTTTTTTTCAGTGGAGCTACACTTGATAGTATTCTAGCTTCTGTGATTTTAATGCTTTTACAGAATGAGGAAATCAGTTACATGCTTGCTCTTGTTTTTTCAGGTCGATATATACGAGTCAAGGTCTTTTATTGGTGGAAAAGTAGGTTCTTTTGTTGACAAACATGGTAACCACATTGAAATGGGATTGCATGTTTTCTTCGGTTGCTACAATAATCTTTTCCGTTTGATGAAAAAGGTGAACATAACTTGCTTGGTTGCAGTGATATGACAATTTAGTCTCTATTTGCACCTTTTACAAACCTATATTGTGTAGTGAGAAAACAGATGTAAGTACAGCGTACGATGGAAATGTGATTTGTGATTGAAAAAAAAGAGTAAAAAAATCTATCTACACTTATTAATATGCCATCTTATTGGCTTTTGTGATAATAACTCGTGGAAGGTACCTTCTATGTTTTCCTCCATGTTTAAAACTCAAAAATTGAATTGAGTTACTTCCATGAAGCAGCTTTTAGCCTCATTCATTTATCCTAATATAATGACAATGACAAAGATATCTAACTTGATTACATGGTGAGAATATTTTACTTTTTTAGCTTCATAGTATAAATCATAAAATGGCATTCCACATTAACAGATACTTTTTCATTTAGAGGAATAATTAGGTTGGGATGTTCCTGAATCAAAGATTTTTGCTGCTATATCTATGTCACTTACTGGTCAAGCCTCCTCTTTGCCAGCCTATCATTTCCTAACATATCATGCTCATGCTACCTTGGTAATTTAAATATTAGTCTTTTGGAAATGAAGTGGAAGAATATGAATGTGTGTTTGACTTTGTTCCGGTGGTTTCTTTTGACTTGAGGTATTAGGATGATACCTTATCACCCAGTTTGGTTGCAATGAGTTTGGCCTAAATGCATCTTTCAACTTCCCTAATTGTTAATTGATCCATTAATGAACTAAAATTGGGCACCTCATGCATCAATTTTGAAATATGGCGAATATAAACTTCTAGCTTTATGGATAATATTTAATCTTAGTTAATGGATTGCATCAGTAACAATGTCCAAAAGATGGTGTAATCATGTTTGATATAACCTAAAGTTGTTCTTTGCAACTTTGAATCATGTTGTGTTATCTAAATATAAAGGGGATTTTATTTGTCTGCGATGGAAGTTGTAAACCTGTTTTGAGATGTGATGGGCTGATTCAGATATGAGCCTGCACTGCACTTAATCCAGCTTATCTTCTTTTTTGGATCAATATCTTGTGAAATCTCCTGAATTGAAATTAAAGCCATGTATTCTTCTCAAAATAAAAGGGTCTGTATCTATATGGTCTCTGATAAATTTTCTTATATCTCTACTTGAACCTAGGTGGGTGCAGATAAAAATCTACTTGTGAAGGATCATACTCACACTTTTGTAAACAAAGGGGGTCAAATTGGTGGTATGCTTTCATGATTGTTCTAAAATCAATTTTTACTTTATATTTATTATGTTTAATAATTTTATTTTACCTATTTACAAATTGCTTTTGCCATGGTCAGTCTTGTATATTGTATGTCATAAATAATTTCTACCCAAAAATACATTGCTAATAACTTTGATTTTCAACTGCAGAACTTGATTTTCGATTTCCAATTGGTGCACCATTACATGGAATGCGTGCATTTTTATCAACAAATCAGCTCAAGGTAGTGTTTTTATGCCATGTCCACTGCCTTAATGGCACCATATTTTCATGCCATGACCATCTATTATGTTCACGTACTTGCTTTCCAGTTCTTAGTTAAGTTATATGCCATATTTTTGGTATCAGTCTGTCAAACTTAATTTTGACATTCTGTGGGGGATTGGAAAGAAAAAGAAGGCACAATGCAGATGTTATGATCTTCTTATTGTCCTTAGGAATGCTGAAAATGTTGCTGAAGCTTTTTGCTGCTTTTGGATTTTTTACTGATCTATTCCTTTCTAACACTGCGAAAATGCAGACTTATGATAAAGCAAGAAATGCTGTGGCTCTTGCCCTAAGTCCAGTTGTGAAGGCTCTTGTTGATCCAGATGGTGCAATGAGGGACATACGGAATTTGGATAATGTAAGAGGTTTTTTTTTTTTTTTGGTGTGGTTCCTTTTGTTCTTGTGATCCATCAGAAGACTTGTCCCTTTTTTTTGTTTTCCTTTATTTATTTTTCTTTTGGGTTCTGAGGGGGACACTCTAGGCCCACAAATTAACACACAATCACCGGGACACATTTGGGGAGCAGTAATGTCCTTTACATCTTTCTTTAAGATTTGACTAATTTCAGGAGATCTGAACACAAAATTGTCAGGAGGGAAGTTGTCAGTTTTCATGGAGATTATTTTTTTCCTTCTTTTGTTCACCTCCACCTTTCTATAGTATTTTTCTGTTCGGGGTTGGCCCTTATTATTTTCTTTCCTGAAGGGAGCCATGAGGGGTGGAATCTTCATATTTGGAGAGGCAAGATGTTAGTATGTGTGCCTTTGGCTATAGTTCAATTTAATCTAAACAATTTTTTTTGGTGGCTATATCTTTTTTATTTAAAAGTTTTGTTTATTTATTTTTATATGATTCCTTATTTTTTTTCAACATTACGTTTATTTTTCACAGATCAGCTTCTCTGATTGGTTCTTGTCCAAAGGTGGCACACGCATGAGTATTCAGAGAATGTGGGATCCTGTTGCCTATGCCCTTGGGTTTATTGATTGTGATAATATCAGTGCTCGTTGCATGCTTACTATATTCTCATTATTTGCCACTAAGACGGAGGCTTCCCTATTACGCATGCTCAAGGGTTCTCCAGATGTTTACTTGAGTGGTCCAATCAGAAAGTATATCACTGACAAAGGGGGAAGGTATTATTTGTAGAACATGGGAACTTTACATGACAATGATGGATGACGACTCAATATTTGCAGTTTGTTTTCTCCTATCTTGATTTCTTCGTCTCCTCCTATGCTAGAACAGGTTCCATCTTAGGTGGGGGTGTAGAGAGATACTCTATGATAAATCTGCTGATGGAGATGCATATGTTACAGGACTTGCTATGTCTAAGGTGATTTGCTTGTCATTCTGCTCCTTCCAAACTTTCTAGAAGCTTTCTTACCTGCATTTAGAAGTTGCTAAGATTAGCTAATTTGAGCTGAAAATCTTTGAAGTTAGTTATTGTTCATCTACTAGATATGTCTATCACTATACCTGCTGAGTTTACTCCATATGCAGTACAAATCTGGGATTTTTATCTGTTAGGCATGTATTTTGGACTGTTGGATTCTTCTTCAAGGGTTAAATTCCTAGTATTTGTTTTGTTTTTTTTAATCTCAGGCTACTAACAAGAAAATTGTGAAAGCCGATGCTTATGTTGCAGGTTTGTGGCTTGCTCTTCCTCTGTGCCTGTATATGCATATTTGTTTATTTATTTATTTATGTTGGATGAATATTCTCTTGACTGTTCTTTTGGTGGCAGCATGTGATGTACCTGGGATCAAAAGACTACTTCCAACCCAGTGGAGGGAATTGGAGTTTTTCAATAATATTTATGAACTAGTTGGAGTGCCTGTTGTTACAGTGCAACTAAGATACAGTGGCTGGGTCACAGAGTTGCAGGATCTAGAACGGTCAAGGTAATCATCTCATCTATACCATGTTATTGGCATGGAGAAGTGGAATGCTATTGCCTATTGCTATGAGGACCAACGTAAAATCTGTTTCTGTTTCATTCCTGGAAGCCTAAGGCTTTGTTGCTTCATTTCTTCATGAAACATTACTTTCTGGCTGGTAGGCAATTGAGGCAAGCAGCGGGGTTGGATAACCTTCTTTATACTCCAGATGCAGATTTCTCTTGCTTTGCAGACCTAGCACTTTCATCTCCAGAAGATTACTACATTGAGGGACAAGGTTCATTGCTCCAGTAAGCAAACTTTTCTTATGGTGATGTGATCATTGTGCATTAGGTTGTGGCAATATTTACTGCCAACACATGTTCTGGAAGGCTTTTATTAAAAAATAGTTTATTTGGTGATTGGCTAAATATCAACTTGCAGATTGCAAGCCCTGATATTAAGTTGTAAAGACCTTCCACATGCATGCAATTTTGAGTGAATCTTCTCTTCTCATGTCTTTATTTCTTCATTAATGTTTACTTTGGAGTTCACCTACCAAGTCCAAAAAACGATTCCTGTTCTGCAGATGTGTTCTCACACCAGGTGATCCTTACATGCCTTTGCCAAATGATGAAATCATAGCAAGAGTTGCGAAACAGGTTAGTTCCTTCTAAAAACCAATTCTTCTTTCTCAAATATCCTCGCCAAAGGGTAAATTGCTTTCACACATTCTTTCCTACTCCAGTTATCATGTTTTGGAATTTGCTTTTTGATTATTTAGTCAATTATTAGAAATGAAATAAATGGGTTCAACTTTGGGAAGAACAAGGTACAAAAAAAAGGTCCTTTTAAATTTAGGGTATCCCAAAGATCTGAAAATAGAAAACGTAAAGCAGCCATTTAATCAAAAAGAGATTGCAAGAACAGGAGTTTGAACTTGCTTTCTCGAAGCTCAACAACTGCAAAAGATTGACTGTTTAATTATTTCTCTCCCACCTTATATGCCACACTCGAAAAAGGGTAGAAAATTCCAGATAGCTCTACTTTCTTGCTTTCCAAACCTTCTTTCCAACATGCTAGCATCTTAATAGGCATCAAATAGGTTACAATGAGAAAACAGGCAACTAGACCTCCTTTGTGACGTAGTAGGGAAGTAGAAGAGATCAACAATCTCTACCATGCCTTGGTGGGTGCCATGGCTTGTATACACGTTTTGAAAAATTTCTCACAATAATGATTTAACTTCAGAAAACTGTATAGGAAATCATTTGACAACAAGGATCTTCTGACTACTCATTGCTGGTCAAAAGCACCGTCAAGAGCAGAGGGTTTTGCATCTTCTTGAGTTGTTTCCTCATGATTGTCTTTTTATTTATTTATCAGGTTTTGGATTTATTCCCATCATCTCAAGGTTTAGAAGTCACTTGGTCATCTGTTGTCAAGATTGGGCAGTCTCTATATCGTGAGGGACCTGGTAAAGATCCATTTAGACCCGATCAGAAGACGCCAATAAAGAATTTCTTCCTTTCTGGTTCATATACAAAACAGGTAACATGACTGCCCTGAATCTGTTACATAATGCTTGGTTGTTTCATGCATGTTGCTGCTTAATTACATTTGTGCCGGCAACTCCAGAAAAAAAATTTATAAAAGAAACTGCATATGAAGCCTAAATGGTTCTACCTTGTGCAGGATTACATAGACAGCATGGAGGGGGCAACTTTGTCTGGCAGGCAAGCTTCTGCCTACATATGTGATGCTGGGGAAGAGTTGGTTTCATTGCGGAAGAAGCTTGCTACCATTGAATCTCAAGGACATACGAAAGCTTCCAATGTTACTGATGAGCTGAGTCTAGTCTAATACATGGTCATTTATTTTTCAGAGTACCAAGAAACCACCTCAAAATTGTGGAGAGTAGGTGGTGGCTAGCACAGGAGTACGTGTGTTCATCATTGTATGTAATATCAGGAAATTGTGTAAAGCATGAAACATTAATTTCAATAGAATCATGCAATCAAATTCATCTTGTCTGTATGATTTATTGCATTTCAGTTCTTCTCAAGAAGAAATCAAGGGCTGCTCTGCTCAGGCTCTTGATGATGATAATGGCACAATGGTGGCATCCAAGGAAGTAGTTTGCTAGAATTCTTACCATATATACTCTTTTAACACTCGGAGTAATCATTCTCATGGGAATGACTTTTCCAAGGCTATTCCATTCCCAATAAAAACTATTCATTTTTTCAACACCAAACATACCTCAAGTGTTATACTATCAATTAATCAAAATATTCCCGTAATAATACAAAAAATAAAATTAGTTAGGTAAATAGAGGACTTTTGAAGTGCTATTTATTCATTTAATTTCTCATGCATGTACTTGTATAAATATATGCGTGCATGATATTAGAAGTATTGATAAAATGACAAAAATTTCTTTCAAACTAGTTTGATAAAATGCCGTAGCGTAAACCTTTAAATTATAAGTACAAATATATGCGTGCTAAATATGCCATAGCATACCGGTTAAAAATAAAAATTAGGAGGAAGAAGAAATATGACTTTGTAGAAAGAAACGACCAACTGTTTCCTTGGACCTTAGAGAAGGTGCAAATGAGATCATAGTTACATTTTTTTCCCCTTGAAGGTAACAAATAATAACATGCTCCACATAATCACCTACCATTATAAGCTATTTTGAGCTAAAATACAGTTATCCAAAAGTTCCCGTTCATTGTTAAGTAACCTGAATGATTTTTAAGTGACAGCCAAGCTGGTCCATATTAAGCTGCCAGGGAAAAACAGAAAATATGTAACATTACGCCAGCTTAACAACTATAGGGCAGACATGATGTACCGCATTAACTAACCAATTTAAAGACACACAAAAAAAAAAAAAAACAAACGTATGAGATCTAAGAAAAATTTATCAACTATTTCCATCTGGACCTTAGAGAAGATGCAGAGGGGATCATAGTTACTTTTTCAGTAAGCCTGTTCTTCAAAGGTGAGGAATAATAACAACACTTCCACAAGATCGAGTAGCATTATAAGGTAATTTGAGTTTATATGTAGTTATTCAAAAGTTTCAACCCATTGTCAAACAACTTGAATCCTTTTTCAGAGTTACAGCCAGGCTGATCCATGTTAAGCTGCTAAGGAAAAACAGAGTCTAGGCATGGCCAAAGGCTCAAAGATATGCTATCTTAACAACTGCTGGCCAGACTATATTGCTCCACTTTACTCCATCGAGGGAACCATGAAAAGAAATGGGAGTAGATAGCACGGCCTTACATAGTTGGGGATCAAAGAGAAATCTATTAAACCTTTTTGATAAGGAAATCTATTAAACCTTCACATTTATGAAAATGCAAATAAACAGTCAATGACTGGCAAGAAGGTGAGCAACCCTGAAATGGAGTCTATGGCTGACCAGGGTTGGGCAATACGTTGAACAAAAGAGGCAGCCAAGGATCTTTCAAAGATGAACATTTTCTTTCAATCTACCTATCACTGCAGACCTCAAGGAGGAGAAACATTGAGATTGGACAAGAACTCATGCATTTGCAAACAAAAGTTTGTGATAAAAGCTTTCACTGACAAAGAATACAATTTGAGGTTTAGATACAAAATATTGGGATGGATAAAAACACAAAACAATGATCAAGATCCTTCAGAATTTCGTCCTTATCATTCTTCTTCCAGTTCAATACGCCGTAACTTCTGAGGTCTTTGATCATGCATATTTGACTCAAGCCGGCAATTACTTTTTTCTGTTTGCTTTTTTGTTTTTTTCTTCATAATGTAAAACCGGTGAAAAGAGTTTTCTATATATCCCACTACCCCAACAATTTGGGTGTATTCATTATTGCATTATTCTTTATCCTTTTGTTAAACTAGAAAATTCATATTAGCAAGGAATTAAAGTGTCACCGTCATATTCAATCTGGATTCCATTTTAAATTGTGCACAAACATGAGGACATGTAACTTCAGAAAAGGGAAGACATAGAGCCACAGGAAAGTTCTTCACTTGATTTTGGAGACGAAATTTCCACATCACCTCTCTACTTTTCGAAATAAATCAAAGCAAGAATAGCAAAAGGGCAAAGAGTAATCACCCTCAAGAACAGGCTCATTCATTATATAATAACACCTAGGATTTAGGAACACGTAAAATAAAAGAAAATAACACAGTAGACCATCGCCTACAACACTAGAAGTTTACCATCATCCCCAAGACAAGTGAAACTCAGACTCAAAAGTTTGTCTGGAGAAGATAACACGATCTTTGTCCGCTTGGGTTTGAATCAGCTCACGCACATGATCTTCGTCCACTTGGTTTGAATCAACTCATGCATGCGAACTATCGCAGAAAAATAGTCTTTAATGGCTGCCGCAGTTAACAGACTGTAAGGGGTTGCAAGCACCCGTATCACTTCGGCCACTTGCGCAAACAACGGGAGTTTGTCGACACAGACGTACGTATCATTCTCGGGGAACCTACAGTTCTTAGAAAAGGGCAAGGGTGTTGACAAATCATCAATTAGCTTCGATTGAGCTTTATTCAAGTTGTAATCGTAGTCAAATTTCACGATACATAAATTACGTAATACGGTACAGAATGAGCTAAGCTTAACCCAACGAAAGGTTTGAGCATACACTAACTCCGAAGAATTTCCATAGCCAGGTCGAGCCATATCCTTCACAAAAATGATTCAAAAAGCGTAGGAGAACTTGCACATATAGAATGGCGAAACAAGGACAGAGAAAATGGAGATGGAGGAAGTGGAAGCTTAGGTGTGTGTAGAATGTCGATGATGTCAAATTTATAGGGGTAGAAGCTCAGACATGGTGTTCGTCAAGTGGGAAGGAGTAAGAGTTTTGGAATAATAATAAAATGCCATTGATGTGATATAAAGAAAAAAATAGATGGAAAAAGTAGCCGAAAGAAAGAAAGGAGAAAAAAAAAAGGTCTTCTGCAGGGAGTGTTGCCAGCAAAGAAAGAAAGAAAGGAGAAAAAATAGATGTTGCGTGTTGCCAGCAAAGAGTCTTCTACAGTGTGAAAGTCGACTGACTCGACTATGTGGTGGGGGAGCATCAGAAGGTACGAGGATATCTTTAATGAGTTAAATCGTGTCGATTTGTGATTGGTGGATAGAGTCTACAAAGCACGTGTGGCATCACCAGGCGAACCACCGCTCCGGTCCATGAATCCTTGAACTTGAAGAACTCTTTACCCTTTATAAAATTCAAAAAATTTTAAAAAATAATAATAAAATAAAAAGTTTAACATTTTCTTTGTCTTTTTATTTATTTTTATTTTTATATGAAATTATTAAAATATTTTGAGTTAAATACTTTATTAGAATCTGAAGTTGTATATTTTTTTTTCACCTTCACCTAATGTTCAAATTATATCATAAATAATATTGGACTTATGGAAAAAAGATCAATTTAATACCTTTATTAGTCCAAACTAATGGAAAGCCATGTGTCGTCACCAAGAAATTCTACATGTCCTAAAAAAATATTAAAAATAAAATAAAACCTATATATATATTGAAAATTTATGGGTTCAACCACCCCATAATTTTTTTTTAAGTAGTTGTTTTTAATTTTAATTTTAATTTTTTAGGACACATGTGACGAAATCTAATGGAAATATTAAGTTGGCTTTTTTTCATAAGTCAAGTACCATGTATAATATGATTTAAACCCTTAGTTAAAAAGAAATAAAAATGTGCAAATTCAAGTATTAATAATAAAGTATTTAACTCATAATATTTTTATGGTATTGAAAAATATATTAGGTAATATACCAATTTCCAAAACAAATCTAAAGCTCTTAATAAGACCAGTAAGGATGGTAAAGGCTGAATAACCCCTATATTTATCATCTGGAGACGGTGCAAAAAATTTATGGCTTGGGAGGTTATTGATTAATTGGTGGCAAAATAAAAAAAATAAAAAATAAAAAATAAAAAAACTTTATGGGCAAGAGCTAATAGATTTTGCAACCAATTAATTCTTTCACCAAAATTAACTTTAATCTTATCACGGATACTTCATCGTGAAGGTAGCTAGGGTTGAGAAGAAAATAATTTGAATAATATTAAAGTCACTACATAGACTCAATAAAGACTTAACTTCTCTTTTACGTGTCATTTAAAAAAAAAATTGAATTCAATTTTGGTGTTTTGAATTTAATTTTGTTATTTAATTTTTATTTTTTAAATGACCCGTCAGAGAAAAATTGAGTCCTTGTTGAATCTATGTTGTGGTTGTATCACATCTTAAATAATTTTTGTTGGAAAATAATAAAATTACAACTTAAACTTAATTAAGACCCAACTTTTCTCTTAAGTGACAATTTTTTTTATAAAAAAAATAATAAAATGCTTGTAGAGGAGAAAGAGCCTTAAAATTGAAGAGAGAGACAAATTAAATTTTAAAGTTAAGTCTTAATTAAATTTAAATTGTAATTATATCACACTCTGTTTTCTCGTTAAAAAGAAGTAAAGTCCCATTTGGCGCGTGCTCTGACCTTCAAAGCCTGATTAATGCTTTCCAAAGTTCTCCCTTATATAGTTTTCATATGACGGAAGTCGGAAGAGGTCCGTTTGTGGATCACTCGGATAAGTGCAGTAAATGCTTCTCTTTGCACGGATTGACCTAATGTTGGAACTTGGAAGGCTAATTATGTCAATTTGCTGGCTTTAAATTAGACAATGTCTTAGGACCTGGTTTGAAATTGCATTTAAGGGGATTAAAAATATTTTTAATACTAAAAAAAAATTCGTTTAAAGAAAAAATTATTCATTTGGTTAAAAAATTAAAAGCACTTTTAAAGATTCAAAAAGCTTAACAAGTGCAATTTTAAAAATTACTTAAAAAAAAAAAATTGTGTTTTTGAAAGGTTATAAATAAGAATTACTTCGGGATTGAATTTTTAGGTTATTATTGTTGAATAGTGGAGAGGGGAAAAAAGTTAATTCTTAAAGTTGTAGTTTTTCTCAAATAAAAACCATACACATAGAAGATTAAAAAGAAGAATTACTTCAAGTTGATTTTTTAGGTTGTTATATTTGAAGAGTGGAGAGAGAGACGTGCAAAGAGAAAAAAAAATCCGAAATAATTGAGAGATCTTTATTTTGTAGGCCTTATTATTTGGAAAATGTTAGGGGTTTCCCCCCTAGTGTTCTCCTAACGTTCTCTCAGTTTTACGTAGAATATAATTTAAGAAAAAATAAAATTGTAATGGTCTTCACCACCGATTTTTTCAGACATTAACACTAAATTTGAGGCATTAACATCAAAATTGAGACATTAGCATTACATTTAAGATGATCAGATCCATTTTGGTGATACTATTCCTAAAGAGTTAACCTTCCACCATTAGGTTTTATTTTGAATCCAAAAACAAATTTTAAAGCATTAGAACCTAAATATTAACTCATAAAAATTAATCTGTTAGCAAAAAAACGATACTATAATTTTATTTTTTATTGAATCATGTTCTACGTAAAACTAGGAGAATGCCAGGAAAATACTAGGGAAGAACCCCCAACAAACGCCTTATTATTTTGTAGATAATATATTATTAATCAAATTGTTTTTCAATGGCTTATTATTTAGAAAAAAAACAATTGCTATTTTATAATTTAATTATTATTACTTAACAATTTATTTATTATTACATGCACAAAGTATATGTAGAAAAAAAATAATGATCATAGGTAATCCGTTAAATGCAAATTAAGATTTAAAATTTGATTTGTATTAAAAATTAAAAATCTAACCTTTTCTAAATTTGATTTTTGATTTTTTTTTTTGGAAAGAAACAGCTAATCTCATTGCATCAATAAATCAACATAACATCAGAGCAGACTTCTCTGAAGCAAGAAGACTGCTGATACAATCAGAAGAATCATGTCTCCATGTTCTATCCATAACCTGCATCGCAGCTAGCCTCGCCAACCCGTGAGCAGCTTGGTTCAATTCTCGGCTAACATGGGTCATTTTCCAGCATGAGAAATTCCAAAGAGCAATGCGAATACCTTCAATTAGGTGACCTCTTCGACTCCAATCAAGCTCCTCAAGACTCCACAGCCTCGACAATCCCTTCGCATCCCCCTCCAAGCATATGTTCACAAAGCCCATGGCACTTGGTAGTTGAAGAGCCAAGATGGCTGCCTTTGCTACTGCATCTACTAGCTCAAGAGTGCCTATCCACGACAAGCTCCGCGCCGAAGCTGCCTGCAAATTTCCTTGATGATCCCGAATCACAACACCCAGCCCAATTCTCCCATCTTTCTTCCCAATCGCTGCATTCCAGTTCGCTTTGTACCAACCTGGGTTTGGCGCCATCCACAATGTCGGAACTGTAGCCTCCTCCTTATCTCGTGGCCGAATATCTCCTACCCGGGCCTGATGGAAATCCTTCAAAGATGATTCAGCATTTTTGATTATATAACCAGGATGTGAGAAGAAGCCCTCATGTAAATACTCATTACTCCTTAGCCAAATCCTCCTAGCAATCATAACAAACCCCTGAAACTCCTCTGCAGTACATTTACTCAACATTTCCTCTGTAGCCCGTAACCAATCAGCACCATCAAGATAACTTTTTTGAAACTTGACACATCCCCCACCCCAAACATCTTGAGCTGAAGGGCATTGCCATAAGATATGGAAGATTGTCTCAACTTCTAGACCACAGATGGGGCAGCTGGGTCTGTGATCACCTTTCTTTGACACAAATTCTCACGTGTTGGTAATATGTTTGACATGCTCTCCAGAACCAAACCTTCTCCACATGTGAGACCTGCATCTATATAACTTTCCAGACCTTGCTGCAATTCCTCTGAGAAGAGCACTCCGCCATCTGCGATGATTTCCACTCTTTTTGAATATAATAAGTGCTCTTGACCGAGAAAATACCCTTTGCAGTGCCCCGCCAAATCTGCTTATCATCTTGATCAGTTTGGCTGATGGGAATCGATATTATCAAACTAGCTTCCTCTGCCGAGAATAGCTGGTCCAATAATTGATGCTTCCACACGTGCCCATCTGTATCAATCAATTGGCTCACAGTAGCATCCGGGTCAAGCATAGTTGAAGGGGATTTCACCTGATATGTAGAGGGGTTGGGGAGCCATCTATCCTCCCAGATTCTTTAAGTTTTTCCATTTCCAATCCTTCATACCAAGCCCTCCCGAATCAGTGCACACGAGCTATGAATGCTTCTTCATGCAAAGGATGGCATCTTTCGGATCTCAAGGATCGAGCAATTCGGGAAATATTTGGCTTTCATTATGCGAGCAACTAGGCTGCCCGGCTCAGTCCACATCCTCCATACTTGCTTTATCAAGAGAGCTTTGTTAAAACAAGCAAGATCACGAAAGCCCATTTCCCCACATGCTTTAGAGACCCCAATCTTTCCCCAACTCATCCATGTAATCTTCCTATCCTCTTCCTAATGACCCCACCAAAATCTCCGCATCAAAGAATTAATCTCTACACAATGATTTGGGAAAAAGGATGACACTCATACAATAAGAAGGGATGACTTAGATTACCACTTTTAAGAAAATTTCCTTCCCAGCTTGGGAAAGAAATCTTAGCTTCCAATCTTGAAGTCGTTTCCACACCTGCTCCATGATACTCTTGAAAGCTTTAATATGAGAATGACCCACCAAAGCCGGTAAACCCAAGTATGTGTCATATCTATGAGTGGCTGGGATCCCTGCAAACTCCAAAATAAATTCCTTCTCTCCCACAAGGACATTTTTACTAAAGAAAATCAAAGTCTTATTACTGTTCAAAGTGGCTAAAAGTATTAAAATATAATAATTTGATTTGTATTATTTGTTTTCTTATTTGATTTGGACATTAATAATACCTAATATCATGCATTAAATTTTTTGGACATAATGAAATCACGTATAAGGAAAATTATTGAAATTTAATTAAATGCCTTTAATTAAGTTAATTTAATGACCGATTCACTATTGAAAAACCGATTCACTTTTAAAAAATCGGTTCAAAAATTATGTTTTAAAAAACCAGTTTAACCTTAAAAAAAATTGGGTTCACACCACATGTTACAATTCTAGACTACCTCCAAAAAATGATTCGGCTTATATATATATATATATGATTTGAGCTTAAATATAGTTATCCAAAAGTTCCCGTTTATTGTGAAGTAACCTGAATGATTTTTAAGTGACAGCCAAGCTGATCCATATTAAGTTGCTAAGGAAAAACAAAAAATCTAAAACATTACGCCAGCTTAACAACTATAGGGCAATCTCCAAGAGATAGTTCAATCGGCTGGGATCATGCTTAATGAAGCGGAGGTCATTAGTTTGAATCCTCCTTCTCCCTCTTGTGCAGACATATCAAAAAAAAAAAAAACAACTGTAGGGCAGACATGATGTAATACATTAACTAACCAATTTAAACCCACAAAAAAAGAAAAAAAGAAAAAAGGAGGAATGAGATCTAAGAAAAAATTATCAACTATTTCCTTCTGTACCTTAGAGAAGATACAGAGGGGATCATAGTTACTTTTTCAGTAAGCCTGTTTTCTTCAAAGGTGAGGAATAATAACAACATTTCCACAAGATCAAGTAGCATTATGAGGTAATTTGAGCTTATATATAGTTATCCAAAAGTTTCCACCCATTGTCAAACAACCTGAATCCTTTTTCAGAGTGACAGCCAGGCTTATCCATGTTTAGCTGCTAAGGAAAAACAGAGTCTAGGCATGGCCAAAAGCCCAAAGATATGCTATCTTAACAACTGCTGGCCAGACTATATTGCTCCACATTACTCCATCAAGGGATCCATGAAAAGAAATGGGAGTAGATAGCATGGCCTTACATAGTTGGGGATCAAAGAGAAATCTAATTGACCTCTATATTTATGAGAACGTGAATCAACAGGGCCAATGACCAGCAAGAAGGTGAGCAACCCTGAAATGGTGTCTATGGCTGACCAGGGTTGGGCAATACGTTGAACAAAAAAGGCAGCCAAGGATCTTTCAAAGATGAACATTTTCTTTCAATCTACCTACCACTGCAGACCTCAAGGAGGAGAAAACATTGAGATTGGACAAGAACTCAAGCATTTGCAAACAGAAGTTTATAATAAAAGCTTTGGTTGACAAAGAATTTTGTTAGGAGTGCTCTGTTTGACACAACAACAATCCACAATTTCTAAATCACCACTAGACAAAGGCACACTATTTGCTGAATTCAAACAAAAGATTGGATGACCAGATCTAATTCAACCTAAAAATGCAAATGTCAAACAGTTTATTTGATGAAAAAGACTAGAAGGGAATTTGAAGGTAGAAAGAGTTTAAATTGGGCTGGAATTCAAGCCGAACCCAGCTAAAGATTTTACATTCCCATAGCTGGATGCAGCTTTGAACTTTCACGTTTGAAAAGATGAATATATATATATTTTTTCTGTAAACAAGTTACTTAATCAATAAACTGCCCAATTCCCCCATACATGGAGAGTATCAATTTTTGAGAAGGCATTTCAGCCTATTGAAATCATATCGCTAAACCTTCCATGAGACGTCTGAACAAAGACCATAATAAACCCAGTGAGACCCAAGAGCTTATTCATCGCAACTTCCCATAGATGGATTGCTTGGAAGCACTACTCCAATCAACATGAAGCATGAACAGCTAAACTAAGCTAATTGAATTGACGGAGTGATCCCCATGCTAAGCATGAAACATCCCCCACCAAAAATCAGAACATAATAGCGTCATAGATCATATCAAAAACAGCAGCTACATTAAACAAAAGTAACAACAAGAAATCAAAACAAAAACCAAAATCATATTCCAAGACAACAGGCGGTTTATATACATACTTGTTTTATTACAAGACAACCTGACTCCTCCTCGGCACCACTGCAGTCAATCTCATAAAACATCGAGCACACAACAACTACTACCGTTCAAAATATAGTCCTTCAAAACAAAAATCAACATCATATTCCAAGACAAGAGGCGGTTTATATACATGTTTTATTACAAAACAACCTGACTCCTCCTCGATGGCACCACTGCAGTCAATCTCATAAAACATCGAGCACACAACACTACCATTCAAAATATAGTTGATTTTTTTTTCTTCACTTAGACCCATTTTCTAATTCCTTGTCAATAGCAGTCTTGGCAGCCTCAAGATCCTCGTCGAAGAACATATCCCACTTTCCATCCCACTTGATGAAGAACTCAGTATCTTCATAATACTTCACCCTATGCACATCCCCTGCCGGAGTGAACAAATAGTCTCCAACCACCAAATCATACCTCTCCTTCTTTGTGATATTCCACACGCTCTTCTTCCCCTCCAACACCACCAGGTCGTGCCCGAAGGTATGGTGGTGAGCAGGCTCCACACTCCCGGCCTTGAACCTCACAATCGCCGAGGTCGGGCTCTCCCTCAGGATCTTCATTGACCCACCTGGAATCAGGTCGATCGGGTTCAACTCCCGGTTCTTCACCAAACAACACAAGGCACAGGGTGCTGTTGTATCGGAATCGGATTGGAGCTGGGCTCCGATCTTGGGCATCTCGGAGAGCGAGTTGTCGAGGAAGGACTGAATATCTTCGGGCCAGGGGTTGGAGCCGGAGGCAGGGCAAGGAGACTTGAAGGGGGTGTTGAGCCAGGCGTGGAGGATCTCGACGGCGGAGTCCGGGGAGGTGGAAATGCCGGAGACGGCGAGGACGTTGGAGTTGTTGATGGAGCGGGCGTTGAGGGCGTCCTCGGGGGTTAGGCAGGTGGCAGCGAAGACGCCCGGAAACTTGTTGGCGAAGATGGAGACCCCAAAGCCAGTGCCGCAAGCGACGAGGCCCCGTGTGTCGGTGGGGGAGGAGGAGACGCGTTTGCCGACCTCGGCAGCAATGGAGTAGTAGGAGGAGGTGCCCAGATCCTCGACGTCTATGTCGAGGGAGCGCAGGTGGGAGACGAGCGCGTCCTTGAGGGCGCAGCCCAAGGAGTCCGCTCCGGCTATGATTTTGTTGGGGCGGGTCGCGGAGGAGGGCTCTGCCATGGTGGTGCCCTAAGGATAGTGAATCTCAAAGAGGACTAGAGGAGTAGGATAGGAGTTGTGAGTGGCGTAACAGCGACTGAGTTTGAGTGAACTTTAAAATTACGAGGCTGTGATTCACTGATTCGTATATTCGGCAACCGCAAGGCTTATTTTCTAAGCAAGCGGTTAATACTTATTCAATTTATTTTTTATTTTTTATTTTTTATTTTTACATATGCACGTAAGGATAGGAGAGGGAAGATTCGAATTTGTGACCCCTACTTTATAATACTTATTCAATTCAATAACTATGGTTTTATAATTTTTTTTTAATATAAGTTTTTAAGTTTTTAAAGTATTTTGAATCTTTAATTAGCCTGTTTTTTGGACTTATTTTAAATGTTTTGAGGTAACAAAAATCTAAAAAATTCACATTACCGATGCATAAACAAAAAACAATGAGTGCAGCTGCCATCCGGTCATGGCAAAAAGGTGGGCTTTTTTGCCCACCATTCATTAGTTGACACCTCACTCATTTCAAAAAAATGCACAAACTAAAAATAAAATCAATACACCTGATCAACAAATCAAACCACCAAATAAATAACCCACTGCCCACCTCCGGCGACAAACGCCGCCATTCACCGCCATTCGCCGCCCACCTCCGGCGACTTTTCCGGCGAACCAAAAAAAAAAAAGATAGATCCGGCCACTGGGGGTGGCCGCGATCCACCCCAACGGCCAGGGGGAGAGATCCGGCCACCCTCAGTGGCCTCTCTGGTGAACCAACCAAGAAAAAAAAAAAATCCGGTGAACCAAAAAAAATCCGACGAGCCTAAAAAATCGTTTCTAATGCCTCAAAAATCGATTCTAATGCCACAAACTCGTTTCTAATGCCTCAAAACTAAAACCTAGAGGGGAAGGTTAACCCTATTTGAAATTTTATCATCCTAAAAGGAAAAAAAAATAATAAAAAAAAACACAAAGACCAGTGGGTCTCGAGTGGGTCGGTCACGAGGTGGGTCGCGAGGTGTCAGTGAGGCGAGATCCTCTGGCGAGACCAGTAGTGGGTTTCATCCTTCCGGCGAGATCCTTCCCCAAATCACCGAAAAAAAAAAAAAAAAAACATACCTTGGGTCTCGCAGACCCATGGCCGGCGAGACCCAGAGGAGGGTCTGGTGGCCAACGTCTACTGTGTGTCTTCCTTCTTCCTCTTCCTTCTCCTCCTTTCTCTTCTTTCCCCTTTCTCTCTTTTCTTTAAATGCACTTTTTGGTAATGTGTGTCATGTTCTCATGTGGTAGGAAGTATAATTTTGTTTGCATTTTTTTCTTTATCTAAGGTGGCAGCATGTGAGTGGTGGGCAGAAAAACCCACCTTTTTGCCCCATCCGAATTGAAGTTATTCCCAAAAACAATACAACATACTATAACATGTTATAACATTAAACTCTTTTATATTTATACAGGATTTGAAAGACAATATTTTACCTAGAAAAATTGAAACAATTGTTTCCAAAGAGCATATATTTCAATTGCGGCTTAATGATCATAATTTGAAAAGAGGATTGGAGAATTATACTATTTCTAGAACTTTTGAATTCATTCTGTAATGATTACAGGAAACTCCGTTAAATCAACACATGCCTCTAATTACAACACTTGAGGGATCCAGCTCTGAAAACGAAGGAGAACGAACAAATCTTCGCTCAAAGTTCTTCTATGTGTTTTTTCTTACCTATTGAAGATAAAGAAATAGATGATGATGATGATCACATTCCAATCAAATTGCTTTCCAAGAGAAAGCGACCTAATCAACACAAGACTTTGATCAACAAAAAGTTTCAAATCATTGATTGAAACATAGTTCAAGGATTTTTTTTTAATGCATTCTTTTTTCTTTTTCCTTTATTTAAAATTTAGACTGCTATCAATTTATCTTTCTAAGTAAATTGTATGTGACATTTTGATCGAATATAATTACTACAATATAATAGTTGCAAATGAAGATGTTGAAGTTGTTAAGGCTTCAAGAGATGGAATCAACCAAGTTTCCTACCGGTTTAAACTTAAAAAATTGTTAGCTGAAAATAGGGGAGTTTTAAGTAAGATGGCATATCATTTTGACACATGGCGATTAATTTGAAATGCCACGTGTATAGTTTTAAAATTAGAACGTACCCTTTTAACTTTTTTTTTTTTGACATCCGCACAAGAGGGGGGGGGGATTCAAACTAGTGACCTCCGCTTCATTAGGCGTGGTGTCGTTCTTCTTTCTTCTTCTTCTTTTGTTTCTCGCTTGATTCACAAACAATTGAATAGACTTTTCTTCTACTCCGTCCGTCTCTTCCTTCTCTAACTGACGTTCTCTCTCCCCTCCATTTATTCTTTCTTCTCTATTTTCCTTTTCTTTCTCTAACGCATGTTGTCTCTCTCCCTCTCTCTGTTTTTGGTTTTTGCAATTCTCTGTTGGTTCTTTTGGCTTGCTGCACAATTGAAAGGGGCGATTTTTAACCCTGAATTGGGCCTTTCTCTTCGGCTCGGAACCAAAAGCACAACTAAACGGCGATAATAAATTTCATACTCACAGTGGCCGGTGTTAGCGCCGTGATTCTGTTGCTATTTTGTTCTGATGGATTATTTCCCTGTTTGTTTTCTTTACAATTGTGCTGGGCCACTGGGTATAAATTTAGAATAACCTTTGCTCTTTGCTTTTCTATGTTGGCTACATGTTAGTATGTTACTGTCATTTGTTCCCTTCGGAAGTCATACAGGTCTAAGGCAGAAGGCAAAACATGGATTCCGCATATAAGTTCCCAAAAGGGTTGTGATTTATTCACTTAATATACCATGACTTTCCTTCTCAGTACATGTTAAATTCAGTGCTATCAATTTCATAGAATGTGTTTTGTTAGATAAATGTATCATAGGAGCATTACTGTTTTTTTTTTAATGAGATAAATTTCTTTCTTTATGATCATGTGCATTTCCCATGGGTAATTTCTTGAACAGAGTCCAGAAATCAAAACATGGATTCAACATGAAAGTTCTCAAAGGTAATATCACAAAAGTTATAATCGATTGGGTGCTTTAATTCTCCTTACTCTAATGATAATACTGATTGTTTGAGTTGCAATCTATTTGTAATCGAGTCTTTTAGTTGATGTACAAAGTTATATGTTGTGGTCATTTATCCGGTTTATTCTTCTTATTAATACCAGCTTAGTTTCATGGAAAGTCCTTCTAGGATAAAGGTCAATTACAATGGTCCCATTTTCATTGTTTGTTTTTTTATTTTTAATAAAAAACAAATGTTGGGCTTGCTTTACCATAAAAATTTGAAATCTATAAATGTTAGTGGTGGTTTTTTCTGAGTTCTCTAATTCAGGATGGTGATGCAGTGACGTCTTTGTATTGAAAATGATGTACTTAGATTATACACAGGTTTTTCAAATTTTTGTACATTCTAGAATTTAGAGATATGGGTTTCTTGATTTTGGTTTAAAACTTTATAAATTTTAGCTTTAATTTGGTAAATATCATGATGGAAGTTTAGCTTCTTTGTATCTTTTGCCAAATGGGTTTTCAAAATTACTATGTGGGTTGTATTCGTTGCATGGATTCTCAAATTTTGATTGGGCTAAGGCTTGCTGCGATATTTTGGTTGCACTAAAGGGCTAGCTGCACTAGCTTACAGTTTCGGATCAATCCTCATATATGCAAATAAAGACGCCAAATCGTGGCTTATTAATATGGGAGCCCCTACTATATGGTCGGTCTACAAAACTGATGTTTTGCATCATCCAATCATTTGCCAACACATCACCCATCTTATTTTGTTAAAATAAAATAAAAATACGTATAACAGAAACACCCAACCATGCCTCTCCCTCTGCTCCCATCGTCTTCCAATTGCTCCTCCACCAGCTCTTCTGCCAACTCCACTCGGTTGCCAAGACTCGCCAACCCCAGCAATGCCATCAACTTCTCTGAGTTGGATCGAGCCAACCGGATTGGCGGCAGAGGCGGCACCGTCTACAAGGTGATCCACTGCCCCACGAACCTCATCTATGCGCTCAAGGTCATCTACGGGACCCACAAAGACTCCGTGCGCCACCAGATCCGCACTGGAGATCAAGATCCTCCGGAACGTGGACCACCCCAACGTGGTCAAGTGCCACAACATGTTCGACTACAACGGCGAAATCCATCAAACCAAAATAAAACCCACCGTCGGCCATTTTTTCTTCATTTTCCCCCCCTCTCCCACCAACCACGACCACCACACCGGAGACGCCCACCCACCACCGGCTAGCATCCCAAACCCAGCATCGCCAAACTCAACAAAAAAAAAATCCGGTGAGACCTAGCAAAACCCAGCCTCAAAATCATATTCTAATGCCTCAAAACTCGATTCTAATGCCTCAAATTTGTTTCTAATGCCTCAAAAACTCAATTTTGGATTCAAAACTAAATCCTAGAGGGGAAGGTTAACCCTTGAGGGGGAAGGTTAATCCGTTTCTAATGCCATGGCGTGACCCAGAGCATCTCTCTGCGTCTCTCTTTCTCTCAGAGCATCTCTCTTTCTCTGTTAAGGGAGATGAATTGTTGGCATGAAGAAGAAGAAGAAAGGCTGGTGATCTGGTTGTCGGCATGAAGAAGAAGAATAAATTCTAGTGTTTTAGGTTGTAGATTAATTTTATGCATTTTTTGTGTTTTAAGTGATGTGGCTTTTTTCTATTGGTGGCTGCAAAATGACACTTTTGCAGACCAACCGTATGAGAGGTTTTTCCTATTAATATACTATTTTCGAATTTGTATTCCTTGATTTTTTTTTCTTTTCTGCTAATTATGTTGTTCAGTATGGTATAATGTGCAAATTTCAAAACTACCATAGTATAGAAATTTGAAAACTAACCCATATAACCTATGTCCATATTGAACTTCACCTGCATGTTTAGGAGAAAAGATAATTTTCTAAACCCCTTTTTTAGAATGCTCTTAAATAATAGTCTAATTTACATTTTTGAAATGTTTGTGTTTAATTTGCATAGTGTTGTTTTAGGTTCTCTCTCATAGCAATCAAAACTTAGGGTTTTCTAGAAAATGAAAACACGTTTCAAGGTAAAAAAAACTCTTTATGAATATTCTAATTCACTGTACTTACTTTTCTTTTCTTAATCATTTTCTTATAATGTTGCAAAATCATTTGCTTATCATATATGTTGTGTGTGAAAATTAATCTATTGCTTTGTTACATAGAAAATGGTAAAATTTGAGACCTTTTATCAAGTTGCAAGAGGATTTTAAATTAACGATCCTATGATAGTTGACAAATTTTTGAATTTTGTGAATCAAAACAATAGTTTACTATTATATATTAAAATCATAGTAATATTACACATTTAACAACTTACAACAAATCACGTACATAAGAAAACATGATTTGCCATATTATTCATAAAGAAAAAAAAAAACACACTATTGATTCTCTAATCAATGATATATATTAACTATTTTTGTCTGCACTAATGATTTTATATTTATTTTTTTTCTTAATAAAGTAGAACCACTCCACCTGCTTCTAATTAGTATCTTATAATATTCTCCTCTATCCATTAAGTTACTCAGAACCCATAACATTTCTTTGGCCTTTTCAGTTTTTTCTTTTTCTTTTAATTGGTAAAGGTCTCAGGTTTTTCTTTGCTTCTACTTAATACACACTTCGTGATTGTGTCTGTGTTGAAGACATAAAAGAAAGAGATATGCACCATCTCCAGAAAATAGACAAAGCGATCGAATTCTTATAGTAAGTGTAGATTGTTGTCTAAAAAAAAAAACATCAACAGACGGAAAACTAAACAAAACAGTTAAGTAATTGCAAATTCAACATTTACTTATTTCTTATATTTTTCACTAAATCAATGTTGTGTATTGATAGTTTCTTTTTTCCTATGTTTAATGCATATTGTTTACATGCTTAATTAGTTGATGGACATTATTGGCTTTCAAAGTTTTATTGGTGCCAAAAAAAGTATATAGAAAAGACAGCTATTTTCTATTATATTAGCATTTTCATTTTCTGTTTGTTTGTCTTTATATTTTGTGGTTTTTGTTCTTTTGTTTTCCTTATCTTCTATTCTAATTTATATATATATTTTCTAATTCTTATTGCTTCATTTTCCTTTTTTTGTAAATTTTATACAGAATTCAGTATAAATTTTACACTATTGTTCATTGATATTGTTTACATGCTTAATTGATCCACAACATTGAGTACAAAAAAAAAAAAAAAAGCATAGAAAAAAAAATTTGATCGACGACATTGGCTTTTAGGGTTTATTATAGATTATGATTTTTTTTCCTTCAAAATTTTTATGTGGTTATATCAAATTAGTTTTTGGGTAGCCTATTGGTTAATATAAGAAATACACTATGCATGATAATGTGTTCTTTTGATAGTCAAGAATATTTACAATAGGTACTTATAAGATTGGGTATAGTTAAAAAGTTGTTTTGAATGACTATATTACCCAAAAAAAAAAAATCATTTCATTTTATACTAAATCTTTGGGAATAGATATTTAAGAAAAACGATAAAAAGCATTCTATCAATCATCTTTCAATTATTTGTGTATAGTGAATAGGTGAATCTACCATTAAATTTTCGTGAGACTCAAATGAGTCTACAAATTTAATGATAGATTTATTAAATTTACAAAAAGAGATAGTTAAAAGACGTTGAGAGAATGATGTATTTATAAGAGGTTTGCTAGGGTTCTCTCATTTCTCCTGGTGTTCTCTAACCTTATTTAGAAATATGATTTAATAAAAATAAAATTGTAGGTTTTTGGATTCAAAATTAAACCTAAGGGTGGAAGGTTAACCTTTAGGGATGATATCACCCAAAATGGATTTGATCATCCTAAATTTGATGCTAATGCCTCAATTTTGTTGTTAATGCCTTACAAATTTGTTGCTAATGCCTCAAATTTGATGCTAATTTTATTTTTCTTAAATCATGAGAAGTTATGGAGAACCTATAAAACTTTATAAATTTCTAAATTTAATTCATATAGATGATATGCAGCTTTATGCTTTTTAGTAAAGAAATATGGTTCAAAATAATTTTATGAACATTCTCTATTTTTGGTAGCTAATTAGTTGTAATAATGAATAAAAAAGGGATATTGATTACTTATAAAATGATATTGATTGCTTATAATATTTTAAAAACTTTTCAGACAAAATTATAATAAAAAAAGCCACGCTATATATGCTCATTATATATAAAGGTAGGCAATGAAGAATTAGCAATAATAAGCGGTTATTATCGCCTTATTTTTTTTGTTTTTCTGACATATCCACGTAAGGGTAGGAGAATAGAGATTCGAACTTGTGACCTCCACTTCATAAGATATGGTTTATAGCCAATTAAGCTACCTCTTGGAGGATATTATCACCCTATTTGAACACTCCTAGTTTGCAGGTCACACGTGATAGATGCGCCATTCTTTCATTCCGTTTGTAGTTTAGCTGAAAGTGTAATATATGCGTGCATGATATTAGAAGTACTTATAAAATGATAAAAATTTCCTTCAACAATCCAATTACTCTATTCAGAGAACCATGGAGAGAAATGGGAGTAGAAGGCGTGGCCTTACACGGTTGGGGATCAAAGAGAAATCTAATTAACCTCTATATTTATGAGAACGCAAATCAACAAAATAGGCAGCTAAAGGATCTTCCAAAGACGAACATTTTCCTTTCCATCTACTTATAATTGCAGACCTCAAGGAGGAGAAACATTGAGATTGGACAAGAACTCAAGCACTTGCATACAGAAGTTTATAATAAAAGCTTGAGAAATGCTACAATGCAATCAAAAGACCACATTTTCACCATCAAACTCTACGTGGCAATAATATTAAAATGAGAAAAATTCATTTCTCTCTCCTTTGTCGGTTTCCTACGAGAAGAAACCCAGGCTGGTTAACCCAACCAGCCTTTTTATTAAAAAAAAATGAGGTAAAGATAATCAGAGAGAGAGAGGGATGGAGAGATGAGAGATTGAGAGAGAGTGAGCTTGAGGGAGAGTTACAGAGAAGGAGACATAACAGAGAAGAGGGAGAGACTGGATGGTGAAAATGTGGTCTTTTGATTGCATTGTAGCATTTCTCTAAAAGCTTTGATCGACAAAAACTTTTGTTAGGAGTGCTCTATTTGACGCATAACAGAAATCCACAATTTCTAAATCGCCACAACAACTACTACTATTCAAAATATAGTTCCATTTATTTATTTATTTTTTCACCTGGACGATCGTAGACCATAACCCACTTTCCATCCCACGTGATGTAGCACTCAGTATCTTCGTAATACTTCTCCCTATGCACATCCCCCGCCGGAGTGAACAAATAGTCGCCAACCACCAAATCATACCTCTCCTCCTTTGTGATACTCCACACGCTCTTCTTCCCCTTCAACACCACCTGTTCGTGCCCGAAGGTATGGTGGTGAGCATGCACCACACTCCCGGCCATGAACCTCACAATCGCCGAGGTTGGGCTCTCCCTCAGGATCTTCGTCGACCCACCTGAAATGTCGATCGGGTTGAATTCCCTCTTCTCCGCCAAACAAAATAAGGAATCGGATTGGGGCTGGGCTCCGATCTTGGGCATCTCGGAGAGCGAGTTGTCAAGGAAGGACTGGATATCTTCGGGCCAGGGGTTGAAGCCGGAGGCAGGGCAAGGGGACTTGAAGGGGGTGTTGAGCCAGGCGTGGAGGATCTCGACGGCGGAGTCCGGGGAGGTGGACATGCCAGAGACGGCGAGGACGTTGGAGTTGTTGATGGATCGGGCGTTGAGTGCTTCCTTGCGGGTTAGGCAGGTGGCGGCGAAGACGCCCGGAAACTTGTTGGCGAAGATGGAGACCCCGACGCCAGTGCCGCAGGCGACGACGCCCCATGTGTCGGTGGGGGAGGAGGAGACGCGTTTGCCGACCTCGGCGGCAATGGAGTAGTAGGAGGAGGTGCCCAGATCCTCGACGTCTATGCCGATGCAGCGCAGGTAGGAGACGAGCGCGTCCTTGACGGCGCAGCCCAAGGAGTCCGCCCCGGCTATGAATTTTTGGGGGTGGATCGCGGAGGTGGGCTCGGCCATGGTGGTGGCGTAAGGATAGTGTCAAGCAAAGCTTGCTCTGTTGAAGCAGTCGTGAAAAACAGAGTAAAGAGCAGAAGAGAAAGAAGAAGAAGATTGAACGAGTTGAGAGGGAAAGAATTGCAATATTGTATTCTCTGTGTATTCATAACTCAACTAACTAACTAACTAACTTCAAGTTAGAATAAAGCAGAATGAAGTTCAAACTGAAACTAACTGAAAGATAAGTTCATCGACCAATTTTTCACCAGAATGAAGTTTTGGTGAGATTGTAAGGAGTGCTGTGATGTTAAAAGTACTGATAAAATGACAAAAATTACCATGTAAATAAATGGGAGTAGATGGCGTGGCCTTACATAGTCGGGTATCAAAGAGAAATCTAATTGACCTCTACATTTATGAGAATGCGAATCAACAAAAACAGGCAGCCAAAGAATCTTTCAAAGATGAACATTTTCCTTTCAATCTACCTATCATTGCAGACCTCAAGGAGGAGAAGCATTGAGACTGGACAAGAACTCAAGCTCTTGCAAACAGAAGTTTATAATAAAAGCTCTGATTGACAAAGACTTTTGTTAGCAGTGCTCTATTTGACACAAAGAAATCTACAATTTCTAATTCGCCACAACAACTATTACTATTCAAAATATAGTTCCATTTTTTTAATTATTATTATTTTCACTTGGACCCATTTTCTAATTCCTTGTCAATAGCAGTCTTGGCAGCCTCAGGATCCTGGACGATGACCATAGCCCACTTTCCCTCCCACGTGATGTAGCACTCACTATCTTCATAATACTTAACCCTATGCACATCCCCTGCCGGAATGAACAATTAGTCGCCAGCCACCAAATCGTACCTCTCCTCCCTTGTGATACTCCACACGCTCTTTTTCCCCTTCAATACCACCTGTTCGTGCCCGAAGTTATGGTGGTGAGCATGCACCACACTCCCGGCCTTGAGCTTCACAATATTCCCATAATATTATACTATCAATTAATCAAAATATTCCCATAATAATACAAAAAATAACTTTAGTTAGGTAAATAGAAGACTTCCAGAGTGCTATTTATTCATTTCATTTCTAATGCATGTATATAAAGGACAAAATTTTCTTCCAAACTGGGTTGGAGGAATCTCCTCTAACCTAATCTATAAAAGTGACATGTGTCCATTTTTTTAATAACATGTGAGATGCACATGAGTTTTTAATATTATTTATTCCAACTTTATCCTTATTATTAAAAAACATGCATCTCTATTCAATCGTGTAAAGCTGTTATATAGATGGACCAAAATTTAATTCCTTCAAACTAATTTGATAAAGGACATAAATTTCCTTCAAACTGGTATGGAGAAAATATCATTCAATCCATTTAAAATGAATTAGGATACTCTCTATTTCAAAATTCCTCAATTTTCTCCATTTAGTTTATTTTGAAGGGTAGTGTTATCTAAAAGTTTTAATAATGGTAAATGGCATAAATGCACTACCTTTCAAAATCTACTAAATAAAGAAAATTGAGAGATTTTGAAATGGAGATAATCATTTTCCATTTAAAATGGTGTCAAGTGTCAAGTACTAACTAGGGTTAACTTTTTCTTTTCTTTTAGTTAAGAGTAGAGATTTTCAGCTGCCTCTAGCATCTGCCATGTTTTTTTTTTTGATTGAATAGAAAATAGGTTAAAGGGGAGAGTGCATGCCAAATTTAAAATTGAAAATCATTTATCAGAAATTGATTAAATTATATCTCAAATTCACTGGCCTCCATGAACTACTAATCAAAAATTGGGATCAACAAAACTATATAAAACTGAGATAACGTTTTGGGGTATTAGCACCATATCTAGGATGACCAAATCTCTTTAGGGTCATATCACCCCTAAAACGTTAACCTTCCACCCCTAGGCTTTAGTTTTAAATCCAGAAACAAGTTTTGAGGTATTAATATCAAATTTAGGATAACCAAATCCTTTTAGCGTTATACAATTCTTAAATGATTAACCTTTCATCCTTATGTATTAGTTTTGAATTTAAAAATAAATTTTGAGGCATTATAATTCATATATTAACTTATGAAAATTTAGCTAATATTACTCAAATATCTCAAAGTACAATTCAAAACATTTTATCAAACATATAGAATGCCAAAACCATAAATTTTTTTTTTTTTAAAAAAAACCATATCCGGGCAGACAAAACATGTCCTACGCATAATGGGACTTTTTAGTTAAACGTTGCTAAGGTTTTTTTTTTTTTTTCCCCTAATGGTCAAAACTAAAACTAAATCTATTTTCTTTAGCCGCCTCCTCCCTCTCCTCTCACTCTCTGCTCTGTCTCGCTCGTCTCTCTCGCCCGCATTACCCGTCAAACGTAGTCGGGTGATGGGTTCAATTTTTAAAACACGCAGGTTGCTGGTCGGTGCCAGCAAATCCAAGTAAAATGACTGATAAATGTTATCAACTAAAGTTCCAGGGAGCAACTGCCATCCGGTCATGGCAAAAAGGTGGGCTTTTTTGCCCACCGTTCATTAGTTGACACCTCAACAATTTCAGAAAAATACACAAACTAAAAATAAAATCAAAACACCCAATCAACAAATCAAGCCACCAAATAAATAACCCACCGCCTACCTCCGGCGATGGATGCCGCCACCCACCGCCATTCGCCGCCCACCTCCGGCGAATTTTCCGGTGAACAAAAAAAAAAAAAAGATAGATCCGGCCTGGGGGTGGCCACGATCCACCCCAATGGCCAGGGGGAGAGATCCAGCCACCCCCAGTGGCTATTTTTGTCTCTGGCGAACCCAAAAAAAATCCGGCGAACAAAAAAAAAAAATCGGCCAGCCTAAAAAATCGTTTCTAATGCCTCAAAAATCAATTCTAATGCCTCAAAACTAAAAACTAGAGGAGAAGGTTAACCTTATTTGGAATTTTATCATCCTAAAAACCAAAAAAAAAAATCAAACCCACCGGAAGGAAAAAAAAAAAAAACCACGGCATGAGACCCAGTGGGTCTCGACTTGTCGTCGACTTGTCATGAGTGGGTCACCGCGAGGTGTCTAGGCTCAGAGCAACGACGAGATCCTTCTGGCAAGACCTAGCGGAGACTCTAAATCACTGGAAGGAAAAAAAAAAAAAAACAAACAAACAAACAAACCGTGGGTCTCGCAGACCCACGGCCGAGACCCAGCGGAGATCCTTCCGGCGAAATCCAGCAAAGGGTCTCGCAGACCCACGGCCGGCGAGATCCTTCCTTCTTCCTTCTTCTTTTCTCTTCTTTCTCTTTTCTTTCTTGCTCCATCGTGAAGTCTCTTCTTCTGCAGCGTGGGTCTCGTGCGGGAGGGTATAGAATTTTTTTTTGCATTTTTTTTTTCTTTTTGTGAGGTGTCAGCATGTGAGTGGTGGGCAAAAAACACCACATTTTTGCCCCATCCGAATTGAAGTTATGCCCTTTGCAAGATACTTTTTGCATGCATCTACTCCTTCAAAGTCCTCCACAGTCTCCAAGGAAAACAGATTGCAAGCATCACTTTTATTACAAGGGTTTTTTTTAATTATTTTATTATTATTTTTTTCACTAACCTTATGAATCGTTTTGTAATCTAAATGTGTTCTTTAAAGTGACTTTATATTTTCTAATAATTTGCTTTATTGTCAATTTAGTTGCTTACGCGGTATTGATATTCAATTTGTTGTTTTTATTTTGTGATAGGATTTGATCTTTAGAGGCCAATGAACTAACGGGAAAATGGTGGAGGGATGCCCTTTGCAAGATACTTTTTGCATAAGTTATTTCCACCCTATATATATGTCATATATATTCCCTTGAACTATAATACTCTTTTAGATTTTATAAAAATATCATTTTTATAAATAAAAATGTTTTTATTGTTGGGTTGGGTTGCTCAACATTGCTGTAAATAAAGAGCCAAAAAGTTTACAACATTTGATAATCTGAACCCATGTATCAACTTTTTAGAGTATTTGTAGTAGAACTTCAATACATTTTAAAACTATATTTGCTTAAGGCTTTAGTTGATATTTGGTAATAATTTTATATTTTGTGTGGCTATTGCAGAAGCATTTAAAAACTCGATTCGAAGTAGAATCATATTTTAAATCCCTTTTTCCTAAAATGATTGTGATGTTATATCATGCCGTGGTCGATAATTATGGCGTTGAAAGAGATTTTGCTGAGTTTTTCATGTAGTGGAGCGGGTGTTATTCCATTCGATAAATGCTACACACTCCCAATACTACATTTGTTGACGTGGCCACAAACGATTCTACAGGTGCATTTATTAAACAAGAGAAGGCTCAATCCAAAAAGAAAGAAAAGAAAGTTGCTGTGGTTAAAGAAAAAGATAAACAAGAGGAGGACACAAACGATTTTGCATGTGCGTTTATCAAACAAGAGAGGCTCAGTCTAAAAAGAAAGAAAAGAAAGCTGTTGTGGTTAAAGGAGAGGATAAACAAGAGGAGGACACAAACGATTTTGCAGGTGCGTTTATCAAACAAGAGAAGGCTCAATCCAAAAAGAAAGAAAAGAAAGCTATTGTGGTTAAAGAAAAGGATAAACAAGAGGAGGACACAAACGATTTTGCAGGTGCGTTTATCAAACAAGAGAAGGCTCGATCCGAAAAGAAAGAAAAGAAAGTTGCTGTGGTTAAAGGAGAGGATAAACAAGAGGAGGACACAAGCGATTTTACAAGTGCGTTTATCAAACAAAAGAATGTTCAATCCAAAAAGAAAGAAAAAAAGCCGTTGTGGTTAAAAAAGAGGATAAACAAGAGGAGGACACAATCGCACAACTGGATAAGGACATAGTTAATTTATTTGAACAAGTTAGCCTGCATGAGATCATGAAAGCATTAGAACAACTCTCCAAAAAGTAAGTAGATTGCTATTTGCTAACATATATATATATATATATATATATATATATTTGGACTCAAGTAGATAGACATTGACTTTGACACAGTCGAGAATTTGAGAATACTTTTGTGTATATATACATCATCACCAAACTTTCAGTTTAAGGGATGATTGGATTTGGGCATAATCACGGAATTCGTTAAACAAATCTCCTTTTTTAAAAAAATAAAAAATTAAGTAGACTCCAAAATCTGATCCACAACCACACAGCAGAGTATTGACATAAAAGCAACCAAGCTAGTGGTGGTTCTCATGGCATTTCACGCATTACTAAACGGTTGGTACATCTCCTTGTTTATGAAAAATCACATGAACCTTGTCAACCCTTTTAGCTTAAGATCACTAAAGGGTTGACAAGGTTCATCATGTCTTCTGTTTTTGTTTTTGTTTTTTTTTTAAATTATCAACAAGGACAAGGGAATGTGAAAGCTGAATAACCGGAGAAGAGAGAACATGAACATTGTCTATTTCACTATTTGCATTAGTTAAACCATTGTGACGACAAGAATAATTAAGGTTGCATGCATGGGATATACACCTGTTGAGAGCAAAAGACCATCTCAAATTCTCTTATTTCTTCCTCGTACCAACAGCTCTTCCCATAAGTTATAACCATTTAGTGGAAGGTTTTTCCCATGAACTCCATTGCCATTAAATGACATGAGAACTATCACCACCACAACTAAGTTAGTGGTGGTTCTCATGAACCTCATGTCGTTTAGTAAACTACTCAGTGAGGACGAGAACTGCAAACTACTCCATAGCTCTGCAGTATCTGTTTTTCGAGGGGATCACCCAAGACTCTGAACTGTAATACATATATATATATATATATATATATCTAGGTAGTTTTTTCAGATTACTCTCTGCTCAATGAACTATACTATGTTGATGTCATTTTTTTTTTTCCAATTTTTCTGTCGGCAATGTAACTTCTTATTCAGTATTTGTGATATTTATATCTTATTCTGCAATTTGTTTTTAAGCTTTTCCCTTTGGCATTGTAAAGGAAAAAAGAAAAAGAAAAAAAGAAGCTTAATTTGTGTGGTGCCTTTCGCAGGTAAAATTGCATCATAAGCCCAAGACGTGATGCCAGAACATGAAAGTTAAAAGTTTTCGCACCTATCTTTAGCTATTGTTGAGAATATATTTCCACACCTATAATGTTCTTGACCTGTAATGAGTAACACTATCTTGTTTATGCATCAATCTGTGTACTGTGGAAGTGAAAGTTCTTAGTTTTCTCTATGCAAATTGGATGGCACCTACCCACCACATCCAATGTCGCCGGAGAAGAAGCACTTCCACCAAGCCATGACTATGATGTTCAATGTGGAAATGGAATTCAAGAGAGATGAGTGCTTGGTTTTGTAACCCATCACGCCAAGAGATGAGAGATGGTCTGGTCGAATTTTTATCCCTATGACGTTCAATGTGAAAATGGAATTCAGGTGTCGATAAAATAGATCGTAAAATAAAGAGTCTCCAGAAGTCCATTGTAAAAAATAGTACTTGAACTAAAAGAAATTGATTTTAAACGGCTAAAATAGTCATCTCTACTGGAGAAGTTCTTAGAACCTCTTTCTCACTCTCTCTCTCCTGTGTGAATTTCAAAAACTGACTAAGAATTGCCACTTTGGGTTAAAATGCAAGTATTTATGAGAGAATCAACTAATTTCTCTGTTCTTCCTTCCCATAGATGGATTGCTTGGAAGCACTACTCCAATCAACTTGAAGCATGAACAGTTAAACTAAGCTAACTGAATGACCGGAGTGATCCCCATGCATGCTAAGCATGAAACACGCCCCCACCAAAAATCAGAACATAATAGCGTCATAGATCATATCAAAAACAGCAGCTACATTAAAAAAGAGTAACAATAAGAAATCAAAACAAAAACCAACATCAAATTCAAAGACAAGTGACGGTTTATGATACGTACTTGTAAAGGAGAAGGATCCTCTCCATTTCAAATGAAATGGAGGGGATCCATTTAGTTGCTTTTAGGAAATATTTTTGTCCAAATAAAAAACACAGAGTTCTAAAATAACAAAATTATCTCCTAAAAACAACTAAATGGATCCATGAAATGGAGAGGATCCAAGTACCTTGTTTTATTACAAGACAACCTGACTCCCCGATGGCACCACTGCAGTCAATCTCATACAACATCGAGCACACAACAACAACTACCATTCAAAATATAGTTCCATTTTTTGTTTCTTTTTCACTTGGACCCATTTTCTAATTCCTTGTCAATAGCAGTCTTGGCAGCCTCAAGATCCTCGTCGAAGAACATATCCCACTTTCCATCCCAATCGATTAAGAACTCAGTATCGTCATAATATTTCACCCTATGCACATCCCCTGCCGGAGTGAACAAATAGTCGCCAACCACCAAATCATACCTCTCCTTCTTTGTGATATTCCACACGTTCTTCTTCCCCTCCAACACCACCAGGTCGTGCCCGAAGGTATGGTGGTGAGCAGGCTCCACACTCCCAGCCTTGAACCTCACAGTCGCCGAGGTCGAGCACGTCTCCGAACGTATGCTGGTGAACAGGTTCCAGGCTCCCAGCCTTGAACCTCACAATCGTCGAGGTCGGGCTTTCCCTCATGATCTTCGTCGAAGAATATATCCCACTTTCCATACCACTTGATGAAGAGCTCAGTATCTTTATAATACTTCACCCTATGCACATCCCCTGCCGGAGTGAACAAATAGTCGCCAACCGCCAAATCATACCTCTCCTCCTCTGTGATATTCCACACGCTCTTCTTCCCCTCCAACACCACCTGGTCGTGCCCGAAGGTATGGTGGTGAGCAGGCTCCACACTCCCAGCCTTGAACCTCACAATCGCCGAGGTGGTCGGGCTCTCCCTCAGGATCTTCATCGACCCACCTGGAATCAGGTCGATCGGGTTGAATTCCCTGTTCTTCGCCAAACAACATAAGGCACAGGCTGTTGTTGAATCGGAATCGGATTGGGGCTGGGCTCCGATCTTGGCCATCTCGGAGAGCGAGTTGTCGAGGAAGGACTGGATATCTTCGGGCCAGGGGTTGAAGCCGGAGGCAGGGCAAGGAGACTTGAAGTGGGTGTTGAGCCAGGCGTGGAGGATCTCGACGGCGGAGTCCGGGGAGGTGGAAATGCCGGAGACGGCGAGGACGTTGGAGTTGTTGATGGAGCGGGCGTTGATGGCTTCCTCCGGGGTTAGGCAGGTGGCGGCGGAGACGCCCGGAAACTTGTTGGCGAAGATGGAGACCCCGACGCCAGTGAAGCAGGCGACGACACCCCATGTGTCGGTGGGGGAGGAGGAGACGCGTTTGCCGACCTCGGCGGCAATGGAGTAGTAGGAGGAGGTGCCCAGATCCTCGACGTCTATGCCGATGCAGCGCAGGTAGGAGACGAGCGCGTCCTTGAGGGCGCAGCAGAAGGAGTCCGCCCCGGCTATGAATTTTTGGGGTCGGGTCACGGAGGTTGGCTCGGCCATTGTGGTGGCGTAAGGATAGTGTCAAGCAAAGCTTGCTCGGTTGAAGCAGTTGCGAAAAACAGAGTAAAGAGCAGAAGAGAAAGAAGAAGAAAAGAAGAAGAAGAAGATTGAACAAGTTGAGAGAGAGAATTGTTATATTGTATTCTCTGTGTATTAAGAACTCAACTAACTAACTAACTAACTTCAAGTTAGAATAAAACAGAATGAAGTTCAGACTGAAACTAACTGAAAGTTGAAGTTAAGCTAATGTTAACTAACTTTGAGTTGTCTGATAGATAGTGAAGCTCAGAGAGAAGTAGGAGTTGTGAGTGGCGTATAGGTGATCAGTTTGAAGAGAAATGAATCTTCGGGAGAGTGAACTGTGATGAACCTGGACTCTGCCAACAGGAGCGTCGTTGTTATTATTAGACCATTATCGATTATCTCTCTATTATTTTGCGAAAATTTGGCTAAAAAATTCATTTTTTTTTTCAAATTTAATTAGCGGCTGTAAAAATATCAAATAATAAATCCTCTAAATTTTACTTTATTTTATTTAAATATAATTTTTATTATATCTTCATTCATTTTTTATTCTCAAAAGCGCCTCACAAACCTATAAAAGTGAGAGAGAAAAAGTATGAAGGAAAATATATATATATAAAAAAAAAAAAAATAGGGTAGAGAAATAATTTGTATCATAAAATGTGGGGAGATATTTGACTAGCCCTAATATGAAGAGGAAAATAGAGAGAATGATGAAGCTCCTTCTTTTTCTTTTTTTTTTTTTTTGTGTAAAATTTAACCAAATTTTGGCTAAAGGTGAATTTTAAAAAGCTTATTGAGGCTGCTCTAAGTAAATTAAAAACTAACTACAAACAATAACAATAATAAGCTCTAAAATAACCGGATCAATGTGAGAAAGCTGAAGTTAAAGAAAATACATCAAATGAATTATGCAGCCGGATAAATAATTAATTCGAACACCAAGAAAATTGGTCGCCAGCAAAGGCAGTTAAACATGACGTACTAAGACCGCACATTCAAGAGATAGGAGAAGCGACATGAATTTCGGAAGGTCTCCTAACCTTTTTCGAACCCCAACAAACATCGGTTTGTCGTATGGATGCTCTAACCCCTAAATATATATATATATATATATATATAAATAAATCAACAGCACCAGTGATGAAAACGGCTTGGACGCAGGGGCAAGTAAGATTCTAAACCGAGTATTGTGAGGGGGCAAATTTACAATCATGCGCTGCGGATAATGACTAAATTGTGGGCCTGTGGCTAAGCATCATGGCCTGTTCTAATCATAATGGGCGTTTGTGGAACAATTGATTAATGATATATGAGATCCGGTAAATTAGGCCACTACTGCTACAACTAGTTATCTAGTAGGTGTTGTTTTAGTTGCATTCTTAATTATACAATCTACTGACAAAAGAAATCCGCGGTGTCTGTGTGTGTGTTTGCGAGTTTTTTATATTTGCAGATTGGAAAGAGTGGATGATAAAAAGAGAGAAGAGATTTCAGTTTCGGGTGTTGATGATGTTGTAATGATCCTCAGATCTGATTATGAGAATGCCTACTTTGTAGCAGGTACCTTGCTGTGTCTTGAAATTTTTTTGCCAGCCTTTGAGCAGTAATACTATCTTTGCATTTGAATTAGGGACGTTAATTTACTTCTGCAATTTGAAGATCCAACTATTAGATTTCGAGGTAAGAAGGGCTTATGGTGGATTTTCTGATCAGCATGTTTTCTCTACTCTCAATGTGATTTACATGACTATACCGTTTTATATAATATTAATTAGTTTTTTTTTTTTTTGACATGTCCACACAAGAGGAGGGAGAGAGGATTCGAACTAGAAATCTCACTTCATTAGGCATGATCTCAACCGATTGAGCTACCTCTTGGGACATTAATTAGTTATTTAATATATCTGACTAGCTTCCATTTTATTAGATTCTATAAGCATAGGTTTAAAGAAAATCGAGCTCCAAGTGGTAGCTTAATTGGTTAAAGACCACGTATATATCATGAAGTGGATATCACTAGTTTGAATTTTTTATTCCCCTCTAGTTCGGGCCAATTACTTATTAAACAAAAAAAGGTTTAATGGGAACCATTACCTCGTTGACCTTGTGTTAATCATGATATTATGACTTACCTGTGCTAGATTTAAATGCAGATTTTGTCTCGTTGATTGACTAATATGTTCAATTTTCCTCCAAGTCATATTGTGTATCCAAGTGATTGACATGTAATGAGTAACACTATCTTGTTTATGCATCAATCTGTGTACTCTGGAAGTGAAAGTTCTCAGTTTTCTCTATGCAAATTGGATTTTCGGACATGCGTTAATAGTAATAGATTCCTTAGACCAACAGCCCTTCTAAAGTAGCACTTTTCTTTACAGTAAACTTTCATATTTGAAAGTTAATTGTAGCACCGGTTAGTCTTTTTTTTTTTTAATTTTTTTCTCTCTTCTCTCCTCCTCTCTTTCTCTCTCTCCCTCAACGCTTGTTTGTTCTCTTCTTCCCCATTTCTGAGCTTCCTGGCGGGAAAAATGGTGGGCAAGAAAAGCACTCCAATCCTACCACCAAAGAAGTCTTCAGTGCAAATCCATAACCCACTGAAGTCTTCAACCCACCAAGTCATGGGGTATGGCACCTACCCACCACATTCAATGTCGCCGTAGAAGAAGCACTTCCATCAAGCCATGACTATGATGTTCAATGTGGAAATGGAACTCAAGAGAGATGAGGGCTTGGTTTTGTAGCCCATTTCTCCACCAACCCATAACGCCAAGAGATGAGAGATGGTCTGATCGAATTTTTATCCCTATGACGTTAAATGTGGAAATGGCTATGACGTTCAATGTGGAAATGGAATTCAGGGTGTTGATTTGATCCCATTTCTCAAATTTTTATCCCTGCATTTCATGGTTTGATCTGATTTTGGTGTTGCTGCTCTGGTTTTGCAGAGAGAGAGAGGGGGAAGAAAAAGTAAGGATAAAAAAATGATATTTAAATAAAATAGATTGTTAAATAAAGAGTCTACCGGAGTCCATCGTCAAAAATAATAGCTAAACTAAAAAAAATTGATTTTGAATGGCTGAAATAGCCATCTCTACGATGCTCTTAGAACCTCACTCTCTCTCCTGTTTGTGAATTTCAAAAACCGACTAAAAATTGCCACTTTGTGTTAAAATGCAAGTATTTATGAGAGAATCAATTAATTTCTCTGTTCTTCCTTCCCATAGATGGATTGCTTGGAAGCACTACTCCTATCAAGATGACGCATGAACAGTTAAACTAAGCTAACTGAATGACCGGAGTGATCCACATGCTAAGCATGAAACATCCCCCCACCAAAAATCAGAACATAATAGCCTCATGGATCATATCAAAAACAGCAGCTACATTAAACAAGAGTAACAATAAGAAATCAAAACAAAAACCAACATCAAATTCCAAGATAAGAGGCCGTTTAACCTCAGCATTGAACCTCACAATCGCCGAGGCCGAGGGTGTGACCGAACGTATGGTGGTGTGCAGGCTCCAACCTCACAATCGCCTTGAACCTCACAATCGCTGAGGTCGGACTCTCCCTCCTCAGGATCTTCTTCGAACATATGATCCCACTTTCCATCCCACTTGACGAAGAACTCAGTATCTTCATAATACTTCACCCTATGCACATGCCCTGCCGGAATGAACAAATAGTCGCCAGCCACCAAATCGTACCTCTCCTCCTCTGTGATGTTCCACACGCTCTTCTTCCCCTCCAACACTACCAGGTGGTGCCCGAAGGTAGGGTGGTGAGCAGGCTCCACACTCCAATTCTTGAACCTCACAATCGCCGAGGTGGTCGGGCTCTCCCTCAGGATCTTCATCGACCCACCTGGAATCAGGTCGATCGGGTTGAATTCCCTGTTCTTCGCCAAACAACACAAGGCACAGGGTGTTGTTGAATCGGAATCGGATTAGCTGGGCGATCTTGGGCATCTCGGAGAGTCGAGGAAGGACTGAATATCTTCGGGCCAGGGGGTTGGAGCCGGAGGCATTGAGCCAGGCGTTGAGGATCTCGACGGCGGAGTCCGGGGAGGTGGACATGCCGGAGACGGCAAGGACGTTGGAGTTGTTGATGGAGCGGGCGTTGATGGCTTCCCCGGGGGTTAGGCAGGTGGCGGCGAAGACGCCCGGAAACTTGTTGGCGAAGATGGAGACCCCGACGCCGGTGCTGCAGGCGACGAGGCCCCGTGTGTCGGTGGGGGAGGAGGAGACGCGTTTGCCAACCTCGGCAGCAATGGAGTAGTAGGAGGAGGTGCCCAGATCCTCGATTTCTATGCCGAGGGAGCGCAGGCTGTTGTCGTTGAAGCAGTCGTGAAAAACAGAGTAAAGAGCAGAAGAGAAAGAAGAAGAAGATTGAACGAGTTGAGAGGGAGAGAATTGTAATATTGTAATGTTCAATCTTAAAGAAGTCAACTTAACTAACTAACTTCAAGTTCAAGTTAGAATAAAACAGAGTGAAGTTCAAACTGAAACTAACAGAAATATGAAGTTAAGCTAATGTTAACTAACTTTGAGTTGTCTGATAGATAGTGAAGCTCAGAGAGAAGTGGGAGTTGTGAGTGGCGTATAGGTGATCAATTTGAAGGGAAACGAATCTTCTCCTGGACTCTGCCAACAGGAGCGTCGACGTCGTTGTTGTTATTATTAGACCTTTATCGATTATCTCTCTATTATTTAGCGAAAATTTGGCTAAAAAATTCATTTTTTAAGTTTAATTAGTGGCTGTAAAAATATCAAATAATAAATCCTCTAAATTTTACTCTATTTTATTTAAATATAATTTTTATTATATCTTCATTCATTTTGTATTCTCAAAAGTGCCTCACAAACCTATAAAAATGAGAGCGAGAGAGTGTGAAGAAAAATATAAAAACATAAAAAATAGAGTAGAGAAATAATTTTTTTCTTCAAATGTGGGGAGATATTTGACAAGCCCTAAAAGTAATTTTTTTTAGCGCTTGATGGAGTTTTTTTTTTCTTAAATCAAATTTTGGCTAAAAGTGAATTTTAAAAAGCTTATTGAAGATGCTCTAAGTAAATTAAAAACTAACTATTAGACAATAATAATAATAATAATAATAATAGGTTGGACAAACCAATAACATGCTTTACGATAACCAGACCAATGTGAGAAAGCTGAAGTTAAAGAAAATACATCAAATGAATTATGCACGGCTTAATGAATTCTTGGCCCAAACACCAAGAAAATTGGCCACCAATTAAGATAGTAAAACATGATGTATTGAAGACGGCACATTCAAAAGGTACAAAAATAAACACGAATCTTGAAAGGTTTTTTTAATCCTTTTGGAATCCCAACAAACATAAGTAATTGGTAGGGATGCTCTAATTCCCCGTCCCCCCAAAACAACAAAACACAACAAAAATACATTAAAAAAAAAAAAATCACCAAATCCAAAAATCAGCAGCACCAATGATGGAGATACTTAGGACACAGGGGAAAGGCAAAGGCAGCAAAAGGTAAAGATGGTGTTGAGACTCACTGGAGGGCAGAGGCGGAACTAACAGAAGAAGATGGCAAATTGGTGTTCCTATAATCATCATACTCAACTACAAATCAAGATTTTTCAACTTTAAAATTGAAATTCAAGAATTGATTACTCATGCGTCATATTAAAAGAAAATTGAGTTTTTTTTTTTCCTAACTACATTTTTATCTTGCAATAATCTTATAACACTGAAAACGCTCCCTATAGTATCATTGCTGTTAGATAACATGAACATCAATCTTGTTGTCATACGTGTCACTTATAATAAAATTAAAAAAAAAATCAATAAATATTCAAAAAATAGTTTTAAACTTTTTATTTCAAAATGATACATTAAATAATATCCCGGCTAGTAAAACCGGCGGATGAGAAACAAAAGGCAGAGGATCACTTTCTCAGATACACACAGAGAGAGAGAAAGAGAGAGAGCGCTTAGTGTGGAAATGGCGGGGTTATATTGCGGTATAAGAGCTCCTCATTTAATGGTACGCCCAAAAGGTTCTTCTATCCTCGCTCCCCTGATTCAAATTCAAATGACTCTCAATCTCGCTGACCCCTTCATCACCGTTAATCTTGCAGAGACTCCACGGCCTCCGATGCTCCTCCAGCACACCGGATAACAATTACAACAACAATATGAATAAGAGAGAAACCCAAACCCCGCAGATTTTGAAACTCGCGGTGAGCGGAGTCACTGAGCTTTTGAGACTCTTCTCCTCCTCCTCCAACAACCAAAACAGGTACTTTCCGTTTGTTTCCCGGGAAAATGTAGTCCAATTATTTGAAATTCATTAGGATCTTATTCTATTCTATTTGTCGTTATGCTCACAAACCTGCTCTCAACTGAGCCTAACTCGATCCTTAGCTCGGTTTTTATTGGACTTTTTACCTCCTTCGTTTTCTGTTTGTTTTGCAAGAAAATTTGAGAGTTAAATCAAAGTTGATGATTTAAAGCTTTCTTTCCTTCTGGCATTATTTCCTCGTTTTTCTCGAAAAAATGAATTGATCACAGCGTCATACAAAGGCCAAAAACGTTTTAAATTTCCTGCTATGGCGTATTGTATTGCTTTTGGTTATAAATATGTATGTGTATAACAAGTTCCTGATATGGCATTTTGAAACTGTTGATATGAATGCTCAAAGCGGTTCCACTCTACCGCTTGCAAAATAGATCACAAGATTCTTAACCGAGTATTTTGAGGGGGCAAATTTACCATCATGCGCTGCGGAGAATGACTTAACTGTGGGCATGTGGCTAAGCATCTTGGCCTGTTCTAATCATAATGGAAAGCGTTTGTGGAACAATTGATTAATGATATATGAGATCTGGTTAGGCCACTATAACTAGTTATCTAGTAGGTGTTGTTTTAGTTGCATTCTTAATTGTACAATCTACTGACAAAAGAAATCCGTGGTGTGTCTCTGTGTGTGTGTGTGAGAGAGAGTTTTTATAGGCTTATAGCCCTTAGTGTTTTGCAGATTGGAAAGAGTGGATGATAAAAACAGAGAAGAGATTTCAGTTTCAGGTGTTGATGATATTGTAATGATCCTCAAATCTGATTATGAGAATGCCTACTTTGTAACAGGTACCTTTCTCTATCTTAAAAAAATGTGTGTTAACGTTTCAAAATTTTATCAGAGGGGCTCCGGTTTTCAACACATCTACAAGAGCCGAACAAATTAAATGAAACTTGACCTTTACATTGTTGAACATTTTTTCATTTATGCTCAAATTTTTATATCCATGTTTTATGAACTGCAAAGAATCAATGTATAATAAAAGATTAAAAAAAAAAAAAAACCAGAAAAGGTCTTTTTGGTTATTTTTGTTATAGGGTGGCCATCAGTAGTAGCCTACTACATGCTTGATTCTGTTAATCATTGCAATTAACATGACTTGGTTTGAATCTTTTGAATGTATTAGACCTAGTGCCAAATTTTGACTTTCATATTCCTTCTGATTAACTATTGACCAATAAAATTGTCTAATGAAAATGCTTTTGCCTGAAAATGTGTAGGGATACACCAGCTGACTGTATTATCTCACAATAAATACATCAACATATGTCACAACACTATCTTTCCTAAATTTAAAATTTCCATTGGAATTCTTGTACCATTGGCACTTTAAACCATATCCACTGCTGCATATACCTACAATCACATGAAACTCACTCAGTACTTGTATTGAACACACATGAACACTGAGAGAGGGGGAAAGCACAGTCTATTAAGTTGAACTGTTTGAAAGAGAAAAACCTTTCCTTTGTGTACTTATCAAATTTTATTTTTATTTATATCTAAATTAGTTAATTACTTTTTTTTTGCTAGCCTATGAGCAGTAATACTATCTTTTCATTTGAATTAGGGACGTTTACTTCTGCAATTTATGCTGAAGATTGTATTTTTGAAGATCCAACTATTAGATTTCGAGGTAAGAAGGCTTATGGTGGATTTTCTGATTAGCATGTTTTCTCTACTTTCAATGTGATTTACATGACCATACCATTTTACTTAATAGTAATTAGTTATTTAATATATCTGACTTCCATTTTATTAGATTCTATATGCATAGGTTTAAAGAAAATTCGAACTCTTAGTAGTAACTTAATTGGCTAAGGACCACACATCATGAAGCATATATCATTAGTTTAAATTTTTTATTCCCCTCCCGTTGGGGTAAATTACTTATTAAACAAAAAAAAGGTTTAAAGGGAACCATTACTTCACTGGCCTTGCGTTAATCATGATCTTATGACTTACCTATGCTAAATTTAAAGGCAAATTTTGTCTCGTTGATTGACTGATATGTTCAATTTTCCTCCAAGTCACATTGTGTATCCAAGTGATTGACCCGTAATAAGTAACACTATCTTGTTTTTGCATCAATCTGTGTACTGTGGAAGTGAAAGTTCTTAGTTTTCTCTATGCAAACTGGATTTTCTGAAATGCGTAAATAGTACTAGATTCCTTAGAACCTCTCTCTCTCTCTCTGTGTCCTGTTTGTGAATTTCAAAAACTGACTAAATATTGCCACTTTGTGTTAAAATGCAAGTATTTATGAGAGAATCAACTAATTTCTCTGTTCTTCCTTCTTCAGGTACGACATTGTATTCACGCAACTTGAAATTGCTTGTTCCTTTCTTTGACCGTCCGTCAATTGGATTGCAAAAGATTGACAAGGTAGTCATTCTCTATGTGAAATTTCATTTCAGTTTTAATAACAGAATAGTTGGGCATCTGCATCAAAATGTGTTGAGTGATGGAGAGGGTAAGATTATGAAATGCTTCTACGGCAAAATGAGAACATGAGCATTCTTTCCTACTGTTTTTGAGTTGGGTTTGACTGAGATTCTGTATGTCTTCTGTATAGTTTTACTATCTAGTATATGAGAAAATGGATGATGAAAAGGCTTTACACCTTTCTTTTTTTTTGATTTTCTTTAGACCGTGGGGGAAGGGGTTTAAGATGGCAGGTGACTGTTTACAGAATTTTCTTTTCTGGTATTTGGAAGGAAATTGTAAATAGCATCCTTTTCAGGAAAAGATGAGTTCAGTTTCAGCAAATGCTGCTTTCATATTGCACCTTTAGGAGGCAACAACAAGAAATATCAGTTTTGAGTTTTTATTTGATCTGATTCTGGTTACAAGCATAAGGTGTTATGCAGCTTAAAACTAGAGTTCTATCCCAGCTGCCCCGTATCTACCAGATGGAAACTCAATGGATTTTCCAGATCCTGAAGGATTTTGTGAGGCACATTATTCAGCATGTTACTTTTTGTTCTTGCATGACTGATTCTTGTAAAGATGTCTGCTTAACATTTGAAGTGCATGGAATGCGGCTCTTCTACAATGCTGTTCACCTCTATTTATTATCAAATACCGTTACCACATTTTTGGAGTTCATTAGTGTCTGATGGTATGACTTCACTGCAGGGTATCAATTCTAAAACTAATTTTGTGCTAGCAACATGGAAACTAAGGTGCTTGCCTGGGCCTATCTTGTTTTTTTGCATTATAATTTCAGATCCTGTTTTGTCTTTGTGGTCCCTTCAGGGGAGGGATGTGTTTAAGAATTCACTTGATGCTCTTCTTTTATTTCTGTAAGTCCATATTTAACGAGGGGCAGATGCTCCTGGTTGGGTCTTATAATAATAATTTTTTAAAAAAATTGCTCTTTCAAGCCTAATTTCATCACCTCTACCATTGGTGGATAAAATCATCTGACTTAACCTGGAATTGGTTCACTATTGGCCTGTCGCCACTAAACTTCCCTGATTATTACTTTCCCTCATGTTTGATTACAGAAACTTTTATTAATATTAATTTTACCACTAGCTGTAGGTCCACCCTAATTCATTCTAAAACTGCTTTTAATCTTGTTCGCAGGACTTACCTAAAGCTTCCATGGAAGCCCCTCATTTGCATTGATGGAAGTACAGTCTATGAATTGGATGACGAGTTTAATGTGAGAAATAAAAGCTCTTTATTTTGATGCAATGTGCATATATGGATTTCTTATGTGTATGCTGTGATTGCCACTAGTTACAAGTGCCTACATCTTTTCATTTAACAGATTGTTAGGCATGCTGAGAGTTGGAATGTTTCTGCGCTTGAAGCAATTGGGCAGATATTTACCCCTAGTTTTGGAAGGCCTAACGATTGAATGTTCAAGGCTCAATAAATCTGAAGAAGTCAACGAGTTTCAAGGTAATTATATATGGTTTCTAAATATAGGTGTTTTGGGACTATCAAGACAAACATTAGGGAAAAGATACAACAGAGCTCAAATTTGAGAATGCTACTATAATTTTTTAGGTGACTTGAGTTTTGGCTTGTGATTTTAGTAGGACCGTCAGAGAGTTAAATGCCATGAAAAGTTGGAAGATATCATTGCTAAACAACATTGCTGTGAACTATATCATTGCTGAATCGTGTTATCTATGCCAGTAGAGTTATTTCAAGTATAACTGTTGGATTCATTAACACTTTGTCGTCGACCATGTGGACCAATTGTTACAACTGAAATAGTCATTATCAATACAACTATATATATATATATATATGTATATATATAATGACTATTGATTGCATTCACGTGGGCTTTCTTGCCTCAAGGGAATTTTAGGCTTGAGTCTTTTTGCAGGCATGTAGTGTCCTGGTAACCACCAGTTGGTTCAGTTTGCGTGAGTTTTGAGCTTGACTCCCTCTCTAACAAACCCAGGCATGTGTAAGAAGTACATTTTTTTAAATACAATTTTTCTCAACCTTTGTTAATGCTATTGAATGTACGTGCTTCTTACATGCTCAAGCAACAATAATTTTATAGAATAGGTCAAAGGAAAACCTGTCTGTTCTCCCTTTTTGATTGGCCATAAGAATTATGTTGTCCATTTGTACGAGACAATAAGGCACTCATTATATATATATATATATATATATATATATATATTTATATGAAACAGGCTCTAGGCACTCATCAACTTTCAAGTTTTAGACAATACACACGCATAAGAATTATCTATTTCGTCCTCACTGCAGGCTCCACAACTGTACGTGTTTCCTTTTAATATTACAAAGTTATGTTTCTTATTTAAAAAAAAAAAAAAAAAAAAAAAAAGAAGAAGAAGAGAGAGAGTTATGTTTCTGCGTTATATACCTTTGTAATCATAAGGGAACACAATCATTATATATACAGATAACAATATGTAGATATGGAGATTATGGGTTGTAAAGGCAGTAAAGTGAGCTCTTCATGGCTTGGAAGGAAAAGTTTCAAACTCTATCTAAATGGCCACTCTGAACTGAAGGAGGTAAGGATGGAGCTAAGAACTTACTTTTAGGAAGCAAATTAGAATTGTGCTGATTTAATTTTTTTTTTTACATATTATGTCTGATGTTGTATATAAAAATATTATTAAAAAAATCATAAACAAAATTTAAAATATCAAAGAAGTACTTATAATCCTATTGGTATACAATAGAAATTATATCTATTAAGCTTGACAAGAGACTGATGAAAGACTGGGTAACTTGGATATATAATGAGTGATTAGAAAATTTTTCTTTTAGCATTGAAACAATACAAAAATTAAATGAACAATATAATTCAAATTCAAAATCAAACCATATATAAATTAAAATAAAATAAATATCTGAAAAAAAAGTCATAAAAAAGGAAAAGGATCCGAGTATATCCATATATTGCATTTAGGAGGACAAACTTGTCCAAAAAATTTACCCCTAAAAAAATAAGGACAATATCCATAAAATAAATAAATAAATAAAAATAAAAAGACTTTACAGTGTGACAATGAGAATTTAGATTGGTCATTGGAGTATTGATAAGAGGTGGATTGGTAGATTGGTGTTATGAGTGGTAATGTAACCACAAAATAGGGAACCCAAGATAAACAAGAGTATGAAAAAAGATGGTGGTTTTTCAAATGATTTTTTCCTTCTTAGTTAGAGATATCCTTAAGGTGACAAAGTGAATCAGTAAATATAATTAAAGGCCCATTCAAACAGGCTCACTACCTGACAAATAATTAGAGAGTCATTAGAGATTATCTACATAAAGCATTACATAAAAAGAGTCACCAACTCCAAATTGGTATGACCTCTTCGGTCCTACACTCTCTGTACTCAATTTTGTATTTAGAACTATTATTAACTTTACTCTCGGAGGCTCCCAAGTCCCAGAAGTTGACGTCATTCCCGCGACCTTTTCTTTATTTTGCAATTACCCATTATCCAACCCAACGATAAAATGTGCTATCATTGTATATGATTCCAGCTAAGATGGATAGCCTTTCCACTTGAAGATTTCATCTCAACTAAACATATCTGAATAAAAGACTTGAAAACTTTGGGGGGTGATTGCCCTGGTGGGCTTGAATCTTGATGGGACCCGCCACTGTTACTCTGCTTGTATAATGTGATGTATGTATGAGATGATTGCTTATTAGGGAATCCTAGAAGGTGGTGGTGCATGCGCGCATGGAGATGGAGATAAAACTTATTGCATTGCTTTTTCACTGGGGTAAAGGAATTGACTTTTATCCCCATTTTTATAGGCTCTTGAATTTGGACCTCTTTGGATTATCACCATCAAGCTAGTGTAAACCCATGAAAGTATGGAAGAGGGGTTTCAAAGGAATTGACTTTGAGCACTTCAATTTCTCAGAAAACAAAAGATTAGGAAATAACAAATCGAGGACTTCGATATCTTATTGTCCCTAAATATTCCTATTCTACTGGGGTTAGTTTTGTAGGGTCACCTTGTAGACATTATTGAGGGCGACTTAGGAATGATTGTCTTTATCTTAAGTTTTTTTTTTTTAAAATTAAAAATTTATGAAAAGATTACAAGGCTAAAGAGTATTTTTTTGGGGGGTTACTTTTTTTGGTGAAAAAACATGCCCAATAATCATAGTTAGGGATTTATAAAAAGATTTTTTTTTTTAATTTTTTTTATTTATTTACAGACATACTATACATCTTCTACTCCTTCTATGAGGTTCACGTGGGTCCCATATATAGGTTCACAGATCCAATAGTAATTTTAAAAATATATAGACATACTATTCCTTTTCAAAAAAAATTTTAAAAATTAAGAGGATGGGAGAATGGAAATGAATCAATTTTTTTTTTTTTTTTTAAGGAACTTATAAAGTTAAGCTCACCTTTGTTGCTTTGTATAGCCACCATTGGGTACGAAAAGTCTTGTTAAGTTAATTGTAGGAGTTGTTAACCTTCAAATAGTTTGAAAAAGAAACTTTGGTATAAATAGTTAATTTTTAATGCCAGCAAAAACCCTGGGGGTTTTGCACGGTTCTTTATTTTAGGTGAAAAACCATGCATTAGAATCTAATTTCTGCTAGTAGGCATATAGGAAATTAAACAAACAATATAAGCATAAGAAATTTCTCATTTTTCTAAAAAATAACTTCTTGAGGCGACATTTCGATTGTTACAACAAAACTCTTAGGAGCCTTTTAGGTGAAAAAGAAAATAATACTAGTAGGCATCTAGTAATTAAAAATAATATTATATTTTCCCACCAAAAGGCATAAGAAAATTCCAAAGGCAACCTATGGGATTGTGAAAGTGACACATGTAGATAATTTAAAAGTATAACTTTGTATTTGGTTGTCTGTTGTTGGTGAATTTTGTTATTTCATACAACCTTTTAAGATTTAAAAGTAGAAAATATAGAGAAAGGACCCAAAAGGGTGTGAGATGAAGAAATAGTAGGTAAAAGGCAATTACCTACTAGAGTTTACACTAGAAGGGTTCCTTCCTGCTAGAGTTTTCATACACTAGCTATAGTACTTGTTTTTGGACTAATGTTGCTGTTATCTATCGGTTCTTTTATTTATTTATTTATTTTTAATAAGGACCAATTCAAAAATTGATAAATACTAATACATCAATCCAATAAGATAAACGTAAGATGATTGTGTAGTATATTTCATTACTCTTACATCAAATCATGCCCATCGTTTTTTTTTTGAATGTGTAATGAAACCGATTAGGTAAATTTATTTTGTTCAAAATTGAGGTCAATTTTTTTTTTTCGAGTAATTGAAGTCAATTTTAAGTAATTTGTTTCCCTTTCTTTTACAATTTTCAAAAACCAAAAGAAAATCTTCAAATATGATATAAAAGAGCAAATTAACGATGATCAAAACAATTGTAACACAAATATAACGCAAATTATAAAAGAATGATTTCCACAAAAAGCCAATTACTTCCCACAAAATCAACTTTTTTTTTTCTCCGACTAAATTTCAAATCCTAATCCCTCCTCCAAGCATACAACAACAAAGAGAACCCTCCATTACTCCCACACGACTTAGTGGAAGAACACGAACTCCTCCCCCCATCACTGCTCTCCTCTGCCCACTGCAACACACTTGAGCACGACGGTGTCGACGGTGACGTTGATATCATCGAAGGCACTGCCCCGGACCCCGACGAGAAGGACAAGCTCTTCCTCATCAACCTCTTCTCTGGCCCTACCATTTCCGGCCACACCCCTCCATCACCCACTTGAAAAACAAACACCCCATGCCCATTTCCATTACTCCCACTATTATTATTATTACTATAATTATCATTAACCCAATTAAAAACATCCCAAAAGAATTCCACCTCGATTCCACCCACGTAGATTTTCTCATTCCCTCTGAATTTCCACGCAAGCCTTTTTATAACCAGCCGGATTTCTCCGTCCACTTTTACTTTGAGCACTCCCCCGCCGCACTCGATCCCAATCTCGTGTTTGCTTCCCAAGAACTGGGCTCGGGATACATAATTCCTGCGTCCAAACACGTGCTCCCGCCTCGACAACAGAGTCGGCTCGCCGAGTTGGGCTCGGCGAGCCATGACCAACCCGGACCGCCGAGTGAACTCGTCGAAAAGATCGCCGAGAAAGAATTCGAGCTTGGCATTGCAGGAGACGGCGACGTAGAAGCGAGAGTCGGGCTCGGCGGAGTTGTGGGTGAAGTCGGCCCGAGTGAAGTCCCAGTAGAGCTTGATTCTCTGGTAGCGGTGGCGGGTGAGGTAAATGGATTTGGATCCGGGTCGGGTTCGGAAGAAGGGGAAGCTTGATGGGTGGAGGGAGATGGAGATGGAGAAAGAGTCGGCGGCGTAAATGGTGAGGGAGTGGGAGAAGAGGGTTTTAGACCAGGTGAGGGTGAGATAGGTTGGAGAGTCGCAGAGGTGCGTTTGGTAGATGCAGGTTATGAGGTTTTGAGGTGCTTGAGAGGTGTTTGAGAGTGTGTTGGGTTGGCTGAAACATGCTGGAATCATGGTGTTCGCTCAATCTTTGCGTTTGTTTCTCAAAACATTTGCGTTTGTTTCACGGAGAGAGAGAGAGAGAGAGAGGTAGCTCTGGTTCTTGGCTTTGTGATTCTGCGTTGAAGTATAGTTGGATTTTGCAGCAGTTGAGAGAGAGAGAGAGAGAGGGGAGATCTTGGAGGTTTGCTCTTGGCTTTATGTTGGTGGATGGTTTATTTTGCACTTTGTATAGGAATTGTTCATGATAACTCGACACTTATATATATATAGAATTAATATATTTTAACATTTTCCCCCAAACTCGAAGTCCAGTTCAAAATCGGAATTATCTTCTCTAGTTGAACTCAGTATTTAATTAATTATAGTAAAAGGTATTTTTGACTCCAAAAAATAAAAAACAAATATACTCATAAATGAATTGAAGATTATCTTGTTCCTTCAAATTGAGACTCGACATATAAAGTATTTAATTGAAATTGAAAGTAAATGATAAAAATAAGGTTCAAATTGAGAATATTTGACTTTGATGTCATATTAAATCACTATTACTCTCATATGTGGAATATTTAATTAAAATAGATGATGAATGATGAAGTTAAGGTTCGAACTCAAGACATTTAGTTTTGATATCATGTTAAATCATTATTATTTTCTTCAAAGTGAGACCTATTACGTAAAATAAGTAATTGAAATAAACAATAAATAATGGAGACAATATTTGAGCTCGGAATACTTGGTTTAAACGTATTAAAAAAAAGAAGTCATTTAATTTATATTATATTTGTTTAAAAATGTATATATTTGGGTTTTCATTAATGAGCTAGGTGGTGGCAAAAGATGAACGAGTGTATTAGGCTTTGGCTTTGAATGTAGTAGAATGATGGAAAAATGAGGGTTCCATGATGACAATCATCAGCACCAGTTGCTCATCCACGCACTCATACACTTCACTCATCCTGCCTTTCCTTGATTTGCGCCTCTGAAAGGGCTCTCTCTCTCTCTCTCAGTGAGCTGGGTTGCACTGGGTTGGGGGGCTTTACCATTCACAATTAGTTCACATGACTCTGATTTTTCTTTCACTTTAGGACGACTCCTTTTCTTTTTATATTATTTTATCTTTAAATTATCTATCTAGTTTTATAATAATATTATATATTATGTTGATACAATTATAAGATAACATCAAATGATTAAAAGGAAGTAATCAATAATCTATAAATAAATAAAACTAAAATATGACCCATATTATATATAACTTGTGATTATTAATATATATATATTTCCTTAATTGTTTCTAATTAATTAATTTGCCATCTCAAAAGGAAAGGAAAAGGGAATGGAAGATGGGTGACATGGGGGGGTCCTTGGGAAAAGGAAAGGCTTTCCAACTACTTTTGTATCTTTGCTTCACTTCCAGTCGTCGAGTGGATGATATTTCAAGAACTCTTGCTGGATAATACAACTCATCATATATATATAAATCAATTATATATTAATATAATAAGCCCCACTGTTTTCTATTTCTGTATGCAGACGCTCTTTTTGATATAAACAAAATAAATAAACACCATTCAGAGGACTTTGTTTTCATTGGCTGAATTTCAACCACACTAATCATTTTCATTTCGTAATTAATTGTTTTTTTTTCTCCTAGCTACTTACTTTTGGATTTTAATGATTTTATTTTTTCTTAGCTAGCTTTATTAATTTCTAGTCTTGCTTTACAACTAGCTGGCCCCGCGCGCGCTTGCTTTATAGATATATATATATATATATATATATATATATGAATTTCCTGGTATTCTTACGTGAATGAAGTTTCAAGTGCTTTGAATTTTTGCAGCAGAGCGGAGCATGGTTCTGGATGGTCAGGTTTGATCTTTTTCTACGCCAAACCAAAGACTTCTCTGCAGATATTTTTAGAGATTTCTCTGCATAAAAGCGTCATACAGCTACATGACATGACAATAAAAACGAGTGATTTGATTTGATTCAATAGCTGATTTTTACTGTCACGTTCTCTAGTCGTATAGTAGATGTAGTGCTGGAGTAGTGTCCTAAATAGAATTAACAGAAATATTGGTTTGTGAGAGAACCCGTGCACATTGGGTGCTCCAAACTTATGATGCATGCATCTTGTTGGGACACAATGCTGCATTCTAAGACCGCCCTAAAAACAGGCTCTTTGGGTGAAATGTTGATGCCCATAAAATACCTAAATTTGTCTCCCTTAACACCAATTGATTTTGAGTAAACTGACAGCTCACCGTTCGACACAAACACATGTTAAATGTGAAGGAAAGGTTAATCTAGGTACATGAACGAGCTAGGCCTTAACACAAGTGCACATGATCCATATCTTTTGTGCATATGGGGGTGATGTTTGATTGTTGGGGAATTAGGAAACACATGGTGCTAGCTGCTAACTACAATTCTAAGTAAAAGTGGGTTTTATTATGTTAGGAACATATCCGGCAAATCCCACATTTTCATATATCATACTGCATTTTCAAATTTTCATCTCTACCTTTTTTTTTTTTTTCCTTTTCTTTTTTTGTATTGTATTGCTACTTTTATAGGAAAAAAGAAGAGGGATTCTCAACCATAAATGCAACTGTTGTTGCTTTTCTTATATTAAAAAAAATAATAATTACTAGGATCATCCAAGTCGAGATCTAATTGGTTTATCATGTAATTAGTAATTTATTATTTTTCTATTTAAAGGAAAAATATCAAGAAGAAAAATAGGAGTTTAATATTGTTTTAAAATGCAGTTTACTGTATTTTAGAGATTATGGTTCTCTCAAAGTAGTCACTGAAGGTTACTAATCCCTCTAACGGGTTGATCTATCCCATTTCCATGCTTTATCATTAGTTGGTTCGCATCATCTTAGTTAGCAAAGACAAACCAATAATTAATTTAGGTATGATTGATGCTTGAAAGAGAATTGAACTAGCTTTGAAGTATGTGTTGAGGTGTAAAAGTATTGCATTGCTCACATAGACAGTTCTTAGAACATGTTATACATGGTGTAATTTTGAATACCATAAAATGATTTGATTTTTCTCACTTGGCACCAATAATTAGTTTTTCAGATGAAATTATCAAAGGCATAATCCAATAGTATGCGCAATATTCATTTCCCATAAGAATAATGCAATTAGAGAGCGGAGAAAATAGAAAAACAAAGGAGGTAAAAAAAAAAAAAAAGAGAAAAGGAGAAAAAGAAAAAGAGAAAAAGGGTTAAAATCCCATATTGCTAGCTAGTTTTCGATTTGTGACAGCATAGACATACACCAAAAAACACATTCTTTTGTTTCTTACTATTCTTTCTCCTAGCTTTCTTCACCTCTAGGCAGGCCAATTCATGTTGAGCAGCTTTCATGAGCAGGCTATCTTGCTCAAGAGCCACCAAAATAGGCAAATCACCAAATCCCCGAGCCATGGCAAGCATCAGCTCCTTAACAAGAGACCTAAACTCCGTAGGATCAATGAGACCATTTTGATCCTCATCGAACCTCTTGAAAATGGCATCATAGAGATTGTATTCCAGTGAGAAAACCCTATGAAATCCATCACGAAGCTCTCTCTGTGAAAGCATGCCATTGCCGTCCACATCAAGCATCTCAAAACATTCTTTAATGCAGCTGTTGAACGTCTCTGTGTCTTGGATGAATTCCATTACTGTTGAGCTATTCACCATGGCTACACTCATGGTTTTGAACGAAGAAACTAGAATTAACTAAATGGGTAAATCTTTGTTTAGTTGATGGAATTACCTTTTTCTAATCATGTTAATTATTACTTTAAATTTCTACTTTGGCGGATGTTGATGCTGTTTTCCCTATATTTGGCGGGTTTCTGGTGGTTGGTTACCCTTTAAATTTAGAGGGTTTGGCCAATGGCGGTTACCATGTTTGTCTGTGTTTTATAAAACCCATTAATAATCCATTTATTTGCATTTTAGCCTTTTAGGTTGGTAGCTTATTTATCTTTATAGATTAAGGATGAGAAAGGCACATCTCTCATACTCTCCATGCATGTTACAACTTCTCTTCATGTTCTTCTTGTATTATTTCAAAATTAATGTGATTTTAAAATTACGATTAGATTTGTTATAGATAATTATTGAATTTCGATTCACGGTAAAATTGTTGTTACCATGCACAACAATAATACAAAAACAAAAAAGAGAGAACAAAAAAAAATCGAGACACGGATTTATGTAGTTCTACAATGTGTTTACATCCATAGAATAATGCAATTATATTTCACATGAATGGGGTGTTACAGTACGGTATGGGATATTTTAAGGTTTTCAAAATACATCATCCCCTCTGCCCCAACTACTTGGTAAACCATAATAGTATTTCAGTATTATTCTCTATGCCTGAGAGAATATGAGCTATTTGTTCAACAACAGTGAATTCCTTATGCTAAAAAAATTTTAAAAATTAAAATTTTTTTTAAAAAAAAGTGGATATTCCTTATTATTTGAGGATACTGAAAATATGATTTTGATGTTAGATTAGATAGGAACAATGTTACGTAGGATAATAGTATTAGTTACCCGGATTCAGATTATACTACAAGATTACTATCTATAATTTTTTTTTTTCCCGAAAGCAACATAGATATGACAGCGGTTGTGGTAATGAAAAGATTTGTTTGGTTGTGAATCTTGTGATCATAGTTGATAATAATAGGTGACTGCTATGCATTGAGATAATTACATTTCTTGTATGATACTATATATATGACAACAAATCATAAGAAAACTAAGCATATTGATGTTAGACGTCACCTTATTTGTGGTGTTGTATCCAGCACAATACCGATGCAACCAGAGACGAAACTGAGGTACTAGCAGGGGACATGCCCCTCAGATGACAAGAAAAAAGAATTATTTAAGGTATTTTTTTGCTAAATGGTCCATTCCTTTTTTTTTTTTTTTTGGGCCCTACTCAATTAGTCTTTAAACTAATTGCATTCACACTTGCCACTTACCCACTTGCTTCATTAAATTCCCATGATATTTTTAATAATCATTCTTACTAGAAGCCTTTAAGAATTCAACCAAAGTGGCTAGCCTACCGTTTCTTAGTAGTTTTAATCGTTATTAGACAGTATGAAAATTAAGACACTGTTTTTTAAGCCAAAAACTAGGTCCCCCAAATCCAAAATTGGTTTCGTCCCTGGATACAATACTTATTTTTTAACCGTTCATTTTAAATAAATGATTTAGATCAAGACAATAATGCCAAAAAAGATGAAAGTATATTTTTGGGTGTTTTGTTAGGTGGTTAACCATACAAAGGGTAGTTCTGGGATGACTACATGGGTTTGGGGTGGCTATGACCACCCTGGACCACCATTTGGGTTGGCCGAATCACCCGACCTTTGCGAACATGCGAAAAGCCGGTTTTATTATTATTATTTTTAATGATATTGTCGTCTTGATATGGATAGTTATGGCCACCCAACCCCAACAAACACCAAAAGGCCGCTTTTATTTTATTTTTTATTGGTATTACTGTCTTGATATGAACAGTTAATAATTTTTTATTTTTGTTTCTAAGAGGTAGCTCAATTGGCTGGGATCACGCCTAATGAAGTAGAGGTCATTAGTTCGAATTCCTCCCCCCTCTTGTGCGGATATGTAAAAAATATATATATATATATATATTTTATAGTTTGTATTTATAGATGTAGAATCTTTATGGCTTTATGCCAAACCCCATAAAATATTATGATTTATTTTTTTTTTTTCTTTTATATATATGTTTGCCATCCAAAATATTAATTTGCTGCAACGGCCAATTCATGTGAAAAAATGATCAAGGAATTGCACATGTGAAGCATTGGGTAAATAGTTGGAATTGAAAATTCAGCTAAAATCTTTTTCTAAATCAATATTTCATTTAAAATTACCACACTTTTTAAATTATTTAAAACCATTTCTCTATAAGCATGAAGCCCACAAGCAAGACGCGCTTCCCAAATCGAAAGCATCGGCCCAAATCCCCCAATAGTTCAACAAGATAATGAACTTTGGGCCGAAAAATTATGGCCTCATTTGACAACTTTAAATTTTTATTTTTATTTTTTAACAAAATCATCTAGAATGGTAATTCAATGGTCTACAAAGGTGGTTAGGTAAACACTAGGATGTAAATTTAAATCCCACAATGAGAATTCTCATGTCTGATTAGTGTAAATTATATAAGTTTCATTGATGCCCTGGTAGTGTTGGTCAAATTATAGTTAGTCAGACTTGAAACAATCCCTGCAGTTCTTACCATCTAAGCTCTTCCTATGTAGCTCACAATGGATATATGTTGTTATGGTTATACCTAAGTAAAATAGTTACAGTTGATCTCATCTGCTTGCCTTTTATTATAATAAAGCTGAGAACAAATAATTTAAGACACAAAATATTTAAAATTACTTTCAATTTGATGTCACGTTAGAATAAAAAAGCACCATCTCGAACATTTCATAAAATCAACCATCATATCCTTTGGAGTCCTGCCATGCGGCCGCCAAAATTTGGCAGCCTAGCGTTGGACATATATTTAAAAAAAAAAATGTTTTCTTTTTTTGGTTAAATTTCTATAAGTTAATATTTAGTTTATAATGCCTCAAAATTTATTTTTAGATTCAAAACTAAAACTTAAAGGTGAAATGTTAACATTTTAGAAATGGTATTACCCAAAAAGGATTCGATCATCCTAAATTTAGTACTAATGCCTCAAATTTGGTAATAATACCTCAAATATGAATTTTCCTTATAACATTTCTCTTTCTTTTTTTTTTTTTTTTTTTTAAAAAAAAGGTTTGATGCTTGGCTCAACTCTATCCTCCTACATAATGTAAAAGGACAATGACCCCGTTGGTCCAATAATGTTGTTGTCCTCTAACAATTAACAAAATCTTGGAGCTCAACAAGTGACAACGATGTGTTTTTGGAATTAATTGGTTATGACCAAACAAATTTTTATTTTCATTTCTTAGTTTCTAAAATAAATGGTGCAGAAAAATCCACTATTTTAAATCTCTAGAGTTTAATTATACCAAAAACAAGCTTGTTTCTTGCAGTTTGACACTTTCTTTAATTTAATCATCACCATATCAGTGTAGTCTCCCGTGGATTTAAATTTAATCTTGCTACTACTCAAAGCATATATTACTATATTTTTATTTAAATTTTCATATATTTTATATTTATACATTATTTTAACCCTATAAAATTAGTTGAACGCCTGGAATGATGTGACAACCGACCTTGAAATCTTCTTTTCTTTTTTTAAGTCGACCTTGAAATCTTTTTATGGTATTATCTCAAATTCTCAACCCAACTCTAAAAAGAAGGAAAAAAATTAAAAACTTATGAGTGGTTAAGCCACCCTTAGGTGCCTAAGATTTGGGGTAGAGCCATACCCCTGAAATTAATGGGGGTGGGTGGCTGAGCTAACCCCGTTAGATTCGTGGTTGGCCGAGCCACCCCAAACAATGGCTAGGAGTGCGTCACCTCGAAACACCTATTAGGCCATTAGTTTTTGAGGTGGCTAATCCACATCTTAGGGTGATTTTCGAACGACCCCAACTTTAGATCTTTTTTTTTAATTTAAATTAAATATTATTTTCTTTTTTTAGTTTTTTATCAAATATATTCACTTTAAAGTTTAAAAATTTGGCTTACGTGAAGAAAAAAAAAAAAAAAAGTGTACTAATCATCATATAGGGCGCTTGTCCCTTTTAGTTTAGGGTGGGCAATAGGCAACAGAGCAACGATTAAACGTTTGCGAAAACTGCTGCGCAACATAATGAACAAGCAATTGATTGAGCTGTTTTCTTATTACATCTGCTTAATTTCTTGTTGCAGTAGTTTGATTGCGATAGCAATAGTATTTTTCTTGCTGTAGTAGTTTGATGATAAGAGACTAGATAGATGCAAGAAAAAGGAAGCCCATAGACTTCCGCCTAAGAAGGAAAACTGATGAAGCCATTAAGGTTCATTAGAGTCTTAGAGATAATGAAATCCAGGTCTCCAAGTCAATGCATTCAAATAAAGAAGGAAAGAAATGCGAAGATGAAATTGCTTTGAATTAATTTCAGTGGTTTCTAATCTCTTAGCTAAGGCTACGAGGAATTAATCCCCAATCTAACCTTTTTTTAATCATAAATAGACATTTTTATGGAATTTATGAGAAGAAGAATAGAATTAGTGGTTTTTCTATGCCTACACAATGATAGAATATTCATGAATTCAAAATAAGAAAACATCTTTGTGCCTAACTTTCCTAGAGTTTGCACTAGAAACTTGGATTTATGATTATTATGGGTGAACTCTAAGCCCTAGTGTTATGAGTAACCAAATTTTAATCTTTGTTTTAGTCATAAGATCAATCAATTCTCTTGTTGAAGTTAGGTAATAATTCTAGAATTTGAGATAAAGCCAATCCTCGTGGGATCGATCTTGTAATACACACCACGTCTACACATCATTCATATACTTATGACTCAAATTTGGTTGCAATTCAAATTGACATCATTATCTATTCATCACTTTGACCTTCTAACATACCCTTTAAAAGTTTTTCAGAAAAATTGATTCTCAACCACTCTAAAGTTTAAAAGGTGGCTTATGTGAAGAGGAGAAAAGATGTGTATTAATTAATCACCATATAGGGATGCTTGTCGCTTTTAGGGTGGGCAATAGGCAACAAAGCAATAACTAAGCATTTGTGAAAGCCATTGCATAACATAACGAACAAGCAACAAATCACTACACACACAAAAAAGGCCAAAATAGTGACACATGGAATTTGACCTTTTTAGCCCAAAAAAGGTCACTATTGTGTAGTGACGTTTGCATAGCGACATTTGACAAATGCCCTTAAACATAGTGACTGAATTCAAATTTGGAACGTTTGATGATAGTTTGATTGCAGTAGTAGTTCTCTTAGTTTAGTAGTTTGATGATAAAAGACTAGATGAAAGAAAAAGGAAGCCCATAGACTGATGAAGCCATTAAATGTTTACAACTATATATTCTAACTAGAAGAAGTCCACTTAATATTAACTTGGACCAACCTGATCTCTCTCTGTTGTACACATTTAAAATGGTTGCTTGTGTTTGCAACCTCTTTGTACAATGTTAAGTATGTGACCAATTAGGCTTAATTTGCACCAACATTTGGCCCTAGACCTACACTCATTAATGCAGGTTGCTTTTTCTTTTTTCCTTTTTATAAGCAAACAGGAAAAACGGTTACAAGAATTAAAACATGAAAAATGGATCAACTTCTAAATAACAAATCCAAAACAGAAAATTATAATAAAAAATAGGTCAAAAAAATGACGCGCATGGCATAGAGACGACCGAAACAAAAATAGCACAAAAAGGGGCATTAATACTGAATATTGATTGTGTTTGCAAGCATTATTGATTATCCTCTCTCTATAAGGTTAAGTTGTACGACCACATGTGTGAGTGAAAATTAGGGTTTGTACGAGAATTGGTTGTTTAATATTATTGCACCTCCATTTGTGGGATATGTATTTTAGGTTTCAATAAATGCAAATGTATGGGAATTGGGGGTGATTTTGCTTCCCTAGGATATATATGAAAAAAAAAAAAAAAAAGAGTCAGCTGGGGGTTAATTTGATCGGAGATCCTTTGCAAAAGGAAGCTGGAACCTTAGGCAGAAGTACCTAGGATCCCACTTGTTACTTGTACCTAGCTAGGTGAGCATGTGGAGCAAAGTTTTGTTGGCATCGGTGTGCCCTAATCCCTATAACCATCACACATGCATGCCCTAGCTACTTCTATTTCAAAATTAATGTCCGTACAAATATCACACTTTACTTAAAAATAATAATTAAAAAAAAAAAAACCTTATTTTACAATCACTGTGTTTTGATGAAACTTCACAAATTTTAAAAACTCTTAACTTGATGCAATGTATCTTTTCGTTAGTTTTTAAATGCTAAAATGATAAAATGATCGTTATACTTTTGACCTTTTTATAAAATTTTAAATTTACTCTTAATTTCAAATTAAAAATAAAAAATAAAGTTATTATAAAAAATAAAATAAAATACATGATAAAATAAAATAAAATAAATTGCATCAAATTGAAAGTTAAATAGATGAAATTAGGAGTTTTTAAATTTTGAAACAATCCTTTCAAAATACATGGTAATTCAGAAATTGTTTGTAAAGTTTTTTTTTAAAAAAACAAAACAAAACAAAACCCACATATGCATATCACAAATGAATTTAATATATTTGTCGCCCTACAAGATAGACCATGCACTGCCCTACCAACAACTGGCTGTGGACTGAAAGCTGGACCGACCATTGCTTCCTTTGATTCTCAAATTTTCTTAAGCAAAATACATATGGATTATTAGGCTAAAAACTTAGGTTTGGCCCTCCAAATGAGAAATTCTGATTCCGTCCTTGACTGAAAGGATGCACTGCCTTCATAAATGTGAGTATTGGGACCTTTTGATAATATTGTCGATTAGTTCGTGTGTTGGATTTGAGTTATATCAAAACATAAATATAAAAAATTATATATGCTAATTGTAATCCGATCAATTTAATTAAATAAATCACACCTTACAAATCTAACTCAATAATTTTAAATTAGGTTTGTGTCGGTTTCACAAGTCGTGTAAAAAATTGCCAACTTTAATGTCAAATTTCGGGCTCGGATTATATCAAAGCATAATTGTAAGATTATTTGTATTTAATTCATATCAAATTCACAAATCGTGTGAAAATAGTGGGCGACCTTGGAATATTCAACTATCATAATCTATTATTATAATTTCATATTTAATTAACTCAATTCACCACTTCAACTAAATAGTAATCAGTTTACAGGGACCTTTGTCAGCTTATTGGAATCTGTCACATGAACTATTTTCTATCCTACTATTTTATTCAAAATCATAATGTTTGTCGCCCTTGCATTTAACATATTCTTATTGATTAATTACTTCTATCAACATTATAAATAATAATTATAATATGTTAGGACATAATAAAATATTATAAACAATTTGTAACAACTAACTCATAGTTACAACAACAAAAAGAGCTTAAACTTGCAAAAGATGTTGAGAATGACCGGTTGCCCTAACAGCATACTTGTGCTTAAATGACCTTTATAGAGTAAAAGAGACAATATATGTTTATCATTTATTCTTAAGATTATGACACAATTATCTCCAAGAAGTAGTTCAATCAGTTGGAACCACGCCTAATGAAATAGAGGGCACTAGTTCGAATCTCTTTCCCCTCTCTTATGCGGACATGTCAAAAAAAAAAAAAAAAAAGATTATGACACCATTATTTGATTTCTAAAAGTTTCTTCCTATAATATGAGTAGTTTTTTGAAAGAAAATATATATATGAGCAGTTTTTTGAAAAACGCTGTGCATTATTATAGGAAGAGTTATTCCTCTTCACAAGTGAATAATTATTCTCACGGAATACCTATTCTTAGGAATAGGCATCTACTAAATAAAAAAATAATTATTCCATAAGAATAGTTATTATATTCTATGAGCCTATTCTGCAAACTATACGGACCCTAAGTCTCCCTCAAAATTGGATTCAATTGGTGTTGTCTATCATGAATTTAGAGCCCAAAATAAATATTTGAAGCAACAAATTAAACAAGCCATTGCCAAAACTATAAAATCCTCAAATGGGTTTCAAAGCAAACCCAATTTAACCATGGTTTTAAATTCAAGGTTTTATCAATTAATTCAGACCAAATTGAGGTAATCGATCTTTAAATCTAGGCCTCAATTTCCATAATGGGAGCCGTACTTTCAGAGGGAGGATACTTGGAATGTCAAAATTCCCAAATTTGGCTCAACACATGCAAATCCTGATTTTATAAATATATTAAATCAAATTCCACGTAGCACGTCCCTAAGAGGTAGTTTAATCAGTGAGATCACACTTAATAAAGTAGAAGTCATCTAACAAAGACTCAACTTCTTTCTTACGTGTCATTCAAAAATAAAATAAACATATAGAGATTGATATTACCATAACATAGATCTAACAAAGGTCCAACTTAGTCTCTAAGAGATAGCTTAATTGGTTATAAACCATGCCTTAAGAAGTGGAGGTCACAAGTTCAAATCCTCCCTCCCCTTACCCTTGCATGGACATGTCAAAAAAAATAAAAAACAAAGGTCCAACTTTTCTTCTGCATGTAATAATAAATAAAAAATAAATAAAAAGAAGAAGAAGAAGACCACGACTTGGTGAAAGCAATTAATCTTTTAGGATTCTTGAGAATCCTTCCAAAGAGATGGGATTATTGAATGTGATATGTATAATTAAAATGTCAAGAATGCTCATCGCAATTTTCAATTTGAATGTTGAAAAACTGAATAGACAAGAAAACAGAAAGGCAAGGGGACAATATTTCATTATTCAAAATTCTGATGAAATAAATCTAGACTTTCATACACCTTATCAATTCATGTCCAATCAATCGATCATTTATGTTTTAAATAAATGGAATTCAATTCCCAAATGGAGTTAGAACTTTTATTTTATTCTTTTGTCTTACAAATTACGTAGGGTCATTGCCTAAAATTCACCAAAAAGCCATTTTCATATCTACATATCTATTTCAAAACCTTTAAATTGTCTTCAAGAGATAATTCAATCGGTTGAGACCACGCCTAATAAAACGGATGTCACCAGTTCAAATCCCCATTTCCCCCTCTTGTGTAGACATGTCAAAAAAAAAAAAAAAAACTTCCAAATTAATGATCATAATGCCTAAAATGGAAAGAAAAAAAAAATCATCAATACTATAACTAAGGACAAAGTTTTCATCTAAATTATGTAAGAAATTTCCTTCAACCGAGTGTGCCAAATAAAAGCAACACAAATAAGTCTTTTACAAACCAATATCTGAAAGTAGCAACCTATGAGAAGTATATCCTAAAATAAAAAAAAAAAAAAATTGTATATATTTTATAATATAACGATAATGACAAATAAGGAAGCAATGTCGATGGAAATGAAGATAATGCCAACAAAGAAAAAAGTATAGACGTGTATCTTTTATTGGTAGTAAAACATGGGAATTGTAAGAAAAATTTAAGCAAAACATGTATAAGAATTGATAAAATTTTTCTTCAAACTAGATCGAGAAAATTTCTTTAACTTATTTTATAAATAATTTATACAGAACTATGCTTATAAGAAAACAAAATACCTTAATTTTCTCGGTTTTTAAAAAATCTTATAAAATCTTTATAATCATTTCCAAAAATGAAAAGGTCACCTTCTGGAATTCTATAGCAAAAAAGTCTTTAAGATTTTTGGTTCGGAAAATCGTCGACGAAGGAAAGTTGGACATTTATAAATAAGTAAATAAATAAATACAAAAGTCCCAATCCATCCGTACCAATTTTGTGGACTTGAGAGCAAGATTGAGCCCAAGTTGTACGATGGGGTGCGGGTTTAGGGTTGAATTTTGGACTCATTGTCGCTTTTGCTTTTAATCTAATCTGTACGGCATTTTACGGAATCAACGCCAGCTGGTCAAACAAAGCGTGTTGAAGCGTTACATCGGATGGTGAATTATGACCGTCTTCTGTCTTAAACCAAACGGAAAAGCCAAACCAAGTCATTAAGAGAGACTGTGATAGAAAGAAACAAAACATGGCATCCAATGAAGAAGAAGCATAAGAAGGCGGCCATGAATTGGGGGTGGGATCGAGGAAGCAACTTCAAAAGCATCTGTCATGCATCATCCTGCATTAGCATGCAGCTGGAACCACTATTAATTAAACTATCCTCTATATGCCTTCCCACTTGCCTCAACTTCATTTCTTGCAATGTCTATCTCTTTTACTTTAAATTTTATATATATATATATATATATATATATATATATGACGGATCGAACTTTCAATTTGGAATGGAATTAAGGGTTAATTTTTTTTTTTTGTCTTGTAATTTGGGGGACCAAGGCCACTCATAGTCCCCCCTAAACCCATTCCTAAATTATATATATTATGGTACATTTAAAGTTAAATGGAGAATTCAAGTCATATAGAGGCTGTTAAGAATATTATGTTAAGTTATTTATTTCTTTAGGTATTCTAGGTCTACTAGGTTTATCTTTTCTTAGTTTACTAAGTTATTTTCCTATCACTCATAGCTTCTTCTCTCTCGTTTTTTCGCTCTTTACAATATACTCAATTATATATTTAACAGAGGCGTATATGGGTGTAAGATTATATAAGTCAATTATAACTCGACTTATTTAATTAGACGGGCTAGACTTTCCAATCCTAACTCATTAATTTTTTTGGATAAAAATTTGTCAACCCTAAAGTCACATGTTAGATTCAGGTGGTCCTAAGGCATTAGAATTCGAATAGATAGGTCAACTATCTTAATCCAATCAAACTTTTCAACTTTAATCTACTAATTTTATATTTGGTTCATGGCTAGGAATCCCAAATGCTTAGACAGCCTTAAATATAAACATAACCTAATTAAGTCCCTAATCCTTGATCAACATTAAAAATCATATGGCTTTTTAATTAGAACCCATTAGTTGTGACTAAAGTATAAAACTAGTTCCATTAACTTTTGACTCCAGGTATTTTCTTGCACAACCCCTGCGTCACTCTCTCATAGTCCTAGTCTTACACTCAAAACGACTGCTAGAAGGGGAAAAAAAATGGATTCTTTTGGGAAATATAAGTCTCCCATTGAAATTTCTTCACTTTAAAAGAGCTTTTCTAGAACAAAAACCCCAATTGTTTACTGTTAAAATGACCTCCCACCAGCTCTTTTACAAAAGAAAAAAGAATACCAGCAGGACACCACTTCAATGGGTACACGACACGACTCTTTAAAACAAAACAAAAAAAAAAATTAAGAAGAAAAAAGATAAGCTTTATTGCTGGATTTATGTCATTATCTTAACTTTAGATTAAAAAGCTACCCAAGTTGCCAGAAAAAAGTCTATAGTTATGAAAAGACAAGACATGGTCTGATGAAGAAATTGTATACTTTGTGCGTGGATGCACTGCGTGAGATGTGCCCTAACCTCCAAGCTAAACATGTGGGCAATTATATTTATATATATATAAATGTAGGGTATGATGATATATTCAAATATAATGTTTTGATTGTTTTGCATTGGTAAGAGGCAAACAACATGATATTATTGTTGTGTGACAGAACAAATTATATTAAACTCTTAAGTGACTTTCTTGAACGACCATATGCATCTACCAAACTGTCAAGAAATTATTATTATTATTATTATTTTCTCTTACTCTTTTTTGAGTTTATCAGGAATACAATTGATTTTTTTTTAATAATAAATATGAAAGGTAAATGCAAAACATTGAGAAGATTTAGGCCACTTTTGATTCGCGAATTAGGCCCTTGTTTGATAACATTCTATTCTTCAGAGTAGTCTATTCCCATGGGATTACTAATCCCATATACACATGGTTAGCTAAGCCATTCAAAAATGAGTGGCTTAGTTAATTCTTTCCTATGTGATTAAAAATATCATATAAAATTATCCAAAGAAAACCTACGCTTCTCATATCTCTTACAATCTCCATCTCTCAAAGCAAGGTATCTCTTTCCTCTCTCTTCTCTTCGATTTCTATTTTCTTAGTTATTTCATTCTCTATATTTCTTGGATTCTTTTTTCTTCTCTCTGGTATTTTTTTTTTTCAAATTGCACATAGTTTTTTTTGTTCTCTCTCTCTTTTCTTTTTCTTTTTTTTTTCGCTCTCTAGTTTTTTTTTTTTAAATTGCAAGCAGTTTTTCTTTTCTTTTCTCAATTTTTTTTTCCTCATTTAGATAGAAAATCGCCAATATATATTTGGTTGGAATCCTAAAAGGAATCACCAATATAATTGGATTGGAATCTAAATCAATTTTTCTTTTCTTCTCTCGGTATTTTTTTTCCTATTCTTGATGTAGTTTATTTTTTTCCCTCTATATTGAATGAATACTTTCGAGTTCAATGGCTTGCAAGCATTTTGATAATTTCCATATGCTTTTGTATCTTTTTTTTTTTTTTTTGGATCTTATTTTACTGGATAGGAAAAGAACTTTTTGATTCTTTGAAGATGGTGATGTAAAAAAAAAAACCCACATACATGACATAATTAAAAAAAATAAATAGTATAGTTGTTTATGTTTTGAAAAAAAAAAAGTCCTTAATAATATAAATTGTATTCGTATTATAAGTTTATTTTAAGAAATAAGATTACAATACGATTTCATTCACCAACATATTGCATTGTACCAAACGAGGGAATAAAATTAGATAATCTATTCCAGTGTTACAACCAAACAAATGAATATGAGTAGTTAATTTATTTATAGTGATAACTAATCTTTTTTAATGGATTAGACAATCCACAAACCAAACGAGACCTATAGTATAGGGGATAGTTTGGGTTGGGTGGGCTACTATTGAAAAATACTATCATTTCTTTTTGTAAATTTATTATCGTGTAATCTCACATATTTAATGCTAGATTTGGCCATATCTTGTACTGAGATAAACAAAAGATGACAAAAATGAAAAAGGGTCCACAGTTTTTTCAATGACTCATTTTCCACATTATTTTAAAGAAGAGAAAAAAAAAATTAAAAAAAAGCTTTAGAGGTCATTCTATCTACATTCTACTAAATTTTTGTCTGTTATCATCTTATACCCAATCAAAATGCAACATATGTCATTTAAAAAAATATATATTTGTAGTCCAACGCAACTACCCCAAGCATACCGCTAGTCGGCCACCACCACACTTGCTGTAGGTCTTGGAACCTAGGGGTGGCCGCGCTAGCCACCCCCTACTTGGGATGGTCCAAGCAGCCACTTCAACCCTATCACTTTCTAATTGAATATTGAAATCTTGAATAAATCAATAAAATTTCAATTTTAAAGAGTCATGCGATAAAAAGTCATATTTGAAGGCCACTAAAGCATTCTTTTCAGCATTTTTTAGTAAAATAAATAAAAGAAACTGCATTTATTTAATGATGATGTCATCATCCTCTTGATTTAATTTCCAATGGTATAGTAATAGCCTAATAGGAGCACGAAGAGTTGTGGATTTCACAATGTTTCAATTTTTGTCGGTCCTGGTTCTTACAATCTTACCTAATACCCTTTGACGTTTCCAGAAACACAAACATTTTAAACATTTTCTAAACTTGTGTGCGGAATTTAGTGCGGACTTTTGCTTAATTACAACATATATTATATATGGGAGTGGGAATTTGTGACATTGACTTGATATGCACTATAGTACAGAGGATTTAATTAATGTTGTCAGGAAACAAAACTCCTTCGACTAATAATATATAATATATAATTTTTTAAGAGTTAACTCAATCGGTTGTAAATTATACTTCATAAAAATTAGGTTATTTGTTAGAATTTTTTATTTCCCTCTCAGGCATGTCAAAATATAAATATATATATATATAATAATCTTATAAAAAATACTAAATACGAGATAATATTCAATTAGTTATAATAAAAAATATTTTTGTCTTTTTATTTTTTTATGAGATAAAAATATCATTTTACTATAACTATTTATATAGAGAGCCCCTATAGTCAGGACCTTCTGCAAACCACCCATTTTACAGCACCAAATCACCATTTGACACTTCATCCATTTAACAAAAATGCAAATAATGAAATTGATAACACCCGCACCAAATCAAAATGAAAAAAAAAAACAGAAGAAAAAAATCCCGGCGAACCTAGACCCACACCATGATGGCGTCGGTCTCTAGCCAAACCCACGCCACTCATCGTTTAGGGTCATCAATAACTGGCATTGCTTCATGAGGGCTTGAGATGGATTCATGGTTTTGGTTCGCAGAATGAAAAGGGGGAAGTTATAAGTATTTTCTGTTGATTTTGTCTTGTTGGACTTCCCTTTTGTCTCCTTTGAAAATATCATAAGAACCTTCTCCATGGCTGTTTTGGCAGGAGGCCTCACCCTAAACACTAGCAAGAAGGGAAGCATTTGTCTTCTTTAAAGCTGCGATATTTGAGAGGTCTTTGGTGCAAAGACCCACGGGTCTGAACCTCAACACGCTGGGTGGCTGGTCCGGCCACCAGAGGTCTGACCAAACCCACGACCCAACCATGGTTGTTTACGTTTTTCTTTCTTCCAGACCATCTTCTTCTCTCTTTTCTTCTTTATCTTTTCATCATCCGTGAATGTGGTTCTAATTTAATTATGTGCAATTGTTGTGATTTAGCTGATGTGGCAACTGGTGATTAGAGGCTGTAAAATGGGTATTTTGCAGTGCATCCTGACCAAAGTTTAATTCATTTATATATCATTCCAGAGAGGACCTTAATTCAAATAATTTGGACAACTACATTATCAAGTATTTATGACACACCATTGTGTTTCTTTATTAGAAGATTTTTTAAACAAAATAATAATAATAATAATAAAATGAGAAGATTGAAGGAATAATATGTGATCATAATAGTTTCAAGAGGTAGCTCAATCGGATAGGACTTTGCCTAACGAAGCAGATGTCACTAATTCGAATCAGCCTCCCTCCTCTTGTGCAGACATGTCCAAAAAATATATATATGATCAAAATAGCCTCCTTGTGTTTGTTATGGCACTCAATAATACTTTTAAATTTTTTTTCTTTTGTTGAAAAATATATTTTAATGTAATATGACAATAAAAGTAATTTTAAGTATTTTTGTGTTTAAATTTATTCATTAATATTTGTTTGATTAAATGTTGAATTAGGTTTCCTTTATCATAACATTTATGCACCTTTATCATAACATTTGTGCAGGCATTAGAAAAAAGAAAACTTGAGGGATGAGAAGTTTATGTCAATTAAATCATTCCCTTCTATTTTCTATCTCCAACTCTTTAAAATTTCTCCCCATCCTTGAGGCCTATTTATTTTCACATTTGACTCTTCCTTGTTATTTATTAGTATTGATGGATTTATAAGCTTGGGTACCAAAAATGAAAAGAAAAGCAGCAACTTTCAAAAAAAGAAAAGAAAACTAACTCTGTTTTTTTTTTTTTTTTTGGTAAGAAAAGTACCTTTACTATGAAAATCAAAAGTGGTTTTCGGTTGGTGAGAATTGCAAGTTTACCAAACTAAATAACTATTTACAAAGTTTGATTTCAGGAAAAATTCACCATTGAAAACTAGTTGGCTTGTAAGGGGAAGCCATGTAGGGATACTTATATTCATAACATATTGCTACGCTTTTGCAGTCGATGTTCACGGTAGCTAATTCTATCGACATTGACTCGATCTTAGTTTTTTTTTTTTCTCTCTTTGGACAGCTCCCCTCAACTTTTAATATTTAATGACTTAATAGCATGCCTACACATATACCATGACATTTTAATCTTTCCTAATAGATTGTCATCTCTGTAACTTGACTTCAAAGCTTTAATCCATTTGATCACATACTCGACACATTGCATCTAGTCTCATACTTGCAGTTGGCTCTGATACCAAATTATATAAACCTCAAGTAGACCTTACTATTTAAAATTGACTTGTAAGGGAATAATGCCTAAAAGTTTTATATACATGTTATTGAAATTGTACTTTAAGTTATGTGAGACTTATTATAACAACTTATTTAGTCCTTGACATTTATAGTTGTACCTGGGCTATAAAAAAAATTTGAAAATTCTTAGGGTAAGCTATTTTGTCCTAAATAGTAGGGGTGTCAAAAATTACTAGAAAACAAGAACCGGAATCGGGAAACCAGGGACCCAGTTCCAGTTCTGATTTTGAAAAAACCAAAAATCGGGTACCCGATTCCGTACCTAGTTTTTGGCACCCGGTTTTTACCGGGATACCGGGAACCGGTAAAATTATATATATACATATATTATTTTATTTTATGTTTAGTATATATAAAACTAACATACAGCTTTTTGATATACACAAACACAAAAGAGTATGTCAAAACATCGAAGACTATGGAAGAGACTAAACAACCTAAACATCATAACACTTTTTTCAAACTAAAAACAAAGAGAACCCTCTAAAAATTGTAACAAACCGAGCCAGGTAGTATTTCTGGTGAGAAAGTGTTACAATTTAAATATACCAGGCTTCTATACTAGTGAATTGCATAACCTACTTTACCTGACAGCCTTCTCTCAGAATGACCACATTTAGCTGCCAGATTATCAACTGAGCCAACTATAAAGTAAGAAGCAGATTAACCACATATGAGAGCAACTGCAGAAGAGATCGATTAAACAAAAGTAGAAACAAGGGGGCATTGAAGGCGCCATTAACAATCCCATGCATGAAAATGTCAGGATTGATCTTCCTTATCAAATTGAGGACAATATCTCTTGAACTCTTAGTTTATATATAATAAACATAAAATAAAAATACTCTTAGTTTAGCATATCTAAGAGTTCCAGTCCACTACTCTTAGTTTAGCATAATACATTCAAACATACACAAACATACAGCTTATATATTTTAGGTCCAATACCTAAAATAAGCCAAAAAAAAGTTCTTAAAAACTAGTTCTGGACCGAGTATAACGGCGATGTCAGACTCGATTTTACAGGGATCCCGGTTCTAGTTGCCCAAAACAAAGAACAGGTAGATTCAGTTTGTTGCCAAAAACCTGAAAGGAAATGACAATTCTTACCCCTACTAAATAGTCTTTACAATCAACAATTTGATATTTGGTAGAAACAGTTAGATGCACAAATGGATACAAATCATAACCAATTGTCAATTGACACATGATATAACCAATAACACAGTCTATTATAAAACTACAATTTAACACTTTTTAAAAAAATAATAAAAAATGAAAAAGGGGGTTGCACCTCACCGAGTGAGAGGCGAACTCCCCTTGCAATGAGGGTTAGCAAAGGTCAACTGCCCCCTTTGTGAAAGGGGTCATCCTCCATTAGGTGAGGGATATTTAGACATACTCTTGTAAAGGAAGGTCACTCTGCTTAGTGAGAGGTGACCTTCCATCAAAGGGGGGGCAACGATTGCCCCTCACCTACGGAGGAGCGGCCTCTTCCCAAAAGAGGGGTGGCTAGTGAAGGGCAACCTCTCCTTAGAATGAGTTGGCTAATCACCCCTCGGATGGTGAGGTGATGCCCCCTGCTTCACCTTTTACAAATGAGGGCCGATCGGCTGCCTCTCATTGTGGCCTTTTTAAAATTAGGAAAAAAAATATATGTGAGGGTAAAATTATAATTATATATCAAGTCACTTTTGTCAACAATGTCATGTGTTAATCCAAGGTTGATTATGACATGAATTCACTTGTTGGTTTAATAGTTTTTATCAAACCCTAACAATAAGAACTATTTTGTAGAGATAACTTATCATAAAGATTTTAGGGGAAATTTGACTAACTCTCTTTGAACTTTCGCAATTTTTGTAAATACCCCAAATGTTCAAAATCTCTCATTTTGATATATCGAACTTTGATTTTCTTATACTTTCCCCTTATGTTAAGATTTTCTATTAAATTTAACGGAAATATGTAAAATTATTAAAATACCCTTAATCATTTTTCTCATTTTTTCATTTAATTTAACCACAATATTTAACGGCATGTGGGTATTTGAAATAAAACAAAAATTCGATACACTAAAGAAAAAATTTTAAAGTTAGGAAAGTGTCTACAAAATTAAGAGTTCAAGAAAATTAATGAAGTTTTCCAAAGATTTTAAGATAGATCCCTTTTGATATCCCAAATATCGGTTACAATACAACTACCAATTTTAGGAACTAGATAATTACTTTTTTCCTTTATTTTATGTCAAAAAAAAGAGTTCATTTAATCCATTAAATAGAAACTAAAAATCTAAAAAGATATCAGCATGTAATATTTAGGAAATTAGAAAAAGAAAAAGAAAAATGCAAATTTAAAGTAATATTAATTGGATAAGGAAGATCATCGTAACCATGTTTATTAGTGAACATGGTCCTGATCTGGAGCATCAGCTTAAGTGGGACCTTATGTAAGCCATGTTTTTACACGCTTGCAGGCCGACTGAAAACTCTCTCTCTGTGTTTGTCACGTTCCGTCGTGGGTGGGTGGCTCGGTTTCTATCCGCTTAAAAATGTGATTGTGTTACAAAAATCATGTAAAAAACCCAGACCCTTTTCTCTCTGTCTCTCTCTGATGTAAATAATAATTGTTCATTTCCACTCTCCATCTTTCTATCTCTAAAAGTTTTTTGAAAAGTATTTATTTTTGTATGATAAATCCTCTGCGTGTGAGTGTGTGTCAGAACAGTAGAGGAAGAAGAGTCGCAAGGGGAATACCAATCATAGGAAAGAAAAAGGAGAGCAAAAAAGTGGGTTGGAAAAATTGGAGAATGAATGGTCTAACACATCTTGAACCAGATTACTCTGAGTTTGTTGAAGTTGATCCAACTGGCAGATATGGCAGAGTACGCTCTCTCTCTCTCTCTCTCTCTCTCTCTCGTTATTTGCTTTGAGTCTGATATTTGGGTTCCTCCATTTGTTGCAGTACAATGAAATCCTTGGCAAAGGAGCTTCAAAGACAGTGTACGAATTGTGATCCTTATGCTTCCTTTACGTTTCATGAACACCCATTTCAGATTTTTCTACAAATTGAACCTTCTTGTAGTCCAATTTATTTGTCGAGTACCCGTTTCAGATTTCTTCAAAAATTGAGCTATTTTTGGTCTTTCTTTGAGTTGTTGCAAATGGGCATTTGATATATTTGTCAGTTGTTGGGTGCTTTTGGTGTTTGATTATATTGCAGTTACAGGGCATTTGATGAGTATGAAGGAATTGAAGTTGCTTGGAACCAGGTCAAGCTTTATGATTTCCTGCAAAGCCCTGAAGATCTTGAAAGACTCTACTGTGAGATTCATCTCCTGAAGACATTGAAGCACAAGAACATTATGAAATTCTACACTTCGTGGGTAGACACTGCAAATAGGAACATCAATTTTGTGACCGAAATGTTCACTTCTGGCACTCTGAGGCAGTAAGCATTTTTTGAAGTTTTAATGATTCTTTTGGGCTATTCTTTGTTTTTCCGTTACTTTTTCTATGTGGGTCTTTGAGATTCCTGATTACTTTTTTGTGGGTTCTCTTGCTTTTTTGGTTATTGATAGGTATAGACTAAAGCACAAGAGAGTTAACATTAGGGCAGTAAAGCACTGGTGTAGGCAGATCTTGAGAGGGCTTCTTTATCTTCATAGCCATGACCCTCCTGTGATCCACAGAGATCTGAAGTGTGACAATATCTTTGTCAATGGGAACCAAGGGGAAGTGAAGATTGGTGATCTCGGCCTCGCTGCGATTCTCCGGAAGTCGCATGCGGCTCACTGTGTTGGTATGTTTGACGGATTCAAATCCTATGAATTTTTTTGCTTTGGATCAATATAACTAGTTGAACAGAAGTTGGTTGAGGCCTTGTTTTATATACTGAATTCACGATGAAACCAGAAACTTTTCTATTTTTATCTACTGGTGGATTTGAGCACTGAAAGACATTTAATAAGAAGTTCATATGTTTTTGGGATTCTTTTTTCACAGGGACTCCAGAGTTCATGGCTCCTGAAGTATATGAGGAGGCTTACAATGAGTTAGTTGACATTTACTCATTTGGGATGTGCATCTTGGAAATGGTTACTTTTGAATATCCATATAGTGAATGCACTCATCCTGCTCAGATTTACAAGAAAGTTATTTCGGTAAGTGGGCTCTGTCTCTGTCTCTGTCTCTGTCTCTCCCCCCATTGAGATTGCTTTTATTTGTTTAGCTAAATGAGAAAGACTAGATTTCACTTGCTTTTTAACATTAGGGGAAAAAGCCAGATGCTTTGTACAAAGTGAAGGATCCAGAAGTGCGGCAATTTGTGGAGAAATGCTTGGCGACTGTCTCCCTAAGGCTTTCTGCTAGGGAGCTTTTGGATGACGCTTTTCTCCAAATAGAAGATTGTGAATATGATTTGAGAGCAGTAGATTATGGTAGAGAACTTGAAGACACCAGTACTCTTATAAGGCAGCCTCTCCTCAAACTTCATCACAGTAATAGTGCCTATAGCAATGGATACACAAACGGTTATGGTTTAGAAGCTGAAAATGAATGGGGATATCATCCAGTTGAGATTGCATCAAATGGAATCGAACTTTTCGAGTACCATGATGATGAACATTCCGAAGATGAACATGTCGACATAAGTATCAAAGGGAAGAAGAAAGAAGATGGTGGCATCTTTTTAAGACTTAGAATTTCAGATAAAGAAGGTTGGAATTTCTTTCCTCTTCTTTCCTTTGACATCATTTTGATGGATTGTTTTCTTGTACCTCCTAGTGGTGTGTCACTGTGACTTTATTTCTTTGCAGGCCGAATCCGAAACATTCATTTCCCGTTCGACATTGAGACGGATACAGCATTAAGCGTGGCAACTGAAATGGTTGCAGAGCTGGATATTACCGACCAGGATGTGACCAGAATAGCAGATATGATTGATGGAGAAATTGCTTCCTTGGTTCCTGAATGGAGGACTGGTCCAGGAATAGAGGAAACACCCCGCTTTGCTAATCAAAGCTTGTGTCATAATTGTGCTTCCAACCATACCTCTAGTGGCTCCTTCATGTGTTTTCTGTCAAAAAATCGTCAATGCTGTAAAAATGGATGTGCTGCTTCAATGCACGGGCGGTTCGAGGAGATCACATTCCAAGCTGAGGAGTCTGAGCATCATGTGAGAGAGGGTGACTTGGATTATCATGAAATCTGGGGTCAGCATGAAATCCCTGAAATTAGTTCAGTTGGCTCTGGACGGAGCCATTCTTATGAAGAATATGAGGAGAAACCGGAGCAATCAATATTACTTGAGGATGGGAATGTTGTTAATATGAACAATGATAACGGATCGAAAGCGGGAAACTTGATTCAAAATTTATCAGGCTCCCATTCTTTCTCCATGAAGCCCTCATTATATCGTGACATGTCAGAAAACTATGAGAAAGAAACCCAGCAGGAATTAAGATGGCTCAAAGCAAAGTGCCAAATGGAGTTGAGGGAACTTCGAGATCAACAGCTACTAGATCCATCAAAGTCTTCATCTTGTGGCAATAGAGAACACAAACTAGAAAATGGGTTTTCGACATCTCCCATGAACGATGAATCTCCCATGAAATCCTCTGCTCATGTCAATAAGAGCTGCCCCACTTCGGAAACCCTAAGGGCCCGAAATAGCGAGGTGATGAAGGGTTCCTGTAATGCGGAGGATGTGGTCACTGCCAAGAGTTTCTACACTGGTTCTTTACTTCCTCACTCTCTACACAGGACAGTTTCTCTCCCAGTTGATGCTGTTGATTTATAAATGTGTCAGGCACTCTGAATTCTTTTATATCTATATATTATATAATTCCCTTATACTCATAGAGGCTGTAACATTTATCAAAATCCACCCTTTTTTTCCCCAGGCAACATCAAATTCACCGTATCTTCTTCCACTCTCTCTCTCTTGATTACACAATGAATAGCGACCACCACATATATGGTATCAAAATAAATAGTGGTGATGTGGGTTCCTATTTTTTTTTGAAGGGATGGGTGTTCCCATTGATTGGTGCTTGAAGGATCTCAAGTGTAATGACTAATAAGTCGGTTGACTTTTATCTCCACACATTGTGTCCAAGACAGCCATATTTGTAGTGGTAGGATCTTCAAGTGCGGCGACTTGGATGAGTGTTTTTACCTTTTTAGCACAAAACCCTGATGGATATAAGCACAGATTTGAACAACGAAGGTTTGTAGGGTCCCCTAGTATAATGACTTGGTTCTTTGCAATTCGTTTTCACGTGTTATGTTCGTATAGTATCAAGATATGAGTATAAAATTATACAGATAACATTTCGTAACAGCTGAATCAGTATCAGGTTTGCGAGTCGTATTAAAAATTATCGGTCTTAAATTTTGCGTGTCAAGCTCAAATTGTGCCGACCCTAATTTTATATTAGGTTTTATAGAATTTGAAAGTCATGGCAAGTGTGCTTGAGAGATAGACGGGGTCAGAAGGAGTATGGCAACTATATTTTTGGTAGAATCAGTTGAAGATGGGCAATGAGAGTTTCTATAGAACACGTCTTTAGTTTCTTTTCCCTTTTATATATTTTTAGGTCCACCACTTTTTATGTCAATTATAAAGGGGGATTTCAAAGAGGAGTAAAAGATGGATGGCCCACCAAAGAATCATGTTCCATGCATGCTGATCTACTTGTAAGTTGTGATGTGGGATGAGCCACATCCAGTCATCCACATGACATGGATGGGTCCATTACTATGGGATGGTCCACTCCATGACGTCACCATTAGCCCACTTGGAGATGGACACCTAAGCTTTCTATTAAAATATCACATGCAAATCCCATGTCATTGTCATGCCATGGATTTGGATTTTGTACCTTTGGGACCGCCGGACCGGGACTTTTTCTTTTCTTGGTTAAAATTCAAAAAATCAATTTTCTCATCTTGTGCTTAAGATTTAAATGAAGGCATTGGCAGCTCAAATTCACGGTTATTATTTGTTTGAATTGTTAGTAATTTAAATAAAAAAATTAAAATTTTTATATAAAATCTACTTATTTAAATAAATTTTAAATTGTTTGGCTAAGTAATCAGGTCAACGTCTTATAACCATTTCTATAGATAATAGTAATTACTTATCTCATTAGGCAACAAATATGATAATGTCATAAGGGTGCTTTGTCTTTCCTAAGGAATCAACGCTTGCTTGATGTGATAGTCGAATATATATATTTTGGTCGTTTATTGACTAAGTTTTTAGGTTGGGTGTCTTAATATGACATTAGGTTCTATAATAATTGATTAAAAAAAATTAATTTCCTCTAATTTATTTGTAATTGAGCAGTCCATTGATTGGCCTTTCATGAGCTCTACTCCTTTATTTCTTGTATATATATTTTTTGAATAAATTTATTTCTTGTATTGCTGAGGCTTAATCTTTTTCTTTTTCTTTTTGTCCTTGTAGATCTTCTACTTCATTGGATTTGGAGTATTCTGTCTTGAAATAGTAGTCTAGGTTCGTAATAGTAATGATTTTATGAAAAATCAATTAATTCGTAATATATTAATCATATATTAGAGCTCGTTCATTTAAATAGGATAATATACAGTTAATTATAATGAGATACTATTTTTGTCTTTTTACTTTTTGAGTTAACTAAAATATCCTTCACTATAACTAAATATTATTGAGAAGTCCTAATTCAGCTTAAATTTGTTCAAACTTTGGTTCTCAATAGGTGGAATTCAACTGTCGATGACGTGTAAATTGTTTCATTTCATAGGTGTTATAAATGGTTTTAATGATTGGCTGAACTTGCTGGAAAATTGAAGGTGATATGTATGCATTACGTGTACGACAAATTCAAAGGGAAATAATTAATTGTTGGTTGCGTTAACTCATATTATCTCCTCCTTACCAAACAATTTGATTGCTTTGATGTCACATTATTTAAAAAAGTGTCCTGTTTTATACATAAAGCTCGGTTTATTTAAGGTAAAAGGTTCTTGGTTGAAAAATTAATATATATATATATTATAAAAAATGCTGTTTGACGTTTAGCCTTTACGAAAAATCAACGATAATAGAAAATCTTGGCAACCTTCGACAGTGGACAAAAACACCAGCGAATTTTAGAGAACTCTGATGGCAGTGGCAGAGGATTTCAATGAGCTTTGACGACAGATTTCGACGAACTCCAGCAGTGGCCGATGTGGATTTTGGAAAACTCCAGCGGCAGCGGAGAATGAATTGCGTGAGTATGTGTACAAAAAGAGAAGCTCAAACTCGAAAATAGTTTAGGCTTTAAAAAATGAAAACCATTTTACATAAAATTAAATAAGATTTTCTTGGTCAACTGACAATGTTTTCTGTTTGAACATGATTTTTGGTTGTATCAAACACTGAAAAACATGAAAATAGTTTCCTAGAAAACAAATGGAGCCCAATATGTGAAAATCCTATTCAACTGTTTGGGCAGATAGGGTTAAAGGACATGAAGCGAAATAAAAAAAGCGATATTGCCCAATGACCGAAAGAGTAATTATGTAAAAACATTGTCGATTAGCTTTAATTGATGACTTTTTAATATCTTGTCAAAGATCTAAGAACAAATTTTGTTCTTATTGAAGATATTATTGTTTAAGGAAATGTTTTGTTTTGTAAAATCCCATGATCTAGATTCTGGTCTTGCATGTTTCCTAGAGTTGATGTAAAGATGTTGTCTTGTAACCTGTGGCCATTGGGCTAATCCCCTATTAAAGAATTAATTTAACCACTTTAAAAAGAAGATTATAAACGATTAGCATTGTCATTAAGTTGATGGTAGGATGAAGTTGAAGGGTGAATGGATGGAGTTAGGTGAGAGAGAGAGAGAGAGAGAGAGTGGTTGCCACTTTTGAATGATTGAAAAGACAGATTTTTCCCCTTTCTCACATTAATAATTTGATCATGACCAAGATGAAGATGTGAAGTGCTTCTTTATCATTTTGCGATTATGTCCACGACAGCACTCGAGAGGTAGAGACCTTTCAATCGTGTTAGGATATTAGTTAAATAATTAAATGTTTTTTTATATCAATTTTATTTTTAGAAATAAGGATGGTTTAAAAGTTTGTTTGACATTATTTTAAGAAGTTAGAAAAATACTTTTTTTTTTTTTTTTTAAAGGAGATTCAGAGCTTCAATAAAACAACACAGACAAAAAGAGCATACAACCAGCAAAATTACAGGCGAGGAAAATCCTCCCTCCAAACTTTGTTCTCCCCCATCGAAAGGGCTAATTTCGCCAGTTTGTGAGCTTCCCCATTAGCCTCCCTTGGAACAAATTCCACCTTGCAGTCCGTGATTCCTCGAAAGCAGAGACTTCGTGTCCTCAATGATTGTGCCAAATAAAAATATTTGATATAAAATTTCAAAATCATTTCTTTGATTTTTTTTTTTTTAAAGAAAACTTTAAAAATTATCAAAATGACTTTTGAAAAAAAAAACTTAAAAATGAAGTTTTTTTTTAATAAAAAAATATATTTTGAACTATAAAAACTCTATTTCTCGGCGTAATCCAAAACATGCTCTAACAAGTCAAAACGTATGTTTGAGTTAACAATTTTTAAAAGTATGATTTGAAAATATAACTTTTTAAAAACATAATTAAGCGTTTGAAAAAATCTTAAAATAGCAACTTAGCCTTTAACATTAGTGTAATTGGCCATTCTTTTGGTTATGGAGATGATTCGGCCATGTGACTTTCTTTTTTATGAATTCAATTTAGTCGTCAAGTTTCCAATTTGGTGGTTAAGACGTTAATATTAAAAGTATACCATATTAGACCACTAAATTAAAGCCACGTGGCATTATAGATACGTACACGGATTCCTATAAAGGGCTGGTCCTACTCCAATCTATCATTGATAACTTTTAATAAAGCGTTCATCGAAAGACCACCTTACGTTATGAATGTTGATTTTAAAGCCAAAAGAAGAGCTTTTCTCTCCCAAATGTGAAAGGGGTATGAATAATGATGTGTACAAAGCAGATTCACACGTGGCAGTCAAAGGTTCTGTTTGGCTAGGTGGTGAGAATTAGGGCATAAAGGTGGCATTGGAAGCTTATTTACAATAATTATTATAATAAAATTTCGACCTTTTGCTTTACACTTCTGAATGCATGATAGACCCAAAAGAAAGGCATGGCAAATAAAACGAGGGCAACTCGGGAAATCCATTTTCCACATTACGTTCCATCATATTCAAAATACGATTTTATTCACTATTCAATATTCACGGTTGGTTGGCACAGAATGGCATAGAAAAAAAGAGGGTATGATTGAAGTGCCCAAATATATTTTAATTGCACAAATTGACATGTTTGCATCACTTGATAGATTAGGCACTCCTTCTGTGGCTAACCATGGGTCTATGGACTATGGGGATCCATGGCTGGCTGTGGATCTCCACAACCCCTAGAAGAGGTTGTGGGCGCCTCCGTGAGAGCATTACAATTAGATTGGACTTGGCATTACAATTAGCAAGTGGGTCATGGAAGCCTTGTAACCCACCCATTGCAGAGGTTGTGGGCACCTCCGTGACCTCCACCCCTCATGAGGAGCGGATTTTCATGCCAGCCATGCCCATTAGGAGGAGAGCTAGCTAGTATGTATATATATTTCCGATTTTTTTTTTTTTAAATAACGAGAAATCCCTTCAATGCAGGTCTAATTATATGATGTCACGTGTTAATAAATTGTAAAAGAGTCGTAAATGTAGCATTACTCAGAATCTTTAATTATATGTTTGTGACTCAAATTGACTAGAAAAAGTCCGCCAATTCAATCTTGACATGATCAATTAAAGTTGAGACCCCAATTCAATAGAAAAGGCAAACAAAGCTCATCCACGAGCCTGCAAAATTATAAATCATTAGTAAAAGGAAGAGGCAAAATGGGAAATATCTGAACATCTAGAATCCTTCCAACCACTACCAGATCGTGCCTGTCCCCACCATAACACCCAAAAAAAAAATAGAGTAAGGAAGATGATGAAATAAAGGAGATATTGTTCTTTATACTTGTAAACTTTTGTAAACTTAATTATGTTTAAGAGTAACTTCACTTTAAACTCTTGAATTACTTTACGATTTAATAAATCCTTTCAAATTTTAAAATCTCTCAATTTAAACCCATTCGTCAAATTTTAAACGTTAAAAGTAAAATAATGATATTTATACCCTAACTTTTTTTATAAAATTTCAAATTATTATTATTATTTTTTTTAAAAAAAAAAAAAGATCACAAGGTGACCCCATGGTTGGGCCACCTTGTGACCTTTTTTCATTTTTTTTTAATAAAAAGAAAATTGAAGGGTAATTTTATCTTTTTAAGGGTTTAACGTAAAAATTGACAAATGAGATAAATTGACTGCAATTAAAAATTCAATGATTCAAATTGAGAAGTTTTAAAGTTTGGAAAATCTTATCAAATCTCATAATAATTCCAAAATTTAAAAGTAAAGTTATCCCTAATAATTACTATGAACCCTCACTCTCTAAATTGATAATAAAAATTAGAAAATTGTTTGAAATAACTTCTAAACACAAATAATGCGATAGCTTTTAACGAATATAATATCCAATTTGTTAAGTCAAAAATATCTCAATCTTTTATGTTTGTAATTCTATCTCTCCCTCGCCATCCCTGTAAACCTTATCCCAAGCCCACTCCACTCCACCCCCTCATGTCCTCTCCCACTAGCCTCCATTTTTTGTTTTAAGGGGAATCTTCAGTTTCATGTCTAATCAACCCACAGTTAAAATCGTCTATTAACGCAGAGCCGATCCAAAATTCAGGTCTTCAACTTTCTTGGCCAAGGAAGCCATTGACTTTTGCCATAGTAATAGCATTATAATTAGATTGGGTTGGGCATAATCATCATGGAAATACTCCATTAACGTAGACTCAATCCTAGAATCGAATCTTCAACCTTTCTGTCTGAGAAAGTCATCAACTTTGGCCATAGTAAGAGCATTACAATTAGACTGGACTCGGTATAATCGTCATGGAAATACTCGCTCATTAACACAACTCAATCCTAAAACTGAGTCTTTAATTTTCTTGGCCGAGAAAGTCATCGACTTCGGCCATAATAAGAGCATTACAATTAGACTGGACTTGGCATAATCGTCATAGAAATCACTAACAGACCCTAATCCCAAAACCGGGTCTTCAACTTTCCTATCTAAGAAAGTCATCGACTTTGGCCATACTAAGAGCTTTACAATTAGACTGGACTTGGCATAATCATCATAGAAATCAGTAACGCAAACCCAATCCCAAAACCGGGTCTTCAACTTCCCTATCTTGAGAAAGTCATCGACTTCGGCCATAGTAAGAGCCTTATAAGTAAACTGGACTTGACATAATCATCATGGAAATACTCACCCACTAACGTAGACCCAATCTCAAAACCGGGTCTTCAACTTCCCTACTCAAGAAAGTCATCAACTTCGGCCATAGTAATAGCCTTACAATTAGACTAGACTTAGCATAATTGTCATGAAAATACTCGTCCGCTAACGTAGACCCAATCCTAGAACCGGGTGCTGGCTGAGAAAGTCATCGACTTCGCCATAGTAAGAGCATTACAATTAACTTGGACTTGGCATAATCATCATTTAAATACTTGAACGGAGACTTTACTCCACCTCCGCCCTCCATTACCCAAGATTACTCCCACCAACCCCACCCTTTTACTCATCATCTCATCCTATAGACATTGCAGATATTCTTTCAAACTAGCTATGAGTCGTTAAAAAATATTTTATCCAAAAATAAATATTTGACATTCAATGTGTTGCAGCTCCCACTATGCAAAAGGGAAGTGAAGGTTAGGTATAAGTCCAAAGAGTGAAAACGCCAGTACTTTAAAAGCTTCGTGAACCCTTGCCAAGTCCTTGTCATACTCCTAATCAGATGTAACCCATAACCACTAAACCACACCATTTTCAAGTAGACACATAATCCAACCTAAATAATTCCTGCCCCCCACTTCTTAAGAACTCCATCTCTCGAAGAGGAAAAGCAAATTTAGAGAGACAGAGTGAGAGAGAAAATGTAAATGGTCAAGGTAAACATTCATCTGTGTCTAAAAGTTTACAAATTCATTATGACTCATATGGTCGCAGATTGAAGAATTAGTGAAATAAAGCTTAGTGTGTATATTTGGTAAGTGTTTCGAAAAAGGGTTTTATTATTATTATTATTATTTTTCATGTTTCAATTTTAAAAAGAGTTCTTGATGTGATAGAAATTACCCTCCCTTTTTTTTTTTTTTTTTATTTCTTCCTCCTACATCTTAATTAAACGGGTCAAACCCATTAACTATAACTTGTTAGTTTCATGTTAGGTTCATATTAAATTTATAAATTGTGTCGAAAATTGCCGGTATACTTTCAACCAATACTCGAGTCTTGTGCCTTGAACTCCACTTAAAGGCAGTAATGTTATTGCAGTTAAGAATAACTTCTATAAGAGCCTAGTTCTCTGTGCCCACCAATTAGAATTGGACAGCGAGAAAAATCACACACGATCATATGAGATGAAAAACACTGGATTAAAATCCATTCTCCAAAAAAAAATCAATTTTCTCCTCACTTCTCCATGCTCTCTCTTTATCTCCCTCTCCTCTCTCTCTCTCCGGCGACAGCAGAGATCTCCGGCGATCCATCTCTCTCTCTCACACACACACCGGCACAGAAACAATTCTCAAATAAAAAAATATCTCTGCTTTTGTGTAGCATTCTTAAATAAGATTAAGACTCAAATCAGAAATTCATAAGCAAAAATTTCTGAGATCATAAGCACTGGAGAGGTCTGGTCCCCGGCGTCGGACTGGGCTCCGGCATATTCTCTGGCAAACTCTAGGCTGGACTCCGCGTCTTCAACGGCAAGCTCTAGGCTGGACTCCAATAGTATCTCTGCTGCCGCCAGAGAGAGAGAGAGAGAGAGAGAGAGAGAGAACCGGAAAAATGATGGGTTTAAGGAGTTTTTTTGGCTGTGTGGATGATGGGAAAATAGATTTTAATCCAGTGTTTACCATCTCATTTGATTTTGTGTAATATTCCTAGTTGTCCAATTCTGATTGGTGGGCACAAAAAAACTAATTTACACCAAGTTCTTATACAGTTTTAATCGCGATTGGCGGGATGGGTTCATTGCCAATTGAAAGCAAATGCGAAAAGACTTGTTAGTTAAAGACCAAGAAATAATGGGCCACTGTAGTAGGATTAGAGCCCACTTACAAAGGGGATTCACAGAGCGTAACACCTTCCACTTCCAGCTGACCCCTAACTTACAATATGCTCAACAGAAATCTAAAATGTCTGTAATTACAGTTTACGAAGGTACCACTTTTCATTAATGCCGCTGCTGGATTGAGTTAACATGCATGCATGATGGATTAAGTAAAAATTTCTGAGTTAAACAAGATAATCACCGCCAAAAACCATACAAAAGCATTGACCGCCCAAAGCAAGACAAACTAGCAAGTTCTCATTACCAAAGATGTTGTCCTAAATCCATCAAGATTATTACATCTGTTCCCCGGTGCTTCGCTGCCGCCCGAATCCATAAACATAGCTTTATGAGTTGTAGTTGCCAATTGTGAAACGACTCATTCTCCAGGCTTGCAAACATAATAGCTCCATCTGCTGGATAAGGGGAAGCATATAAAACCATACTAAATGACTTGAGATTATGATACGGAGAATAAAACATATGCATGTGTTCTCACATAAGTATTCTTTCTTCTGTTTTCATTTGCTAAAAAGGGAGTAGTTTTATCATGCCCAATGACATTAGTGCTCATTCTGTCAAGAGCTCGACTTCTGAATATTTATAAACCGCAAGCCTTTTTCTTACAACATGTCACCAGAAACAAAGGCAATTGTATTACAAAAAACTAACTAGGAATAACATCATGATTCTGCCCTCAGCTGAAATTATCCCCAACTGATCACTAAATTATTTGATTACTGTACAAAATATATTATAGGACAGAACACATAACAACAGACATGCTTCCTTTGTCCTATAACTAAGATTCTACTAGTGACCTTCTCTTTGATATATAAATGAACTCGAGGCAATATGAATTTTGCAGCTCAATTGATGTAAATGTTAATTTTCATGAGATTATTTCATATTTAATCTCCCGCTCATCTGATAATATTAACAGAAACATACTAACATAGCCATTATGATGTATCTTCAGCTATCCTTTTCTTTAAATTCTGAGAAGAGAAATATTCTTAAAAATCTCACTCGATAGCAATCAACAAGTCATTACTCTTGGAGCATGATCTGATAACTCTTAATGTCTAGTCACGGATCATGTCAGTTATCTGACAAGTGACGAGTCATTACAAACATTTTTGCCTTAGCATAAGCTTGAATCCCCTGTGATTCTCTACAAGGTCTTGCAGTGCAGCAATGGGGAGAAGATCCTAAGCCTTTTCTGACTTTCCAGTGGCATTGTTTCACTCTATATAGAAAGTTCATAACAAGACAGACTGTACAAACCTGCGGGTATTATGTAAAACCCTTCAGGGTTAAGAAGCACCAAAGCTATGATATTCACAATTCCCAACCTTCTAATCTTAATGGGGAGAGTGATCCCTATATTTGCTAATCCAAAGCCAGGAAATCACATAACCAAGTGGTTGGCTCATGAGAGAAGGCACTTGAAGAAGAAAATTCATAAATCATGTAAAACGACAAATTTGTGAATAAATTGGTGCATATGAATATCAATGGTCAAAAACCACTAAAGAATAGACAATACCCAATTTCTATGCCACTACCTATGACCAAATCCAGCAGGAACACAAACAAAATACTTACTCAAAAGATGAAAAAACGCAAACTTTAACCCCTGCTTGGATCATCTGAGTTTCTCCCTTGCACTACTCTTCTTTGCCGCTTCCTTGACCTTATCAATGTAACCCTCAATCGGCGGAGTCAAAGTCGCCATGAACCGGTTCGCCGGGAACGGAGTCAAATCCGGCACCAAAGCCGCCGCTCTCAAATCATCCGGCAGCGCTTCAATGGCCTCCTTCTTCAGCCTTAAGAAAGTTGACTCCGCAGCCTGTCTTGCTCGTTGCCGCCGCATCAGAACCCTACTGTACTCCTTTGCCAATCGGCGCCCATCCTCGACAGTGAGCTCGTACTTGGGAATCTTGTCGGCATCGACAAGTCCCAGAGTAATCAGATCCAATCCCGGAGTCCCAATTATCACCGGCTCCTCCGAGAGTCCCATCTTCTCCTTGTAGTCCTTCTTCTTCATCATTTCAAGCTCTCGCTTCCGGTCTTTGCTGAGGAGGCCCAGCTTCTCTCTCCTGGCTTCACTTGCTCTTTCTTTAGGGGTCAGGTATCGGACGGGAGTGGGAGCATTCATGCACAGATTCTCGAGCCTGTCCTCTCGCTCGAACGTTTTATTGGCTCCCGCTCCACCACTCTTGGAGTCGGGTTGGCCTTTTTTGGTGTTCATTTTGGATCGCTTTATGGTTTGGCCTCCTTTGATTTTGGCCTTGCCCTTCGCGGTTCCACTAACCGGCCTTTGCTGGAGGAATTGATGGCTCCAGGAGGACTCCACCGACGACGCCAGAGGCTTTAGCTTTGCGATTCGGAGGAACATTTTCAGCACAACAAATGCCGCTGAACCGAGATGCTTCAATCAATGGATTTTAGATATTAAATAAACGAGCTTGAAACCCATGCATTGCACAGGCGTGTATTTAAAAATGATAGGAATGAAAAAATAATAATAATTAGTGAATACACAAATGACAAGAAAAAAAAAAAGAAGTTTCAAGTAGGAAGCAGGAGAAAAAAAAAATGGAATGTCAAAGTAAGTCAGGGAAAAAATCTCGCACTGGGAGTATGGCCAGAACATAAATAAAACCAGATACCAAAATTCTATTCAAAAAAGAGAAATTAGTTAAATTAAAAAAATTAAAGAAACCGAAAGTTGGGAATGATTATAGAAACTCATATAAAGATTAAAAATATAAGATTTCTGAATTTCTAAATAATCATAATGAAAAGTTTATTACCAATTAGAACCTTTCCCAAAACCGCCTATTCCAGCAGAGACAGAAAATAAATTTTTGGTGAAAGCAAATTGGGGACTGTCGGTGTGATTTCACTTTCAATTTTAATTTTTTTTTCTGCAACATGATTAAAGAAAAATAAATTAATATTACCTTCACAAATCAAAGCAACGAAGAAGAAAAATCAATTCCTATTCTTTCCTACTACGTATACAAGCCTCAGGATCAAATAAGAAAATTAAAATAATCAACATCCAACCACCTCTTAATACTAATTTAGATATTAATTATATCAATAAAAACAGATTCGCTTTGATACCCTAATTCATCTGCGAGCTCTGCCAACCAAACTTCATTGACAAACACCATTAATAACCCCAAGAGTTGTTCCACATTCCACAAAATCACGTAACTTTGATGCAAGAAATATAACAGAGAGAGACAGATAAAACCTGTGCGTTTCGTCGTCAGTGGGAGAGAGGGAAGATGGATTTTGATAGTGGGCTGGGGTTTTGAAATTTGGGGATTTTGACGGTGGGTAGCTCGTCGCCGGAGATGTTGGTGGCTCTTCGTTCGCGGTGCTTGGCGTTCGTGGTCTCCGGTGTCCTGCCGTCGGTGAGGGGAGAGGGGAGAGGGAAGAGGAAAGAGAGAGATTTGTCTGAAAATGTGGGAAGAGAGTGTTGTTTAAATGTTTTCAACCTGGAAGAATGAGGAGAGAGAGAGTCACGAGTTTCTAACAAAAAAAAAATTCACGTGAGTTTAGTCATGTTAAATGAATGGCGTCTTACAGCAAAATAGGAAAATGCCAAGAATTCTTTTCGTATTGTTTTCCTATTATTTTTTTAGTTTTACATAAAATATAATTTAAAAAAAAATAAAATTATAGTGGCTTCTATCACTGGATTTCTGAATTTTTTAAGTATTAACACTAAAATCATATTATTATTATTATTATATTAGGGGTTTTGTCATTCTTAAAGGTTTCTTAAAGATTTTCTCGGCCTTTACGTAAAATATGATTTAAGAAAAAAATAAAATTGTAGTACCATTATTTTGCCAACAAATTAATTTTTATGAGTTAATATTTAGGTTTTAATGTTTTAAAACTTGTTTTTGGATTCAAAACAAAAACCTAAAGGTGGAAGCAGTGGCGGATCTAGAAATTTGTTTTACCAGGGTCAATAGAATCATAAAATATAATAATATTTTTTTTCTCTTTATATATTATATTTTTATTATAATATGGTAAATACAATAACAAAAAAGAAATTATATCATTTTAGATGTTGAGAAATACATTTTAGAATTTGAATCATCTTTTTTCTTAAAAAATGCATCAATTATTTTTGGCTTATCCATAATATAACCTAAGAATTTTCAGAAACTTGAAAAATTATTTATCTATTAGTTTGATTCTCACACTAAATAATTCATGTCTAATGGAACATATTCTAAGTCTTTAATGATGTTATAATAAAATTATTAACATATTCTAATAGCTATTAGCCTAAAATGAATTAATAAAAAAAAAAGCTTAAGATTGACAATAATCTTCTAAAACTTATTAATACTTTACAAAATTCTAAAATATATAAAACACACTTTAAATATATATATATATATATATATATATAATTTTTATTAGAATAAGTTAAATAAAATAATGAAAGGCATTAGGATATACGACTATGGGACGCGACCTGGGTCAATCAGAACACAAGAAAGGAAAGAGAAAAGGCAAAGAAAAGACAAGAAAGAGAAAATCAGAGAGCTCAAATATCCGGCTCTGCAACCCAACCCAATCCTCCATGAAAACGAAAATTGTGATGTAATAGACGGCTTGACTGGAGCCTTTCTGGACCAGAGCCGCCCTGGCCGGAGCCTTGGAGGACACAATGCCTTTGTCGCTGTGTGGTCTTCTTGGCGGACACAACGCCTTCGTCGTTGTAGGTAGGTTGCTGTGTGGTCTTCTTGAGGGAGAAAGGGAAGAATGAGAGAGAGAGAAAAAGATTAAAAAGTGAAAAGAAAATAAAATATAACTTACAGTTGCTCTGCAAGAAAATTTTTTTTTTTTTACCAGGGCGCCTGCCCTCGTCGCCTACGTATCTCCGCCTGGGTGGAAGGTTAACCTTGCGATAAGATTACCCAAATGAATTTGATTATCTAAATTTAGTAATAATGCCTCAATTTTAGTGCTAATGCCTCAAATTTAGTGTTAATATCTTAAATTTGGTACTAATGGCTAAAAAAATAATGGTGGAAGCTACTACAATTTTTTTTTCTTAAATCATACTCTATATAAGACTGGAATAACGTTAGGAGAACCATTTTCCTAATAATAATAATTAAAAATATATATTAGGGTCAAATAGAAAAAATATGAATATATATAATATATATAGATACCTAACATTTCTCTTGAAAAAATGTACACATGAGATATGAATAGTAGGATTATATTGAATATTTTGTGTTTATAATAATTGCTCTGAAAGTATGAATGTGTTGGACCAGTGGTGAAAATACCCTAAAATCATTTATCTTAAGAAGTTAGGATTATTGTGGTTGGGTTGGGTATGGTATTTACTTTGATAGTGAGCAACACATATGTGATGGAAACTAATCTAAAGATTTTTATGTATATATTGACTTGATATAAAGGAGATAGAATTTTGAGTTTTTTTTTTTTTTTTTGTTAATTACTTGCGGTAGAAGGTGTTGAGTTATATATATATATGGAGACTGATAAATAGTAGGGATGAAGAGAGAAATAGAGAGACGATGAATTCTTATTTGATATTTGGGGTGTTTGAATAATGTGGGTAGAAAACTTGAAGGTTTGTGATCACACAATTTAATTGGACAGTTATTTGATGTTTCCAATGTTTACACCGGGTATAAAACAAAATTGAGAAGATGGTTAACTAAACTAACAACGTTTCACTTTCATCTCATGTATTTTATTCTGAAAACTCCCCTATTTTATATATATATTAGATATATATATATATAATATGGGGATAAAGTGATAACAATGTTTGATGACAGTTGAGATAGAGAAAGATAGCACTTTGATAAAAACCGTGTTTTGATTTTAAAAATTTAAAGCAGAGTTTTTTTTTTTAATAATTACTTGTCAGATAAATGGAATGCCACATGTCACGATATTAGCATCTTCTACTTAAAACTCAGAAAAAACTCAAACCCACAGCTTATTCTTTTAATTTAAGAATAAATAAAGATATTTTTTATTTGAAAAAATATTTTGATATGACATAAATATGAAAAATTATCTTTGAATTTCATTTTGAATTCTCAACATATCTAAAAATTTACAAAAAATTGAAAAATCTATGTATAATCACAGTACAGTACATCATTTTCAATTTTGTTTTTTCTAATTGAAGGGAAATATAACTTTTAACAACACAGTTAACATACAAAAAAAAAAGGGAAAAAAAAAACAACATAGTTAACGTAATTCTGTAAAATATAATTAAAATATTAACATCGTTAAATGTAGAATGAGTTATGTTTTTGTATATAAAGTCATCTTCAAACCAAAACTTGAAGCTGCAAGAGGATGTTTTGAAGAAAGTTTAGGCGGGTATGCACCTTTTTTTTATAATTCCTTTTTTGTATTCTAACATCAGAAAGGTTAGATTGGATTTTTTTTTTTGGTATTGTAAAATAACAAATAAATAATAATAATAAAAATAATAAAAAGCTTATTAAGTAAATTTTAGAAATAACAAAAAAATGAATCTAAAACATACGGCGAGACAGGGAAACGGTAGGATAGAACACGAAACTTATTTTAAAATAATTATAAAACACATTAAACTTACTTGGTGAGTGTGGGTTGAAAATAGAGGACGGATCTTTTCCCTCAAATTAATCCACGTTGATCAGAATGTAGAAAGGTTTTATATGGGTTCTCATGATACAGCGATGGGGAAGGATATGAAGGATATAAGCACGGTTTTGTCTTCAGTTTACAATTTATTTTTGATGGCTTTGAAGAAGGGTGGAAACGGGTATATATAGTTTAGAAACGGGAATAGTTTGCAATTTTTCAAACTGCAAATTGAAAAATGACGACTTTTCAAAGTGATTCACCATTTCAATTTCATTTAAATTGAAACGCATAATTTCATTTAAAACTGTCCAGTTTTGAAACGTATAGTTTCATGTTATTTTTGAATGGCCAGTTATGAAACAAAGAGTTTCATTTTAAGATTGAATGCCCAATGAAACGCATAGTTTCATTTTAAGATTTAATGCCCAATTTTAAGTGCCACGTGTCAAGCTCTTAGCCTCTTCTAAGTCTAAAACTCTCCAATTATATATATACTAGCTTAGAAACTGCCAATTGCGCGAGATTATTCATTATAATTTAATTTTAAAACTTAAAATACATCTCTATTGTATTTTATTATTATTATGAGAAAAGTATAAAATAGCCCCCCAAACTACCAGTATTTTGTAATTTAGTTCCCAAAGTTTCAATTGGTATAAAGTAGGCCCCAAACTATCAACATTTTATAAAATGACCCCTTTCGTTAGTTGAATCCGTGAAAATGGATGAAAAACTCAAAACGACATCATTTTGAGTATGAAAAGTTACGAAAATGCCCTTGTTAGGTTTTAAAAAAACAAAAACTGAAATGGTGTCATTTTGGTGCCTTTCTTCTCCCCCCTCCCTCGTATTCTTTCTGCAACCCACAGAACCCCTGCGAAAAATCTCTACAAATTGGGAGCAGAGATTTCCAAGGATTTGCTTCCACAGTTCTTGAATCCCCACAATATATAAAGTTCGTTAAGTTTTTCCACCTCCTGAATTTGAATATGGCAGAGATCTTCAAAGTATATTATTATCAGCTTTTCAATGGACGAGCTGGTGATTCTCATGCTCTTCATCCTGCTTACTTTTGAAAGAGACAACACCTTGAGGAACTTCAAAGACGGAAGCCATTGCTGGAAGCCGTCGTCTTCCTTTTGAACAGATTCTAGAATTAGTTTCTGAAGCGTAGAAGAAGAAGCATAAGAGAGTGATAATGTGAAGGGGAATCTAAGAATGCCATTGTTGGTGTTGACGACGAGGGAGCTCAAGGATTCGCAACCCAGAACACAAATCGGGAGGGAGAAGGGTTTTTCGGTGATATTGAGGTTGAATTCTTCGACGCTAGAGTTCTGTGGATTTTTCGCTAGGGTTCTGTGGGTTGTAGAAAGAACACGAGAGGTTGACTGAACGACACTGTTTCGGTCTTTTTTTTTTTTTAATCTAACACTGGCATTTTCGTAACTTTACATACCCAAAACGACGTTGTTTTGAGTTTTTCCATCTATTTTCACAGTTTTAACTAACGGAGGGAGCCATTTTATAAGAGGCTGGTAGTTTGGGGTCTACTTTATATCAATTAAAACTTTATGGGGATAAATTATAAAAGGCTAGTAGTTTGGAGGGTCATTTTATACTTTTCCCTATTATTATAGGTCAAAAAAGTTGTGTAAAAAATATATCATGCCTATTTCAATAATAATAAGAACATAGTAACACAATTACATATAAAATTGTATGAATATATAAATTACATAAAAATATACAATCATAAGAACCATATTTAATTTTACTTTTAATGCATATAAATTAAAACATATTAAAAAATTCCAATATGTGTAATTTAAAATGGAAAGAAGTGTAAAGAAAAAAGAAAAATAAAACTTGTAATGAGTTAAAACATATGACCCTTAATTAATTTTAATTCAAGCACATTAAAAAATAATAGTAAATCATACAAACAAACCAAAAAAAAAAAAAAAGACAAAAAAATTGAAATGAGTTAAAACATAAGACCCATAAAATATATTAAAATATTTATTCCCATGGGAGTAGTCTTATCTCTTTCACAAAAGAAAGAAAGACAAAAATCATGGAAGGAATATTAGAACACACACAAAAAAAAAAAAAAAGATCAACAAAGTCAATTAAATTTACAAAATAAAAATAAAAAATTTGAATGAAAAATAATATATAAATTAGAACTATATTTGTTTCAGAGGTATAGAAAAACATATTACAAATATTTTTCTTTTATTTTCTATTTCAACAATCCTTCACATATATAACCTAAAAGAAACTAATTTTAGGACAAACCGCCAAAAAAAAAAATAAATAAATAATAAATAAACCTCAATGAACATTTTCATAATTTAAAAATTCATACTTTATACCTCATTTTCACTATCATTTCCTTGAATTCAACGTAAATTTTACAAAAAAAAAATATGTGCTATCAATTTGAATAAAAAATATATATAAATTAGAACAAAATATAAGGAAAAAAAAAGAATAAAATAACATAACAACATATATAACTTAAAATGAACTACTTTTAGGACAAATATACATCAACGTAATAAAAAAAATCATACCTTGTAACAAAAACAATGCAAAACCAATTATATGATATCACGTGTTAACAAATTGTAAAAAAATCGTAAGTGTAACATTACTTAGAATATTTAATTACGAGTTTGTGGGGGAATTGACTAGAAAAGTCCGACCAATTCAATCTTGACATGATCAATTAAAGTTGAGACCCAATTCAATAGAAAAGGCAAACAAAGCTCAATCACGAGCCTGCAAAATTATAAATCATTAGTAAAAGGAAGAGGCAAAATGGGAAATATCTGAACAACAAGAATCCTTCCAACCACTACCGGATCGTGCCTGACCTGCCTGACCCCACCAAAACAAAAAAAAAAAAGAAAAAAAGAAAGAAAGGAGATATTGTACTTCATACTTGTAATGTAACACGCCACTCCAATAAAAAGATGAGAAAAAACTCACATAGAATTGGTGATTTATAAAAATAATTAATGTCAGGTCATGTAATACTAAAGCACTGCAAGACATGCCCCTGACGAGAACGTTAGAAATTTAAGAATAGGGATTTGTAACATTCCGGTCCCATATTGAGAAGATGAGAAGAAGTTTATATAGAGTGGATGGTTTATAAAGATAGTCATAAGTGCTAAGTCCCACATTACCTATTTATTAAGTGAAACTGAGTTTTATAATGAATTCTAAGAAAGATTCAAATTGACTCGTCATTTTTGGATAATAGCGCAGATGTGGCTAACACTTTTGAAACCTTCAATTATGTAATTTATTAGGGTAATTTCACTTTAAACCATTGAATTACCATGAATTTAACAAGTCTGCTCAAACTTTAAAACTTTTCAATTTGAACCTCTTCGGCAGATTTTAAACGTTAAAAGTGAAATAATGACATTTATACCCTTAACTTTTTTATAAAATTTCAAATTAAATCTTTTTTAAAAAAAAATAGATCACAAGGTGACCCCACGGTTGGGCCACCTTGTGACCTTTTTTCTTTTTCTTTTTTAATAAAAAGAAAATTGAAGGGTGATTTTATCTTTTTAAGGGTTTAATAGTAAAAATTGACAAATGAAATAAATTGACTGCAATTGAAAGTTCAAGAGTTTAAATTTAGAAGTTTTAAAGTTTGGAGAATCTTATCAAATCTCGTAGTAATTCAAGAATCTAAAAGTAAAATTACCCCTAATAATTACTATGAACTCTCACTTTCTAAATTGATAATAAAAATTAGAAAATTATTTGAAACAACTTCTAAACACAAATGATGCGATAGCTTTTAACGAATATAATATCCAATTTGTTAAGTCAAAAATATCTCGATCTTTTATGTTTGTAATTCTCTCTCCCTTTCCATTCCCTGTAAACCTTATCCCAAGCCCACTCCACTCCACCCCCTCGTGTCCTCTCCCACTAGCCTCCATTTTTTGTTTTGAGGGGAAACTTCAGATTCATGTCTAATCAACCCAAAGTTAATTTCGTCTATTAATGCAGATCCAATTCAAAAACCGGGTCTCTAACTTCCCTGGCGAGGAAGCCATTGACTTTTGCCATAGTAAGAGCATTATAATTAGATTGAGCTGGGCATAATCATTATGGAAATACTCGCTCACTAGCGCATGCTCAATCCTAGAATCGAGTCTTCAACTTTCCTAGCCAAGAAAATCATCAACTTCGGCCATAGTAGGAGCATTACAATTAGACTGGACTCGGCATAATCATCATGGAAATACTCGCTCACTAACACAAACCCCATCCTAGAACTGAGTCTTTAACTTCCCTGGCCGAGAAAGTCATCGACTTCGGCCATAGTAAGAGCATTACAATTAGACTGGACTTGGCATAATCGTCATAGAAATCACTAACGCAAAACCAATCCCAAAACCAGGGCTTCAACTTTCCTATCTGAGAAAGTCATCGACTTCGGCCATAGTAAGAGCCTTACAATTAGATTGGACTTGGCATAATCGTTATAGAAATCACTGGCATAGACCCAATCCCAAAACTCAGTCTTCAATTTCCCTATCTGAGAAAGTCATCAACTTCGGCCATAGTAAGAGCCTTATAATTAAACTAGACTGGGCATAATCATCATGGAAATACTCACCCACTAACATAGACTCAATCCTAAAACCGGGTCTTCAACTTCCCTATCCGAGAAAGTCATCAACTTCGGCATAGTAAGAGCCTTACAATTAGAGTAGACTTAGCATAATCATCATGGAAATACTCGTCCGCCAACACAGACCCAATCCTAGAACCGGGTCTTCAGCTGCCCTGGCCAAGAAATCATCGGCTTTGGCCATAGTAAAAGCATTAGAATTAGCTTGACTTGGCATAATCGTCATTTAAATACTTGAACGGAGACTTTACTCCACCTCCGCCTTCCATTACCCTAGGTTACTCCCACCAACCCCACCCTTTTACTCATCATCTCATCCTATAGAGATTGCAGATATTCTTTCAAACTAGCTATGAGTCGTTAAACAATATTTTATCCAAAAATAAATATTTGACATTCAATGTGTTGCAGCTCCCACTATGCAAAAGGGAAGTGAAGGTTAGGTATAAGTCCAAAGAGTGAAAACGCCAGTACTTTAAAAGCTTCGTGAACCCTTGCCAAGTCCTTGTCATACTCCTAATCAGATGTAACCCATAACCACTAAACCACACCATTTTCAAGTAGACACATAATCCAACCTAAATAATTCCTGCCCAACACTTCTTAAGAACTCCCATCTCTCGAAGAGGAAAAGCAAATTTAGAGAGAGACAGAGTGAGAGAGAAAATGTAAATGGTCAAGGTAAACATTCATCTGTATCTAAAAGTTTACAAATTCATTATGACTCATATGGATGCAGATTGAAGAATTAGTGAAATAAAGCTAACTGTGTATGTTTGGTAAGTGTTTTGAAAAAGAGTGTTTTTTTTTTAGTTTTTTTTAATTTTTATGTTTTGATTTTAAAAAGAGTTCTTGACATGATAGAAATTACCCCCTTAATTTTTTATTTATTTCGTCCCCCCACATCTTTAAACCCTAGTTTCGCCCCTGAGAATGGCCACCCTCTGTCCTTTTGGAGGCCACCTCTATTTCTGTAATTTCTTTTTAATAAATAACAAGTACTATTTCAGTATTTTTTGTTTTTTGATAAGTACTATTTCAGTATTTTGTGTGATAACTTGTTTTCAAAAAGTTATGTATTTAAAATGAGAAAAGACTTTCCAACCACGTTACCAAACAAGCTTTATGCTTTGAAGTATAAAACCAGTGTGTGCAAAAGCTTACATATACATTACAGCAACATATCAAATCTTAGACAAGTATAATTTCTATGAACTATATATATACAAGTTTTTCCGCTCAAATGCCAATTTAGATCCAACAAGCAGTTCAGCTCATACCTCTTAGCGCATGGTAAAAGATAGCCCTCTATAATACTCTTACAAAGGCCTCAAAAGCGGATAATCTTCAAGAAGTTCCCGCTCTGACAGAGTGTCATTTTCATTCTGGGGAGTCCACAATACCTCTACAGCCTGCATGAAAACAAAAGAGATGTCAGGCAGAGAATATGAAACTCTAAACTTCACAATTATGACAATGTTCTCATTCTTACTAGTATTTTGCTCGAGGGAATGGATCCTATCTTTTGCAAGGCTTCTTTCAAGTCCCCACTGCCATTGATGGCGGGCAGCTTATGTACTCCTTCAGCAGCCACCAAGATTGTTATCTGATTTACAGAAATCTCACAATGTTACAGAAGAGGGAAAAAGAAGATTTACATTTCTATTTCCAATAACACATATGTCCTAGAACTGAGCTACTCGGTCATAGATGCTGCGAGTTTATAATGTAGTCGAATAGAAAGATGAGATAATATGCATATCAAGTTGCCACAATAAGGCATGGTAGTCAATCACCCCATGCAATAGGCATTAAATTATTGATACAAAATAAATGATTGAACCACCCCAAGATGTGTACAGAGAGAAAAGGATGCAATCCACCAAAAGGAATTATCGTAAATCTTGAACAAAAAGCTAGAGTTCTCCCCATTCAATTTTCACTTTCATATATATTCAAGGTAAGAAGCAACTGAAATTGTATAACATGTTATTCGTTCCATAAGATTACGACTTGTCAACTAGGAGCAAATGGACCCAACCATGCCTAGGCTGATGTATTATGATTCTATAAGAGGTCCTACGAGCACCTTGAATAGAGAAGCAGAGACAAACCGTTTTGGTGGTCTCAGCCATAGTAAACCGAAAACATTTATTATTCAAGAACATGTCAAGGAGGTCTTTCTTATCACAGCACAAGAGTATGACAGAATTTGATTAGCGGGGACATCTAAAAAGAAAAAGAAAAAGAATGGCGTGAACATTCCCTTCCAACTCTTAGTAAAAGGTGAACAAAAACTTTGTAATGCTCTGCTAGGCTAAATGTTGTCATATGCTGCCATCATAATCCCATTGGTCAAATTTCATGTGAACCTTAGATTAGTCAATAAATATTTGGCAAAGCATAAAAGCTTGACAAATAGATCAACATTGTAAATTCAATTATGATCCACTAATCTTCCAACAGGAAACCCAAAAGTAGTTGTGATCAGGCAGAAGTTAATCTAAAATTGATTTGGCTTAGTTTAACCGGGCCTTTGGTCTGGTTCTAGTATGTCAGTAAATTATGCACCCCCCAAGATCAATTTAGTTATATAACAATGATAACCCAACACCAGAACTAAATCACACCACAAATCCCCATTACATGACAAATTTTGAAGCTTCTGAAATCTAACCGCAAAAAGGCAAGCCTACGACAACCTTTTTCAGTAAGTGATATATGCAGTCATTCTTTTTACTCATTTATAATTGAAAGTTGAAAAAATTATAATTTAACTTATGACAGGAATTTCCCTCAGGAGTGTTAGTTTTCGGTTCTCTTTTACTACACCAAAAGGCAATTATATGAATAAAATGAAATAAAATGCCCATCATGTCATCAAAAAATCGAAAACCAAAGAAGATATATTCAATTCTACCTCAAACACTCCCACCTGAACTTGGTTATGCGCTTAAACTTCTGTTCTACAACATGTATCCCAACCAGAATTTCTACTTCCAAAAGCATTACATCAAATTTCATTTTAACCTCCACCACATCCCAAATCTTCTTCTATGTGTGAGAGAGAGTTATAATGCTCATGCTTGCATTGATCCATATTTTCTAGATTGTGGTGGATAAGGAACGTTCAGTTGCATCACAGTTTGGAATACCTGGTGGAACAGTGGAAAATCACATTTCTGATCTCTTTGCAAGATTGGGAGCTTGAGTCAGTTGACATTTCTAAGATAGAAGGCGCCAGCTAGAGGCTCTAAGATTAGAAGGTTCAAGGTTTGTTCCTTATATTAAGCTTTTAGAGACCATTAGTGGTTGACTTTTCATGGAAGAATATTTGAAGTGTAAAGGTACCAAGAAAAATAGAATTCGTAGGATGCATAACTGTTTTTTTTATGATGGGAAACCTAGACAAGGCAAGGCCCTTCGGACCTACCCCTGCAGAGTAAACCTCGGACCCGTGCACCGCACCCTCAAAAGTTTTCCTACATGGATTAGGGTAAATCACTAGCTTTTATACCAGGGGGTGTGACCCTAAGGGGGAGTTTGCACCTAGTAAGTCTCAAACTTGGAATCTATGGGGTGACACTCCCTAAGACCAGAAGCCTCAACCACTAGGCCAACCCCTTGGGATTTGGATACATAACTGTTTAGGGTGAAATGTTGGCAACTGTGGATTGGAGTATTGGGAAAATTTTGTGGATAGATCTTGCATGCATGAGATTTGTGGTGAGATGATGGATTGCCTTCTCTTTTTTTTTTTTTTACATTGCAATATGGTTACAGAATTATGGCTGTTGACCATAACATTATTTCGAGTGCATTGGGTGATGCCTTAAACAGTGAAAGAAGAGTTTGCATGTTGGAATGGGAAACTTAATTGTTAGAGAGATTTAGGACCAGCTCCTCTTTGTATTATGTAGGCTAAACACTCTACTGAGACAAAAAACGGCTGTCAAGAACGCAGAGAGAGGAATAACCATAATGGTGTAGGCTGGCTGGGAACTTGCTTAAGGCATTCTTATGTTCTCTATTTTAGCGGTTGCATGCTTTTGGAAGTATACACTTCTATTCTTCTTTGAATTTTATTGTTCTTTTCAATTTTTATTGTAATTTGCTAAGAGAATGCATTGGGTGATGCCTTAAACAGTGAAAGAAGAGTTTGCATGTTGGAATGGGAAACTTAATTGTTAGAGAGATTTAGGACCAGCTCCTCTTTGTATTATGTAGGCTAAACACTCTACTGAGACAAAAAACAGCTGTCAAGAACGCAGAGAGAGGAATAACCATAATGGTGTAGGCTGGCTGGGAACTTGCTTAAGGCATTCTTATGTTCTCTATTTTAGCGGTTGCATGCTTTTGGAAGTATACACTTCTATTCTTCTTTGAATTTTATTGTTCTTTTCAATTTTTATTGTAATTTGCTAAGAGAATGCATTATAATCACCCTTCGTATGACTTATTTTCACTTTATTACTAATCAAAAAATAAATAAATTACAATGCTCATGCATATGAAGATAGATAGGAGAAAGCATCTTAGTTTGGGGTAAAGGATTATGGTATAGTATAAATCATGCAATTAAATAAAGCAAACCCACAAATAAATAGCAGATTACAACACATTCCATGAGTCTAGTTAGTAGCTGACTCACCTAAATAACCCAAATTGAAGCTATAAATAGAGCATTTTGAGATAAATTTTAACATAATTCATCTTACTGTTGACCTTACCACTATGTACTCATTTCTGAATCCATTAGCTCTTTGGCTGGCTGAGCTTTGCCTTTTAATGTTGTTCACATTGACGAGTGTTTCTTCATCAAACTTCCCCCGTTCTTCAATAGAAAGTTGATTGAAGCGTTTCTCTCCGTCCTCCATGCTCTTCTTTAAATCCACCTAATAATGGCACAAATTATACATGTCATTGCTGACATCTAGTCAAAGTAAGTACTCAATTTAAAAAAGAAGGAAAAAAAAAAAGAGCCTCTGTAAGAAGTAATGGCTGCAGGGAATATGTTCTGAGAAAGGACTCTAGAGATTATGCTGGATGCAAAATTACGAGATGATGTAGATAAAATTGTACTTCCTATATATGTAAATCTGGAATCACTCAAGAGCTCTAAAAAATGTAACCATTGTCTACAAAAGTGAGATATTTTATTGATAAGTAATCAAGATATCATTAAAAGCGTAAGGTACCCCTAGGAACACGGGAAGTATACTAGAGAAAACACCTATTTAGAAAGAGGGAAAAAAAAATCATGATAACTAAACATCAAAAGAGAAACAAGTGCAACTGTCCAAAGATATAGATTTTGAAGAACAAAGACTTAAGCTCCTCCGAAGTCTTCTCATTATTCTCAAAACTTTTTTTTTTTAATGAGTAATGTTGCATATAAAAAAGCGCAGATGAACGCAACCCTAATACATAAGAAGTATACAAGAGAACGCTAAAGATTTGAGAAAAAAAAAAAAAAAAGAAAGAAAGAAAGAAAAGAAGAAGAAGAAGAGACAAGCTAAGACCCCTAAAGCAGAACCCTAAATTCCAAAAAAGCCCTAAACCCACAAAATAGTCATGCCTTTACCCCGACTAGAGCCACTGCTTCTAGCATCAAAATTAATGGAGCATTCCAAATTTTTAAGCTCCATCCTCCCCTTAAGTTTAGAAGCAGAAACCCCATCTTCAAGATACCAGCCCTCTTTAATGGTAGAAAAAAGATCCACAAGTCTTTTCTCATCACCCCCAAAAGACATCCCTATAGTGGGAGTGGCTCTCATCGCACTAAGCACAAACTCGGAATAGCCCTTATCCCCCACCTCTCCATTCTCTCCATTCCTTGTCTCAACCAAAACTTTTGTCATGCATTTCCCTCCATAGACACCACAAACAGCACGGAGGCAACATCTTCCACACAACAACACTCCGAGTAATGCCAGCAATCCACCAACAAGCATACAAGTCAAAAACTAGTCTAGGCATAACTCAAAAAAAAAAAAAATCCATAAGGCATAAGCAACCACACAGTGGAGAAGTAGAAGGTCCACAAACTTCTCATTCCTTCTCCACTTACAGCATCTATCTACCACAATGACATATCGCTATCTACCACAATTACATATCGCTTTCTAAGATTGTTCATGGTAAGGATCTTTCCAAGGGCTGTCATCCAAGGAAAAAAAAAAAAGCAACCCTCAAAAGAACCTTAGTCTACCAAATACTCTTTCAAGAAAAAAGAAACGCATCATTCCAACCTAGGGAACTATAGAAAGATCGAACAACCCTCTTTCATATTCTCATCTCACTCTAACTGAATACAACATCCTGAAGAATGAGGCAAATACACTCACCTCCCAATCATGAAATGCTCTAGTAAAGCTTATGTTCGACTAATTGGTGCCATCAGCAAACTTCAAGTGAGCTCGTATTGAAGCATCTTTCACGTAGGCAATACCAAAAAAAAACAAGAAAGACTTCTTTCATGCCCATATCCCTACACCATAATTATGCAAGAATCAAATCTTGGAGCTATCTCCCACCTTAAATTTGGTATGACTTGAAAACCTCCCACAACCCTTCTAATATTCTTCTATAACCCCACCCTAAACAACCCAAGAGGCTCATTAGAATACCACCCACCCCAAGAATTGCCAAATTTCAAATACAACACAACTCTCCACAAATCCTATCTCTCATGCACATAGCACCATAATTATTTCCCTAAGATAACACAATTGAACATCAACAAATTCCGAATCCCCAATCCTCCCTTATAGATAGGAGAACAAACCTTTGACCAGCTTACCAAGTGATATTTGAACTCTTCCCTAGCCCACCCTACAAGAAATCTTGTTGAAGCTTCTCAATGAGGTTCGCAACACCCGTAAGGAGAAAAAAAAATGGACAAGAAATATGTAGGCAAATTGGAAAGTGTGCTCTTAATAAGAGTAACCTTACCACCCTTAGACAAATACATCATTTTCAAACTTGCCAACTGACGCTCTAACTTTTCAATGACACCATCCCAAATAGGCTTAACCTTATTGGAGGCCTCCAAAGGAAAACCAAGATACTTCAAAGGCAAAGAACAAACTCCACATCCCGTAATACAGACCAATCCTTCCACATTCTCAACATTACCCACTGGAACCTATTTCACCTTAGCCAATTTGATCTTCAAGCCCAAAGCAGCTTCAAAAGATAAGAACAAGCACCGCAAATGATGTAATAATTATAACTCTGCAAATAGTTCAAATCCCAACTTTCAATGGATTGAAGTACGGAATCAACTAGTATGTTTTTCACAAATGCGAGGGGGGGCGTGTGTGACTTTAACATATACATGTGTGCAGCATCTCCACCCACCCCCCACCCCCAACAGTTTCTTTCCGCTTCTCTCGTTTGTTTGTTTCAAGAACGTTGAACATAACTGTCATCATACAGTTAAGTAGATCAAAATGTTCTAGGAGATGGTATTCAACTTACAGATGAGTAACCTGAGATACAATAATCAGGATGCCGAAGCAAAGCTAAAGTAGTCTCTGCACCCAAAATATAAGATAGACAGAACTTTAATAAAATTAACAAGAAGAAAAATAACAAGAAAGGCTTAGATTGACAATGTGCAAATGAAAAGTCATGGATGAAGAAATTGATAATGAAGTCAAAATTAGTACCAAAATACATAGCATATTAAGAAATACAAGCATTGCATTCCATATTATATGATATGGGCTAATGATATACAAATGACTGACAATGTAAGAAGCAAAATAATAAGTGAAAATCACTTGTGCTTGCAATAAAAATGAAGTATATAAAAGGATATTATGAACGAGTAGCAAATTGATCCCAACTCTGAATAAATCAATTATGATGAGGACCACTCCATAATAACTAAAAGGAAGATCTTCACAATTTGGATGCCATTTGTTATATCTTTACAGTAATCAAACTCACGGGACTATTTGGATTCAATATTCAATAAATCTTTTTGAAAAGCTTAACTCAACCAAAATCTTACTATTCACTCAAAGTAAAACATGAATATCAGTTGAATAAAGCAATTCTCTTGTATGGCCTGGGAAGAAACAAAGAAAAGAAGAAGAATATTCTTTATGGGAAGAAAATTGTTTCCCACTCCAATTGTCTTTTAGGTACAATATGGCCCACAATTGATATAAATAGACTATTTGTACTATCTCTTCTAGGAGGCAAACTGAATATATGCCAACTTGGTAGTTGTATGCGCAAAAAGAGTGGTGAATCCGTTAATCACTTTTTACTCCATTGTGAGGTTGCTAGTATCTTATGATATTTTACTTTCAGTATTTTTGGGTTAGACTGGGTCATGTAGTAAACCTCTATGCTTGTTGGAAAGGCCAATTTGGTAGTCTTCATAGTGTAGCTCAGTGAAAGATTGTTTTGTCCTATATAATGTGGTTTTTATGGAGAGAAAGACATGTTCGTAGTTTTGAAGATTGCAAAAAGACGGTGGTGGAATTAAAGGCTTTCTTTTAATACCCTATACCACTAGATGCCTGCCCATGATTACTTTCATATTTCTAGCTTTTACGATTTTCTTGGTCTTTTCTTTTTTCTTGTTAGGTGGTTATCTTGTATACTTCTTATATACTTGGATTGTGCCCTTGCATCTTTTAATGAAATTCAATTACTTATAAAATATATATATATGGCATTTCCTATTGTATTCAATAATAGGAAAATTCCTCGTATATATACATACGGTAAGTATGTACATACATATGTACATATACTGATATACATATGATAAGTAATAATTTTATTCGAAATTCCCCTTATAATTTTATAGTATAAATTCCCCTTTGACTTCTCTCTTATATCACTTTCTCTGTTTTCTATAATATTGAACTCAATGATTCAAAATATTACCTCCCTTCACCTTGGGGCATACAACTTGCCTCGTAGGAATAGTAAAATATTAGCAATCATCTCACCTTCTGAGTAGGATTAGAATTTTCTCTCTTTTTCTTTCACTTGGTAAATTAACTCACGCCCTACAAGATCAAAACCCGCAACCTCTTCACAACTCTGATTTTAAGGGAGTGAAAGTGCCATTTCAGCCACAACCGACTGGTGACCAGATTTAGATAATCAAACCATAAGATGAACAGATTATAAAGTTCGTTTAACTACTTTTTTTAGGGTTCAAACATCATATACTAATTTGTATAAGATGACTCAAATCTAATAGTAAATTGATGAAAAAAAATGTTTAAAAAAAAAAAATGAATTAGATGAATAATAAGAATATTTAGTGAGAAGCTCCACCTGTCAATACAAAACTCAAACCCTCAGGGCTAGATGTATCTGCAGTTTCAGCAATCCGATTAAGATCTCTTTGAAGTGACCGCCCCATGCCCAACAATCCAACCTAAGAAAAGACAATAATGAGGAAAATTCAGAATAACTGCTTTCTGAAATTCAAGAAAGATTAAGTGTCAGAACTCAACTTAAGAAGGTTCTATGCATGAGATGATCACAAGAAACAACTACTTCATAGGCAACTAAATGAACACACTTTCTAAATCTGATTAAACAAAAACGCTATATAAGTAAGAAAGTAAATCACTAAATTAAATCCATGACTTTTTGGAACTTTTCCCCGTTGTCACATACTTGACCTGCAGAGGTCAAAAACATTTCGTTGAAGCTGATATTAATATTATTGTGGTCAAACAGTGGAATATGCTGAATATTGTAACTTTAGAAATTCTCTGAGCCTTTCAACTCATACTCCCTAAAATCCATACCAGACTGCACAAGAACATATTATTTCTTGGTGACCCATATGTAGCTTCATAGAGCAGAAAACAGCCTCAATTCATTCAAACACCAAACCCCAATAGTTCCAACTCAAAACTTTTCCGACCTAAGCCCAACCACCCAAGGCACAATATGCAACAACGCATTCTAAGAAAATCGTCCTATGGCACTAAAAAAGTCGCTGCCTCTCTTGTCACTAATATACCTGCACTGCTACTAGTAAAGGTCAATGATTCTCACATTGTCACACATATGACACATAAAAGGATCCCTGAACCATTCTAATCAAACCAACAACTACCGTGGGCAAAAGTACATCTCTTTACAAAAATCCAGCCATTATGCAACCATTTCCCACAAACATTCCCACCGACATAGCAGACACCAAATCACTCAAAAGCCATGTGAATAAGAGCAAAATCCAATTTCCACAATACCTGAAGCTTGAGCACACTGGTTTTCCCCGTGGCAGTAAGCACACCACCCTCCGACCGGTCTGAAAGAAACCCAGAAACCAAAACAAACGCCGCGAAACCCATCAAAATAAAAAAGAAACTCGACCCAGCACCCACTCCAACCCCAACTGCCGGACCCACGTAAAACCCACCTCCGCCGCCGCTAAACCCGAACGGCGAAGGCGCGTAATACGGCACCGAATAAGAAAAACCCTGGCTCGAAGTCCTCGGCGTCGAATAGCTCCTCGATGAAGAAGAACGCGAAGAGAACGACTTCCCACCCACGCGGCCACCCGAGGCGGCCAATGCCGAATTGGGATCGTACATCAACAACAACCCCAACAACACCGCAGCAATCGCGGGTTTTCTCAATGCCTTTATAGCGTTATATACAGCATTCGCAACAACCTCAAATGGGTTTCTACAGTTTTCTTTGCCGAGCGACATGGACTCGTCAAAGTCTGGTTCAGTCAAATGCTTCTTCTTCGCGAAGAGGAAGCATTTAACGCTGAATTTACCGGAACCTTGAGGCCTCAAATTCAACATTCCGCTCCTCAACTTGATTGGTCTGATGAAGGAGGTATTGCTGGTGGGGAGTGGACGAAGAGGGGGGAGATGAATTGGGAAGGTTCGCTTCCATTTCAACGGGTTGGCTTCGAGCAAGGAGGTGGTGGACATGGAGTTTGGGTGGATTGGGATTGTGGGTTTTTTGGGGGGTTGAGATATTGTTGGGCTTTGGTGAGGAAGAGAATCTGCGAGGGTGTGTGAATGTGGGTGATGATTCTGATATGGACGACTCGTGGCCAGGAAAACAATCGTCTTGAATATGAGAACCTCATTTCATCCAAGAAACAATAGTTAACATTCATGTCGTTTTCGTTGAGAGAAGCCTCGATGGTTTTGCTGCGCGAGGCACGTGACTGGATTGGAGTATCACGTGACATAGAAACTCTATTTTTCTTTTGATGAAAACAAAAATCAAAACTAATTGTTATTAGCTTTGGATTTTCAATTTTGACATTTAAATATTTAGGATTTACCTTAATTTTAAATAAGTCTTTTCATTCATCATCCCCTTACTTTTTTATTTTTATTTTTATATGTCCATAAAAGAGAAAGGGATAATAAATTTTAACAAGTAATCAACACTTTATGAACCATGATTTATAGTCGATTAAACTACCCCTTAGAAACTCCATTTTACTTTTATTTCATGGTTAAAACCTTTTTTTTCATGTCACCATGTACATGATGTCACGTAAAAATTTATTAAAATTTTAAATAATATTATGATGTTATATATATGGTCAAATTAAATAATAAAATGTTGACTATCATAATAACTACTCTCCAAATGGAGAGATCATACAATTATGAGGTTGTTTGTTTGTTAAACATCAGCACATTGTCTCAAATCCAATTACATTGTATTGTACTGCACTGTTTACATATTAGAAAAAAAAATGATTGATATAGAAAAATAAGAAAATGGTATTGAAAAGTGAAAAAATTTGTTTTGTAGTGATTTTTTTTATTTGAATAGTAAATGATGTGATATAAAAAGTGAATGTTTTGATATATTTTTAAAAAATAAAAAAATAAAGGCAATATGAGAGAATGTGTTGTAATGAGGTGTTATTTGATAAACAAGGCCATGTGTCATAACATCATATACAATACTAAAAATAAAATAATCAAATTTTAGTCTATTTTTCTTGAAATTTAGTTGTCCCACAAATTATTATGTGGACTTTTGAAAATAATTGATGCCATCGTAAAATTACTAAAACAGATATCACCACCACCAAAAACGAAAACTCCTCATTTGTAAACTCCCAAATAGCCCATGAGCCAACTACAGAAACAAAACTAGTTTCTCAAGTTCAATCCAAAATCGGTTTACTCCATATAAAAACTATGTTTTATAACATGGAATTTTCTTGTCTTCTTTAAAAAAAAAATGAAATAACTTTTAAAATTATCATTGATAAAAAAAGACTATAGCATTACTTGCACCATTCTTCTTCCTCTCTGAGCTGCCCTTTACTTTGCTTGTGTTTGCCCTTGCCAATTTTAAAGGAACAAAATAGAAAAAAAGGTGGACAAGGAAGTAACTATTCAATATTGAACACAAATCAATTGGAATTTAATCCCATTGTAAAGTCTAAATCATATTTTGGAGGTAGCTTAAAAAAGTAAAACTCAAAAATCTTTCTCTAATTAATTATATGACCTACGAGAAACTGCTAGAAAATCATCATATTTCAACAATTTTGGCTTCTAGTCCAAATATTGTTTGTTTGTGTGGGTGGAAATTTGGTTGGAACATACTCATGTATCCATGAAAGACAATAATATAAAAGAATAGTCAAAGGAAAATGAGGCTGGAATTAGTGGACAAAAATGAAGACGATCCCAAGTCAAGAAGTATTACTTATTTAACTTTGATAAATAAAACTCACTTTTACATTCTCCAATAAGAGGCTACCACATCATCTAAAAACACTAGGTCACAATATAAATAAAATAGGAGAATAACTTCAATTCGGATGAGGCAAAAATGTGGTGTTTTTTGCCCACCAATCACATACTGACACCTCATAAAAAGAGAAAAAAATGCAAAACAAAATTCTACACCCTCCTGCACGAGACCATACTGCAGAAGAAGAGACTTCACGATGGAGCAAGAAAGAGAAGAGAAAGAAGAGAAAAGAAGAAGGAAGAAGTGGGTGGATGGGTCTCGGGAAGGATCTCGTCTCGCTCGAGACACTTGGGTGACCCACCTCGCAGCCGACCCACTAGCCAGAGACCCACAATGGTCTCGGTGGTCAGTTTTTTTTGTTTTTCCTTCCGTTTTGAATTTTTTTTTGTTGTTAGGATGATAAAATCCCAAAAGGGTTCACCTTCCCCTCTAGGTTTTAGTTTTGATGCATTAGAAACGAATTGGTGGCATTAGAATCGATTTTTGAGGCATTAGAAACAATTTTTTAGGCTCGCCGGAATTTTTTTTCGTTCGCCGGAGAGACCAAAATGGTGGGCGGGCGTCGACGGAGTGGGTCATGACCAGACTCACGGCTGGGTCTGGCCTGGCCGGCCGTGACCCACTGGTGGTGGTGGGTCTCCGGCCGTGACTCATGCCAGCCCTTTGCTCAAAAACCGGAGAAGGAAAAAAAAAACGAAGAAGATGATGGGAGTGATCTGGTGTTTCTCTCTTATTTTCTTAAAATACAATAAGTGAGGTGGCAAAATTTGAATGGAAGGCTGAAAACATGAGTTTTCTGCCAAGACCGGATGGCAGCACCTCTCATAAAATAGACAAGTTAACACTAGATCTCATAAAAAAAATTAAAAACTATTTTCACTTAATTCTGATTTTCTTAGCACTGCTCCTCATCTCTTAGTTTCAAGAACATAATTCTTACGATTTGAAAATTGCTCAGTACAGAAACAAGAAGAAACATTTTGATTTGGAACAAGGGTTGCGTTTGGCTGAGGAATATATATCTAGTGGATGAGGTAGAGCGGTGGCTCCAATAGCGTGCCAATGGGTATTTTTGGTTCTCGTGTTTTCATCCCTTTTTTATTTGGTGTTTATAGCTGAATTGTCCTAGACCCTAAACCCTAAAAGAATCGTTTAACACCTTGCTCATACAGTAGGGCTCTCTTACCTATTTTCCCAAAACCGCTTATTCCAACAATCCCTTGAATTCTCCTTGCAGCCAATTTTCTCCTAATAAAAAAAAAAAAATTTGGCATACTCTTCATCTTTGGCTTAGGGCATTATTAACAGTATCATCAAATTTTACTCACTAAAATAATTAAAAATACACTTTTCTTTATTTAATTACTCACTGTATTTAAGCACCTCAACAACCTCGCTATTTTAATAATTCACTTTCATTTAAAATTATTTTAAAAAAATTTGTTTATTCATTATCTAACTATTAAAGGAGAAGAGAAAAATAGAAAAGAAAAAAGAGGAGAGAAACCATCTTTTATTTAATTGAGTACTGTTTACTTACCATTTTTTTTCATTAAATTAGTGAGACGAAAAAAAAAAAAAAGAATTTTTAGGTATTTTCACCAAATTAACTAAAAAATAAATTTGATAAGACTACGGTTCTTGGAGCCACTAAGCTCAACCAAAGCATTGAGATAACATAATTTCCTTTTGGAGAAATTACATTTTACCTCGCTGAAGTATCTACTCATTTTCACTTTTACCTCCAAAGTTTTAAATGTGACACTTTACCCCTCAAAACTTTCAAATTGTGGCAACTTAACATATTTAGCCTATTATTCTCAAAATGCCCCCGTCACATTTTTTTTAAAATACAAAAAGAAAAAATCAAAAAAATATGTTGGGGTGGTCGAACCACCCCATAGGTGGTAGACGGCCACCTCGTTTGGCCTGGGTGGTTTGGCCACACCCAGGCTGGCCGTTTGGGGGCGACCAAACCACCCCCAGTGGGCCACAAGGTGGTTCGGCCACCCTTTGGGCCAAACGGAAATTTGAGTGTTTGGCCCAAGTGGTGGTTTGGCCCCCCCTTGGGCCAATCACTCAAAAGGGGTGGCAACCACCAGGCCAAACGGGGTGGCCGACCACCACCTATGGGGTGGTTCGGCCACCCTAACCTATTTTTTTGATTTTTTTTTTTAAATGTGATGGGGCATTTTGGGAATAAATAAGATAAATGGGTTAAATTGCCACAATTTGAAAGTTTGAGGGGGTAAAGTGTCACATTTAAAACTTTGGAGGCAAAAGTGAAAATGAGTGGATACTTCAAGTAAAATGTAATTTTCCCTTTCCTTTTTGTGTAAAAGTGGCTTAATGGTCTCTAATAAGTAACTTAATCAGTTAGGACCACGACTAATGAAGTGGATGTCATTAGTTTGAATTCTCCTCCCACCTTTTGTGCGGACATGTCAAAAAAAAAAAAAAGTGGCTTAATAAATAGGGGCACAATCACAAAACGATGTAGTTTTGTTACTTTTGTAATGCATTAATAAGATAATAATAAATAATATAACATGCAAAACGCTTGCCTAGGGGCATGTCTTTGGTGCTGAGCATATATATATAACTAAGGGTGAAATTAATTTGAAAATTGTTTTATCCAACAAATAAATTATTATTTTTTCCTGAAAGAAAAGACAAACCATTATATACTAATCATTTTGGTTAAGTCCATTACTTGATCCAAATGCTAACTTACACAAACAATATTCAATATAAAAAGTGAAAATTATATAATCTTATGTGTGTATATATATATATAACTTCTTTCTATGCGTAAGAAAACTTATAATTTATTTCATAAAAAATTATTGTAAATTAATTTCAAAGTACAAATATTTGATCGAATGATGTGTTAATGAAGCAAGAATTGTGCAAAAATAAAATAAAATACCTGCACAGCTACAATTTGATTGCCCTTATTGAGGGTATTTGGCCGAGAAGCCCTTTCTTGCAAGAGGTCACCCGACCGACTCCTCCCTCGCAGCCCACTTCCAACGATTCATTAGTTTATGAACAATGTCAAGGAATTCATCAGCACAGAAGACAAAGTCATTACTGAACAAAATTAGCAAGATATCACGAGTTGTATTGACAAACAAAAAAGATTCACCTCGTTCAGAAAAGAAGATGACAAATGACCCATTGGCCAAGGTATCAAAAAAGCAAACAACCAAAAGACTTCTTCTTCATTTTTGCAAAAGCACTTTAATTTAAAAAAATTAAAAGACAATTTTTAGTTTAAAGCTTTTCTACAAAATAAACATCAAAAACTGTATGAAAATATATTAATTTATTATTTCTAAGGCTTTTAATAAAAAAAGGCCTAAAATTTTATAATTTATAATTTACAAATTGTAAATTATATAATTTGTAATTTACAATTAAAAAAAAGCCCTTAAATATGTAACATTCTCGGGCATTATTAAAGAGTGTTTGGTGAAGCATTAATTAACTTAATAACTGAATGGCAAGCGGGCCGGGCATAGTTGTTTGGGTCCTGAGAAATTTCAAACTATTTTTCTTAAAGCCCAAGCAAAGCGAAAGTGAGCCCAAACGGCCCATAGATGAATCTAGGTTAACATTTGAAACCCTAGCACTATATAAAGTTATAAAACCTCTTATTCCACGCAGCAGACCTCTGAGCTACCGAACAGCATTTGTGCGGGTTTTCCGTCTCCTTGGTCTCTACTCTGCTCGCCGATCTTCAACACCAACATGGCGGACAAGGCTGTCACCATCCGTACTAGGAAGTTCATGACGAATAGGCTTCTTTCCAGAAAGCAATTCGTGAGTTACCATTGTGTTTTTGTTTCATTTTTCCCCTTGTTTTCTTTGTTTTCAGAGATTACGTCTGCTGAGAACAACCGTTCTTTATATTGAAGAGTTAGAAAAGAGAAGGAAAGTAGAAATGTTAGATCTAGTGGGTTAGTAAATGTAGTTTTTTTGTGCCATTGTCTTGCGTTTTCTTTCTTGGTATGCAAACAGAGACTAATGGGCTCTTGTTTTTAGTGCTTTTTCTTTCATTTAAGGTTTTCTTATTTTATAGTTTTTACTAGGTCTATTTTTGTGAGACTATCGAGAAGACTAGAGATTAAGAAAAGATTGGATCTAAAATAAGTCTGCTAGTTTTAATGTAAAAAGAATGAGAATCTGTGCCGGGATTTGGATGTTATTTAATTTTCTTGGATTTCTCGGCATACAGACGGGGACGAAAACGATAATTGATTTTGTTTACATGTGTTTACTTGGGAGCATAATTAGCCTCTGTGAACTTAGCATATATGGGTAAATTCTTATGATGTGACGCTAAGGAAAAAGAAGGAAGTGTTTAGCCACGTGTTTAGGCCAGTGTAGATTTTAGATAGTTTCCACACGAAAAATTGATAAGCACGTGATTAAGTGTCGGTTTAGTTTCATGGCGTCGTTTGTTTAATATTTTTTTTTCTCTCAGAAACCGAACTTTGCATCGATTACTGTTATATTTTTCTTGCTGCCAAATATTGCAAATAAAATCAAGTTCTTAAAAGCTGCCTATATTCTTGCACTACTTTAAGAACACCTCATATATTCCTTTTGTTGCAGGTTATTGATGTTCTTCATCCAGGAAGACCCAATGTTTCCAAGGTATTTTAATTCACTTTTACAGCTGTTTCTATGTTTTTTTTTTTCGAATTTATCCTTCGTATTTGTTGTTATGAACTGGGCTGTGTGTTTTTGTAGAAATTTGCTGACTAGGGAAAAAATACACTTTGATTTTGTGCAATTTATTCTGGATATCAAGCATGTTTGAAACCCAAATCTGTTGATACAACCATAATAGATTGTCTGGTTTTGCTTTTTGGGTTTTAAGTTAATAAAACGCCTGTTCAATTATAAAGCAACTAAATGGCTGCATTGGTTGATTTATTGTTGTTTGCCTTTTATGTGATGTAAAGGCGGAGCTGAAGGAGAAGTTGTCAAGAATGTATGAAGTGAAAGACCCAAACTCGATCTTTGTTTTCAAGTTCAGGACTCACTTTGGAGGTGGAAAATCAACCGGTTTTGGTTTGATTTATGATTCTGTCGAGAATGCAAAGAAATATGAACCCAAGTACAGGCTCATCAGGGTAATTTTATATGACCTCTTTATTTTTCCAATTTTTTTGAGCTAGTTTATTTGTACATGTTTCTTGTCTTAACTTATTTTGAATGATCTTTTGGAGTTTGTGCGCATAATTATTTAAACTATACAGAACAAAATTTACAAGTTTCTAATAGATTAGATAAAATAATTGTGCATAGATGGGTGTTACTGCAATATGAATATTTTTGTGGCGGTGGTGGTTGTTTGGGGTCTTGTCTCAATTTATTGTGAATGTTCTTTAGAGTTTGTGCATGTGCTTGTATGGGCTATTGAGATACTTTTTGGGTGGTGGTGCTGAGGATTGTTAGGGTAGGGGGGCAGTGAATGCTTTGTCAGATTGCGCCTCCTCTCTATAAGAATATGGTGCAAAGTTGTGGGTTCAAGACTTCATTGGGTGCTTAAAAGAAATTGCATTGGAGGGGTATAGGATTTGATAGAAATGATTGCTGTTTGTTAAAGAAATTTGGTTTTGATACCTTTTTTTTTTCAAAAAAAAAAAAAAAATCTATTTGGTTTGCTGTTAGAATTACATATAAACGTTTAGGTGGCATTGTGAGTTTAGGGGGAGGCAACGAGTGCAATCTCAAATGGTACCTCCTTTCTATGATAATATGATTTGAAGTAAGTTGTGGGTTCATGACTCATTGGGTGCATAAAAGAAATTGCGTCAGTGGGGGTGTGTGGTTGATAGAGTTGCTTGCTGTTTGTTGAGCGTAGTGACCTTGTGAAAGTATGCTTATTCACATGTTTGACATAAAGTATCCACTACCTGCCTTTTATATTTTGGAATTCTATGTAACACTATTCTCTTTGCTCTGCTTATGTATTAAATGCCCCCCTCTCTTTAAATCTTAAGATAATAACGTGAAATGGACTCAAGATAAAATCATTATTGTTTATGGGATATGAAAGTTATGTTATAAAAAGGCATCGAATTCTGTGGCCAAAATTTATTGCAGTCATTCGTAGTTTATGGCTTAAAACTATTAACTAAGCTATTTTCAAAAATTATGGTGTCTTAAACTTTTCTGTGCATATGATTTTTTTCGCATGGCAGAATGGACTTGATACAAAGGTAGAGAAGTCGAGGAAGCAGATGAAGGAGAGGAAGAACAGAGCCAAGAAGATCCGTGGAGTAAAGAAGGTAACCTTATTTATTGCTGTCATTTTTGTAAGGTTTCATGATGTTAATGCACTTACGTTCTTGATTCTTCCACTTCTTTGCAGGCAAAGGCTTCAGATGCTGCAAAGGCTGGAAAGAAGAAATGAGTTTTCCAGGAGTCTTCTGCTGATCGATGCTGTTTCACAGCAATGATTTTCACTAGTAATCATATTTTCTTGTTAGGTACTTTGAAAGTAAAATCGTTTGGTGTTAATGTTAAATGTTTTCTGATCTTTTGTTAGTGTCAGACGATCGAGTATTTTGGCCAAGCACAATTTTGAAATTTGAGTGAAAGAACATTTTCAGTATTTTTTTTTAGCAACAGAACCAAAGTCTTATGTTGGGTTTTGGGATTTCGTTGTTAGATTATTGTCTTGGGCCTTGGAATTGTGGGGTGTAGGGCTCCTAGAATGATGCGTTTGGGATTTCTCTAGTTTCATGCCAAGGCCCAAAACCTAATCCTATGATGGGCTCGTTTATTTGTTTGGTTAAGGTTGGCTTGTCACGTCCTTTATGTAGATGCTTGCTTACTATTCTTCGTTTTGGACAGCAGCCAATGGTTGTTCTTCATATATTTCTTCGGTGGGGTTTAATGGATAGTTTAATTAGTCGATATTTCAAAGAATACATGAAGATAGATGTAGACTAGAATAGAGGAAAAACAAGGAATGTAAAAAAATAATAATAATAAAGAAAATATTGAAGAATGTTATGCAAGCGTATTTGATATTTCCTTTTGTTATTAGCTCTGTTTGTTTTGAAGGTTTTTTTATTATTATTTTTATTTTTACGGTGATCAAAATATTGAAAAGGGACCGTATAAGTAGGTGATCAAAATATTGAAAAGGGACCGCATGGTTAACTGGAACAAAGAAAGAAATGGGTCAAATAATTAGCTTCGTCCTTTCTAAGGGAACAAAGTAAGAAATGGGTTAAATAATTAGCTTGGTCCTTTCTATGGGACGGCATAAAGCGGTTTTAAATGTTGAGTTGATTTATAAGAACCGCCACTCATTTTTTATAGGAGCTACCTCGGCATGCTTTGACCAGCAGCTACATCCTGGTTGAGTGTTGGGCTCTATTTTGTTGAAAATAATCCTTTAATAATGGTACGAAGGCTAAACTTCCACGCCAAAGTCGCCTAGAAATCTCTCTTAGAAAATAAATAATTTTGAATTCCTCGACTTGCTCTTGCTTGCTTGTTGGCTTATGCTTCCATCCAAGCTCAGGCCAGTTTGACCGCATAACTTGGCTTTACTGTGTTTTTGCTTCTCAGGATTTCTGCATTCAAATCGGTTGGTAACCTTCTTTCATACTCCAAAGAAACAACCACCCTAAGTTACCCTATAGAGTATCGAGAGTGTATGTGTTTTGTCAACTTTACGTAAACTTGTTGTCAAACTCCATATATCAATCCATAGATTCCATACCATACCCATTTATAGCTTCAACCCAAAAATCTTTGTTTAACTCTTGATCAACCTAATAATTATGTGAAATCATTTTCAAACTGGTTGCGATAATAGTAATACAACATATAAACCAAGAACTTTAGGAAATCCTGGGAATTCTCTCTTCCTTCTGTCCAATAAATAATATTTTTAATGGTACAGAAAAAGATAGAAAAAGATAAAAGGAATGTATTATGAAATATATTTTTATAAGGAAGCAAAAAGTAGTTTTATTCTCTAAACTTAGGAAAAAAAAGAGAAACGAAACAAATTTTAAATAGATTTTTCTATCGAGCTCGATATGTAAATGCTGGTTGGGTTGTGCTGATGAAGAATATATTTAGTGTACACATTCTTATTATTTATTTAAGATTGTCCACGTTTTGATTCCCCCACCTAATATGAGCCCCCACCATACATGCTTTTGATTTTATATAATATAAGGGAAAATTAGATGGTGGTTCACAAATCACTCTAGCATCTTCATTTTTTAGGATAATAATTGTGTAGAATTGGCTAATGAGATGTGATACAACCACAATATAGATCAAACAAATACTCAATTTCTCTCCTACGTGCCATTTATTATTTAAAAAAAAACAAAATTGAATTCAAAACATCAAACTATAATTTTAATTTTAATTTTTTAAATGATATCTAAGAGAGAAGTTAAATCTTTATTGAGCCTATATTATGAGTTTAACATTTTTCTTGATGAATTTACATGCTTTTTATTTATCAAAATTACATAAATTATCCCCACATTGTTATTTATTTACACTCATCGAAACAAGCAACATTTCTCTCTCTCTCTCTCTCTCTCTCTTTCATAATTAGTGGGAAAAGAATCTGATTAGGGGGAAGTTTTTCCACGGTAGGCTAAAGCTTTTACTTTGTGGGTATTTCACTATTTCTTCTGTTCTCTTCTGTTCTAGAAGACTAGAACAGAAGAAATACCCACAAAGTAAAAGCTTTTTCTTTTTTGGCCTCAGCCATCCAAAAGCTTTTCATTAATTAATTAAATAAACCGTTGTAAATTGACACCATTTGCGAACATATATCCAAACTACTATTTATAACATTTAGTCCTATCATTTCTAAAGGGTTAACTTTCCACCCTTAGATTTTAGTTTTAAATCTAAAAACAAGTTTTAAAACATTATAACTTCATTATTAACTCATAAAAATTAATTGATTGACAAAAAAACGATACTACAATTTTATTTTTTCTTAAATCATACTTTACGTAAGACTGGGAGAACGCCGAGAGAATACTACGGGGAGAACCCCTAGCAAACCCTTTTGTATAACTTGGAGGAGTTAGGTGTCGAACAGTATTTTTTCCAATTTATTTGAACTAGTAATATCTAGTAAGCTATATTGATGTAGTATTTTTGTCACCTCAAAAAATGAAAAGACAAAAATACCCCTATAATATAACTAACTAAATATTATCAATAAGAGAATCCTAATTGTTATGTGTCATGGGAAGACTAACTTTTATTGTGTCATTTTAAATGTGATTTGGCTTTAAAATTACCATTGAATTTAAAATGATTATTATTAAATTTTAATTTATTAGTAATTTTAAAAGTGATATTACATTTCAGAATATATTTATGGGGTTTGCTAGGGGTTCTCCCTCTAGTGTTCTCTCAGTCTTACGTAAAACTTGATTTAAGAAAAAATAAAATTGTAGTATTATTTTCTTGCCAACAGATTAATTTTTATGAGTTAATATTTAGGTTATAATGTTTTAAAACTTTTTTTTGGATTCAAAACTAAAACCTAAGGATAAAAGATTAACCATTTAGGGATGATATCACCCAAAATGGATTTAATCATCATAAATTTAGTGCTAATACCTCAAATTTGGTGTTAATGCCTAAAAAAAAGGCGGTAAAGGCCACTACAATTTTATTTTTTCTTAAATCATGTTCTACATAAGACTGGGAGAACGTTAGGAGAACACTATAGGAATAACCCCTAGCATTTTCCTATATATATATATATATATAATCCCCTTTTTAGCATTACTTTTTTTTTTTTTTGGAAATGGGGAACATATAATTCTCATTTATAAAAATGTCATTAGCGAAAGCTCTTACAAACAAAGTAAAAAGCTCTTAAGCAAATCATAGCCGAAGCTAAAGTTCCAATCAAGCCATTACAAATTATAAATAACACCTGTTAATCTATGACTAATCATCATGTTTAAGATCAAATATGCACCAAATAGACATAATCCAATGCATGGGTAGAAATTATTCCTCGGCCTTGAGAGCAAACAATTCTTAGCTAAAACTCATCCTCCTTGACCCGAAAGTTAGGATATTGTTTGCATCCACAAGCCAAAGGTCTATACCAAGAGCAAATATCCCATGTAGCATCAAGATATAAACAGGTAGATTAAAGAGAGACAAGCAAAAAAAAAAAAGGAAAAAAACGTAAGGGAAAAATGGAAAAAAAAAAAGAAAAGAAAAAGAAAGAATCAAACCAAAGTCAGAGTGACAGATCTGAAGCAAAATCGAGAAGATGGATTAGACGAAGGATGAAAAATCGAGTAGAGACAAATCAATCAACAACCAAATCTGACCCAGAGGAGACGCAATAGAGGCGGGTGGCAGTGGGAATAGGTAGCACAGCGGCATGTAGGGGTGTAAACGAGTTGAGCTTGAGCGAGCTTCTCTTGTTTGGGCTCACTTGTTTAAATTTTACTCGAGTTCGAGCTCGAGCCTAGCTTAAGGACGAGCCAAAAAATCGAGCTTGAGCTCATAATAAGTTGAGCCAAGCCAAGCCAACTCACGAGCTCGCTCTTATATTTAATTTTATTTATTTATTTGTTAATTTAATTTTTTTATTATAAATTTAAACTTTAAGTACTCTTAAACAGCTTAAGAAGTCAGATTGCATATGAGCATTTGCTCAGTCTGGCTACCAGTATGGAGCCTTTGTCAATATAGCAAGACATATTAGGAAAAAAAAAATCATCAATTTTTAATATTAATATGAGTAATTATATGAACAATTACCAATTCGAGCCTTATACGAACTGTTCACGAGCTTAGCCGAGTCGAATTGAGCTTGCTTTGTTTAATATTCAAGCCAGGATTCATGTTCACGAAACGCTTCATTTAATATTCGAGTCGAGTTCGAGCTGAACTCGAGCTTACTCGCGAGACGCTTTGCTCACTTAACACCCCTAGAGGCATGGTGGAGTAACACCAGCAGGACAAAGTGAAAAAGGGGCGGTAGATGATAGCTAGAAACATCAAGTAAATAGGCGAGCTTACCAAAAGGAGAGGGCGCGAGAAGGAGGCAGCCAAACGGCCATCCCTCCTCCCTAACCCAATGAAAACCTATCTGTGCGGCACTCAAGGGAGAAAGCTATTTTTTTGGGTGTAAGATTGAATTTCTTTCTTTTCTTTTCTTTTTTAGCATTACTCGTCATGAATAGTATTAAATTTATTTTGCTATTTATAGAATAAGCTCAATTTCTTTCAAAATACTAAAAAAAATATATGGATATTGAGATGATGTAAAACTTATTAATTAAAAATTATCAAAATAATTAATAAAATTTTTTTTACGGATACTAATAAATAAGTTCTACGTTATCTTAGCATCTATTCATAAAAGATATGGTATCATGACATTTATTATAGATGATATTTGATAGTTTTGTTAGGTAATTATTCTTTTATTTATATTTCTGTAAGGCCCTGTTTGGTTCGTGCGAAAAAATGGGAATCCCAGATACGGAGGATCTTATTCCACGGTATCGCATTGCATGTAATCTATGGTAAATTGACACCTTTTTAGCATTACTCGTCATGAATAGTAGTCGTTCATAGATGTCTCTTTGAATAAAAAATTTCGAAAACAGAAACGAAAAATTAAAAAAGGGAAAGAAAAGAGAGGAGGCTATCTATTTATTACATCAAAAACGTATTAATTAACCTTAACTAACCAACTAACAACCTGGTCCAACGTACGTTGGGTCCTGTAAACTGTTCCACTGAACATTCAACACGTTTAAAATGTCTTCTGCTTGACCTGGTCCTGTACGGTACACCTTGGGAGAGCCAGCCAGTCCTGTACCTTTACAAAAATGCCCCTACATTTGATAAACGGGACACAAAATGCATTAATGCAAGGGCATTTTTGTAAAGGTGCAGGGCTGGCTCTCCCAAAGGCAATTCCTCCCGGATCCGGATCCCTTCTAATTGGGGAGAAATTGGAGATTCTCCAATTGTTAATTATGATCGTTCATTTTAAATCTAATGGTATATAAAATCATTTAAACCTTGGTAAAATAAAAGTCAACATTTAATGCCTTGATTATACAAAAAGTAATTAACATTTATAAACTATTAGATTTAAAATAAAAGGCTACAATTAACAATTAGAGAATCTTCAATTTTTCTCCAATCGGAGGGGATCTCAATTCCTCCCAAAGAGTAGCGCTGCTTTTCAAGTTTTGTAGCTATACAGGAGTTACGATTTCTGCACTCTGCAGTACCGAAAAAATATGTTCATCCGTGAACGCAATCCCAATGCCGTGTGAAAGTCTAACTAGAAAATAATAATAAATAAATAAATATTTTTAAAAAAACCTTTTTTTAACTTTAGCCGAATTATAAGTTTTTGTGACCCGACATTAGTTAAAGCTATGGCTGCTTGGAAAGCTTTTGGTTATTGTAAAAATTTAGGTCTTGAACGGGTTTTTTTTTTTTAGGGTGATACTGTTAAAATTGTGAACACTTTGCATCAAAAATGAATCATGTTAGAGTCGGTATGAACAATTGATTGAAGATAGCAAAATCATCTTGAATAGTTTACAGAGCAGGATAGTCGGGTATGTGAGGAGGGAGGCAAGCGAAGTGACCTATCGTCTAGCGAAACTCGCCTTTGGCCAGTCTTTTGGTCAGGTATGGATAGAAGATAATTCCATGCATGTGTATTAAGGACGTTGTACTTGCTGAACAAGATTCTTTGATTTGTTTTTTTAGGAGAAGTACTCATTTTAAAAAGATAATAATAATATAATATTTATATTTAGGATATAAATTTCTCATAAATTGAATTATATAAATTTTTTTAATTTATTCTCTAAAAATATTATGTGTTTATTAAACATGGGAGATATATATTTCTTTATTAGTGCTATTAAAAAAAAGGTGAGAATAACGTGTTTTTTTGCAAGGTGTTCTCATGGTGCTTTTCTAATCATACCTAAATATTATTTTCTAAAAAAATAATATTCACCTAGGACCAAGATAATACCTAACATTTTGTTTTTTGTTTGTTTTTTTTTAAATGTACTTCTTATATGCTAAAAAATTGAAATAAATTGTTATTCATGGATCACGCCTAATGAAGTAGAGGTTATTAGTTCGAATCCCCTCTCCCTTTTGTGCGGACATGTAAAAAAAAAAAAAAAAATCTATAATGAAATAAATTGAGCAGATTCATTCAATCTCGTATTTGAGAATAAACTTTTCTCATTATTTTTGTTATTTTTCTGATGTCTTTAAATAGATAGTTACAATAAGATTAGATAGAACATATATATTATATAACCAACTAATGAAATCTAATAAAACTAATTTTAATCCTAATTGACAACTAATAATCCTTATTAATTAAAATTATATCTCAATGAGAATAATTTTGATTAGGTGGTGGTGTAAATTAGGTGTTTTGTACCATTGAATAGAAAGCAAACACTAAAGCTTGAAACACCAAAAATAATATGACAATTCACACTGAATAATTTTTTTGGGATAACTTCACTTACCATGTAATTTGACAAGCCCCTCCTGAACTTCAAAACCCTTCAATTTGAACATCCAAACTTTCAATTGCAGTCATTTTGAACAATTCCGTCAGATTTAAAACATTAAAAATAAAACAATAACGTTTATATTCCTGATTTTTTTTTATAAAATTTCAAATTATAAATTATAAAAAATACAAGGTGACCCATGGTTGGGCCACCTTGTGACATTTTTTTTTTCATTTTTTTAAATTTTTAATAAAAAGTAAATTGAAGGGTAATTTTATATTTTTAGGGATTTTAACAGCAAAAATTGACGGAATGGGGTAGATTGATTACAATTAAAAGTTCAGGTGTTCAAATTGAGAGGTTTTGAAGTTTTGAAGGCTTGTCAAATCACGTGATAATTTAAGAGTCTTGTAAAAAGTCTTTTAATATCTTTTTATCATTTTTAAGATATTAAACCGTATAAATTCTTTCACATTTTAATTATTGTTTAAAAACTAATGTTATACCATATTAGTATTCATAATTTTTAAAATATTAAAAAATATGGTAAATATTAAGTGATAGAACTGAGAAATATTGATGTAATAATATTAACATCATTAATTTTATTTTATTATGTTTTTATTTTTATTTTTAAAAACTAATATTTTTAGAAAATTTAGGTATAAAATTAAAAGAAATGTTAAGGTTACCAAATCTTTTACTAAGAGATGACCTAGATGGGTACTAAGATTGCAGCCCACCACCTAGTGAAAGAAGCTATATCTCTTAGCATGGAACATGGTCTAGCTTATTGAAGAAGTTCTCTATTATCTTTATAGAGTGTTGTCTTAAAGTTATTTTGCTATTTATAAGATAGCTCAATTTCTTTCAAAAAAATTTAAAAAATATAGGTATCCAGTGAAGCTTATTAATTAAAAATTATCAAAAAAATTAATAAAAAAATAATTACGGGTACCAATAATAAATAAGTTTTAAATCATCTTAGCAGCTATTCATAAAAGATATGGTATCAAGACATTTATTATTGACGATATTTTATAGTTTTGTTAGGTAATTATTCTTTCATTTATATTTTTGTAAGGCTCTGTTTGGTTCGTGCGAAAAAATTGGAATCCCAGACACGGAGGATCTTATTCCACGGTATCGCATCGCATGTAATCTATGGTAGATTTGAACTGTCGTAGGGACGTGCTTCTGAAACTATAAGTTTTCCTTTTCTAAGAAGACCCTGAATTTTTTTTTTTTTTTTTTTTTTTTTTTGGATGAATAAGAAGCTTTATAAAACCAAACTCAAAAGAGTACAAAACTCCCTTTACAAGCCTATAAGAGAGGCTAAAACAACCTCACAGAGGCCTACAGATAGCAAATTCTAAAAGAGCACTACTGCAGCAAATAGAAAAACATTCTGCAGCAAATAGAAACACATTCTGCAGACTCCAAACTAGACCAAGACTACTGCAGACTAGACCAAACTAGCAAATTCTAAAAGAGCACTACTGCAGCAAATAGAAAAACATTCTGCAGCAAATACACATTCTGCAGCAAATAGAAACACATTCTGCAGACTCCAAACTAGACCAAGACTACTGCAGCAAACAGCAGCAAACAATCTGGCAGCTTAACAACATTTACAACTAAATCAATAAACCATCAACAGAATTACAATGATCTACTCCAACATCAAGTCTCAACAGAGAATATCTTCAGGCAGGTTCCATAATGCACAGAACACAAGATTTTCCTTAGTCTTAGGAAATTTCCTGCTTCCAATCACTCTAGTTCGAACTTCCCACAAGATTTTCTTTAAAATCTGCTCCTCAGTATTTGGTTGGCCTGCATGCAATATTTCATTTCGAGTACACCAAATATGATATAAAGCTGATCCCAAAACCAGGCAACAAAGCAATGATTTCAGGGTTTTACTGCCCCAATTGCTACATCCCAAATGGATGATATCATCCCACATAATAGGAGGATTATCAACCCTGCATTTAGCCATACAAAATCTCCAAATTCTGTAACTGAAACTGCACTCAAAGAATAAGTGATCACGGCTCTCAACATGATTCCTGCAAAACCAGCAGTTAACATCTCCTTTGTATCCCCATTGCAACAATCTCACCTCTGTAACCAGCCTGTTTTTCATGGCAAGCCACAATATAAAAGCATGTTTAGGTATAGCAAGAGGGAACCAAATGATTTTCCACCATTCAATTTGATCTTTTTTCTCCCTTAGAGCCTGCCAAGTATCAGAACTAACAAATTCTCCTTTTTTTGAAACAGTCCAAATAGGATGATCACCATCACCAAAATGAACTTCAGCAAGCTTAGACTGGATTTCCACCAAGGCATCAGACCTAGCAGGTCTCCAATACCAATCCCTATTGCAAATAACAGTAGATAACTTTGCCTCCACATTGCTTTGAGCATCATAAACAGCTCTATACCCATATTTTTCCAATAGAATCCCATCAGGATGCCAAGAATCTAACCAAAGATGGATATTTTCTCCATTTCCCACTTCAAATCTCAATAAACCTTTAGCAATGTCCCTCAATTTGAGAATTTTCCTCCAACACCAGGAACAATTCTGAGGAATGCCAACACTCCATAAGCTCTTATGTTTCAAGAGATTGTCTTTAATCCAAGCCACCCAAAGAGAGCCAGACCTGGCAAAAATGCTCCAAATGTGCCTCAACATAGAAGTTTTATTCCAAACTTCAAGCCTTTTTAAACCCAAACCACCCTCCTTTTTTGGATAACATACATCAGCCCATGCCACTTTAGCTTTAGCAGCCTCAACATCTTTTCCATTCCATAAGAATCTATTGAATTTTTGTTCAATAGCCCTTATAATCTTCTTAGGAAGGATGAATATACCAGTCCAATAAACTTGCAGACTATATAGAACAGAGGAGAGTAACTGCAACCTTCCAGCATATGACAAATTCCTTGAAAGCCAAGAGCTAATACGGCTAGTAATCCTATCCAGAAGCTGTTCACAATCAGCAATTGTCAATCTGGTAGATATAAGAGGAACTCCAAGATATCTCACAGGGAATTTACCCTCCTGCATCTGCAAATCTTGCAGCAACAGCTGCTTAAGTCTATCAAAAATCCTAGAGCAGAAAACAGAACTCTTTGAAGGATTAGCCTTCAAACCAGACAGCTCCTCAAACTCAGCCAAAGCAGCTTTGATGACTCCAATCGAATTTTGACTAGCTTCAGAAAATATAAGCAAATCATCTGCAAAGCAAAGATGAGTAAGCTTCATCTTTAAACAATTAGGATGGTATTTGAAGCCTGAACCAGGTCCAGTAGTTTCAGCCAGAATTTTGGAAAGAACTTCCATAGCAAGGACAAACAAATAAGGGGAAAGTGGATCACCCTGTCTCAGCCCTTTCTTGCCTTCAAAATAACCAACCAAACTACCATTAATACAAACAGAAAATCTAGGAGAAGTGACACACTCCTTAATCCAACTCACAAACTTTTTTGGAAAACCAAAACAGTGAAGACAGCAGATTAGGAACTCCCAATTCACTGAATCGTAGGCTTTCATGAGGTCAATTTTCAAGGTGCATCTAGGCTTCCCCTTATCCTTGTGATAATTCCTAACAATTTCTTGAGCAAGAAGGACATTCTCAGATATACTTCGAGAGGGAATAAATGCAGATTGGTTCATACTAACCAAATTCCCCATAAGAGGCAGCATTCTATTAGAAATAATCTTGGTTATGCATTTGTAAATGACATTACAACAAGCAATAGGCCTAAAATCTCCCATAGCAGAGGGATTAATCTTTTTAGGAACAAGAGTGAGAATAGTTGCATTAACCTCCTTTAACAGCAAACTTGAATTGAAAAAATCTTTGATGGCTGCCACCACTTCCTTACCTACTATATGCTAGGCAGCTTTAAAAAATTCAGCAGTATAGCCATCAGGTCCTGGGGCTTTATTGGATTTCATACTAAACAAAGTCTCTCTAATTTCCTCTTCTGTAACCTCTTTCTCCAATAACACTGACTTCTCAACAGGAATAGCCACAGAAACCAATTGACTAATACGAGTTGCCTTTTCATCAGTGAAAGTCATCAGGTTAGAGCCTAATAACTTCTTGTAAAAGTTCTTAGCCACCAATTTAATTTGTTCCACATCATCCACCCTTTGACCCTGCTCATCCCATAAATGAGTAATGGTATTTTTGGCCTGCTTCACCTTGAGAGAACGATGAAAGAAACCATTATTTTGATCTCCTAATTTCAGCCATTGATTCCTAGACTTTTGCTTCAAAAAAGATTCTTCAGCTTTAGCAAGAGAAACAAAAGCATGAAGACACTCTCTTTCTTTGAGTAAGCAATCAGCCCTCCCAAGAGAAGAAATCACTTCCTTTTGAGCTAAATCAAGCTTGTCACGAGCCTGCATCACTTTCTGTTTTAAATTCCCAAAACAAGTCTCATTTTTCTGTTTTAACACAGCTTTAACAGCTTTGAGTTTTACATACAGTTGATACATATGGAAGCCATCAACCTATACATTCCAGCCTTCTTCAACCCAATTCAAGAAGTCCTTATGCTCCAGCCAATAACTATAGAACTTAAAAGGCTTAGGACCAAAGCTTTGCATAACTCCTATTGAAACAAAAATAGGAGAATGATCTGAAATTCCTCCAGATTTGAATTCAACAATAGTTTTTCCAAAATTATTCATCCACTGCATATTAGCTAGAACTCTATCCAGCTTTCTAGCAACAAACCTAGGCTCTTCACTTTTATTGGTCCAAGTATAAAAACTTCCACTGAAATTAAGGTCCAAAACCTCAAGATCATTCAGGCATTGACCAAATTCCACTTCATAAGCATTCAGCCTATCAGAACCCCATTTTTCAGTCAAAGACTTCACCACATTAAAGTCTCCACATATCATCCAAGGATTATCAGCCACTTTGTTTTCATAGCACTTAGATTAGACCACAACAACTTTCTATCCACCCTTTGTTTGCCCCATAAACAAAAGAATGGAACCAACTCATATTGTTTTTAAGGGACTTAATGCAATAGTTAATGCTCTAATCACACTTATCAATCACAGTTACTTCATAATCAGTCTTCTTCCAGCACACCCAAATCCTCCCAAAAATGTTTTTCATAATTGAAAACAAAATCCCAATCAGAAGTAATAGCATCTCTAATTTTGCTGCTTTATTCTCCTTAACTCTTGTCTCAATTAAACAGATTAAGCCAATCTTATGTATATTGATCAAACTTTTCACTTCCCTTTGCTTAGAGGGGTGATTCAAATCCCTCACATTCCAAATCAAGAAATTCATGCAGTAGGTGAAAACCCTCTCATCAAAATCTCCTCCTCCTCTCCCAATTTCCCTTTCCCTTTATTCTTGATATTCTTTTCACTTAAAGCAAATTCAATAGCCTCCTGAAGGGAATGAGACTTGGGACATGTATTTCCCACACCATCTCTACCATCAGCTCTAGCCAATAAGTGAAAAGAATTGTCCAATGAAAATTCTCCCTGACAGGGATCCTGGACATAGGGGTTTTCTTTGTAGATTTCACAACATTCCATTGTTCCTTATCCACAATCTTAGAATCAGTTTTCATATTAATCTCCGAACCCTTTTTAGCCTCTATATCATCTTGTTTATGAATAACTGGAACAGATTTCTTGGAATCCAAACCTAGTTTTTCAACTTTAGTACATGTATGAGTCAAGTGACCAAATGATTTACATTTATGAAATTTAATAGGGATCCAAGGGTATTCAATACCTACAGCAATTTTACTACCATTAGTACCAACAATCTCAATTTCTTTAGGGAAATCAGACTCAACACTTACTTCAACCAACACCCTTGCATAACCAATTCTAAGCTGCTCTTCAGTGACAGAGTCAGCACAAAGGGGTTTGCCTACACCACTGGCTACATAACTCAAGCATGTGGTATTCCAGTATTCAATAGGCAAATTATGCAGCTTAATCCAAACAGGAACCGAAGACAAAGAGAGTTTTAATAACTGCATACCTGGAGTCCATTTTCTCAATATCAAAGGTTTATTGGCCAAATGCCATATTTTAGCCTCCATAACATCATCTCTGGTCTTCTCATCAACAAATCGAAACAAATATAGACCATTCTCCAACAAAAAAACTTCAACCTTCCCATATTGAGCCCAAAGATTCTCCACTGCTCTCTTAACCAGATAATAAGGCAAAGGTTTGTCAAGAAATTGACCAACCAAAGAAGGAGACCATTTTGATATGCCTTCTTCAATAGCTTCCTTAGGAGGCTTCACAATCACTTTTCCATCCTCCTTAGATGGAGCATAATAGTGCAATGTTCCAAAAGCCTTCTCCGATCTGAATAATTGTCTCCAGTCTTGGGTTGTTGCATTCTCTTGAATAACTCTTGAATGTCCCTCCTCTGCACCTTCAGCTTCCAAATTATGAAACACTTCAATTTCAGGAAGATCAGAAATAATCTCCTTCAGGTTATTCACCTCAATCAGATCAATACTTGCATTAGGCAAACACTGCGTTTCTATCTCCACTTCATTGTTCAATTGATCACCACAATTTCTAGAATTACAATTCTCCTCATCTTCACTCAATTCTGTATCACAATCCTCAGATCGCAATACATCCTCCATAACAACCTTAGCATCCTTCAAGTTCACCTTTGAAATCTTTTTCCCGCCACGACCTCTGTTAGCTCTTCTAGCCATGCTTCAAAGATGAAGCTCCTACACTGTTGAGTTGTAGCCAGTTGTAGTTTTCCGGCACACTGCCACCGGAATCACAGTCCCCAGAGAAAGCACGCTCCCTCACGCGCCGATACAGCAAAAGCGCGTAATCTCAGTCGCAAGGAATTCTAACTAACTTCAGAAATCTCTAGGAACCTTTGCCACGTCAGCAAGGTCCAAATTTCTCTCAAAGACCCTGAATTTTGTTTACTTGGAATCTCATTTCCATCTCTCTCTCTTTCTCTCTCTCTCTCCAAGAGTGTATAAATATTACCATACGTGGAAAAGTTTTTCGCGTCCTCCTCCTCATTTTCTTCCTCTCTATACCCTCTTTTCTCGACCTTTTCCTGAATACCCATTTTCTTAATTAGTTCATTTACCTCTTCCTTCTTCGCATTTCCAGTCATGGAGGAGGCTAACGGTAAAGTTCTCTGCAACTGTTTTTCTTTGTAACGATTTCTTTTCTTTTGTTCCGTGTCAACTACTTGAGCTTGCTAAAACTTGAATCTATCTTGGTTGTCATTCTTTCTTATAAATGCTGAATAGTGATTTAGAGTTTTGTTCTGCGGAAATTGGCAGATGATCCATAATCATCACCATACTGTATCACATGTATGTGTACGTATATATGTATGTATGTATGTATCTGTTTGTTTATATGTTTTTGTATTCGATTACAGGTTAAATGTTTTTTAGATTGTTGAAAATTAGGTGTTAGAATTCTAGGTTGAGTCTGTTCTGTTTTCTACTTTTCCTGAAAATATGTTTTCCTTCAAGAAAAACTCTTCTGAATCAGATTTTTTTTTTCCGCCTTTTTATGTTTATTTTTTTAAGTTAATGAGTTGACTTGTCTAGATTTTTGTAATTCAAGTTATTCACTAAGGAATTGAACATAGTCAAAGGGAAGAAATGCACCTCAAAAGCAAAATAATTAAAATAAATTGAGAGTGCTAACCTTCAAATAAAATATAATTTCAAACTTTCATGTTTTCTTTAATATGTTACCAATAAAGATGAAAATGAATAAAACATCGCAATTGTGATAAGAAAAATAGGAAGCTTGAAAGATATAAGAAGACTAGATATAGAGAAAGGATTATGGTTTTAGTGTACTGAAAATTAAAGAATAGAAGAAAAGGAGGAAGAGGCAAGATAAAATAACACTCCCTTTTTTTTTTAATCTTAGTCAGTCTTTCCCCCCTAATCTAACTTCTTAAGATGGAATCAACATGACATAAAGGGAATTAGTTCTGGAAATAAAGTTAAAAAAGCATTATTTGAGAAATATCTTCTGAAATGACACTATTTTGAGGGGAAAAAACTCAAGCATTGCTTGGTTATCACTTTAAAGTAGTTCTCTCGCTTTCAAAGCAAAGCATGGCTTGATGTAGCTCAAGATGCAAAAAAAAAATAGTCTTTTGAGTGCTACTTAATGAGTTCCAAAATTGGATTTTTTCTTTGTTAAAATTAGATCTTATTGGTAAACACGTTTGAAAGCCCTTTCTGAGACCTGATTTCCAATGTCCTTTCTTAATTAATATGGCCCAATATTATAAAGCTCAAAGAGAAGTTTCCTACATGTTTTCTTCCATTATCCCATTGATTATCAAGTAGTTTGGAAACAATTGAAAATGACATTAAAATATTTCTGCGTATTTTGGGTCTGGATATTCAATCATTTGATTGTTATTCCTTTAATTGACAATGAGGTCATTGCGGAAAATAAATGCCATCAATAGTAAAATATGAAAATGCCATCATATTTGAAATTTGAGCCTGATGAGTTTCTTTCATTTAGGGCGATGGTTCATGGGTTCTGTGATACTCCTATTATGCTACTAAAAAGCAACTGAGAATTACTCTTCTATTAGAAATCATACCTTGGCACAGATATAAATAAATTGCTTCTGCTCCAAGAACAGAGGCCATGTCAGTTGTAAGAGACGTGAATCCGCATTTCCAATGGATTCTTGACTGTTCTTTTTAAACATGGCATCATAATTTCTTTTCAGAAATCACATACAAGTATTCATGTTGTGTTTGTTTTGTGAACTTCTCTTCCTCATGTTCCACCTACCTATTATTTCCCCTTCGATGGTAGTGCGAGGTAAATTGGCTCTTTATATATATATATATATATATATATATATATATATATATATCGGTCTTGCCTTTAATAGATTGTAACTTTTTCCCCGTTAAACTATTTCTAGCAATGCATATTGATTGAAATGGTTAATTTATTGAGAATTGGAATTACTAGTAAATGATGCTATTTTTTTTTCCCTCATATATGCTTCATGCATCTGGAAAAATTTATAGTTGATGTTATTTACTCTCTTTTGTCCTCATTCTGTTCATAGTGGTGGAAGCTAAAGATGGAACAATATCTGTAGCTTCTGCATTTGCTGGCTATCAAGAAGGTAATTCCAAATCCATCTCTTATCTCATCCTCCCACCCCTTAATTTTAGAGTTAATGGTTTTTACAGCTAGTTGTATACTTCTTGGTGGTGGAGTCAGTCTCTTTGTTATTTTCTCAAATCGTACATGTTACTGTACCATTTTGTGGAGCTGTCAAGTATTTCTTTTCCCGTTTTGAACTCAATTTTTACCATATAACAGCTGGTAATCATCTTTAAAAGAGCTAAGTTTTTTATATTGATCAGTGTATTGTTGAATAATTGTTTTTGTAAAAGAATTATATAAATCTAATATTCATTTTACTGGCCTTTCGTATAATCTAACAACTGAATTGATTACATATATTGTGTCTGTTTTACTCAAATGGGGCATTGATTTGCATTCAAACCCGGTCTTGTGTAATTCTGCAACCCACCGCCTCTGCAACCAACCCCCAGCAAGGGGTTGGACCAAGGACGCAGAGGGGGTGACCGGGTCCATCCCTCCGAATTGTTTTCCTTGTATAAATTAAAAGCTGGTACAAGTATGATTACATCATGATGTCCTTTCTTTGTGATTGATCAACCAGTTGTGCAGGATAGAGACCACAAATTCTTAACCCAAGCAGTTGACGAAGCATATAAAGGGGTTGAATGTGGAGATGGAGGTCCATTTGGTGCAGTTGTTGTTCATAATGATGAGGTAGTTGTAAGCTGTCACAACATGGTTTTGAGAAACACTGATCCAACTGCACATGCAGAGGTTACTGCAATAAGAGAGGTTAGACCAAGAAATTATCCTGTTGGCTTGTGTGGGTTATTTAATTACTTTGAGTATGGTGGTGCTTGTGTGGGTTATTTAGTTACTTTGAGTTAGGAATTAGTGGTTCCAGTTTGGTTTTAGTTTCAAGCTTACATATAGTAATCTTGTTTCTATTGCCAATGCATAATCATCAACATTTTTGCACTTCGTACTAAAACACCTGCCTGCCCCTATAAGTGAGAATTAATTGTTGTGGTTGTTCAAGTTTTATTCTCTCTCTCTCTCACATGATGTACAAAATTTTGAGAGTAATGGAATTTAGAATTAGTATACAGATGTAATTCTCAAATGTATGGACTTATGGGAGTTTGAAACTTCTAGTACTTCATTGTGGATACCAAATAGGAAAAAGAAAATCATCAATTGTTAATGTCTTACTTTACCAGTGAGGTTGGACCAGGCGTCATTTTTTTGGCAGCTTATTTGAGCGTCTATATGCTTTTCCATAAACCTGATAAGTGATCTGAATCATGTGCAATCATTTTCCCTTTTTTGCTTTCAAAACGATGGTTAGCGAAGTGAACTGATAATAAATAAATAAATAAATATTCTTGTTTTCATCTGTTTGTTGGGACTATTATCCGAAACTCGAGTGAACCCGATGCTCGATATCTAGGAGTGTTTGTTTTTCTTTATCAGTAATGAAAAATGCTAACGATATTTGAAGGAAAAAATGAAAATAAACAAGATTTGGATTTGCGTCATTCAAATTTTCATTGTAGACTTGCCAAAGTAATTACTTGATTGTGAGGATGGATATGCATATAGATCAAGACGAAGAAATCTTACATTATAACACCGAGCTGAAAATGTTTCTTTTCTTTACATAACATTGTGGCTACTGGAATCAATTCTAATTTTTTCTTGAAAGTTTTTTGAAGTGTGTAATTAGTAATTAATTCTGTTCTTTTTGGAAACTTTACTTCAACTTTTGGGTATCTTATTTTGCTTTTGACACACATGGATCTCATGCTTGGAATGGATTTCTCATATAGGCCTGTAAAAAGTTGAATCAAATTGAGCTCTCAGAGTGTGAGATATATGCGTCTTGTGAGCCTTGTCCAATGTGCTTTGGTGCTATCCATCTTTCAAGAATCAAGGTCTAATTTTCAAAACTCTAATTTAATTTTGGACGACAATCACTGTTCCCCATTACCACAAAATGTTGATATTTTCTGTTTGTTTGTTTATTTTATTTTATTTTAAAAAGAGGTTGGTTTATGGAGCCAAAGCTGAAGCAGCTATATCGATCGGGTTTGATGATTTCATTGCGGATGCATTAAGAGGCACAGGGTTTTACCAGAAGGCTCACCTGGAGATCAAGAAAGCCGATGGTAGTGGAGCTGCTATAGCAGAACAAGTGTTTGAGAAGACCAAAGCCAAGTTTACCATGTATTGATCTTCATAGTTTCCTCTACAGTGGGAAAAAATGCTTGTAAATAACTCATGGCATAGACTTCTCTATCTCTCTAATACGCTCGATATTCTGTCGGCCCTTTTTACATAAACTCTGGGACACTTTTGACATGAACATGAGAAATGGGAAAAGTTTGATAATTAAGGTGCTTGTGGGACCATGAGAACTGCAAATCAAAGATAATGTTCCTTTTGGTTGCTGATGACTTTAGAGTAGGAATTGAAAAGGGTGATAAATAGCTCCCTAAGGTTAAATTGGTCATGTGCTTTGGGGTCTTGATAAATAGCTCCCCAAGGTTTAAAAAAAGGCAAGTAGCTCACTGGAGTAAGAAAAGAAAAAAAAAAAAAGTTAACAGACTTTGTTGTGTTATATCAACATCAATCATATTATGACACATGTCCATAACCACATTGCTACAAGCCTACAACCCCTCAAACATAAGGGTTTTTTTTTTTTAAAAAAAAAATTTTTATATCAATCTTATGCACAGTTTCTATGATCACTTGTGAGCTATATGTGTTTCTTCTCCCCATGCACATTTGCTTATACTTTAAGGACTTTTGTTTGTGCATGTGCCATGAACCTTTGGGCGTCCACAAGGGCACGCCCTATGTATACAAAGCCAGACGATACAATGTTTAGCTTTTAAGTAGGGAATTGACGTTGTTAGTTATTTTAAAAACAAAAACTGCTCTCTTCATCTAAATGGGTTGAGAGACGGATGAAACAAAATAAATATAAAACAACTCTCTCTTAGTATATTTTTTCATTGGTGCTCTTACACCTTTCTATTACACCATATTAACTCATTGGAGAGTCTTTCGGTGAGACTATAATATAACATGTTGGAATGAGATATCGCTCAACCCAAAAGCTTAAGGCTAAGAGTTTAAAGACCAACAATATTATATTAATCATTCACTGTTATGACATCTTTTAAAAATATGACTCAATCTTCCTTCACTCACTCTTATACACAAATACAAACTCTATTTTAGTCATATTATCATATTACAAGATTAGCAATATCAACAACTTCGGCTGATCGTGTTTTCTATCTTTATCAAATTGTTTTTTAGTTACTATGTTATCATTGTTCACATCACTTATACGCTATTTATTTAGAAAAATGCTAGAATGAGGATTTTGTCCTTTTATGTCTTTTAAAATGTGACGTGATTACTATCGATCATGTCAATTTCAATAATGATTTTAAAAATGATATCATATTTATAAAAGAACACACCCAAAAAAAAAAAAAATCGTGCTTAAAGCTTTACTCATTTGTTTGAGTTCGAAATAGGTTTCTTGTCCTATGAGTGACCGACATAACCACCCAATTAATGAATGCTAGTGGCATTCTCAGACAACAATAAATCATTGTCCTAAAACTATTATATCAATTCAAGAAAACATATATAGAACCCACAAAACTCAATTACTTGCTACACAGTCAACCATTGATGATCAATCACCAAGCAAAAAAAAAGTTCAAAGACCCAAGAAGTCTACAAATATCACCCTCCCATAGACCGCAACTCCTCCAATGCTCCCTTAATCTGATCCTGTATTAACTCCAACCGCTTCGAATACACCTCCAACTCCAAAATCCGCTGCTCCCTCCACTTCTCATCCGCCGCTTCCCCACCCACCAAATTCAACGGCGCCGGCATCGGACTCAAGGCATTACTCAACAGCTCCTTAAACAACGGCGACAAACAACTTCTCACTGTCTCCTCCATCGAATCCGATTCGTTGTCGTTCTTCTGATTTGACGTGGACCCATTATTCGAAACGTGCTTCTCATTGCTCCTCAAGCCTAACGGGGACTTGGTCGGCTTGGGAGGCCTCCAATCGCCGACAACTTCGTCGCTCTCCACCTTAACATTGACAAGATTGAGGCTATCAAGGTAATTATGGCTAATTGGTTGATCAGGATGATGATCATGATCATGATCCACGCCCCATATCTTACGAGAGATTTCAAACGTGGCCTGATCGTGAGCGTTCCTGAAAGAAAACTCTTTGTCGGAGCCGATTTTGTGAAGAAAGTTTCGGTACTTCTTCTTTAGCCTGCGGAGCTTTTCCAAGAGCTGGTTCTTGTTGAAAGCCAGGTGGAGCTTTGACCGGATTTGGTCGTAGAACAATGCGGTGTCGTTGCACTGAGTGCTGCCACGTCGCGTTGTGTAGTCCAGGAAGCCTCGCAAGAGCTCCATCTCGTCCTCCTTCGTCCAAAGCCTATGGAACAGTCTCCGACCATCCTCCTCTCTGTCGTCCTCATTGCGACGCCGTTTTCGATTTCCGATGACGGTGGTGGTGGTTGCAATCGAAGGGCGATCGGGATCGCGATCGCCCATCGGGGCCCCGGTGGCGGGGAGTGCCACGGTTACTACAGAGGCGAAGGCGTCGGTGGGGACAGCGATGCCGACTGGAATATCGCGATCATCGTCAGCCGAGACGACATCGTTTTTCTCCTCGTCATTGATGATATTATTATCAATGTGATCACGAGGCTCAGTCGGAACGCAGTCGTTTGGCGAGTGATCGTCGTCGTCTTCTTCTGCTTCGTATTGGGAGGAAGAAGAGGAAGAGGAAGAGGAAGAGAACATAATCCAGCCGACAAAGGAAGAAAGCATTTTCGTGCATTTTAATGAACGTTTTAGGAGTTCGATCTTCTTAATTAATGAGTATTTGTTTTGTACGGACGGTTTTAAACCTAGTTTCAAATAAATAAACACTGGAATTCCGGAGGCATAAACACTACAATCCATTGGTTGCATGCAGTTGCACCACAACGATTTCGGACACATTTTGACAACATTTGTATTGAATAACCACCTAACTTATTAAAAATTGCATAAGACGGTTGCGGTTATATTAAATAATTGTTTGAGGGACGGGATCCTCTCTACGGTCTGTGCCTCTTCTAATGTAGGGGCATTATTGTCCATCAAATTTTTTTTGGACAATAATGCCCCTGCATTATTAAGGACCAGATCCCCTCCAGTCCAAATGGACTGGAGAGGATCCTTCTCCCTGTTTGAGCACCCCTAATAAAAAAAGTATAATTACTCATTATTAGAGCATTTATAATGGAAGAGCCAAATAACATTTTTATCTAAAATGATTTTTTAAATTTGTAAAATACTTTTTGCATTGGAAAAGCCAAAAAAGAAGAAGCTAAAATTGATATTTTATTAGATTAGCAAAAGAAAAAGAAAAAGAACAAAAAATAAATAAAAGACATGTAGCGGCACTTTTGGAGGAGCCACTTCATTTTTTTTATACTTCCTCCAAAATTTTCTTCTATTATTTCTTTTCCACATCTCCTTTGGTCCAAAATTTTTTCCTATTATTTCTCTCTCCACATCTCTTTTTTTAAAAGTTGAGAAATAGGATATTTAGAAAAAATACCACCATTATAAAAAATATTTTAAAAAAATAATATTTAAAAGATATAGATAAAAATATAACTAATCAAATGTAAGAAGCATTTAAAAATTCATTAGTTAAACTAGATAAAGCAAGTATTGACATGTCATTTTACATAAAAATTTGACTTCTCTATTAAGAATACTCTTATGGGATATGAAGTGAAATAGAATAAACAATTTCATCAAGATTTTATCTTGTTACGTTTATAATATCATGTCATCTAAAAATTGAAAATAAGTTTGACAAAATATCCATGCAACACCATCTATACCATTAAATTTTATAAAATAAAACAAGCAGTTTAACTGCCTACCCATTCAGATTCAGCCAATAATAAATAAGGAAGGAAGAGTTTGGACCTATCTGGGGCCCAAATTTAGGCTGGAGCGGTTGAGCTACAGCCTTGGGCTGATCCAGAAACCGCTGGAAATGGAAATATTATAAAGAAACTAATAATACTTTTATTTGTATACTCTCAGATAAAGTGATAAACTAACATCCTCAAAAAGTTATTAAAATCTTTTTTAAGGATAATTATTGTGCACAGAGTTTCTAAATAAATAACATTGACGCTTTCAAAGAGGTTATTGATAGCCTCACCGGCTCACCCTCACCCTCACATATTATTGCTGTTTTATGCGTTGAGACAGCTTTCGTTTGTTTGAAAACTTGTAGCTGTACCCTGTATGTTAGGTTATCTTTTTTTATTTCCCCCCACCCCCCTCAAAATTCATCTAATTAATTATCTCACTTTATAATTTATTTTTTATATTTCCAAACGTACGAGAATAAAATTGGGACGCCCAACTCTTTGTGCGGAGGAAGAGGCGGTACTAGTACCGTAGCGTAAGCCGTAAGGAGTTAGTACTGAGTTATAATTTAATGGTGAAAAAAGCGATAAAAATAAGCCTTGAAATGAAAACTCGTAGACTCGTAGTCGTAGTCGTAGGCAGTAATGCACACGCAGCCCTGCATGCGCGTGGGTCCGATGGTCCCCTCCACAATCTCCACCGAATTTAACCAAAGTCCACCACCTACGCAAATACAACGAAGCCTCGTGAACCCCTTCACTCTCGGCCTAAACCTAACCACTACGCCCAACCTTAGCCCCACAACCACAAACGCTCCCCCTACCAAGACTCCAAGACCCAACCAAAAAAAAAAAAAATAAAGAAAAAAGAAAAAGAAAAATCAAACCCAGGGCTCTCTCCCTCTCTGTTACTCTAAAAATTTGTCTAATGGCTTCCGAGCAAGACGACACCGTTTTTCCTGAAGAAGACCTCGACGATGACGACGACGAATTATCCGACGACGACGACGACGACGACGACGAAATCGAAATCGAAGTCGAAAACGAGAACGAGACTGATGACGTCATCAATTCAGGCTCCCCCTCCACCTCATCGCCTGCTGCCGACGCAGTGACCGTCGCGGTGCCGGCTCCTCGGTCCCCAACGGCCGCCTGCCGATTGCCACGTCGGCTATCGCCACCACCATGACGATCGCCACGTCCTCCTCCTCTATGCCTTCTCCCAAACGAGAACGTGCCGAAGCTGAGGAGAAAAAGCCCCAGCCCCAACCCATCGACGACTCTCGCAGGCTGTTTCAGCGGCTTTGGACCGACGAGGACGAGATCGAGCTCCTCCAGGGCTTCCTTGACTACACGACGTCTCGGGGTTCCACGCACCACAACGACACCGCTTTGTTCTACGACCAGATCAAGTCCAAGCTCCAGCTTGACTTCAACAAGAACCAGCTCGTCGAGAAGCTTCGCCGTTTGAAGAAGAAGTACCGCAACGTCGTCGGCAAGATCACCGCTGGCAAGGACTTCTCCTTCAAGAGCCCCCACGACCAGGCCACCTTCGAAATCTCCCGCAAGATCTGGAGCAACGCAGACAACGCCACCGGCCGCCTCGCCGTCGACGATGTCGTCTTCGACGACGAAGATCCCAACCTCAAAAACCCTAATTTCACCGAAGAAATAGGCGAGAAGAAGCCGAGTTTGACCCCGAAGTCGCGCAAGCGGCCCCGATCAGCGCCTCGCATCGAAGAGAAGCGAATTCCGACGCCAACAGACAACAAAACTAACAGCAATGACAATACTAATACTAGCAATTTGGGGAACATGATCGAAGAGACGGTGAGGAGCTGTTTGTCGCCGCTGTTCAAGGAGCTGCTGAACAATGCGATGGGAATTGGGGGAAGAGGGGTTGGAATTGGGTTCGGAGGATTGGGGATGAACGCGATGGCGATGAATGCGATGCCGCTGAGTTTCGGCGGAGGAGAAGGGACGGCGGTGGACGAGCGGTGGAGGAAGCAGCAGATTCTGGAGCTGGAGGTGTACGCCAAGCGGCTGGAGTTGGTGCAGGATCAGATTCGGGCGGCCCTGGAGGAATTGCGGTCCACGGGACGGTGATTGGTTGATTCTAATCTATGGGGCGTTGTAGTAAGTGGGCTGGCTTTTTCTTTTCTTTTTTTAATTTTATTTTATAATTCGATGAATATTTTGTTGGTGTTCTTGATATAGCGTAGAGTAATTGCCTTTTGGGTCTATACTTTTTTCTGGTGATTTCGATACAAACACTTGTCCAATAATCATTTCTAATTGTTTAGTGTTTGGTAGTTCTTGTTCATGATCCTTATATATATTTGATATAAATTATAATATAGACTGAAGTGATGAACGAACTGGTAGAATAATGACACGTGATAGAATTTGGTGGTTTGTTAAGGATCTTGATTTAATCTTCCCGACATGGAATAATTAGGTTTGGATGAGAAAGATTTGTTTATGGGCATGGATGAGGATGTTTCTGCTCTGCACTGCACTTTTGTGTTCTTTTTTTCTATGCTTATATAGCCAGCCAACCAGCCCAAAAGGATGAAAAAACAGGCCATTTTATGAAAAAGGGGTAGGAATGATTCATCATGCTTTGGATGGATCCCTTTGCTTTGTTTGCATGAGGAATCCATTTCCCTCATCCTTCATGTTATTGATACTAGTGATTGATTCGTGAAGGTTGATGTAATTTAATCCACATAAATTGCTGATTTTGGCTAAAAACTTTTAGAAATTTAAATTTACACCTCAGTTTTGGTCATATGTTATTGTTAATTGTTGTGAACCTATATATATTATATAAGAGGAGAACACCTGCTCAGGGAAGGATGAAAAAACTGGTAGAATAATGACACGTGATAGAATTGGCTGTATTCTTGAGTAGGGTACTCTCTATTAATTTTTTAAAAATAATATTATATTATTTAAATTTTTTGAAAGCCGTATTAATATTGGCTTCATTTCGTATAAAATTGATTACGGTGTTTCTTTCAACTTCCTAGTAGTCCTTTAGTTTATGCGTTCCTTCACCTCTCTACTAGTTTAATTGGTGTTTATCAGGATTACCTAGTAGAATCGAATCTCTATCACGGACTTGAAATCCCATTTGGGAAGAGGACATTCATGGCCCTCTTGCGATGTCCTTTGTATAGTATTGAACAGCCCTCCCAAATGGCATTCATGGCCCTCTTGCAATGTCCTTTGTATAGTATTGAACAGCCCCTACATATGAAGCTTCAGGAATCAGGACTTAGCTGCACATGTTGCAGTGGATCTTGCTAAAAAGGTTGCAACAATGTGATTTTGGAGGGTGACTCCTTTCCCCCTTCCCCACATTGAATAATTTTTTTTATAAAAAAAAAAAAAAAACACTAGTTCCAACTCCTTGGCGATTTGGATTTTTCTCCAATCCTTTTGACATTCATATGAAGCTTCATCACTTATAATATTAGAGCGCTTCTTTTGTGCATACTCTCTCGTTAAGTGGGTTGCTTCAAACTCTATGTTTAGAGCATTTTCAAAATATCTCTCATCTTTAATTCAATTAGGATCCAACGTTAGGAAGGACCACTCCTTTTCTTTATTATGCGATTTCAATTTAATATCACAATTATCCAAATCAATCATTTAATGAGTGTTATGTGAGACCAAAAAATGCGCATACAAAAATAAAAATCTCATTTCATCAAACAGACATCGACAACCAATAAAAACAGGTGTATCTCTATGCATTCAAGCCAATGATACAACGTCCGCTTATAACATTGTAACTGGCAGGTATAACGCTTCTTAGTTATATTTGACAAGTGTTACGCATGTCAGTTTTTTTTTTTTTTTCCTAGGAAATAACTTATGGGACGTTATTTCAAAACCGATTCCTCCCTATCAACATGGGTGGTGCTATAAATAGCCTTCCATTTGATGGGTTGAAAATATATATCATAAAATAATATAAAAAAACTCTTTCAAAATTTTTATTGGTGTTATTAGACTCTTAAGTTTTGTGAATATTACTTCAATAATTTTTAGTAGGGTATTCCACCACCGAGAGAAAGAAGAAATCCGTAAAACAATATTTAATTGCAGTTTTTGCCATGCGTATGATAATTTTCCAACACTTTTGTAATACACAATTTAGTGCATGCTTAATGCACACATTTGACATATACCATTCCAACACAGTCATACTCTCAAACATGTAGAACAATATACACGATGATAGATTCTTACCAAAAAAACAAAAAACTTGTTGAGATAAGAGTAATGCTAATGTGCTAAACACATTCCTATTTATTTTATATTTATTTTTATATATTTATAGGTGACTTTTAAAATTATAATTAAATTAAAATTTATATCACAAATTCAATAATTTTTTAAAATTATTTATTAATATGAAAAGGTAAGAACGTATAAATATTGCTCTTTTAAGGGTATTTAACGCTACCGTGGGCTGACAAACACCTTTCAAAATTAATTATTAAATAATAATAATAATAAAATTTTAAATAAATAAAAATATTGCAAAATCTCAGACGCTGCTCCCACCTTATCCAACTCACTCCCTGTCAAAAATGAGCATATACCTTCCCAGTTCCTATGGATCCCTTTGATTACTCTTCAACCCAACACCAAGAATCAGCAAACAAACAATCTTCTTAATCCACAGTTTCCCCAAACCACTTCCATCTTCCTGCACTGAGAAAGAAGGAAAATTCATGGCTTGTGCCGCAACAAGACCCACCTTCTCTTTCCACCTCTCAACCTCTTTCACACAATCCTCATCTCCAAAACCCAGACCCCATTTCATCAAACTCTCAATCCTTCACAAGCCCCACAGACTCATCAGCACCGCACACTCCATTGACATCTCCAAAGAAGACACGCCCACATCAAGCGAACAGCCAAATTCACTCGCTCAAGAGCCAGAAGAATCTCAAGAAAAGATCGACAAGCGCCGCCTGGAAGAGAAGTTTGCGGTGTTAAACACAGGGATATACGAGTGCAGGTCTTGTGGGCACAAGTACGATGAAGCGGTGGGAGACCCGTCTTATCCGATCCCGCCGGGTCTGCAGTTTGATAAGCTCCCGGAGGATTGGAGATGCCCGACTTGTGGGGCGGCGAGGAGCTTCTTTCAGAGTAAGAGTGTAGAGATTGCTGGGTTTGCCGAGAACCAAAAGTTTGGGCTTGGAGGAAATGCTCTGACTTCTGGGCAGAAGGCTGTGCTTATATATGGGAGCTTGTTGGTTTTCTTTGCGTTGTTCTTGTCTGGGTATTGGCTGCAATAGTTTGGAGTTGGAGGGGGAAAGATATGGGTAATAGGTAAGAGTTTTTGTAGCTCTTTTTTCTTTTTCTTTCTGATAATTTCCTTTTAAGTAATATTGCTGATGTTCTGTTAATGTATATTGAATTGTATTTCTGAAATGGGAAAATGTTATAATTCAGGTTACTCGAGTAATTAGCAACATGATTTTGTGGCTGTGTAAACATAGTAATATTGAAGAACTGTAGTCCAATTAGCTGAAAAGTACGTTAGATTTTGCCTTTTTAAGTGGAAAATTGAGAGAAATTGGGAGGAAGGTACTGCTCTTTTAGTGAGTTATTGAAGCAAGAATCGAACTATTGCTATCTAATAATCTACAATTGTCAATATTTTTGGTTATAAAGGCTGCTTAGCATTGTAAGTATGCATGATCTCCTTTAGATTGAACCTTGTGGCGTTGATTAGTTTGGAAGAATTGGGTAGTAAGAGCGGGTTCTTATACCCTTTGGCAAGCAGGAAGACTAAGAGGACGAAGAAGAAAATCAATAATAATTCAGTTAAATAATAGGTGTAAATGAATTCTCTGCCCTTTCCTTTTCCCACAAGTAAATTAATAGGTGTAAATGAATTCTCTGCCCCTTCCTTTTCTTTGTGGGAGTGTGTGTGCGCACCCTTAATTGTGTATGTATTGCAAGTCAATCATACTTTATCCTACTTTTTATATTTTACATATAATTTGGTATGTGTAAGTCAATCATATTAATCTTCAACTTCAAGAGTAGTCACTTCAACCGCCGGCCACCGCATTCTAAATTTATGGCAACTTCTTCAAATCTCCCATCCCTAACAAATAATCAAATCAGGATAACATGAATGATTACTCCTTGGTAGTGTTTCTTGCTCTCTGTCCTTAATTTCTTCCTAAAATATCTGTAGTTCTTAAATAGGATTACGTTTCCTATGTTGGAGCCTTGCCAATTCTAACAGCTTTTCCTGTTCAAAAACTCAGTAGCATGTATCTACATCTTTAACAAATCACCTTTCTGTGTCTATTCAGGGGTCATCAAGCAAATGTATATTGTCAATTGATATGAATCAAATTGATCATTTGATGATATTTGCTCCACCGGTTAGCTGTGTTACAAGTAACTAAAGCCAAATTTTAAGAGCAAGGGAGGAGTTGCAGTAAGGTTTTCCAGCTGAATCCAGTGAATATATGTTGTCAATGCATGGTATTATAGAAGTCTAAAGTTGGATGGGCTTCAGGATTTCAGACCAACCTGTTTCATTTGGTTGACTTTCTCTTTCTGGTTTTTGGTTTAGACAAATTATGTCAAAGTAACATCCACCGTCTGTTAAGATTCTCTACTAGAGGTTACCACCTTTATTTGATTATGCGTAATGGAATATAGCTATGAATGATGAGAGAATTTACATTTATTATCTGACCCTCCAAAGCCCCCTCGTGGACTTTTCTTTTATGCATGATACATTAAAAAAACCCCCCAAAAAAAACCCCTTAATATGGAGCATAGTCAGACTTCAATACAAATTCTAGCTTTGGTGTGGTATGCCTATCCAGGTTTATTAGGTGTATTACCTCTTTCCAGCTTCCTTGGCCACCCAATGTGTTGCTTGATTTGCTGAACCCTAATGATGGTGAAAGCAAGTGTAGTTTGTTCTTATTAAATATAAATTAAATAATTCAATTCAATTGGTGATTTAAGTAACAGTTGCTCAACCCCCAATTTCCCTCCAGATTGCTTATAGTCATCTCAGACAGTTGCTTGGAATCAGTTTCAACAGTTTCAACATGGACCATGGGACAGCTGCTACCATAGCTGTTAAGCATAGCCTGATTAATTAGTTTTCCATCCATAGAATTGCCGTGGTCTTTGACCAGTACTCCTGTTCCAGCTTGTTTTTCATCCTCTAAGAAAGGACCATCACTATCAGCTTTATATTTGAGACTTCTTAGAGGTGGTGGTTGAACCCTATAGAATAGGCTGACCTGAGTTTTTAGATAAACTACAGACTAATTTCCCATGGTTATTGTTGGGAAAAGAAATTTATGACAAGCCAACCAGGTTTGAATGTTCACAACAGGAACACGAAGAAGCCATCTGGAGGCTGGAGCAGATCATAGAGAGCCTGTTTTTATCTTCTTAAGTCGGCCAAGGGTTATCCTAGAAAATTCAAGGAAAAAAACGAAATTGCCTTCCAACACAAAGCCCGGACGCCACGCTCGCCAATTCTGCCACGTCTTTATGGTAAGTTTAGGCATTTTGGAGAGCCAATTTGGTGAAAGGTGTCCAAAAAAGCTTCTAACTGACTCACCAATTTAGATTTTGGACCAATAAAAGAAAAAAAAAATTATTTGTATTTTCTTTTCTCTTTCCTCCCCCTTTTTTTTTAATTTCTTTTTATGAAAAATATGACCGTCAGAATAATCAAATATTCATAAATATGATCATTAAGAAAATATAAAACATTAAAAAATATAAATGTTTAGAAAAAGAATAAAGAAATATTTGAAAAATAATATTTAAATAAAATGATAAAAGTGGATAGCTAAAACAATGAAGTTGCTGAGACTGTTTTTGTCCCAAATCTTAATTAAAAGAAACAAGATTATATCCCGTGCAATGCATGGGTTGTTTTTAAAGAAAATTTCAAGCATCACGCATGATGGAAGAACAATTTCAAGCATCACGCATGATGGAACTTTAATGAAAAACAACATTTTAGCTATACCTACCGTAAAAGCTCAATTTTAACAATCATAATCTAAACAATGTTAGTCAATCAATTATTTTTTCTATGCTTTATTTTTTCCTACGCAATGTCCTTGATCAATTAAGCACGTAAACAATATATATATATATATATATATATCACAATGAACAGCAGTATAAACTAAAAAATTGTCATACCTCATATCAAAAACATCGATAGAAAACTCTCTCACCATTGTTTCTTTGAATTCATTATAAAATTTACAAAAAATAAAAATAAAAATAAAAGAAGGAAAATTAAGCAATTATAATTAAACAAAATATATAAATTAGAATAGAAGGTAATGACAAAAATAGAAAACATAAGAATAGGACCACTAAATATAAAGTCAACAGAAAATGAAAAATACTAATATAATAAAAAAGAGTTGTCTTTGCTATATACTTTTTTTGTTCCAATAAAACCTTTAAAGCCAATAACATCCATCAATTAAGCACGTAAACAATGTGCATTAAATATAGGAAAAAAACTATTAATGTACAACATCGTAAACTAAAAAATCACCATATATATCTCTTATCAAAAACACCAATAGAAAACCTACGACATGTGCAGGTGTTTACAAATTATATATCCACATAAAATCATAAATGTGTCAAACATAATAGATAATCTACAAATTGGATAAGAACAATTTGAGTTATTATATCATCATGCTATGTTATGTTTTTTGTATTTAAAAGTGAAAAATTGGCATCTATCTTAATTTCAATTTAACCAAAAATGAAAAATAGGAATGCATTTTAAAACAGCCTTAAAGCATATCAATTATAGATCTGTCATGTTTATTATTTTAGCTAAAGGGTGCAATACAGACAAAATGTATTGTTAGAAAAAAAAAGAGTAAAGAAACTAAATAAAAATTAAGAAAGAATAATGAAAAGAAATAAAAGAAATCACTTGCATTTAATTACAAACATGATAGATAGGAATTTTTTTAATTATTATTATTTTTTTTGTAAAAAAGTTAAGATAAATATAACAATAGTTTCAGTGACATTGTTTTGAATCATATTTCAACTAAATAATATAATTATATAATTCAATTTATTAATTGTAATATTTATATAGGAAGGAAATCTATGGAGAAAAACGTACACTAACAACATTAAGCAATTGATGCTACAAAACAAAATAAAGGTATTAAATAAAAATTCAAGAAGAATAATGGCTATACCTCACGTATTGTAAATTATTTCTAAAAGAAATAAAAATCAATCACCTGTATTCTATATATTTTTTCTCAAAAAAAAAAATACAAACATGATAAATTAGGATAATTTGAAGAAAAAAAAAATCAAAGACAAATATTACTAAAGTTTCAGTGACATTGTTTTCGAACAATTTGTGTAAATATTTGTAGTATGTGTTTATACATTTCTTTTTTTAATTTGAAAAAAATATTGAAATCGAAACAAACTGAAAAACATTTGGAGAGAAAAAAAAATTGTACAAAGAGAATCAAATCTAATTTTTGAAATAATTTGAACATGAGGATAAGCATAATATGTAAAATCCACACAAAAACTGAGATAAAAAAAAACCAAGAAAAAGGTAAAATAATCCCATTTTATCCCCAGATTTTGAAATCAAACAGAATATTACAACAGATATTGACACACATCCTTATCTATCACAGCAAACAACTCTTCCGAAATCTCAATATAACTGAAAAGATTCATATTTAATTTTTCAAAATAAAAATTCATAATATTTTCACTAATACGGTGTCACATTCCCCCCAAAAAAAAAAGGAAAAGTAAACAGAAAACTGCATATGAATTACAACTGAGAATGCAAAAGAAGCCGCTAACATGAATTTTGTGAACAAAAACAAAGAATTTTGATACCCGATACAAATTGGCTTACTCATTTTATGAACAAAAAAAAAAAAAACCAACAACAACAACGACAACAAATGCGATAGTTGTAGCTTTTTAAAGAAATGGGAAAATAATTGTTGTAGGAATATTGAGAACTTAAACACAAAGAAACAGATAAAATAATCTCATGTTTATCTCCCGATTTTGATTCTGAACATAACTAAAACATTATTCCCAGATTTTGAATTCAAACAGAATATTACAACAGATATTGACACACATCCAAAATTATCCCCAGATTTTGAATTCAAACAAAAGATTACCTTACTCTGCGCTAAAGGGGTGGATAGTGAGTTTTATGTTGTTTGAATATTTGTAGTACGTTTGTTGTAGTCTCTGATGTTTTAAATTGTAAATACGGTTATTTTATCATGTTTAATGAAAGGGGAAGCAGTATTTGAATGAAAGTGTGAAACATGACAACTTTTGATTATATTTAAATTAAAATGACACTTGGCAGCATTTTAAAACGCCACATGTCGCAATTTTATGCCCTACGGTCTAAAACTGCCATGTTTTAATTTTAATTGCCTAAGCCACGTGTCAAGTTTAATTGCCCAAGTTTTAGATGCCACATGTCAAGTTTAAATAACCTTTTCCAAATTTAATGATTAACCATTTTTAATGCCAGATTTTAAGGTATGATTTTGGTTCAAAATCATAAAATCATTTCATTTATGGGTTAAGAAACAAATTTGGAGAGGGAATAATTTTTAGACGTCTTTGAAAAAGAAAAAGAAAACAAAATGTTTTTATTAAAAATGAGAACAAAAGTTTGGAAAATTCTCATTAACACAAAGGGCATCTTTGCATTCAGAGTTTTATATGAGTATTCTAAGAACCAATTAAGCAAACGAACATGGTGCAAGAATTGAAAGTAATTCTTAATAGCAGAGTAAATGGAATTTCGTAAGGCTTTGAAGGAAAATATATGATATATAAACATAATTAATACAATTTAATCTAAAATTTTAAAAGGAATATTTAAAACTTACTCGGAGTAAAATGGCGAAGAGATGATAAGCAAATTGTAACCGTTCAATCTTTTTTTGTCTCTGGGTAGAATGATTTACATTTGTAACCGTTTAATCTTTTTATAAAAATAAATAAATAAATAAATAAAAAAAAAAAACAGTTGAGAGTGGTTGATAGTAAGGGAAGGGAGATAGGAGTTTTGTTTTGAATGAAATGCAAAGTTTCATTTAATGCATATGTCACATTAATGAACGCCACATGTCACAATATTAAACCATTTTGTTTAAAACTTAAAAATAGACACTTGTCAAATAAATAAGATGCCACGTGTCACAATATTAAACCCTCTTGTTTAAAACTTAAAAATAGACATTTGTCAAATAAGTAAGATGCCACGTGTCACAATATTAGACCCTTCTGCTTAACATTAACCTATTATATATTATATTAGATTAGATAAGCACCATCTGCGAAATTCAGCTTTCACGGAATAACAATCCCTATTCTTGGACTCGAGAGAAGCTCCTCCATTTCTTTCTTGTTACTCTCTATTCTTGGACTACAGACTGACTTGCCCTGCAGGCTATTAGCTTTGTAGATTTTCTTTTCTTTTTTTCTCTCTCTCCCTAGTCTCTTTTGTATACTCTCAGTGTATTAAGAGTTGCGTCCCTCTGCTCTTTTTGATATAATATTTTGACTTATAAAAAAAAACCAATCCCTTTCCCAACCTAAAATCCCAGGATTTACATGCAATTTTAAAAGGTGTGAACAGCAGTGACTCATCAATATATATATATATATATATATATGTAGACTCCACGCGATTCATACCTTATTATAATCGAGAGGTCACACACGTTTCATGCAACCTAAAATAACAAAAACACATTTTGTGTAAATTAGGAAAATAATAATTTTTTTTAATAGGTTAAGTCTTTTTTTTCTTTTTTTCCTAGAGCTGTCAATAGTTATTAAAGTCACTTATCCAGAATGAACAACTTACGCACCGAGTACGTCTTCCCATCTATAAGATCGAAGATCAGATTCTATGCCGACTGAAATGTAGAATCAGTGCTTTCTGCTTACATTTTTTTTTTTAAAATAAAAACAATTACAAAGAATAGCAAAATGGAAAAGACAGATTGATGCTTCCTATGACCCTAAACCAACGGCAACCAACAAGTCTATTTTACAGTCGTCTCTAACAACCCATTAGCTAAGCTAACCCTAAAATAGCTCAAGTGAGTCCACGCCCAAATGGTAAAGCCTGTATCCAGAAAAATGCCCCAACCATTTGTTCCAAATTTTCAGTGGCTTGTACTAAGTTCTATCATCAGTTCCTGTGGCCACGAGCTGGGTGGACCGATCACCTAGCAAGGGGAAATGTACATTGGCCAGCGCAAGTTGTTGTGAACCATCAAACTCGGAAATGAAACTTCTGTAATCCCAACTGGCTGAAACCTTTCACTAATGGTACAGAAGAGAGATGGCACACAAATTTCCAAGTTTACATTCTCAAATGCTTACACCCTGACGTGCTAGTGAAAATCACCATTGAATTTTGGATGGATCACATTCGATCCAATGTTCATTTTCATTCACGTCAAGAAGTAAGCATTTAGGAGCGTAAACTTGAAAGTTTGTATAGCATTTCTCAGAGAAATTACTGTGGGGAAACCGGCAGGATCCAAACCATAATCATCACTGCTGGTTTCCAGAAGGTGGCATATCCTGGAAATGGATACCAAAATCCTGGGAATGATTTCCAGAATCTGACATATCATTGGGGCTGCGAGTTTTAACCTGGTAAACCTTCTTCACCTGCTTCTCATATATTCCAGAAGATGCAGTTTCTTGTTGTCTGTTATACATTCCACCATTTGCAGCTGGTGCTCTGTTGATCCACTTGTGGGGCGGTGTTGGAGGAGTCCCCATGTTCTGCACAAACTTGTTAGGTGGGTCTGTGGAGTGTCCTAAATTTGGCATACCAATTGACATCATTGGAGATGACATCACTGTTAGTGGTCTAGTTCTGGCACTTCCTTCTATTGTCAAAGCGTGGAAGTCTTCTAGATGTTGCGATCTATCTTGTGTCCTAAGATTCTGTCTCTCGCCTTGCATGCCATTTGATACAGGTTGAAACCTAGGCCTAGCCATAATCCCTGGAAAATTGTTGTACTGTCCATGGTAAAAATTTGGGTCTCCAGTAAAGCCCCTTTGGTACCCAGAGGGTCCAGCCGGCCTGTGTCTGTTGACCATATAGTTGCCTGGGAAGTTTTGACGTGACAATTGCTCAAAAGATCCAGAGGATGAATTGTTAGTTTTTATGTTAAGAGTGTTCTTTACAAGTCGATGAGCGGCTTCTCCTAGTGATGGACCTGCTATTGCTCCAGGGACTTGCGGCCTGCAAACAGATGCATTACATACAAATACTAGAAATTTAAGTTGGTATTCACTTTTCTATTTTCAATAACGTTGGAGGTGAAAGCACAACCTTCCACCTTAAGGAAGGGTCTTTTATTCCAACACTTATCCCAACCTAGTCCCCGAAGAGGGACATAAATAACAGAATAACATAAAGTAAGACCATGCAAATTTTACCAGAACTTGCTTAGGAAATACATGCTCACCTTTCTCTGCCTTGGTGCCGCCGGAAACCATTGTCTTCATGCCATAACCCAGGGGACGGTTTAATATCAATAGGTGTTAAAATCTGCAGACGTAACGAACATCATCACGCATAAGGCACATGATATTATAAGAAAATATTTCAAAAAAAAAGAAAAACCCTGATGACAACTCTTCCTGCAACCATGCCAAGAGCATATAAGCAGGGAGCAGGGTCTCCCTTAATCAAACAAAGGAGTCTACGAGGATATAGGCAATTCTAATACATGTCTGCGTGTTATTAACCATGAAAAAAAGGGCAAGATGAGTGTTCCAATAATATCTTTTAAATAAATATGCAGGGTCAAATCTCCATGTTACACGGATGAGAAGTATTTAAATTCTTCCCACCAACAACAATAGGGTCCATTTTCTTTCATGCATTTAAAGGATTAAACACAATCCAAAGGATCGATAACTGGAACTTTTCTATTCAGAAACAATTAACAAGCAATTTTAGCAGCAAGAGTCAATATACCTTTTTGGGTATGACTACACCCTTCGGAAGTTCTGGAATGTGTCTATGGTGGCTAGGCAAAAGATATGTTACATTGCTGCAAGGTAAAAATGTGACGTGTGAATGGTCACAAAGTTTAAACTTTTCAGACTACTATAGTACGAGGGTTACTTACCAGACTTGGTTATTATCAACGTCTTGCAATCCAGTGACAGGGGAACGGACTACATTGCTCATTCCATTTCTCTCACATAACCAAAGGAATCCATTCATTCCACCACTGAAAAGGACAACAAATACAAGTAATTAAAACAGTGGATGTTCATGATGGCAAATGATCATAATTTTTCAAAATTGATAATTACTTATAATGAGATTAACCAACCTAGCATTTATGTCGATTGGCCAAACAAATTTCTGGGGTGGGGGTAAATGCAAACATATTGCATAATAATAAAAAATATGATGAGCCAAAGGATGAGCATGATGTACATAAAGCAAATCAAACATCACGCTATTCCGAACCTGCTCTTCTTCCTGCATATACCAGTTAGAAGATGAGCAACACTTGAGCATTCAAAACATGAAAAATAAAATGCTGATATCATCAATGTTTTTGCTGCTGCTGATGGCCCTAATGATTCATGAATTGTAGCCATCCCACCTAGCTGAAACTACAGCTGGTGAAAAAGACTCTAAAGTGACAATTCTGGCAGAAGCAGGACAGCACATAAAGGGGTTTGCAGTCATTCATTTGAAGTTATGAACCAATAAACATTTCAGAATGCCTTAACAAAGAGTTCCGATATGGTCCTATAATTCAGTTCAGAAAAGCAGCAGCAGCATCATAAGAATTTTAAAAGAAACATCAATTTATCACCAGAACAAATATCAATAATCGAAAGTTTTTTTGTTTTTTTATTTATAAAAAAAAAATTAAAAAAAAAAATCCCTAAAAATATTATCCACAGTTTCTGAAAATAAACGGCATGAATGAGATAAAGATCAAGATTATCACAAACAAATAACATGCAGATTTGTGACCCTTGGATAAACAAATAACTTCATATCAAAAATTATGACAGAAAGTTAAACAGAATATTGTCCTGTCCTTTACATCGCAAGTTTAGATGCAATCTAGGCCAGGGTCAAAATAACTTTTACGAAGGTCTTTGACGGCACAAAGTTCCTCATCCCCAATGCTAAAATCAGATCTTAACTCATTAATTTGTCTCCCAGCAAATTGGCCAAGAGTCTAAATTTGATAGAAACCCAGAGGACTTACAAATTTGAAGCTTGTTTCTCTGCCCACACACAGTCCAGTTCATGTCTATATATATCAGTTTCTTTTCCGACTCCTCAATTCAGCCCCTCTAATGAAATGGAATTTTTCTCCTTTATAAAACCATATGTTTCATACAATCACAAAGAAAGTACAACAGGAAAGTGGGTCTCAAGAAAATTGATTGAAAAGAAACTGCAAAGAAAAGAAATCATCTTTTGCACTGTCCCTTTGGTTTACAAGAAAATTTTGTTGGAGTCTCAACTTTCCCATGATGCATCATCCTACTAAAAATATAGGATGAAATTTGCATGAGGCTCAGTCACAGGAAAGTAATAAAGTGGTGTATTAAAAGACTTTCCTTGCTAATCAAATGCAAGAAAACAATTTTATTTTGATTTTCTCTCCCTTTCCTTGCAATGAAACTGAACCTTAATTGCGTGATTTCAAACAATTCACATCCAGCAGAAATATGGTGGGCATAATGATTGATTAACTTATGTATTCGGAGAAAATAAAAGTAGTTCATCAATGAGATTTACTAAATGATTTTAGCATGAAACAAGCCAAAAAATTTTATAAGAAGTAATATGTAAATTGTAAGAAAGGTAACATATAAGAAATCCCCTCTTCCAGACCGTTAAAGTTCCTTCAAGTTTCTTTGTCGCAGCAATCAACTTCTTCTCATCAATGAATGGCAACTTGACAACACCCTATTTTCCACAAAATACACCACATATAACTTCCATCACTTTGTCAAAGATGCATACAAAAAAAGTACCAAACACTTTTAATAACAAACAAGAAGCTACCTGCCATGCAAAGCGCTTGCCATTCATGTCAACCTCAAAATCTGTCCACAAGGAACCCTTATTAATATTGGAAAGGAGACAAATCTTTTCAAGTTAAATTGCACAACAATCTATCTTACCAGAAGGATAGAATTTAAGGATAGGTGATGACAGGTCAGTCATCAACTTTCTGTATTTTTCCGGCAGAGCACTTGAACTGTCACATGTAAGTAACAAATTTACCCACCACCATAGGCAGCAGAAAGAAAAAATAAGCAGATATATGTTCCATCTTCAATGAACTCAAATATCAACATAACTATTAAATTTATCAAATAAAATAAAAAATAAAAAAGAAGGAAAAAAGACCTTGCAGCTGGCAGAGTTCCCATGAGTTGATCAAAGGGTTTAAATGGCTCCCCCAAGAAAAAAGTTATTTCCAATTCAACAAGATCTTTAAGATCAGAAGCAAAAGGAGCATAATGGTATGGATAAAACCTGAAATAGGCAGTAAATAGATGCAAGTTTTAACAAAGAACTATACTGAAGAAAGTATTCTATGCCTTATGAAGAAATTAAAAAAAAAAAAAGCAGATTTTTTGTTTTTGATAAGTAATGTAAAATTTTATAGATAAAGCGTAAGGCACCCTGAAATACATAGGGAGCTCCCACAAGCCTGAAACCCAAGAAACAGTAAAAACACCCAGAGCCCATCCAACCCAAAAAGCCCATAACCCCAAAACCCACAAGACAACAAAGCCCAAAACCCTTAAACGCACAAGCGTGAGCCTTGCCTATCCCACGCCTAGACAATGCTCCCTTCGCATCATTGTTAATGGAGCATTCCAAATTCAAAAGCTCTCTTCTACCCTTAACCTTTGAAGGGGTAACCTCGATGGAGTCTTCGATCCCCTCATCCCCTAGCAAATTCCAATCTAAAAGGGTGGCAGTGGGAAAATTACCCAAAGGGTATGGAACCTCTCCATCCTCCCCCTCACTAACCACCATCTTTGAAGACAGACCAAATCCATACTTCTGGGTAAGAGAACATGAACAGACTGATAATACTGAGAGCTACTAGAAAAGAACAGCCCTGAACCACAGAAGAGCTCGGCTTGAAAAAGCCCTGCCGGAGAAAACCCACATCAACACATGACGCCGGGATTTGGGCAACCTTCAGCGTGATCTAGGAATCGATATTAACAGACGGACATTGGAACACTCTGGCGTCATCAGGGCATGCTGAAAAAGGAGATATTATCCTATATCTTAATGTGTGCTGAGAATGAGAGAGAAAGATGCACTCTTTAACCGCTGCAGTTAAGATAGTTCTACACCATTGAGGATTAACTATTTGGCATATTATAACTACTTACTTTGGTAAACCTTTATAAAAAGGACAAAAATTTCCTACAAACCAACTTCTAAAGTGACATGTATTTCTTAGCATGTAAAAGTCACATGTTTTTTTAATAGCATGTGCTTCTCACATGCTTTTTTAATAGCTTAAAGGACATGTTTCGTCGCTTTTAGAGGCTGATTTGTAGGAGCTTATAACAATAGGATCCTACAGAGTGCACACAAGTTCTCAAAATTTTCAATTTCTAAAAAGAACCAAATGCAAAGTCTTTCTTGACAACTTTCTCTTCTTCAACCATGACTTAACATTGCTTTCACTCCAAAGCCTCATGACCAATATATAGCTTCAAGAATGTACCTATCTATCCAAGTGCATTCTAATCAAATTTATTTTAATGAGACGAGAAATAATAGGCAAAGGAAGCATAACATTTCCATTATCAAAACAAATTGAATTGCAATAGCTCAAATAACACCTCCAACACTCATAACAATAGGGTGGAGGGTAAGGTCCTAGAATCAAAACTCATAGGGTGCATATGTAACTTAACCACCCCCAACCCCCCTCCAAAAAAATAAAAACAAAGGAAAACACCAAAACTGACCATTGCCAAGAGCGAACGCCTTGGTAGTAATAGTGGCAGACCCAACATAAACCTTCCACATACTTCCAAACCTGAAAAGAAAGCGGTCAGCCCATATGAACAAAGATGCTAATGACACCTTTACATGGTATATCAGCTACTAAAAATACCAAACACAATTTCTATCAAGAAATAAGTATACTTTACCCAAATAAATAGAGACTCCTTCCCCCCCCCCCACCCAAAAAAAAAGACAAAAAACTAACCATGTGGACTACGCATTTCAAAAAATAAAAAGGGAAACTACCAGAGGTCTAATAGTATTTGTTTTTGGTTTGTATTCTAATGTATTCAGATTGGAATATGGCCACTATTGTAATCTCTTATCGTTCTTTTTGATGCATGTGATTTACACATGCAAATTTGAATGACTGAAAGAACGATCTCAGGAGGGTAAAGTGCAACCTTATTATCATTTAGTAGATCAAACAAACCCAAATCACCAATAGATCAAATGTAATTAACCCAAAAAAAAAAGTAAAAATGTAAGTTACAAAAAAATATGTCTCCTAATTCTCCGACGTCCGCACACATTTTAATCTTTAAGGATCATATAGCTAGGTTATGAGTTCATCGCCCTAGAGAGAATATCAGAACATCAGTATAGAATTTAAACTGATTTACAAATATTTGATTAGGTACATGTATCTTCCACTCACTGTTTACTTTGGCACAAAACTCTCATAAGAAAATTTGAAAAGATATTTGTTAATAAAAATCTATATCTTTGGGTAGGTAAATTAGCATAAGAGAGTTTGTTATCTCTATGTAACAAATTTTAAAAAGATGTAAGTCTTTACCTAAATTTGTTTACTTTATATATTTACTAATAATTCAACTTATCTTTATTTCTTTCCAAGGAAAAAAAAAAAAGAGAATCATATTAGAGTTTCAAAATGTAGAGATGCTTTCTCATAGTAAGAAGCAACTACACAAAGAACGATGATGCAGCCAAAAAAGGGCTCTCGGAAGAACAAAATCAACGAAAAAGAAAATATATCCTAGTTTTGATGTGGGATCTAATTAGCATCCTTCACAGGCTACTTGAGCTACCATTGGCTCTTAGTATTTAAGTTTAGGGAAACTACACTTACCTCCCTCCAATTACCTCCTAATTAGCAATATTCCCCCCAAACTACCTTACCCACTACTACTTTTTGTTTTGTTTTGGATAAGTAATTGATAATTATCATTAAAAGCGTAAAGACGCACCTAAGTGCACTAGAAGTAAACAAGAGGAAGCACCTAGCTAGAAGGAACAAAAAATGACAAGAAAATCATTATAACTAATTGACAAAGGAGAAACATAAGCAGCTGTCCCAAAAAAAAAAAAATTTGAAGAAAAATGACTTGATCTTCTCCAAAATCCTCTCATGGTCCTCAAAACTTCTGTCATTCATTTCCCTCCATAAACACCCTTTCACTTAACCCCATTCCATTAGGATTTCTTGTTAAATCCAACGAAAAATGAGCACATGGCATAAAATGTCCATTACCCCTTGTCACTAATGTGAAAAAGACAATTATGCTCGTAGATTAAAAATAAAAAGTCAAAAAATCTTGACCATGGAGACCCACAACTAGCTCCCATGGTAGTTTTTTTAAAAAAAAAAAAGAAAAAGAAAGAAAATATATGATGTAGGAGTATTATTGTCATTTTCTGAATCACGTGTATCATACATGACCCGTGAATCTAATAGAAAATCCTAACACAAGGGGCTAAGTGAAAGGGTTAAGCAGTTTAGGGAGGACATTGCAACTTCTTAAAGTTTAAAAGACATTGCAAATTGAGTGGTAGCTAAAGGGTTTAAGTGTAGTTTCCCTTTAAGTTTATTTAGGTTAGATTCTTACTATTCAGTTTCTCTTGTATACTCTCTGTTGTGTAAATGAGTTGCACCCTTCTGTACTTTAATAAATTTGATTTACTTATTAAGAAAAAAAGGAAACTACTAAAACAAAATAAAGACTCCAAAACTTAAGGGGAGACTCATGGACAGAGTCCATTTTAAAATTTAAGGAGACTATTGGTTTCCCCTTAAGTTTATTTAGGTTAGATTGCCGCTGTTTAGCTAACAGAGGAGATTATTAGTTTCCCCTTGTTTTTAAGGGGAAACAAATAATCTCGTTATTATCCAAGGCCTTATCACCGTTCAAGGCTTTCACCACTTCCAGGACCTCACTCTACTCAAAGGTTCTTTCCAACCACAAAGCCTCATCATCATCAACAGAGTTAAAGGTAAGACCATCCATCTTCGGCCTGCAGCTGAATTGTTTTAAGTAAAGATAGGTGCAACACTGCAGTACATTCTCACTTATCATCATTGTGTAACGCTGCAGCCAACCCCAATTTAATTGGAAATGATGCTTAGTTAAGTTGAGCAGAGTTTCATTTTCGACTAACTTTAGACATTCTTTTAATTACTTTTCTTTATTATTTAGGAGTCCTAATCTATATAGGAAAAGGATTAGCAAAAGCCTATCTAAAGGCCTAATGTAATCGTCAAACAGTCTCAAAGAAAAAAAATGGGTATCAGTTGTAAATGCAAGTCTCAGATGAAAAGTAAATTTGTTCCCTAAAAGTTTTGCGAGCATCTAAGGAAGATAGAGAATATTTAATCATATAAAGAGTAGCTAACGTCAATAAAATGAAGTAACTCCATATTATGCAATATCTCAACTTCTAAAATACAACGATCATTATAATTGAATGATTTTCTTTAGCATCCAAATAACTCAGATTAGAGTTTTGTGTCTCTGCACCCCTTTTTGTTTTTCTTTTTGTTGGCTATTATCATAACTCTCGGTCCTCTCTTTCAGCATGGTCATACAATACTAATGACATTCTTTCTTTTGGTCTTCCTTAAAGATTTTCTTGTGCCTTTCAATGGCCTACAGAAACATGAATACGTTCAACAGCTGACTTTACATATCATTTTTAAATCAACAATATTTCTTATTCCCTGAAGTTTATTTTTTTAAATCACTATTCTACCATGCTCAGCATAGCAAATGATGAAAGCACTACCGTAAAGTATCAGCATTAAATGTAGTAGCAGTTTTGTATTTGGCAAGAACAAAAGAAGGGTGTACTAGGGTGGCGCCCCTTTACACTTTTCAATATGCATCACATTACTTATCAAAAAAAGAACAAAAGAAAGGACAATCATATTGATTTAGACAAATTCACTGCCAGAGATCAATTAATTAATTGTAATGGCAAATTGTAAGAACAAATAAAACTTACTACATCTCTTTTAACTTTCTCAATCTCCTCCAGATCTGATACATTAAATTTCTCCGCATAATACCTCTCTTTGTATCCAGGCTCCCCTAGCTTGACCTGAAGAAAGAGCAAAGTACAATTAAAAAAAAAAAAAACTAAAATCACTGGATTATGGTTCTTTGGCTATTTTCATGCCCATCTTGCAGGCCCACGGTGAAGTGGGATTCCATTAATACAAATGTTTTATGGAAAAACAGTAATCAACCAAATGCGGAGCAAAGCAATGGAACAAAACAAACTCTCACCATTACCATATATGGACACCTAACAATGTTAACAAGAAATTGCAATGGTCAACAGAATGGAATAAGAGGTTATTGAAGGAAGGGTGACAGCATATTCCCATCACTTTAAGGTAACTTGGGACTCATGGTGGACATAGCGTTAAAATACATTAAAATTAACCAGATCATCCAAGACAACGAGCAGCACAAAAATTATCCAAAAGAACTGATAATGGTAGGGAGAAAAAAAATACACATCAGCCTCGGATGTATGTGACATGCCAGAAAAAGACAATAGAGGGGATAATTAACACTGGTAGTTTTTAATCATAAAGAAAAAATCAAAATTCCTACTAGCTCATTATTGACAACATCAAAGAAAAACTCAATGTGTGATTTTCTCTAGATTGTTGGAAGCATCGCCCTCTCTTCTTAACCTCATAATGCGATAGAATGATAGACATTTTACTTTTCAATTTTAAATCAATAATTGACCAATTCGTTTCTTTTTTTTCTTTTTAGCGAGTAATTGTGGAATAAATGTCTGATTTAAATGTATTCCAGATAGAGATAAAGCTACTAGCCTGGACAGGGTTCACTATGAATTCCTTACATATTACTAAATGATATGAAAGAATTCAAAATAAAGGGCTCCTTATGATTCAAATACTTTCAAGGTATCAATTTCTGAATTGTCCTTAACTATAAAAACAATTCCACCTCAATTGTCTTCCTGCATCAATTTCCTTTCTCAAGGAGCCTTCTATCTGGGAGACAAATCTATGTGGAACTTTCACAGCTGGTATACACCTAATAATCGTTCAACCTTAATTGGTATACAGGCTCCAGCAATTGAATCTGCCAGAAAGCTCAGAGTCTACCAGTTTTCAAGAATCCAGAGTAAAATTAATGCAAAAATCTTGTTACACATGTTAGATCACAGACCTTGTCTACCACTGGTGCCTCTAGCTCTTCAGAAGACTCTCTTCTTTCAAAAGCCTGCAATAAATCATCAACATCAAGTCCCAACCAATTCTTATTATTCCTATTCTTGACAGTATGTTGTTGAAGAACAAATAGCAGAAGAAGCACAAAACTAGTCCAATTTCACATTGGAACTACAAGAAATAAATTACATGTCTATATACAAATTAGAAAGAAAAAAAAAATTCCAAAATTTCTGCAGCCAAACATCCCTGTGCTATCTTGTGCAGAGAAATACAGTGCTGCCTAAATTTTATATGATAAGGGCTCAACAAGGGCCAATTGTCCAGATTCCAGATAGTAGCTTAGAAATCCTCCAGTGGAATTATTTCTAGCAAAGGTTCTCTCTCTCTCTCTCATGCACAAACAAACTGTAATTAGTTTCTCTCTTGATGGTAAACATGACTCATGTGGATAATGTTGAATAGGTGGCTCTGCTCCTACCGGTACAATCAACCTAATATAAATGCAGATGCATTCAACTGTGGTACTGCAAGATCATGACCATACACTTAATTTTGTATGGCTGAGATTTCATAAACGTGAGTAATGTTACACAAATGAACATGAGATGTTACAAACACCATATAGCTAACTACTTTGGTTAGGTACGCAAATCCACATTCCACAGAACTACTTGGAATAAATTATATGAATCCCTCTTCACCATTAAGCTCTCTATCTAGAGTGATTTCCTACATGTCAGCCATTTACTGGGACACTCCCAGAACTAAACTTGGGCCCTATTCACCTAAAGCAAGAATAATACAGCTAGACCAAATGTTACATTTTCAATTATTACTTACAGTAAAATCTTACAACTTCTAACAGTTAATTAAGTTAGTTTTGATTACACACCTGAAAACCAACTATTACATAAGTTCTTAAAAAACTTTCCATTTTTGGGCCAAATAATGCATGCAAGGTAGTAGCACTGGCAGATTAATACAATCCCATACAAGTCAAATAATCACCAAGGACTTTTTTTTTTGTGAGTAAATAATCACCAAGGACTTAAATGCAATTTGTTGGAATATCAGATTTTCTGACCAATGAGATGGTCCAAGCATACAAGAAAAGATAGTGGGCTGAACAAATAATAATATTCAATTTCCAGGGAAAAAAATAGTATCACAACGGTCCAATGGGTAGGGAAACAATACTGATGAGTGATGATAATGAGTAGAAACATGGAGAAAGTAGAATACCTGCTGAATTCGAGTCCGCTTCTGAAAGATTTGATCTTCATTAACAGCAACAGACTGGATAAAATGCTCTACTTTATCTAACATAACCTGGAGATATAAAATAATTGACAATAGTATGTTATTAACTACAAATAGCATGGCTTCCAACTTGACACCATATGTCTAAAAAAAATGCACAGTATTCCAATGGCAAAGTTGCAAAGGGATAGAATTATCATGAAAATAGCATCATGAACTCACAAAACATATAACAAATAATAAATAGGGTAAAGTCCACATACACCCCTCAAACTACCACACAATTGATAGTGTTCCCCCTCCCCCCAAACTTTTAATTGAAACAATGTCCCCCTAACAACGAAAATACCCTTAATATAATTATAAAAAAATGGTTGTGGAAATTTAAAAATAAAATAAAATTGTTTTTTTCATGAAGAATTTTTTTTTTTTTTTTCAAATTTGTTAAGTGTTTTTTTCTTATTGAAAAACATCTAGGTTCATTTTTGTCTTTTTGTTGGCATTGGGAGGACATTGTCAATTTTTTGGTAGTTTAGGGGGATATTGTCCCAATTGAAAGTTTTGGGGGACATTGTCAATTGAGTGATAGTTTGAGGGGGGCATGTAGACTTTTCTCTAATAAATAATATAAATCATGAAAATTGATGATGACGACGACAAAAAAGTGATGATATTAGCTTTTGGTAGAATAATCACAATACCAATAATAAATAAATAATCATGGCAAAGATCATGATTATGGACATCAATTAAAAGCTCAAAATAAAGAAGCTTCTCATAGAATAATCACAAAGACCAAAATTTCAAAAATCAAATGAATGGATGAAGTGGAGTATATCAGATTCAGCAAGGTCTGCCACAGATAAAGCTGGCAGTTGACGGTCCAAAGCATTAATGTTGCAGGCCAACCATTGCCCAAGCTGATATAGGGCCCTTTTTTTTATAGGTAATCAAAGGAACTAAAGCCTAGCCCCAACCTCTTTTTCAGGGCCCAAACTTGGTCATATAAGACTACACAAATTTATCTGCTTTTTAACTTATCTATTTAAGTAGATCTTTTACAACCAATAAAAAAAACTGTGAGAACATACAGACACTGAGAAAGGGAGCAGACGATAGACACACATTAACATGGTCATCTAAAGTGAGCACAAGCCCAATTTTAAACAAGCAAGCAAAGCAGGTCAGGAACATTAGGGGGACAAAGAATGTAAAAAAGTACATGTTGCAGAATAAAAGATCTCCATCAAACACACAGTATCTAGCATTATCTGACGTTGTCCTTTATGAGAAAATAATATTGTCTGGTCATGCTCATGGTATTTAAATTCAGCAGCACAGAAGCACTATCAATATATAGATGGACAGCGCCATGCTAGTGTGAAGGCATACTAAATAAGCCCAATATCTGAAAGCGCTCCAAACCATCTATTTCTGATTTGATATACCATATAATATACTATTATGGTGCCCCATTACTCACAAAAAAACAAAAATAAATAAAATTTACAATAAAAACAAAAACCATAAGTACGATAGTCATTACACAAGCTTCTTTCAGCATCATAGCAATTAGATTCTAAAATTCATATACATGATGAGAACAAATGTGCTCTAACTACATTGAAATATTTAAGGACTTGCCAAAGGAAAAAACGAACATAAATTTATATTAAAAAGGAACAGATAAACAGCCATCCAGATGTTGACGGTAGGATGATGGCTTAAATTTTAATTTTTTTTTAACTTAATTGTTTTTCATGAACTGGATGCATTTTTCATTTCAAAGCCACTACTCGAAGCTATTTAGATTTGTCAAAAAAACCCATCCAATTGTTTGTCATACAAAAGAATAAAAAGATTTGGTTGCGACCCACATCTTGATTAATTCCCTTTCTTTTTTACTTATCCAAAAAAAAAAGATTCTCATGAGTAGCAGACAAATCAAACAGCATACAGAAATCATATTGCACACTGAACACAGACAAATAGACCATTTATAGAAATTACCTCACCCGCATCAGTAAGATAACCACCCATTGCAGCAAACTCACTTCTATAAATATGCATCAGTAAATTTATAGCACCCTGAAGTAGCAAAACAAGCATTATGATTTAGATTAAAAAGAAGCAGAAAAAAAAAAAAAGAACCAGGGGTTGTCAGTCAGTTTTAAGATGCTCAAAGATTTTATTTTATTTTTTTGATAAAAGAACAGGCATTTCTTAATCAAATTTATGGCAGAACTATGGATGAAATATTTACAATCTTAGTATCAAATAAGTAAATTCTAGATGTGCAAACTGTAGTAAATTCTTAACTCGCAACAAATAAACACATCACACTGCCTGCCGCAGACATACCTCCCTGATCTCCAATGTTGGCATATGTGGAAGAAAGTCATTGCCAACGAAAAAACACAGAAATACAAAATCATCTAGTATTCGTTCAAAGTCAATCTCAAATGGAGGGTTAGGAATCTCCAAATCATATTGCAGATATTCTCGCAATACCCAGAGATTGAGGAACTGCCAAGACAGAGAATGATTTCAGATATAATAAGACAAATAAAATATAAAGAAGTTTAAAATTGCAGAACTTAAAAGGCAGGAAGTCAATTCTCCAACCTGATATTTCCTTTTGTGAATTGGTGTGTCATCTACTGCATTCTGATCCCCACCACCTTGCCTACCACGACATTCAGCTGCCAGATGACCAACTTGACCACAGAGAAAACACTTCTCCTGATGCCCGGGCAGTGTAACCACCTGTAAACTCAGTAAAATAATAGATCACCATTAGCAATAAACTAGTTTTTTTCTGAGCAGTAGCAATAAACTAGTTAATGTTATGAAGACCATTCTGCAACATGAGCAACTGACCTCTCTTAATATAGAAAAGTGAACCTCATGTGTAGCTAAAGATAGCATAATCAGATCTGCATCCTGATTAAAGAACCAAAAATAATGTGCAAATAAGAAAATAAGAAAACTGCAACAGGTTTGAAATGATGAAAAGCCTAAAATTGGACAAATACTCACCAGACCATATAGACAATGCCGAGTGTTTGGGTTGAAACCAGGAAGATTACGTTGCAATCGAATGTATGACATGATTTTGTGTTCACCCTCGCCCGGCACGTTTGAATCAGAAAGAATAACCTTCAAATAATCACCCAATGCAGCCCCATAAATAAATATAGAGAGACAAAGTACCCTGAAACCCAGAAGTATTTGTAGAAAAAGATACAGAAGGGATTAACCATCCGATCTTCGAGGGCTAACAGAGACATGGAACCATGTAGGATAAAATCAATCACACCTTTGTACACCGCCAGCCTGGGTTGCGGTTCAACCTAGAATGAATATAGTACTGAAGCGCTACTGAAAGCACCGCCATAAACTGAGTTCCGGGAGTAATGACATTTGAATCAGAAGTTTCAGGCTTTTCTTTATGGGTCAAATTTCTACTCACGGCCTCATATTCTTCCCTCAACCTTTCCTCTTCAGCTTCCTAGCACACCAGTTTTAAAATGACAATAAATTCACCGTTATCGTGAATTAGAAACCATTTAGACAACACAAGAATTATCTTACTGCCTCAGCTGCATCTTTTGCAGCTCTGTAGCGCCGAGAACGTTGTTGATTCATTTTAGCTCTTGGTGCAACCCCATCTACAAAAGTCAAATTTACCTATCTGATTCTAGTGCAATAGAAATGATCATAGAAAACATATATTAACTATTGCTCACCAATTGCCATATAAAGAAGCTTCCTTGGACGAACTAATGAGAAGAGATGGTCAGTGTAATCAAATATTGATTTGAATACATCATCATAGGTGGTAGGCGGAGGCTGCATTGACGTAGTATAAATATGTTACCAGGTCATCATTTTCAGACATGTCTATATACATAGTAAATCGTCAAATATTTACTATGTTTATATATATGTCTCTTTCAGACATAAACATATCTATGTCTAATTATTTGCTTGCACGCAGAAGAACCACAGTTGCTAGAACAATTATGATAGAGTACTATTTCTTTCGTAAATGGAGGTGGATTCTTTATAAGGGTTTTAATTTCGAACTTCAGGATCCAATGAGCTTCCCAAAATCAAATTCTTATACCACATCTAAAAGTTTCTTTCTAAATAGAAAACACAAAAGTGCAAGTTGCATAAACAATAACAAACATAAGAAACAACTTACAGTTGATTGTCTTCTTTGTCACACACTCCTTATGCATTCAAACTTACTATCATAGTGGCCATTGAGGCTTAGTTGAGCCTCATTATAAACACGATCACATATTTAACTCTTACTTTTCACACTGAAAGCCAGTTCTAGAAGGTCGAGTTGATATTATACGTTCCATACGATTTTTATTTTTATTTTTTTTCAATTTTCTTTGGCAAATATGGAAATTTCCTGATTAGAAATTAAAATTGACGTTTCCAATATATAGACTGTTTATCAAAAATACACACACACACAGAGACCGACATGATTACAGAATCTCAGCTCATGTCATCGAATTCCTAGATACATACATACTTGCGTTCAAACACACATACATATAGCTGAAATTTCTGAAATCATGTTAGTTTCGTCTTCAGAAGCCAAAAATAAAACCAGAACTAAGAAATTGCCGTAAGTATGAAATCGAAACTAAAACCTCTCCCTCCCTCTCTCTCCTCTCAAGCAAATTCATTCAACTAATTCAAAAATTGTTCAAGAAACTCCCTGCCGAGCTAAAAAATCTCTCTCTCAACCAAAATGGGAGTTGAAACCCAAAGCCACTGAAACTGACACAAGAAAATTTTTCATTTTAGAACTATGAAACGCATACCTTGCCCTCGGGGTGAAAGCATGGGTGAATGATCCCATTCATGTCCAAGTACAAGTTGTCGAACTCCATGCCATTAGGGTTCGGCTGCGACACGTCGACCACCCCGTTCTCGCCGCGCGGCTGCTCCTCCACCACGTCCACGATCGACTGCGGGTACCTGTCGGCCAGCCACCGATAAAACGCCGGCACGCCCATGGATCCGGGTCGGTTTCGATATCAAATATGACCCGAGGTCTTAGAGAGCGAAAGAGAATTGAAGAGAGTTCGAGATCTGTGTGTGCGGGTTCGTTGGAGAGACCAGGAAATGTACGGTCACTTGGAGGCGGGCGATTGGGGGGTGTTTGGGTGCGAGGGGAGTTATAGTCGTGGTTTTGGTGGGTAGGGATTTGCTTGAGCTGGTTGAGGACGGAAATTGTAGTGACGTGGATTCAAGTAAGAATTTTTCAATTACGTTTGAGAAATATAATTTATAAGTTAAAAAGAGTTTTTGAGTACTAATTTTATTTTTTAAGCTTTTTAAATTTTTAAAATTGATTTTAATTTTTTATTAAATAAATATTTAAAAAAATTAATTAATTTTTTAAGTGTTAAAAATATTTTTAAATCCTTTCGAATGCAATCACATACATCCCTTAAAAGGCGTTTGTGATGGTTACTCTCAGAATTATGCTACCCACGCTGTCAAGTGTTGCGGAATATTCTACCAAAAAGTCTCAGGAAGTGGAACCGTTTGATTTACATGTTCTTGCCGTGTTTGGCCTCTTTCTTCTTCTTTTTTTACTGTTCAACCTATTTTTCTTCTTTTTTTAGCAAATTTAATTGCTTATAGTTTAGCTCATTCGGCATCTGGTATTTTTGCTCTCTCATATTGAATAGAAAAATAATAAAATCACATCTTAAATTTAACTAAGATTCAACTTTTTTCTTAAGTGTCCCTTTTTTTATTAAAAAAAAAAAAACTATTAATAGAAGAGAAAGAGCTTTAAGCTAGAAATTGAGTCTAAAGTAGAAGAAAAATTTAATCTTTATTGAATCTATGTTATAGCTATATCACATCTCTATTGAATATACATTAGAAGCAGCCAAGTAACACAGCTATTAGCTCCACATCAACGGCAGCAGACTGCATGACTATAGGAGAAGTTTAGTTATTAAGTTGAGTTCATGAGCTAGCATTTAGTTGTAAATCTGTTGTAATTAGTTAGCAGTTAATATGCACGTGTTAAACTAATTATGTTTAGATTATCTTCAAACAATATTAGTATATATATTGTACATGCTACACTAATGAGAATCACTTTGTTTTTCTCCAAATTTTGAGCATCTCTTCTATTTCCATTATCTCAAAACACTTGTGATATCTTTGATTTTCGTAGTTTTTAATACATTTGTTTCCTTAGAAAAAGAAAGAAAGAAAAAACTTTTGAATAAGCTATTTTATAAATATTTTTAATTTGTTATATTTGTTGTATTATATGTTTTATAATATATTAAGCTATTTAATTTGAAAATAATAGTTATAATTTTGCAAAGATGAATTGGAAGAAGTTATTTTTAAAAACGTTTATTTGAGAAGAACAGAAAGAAAAGGATTAAGAAAAAGAAAAGGAATATGCCTTGTTTGGATTTTGGAAAGGAAAGGAAAGGAATGGAGTGACAAGAGGGAATGCCTCGTTCAACTAAATATATTGATTTTCCATTCTATCCAAACGAAATACATAATTTTTTACTGATGGAGTTACATTTAAGACATATGAGATCCATACTTGTTCATATAAAGCCCTCTTAAAATGGTCACGGTTGGTTTTCAAAAGTAGCTCAATCAGTTGAGACGCCTAATGAAGCGGAGATCATTAGTTTGAATCATCCTCCCCTTTATGTGGACATGTCAAAAAATAAAAAATAAAAGGTCCCGGTTGGATGTGATAGCCGTCTCTTTTATGCAAGTGAACCTTCATAATATAAATTAGGCCTTACTAGGCCTTGGGCTTTTGGTCCATATATAGGCTGATTTATTCCCACATCATTATTAAGGGGATTAAAATGCAGTCAATTTCCAGCTATCACCCAAAAAAATATATAAATTAGGCCTTACTTAGCCTTGGGCTTTTGGTCCATATATAGGCTGATTTATTCCCACATCATTATTAAGGAGATTAAAATGTGGAGGTCACAAGTTCAAATCCCCTCATCCCCTATCTTGTGTGGACATGTAAAAAAAAAAAAAAGTAATATATGTTGTTAATTATGTCCAATGATTCCAAAAAAGGATTTGACTTGTATATTGTAATTAAAACAACATATATGTTGTCCCTAAGGAGTAGTTAAATAGGTTATAGACCACGTCTAATAAAATAAAAGTCATTAGTTCAAATTTCATTTTCTCATTTCTTTATGTAAGCATGTTAAAAAAATAAAAAATACATGCCCTTAAAAAATTCGAACGTGGTGATTACTTTTGTTAATTGAATGTTAAAAAATTCATGTGAAGATTAAACTAAAATAATCAATTACTTTAGTTAAATCCTAACCCTATTTTTTAATTTAAATTCTCACCCATAGCTAAATCCTCACTCTTATTTTTTAATTTAACTACAGCATCCCTCCCAAAAACAATATAAATTGCATAAGAAAAACCAGACGAACCGACAGAGAACAGGGCCAAAAAATAGGCCCAATAAGGAACATTTGGAATAGATTGGGATGGGGACCGCGCGAACGCAGGTCCCCGCTACCACAAATTATGATGCAGGCTCTCCCACTTGGGGAGACCTTAGGCAAGCACCCCTCCTAAGTGCAATGGAGGTCACAAGCCTAGGCCATGGGCCTTCTTGATCACCCATTGACCCCATCCAGGTAAGTACCTTATCCGTTGCTGCTTGGCCCATATTAATACTCCACCTTGCTTCTTCTCTTTTGTGTTTACCCCGTGTGGGACTCACGCTCCTTTCGCATAACCAAAAGTATGGCTTGCTACCCAAAGCCACGGCATCATGCGGCTCTTCAGGGCCACAGAGATAACTTCGTCTTCTCTACTTTAAGCTAAAGTAAGTTGCCCATGGCCAGTGGCCACCATTATTTATCTCACAGAACATTACTCATTGCTAAATGGTGATCTTTAAGAGGAGTCAAAGTTGAGAACTTGTGCTGATATGATGGTCTTAAACTCTTAATCCAATCAACGCAGGCCAGAGCTTCCCCAGTGAAACTTGTGCTCTTAAATCAACTTTTTTTTTTTCTTTTTTGTTTTTAGCGAATGATTGAGAGCCTATTTGATGGAAGTCAATGGGAGGATTCACTATTGGTTAGTACAAATTGATCTAAGAATTAGATGGTGGGACAAGGGTAGTAGGGTACTGTGGGGGGATATTGGGGTAGGTTGTGGTCCATTCAGGATTTTTTTTTAATTTAATTTAATTTAATTTTATGTAATTTTAACATATGTTATTATGATTGCATGTATCTTTAATGTTATTAGCTAGGTTTGGCTCCCATGGCCTGCATCATGATAACAGTCTGGTTTTGAAATATTAATGTGTCTTAATTTGAAATAAACATTAAATTCTTAACATCATTAATACTTTTTTATTTTTAACATTAAATTTTTATTCTTTTTTTTTTTATCTAGCTTACATTTTTTTTTTTTTTTTTTACATGTCCACACAACGGTAGGGAGAGGAATATTTGAAATTGTGACATCCGCTTATAAGGCGTGGTTCACAGTCGATTGAGCTATCTCTTGATCTGGCTTACATACTGTTATTGAAATAATAGTATGTATGTTGTTATAAATTGAATGGTGAAGATTTATCATAATAAATAATTGAAGTAATTTAAGGGTTTAGATTTATCATAATAAATGCCAATAAATAAATGAAATAAAGATAAAAAGAAAATTTATATTTATTATGATAGATCCGAACCCTTCAATTATTTTAACTAAATCATCACTATTCAATTTTATAACAACATACATGTTGGTAAGCCATATCCTTTTTTTTTTTAATATTACCTCCCTCGTTGACAACATTAAGTGGTGATTTTCATACCGCTGGTGTGGGTGAACAGTACCCACTCCAGCAGTAAAATAATATTAAATTGTTTAATATTATTTAATGCTAGAGTGGGTACTATTCACCCACGACAACGGTATGAAAATGGCAACATTATGTTTGGTTGGTTCATTACGTTTGCCCAAATGGTTACATTCATTACACAACATTAATTATGTAACTGCAATTACCCATGAATTGAATGTTGTAGAATTGAATGCCCACTATACTTAAATTTCCAAAACATCTTTATTTTTCAAATCTTTTTTTTTTTTTACATGTCCGCACAAAAGGGGGAGGAGAGATTCTAATTAGTAACTTGCACTTCATTAGATGAGGCCCTAGCAAATTGAGCTACCTTTTGGGAACTTGTTTTTCAAATCTGATTATGCTAGAATGCACATCTACAACATTAATTGATTGCACATCACTTTGTGAATTGAATGCATTATGATATGAAATACCAGTTGAGCGTCTCCAAAAGGTTGCCCAATCGGTTAGAACCACATCTAATGAAGCGCAGATTACTAATTTGAATCTCTCCCCCTCTTATACGAACATGTCAAAAAAAAAAAATTGAGCATTAAAGTTTGTTTCACTAATAACAAATAATATTTAGTTAAAGTAGATAAATATTTAGAGAGTTTGATGTTTAGAAGTTTTGAAAAGTAGTTAATTAAAAGATTGAAAGTAAAATTTGATAATTAAATTTAGATAAATTTTGAAGAGTATAATGTCTGTTTGAGATTGCGTTTGAGAGATAAAGTTTTTAAGTTAAAAAAAGTTTTTGAATAAAAGCTTCATTTTTTAAGCTTTTGTCAAAAGTGCGTTTTGATCATTTTTAAGTTTTTTAAACTATTAAAACTGCTCTTAATTTTTTTACCAAACATGTACTTTTTTTAAAACGGACTTTTTGAATATTAAAAGTACATTTAGGCATTTCAAACGCAGTCTCAAATAGACCCATTATTAAGGGGATCATGGACCCATTTGATAAAGAGTTTTTTTTGTGTGTGTGTGTGTTTTTAAATAATAATAAAAGATGATTAATAGTAATATAAAAGTGAAATGTAATTTGAATTTTTTTGTAAAAGAAAAGTCTCATTTGTTAATAGAAAAATGAAAAACAAAGAAAGGAATGTATTGCTAAAACACAACCCATGTCATTGGGGAGAAAGAGAGGCTACCAGCACCAATCTTTCTTTTTAAAAAGTTAAATATATTATCATTGACTTGATTCCCACGGAAATCAAAGTTAAAATAATTAATTTGGATCTTTAATCATTCTGCATCATACGCCATGAACGCAAGGCCATCAAAGATTCAAAGTAATAATATTTAATTTGGAAACTTTTATCATCGTGTTTTATATTTCTACTTAGATTTTTTTTTTTTTTTTGAGGTCATAGCTATCATTCTTATTTAGTTGTATATACAATAGTTATTATATCTTTAATATTTTATAAACATTAATCTGATGATTACAGTTAATATTATATAATATAATTATATTTGCCTGAACGAATTTCAAAGTTCCACTCAGATCTTATTAAACACGATCACAAGCAAAATTTGGTCAACACCTCCTAACGTGACGATTACAATAAGCAATGCTATTATCACAACTCACAAGCTAATTTTGGTCAACACTCCTAATTTGGGGTTAGCGATTTTAACAAATACGATTGAAAATAGTAATTTTTAAAAATGGTAAAATTAAGGTTTCACTTCTGAATTATCAATTTAGCTTTTAAAAATAATACCTTTTAAAAAAGAGAGCCCATTGATTACCTGAAAAACTCATTTTACAGCATCCACTATAATTTTGACACATCACCTAAACACAACAAATGGAATAGGAACGAATGCAGCTAATCGATCAAAAAATTTATCCCTTTCGTCCTTCCCTTCTGCCCCACGACTCATTCTCAGCCACCAGCAGCTGGCTCCACCCTTACTACACTGAGTTCAACCTCCACCCAGATTTTGAAGCTCTAATGGCCATCAAACCCCATCTCAACAACGATAATCAACAACTAAAGAAAAGCCCAATTCAACAAAACCCACATAAATTCAAATCTAAATCAAAATCCCCAAATGACCTCATTCCGATGACCTTGGTAGAACTCCGGCAGCGACCCATCACAGAGCTTGGCTTCTGCATACGGGTTGGTGGGTCAGAAGGAAATGAGAAGAGTAATGCTCAGTGTATTATAGTGTTTGTAAGTGAGGTGTCAAATTCTTAGCGGAGGCTGTAAAAGTGATGGCTTGAGGATCGACCGGATCGAAAGTTTTCTCTTTATTTATTTTTTGTTTTAGAAATACGACATTGCTTGTGATTTGAAAAAGTAACTTTTTTTTTTTTTTGATGTTTTCAAACTGCAATTGATTAGAAATTCACTTTCAAACAATACGTTTTTATAATTTAATTTAAAATCATATTTTTCACCAACAAAATCGCACTCTCAAATCCATCGTTACTATTATAATGGTAATATCAAAACTATGTTGTCAGTCCACGTTTTTTATTCCATTCTTAGTATAAGAAATTAATAACAAAAGATCAGATGCCGGGACAGATCTATTTGGTATTCTTAAGTTAAAAAAGTATATTTATTTTAAATATTGAAAAATCCCTCAGAATAATAAAATACAATTATACAAAAATCAGAGATAAAAAATATTTTCATATATATAATGTGAGAATGTATTGAGTATCGGGCCTAATCTACCACATACATTTGAATAAGATTGTCATGTACCTGTCACAACACAAGGGTAAATAAAATATTGGGGTAAATGGGTAATTACCTTTTATTTTTGTATTTTTATGAACGAATGCATTTTCACTATGCTCTCATAAACTATCAACATTTTGCTCGACTCTCATAAACTAAAATTTTTTTTGTCGGTCAAAAACATTAACTCAGACGGTCAAAGTGACAATATATTATAGTTAATGAGGACAAAATGATAATAAATTGTAATTTATAAGGGGCAAAATGATGGGTAGACCATCTGAATTAACGTTTTTGACTGACGAAATGAATATTTTAAGAATAAAATGGTAGTTTATAAGTGTTGGGGCTGTTGGGCAGTAAAATTGATAATTTATAGGGACAAAATAAAAATGCATGAAATTCATAGTGGGAAAACGTAATTACCCATGAATATTTGTTTAAAACAAGATCGAGAAATTAATTAATATTAAAATTTGGAAGGAAAAAACAAAAGTTAGAGGGATAAAGTAAGGAGAAAAGAGCCAATTAACTAGTTGATAGCAACAGCTCCTAAATAAAAAGCGCACCTTTTTTTTTTTTAGATAATAATTAAGGAGAGAACATTTTTAATCATCTTAAGATACATGATTTATAGATTTACAAATTTTCTACCTAAAAAAATATTAAAGATATATATATATCTTTGATGATGGTTTTGGAAAATATTTTTTGAATTTTGGTTTGAAAAAAAATAAAAATAGAATTACTCTTTTAAAAGGATTTAATTCCATTATAATTAAACTTTTAATTAGATAAATCAAACAAAATCCGAATGGTAATAATCTTATAATTGGCGTGCATGAATAATGTAAAGCCAATTATGTAAAAAAATATATTTTTAAATTATTATTTATTATATTTTTTAATAATAGTTTATATTAAATAATATTTTGTCATAGGACTGACGTGATACCGTTTATGCATGCCAGAAGGATTATCACTACTCAACCAAATCCAATTTACAGTTTTGCCGGCCGAGGACAAATTCTTTGGATATATTAAAAAAAGCCCCGCGTCGAATGACGCCAGAGATTTCTTAGGATTTCCGCTACTGTCTGTCTCTCTCTTTTGTTCTTATTTTAGTCTTTCCCTGTCCGAGGCTGTCTTGGTCTTACTTTCTCTGCTCAGATAAGCTTTTTTCTTGGTGAGACTTTCAGCTGCGAAAACTTTCATATATTTCATTTTCTTGTTCTGTTTCAAAAATCTTTCCAGAAAGCTCTCTGCATTGTGTGATATATTCAGAGGTTCTTGAAAATTTTCTTTGAAGTTACAAATTTTTTTTTTCTGAACCATTTGTGTCTTTTAATTTGTTTTGTATATATTCGTTTATTTTTCTTGGGTTAATATGTTTGTTTATTATTATTTTTTCGCAGATTATTTGAATGATTTTAAATCACTTGTATTTGTTGAATCTTTATACTATTGATCAATCTTTTGTACTAAATGGTTTTCTGGGTCAATTTTAGATTTTAAGAAAATTGAGGTCTTTTTTTTTTTTTTTTTTTTTCAGAGAACACAAATAAGAACTGCTTATATTTGAGGAAATTTTACCCCTCCTGTTTGTTTTTTGCTTTGTTGTCTGTTTATTACATCGTTTTGGTTCCTTTTTGTTGATATGGAGTTGGTGATCTTAGTAGTTGTTGGTATGAACTGTCAGTCATTTTTGTTTGGTTACTGAGAAAATGGAAGAGTTGAGAAAAAAAAAAAAACTTTGATGGCCTCAAAATGAAGAAAAAAGAAATTAATCTAGTCAACTTGTTGAACATAATATTATTTTTTTTAAGAAAAAAATGTTCTTACTGTTCAAATTTTCATCGTCAATGATGAAAATTGAATATTCACAACTACAAACTCTCTCCCCCCATTCAAATCTTTCGTCAGTATGTTGGATTGTTATTCTTCTTCTGTTATTATATGTGTATACTAATTGATTAAATATTTTATATACGTCTGTTTCTGCTGATCCCTTTATCTTTCGTCATTTTTGCAGGGGTGTGATAAAATGGTGGAGGAGAAGTCTGTGATTGCAAAAGATGTTACTGAAGTAAGCTATGCTCATCTCTATCTTAATACGCATATTATTATCTCAATACCAAAAGACGCTAGCTTACTCTATGAATCTTTTCATTTTGGACATGTACAGTTGATTGGTAAAACACCAATGGTATATCTCAACCGTGTGGTAGATGGTTGTGTAGCCCGAATTGCTGCTAAGCTAGAGATGATGGAACCCTGCTCTAGTGTCAAGGACAGGTACTTACAGTTCTTTGATTATTTTATTAGAATAACTGATTACTAAAAAGCTATGTAATCTTTATTTTCTTTCATGATCATTTTATTAGGCTTCATTTGCTTGCGCTAAATTGGATTTGATTGGAATCTTAATTCTGTGTGTTTATCTCTTGTTTTTGGATTATTGTTTTTATGGATTTGCATTTTTATGAAATTTTTTATTCAAACTCAAGATCATCGGTAAACTGAGAAACTTGATATTGGTAGAATTTTTTCGGTCTTCCATGCCCCAATCCACACAATCAAATGTGGCCTTAACATTATAAATCATGGTTTTTTTTCCCCACTCAATATGATTTGCAAATTCTGTCCCAATTGCAGAATCGGATATAGCATGATTACTGATGCAGAGGAGAGGGGTCTCATTACTCCGGGTGAGGTTCGTAATTAATTCTCGTCCTCATGTAGACATGTTCTGGGTTTCTAAATCCATTTTTTGATGCCTTCACTCGAAATCTGAGTGGATATTCACTTTTAGTTACTGCTTTCCAATTTTGTGATTAAGGCCTATTTGCATCGCTCAAGTTTGCATTGTCTCCTGTTGATACCACTGCTATGTTAATTTCAGTGCCACAACTTGGGTTGTGCATAATATGATGCTTTACTGATTGGACTCTCATTACATTGTACACATACATAGATACCAACTTGTTAAGGTTCTATCAATTATGATCTATTTTCTGTGGCGAGAATTTCATAAATAGCCGAAATAGAGAATAAATTCTATAATTATACTAACCTTTTAGGCATTTCTTATACCAGTGTAGTAGCTTCTGGCTCAAGCTCACCCATGATTTGTTGTGCCATTCCATCTTCAAATTTAAAGTTCTACTGGAAATTAATCTTCCTCTCTCTCTCTCTCTCTCTCACACACACACACACACACTCACTCACATACCCCAACAGCCATACAGAAGAATATAGGTCATCAAGAAGAAAATATTAAATGGTTAGTAAGCTCATTAGTTTCATATACTTCAGTGTGGCTTTTGTACTTCACAGGAAATGAAGTGAACAAGGAAACTTTGAATTGACAAATTTTTCTTGTTATTCATGCTGTAGAGTGTTCTCATTGAGCCTACCAGCGGAAACACTGGCATAGGTTTGGCATTCATGGCCGCTGCCAAGGGTTACAAACTCATAATTACCATGCCTGCTTCAATGAGTCTTGAAAGAAGAACAATTCTTCGAGCTTTTGGAGCTGAATTGGTACTGACAGATCCAGCCAGGGGCATGAAAGGGGCTGTTCAGAAGGCAGAAGAGATACATGCAAAGACTCCCAATGCTTATGTGCTACAGCAATTTGAAAACCCTGCAAACCCAAAGGTATAATTTGGATCAATGTTTTGTGCATGTATGAGTACCTGGTTGGAAAGATTGACTATCCAATACTTATTTTGTATTTAGGTCCATTATGAGACCACTGGACCTGAGATCTGGAAAGGTTCTGGTGGGAAGATTGACGCATTTGTTTCTGGGATAGGAACTGGAGGTACTGTAACAGGTGCAGGGAAGTATCTCAGAGAGCAAAACCCTGACATTAAGGTTAGCTTTTTTAGTTTGTCTGAATTAGAGAGAAATCATTATGTAAACTTTTTGATGTTTGCTTGTTTATAATGTTCTTACCCCTTTTGTTTTGTTTCTTAGCTCTATGGGGTTGAACCAGTTGAAAGTGCAATACTATCTGGAGGGAAACCAGGTGGGTGATGATGTTTACATTGTTCATTCAACTGTTGATTATTTACCTTATTCCTTTAGTTGCTATTAAATTTATTTTTTCTTTGTGGTATGAATTTTATTGGCTTAGCAACATGGACAAAAGGATATGGGTTGCACTTGTGCTTGGAGGGTACATCGTTAAAAAGTTTCCTTTTGACTACTTAGTTTTTAATATTTCATAGAAACTGGTCTTAATTTATCTCTCTTTAAACTTCTTGTTCTTCCACAAACAACTTGACCTCCTTGTATATTTGCTAGAGCCATTGCATTTATTGCTAATATGAAAGTATTTCTTTCTGCTTCTTAATTTTATATCTATTTAAGTGTCGGGCTCCTGCCTAATCAGGCAGAGAAAACTCAGTTGACCCTGCTAATCAGGTAGTTGAGCTAGTCCACTAAAAGAGGTCCTGTCATAGTTGACCTATTCTGTGTTGGCTTATTAAAAACTGCTTTTGTTCATGTTTTTAGCTGTTTGATATTGTTTTTGCTGATACTGTTCCAGTTAACATTTCTTACTTTCTTTTTTTCTTTGGTTGCTAGAGTTCAACATTCTGTTCGGATTGTTTGGGCGTATGTTTAATGGGGTTCACCCATTTTTTGGCACATATCTGTAAAGTTGCCTCAACAGTGTTGTTGCTGGAAAATATGTCTAGGAGTTGAACTGCTCTACTAAAATAATTGCTATTATATTCAACACATTCTGTGTTGGTATATTGAAAACAGATTCTGTTTGTGCTTTCAGCTGCTTGCTACTTTTTTTACTGATACCAACCCAGTTTAACCTTTCTTCCTTTTTTGTTTCTTTGGGTTTTAGAAGTTTAACTTTTTGTTCGACTTGCTTGGACTTACAAATGTAATGTGTTTTCCTATTTTGGACACATTTCTGTAAAGTTCCCTCAACAGCATTGTTGTTAGATAATTTTCTTTTGTTCCTTAAGTTATTGGGGCTTTTTAGTAGTAATTTGGCATCAAACTTGTTTGCTCCACGCCGGTCAGTATCAATTTGATGACTCTTTTATAGGGTAAGAAAATTGATAACAGTTTGAATGCTGTAATGTATCTATATTCCTCAAGTCCCTTCGCCTCTCTTTTTATTATTTGTCTAATCTATATTTTGGAATGTGATTTTCCATGATATCATCAATTAAAACTGTCTAGGATAACTCTGCCTTAATTGTCATGGGCCACTGCCATTTTTATGTTCTTTGTTTGATAGCATCTCAAAATCTTAAAATTCTACAGCAAGATTGTTTGAACATCTGCCCTATTTGAAGTTAGCAATATCTTACATTGTCTTTTGCCTAACTTGATTAACTGCATGCTTGTCGATCTCTAGGCCCACATAAAATCCAAGGAATTGGTGCTGGCTTCATCCCTGGAGTTTTGGAGGTCGATATACTTGATGAAGTTATTCAAGTAAGCCTCAAAACTTTAAGTTGGCATGTGTCTTAGTTAGCATGTGGAGTTATCTGTTTGTGTAGTAATTGTGAAAAAAATTATTTTATTTTGAAGCAAAAACGTAAAGTGGTTGTATAAGAAAATGTTACTCAAAAGGGGGAAAAAAGAAAAGAGGAAACATCATTATTGGACTTGTAATCCTACTGTAATGAATTTTGACCACTTTTTGAGGCCATCCACTTGATGGGACAAACTTTTGATATGATTATTAGAAATAATGTTTCTCTTTACCTCTGGACAAATGCTTTAGACTTTCCTAATGTGCTTGTTTTCTTAACTTTCTTGATCCTTTCTCTTTCTAGCTAGGTGTTTTTTTTGTACACTTCTTGTGTACCTGGGCTGCAATTTTTAATGATATTCGATTACTTATTAAAAAAAAAAAAAAAAGTTTCTTATCTATTTGCAAGAATCTGTTTGTGCTATACAGTCCAGAGTGTGCACCCCACCCCACTTTACTTTTTTCCTAATTTGGTTCAAGTGACATTCAAAGTGTAATAAGTATTTCTTTAAGCTTTGCATGGGCTAGTAAACTGAAGTCTTACCATGTGGGAACTGATGGTTCTCTCTTTTGGTTGCATGTGTGGAGGTTCTTAACCATGAGGAAGTTTAGATAATCCTTCTAAGGCCTGTCAAATACTGTGGAATCTCTGTCCTCAAAATGTTCTGATTTTTAATGTCATTTCTGTTATCATTTTTATTTATGAGTTTGCTTATGATGATACATTATCTATCATGTGATATTTTGTGATGCATCATTCTCTTTCCAAAATTCTTGAAAGTAAAGACGTACGCTGTTTCTTATTTCTTTTTATGATTTTATTGCCTTTCTTCATTTCTTCCTCAGGCCTAATGCTAATCTTTGCAGATATCAAGTGAAGAAGCTATTGAAACTGCTAAGCTTCTTGCATTGAAAGAAGGTTTGCTGGTAAGCTCACAAAAATGAAAAATATGCTTCAACAAGGTCCTCTCCATTTTTTTCTATACAAATCTTTCACTACCCGCCTCGCTCTTAAAATAATTGTGATGGTTAAGTTTTCTGTTATTGGATGTCTTCTATTCTTTTGATCTTCAGTGATATATGTACAAACATTTATTGCAGGTAGGGATATCATCCGGTGCTGCTGCTGCTGCTGCAATTAAGATAGCAAAGAGGCCAGAAAATGCTGGGAAACTCATTGTTGTAAGTTTGATCTTTTTCTTTCTAGCCAGTTATTTAATTTTGTTTTCAGCCATAGAACGTGGTTTAGAGGCAATTTCAGTACATGTATTGATGGCTGCACAAAAAGGAAATGTTTTGTTTAAAAACAGCACTAAATTTCTGTAGGCAGCACTCTAGCTGCCATCTGTTTAGGATACAAGTGGTCAGTTATTTGACCTAACTGACAACTCCATACACATTATTGATTGATATGATTAGATTAATGGTTTAAAATTTCAGTAAATGAATCCTTCACTAGGTTTGATTTACCAAACACTTTATACTAATCTAAATCCTTTCTTGAGATGGCATTGACTCTCTTAGTTAATGAACTGTATTTGTTCATTCGTAGTGGTGTGGCTTTGTTGTTTAATGTGGTGTTTGCTTCTGATCTTTTCTTCATCAAAACCTGAACAGGTGATCTTCCCCAGCTTTGGAGAGCGTTATTTGTCGTCTGTGCTGTTTGAATCCGTGAAGCGGGAGGCAGAGAGCATGGTTTTTGAGCCCTGAAATATGCCCTAGCTTCAAAATGGGTGAAGTCTTTTATGCTGTTTTGGATCTGAAATAGGAAGCATAGAATATGGTTATTATTTGCTTCTGTGTCTGAACCTGAATAATAATGATGTGAATAATATCAAGTTCTCTATTGTTTGTATAATAATTATGAGAGTAAATAAAATGTATTTTCTGGGAATTTGTTTCTTGGCATGGTCTCATTAGTAGCACAAAAATTCTTCAATATTACCACGGTTAATTTTAGGGAACGAATGAAGGTCTCAAACTACCGACTTTCCCCCATATCAATGTTCTTTTCAAACAATCACAATTTCTCAATGTCTCTCAAACGATAAAAATTTACTTAATAAAAAAAATTATAAGAAATCTATAAGTATCGAGAAAAGAGTAATAAAAAAACTACCCTGAGATTCAAGAGTGGTTGATCTGCCTCAAAGGATTGGCCACCCCATTAGTTTCAGGGGGTGGTTGATCCACCTTCTGTGGCGTGGTTTGATGGCCACCATTTTTGTTTATCCTAATTTACTAGGGTATTTGTTTATTTATTTATTTATTTTTTTGTTGGCCAATAGTAATTTGAATGGAGAACATAGATTGTTTCCTTATTTTAATTTTCTTTGATTTTTTCCGAGGAGAGTAATGCTTCTAATGACTCGAATTTAGAACTAGACATTGAAACACAGGCTTAAAACGTAGAGATGAGAAACATAAATGCTTGGATTTCGGGTATGGGTCAGTCCTCCGGCTGCCACAATATAGAATGATCTGTCGTTAATCATTTACAACATAAATTGCATAAAAAAAAACCCAGACGACCCGACAGAGAACAAGGCCAGAAGACAGGCAAACAAAGAATATTTGGAATAAAATTGGGGATGGGGACCGCGCGAACGCAGGTCCCCGCTACCACAAATTATGATGCAGGCTCTCCCACTTGGGGAGACCTTAGGCGAGCACCCCTCCTAAGTGCAATGGAGGTCACAAGCCTAGGCCATGGGCCTTCTTGATCACCCATTGACCCCATCCAGGTAAGTGATTTTTCCGTTGCTGCTTGGCCCATATTAATACTCCGCACTTGCTTCTTCTCTTTTGTGTTTACTCCGTGTGGGACTCATGCTCCTTTCGCATAACCAAAAATATGGCTTGCTACCCAAAGCCATGGCATCATGCGCGCGGCTCTTCAAGGCCACAGAAAAATTCGTTCTCTCTATTTTGAGCTAAAGTAAGTTTCCCATGGCCGGTGGCCACCATTATTTATCTCACACAGAATTACTCATTGTTAAATGGCGATCTTTAAGAGGAGTCAAAGGTGCGCACTTGTGCTGCTACGATGCTGTTATGGCTAACTTCCCCAAGTCAATTTCAATTTACAGGATATTCATTGATTGATCTCTGGGGTTAACTTGCAATTGCTATGGGCCAGCTGATATGACTTCAGGTTGTCATATAGGCAAACCAACTGACCGCTTCTCTTCTCTTGAGTGCAGCAAAGAGATTTGTTAACGACACGTTTCCCCCAAAATCATCCTTTTTATTGTCCAGTGGGCATGCTAGAAGTAAATGTCGATCATATAGTTGGTATTAGAATTGATATGACGAACATGATCTCAACAATCAATCAGGTAACCTTTTTTTTCTGAGCAATAGAACAGAAAATAGCAACCTAAACATACAATCTCAACAAACCTAAAATCTTTGTGACTCGCTTGACTTAGTTTTTCAAAGATTTTAGCTTTGTTCGCAGTTGGTGTGGCTTCTTCCCTTCTTCCAGTGCATATTGTTGGAAGGATACTCTCTTTTTGCTAAAGACCCAAAATTCTTTGTTCCCAAATAAAGTAACCCAATTACATCTATCTTCTATCCAGACAGAGAGCCCCTACCATACGGAATGTCTGTAAACCCAACATTTTGCAGCAACCAATAATTAATAGACACGTTGGCTTATTGCACAGATACAGAATAAGACTAAAACACCAAATAAACTCCTCCCCTTTTAGAAATCAAACGCAAAAAACTTCTCCTTCTTTCTCTCTTCTCTCCCTCTCTGTAGAATGGGTCTTCTCTCTGAAAGTCCTCCCTTTCTTTGATTCTATAGAACTGGGTTTCGATTTTGCCGATTCTAGAATCGAAAGAATGGATTCCAAGTGATTTTTTCATTTCCGTTGATTCCAAAATCGAAAGAATGGGTTTCAATTTTGCCGAATAATCGTCGATTTTTTCAAGTCTTGGCAGGAATGGGTTCCGATTGTGGGTTTTTGTTGTTTGTGAGTTTTGGGTTACTCTTTGCATAGAATGGGTTTCGATTTGCAGCTCGTGATCTAGCCGAGGAATCGTCGTTTCTTACACCGGAGTCGTCCATATGGGTTTCAATTTTTATTATTTAGATCTGCAAGATGCACCATAAATGGTTTAAACAATTATTAGGATTCATTATTTCATTTTTAAATCGTAAACGGGCAAAGGCTTAAGCAATTCCTTTCTCATGCATCATATATTTGATTAAGCATATAAATGTTTTTTTTTTTTTTTTTCTTTGAAAACAAGAGCTCACCAAGTGGTTGACTTTGTTGCTCCTTAACTCCATACATTCTTCAGATTTCAGATTCCAAGAAGGCTTTTGTTTTCCTGCGTTGGGGCAGGGGCTTGAATAAGCTTTAGGGCATGTGTGAACTTAGAAAAAGGTTAGGTTAGATGTTTTGTTCCTGTGTTTGTTTTTCTATTTTATTTCATGCATCTAGCTTATGTGTATCTTTTTTTTTGGTTGCTGCAAAAGACAACTTTTGCAGCCCATCCGTATTGAAATTAAATCCATCCAAATAACATTTCTCTTCTGTCCCAAAGCGGTGAAGGTAACAAAGAAAGACCAAAGTTAATAACCCTCGATTGTTGCTCTGGAAAACCTCAAATTTAGAAAATCACGAATGATTTGTATGTACCACATTGAAAATTTTGAGACTTCAAATAGATAGGGGCAGCGTGAGCCCCCACTCCTAAATTATGCGTAGACTACGCCTCTTGCGGATCTTAGCAAACACACCCTCTGAGTGCAATGGAGGTCACTAACCTAGGCCATGGACCTTGTTGATTGCCCATTGACCCCGTCCAGGTAAGTATGTTTAAGTGGTGCACCTTGCTCCTTATTTATACTCCTTTCTTGCCTATCTTTTTTTTTTTTTTTTTTTTTTTCCAATGTGGGATGTTTTGCGAATATCAATACTCGCGGATGTGACTCATGTGATTTTAGTGAGCTCATCCCCAAAAATGTGGCATTCTAGCACAGTGGGACACGTGGCATCACCATAAAGCAATGAACGAACCTTTGGGAAGTTTGTAGCATGGTTTATATGAATGGAAAATGATTTTTTCTTTTACCAATGTCTCATTAGAATGATGTATTTATTTATGATATCCATTCCACCAATGAGCTTTGCTTGAACTATTCTTTACTGGTTATGATCTCTAAAATGTAAATTGTCATATAATAGTTTATATTGCACTTATCACTTTCATAAACAGACATTCAAGTCCATATAATACTTATCACGCTAGTTATTAAAATATAAAGGAAAAACTTCATTGAAGACTTTAAACTTTTACTCGTTTTAAAATACTCCCTATAAACTTAAAAAATTCTCAATTTATTCCTCTGAAGTTTCAATTGCTCTCAATTTAGACCATTTTATCAGGTTTTAAATATTACATGATGTTTATACCCTTGACTTTTGTATAAAATTTCAATTTTTAAAACGTTTTTTTATTTTGTTAAAAATGAAACTCGGGAATATTTTAGTCTTTTTTTTTTTTTTTTAACGGCTAAAATTGATGGAATTGTCTAAATTGAGAGCAATTGAAAGTTCAAGACTAAATTGTGAGTTTTTTAAGTTTAAGGGGGTATTTTAAAACGGGTGAAAATTCGAGGATTTTCAGTGAAGTTTCCCAAATATGAATGGTTACGTGAAAGTTTACGTGACCATGTGAATTTGCAAGTAGGTCCGGCTCATTGTGTAGGCGAATTAGGTAGTCATTTAAGGCCCCCCAATGAAATAAGGCCCTAGTTACCAATATAATTTTTTTCATAAAAAAAATTTGAGGCCATACTTATATTAAAGAGGGTAGTCAATGCTTTTTAATTAAAGCTCAAATTATGGTAAACATTTTAAATATAAAATAGATTCCACCTAAATTTGTTATTCTATGCCCCAACATCTATCAAGTCGGCTCTCTTAGTGAGGAACTTTAGTAAAAATTATAGTATTTTAATATTTAAAAAAAAAAAATTAGGCTACCATACCCATTTTTGTTTATAATCTTTAAAAGCTAATACTGAATGGAGCTCACAATTTTAACTGGAAAGGGATTAGACGATGCCATTAGCCATGGTTGATGGTTGCACATGCTGAGGATTTTCTTGAGAAAGCAAGAGAAATTATCAAAGAACATGGTTTCGTTAAACTTCTTAAATATCGCTTTTTGTTTATTCTAAAAAATGTTATGACGTGTATAATATATGAGAATTATACTAATTTTTTTATTATCCTTTTTATATTAAAAAAATGCTAATTTTTATCGTTCATAATTCTAATAATAATAAGGTATAAACTTGGCAATAAACATTTGGAAATAGAGTTTTAACGAAATTTGAACACAGCCCCGCTTCTACCTAAATTATGGCCACTCTCCTTAATGGAAGATGTTAGGCAAGTGCAGCTCCAAGGTGCAATGGAGGCCACCCACCTAGGCCATGGGCCTTAATGATCACTTAACCGTTATAATCGCCTAACCGCTATAACCGCCTAGCGATTAGCAGTTAGCGGTTATAGGGTTTACTAACCGCTACAACTAACGCTAACCGCTTTTTATATACTATATTTTTATCATTATAATTATAATAATATTTATACATATAACATAATTAACTGATTATTAATAATTAAATCACATTTTTGTTTTAGATAATTTAATCATAATTTGAGTATTAATATATTATCACTATAATTTATATGATTATATTACATAATCAATTAATCATAAAATCATTTGATTATATAATAACAAATTATACGTACATATTTATAAGTCATAAGTTATAAGTATGCAAGTTCATATTAATACAACAATGAACAATTAAGTATCTATAGACTTAACTCCAATGTATGTTATCAACTTATAAGTCTATATATGTTATAAATTATAATTATACATTATACATGTATGTAATTATGCATATTGAATAATATAAATGTAAAATATCAATACTTAATCATATGATTCAATAACAATTTAAATACTTATTAAAGTTAATATTATTATTAATGTACAATGATAATGTGATTTATATAATATCAAATTAATTAATTAACATTGGATTAAACAATGTGTTACTTATAACCATAGTTGAAGTATTAATGTATTATCATTATAATTTATATGATTATATAATAACAAATTATTCATATATAATATTTATATATATGATATGTTTGTAACTTTGTAATAATATATGATATGTTATGTAATAATATTTATATATATATATATATGATATGTTAGCAACAAGTAACATAAACTACATAATTACTAATTAGTTTGTAGTTACATATTAACTAGTTTTGTAAGTACTTATATCATACATTTTTATTCTAATATTTTGTATTTATTATATATTAAGTAATTATACATATATGCAATTATGCATGTTGAATAATATAAATATACAAAATCAATGCTTAATCATATGATTCAATGATAATTCAAATATTTTATTTAAGTTAATCATATTATTAATGTACAATGATAATGTGATTCGTATAATATTAAATTAAGTAATTAATATTATATTCATTGAATAATGTGTTACTTATTTTGTTGACATGTCCACACGAGGGGGGATGGGGGATTCGAATTAATGACCTCCGCTTTATAATGTGTGGTCCCAACCAATTGAGCTACCTCTTTGGGACTAAACAATGTGTTACTTATAACTATAATTGAATCAAAGCATTATTTAAGTTAATCATATTATTAATGTACAATGATAATGTGATTCGTATAATATTAAATTAAGTAATTAATATTGAATTCATTAAATAATATATTATTTATAACCACAATTGAATCAAAGCATTATTAGATACTTTATACTTATAAAACATATATCACATTATCTTTGATTCTTAGATCTAAGATAATTTTATTATATTAATATGAATTGTGATTTATGAAATAATATGATCATATAATTTAAGTATGAGTGTATGACCATTAGATCATTAAGAATTTAAGACTTAGGAGTTTGAGCATTACCATTAGATAATAAGTTCAATTAAAAAAATTTATAAGTAATATAATAATAATTTCATTAGGAGTGAAATTATTTATAAACTTACCCATCTTAGTATCATAATATAAGTGTATGATACTGTAGTAATAAAAGCCCAAAAAGCCCAATTTTGAAAAAGCGGTTAGTGGACGATTACCTATTTCACTAACCACTAACCGCGCGGTTAACCACTAACCGCTAACCGGTAGGCGGTTAGCGGTTGCGGTTAGTGAAATCTACTAACCGCTAAGGCGGTTATGGTTAGCTATTATTGCCACTAACCACTAACCGCTAATCGTAACTGCATTGACACCCCTAACTTAGGCCATGGCCTTATTGATCACCTATAGACCCCGTCCAGGTATTTATATTTTAAAGGCCATCGTTGTTTTTCACTTATACAATCCGACCCACCTCCCTTCTATTCTTTTACCCAATGTGAGACAAAACCAGTGCGGCTTTCTTCGTCCTTTTCTTTTACCCAAATGTGGGATAAAACCGGTGTGACTTTCTTCCTTCTTTTCTTTTACCCAATGTGAGACAAAACCGGTGCCGCTTTCTTTAGGTAGTTTAAGACGCTCGCATTTATAACGAGAGTCATGTCTTGTGGGTATCCCTTCACACCTTAATTTGAAGTTTGAAGCTCCATCCCGCCTCCTGGTTCCTCAAGATGGGAAAGGGATTTGTTTATATACTGACTTTAGAAGGTGCTGCTCCTTTGTTTTTTGGTTCCTTTTTGCTTGAAGTTCTCATTATCCATTTGTTGGTGATTATTAGCCGACCAAACCCTATCATGACCACCACATCGCCTTCCACATGAGCACCCAAGGTTCCAAACTTCTTTTCCAGATTTTCAAATGCATAACAAATGCCAAGTATAATAAAATTTTAGGATCAATTTATATTATTCAACAGCAAATAAGAATAAAATCATTGGAAATGAGTGGTGCGCCGCCCCCACTCTCCCCTATCACAAACTATGACGTTGCTCTCCTGCCCCCGGGAGACCCCTCTCAAGCGCAATTAAAGCCACAAACAAGTGCAATTGAGACGTGGGTGAGCAGCTAGGATTTCACTGTATTGTTGCAAACATTCCATTGCTGTAATTCAGCATAGAAATGGTACCATAATTAAGCCAATTTTAGGGTGACCCTTTACGCGGCCTTATTGACGAAGTATACTAGATGCCATCCAATAAAAGTATTTGTGCCGGTGACAGTGCAATTGAATCCTACGATGAGGTAAGGGAATTACCGTTGGAAGACAGCTCTACATCAATCGATCTAAGAATATAGAGATTAAAGACGACACAGAAAACGTTACTGCCAAGAACTTCAACAGCTAGCATAAGATCCAGCTCAATCGTCGTTGATGATAATCATAACCAATAGGGAAGAAGAAGAGGAAAAGAGGAAAATTTGCTTTAAATTGTTAGGGGCCGCGCGAACGCAGGCCCCCACTACCACAAATTATGACGTAGACTCTCCCACTTGAGGAGATCTTAGGCGAACACCCCTCCTAAGTGCAATGGAGGTTACTAGCCTAGGCCATGGACCTTGGTGATCATCCATTGACCCCGTCCAGGTAAGTATGTGTTAACTGAGGCCATGGGTTCTTATTTATAGTACGTAGTTGGGTTTATTAAGTTACAGCTTTTCGATATGGGACTAAAGCTTGGTCGTGTGAATGTTGCGAGCTCGCGTCCAAAAACACGCGGCATGGCCAAAGTTCCTCAAGGTTTCTCTCCCCATTTTTTAATAGCTTTTATGTATTTGCTTGATCATCAAATTATTTGAGCAGTTGGTGATTCCTTCTCAATAAAATCTGCATTATTGGATTGTTTCCACTTTTGGGTACTACCAAAGTTCCTCAAGGTTTCTCTCCCCATTTTTTTTTCTCCTGGTAGTTTATAGTGAGGAATATATTTTTGAGGTTTTGGGTTTTTTTCTCTTCAAAATGTTGAAATATTGGATTCTTGGACTCCTTATCATGTCAAATTAACAGACTTTTATTTCCTCAATGTTGCTGTTGCTGTTGCTCTGCTCATTGTAACATTATTGGTTGTTGAGATTAAGGCATAATTCTGGGGTTTGGTGGTTCTTTGTCAAAATTTTGAATTATTGGACTCTTTCCACTATTGCGTGCTTGACATTTGACAGTTCTTACTCCCTTATATACTGGCTCTATTTATGTATACTGGCTACTATCTTTTGATATACACTGGCCTATGATGGTGAGGCAAATGAGATTTTGAGAGTTTGGTGATTCTTTCAAAACTCTGCACTCTTGAACTGTTTTTTCTGGTCGATCCTTGAAGTTCCTAGCTTCAGCTGTGTTTTCTGCTCCTCTTTATTTAGATTGGTTCTTGATTTTTGACATAAAGGGTATCTGGCATTTGGTTGTTCATTTGGAAGATCTGCATCATTTTGGTATTTTCAAATATTGGGTACTTTACTTTTTTTTTCTTTTTTTTTTGCCATTCCTTTGTTTTGTGCTCTGTTAATGTTGGTTGCTTATAAATTATGTGCTCTTTTGACCCAGCTTCTGTTAATTTTTGTGAAGAAATATTTATTGTTTGCTGTTTCTATTAGTGGGTTCGTGCTTGAATTTCTAAGCTATAATTTTGTTTTGTGCTCTATTTATGTTGATTTTTTAAAATATATCTATTAGATATATAGCTTTTGATCTCTGTTGCCTTTTTTGTTTCATTCTCTTTTTCCCTCTTAAACACACAATCTGCTAACAGTATCTTAGCTATTCCAATGTTTTGTGCTATCATAGCACTTTGAAGTACCTTTGTGATTTCAGTTCTTACAATGTTTGAGATCACAGATTGATCTTCGCAGAACATCATCGTACTATTCTATGTAGATTCTTTGTAGATCACGTTAACATTTTTATGTCTTTGTAGCTTTCTTTCCGCTCCTTCACATTTTTTCTTTTTGACACAGTTTAACTAAAAACATAACATGGAAGAGAAGTGCACAATCAAGAAAGATGTTACTGAAGTATTATCTTTTTGAATTAATGCTTTTCATGTTGCTTTTGCTCTCATATTCCATTATTGCTGACGGGTTTCCTGTTTTGGGTAGTTAATAGGCAATACCCCAATGGTATATCTCAACCATATTGTGGATGGTTGTGTAGCTCGAATTGCTGCCAAGCTTGAGATGATGGAACCCTGCTCTAGTGTTAAAGACAGGTATTTAACTGCTTTACTTTTCTTTTCATTTTTTATGTTGATCATATTTTGCTTGGTATTAGAAAGACCTAGCAAACAGAGGATTTGTTTAGGAATCCTTATTTGAGACTTTCACATTTGGATTTAATATTTGGAATGCAGGATTGCGTATAGCATGATCAAAGATGCAGAGGATAAGGGTCTAATTACGCAGGGCAAGGTTAGCAATGAAAATGTTTCCATATCAACAGATGTTTTCTTAGGCTCCTCATACAAATTATGCACCGTTACAACTCTGCCTCTCCTGGCTGTATAAGAGTTGAATTCCAATGCTGCCTACCCTTACCACTGTGCTTAAGATGGTGGATCTGGGGCTTTTGACAGTTATATGGTTCCAGTAGGCATCTAACATATATTTTGTTAGGCTGTATGCAAATATTAACCTCGATATGCCTTAAAGTGAGACTTGGAGAACTTTTAAGGGATTCTTTTCGCAGTTTAGTGGCTTTTATATCTTTTTTTAGTTTATATTTTTCCATTTTTCTGTAAGTATATCATGTTTGGTTACGTAACAGATATTGCCTAATATCTGTTATCCAAACTATGGAGCATTGAACCAACATGTTTTCCCTTGATTCTGGATCTGTTTTCATGATGGCAAAAGACTGTCCTCATTGAGCCTACCAGTGGTAACACTGGCATTGGGTTGGCGTGGATTGCAGCAGTCAAGGGTTACAAACTTATCCTTATCAATGAGTATCGAGAGAAGAATTGTGCCCCTAGCTTTTGGAGCAGAGTTGTATATTACAGATCCTGCCAAAGGCCTTAGTGGGAATCTTGGGAAGGCTATTGAGCTGCTCAGTGAAATACCTAATAGTTATATGCTTCAGCAGTTTGAAAATCTTGCCAACCCAAAGTTATTCTTTGCATCAGATAATTTGATATAGATATCCGGACAGAGTTAACAATTTTTTTCCTTTCTTTATTCAGATCCATTATGAAACCATTGGCCCAGAGATATGGAGAGATTCGGGAGGGAAAGTTGATGCCCTGGTTTCAGGGATAGGGACCGGGGGTACGGCAACTGGTGCAGGGAACTACCTCAAGGAGAAAAACCCAAAGATCAAGGTTGACTTACGTGCGTGTGGATGAGTTTGTGTGTTTTAAAGAGAGAGAGAGCCTATTATTTGATATTAATGGTATGTTTTCTCTTGCTATCTAGGTGTGTGGGGTAGAACCAGTTGAAAGTGCTGTGTTGAGCGGAGGACAGCATGGTTAGTTAACATTTTGAACATGCCAGAATTTTGTAATTTTTTTGGGTGCTATCGCTAGTTGTGTATAATAAAAAACTCAGTATCACGTCGGTACATGGAAGAAGTGCCAGGTTTACAAGTTTTCATTGGTATGAATTCGAGATATAATCAGAGAGAGTGGTGTCAAAAGTATCTCCTAAAAACTTCCATAGTGTTGTAACTTTATAGATGTGTTTTGTGGATGTAAAGACTATATCTGCAGTCATATGCTTACTAGTCTGTAAGCAAATATTAATATACTTGGATTTGCTAGAACATATGGTTGAACAAAAAATTGGGTAAGCCTAGATTGGCCCAATCATCTCCAACTGATTCTAGTTTGTCCAATGGTAGTAACATCTTGGGAATTAATAAGCCTACTTGTTCATCTAAAGGTCACTACCAGTAAAATCGATCATCGATAAGACCTTAAATTCCTGCTTTGAAAGATTAGTTTCATATAACTACAAATCCTAGTAAACTCAGGAATTGCCCATTCTTTTAAGTTAGAATGAAAAAATTTCTGTTTATGGTTCAATTAAAATTAGTTTTAATTTTTTATTTAATGGGGATAGAAGTTGCACATGTTTGAATAGTCAAATCTCTTGCTGAACTTGTTGGCGTAAAATGTTCATTAATTGTCTCGTCATATCTGGTATTTAGTTAAAATTATATGACTTTTTTTAGTTTGCTTTCATTTTCAAATGACAGTTCTCTAACTCTAAGTTTGCATAAAGGCATGCATTTGATCCAAGGAATTGGTGCTGGTATTATCCCTACCGTTCTGGATGTCAATGTGCTTGATGAAGTTATTCAAGTGAGTCTGGAAACCATTTTATTGGCATCAATTTTATTTGATATTTAAAATGATCTGCTTGGTGCTTAAGTTTCATGACTAAGTGTTGTATTTCAAGTGGAAAGTATCAACATGATTAGAACACATTATTTATGGGAAATGCTGGTACCATGGTCTTAACTCATTCATTAGGTGTTAAAACCTTACATCAATAAATAATGTAATCATTATGCATGAGTGGCTTTTGGATATGAAAGGCAGAGGACCAGACTCAGTGAATAGGATGTTAATGAAGTAACCTAAGAGGGCTTTTTTAGTCATCAAAGTCTTAGGAAGGTTGTCGTTTTCCAAGTTAGTTTGCTTAGTCCCACATATTGAGTTCATTTAAGTTGTGATTTCCTGGGGCTATATCATCTGGATATGAGTCTGCTTTATGAGGCTTGGCTTCGGTCTCAATTTCTTTATAATGTCAGTTAGTTTAACCTACACAATGGGTTTTTTCTGGCTACTTTATGAGATATATTCTATAAAAGAAAAAAACTCAAGACTTGTTTTTGACGGCACAAAGTTCCTCATCCCCAATGCTAAAATCAGATCTTAACTCATTAATTTGTCTCCCAGCAAATTGGCCAAGAGTCTAAATTTGATAGAAACCCAGAGGACTTACAAATTTGAAGCTTGTTTCTCTGCCCACACAAAGTCCAGTTCATGTCTATCTATATCAGTTTCTTTTCCGACTCCTCAATTCAGTCCCTCTAATGAAATAGAATTTTTTCTCCTTTATAAAACCATATGTTTCATACTATCACAAAGAAAAGTACTACAGGAAAGTGGGTCTCAAGAAAATTGATTGAAAAGGAACTGCAAAGAAAAGAAATCATCTTTTGCACTGTCCCTTTGGTTTACAAGAGAATTTTGTTTAAGTCTCAACTTTCCCATGATGCATCATCCTACTAAAAATATAGGATGAAATTTGCATGAGGCTCAGTCACAGTAAAGTAATAAAGTGGCGTATTAAAAGACTTTCCTTGCTAATCAAATGCAAGAAAACAGTTTTATTTTGCTTTTTCTTTCCTTTTCCTTGCAATGAAACTGAACCTTAATTGCGTGATTTCAAACAATTCACATCCAGCAGAAATATGGTGGGCATAATGATTGATTAACTTATGTATTCGGAGAAAATAAAAGTAGTTCATCAATGAGATTTACTAAATGATTTTAGCATGAAACAAGCCAAAAAAATTTATTAGAAGTAATATGTAAATTGTAAGAAAGGTAACATATAAGAAATCCCCTCTTCCAGACCGTTAAAGTTCCTTCAAGTTTCTTTGTCGCAGTGATCAACTTCTTCTCATCGATGAATGGCAACTTGACAACACCCTATTTTCCACAAAATACACCCCATATAACTTCCATCACTTTGTCAAAGATGCATACAAAAAAAGTACCAAACCACTTTTAATAACAAGCAAGAAGCTACCTGCCATACAAAGCGCTTGCCATTCATGTCAACCTCAAAATCTGTCCACAAGGAACCCTTACTAATATTGGAAAGGAGACAAATCTTTTCAAGTTAAATTGCACAACAATCTATCTTACCAGAAGGATAGAATTTAAGGATAGGTGATGACAGGTCAGTCATCAACTTTCTGCATTTTTCCGGCAGAGCACTTGAACTGTCACATGTAAGTAACAAATTTACCCACCACCATAGGCAGCAGAAAGAAAAAAATAAGCAGATATATGTTCCATCTTCAATGAACTCAAATATCAACATAACTATTAAATTTATCAAATAAAAAAAATAAAAACAAGGAAAAAAGACCTTGCAGCTGGCAGAGTTCCCATGAGTTGATCAAAGGGTTTAAATGGCTCCCCCAAGAAAAAAGTTATTTCCAATTCAACAAGATCTTTAAGATCAGAAGCAAAAGGAGCATAATGATATGGATAAAACCTGAAATAGGCAGTAAATAGATGCAAGTTTTAACAAAGAACTATACTGAAGAAAGTATTCTATGCCTTATGAAGAAATAAATAAATAAATAAAAGCAGATTTTTTTGTTTTTGATAAGTAATGTAAAATTTTATAGATAAAGCCTAAGGCACCCTGAAATACATAGGGAGCTCCCACAAGCCCGAAACCCAAGAAACAGTAAAAACACCCGCAACCCATCCAACCCAAAAAGCCCATAACCCCAAAACCCACAACAACAAAGCCCAAAACCCTCAAATGCACAAGCGTGAGCCTTGCCTATCCCACGCCTAGACGATGCTCCCTCTGCATCATTGTTAATGGAGCATTTCAAATTCAAAAGCTCTCTTCTACCCTTAACCTTTGAAGGGGTAACCTCGATGGAGTCTTCGATCCCCTCATCCCCTAGCAAAGCCCAATCTAAAAGGGTGGCAGTGGGAAAATTACCCAAGGGGTATGGAACCTCTCCATCCTCCCCCTCACCAACCACCATCTTTGAAGACAGACCAAATCCATACTTCTGGGTATGAGAACATGACAGACTGATAATACTGAGAGCTACTGGAAGAGAACAACCCTGAACCACAGAAGAGCTCGGCTTGAGAAAGCCCCGCCGGAGAAAACCCACATCAACACACGACGCCGGGATTTGGGCAACCTTCAGTGTGATCTAGGAATCGGTATTAACAGACGGACATTGGAACACTCCGGCGTCATCAGGGCATGCTGAAAAAGGAGATATTATCCTATATCTTAATGTGTGCTGAGAATGAGAGAGAAAGATGCACTCTTTAACTGCTGCAGTAAAGATAGTTCTACACCATAGAGGATTAACTATTTGGCGTGTTATAACTACTTACTTTGGTAAACCTTTATAAAAAGGACACAAATTTCCTACAAATCAACTTCTAAAGTGACATGTATTCTTTAGTATGTAAAAGTCACATGTTTTTTTAATAGCACGTGCTTCTCACATGCTTTTTTAATAGCTTAAAGGACATGTTTCGTCGTTTTTAGAGGCTGATTTGTAGGAGCTTATAACAATAGGATCCTACAGAGTGCACACAAGTTCTCAAAATTTTCAATTTCTAAAAAGAACCAAATGCAAAGTCTTTCTAGACAACTTTCTCTTCTTCAACCATGACTTAACATTGTTTTCACTCCAAGCCTCATGACCAATATATAGCTTCAAGAATGTACCTATCTCCTTTGCGCTTTTTCTATAAAACATTACTTATCAAAAAAAAGAATGTACCTATCTAAACATTTCCATTATCAAAACAAATTGAATTGCAATAGCTCAAATAACACCTCCAACACTCATAACAATAGGGTGGAGGGTAAGGTCCTAGAATCAAAACTCATAGAGTCATAGGTATGTAACTTAACCACCCCCCCAAAAAAAAAAAAACAAAGGAAAACATCAAAACTGACCATTGCCAAGAGCGAAGGCCTTGGTAGTAATAGTGGCAGACCCAAGATAAACCTTCCACATACTTCCAAACCTGAAAAGAAAGCGGTCAGCCCATATGAACAAAGATGCTAATGACACCTTTACATGGTATAGGCCACTATTGTAATCTCTGATTGTTCTTTTCATGTGCAAATTTTAATGAGACTGAAAGAACGATCTCAGGAGGGTAAAGTGCAACCTTTAAAGTTATCATTTAGTAGATCAAACAAACCCAAATCACCGATAGATCAAATGTAATTAACCCAAAAAGAAAAATGTAAAAATGTAAGTTACAAAAAAATATGTCTCCTAATTCTCCGACGTCCGCACACATTTTAATCTCTAAAGATCATATAGCTAGGTTATGAGTTCATCGCCCTAGAGAGAATATCAGAACATCAGTATAGAATTTAAATTGATTTACAAATATTTGATTAGGTACATGTATCTTCCACTCGCTGTTTGCTTTGGCACAGAACTCTCATAAGAAAATTTTAAAAGATATTTGTTGATAAAAATCTGTATCTTTGGGTAGGTAAATTAGCATAAGAGAGTTTGTTATCTCTACGTAACAAATTTTAAAAAGATATAAGTCTTTACCTAAATTTGTTTACTTTATATATTTACTAATAATTCAACTTATCTTTATTTCTTTCCAAGGAAAAAAAGAAAAGAAAAGAAAAGAGAGTCATATTAGAGTTTCAAAATGTAGAGATGCTTTCTCATAGTAAGAAGCAACTACACAAAGAATGATGATGCAGCCAAAAAAGGGCTCTCGGAAGAACAAAATCAACGATAAAAGCAACTAGAAAATATATCCTAGTTTTGATGTGGGATCTAATTAGCATCCTTCACAGGCTACTTGAGCTACCATTGGCTCTTAGTATTTAAGTTTAGGGAAACTACAATTACCTCCCTCCAATTACCTCCTAATTAGCAATATTCCCCCCAAACTACCTTACCCACTACTTTTTTGTTTTGTTTTGGATAAGTAATTGATAATTATCATTAAAAGCGTAAAGGCGCACCTAAGTGCACTAGAAGTAAACAAGAGGAAGCACCTAGCTAGAAGGAACAAAAAATGACAAGAAAATCATTATAACTAACTGACAAAGGAGAAACATAAGCAGATGTCCAAAAATACAAAGTTTTGAAGAAAAATGACTTGATCTTCGCCAAAATCCTCTCACGGTCCTCAAAACTTCAGTCATTCATTTCCCTCCATAAACACCCTTTCACCTAACCCCATTCCATTAGGATTTCCTATTAAATCCAATGAAAAATGAGCACATGGCATAAAATGTCCATTATACCCCTTGTCACTAATGTGAATAAGACAATTATGCTCGTAGATTAAAAATAAAAAGTCCAAAAATCTTGACATGGAGACCCACAACTAGCTCTCATGGTAGTTTTTTTTTTAAAAAAAAATATATATATATCTGATGTAGGAGTATTATTGTCATTTTCTGAATCACACATATCATACATGACCCGTGAATCTAATAGAAAATCCTAACATAAGGGGCTAAGTGAAAGGGTTAAGCAGTTTAGGGAGGACATTGCAACTTCTTAAAGTTTAAAAGACATTGCAAATTGAGTGGTAGCTAAAGGGTTTAAGTGTAATTTCCCTTTAGATTTATTTAGGTTAGATACTTATTGTTTAGTTTCTCTTGTATACTCTCTGTTGTGTAAATGAGTTGCACCCTTCTGTACTTTAATAAATTTGATTTACTTATTAAGAAAAAAAGGAAACTACTAAAACAAAATAAAGACTCCAAAACTTAAGGGGAGACTCATGGACAGAGTCCATTTTAACAATTTAAGGAGACTACTGGTTTCCCCTTAAGTTTATTTAGGTTAGATTGCCGCTGTTCAGCTAATAGAGGAGATTATTAGCTTCCCCTTAAGTTTTTAAGGGGAAACAAATAATCTCGTTATTATCCAAGGCCTTATCACCGTTCAAGGCTTTCACCACTTCCAGGACCTCACTCTCCTCAAAGGTTCTTTCCAACCACAAAGCCTCATCATCATCAACAGAGTTAAAGGTAAGACCATCCATCTTCGGCCTGCAGCTGAATTGTTTTAAATAAAGATAGGTGTAACACTGCAGTACATTCTCACTTATCATCACTGTGTAACGCTGCAGCCAACACCAATTTAATTGGAAATGATGCTTAGTTAAGTTGAGCAGAGTTTCATTTTCGACTAACTTTAGACATTCTTTTAATTGCTTTTCTTTATTATTTAGGAGTCCTAATCTATATAGGAAAAGGATTAGCAATAGCCTATGTAAAGGCCTAATGTAATTTCAAACAGTCTTAAAGGAAAAAAAAAAAAAAGATATCAGTTGCAAATGCAAGTCTCAGATGAAAAGTAAATTTGTTCCCTAAAAGTTTTGCGAGCATCTAAGGAAGATAGAGAATATTTAATCATATAAAGAGTAGCTAACGTCAATAAAATGAAGTAACTCCATATTATTATTATTATTATTTTTTTTTTAAAAAAAAAGCTTGGAACGTGATCCCTCCTGAAATTCTAGAGAACATCTCATACATGCAATATCTCAACTTCTAAAATACAACGATCATTATAATTGAATGATTTTCTTCAGCATCCAAATAACTCAGATTAGAGTTTTGTGTCTCTGCACCCTTTTTTTTTCTTTTTGTTGGCTATTATCATAACTCTTGGTCCTCTCTTTCAGCATGGTCATACAATACTAATGATATTCTTTCTTTTGGTCTTCTTTAAAGATTTTCTTGTGCCTTTCAATGGCCTACAGAAACATGAATACGTTCAGCAGCTGACTTTACATACTGTTTTTAAATCAACAATATTTCTTATTACCAGAAGTTTATTGTTTTAAATCACTATTCTACGATGCTCAGCATAGCAAATAATGAAAGCACTGCCGTAAAGTTTCAGCATTAAATGTAGTAGCAGTTTCATATTTGGCAAGAACAAAAGAAGGGTGTACTAGGGTGGCGCCCCTTTACACTTTTCAATATGCATTACATTACTTATCAAAAAAAGGACTATCGTATTGATTTAGACTTATATTCACCGCCAGAGATCAATTAATTAATTGTAATGGCAAATTGTAAGAACAAATAAAACTTACTACATCTCTTTTAACTTTCTCAATCTCCTCCAGATCTGATACATTAAATTTCTCCGCATAATACCTCTCTTTGTATCCAGGCTCCCCTAGCTTGACCTGAAGAAAGAGCAAAGTACAATTAAAAAAAAAAAAAACTAAAATCTCTGGATTATGGTTCTTTGGCTATTTTCATGCCCATCTTGCAGGCCCACGGTGAAGTGGGATCCCATTAATACAAATGTTTTATGGAAAAACAGTAATCAACCAAATGCGGAGCAAAGCAATGGAACAAACAAACTCTCACCATCACCATATATGGACACCTAGCTCATTATTGACAACATCAAAGAAAAACTCAATGTGAGATTTTCTCTAGATTGTTGGAAGCATCGCCCTCTCTTCTTAACCTCATAATGCGATGGAATGATAGACATTTTTACTTTTCAATTTTAAATCAATAATTGACCAATTCGTTTCTTTTTTTCTTTTTAGCGAGTAATTGTGGAATAAATGTCTGATTTAAATGTATTCCAGATAGAGATAAAGCTACTAGCCAGTCTAGCCTGGACAGGGTTCACTATGAATTCCTTACATATTACTAAATGATATGAAAGAATTCAAAATAAAGGGCTCCTTATGATTCAAATACTTTCAAGGTATCAATTTCTGAATTGTCCTTAACTATAAAAACAATCCCACCTCAATTGTCTTCCTGCATCAATTTCCTTTCTCAAGGAGCCTTCTATCTGGGAGACAAATCTATGTGGAACTTTCACAGCTGGTATATATGACTATACACCTAATAATCGTTCAACCTTAAGTGGTATACAGGCTCCAGCAATTGAATCTGCCAGAAAGCTCAGAGTCTACCAGTTTTCAAGAATCCAGAGTAAAATTAATGCAAAAATCTTGTTACACATGTTAGATCACAGACCTTGTCTACCACTGGTGCCTCTAGCTCTTCAGAAGACTCCCTTCTTTCAAAAGCCTGCAATAAATCATCAACATCAAGTCCCAACCAATTCTTATTATTCCTATTCTTGACAGTATGTTGTTGAAGAACAAATAGCAGAAGAAGCACAAAACTAGTCCAATTTCACATTGGAACTACAAGAAATAAATTACATGTCTATATACAAATTAGAAAAAAAAAAAAAATCCAAAATTTCTGCAGCCAAACATCCCTGTGCTATCTTGTGCAGAGAAATACAGTGCTGCCTAAATTTTATATGATAATGGCTCAACAAGGGCCAATTGTCCAGATTCCAGATGGTAGCTTAGAAATCCTCCCATGGAATTATTTCTAGCAAAGGCTCTCTCTCTCTCTCTCTCATGCACAAACAAACTGTAATTAGTCTCTCTTGATGGCAAACATGACTCGTGGATAATGTTGAATAGGTGGCTCTGCTCCTACCGGTACAATCAACCTAATATAAATGCAGATGCATTCAACTGTGGTACTGCAAGATCATGACCATACACTTAATTTTGTATGGCTGAGATTTCATAAACGTAAGTAATGTTACACAAATGAACATGAGATGTTACAAACACCATATAGCTAACTACTTTGGTTAGGTACACAAATCCACATTCCACAGAACTACTTGGAATAAATTATATGAATCCCTCTTCACCATTAAGCTCTCTATCTAGAGTGATTTCCTTCATGTCAGCCATTTACTGGGACACTCCCAGAACTAAACTTGGGCCCTATTCACCTAAAGCAAGAATAATACAGCTAGACCAAATGTTACATTTTCTTTTTTTTTTATAAGTAATGTTGTATATAAAAAAACCCAAAAGGGCGTCAAATTCAATGGGTATAGGGCGCTAAGCCCATAAGTAGCTCCCAAAAAACAAACCCTAGAAACAAGAACCCACCCAAGAAAACAACCCTTCCAATCCCAACATAAAAACCCAAAATAAAACACCCAACACCACCCCAAACCCCCTACTGCACCTCAGGGGGGAAGGAAAGTGCATTTTTAGACCCAAGGAAACCCTGCCTACGTTGACACTTCGCCTGAGAGGACTTCTTGCCACTATCCTCAATGTTCAAGGAGCACTCCAGATTTTTGAGCTCCCTCTTCCTCTTCACCTTAGGAGCAGCAAGCTTCCGCTTCTCCTTCTCGATTTCTGATAAAAGATTCAACATTCTTTTATCCTCACCACCAGGGCAACCCCACCACCGGAGCGAAATTCATCGTGCGAATCACCTCCTTGGAGTAGCCCTCCGCCGGAATGTTAGCCACCACCTCAGCAATCAGTTCCTTGTTCTTAACAGCTGCTTGGAAACCTCATCTTTAACCTTCCGGGCATACACCACTTCAGACTTGGAGATAGGGGAATTAAGACCCATCTCAGCTGCCCCAAGAGATAAGACAGACTTCTCCGGCAGAGAGGAAGGAACAGGTTTCGGATCCTTCCCCTTGGAGGCCAAGGAAGCCTCCTTATCCCCCGAAGGACTAGAAGAGGCAGCACTCGGGCCAAAAAACCCCCTTCGAATCAGGCTCGGAGCCTTAGCGGGGCAGCAATCAGCCTTGGCCGGGAAAACCGGCGCTTCAACAGTGTCCAACACACCAGACCCAGAAACCTCCTCCCAAGGACTCGTTGGAAGATCCTCCTCCCACGGGAACAAAAAGGCCTCATGACTGACGGAGTTACTAACCTGCTGAGATCCCTCCACGGCATCCCCAATCTGATGCACTTGAATCGAAACTCCAGCATCCGGAGGCTCCACCTGAGTAGTAGTCTGCCGGACCACCGACAAAGACCCAGCGGGCATCTCCGCCTGAGAGGGAGCAACCGAAGGCTCAGCAACTCCCAACTGAATCTCTGACTCCGGACCCAGCAAGATCCCTTGCTGCTGAGACCCCTCCACGGGATCCCCCACCTATTGCACTTGAACCGGAAGCCCAGCATCCGAAGGCTCCGCCTGAGATGGAGCCACCACCACCACCGACGAAGACGCAGCGGGCATCTCCGCCTGAGAGGGAGCGACCATTGACGGAGACCCAGCGAGATCCACCGTAGGAGGGACGACGGGGGCCAATTGGAGGACAGAAATACTTACCGGAGTCGACCCAACAGCCGCAGACTGCACCGGCCCAAGAGGCTCGGCCTCAGCAACTCCCAACTGAACCTCCGGCGCCGGCAGCGGAGAGGGATACTTGAAATCAGGGGATCTTTTGCAACGAACAGGCCGCGTCCATCTTTTGGGCTTAAGAGTAAAACCAAGCCCAAATTTACGGAGCCCTCAAGCCTTAAATCCTTTCAACACGGCCCTCAACCTTTTAGCAATAGATGGTATCTCAAAGAGCAAAACCCTGACATTAAGGTTAGCTTTTTCGGTTTGTCTGAGTTAGAGAGAAATCATTATGTAAAGTTTTTTATGTTTGCTTGTTTATAATGTTCTTACCCCCTTTTTGTTTTGTTCTTAGCTCTATGGGGTTGAACCAGTTGAAAGTGCGATACTATCTGGTGGGAAACCAGGTGGGTGATGATGTTTACATTGTTCATTCAACTGTTGATTATTTACCTTATTCCTTTAGTTGCTATTACATTTATTTTTTCTTTGTGGTATGAATTCTATTGGCTTAGCAACATGGACAAAAGGATATGGGTTGCACTTGTGCTTGGAGGGTACATCGTTAAAAAGTTTCCTTTTGACTACTTAGTTTTTAATATTTCATAGAAACTGGTGTTAATTTATCTCTCTTTAAACTTCTTTTTCTTCCGCAAACAACTTGACCTCCTTGTATATTTGCTAGAGCCATTGCATTTATTGCTAATATGAAAGTATTTCTTTCTGCTTTTTAATTTTATATCTATTTAAGTGTCTGGCTCCTGCCTAATCAGGCAGAGAAAACTCAGTTGATCCTCCCTAATCAAGGTAGTCCACTAAAAGAGGTCCTGTCATAGTTGACCCATTCTGTGTTGGCTTATTAAAAACTGATTTTGTTCATGTTTTTAGCTGTTCGCTATTGTTTTTGCTGATACTGTTCCAGTTAACATTTCTTACTTTCTTTTTTTCTTTGGTTACTAGAGTTCAAAATTCTGTTCGGCTTGTTTGGGCGTGTGTTTAATGGGGTTCACCCATTGTTTGACCCATTTCTGTAAAGTTGCCTCAACAGTGTTGTTGCTGGAAAATATGTCTAGGAGTTTAACTGCTCTACTAAAATATTTGCTATTATATTCAACACATTCCATGTTGGTATATTGAAAACAGATTCTGTTCGTGCTTTCAGCTGCTTGCTATTTTTTTTACTGATACCAACCCAGTTTAACCTTTCTTCCTTTTTTGTTTCTTTGGTTTTTAGAAGTTTAACTTTTTGTTTGACTTGCTTGGACTTACACATGTAATGTGTTTTCCTATTTTGGACACATTTCTTTAAAGTTCCCTCAACAGCATTGTTGTTAGATAATTTTCTTTTGTTCCTTAAGTTATTGGGCGTTGTTGTTGTTGTTTTTTGTGTGTGTGTGTGTGGGTGGGTGGGTGGGTGGGGGTTAACCCCTCTCAACTACCTCTTATTTACACATTGTTCCCACAAATTACCAACTGTCATATTCAACCCCCTTCAACAACCAATAGTTGGTAAAAAAGCCTTTCCGTTAGCCTAGCGCGTTAAATATGACAGAAAAAAGCACATGTGACATGCATGTGTTCATTTTTTGTTGAAATTACGAAAAAATTTTAATTAACCAATTTCATTGGTGAGGTAGTACTTTGGCATCAAACTTGTTTGCTCCACGACAGTCAGTATCAATTTGATGACTCTTTTATAGGGTAAGAAAATTGATAACAGTTTGAATGCTGTAATGTATCTATATTCCTCGAGTCCTTTCACCTCTCTTTTTTTTTTATTTGTCTAATCTATATTTTGGAATGTGATTTTCCATTATATCGTCAATTAAAACTGTCTAGGTAAACTCTGCCTTAATTGTCATGGGCCACTGCCATTTTTATGTTCTTGTGTTTGGTAGCATCTCAAACTCTTAAAATTCTACAGCAAGATTGTTTGCATATCTGCCCCATTTGAAGTTAGCAATATCTTACATTGTCTTTTGCCTAACTTGATTAACTGCATACTTGTCAATCTCTAGGCCCACATAAAATCCAAGGAATTGGCGCTGGCTTCATCCCTGGAGTTTTGGAGGTCAACATACTTGACGAAGTTATTCAAGTAAGCCTCAAAACTTTAAGTTGGCACGTCTCTTAGTTAGCATGTAGAGTTATCTGTTTGTGTGGTAATTGTGAAAATATTTATTTTATTTTTAAGCAAAAACGTAAAGCAGTTGTATATTATGAAGAAAATGTTACCCAAAGGAGGGAAAAAAGAAAGAGGAAACATCATTATTGGACTTGTAATCCTACTGTAATGAATTTTGACCACTTTTTGAGGTCATCCACTTGATGGGACAAACTTTTGATATGATTATTAGAAAAGAATGTTTCTCTTTACCTCTGGACAAATGCTTTAGACTTTCCTAATGTGCTTGGGTTTTCTTAACTTTCTTGATCTTTTTCTCTTTCTAGCTATGTGTTTTTCTTGTATACTTCTTGTGTACTTGAGCTGCAAATTTTAATGATATTTCGATTACTTATTTAAAGAAAAAAAATGTTTCTTATCTATTTGCAAGAATCTGTTTGTGCTATACAGTCCAGACTGTGCACCCCACCCCACTCTACTTTTTTCCTAATTTGGTTCAAGTGATATTCAAAATGTAATAAGTATTTCTTTACGCTTTGCATATGGCTAGTAAACTGAAGTCTTACCATGTGGGAACTGATGGTTCTCTCTTTTGGTTGCATGTGTGGAGGTTCCTAACCATGAGGAAGTTTTAGATAATCCTTCTAAGGCCTGTCAAATACTGTGGAATCTGTGTCCTCAAAATGTTCTGATTTTTAATCTCATTTCTGATATCATTTTTATTTATGAGTTTGCTCATGATGATACATTATCTATTATGTGATATTTTGTGATGCGTTATTCTCTTTCAAAAATTCGTGAAAGTAAAGACATACATTGTTTCTTATTTCTTTTTACGATTTTATTGCCTTTCTTCATTTATTCCTCAGACCTAATGCTAATCTTTGCAGATATCAAGTGAAGAAGCTATTGAAACTGCTAAGCTTCTTGCATTGAAAGAAGGTTTACTGGTAAGCTCACAAAAATGAAAAATATGCTTCAACAAGGTCCTCTCCATTTTTTTCTATACAAATCTTTCACTACCTGCCTCACTCTTAAAATAATTGTGATGGTTAAGTTTTCTGTTATTGGATGTCTTCTATTCTTTTGATCTTCAGTGATATATGTACAAACATTTATTGCAGGTAGGGATATCATCCGGTGCTGCTGCTGCTGCTGCAATTAAGATAGCAAAGACCCAGAAAATGCTGGGAAACTCATTGTTGTAAGTTTGATCTTTTTCTTTCTAGCCAGTTATTTAATTTTGTTTTCAGCCATAGAACGTGGTTTAGAGGCAATTTCAGTACATGTATTGATGGCTGCACAAAAAGGAAATGTTTTGTTTAAAAACAGCACTAAATTTCTGTAGGCAGCACTCTAGCTGCCATCTGTTTAGGATACAAGTGGTCAGTTATTTGACCTAATTGACAACTCCATACACTATTGATTGATATGATTAGATTAATGGTTTAAAATTTCAGCAACTGAATCCTTCAGTAGGTTTGATTTACCAAACACTTTATACTAATCTAAATCCTTTCTTGAGATGGCATTGACTTTCTTAGTTAATGAACTGTATTTGTTCATTCGAAGTGGTGTGGCTTTGTTGTTTAATGTGGTGTTTGCTTCTGATCTTTTCTTCATCAAAACCTGAACAGGTGATCTTCCCCAGCTTTGGAGAGCGTTATCTGTCGTCTGTGCTGTTTGAATCCGTGAAGCGGGAGGTAGAGAGCATGGTTTTTGAGCCCTGATATATACCTTAGCTTCAAAAGGGGTCAAGTCTTTTATGCTGTTTTCGATCTGAAATAGGAAGTATAGAATATGGTTATTGTTTGCTTCTGTGTTTGAACCTGAATAATAATGATGTGAATAATATGAAAGTTCTCTATTGTTTGTATAATAATTATGAGAGTAAATAAAATACAATGTATTTTCTGGGAATTTGTTTCTTGGCATGGTCTCATTAGTAGCACAGAAATTGTTCAATATTACCACGGTTAATTTTAGGGAACGAGTGAAGGTCTCAAACTACCAACCGACTTTCCTCATATCAATGTTCTTTTCAAACAATCAAAATTTGTCAATGTCTCTCAAACGGCAAAAATTTACTTAATAAAAAAAATTCTAAGAAATCTAAAAATATTGAGAAAAAAGCAATAAAAAACTACCTCGAGATTCAAGAGTGGTCGATCTACCTCAAAGGATTGGCCACCCCATTAACTTTGGGGCGGATTAGCTTCGGGGGTGGTTGATCCGCCTGTGGTTTGACAACCCCCATTTTTTTTTTTCTAATTTATTAGGGTAATTGTTTATTGAAAATCTTTTAGGGCTTTTTTAAAAAAAAATTTATTTTACCAAGGACACTAGTAATTTGAATGGATAACGTAGATTGATTTTTATTTTCTTTGGTGTTTTTCCGAGTAGAGTAATGGTTCTGGACTCGAATTTAGAACTAGACATTGAAACACAGGCATTATATGGCAGCTTAAGACGAAGAGATGAGAAATATATGCGCTTGGATTTCGGATATAGGTCAATCCTCCGGCTGCCACAATATAATATAGAATGATCTGTCGTTAATCATTTACGACATATATTGCAAATGAAAACTAGCTGCTCCCGCACCGGCGGAGTACAGAGGCAGGAAACAGGGCCATAAAACATTTGTAATGGAATTGGTATAGGGACCGCGCAAACGCAGGTCCCCACTACCACAAATTATGATGCAGGCTCTCCCACTTGGGGAGACCTTAGGCAAGCACCCCTCCTAAGTGCAATGGAGGTCACAAGCCTAGGCCATGGGCCTTCTTGATCACCCATTGACCCCATCCAGGTATGTATCTTTTCAGTTGCTGCTTGGCCCATATTAATACTCCGCACTCGCTTCTTCTCTTTTGTGTTTACTCCGTGTGGGACTCATTCTCCTTTCGCATAACCAAAAATATGGCTTGTTACCCAAAGCCATGGCATCATGCGCGCGGCTCTTCAAGGCCACAGAGATAACTTCGTTTTCTCTATTTTGAGCTAAAGTAAGTTTCCCATGGCCAGTGGCTACCATTATTTATCTCACAGAGAATTACTCATTGTTAAATTGGTGATCTTTAAGAGGAGTCAAAGGTGCGCACTTGTGCTGCTACGATGCTGTTATGGCTAACTTCCCCAAGTCAATTTCAATTTACAGGATATTCATTGATTGATCTGGGGTTAACTTGCAATTGCTATGGCCAGCTGATATGAGTTCAGGTTCTCTTCGCTTGAGTGCAGCAAAGAGATTTGTTAAAGACATGTTTCCCCAAAAATCATCCTTTTTATTTTCCAGTGGGCATGCTAGAAGTAAATGTCGATCATATAGTTGGCGAATAGCAAATATATATAGTTGGTATTAGAATTGATATGACGAACATGATCTCAACAATCAATCAGGTAACCTTTTTTTTCTGAGCAATAGAACAGAAAATAGCAACCTGAACATAAAACTCAACAGACCTAAAATCTGTGACTCGGTTGACTCAATTTTTAAAGATTTTAGCTTTGTTCGTAGTTGGTGTGGCTTCTTCCCTTCTTCTAGTGTATATTGTTTGAAGGATACTATCTTTTTGCTAAAGACCCAAAATTCTTTGTTCCCAAATTATCTAACCTAGTTACATTTCTCTTCTATCCCAATAGCATTTCTCTTGTCCCAATAGCGCTGTTAAGTTAACAAAGAAAGACCAAAATTAAGAACCCTCGATTGCTCCTTTGGAAAACCTGAAATTTAGAAAATCATGATTGATTTGTCTATACCACATTTGAAAATTTTGAAACTTGATAATAGTTAGGGGCCGCGCGAACGCAGGCCCCCACTACCACAAATTATGACATAGACTCTGCCTCTTGAGCAGATCTTAGGTAGCACCCCTCCTAAGTGCAATGGAGGTCACTAACCTAGGCCATGGACTTTGTTGATCGCCCATTGACCCCGTCCAGGTAAGTATGTTTAAGTGGTGCACCTTGCTCCTTATTTATACTCCTTTCTTGCCTATCTTTTTTTTTTGTTTTCCAATGTGGGGCGTTTTGCGAACATCAATACTTGCGGATGTGACTCATGTGATTTTAGTGAGCTCATCCCCAAAAAACGTGGCATTCTAGCATAGTGGGACACGCGGCACCACCATAAAGCAATGAATGAACCTTAGGGAAGTTTGTACCATGGTTTTTATGAATGGAAAATTATTTTTTCTTTTACCAATGTCTCATTAGAATGATGTATTTATTTATGATATCCATGATATATATTTTTTTCTATATGACCAACAAGGAGAGGGAGGGGAATGGGGAAGAGCCAAGGGGAAAAGGGAATTCGACCGGTGAGCTTTGCTTGAGCTATTCTTTACAAGTTATGATATGTGTTGGACAGCTCTAAAATGTAAATTGTCATATAATAGTTTATATTGCACTTATCATGTTCATAAATAGGCATTCAAGTCCATGTAATACTTATCACGCTAGTTATTAAAATATGAAGAGAAAGTTTTACTGAAGACCCCTAAACTTCTATCTAGGGGTGTTCAGGAGAGTCGGTTATAATCGTCCTGCCAACCGCTAACCGTTTATAACTGTTAACCGCTTTGTAAAGCGGTTATTAAAAACCAATAACCGCCTAGGGTAGTTGCAGTTAGCGGTTTTAGGGGTATGAAAAAACAGTTATAACCGCTAAACACCTTTATTTATATATAATTATATAAAAATATATATTAATTAAATATTAAAAAAAAAAGATCCAAAACAGTGTCGTTTTGGTTGGAGAATAAGATGAAACCTCCTGAAGTTGCAGCCCCTCATTTAGACATTCACACAAGCCATTTAATAGAATTGGGCATTATGATTATGTATGTAAAATAAATCCAAAAAATAGCATGTTTTCGGCCAATAGGGCAAAATAATCCCAAAAAATATGGCAAAATAAGCCCAAAATATATGAAAAATGAAGGCTCAAAATATAAAAAAAGTCTAAAAGCCAATTTTTAAAAAACCGGTTATAACCGTTTGTTAGCGATTTGAATAATTGATAAATCGCTTGTTAGCGGTTTGAATAATTGCTAACCACCGTTATAAAATAACATTTAACCGCCTAGACGGAGGCAATTGCAGTTACTAAAAATCTGATAACCGCCTAAGGCGGAGGCGGTTGCGGTTATTGCAAATAATCGCGGTTATTATCACTTGAATACCCTTACTTCTATCCATTTTGAAATACCTCCTCTAAAATTCAAAAACTCTCATTTTAGTCCCCTGAAGTTTCAATTGCTCTCAATTTAGACTCCTTCATTAGATTTTAAACATTATATGACGTTTATACCTCTGACTTTTGTATACAATTTCAACTTCCAAAACCTTTTTTTTTTTTAAATGAAAATTAGGGATATTTTGGGTTTTTTTTTTGCATTTTTAACTGTTGAAATTGATGGAGGGTTCCAAATTAAAACAATTGAAAGTTCAAGAGACTAAATTGAGAGTTTTTGAAGTTTAAAGGAATATTTCAAAACGAGCAAAAGTTCGAGTCTTCAATGAAATTTCTCCAAATATGAATGGTTACATGAGATTTACATGACCATGTGAATTTGCAAGTAGGTCCGGCTCATTGCGTAGGTGAATTAGGTAGTCATTTAAGCCCTCCAATGAAATAAGGCCCTAGTTACCAATATAATTTCTTTCAGAAAAAAAATTTAAGGTCATACTTATATTAAAGAGTGTAGTCAATGCTTTTTAATTAAAGCTCAAATTATGGTAAACATTTTAAATATAAAATAGATTCCACCTAAATTTGTTATTCTATGCCTCAACATCTATCAAGTCGGCTCTCTTAGTAAGGAACTGTAGTAGTATTTTATTCATTTTTTTTTTTGTTTAAAAAAAAAAATTAGGCTACCATACCCATTTTTGTTTATAATCTTTAAAAGCTAATACTGAATGGAGCTCACAATCTTAACTGGAAAGGGATTAGACGATGCCATTAGCCATGGTTGATGGTTGCACATGCTAAGGATTCTCTTGAGAAAGCAAGAGAAATTATCAAAGAACATGGTTTCGTTAAACTTCTTAAATATCGCTTTTTGTTTATTCTAAAAATGTTATGACGTGTATAATATATGAGAATTATAATAATTTTTTTATTGTCCTTTTTATATTAAAAAAATGCTAATTTTTATCGTTCATAATTCTAATAATAATAAGGTATAAACTTGGCAATAAACATTTGGAAATAGAGTTTTAACAGGGGCTGCGCGAACATAGCCCCCGCTACCACAAATTATGACGTACACTCTCCTCAGTGGGAGATGTTAGGCAAGTGCAGCTCCAAGGTGCAATGGAGGCCACCCACCTAGGCTAGGGGTGTCAATGCGGGCGGTTATTAACCGCCCGCCAACCGCTAATCGTTATAACCGCCAACCGCCTAACCGTTATAACCGCCTAACCGCTATAACCGCCTAGCGATTAGCAGTTAGTGGTTATAGGGTTTACTAACCGCTACCTAACTACTAACTGCTAACCACCTGTTATATACTATATTTTTATAATTATAATTATAATTATAATAATATTTATACATATAACATAATTAATTGATTATTAATTATTAAATCACATTTTTGTTTTAGATAATTTAATCATAATTTGAGTATTAATATATTATCACTATAATTTATATGATTATATTACATAATTAATTAATCATAAAATCATTTGATTATATAATAACAAATTATACGTACATATTTATAAGTCATAAGTTATAAGTATGCAAGTTCATATTAATACAACAATGAACAATTAAGTATCTATAGACTTAATTCCAATGTATGTTATCAACTTATAAGTCTATATATATTATAAATTATAATTATACATTATACATATATGCAATTATGCATATTGACTAATATAAATGTAAAATATCAATACTTAATCATATGATTCAATAACAATTCAAATACTTATTAAAGTTAATAGTATTATTAATGTACAATGATAATGTGATTTGTATAATATCAAATTAATTAATTAACATTGGATTAAATAATGTGTTACCTATAACCATAGTTGAAGTATTAACGTATTATCATTATAATTTATATGATTATATAATAACAAATTATTCATATATAATATTTATATATATGATATGTTTGTAACTTTGTAATAATATATGATATGTTATATAATAATATTTATATATATATGATATGTTAGCAACAAGTAACATAAACTACATAATTACTAATTAGTTTGTAGTTACATATTAACTAGTTTTGTAAGTACTTATATCATACATTTTTATTTTAATATTTTGTAATTTATTATATATTAAGTAATTATACATATATGCAGTTATGCCTGTTGAATAATATAAATGTACAAGATCAATGCTTAATCATATGATTCAATGACAATTCAAATATTTTATTTAAGTTAATCATATTATTAATGTACAATGATAATGTGATTCGTATAATATTAAATTAAGTAATTAATATTGGATTCATTAAATAACGTGTTACTTATTTTTTTTGACATGTCCACACAAGGAGGAAGGGGGGATTCGAACTAGTGACCTCTGCTTTATAAGGTGTGGTCCTAACCAATCGAGCTACCTCTTTGGGACTAAACAATGTGTTACTTATAACTATAATTGAATTAAAGCATTATTTAAGTTAATCATATTATTAATGTACAAAGATAATGTGATTGTATAATATTAAATTAAGTAATTAATATTGGATTCATTAAATAAAGTATTATTTATAACCACAATTGAATCAAAGTATTATTAGATACTTTATACTTATAAAACATATATCACATTATCTTTGATTCTTAGATCTAAGATAATTTTATTATATTAATATGAATTGTGATTTGTAAGATAATATGATCATATAATTTAAGTATGAGTGTATGACCATTAGATCATTAAGAATTTAAGATTTAGGAGTTTGAGCATTACCATTAGATAATAAGTTCAATTAAAAAAAGTTTATAAGTAAATATAATAATTTCATAAGGAGTGAGATCATTTATAAACTTACCCATCTTAGTATCATAATATGAGTGTATGATACTGTAGTAATAAAAGCCTAAAAAGCCAAATTTTGAAAAAGTGGTTAGTAGGCGGTTACCTATTTCACTAACCACTAACCACGCGGTTAACCGCTAACCGCTAACCGGTAGGCGGTTAGCGGTAGCAGTTAGTAGCGGTTAGTGAAATCTACTAACCGCTAAAGAAGCATTATTAACCTAAGCCATGGGCCTTAATGATCACCTATAGACCCCGTCCAGGTATGCATGTTTTAAGGGCCATTGTTGTTTTTCACTTATACAATCCGACCCACCTCCCTTCTATTCTTTTACCCAATGTGAGACAAAACCGGTGCGGCTTTCTCCGTCCTTTTCTTTTACCCAAATGTGGGACAAAACCGGTGTGGCTTTCTTTCTTCTTTTCTTTTACCAATGTAGGACAAAACCGGTGCCACTTTCTTTAGGTAGTTTAGGACGCCCGAATTTATAACAAGAGTCATGTCTTGTGGGCACCCCTTCACACCTTAATTTGAAGTTTAAAGCTCCATCCCGCCTCCTGGTTCCTCAAGACGGGAAAAGGATTTGTTTGTATACTGACTTTAGAAGGTGCTGCTCCTTTGTTTTTTTGTTCCTTTTTGCTTGAAGTTCTCATTATCCATTTGTTGGTGATTATTAGCCGACCAAACCCTATCATGACCACCACATCGCCTTCCACATGAGCACCTAAGGTCCAAACTTCTTTTCCAGATTTTCAAATGCATAACAAACGCCAAGTATAATAAAATTTTAGGATCAATTTATATTATTCAACAGCAAATAAGAATAAAATCATAGGAAATGAGCGGTGCGCCGCCCCCACTCTCCCCTATCACAAACTATGACGGTGCTCTCCTGCCCCCGGGAGACCCCTCTCAAGCGCAATTAAAGCCACGAACAAGTGCAATTGAGAGGTGGGTGAGCAGCTAGGATTTCACTGTATTGTTGCAAACATTGCTGTAATTCAGCATAGAAATGGTACCATAATTAAGCCAATTTTAGGGTGATCCTTTACGCGGGCCTTATTGACGAAGTATACTAGATGCCATCCAATAAAAGTATTTGTGCCGGTGACGGTGCAATTGAATCCTACGATGAGGTAAGGGAATTACCGTTGGAAGACAGCTCTACATCAATCGATCTAAGAATATAGAGATTAAAGACGACACAGAAAACGTTACTGCCAAGAAGTTCAACTGCTAGCATAAGATCCAGCTCAATCGTCGTTGATGAAAATCATAACCACTAGGGAAAAGAGGAAGTTTTGCTTTAGATTGTTAGGGGCCGCGCGAACGCAGGCCCCCTCTACCACAAATTATGACGTAGACTCTCCCACTTGGGGAGATCTTAGGCGAGCACCCCTCCTAAGTGCAATGGAGGTCACTAGCCTAGGCCATGGATCTTGGTGATCATCCATTGACCCCGTCCAGGTAAGTATGTGTAAACGTAGGCCATGGGTTCTTATTTATAGTACGTAGTTGGTTTTATTAAGTTATAGCTTTTCGATGTGGGACTAAATCTTGGTCGTGTGAATGTTGCGAGCTCGCGTCCAAAAACACGCGGCATGGCCAAAGTTCCTCAAGGTTTCTCTCCCCATTTTTTAATAGCTTTTATGTATTTGCTTGATCATCAAATTATTTGAGCAGTTGGTGATTCCTTCTCAATAAAATCTGCATTATTGGATTGTTTCCACTTTTGGGTACTACCAAGTTCCTCAAGGTTTCTCTCCCCATTTTTTTCTCCTGGTAGTTTATAGTGAGGAATATATTTTTGAGGTTTTGGGTTTTTTTCTCTTCAAAATGTTGAAATATTGGATTCTTGGACTCCTTATCATGTCAAATTAACAGACTTTTATTTCCTCAATGTTGCTGTTGCTGTTGCTCTGCTCATTGTAGCATTATTGGTTGTTGAGATTAAGGCATAATTCTGGGGTTTGGTGGTTCTTTGTCAAAATTTTGAATTATTGGACTCTTTCCACTATTGCGTACTTGACATTTGACAGTTCTTACTCCCTTGTATACTGGCTACTATCTTCTGATATACACTGGCCTATGATGGTGAGGCAAATGAGATTTTGAGAGTTTGGTGATTCTTTCAAAACTCTGCACTCTTGAACTGTTTTTTCTGGTCGATCCTTGAAGTTCCTAGCTTCAGCTGTGTTTTCTGCTCCTCTTTATGTACATTGGTTCTTGATTTTTGACATAAAGGGTATCTGGCATTTGGTTGTTCATTTGGAAGATCTGCATCATTTTGGTATTTTCAAATATTGGGTACTTTCCTTTTTTTTTTTTGCCATTCCTTTGTTTTGTGCTCTGTTAATGTTGGTTGCTTATAAATTATGTGCTCTTTTGACCCAGCTTCTGTTAACTTTAAAGAAATCTGTTCGTGCTTTCAGCTGCTTGCTATTTTTTTTACTGATACCAACCCAGTTTAACCTTTCTTCCTTTTTTGTTTCTTTGGTTTTAGAAGTTTAACTTTTTGTTCGACTTGCTTGGACTTACACATGTAATGTGTTTTCCTATTTTGGACACATTTCTTTAAAGTTCCCTCAACAGCATTGTTGTTAGATAATTTTCTTTTGTTCCTTAGGTTATTGGGTGTTGTTGTTGTTGTTTTTTTTGTGTGTGTGTGTCTCAAGTCCTTTCACCTCTCTTTTTTTTTTTTATTTGTCTAATCTATATTTTGGAATGTGATTTTCCATGATATCTTCAATTAAAACTGTCTAGATAACTCTGCCTTAATTGTCATGGGCCACTGCCATTTTTATGTTCTTTGTTTGATAGCATCTCAAATCTTAAAATTCTACAGCAAGATTGTTTGAATATCTGCCCCATTTGAAGTTAGCAATATCTTACATTGTCTTTTGCCTAACTTGATTAACTGCATACTTGTCAATCTCTAGGCCCACATAAAATCCAAGGAATTGGTGCTGGCTTCATCCCTGGAGTTTTGGAGGTCAACATGCTTGACGAAGTTATTCAAGTAAGCCTCAAAACTTTAAGTTGGCATGTCTCTTAGTTAGCATGTGGAGTTATCTGTTTGTGTAGTAATTGTGAAAATATTTATTTTATTTTAAGCAAAAACGTAAAGCAGTTGTATAATGAAAATGTTACCCAAAGGAGGGAAAAAGAAAGAGGAAACATCATTATTGGACTTGTAATCCTACTGTAATGAATTTTGACCACTTTTTGAGGTCATCCACTTGATGGGACAAACTTTTGATATGATTATTAGAAATAATGTTTCTCTTTACCTCTGGACAAATGCTTTAGACTTTCCTAATGTGCTTGTTTTCTTAACTTTCTTGATCCTTTCTCTTTCTAGCTAGGTGTTTTTTTGTATACTTCTTATGTACTTGAGCTGCAAATTTTAATGATATTTATTACTTATTTAAAGAAAAAATGTTTCTTATCTATTTGCAAGAATCTGTTTGTGCTATACAGTCCAGACTGTGCACCCCACCCCACTCTACTTTTTTCCTAATTTGGTTCAAGTGATATTCAAAATGTAATAAGTATTTCTTTACGCTTTGCATATGGCTAGTAAACTGAAGTCTTACCATGTGGGAACTGATGGTTCTCTCTTTTGGTTGCATGTGTGGAGGTTCCTAACCATGAGGAAGTTTTAGATAATCCTTCTAAGGCCTGTCAAATACTGTGGAGTCTCTGTCCTAAAAATGTTCTGATTTTTCATCTCATTTCTGTTATCATTTTTATTTATGAGTTTGCTTATGATGATACATTATCTATTATTTGATATTTTGTAATGCGTTATTGTCTTTCAAAAATTCGTGAAAGTAAAGACATACATTGTTTCTTATTTCTTTTTATGATTTTATTGCCTTTCTTCATTTATTCCTCAGACCTAATGCTAATCTTTGCAGATATCAAGTGAAGAAGCTACTGAAACTGCTAAGCTTCTTGCATTGAAAGAAGGTTTACTGGTAAGCTCACAAAAATGAAAAATATGCTTCAACAAGGTCCTCTCCATTTTTTTCTATACAAATCTTTCACTACCGCCTCTTAAAATAATTGTGATGGTTAAGTTTTCTGTTATTGGATGTCTTCTATTCTTTTGATCTTCAGTGATATATGTACAAACATTTATTGCAGGTAGGGATATCATCCGGTGCTGCTGCTGCTGCTGCAATTAAGATAGCAAAGAGGCCAGAAAATGCTGGGAAACTCATTGTTGTAAGTTTGATCTTTTTCTTTCTAGCCAGTTATTTAATTTTGTTTTCAGCCATAGAACGTGGTTTAGAGGCAATTTCAGTACATGTATTGATGGCCGCACAAAAAGGAAATGTTTTGTTTAAAAACAGCACTAAATTTCTGTAGGCAGCACTCTAGCTGCCATCTGTTTAGGATACAAGTGGTCAGTTATTTGACCTAATTGACAACTCCATACACATTATTGATTGATATGATTAGATTAATGGTTTAAAATTTCAGCAACTGAATCCTTCAGTAGGTTTGATTTACCAAACACTTTATACTAATCTAAATCCTTTCTTGAGATGGCATTGACTTTCTTAGTTAATGAACTATATTTGTTCATTCGTAGTGGTGTGGCTTTGTTGTTTATTGTGGTGTTTGCTTCTGATCTTTTCTTCATCAAAACCTGAACAGGTGATCTTCCCCAGCTTTGGAGAGCATTATCTGTCGTCTGTGCTGTTTGAATCCGTGAAGCGGGAGGCAGAGAGCATGGTTTTTGAGCCCTGGAATATGCCCTAGCTTCAAAATGGGTCAAGTCTTTTATGCTGTTTTGGATCTGAAATAGGAAGCATAGAATATGATTATTGTTTGCTTCTGTGTCTGAACCTGAATAATAATGATGTGAATAATATCAAAGTTCTCTATTGTTTGTATAATAATTATGAGAGTAAATAAAATGTATTTTCTGGGAATTTGTTTCTTGGCATGGTCTCATTAGTAGCACAGAAATTCTTCAATATTACCATGGTTAATTTTAGGGAACGAATGAAGGTCTCAAACTACCGACTTTCCCCCATATCAATGTTCTTTTCAAACAATCACAATTTGTCAATGTCTCTCAAATGACAAAAATTTACTTAATAAAAAAATTCTAAGAAATCTAAAAGTATCGAGAAAAAAGCAATAAGAAAAAACTACCCTGAGATTCAAGGCTATGTTTGGGAATAGTAGAAGTGAATTGGAACTGTAGCAGATTTAATTGATGTGAGGAAAAAAGTAAAAATGTTTTGTATAGAAAAGTGAAATTTTTTGTTTTGTGGTGATTTATTTAATTTGAAAGTGAAAAAAAGTAATTGATGTGATATAAAAAAGTAAGAATGTTGAGTTTGATTTTGATAAAAAAATTTTGAGACCTACAAAGTCCAGTCCGGCCACTGTTCCCAAACATAGCCCAAGAGTGGTTGATCTGCCTCAAAGGATTGGCCAACCCCTTGTTTTCATTTTCTTTGATGTTTTCCGAGAAGAGTAATGCTTCTAATGACTCGAATTTAGAACTAGACATTGAAACACAGGCATTATATGGCAGCTTAAAACGTAGAGATGAGAAACATACGTGCTTGGATTTTGGATATGGGTCAGTCCTCCGGCTGCCACAATATAGAATGATCTGTCGTTAATCATTTACAACATAAATTGCATAAGAAAGACCAAACGTCCCGACAGAGAACAGGGCCGGAAAAGGGGCACAACAAAGAACATTTGGAATAGAATTGGGGATGGGGACCGCGCGAACGCAGGTCCCCTCTACCACAAATTATGATGCAGGCTCTCCCACTTGGGGAGACCTTAGGCGAGCACCCCTCCTAAGTGCAATGGAGGTCACAAGCCTAGGCCATGGGCCTTCTTGAACACCATTGACCCCATCCAGGTAAGTACCTTATCCGTTGCTGCTTGGCCCATATTAATACTCCGCACTTGCTTCTTCTCTTTTGTGTTTACTCCGTGTGGGACTCATGCTCCTTTCGCATAACCAAAAATATGGCTTGCTACCCAAAGCCATGGCATCATGCGCGCGGCTCTTCAAGGCCACAGAGAAAAATTCGTTTTCTCTATTTTGAGCTAAAGTAGTTTCCCATGGCCAGTGGCCACCATTATTTATCTCACACAGAATTACTCATTGTTAAATGGCGATCTTTAAGAGGAGTCAAAGGTGCGCACTTGTGCTGCTACGATGCTGTTATGGCTAACTTCCCCAAGTCAATTTCAATTTACAGGATATTCATTGATTGATCTCTGGGGTTAACTTGCAATTGCTATGGGCCAGCTGATATGAGTTCAGGTTGTCATATAGGCAAACCAACTGACCGCTTCTCTTCTCTTGAGTGCAGCAAGAGACTTGTTAACGACACGTTTCCCCGAAAATGGTCCTTTTTATTGTCCAGTGGGCATGCTAGAAGTAGATGTCGATCATATAGTTGGTATTAGGATTGATATGATGAACATGATCTCAACAATCAGAAACCCTTTTTTCTGAGCAATAGAACAGAAAATAGCAACCTAAACATATAATCTCAACAAACCTAAAATCTTTGTGACTCACTTGACTCAGTTTTTCAGAGATTTTAGCTTTGTTCGTAGTTGGTGTGGCTTCTTCCCTTCTTCCAGTGTATATTGTTGGAAGGATACTCAATTTTTGCTTAAGACATCAAAATTCTTTGTTCCCAAATAATCTATAACCCAGTTCCATTTATCTTCCATCCCAATAGCATTTCTCTTCTGTCCCAACAGCTGTTAAGGTAACAAAGAAAGACCAAAGTTAAGAACCCTCAATTGCTGCTCTGGAAAACCTGAAATTTATGAAATCACGTTTGATTTGCCTGAATCACATTAAAAATTTAGAAACTTGAAATAGATAGGGGACGCGCGAACGCAAGCCCCCACTACCACAAATTATAACGTAGACTCTGCCTCTTGGCAAATCTTAGGCAAGCACCCCTCCTAAGTGCAATGGAGGTCACTAACCTAGGCCATGGACCTTGTTGATCACCCATTGACCCCGTCCAGGTAAGTATGTTTGAGTGGTGCACCTTGCTCCTTATTTATACTCCCTTCTTGCCTATCTTTTCTTTTTTGTTTTCCAATGTGGGACGTTTTGCGAACATCAATACTCGCAGATGTGACTCATGTGATTTTAGTGAGCTCATCCCCAAAAATGTGGCATTCTAGCACAGTGGGACACATGGCATCACCATAAAGCAATGGACGAACCTTTGCGAAATTTGTAGCATGGTTTTTATGAATGGAAAATGAATTTTTCTTTTACCAATGTCTCATTAGAATGATGTATTTATTTATGATATCCATAATATATATTTTTTTTTCTATATGACCAACAAGGAGAGGGAGGGGAATGGGGAAGAGCCAAGGGGGAAAGGGAATTCGACTGGTGAGCTTTGCTTGAGCTATTCTTTATAGGTAGGGTTGGCAAAACGGGTTCACGGGTCGACCCATTTACGACCTATGGCCTGTTTAGCATAGACCTAGACACGACACGACCCGTGAACCCGTTTAAATTAAACAAGTCTAACGGGTCACGGGTCACCCGACACGACCCGCGAACCCGTTTAAGAAAATTACTTGAATAAGCATCTTGGATCTATTGGAACTTTTGTTTAGCAGCTTTAGCTTCACGGCAGCCTTCACCCATAAGAGAAGGGGTCCTTGCCCATCTATCCGGATGCCATTGCTGCACAAAAACAGCAATCACACCCACTCAATACTTCAAATTTAACCTAAAAATCAAGAACAAGAGCGAGCAGAACGAAGTCTAAGTCACAACCCAAATGCGAAATCTAGATGCCATTGCAACCCAATCAAACAACAATCACACCTACTCAATACTTCAAATTTACTAAAACTCAAAAGTGCTGCTCCTCCAACTCGAACTCGCCGTTTGTGAAAGTGCTGCACGATTAGGTTAGGTTTAACTTTTCATCATCTTTTTTTTTTTTTTTTCTTTAGGTGAAAAAAAAAACACACACACACATAAACCAAAAACGGGTCTAGCGGGTTACTCGTGACCCGACCCATTTAAGCAAGATAAACGGGTCATTAACGGGTCGACCCATTTACGACCCAAACCCGTTTAAGGTAAATCCAAACTCGTTAATTTCGTGTCGAGTTCATGGGTCATGTCAAAATTGCCAACCTTATTTACAGGTTATGATGTGTTGTATAGCTCTAAAATGTAAATTGTCATATGATAGTTTATATTGCACTTATCATGTTCATAAACAGACATTCAAGTCCATATAATACTTATCATGCTAGTCATTGAAGACCCCCAAACTTCTACACATTTTAAAATATTTTCAAAAAATTCAAAAACTCTCAATTTAGTCCCATGAAATTTCAATTGTTCTCAATTTAAACCATTCCATCATATTTTAAACATTACATGACGTTTATATCTCTGACTTTTGTATAAAATTTCAACTTCTAAAACGTTTTATTTTATTAAAATTTTTTTAAAAATGAAAATAATGGATATTTTAGTCCTTTTTTTTTTGTATTTTTAACTGCTGAAATTAACGGAAGAGTCCAAATTAAAAGCAATTGAAAGTTCATGAGACTAAATTGAGAGTTTTTTTAAGTTTAAGGGAGGTATTTCAAAACGGATGAAAGTACGGAGGTCTTCATTAAAGTTTCCCCAAATATGAATGGTTACATGAGAGTTTACGTGACCATGTGAATTTGCAAGTAGGTCCGGCTCATTGCATAGGCGAATTAGGTAGTCATTTAAGGCCCCCCAATGAAATATGGTTCTAGTTACCAATATAATTTCTTTCATAAAAAAAATTTAAGGCCATATGGCCCATACTTATATTAAAGAGGGTAGTCTATGCTTTTTAATTAAAGCTCAAATTATGGTTAGGGTTGGGTATCGGTCATATTGATCTAGTTAATAGAATTATCGGTTATTGACCGATAACCGATTCTTGACCGATTACCGACCGATAAGCTATCGGTTAATTGGTTAATCGATCATATCGATAATCGGTTAAACTAGCCGGTTAATCGGTTAACCGGTTTTTGTTAACTTTTTATTGAGTTTTTTACTAGTTGCTAATTGGGCCAAAAATTAATTATTTTGAGAGTTCAAATACTTTTTATTTGGCTAAAGCCTAAAATAACTTATTAAAAATTAGTTGTTTTGCCCCTCTTGGGGGCCTAAATATATATATATGGCTAAAAATGTTTACTGAATCTTTTTTTATATTGATCCATTACATCTTTTTTATAATATAAAATAAAAATTAATAGAGTAAAAAGTATAAAATTAAAAATATATATAAAAATTAAAAATATTTATCGGTCATATCGGTTAACCGATAAGAAAATTTTAACCGACCGATTACTGACCGATAAGGTTACCGGTATAAATTTTTTAACCGATTACCGGTCGGTTAATTATCGGTAACGGTTATATCGGCTCGGTTAATGTCGGTAATCGGTCGGTTAATCGGTAACGATTAATTTGCCCACCCCTAATTATGGTAAACATTTTAAATATGAAATAGATTCCACCTAAATTTGTTATTCTATGCCTCAACATCTATCAAGTCGTCTCTCTTAGTAAGGAACTGTAGTAAAAATTATAGTATTTTAATATATTTTTTTTAAAAAAAATTAGGCTACCATACCCATTCTTGTTTATAATCTTTAAAAGCTAATACTGAATGGAGCTCACAATCTTAACTGGAAAGGGATTAGACGATGCCATTAGCCATGGTTGATGGTTGCACATGCTGAGGATTTATACCACCATGATTTTCTTGAGAAAGCAAGAGAACTTAACAAAGAACATAGTTGGTTTCATTAAACTTTTTAAATAACGCTTTCTACTTATTCTGAGAAATGTATGACGTGTATATAATATATGAGAATGGACAAAGTTTTCCTCCAAACTGGGTTGGAGGAATTTTTCAACCTAGTCTATAAAAGTGACATGTGTCCCTTAACATGTGAGATGCACATGTTTCTTTTTATAGATTAGGTTAAAGGAAATTCCTCCAACCCAGTTTGGAGGAAAACTTTGTCCTATGAGAATTATATTAATTTTTTTTATTGTCCAATTTTCTATTAAAGAAATGCTAATTTTTTTATCGTGCATAATTATTCTAATAATAATAAGACGAGAATATTTATAAGGTATAAACATAGCAATAAACATTTGGAAATAGAATTTTAACAGGGGCCGCGCGAACACAGCCCCCGCTACCACAAATTATGACGTACACTCTCCTCAGTGGGAGACGTTAGGCAAGTGCAGCTCCAAGGTGCAATGGAGGCCACCCACCTAGGCCATGGGCCTTATTGATCACCCATAGACCCCGTCCAGGTATGTATGTTTCAAAGGCTATCGTTGTTTTTCACTTATACAATCTAACCCACCTCCCTTCTTTTCTTTTACCCAATGTGGGACAAAACCGGTGCGGCTTTCTCCCTTCTTTTCTTTTACCCAAATGTGGGACAAAACCGGTGTAGCTTTCTCCATTCTTTTCTTTTACCCAATGTAGGACAAAACCGGTGCCGCTTTCTTTAGGTAGTTTAGGACGCCCGCATTTATAACAAGAGTCATGTCTAGCGGGTACCCCTCCACACCTTAATTTGAAGTTTGAAGCTCCATCCTGCCTCCTGATTACTCAAGACGGAAAAGGGATTTGTTTGTATACTGACTTTAGAAGGTGTTGCTCCTTTGTTTTTTTTAGTTTTTTTAGTTTTTTTTTCCTTTTGCTTGAAGTGCTCATTATCCATTTGTTGGTGATTATTAGCCTAGCAAACCCTATCATGACCACCACATCGCTTTCCACATGAGCACCCAAGGTCCCAAACTTTGTTTCCAGATTTTCAAATGCATAACAAACGCCATGTATAATAAAATTCTAGGATCAATTTATATTATTCAACAGCAAATATGAATAAAAATCATAGGAAATGAGCGGTGCGCCGCCCCCACTCTCCCCCATCACAAACTATGACGTTGCTCTCCTGCCCCCGGGAGACCCCTCTCAAGCGCAATTAAAGCCACAAAAAAGTGCAATTGAGAGGTGGGTGAGCAGCTAGGATTTCACTGTGTTGTTGCTAACATTCCATTGCTGTAATTCAGCTTAGAAATGGTACCATAATGAAGCCAACTATAGGGTGACCCTTTAGGCCTTTACGCTGGCCTTATGGATGGAGTATATTAGATAACATCCAATAAAAGTATTTGTGCCAGTGACGGTGCAATTGAAGCCCACCATGAGTTAAGGGGAATACCATTGGAAGACAGCTTTACATCACTTGATCTAAAAAGCATAAAGATTAAAGAAGACACAGAAAACGAGAGTTTGCCCAGAACTTCATCTGCTTGCATATAAAGTACAGCTCAATCATCGTTGATGAAAATCGTACAAATGGGAAGAGAGCCTCAGATAAAAGGAAGTTTTGCTTTAAATTGTTAGGGGCCGCGCGAACGCAGGCCCCACTACCACAAATTATGACGTAGACTCTCCCACTTGGGGAGATCTTAGGCGAGCACCCCTCCTAAGTGCAATGGAGGTCACTAGCCTAGGCCATGGACCTTGGTGATCATCCATTGACCCCGTCCAGGTAAGTATGTGTAAACGGAGGCCGTGGGTTCTTATTTGTAGTACGTAGTTGGGTTTATTGAGTTATAGCTTTTCGATGTGGGACTAAAGCTTGGTTGTGTGAATGTTGCGAGCTCGCGTCCAAAAACACGCGGCAGGGCCAAATAATTGTGCGTCGCACATGTCCCACATTTATCTTAATTACCATCATCTGTGCTAGTAATAAACTCATGAGGGGCTTATCCAAAAAAAAAAAAAAAAAACTCATGAGGGGGCTTAAATAAATCAAGTTATGAGTTTCTTGGCATATTTTTCTAGGGCAAATATATATGATAAATGTTTTAAGTAAGAGCGCGATTTAAAATTGTTTTCTCATTTTTTAATTTTAGAAATTAGATGCCTGAATGTTCGATTATTCTAGCTAAATCCCTCCATGAATTTGCTGTCCAAGTAAAATAATATATTTTTATTGTGTTATTAATTAAATTGTAGTACATAACATTTTTTTTTTAATTTTAATTAACATTTTATTTTATTACGAAAATATTTATTTCACATGACAATGGCTACTATCAATGTTTCTCATTGATTATATATGGATTGAAAATTTGAACAAACTTTAGCCTAACTTTTAAATCAAATTTCTCTTTCTCTCTCTAGTTTAAGGCTCTCTTTTTCACATATAATTTGTTTTTTTAAACTCAAGAAGAAAGTTGTGTTAAAGTTGAGTTTAATATATTTTTATCATTTTCCATAAAATAATATATTTTTATTGTGCCTTTATTATTTTCTATAAAATAATATATTTTTATTATGTTATTAATTAAATTGTAGTACATAACATTTTTTAAAAAATATATAATCAACATTTTTTTTTTATTACGAAAATATTTATTTCACATGACAAAGGCTACTATCAATGTTTCTCATTGATTATATATGGATTGAAAATTTGAAAGTCTAACGGAGGATTTGGGATATGAGTTTTGAAGGATAGTTTACAAGAACTCGAAATCAACTGCAAGTAATTTAAAGGACTTCAATGATGTCCCGTGAAGTTTAAGGCACCAAAGTTCAGCAGTAAAATGTTGAAAAGCAGAGTGGATGACTGAAAATTCCACTGCACAACTTCACCATCAATCCAAGAATTAAAACTAATATATATTCCAACTGCGTCAGCAGAGATAAGGTTTATTTCTCCTGGATAGCGTTCAAGTTATTGCTCTATTTTTAATAGCTTTTATGTATTTGCTTGATCATCAAATTATTTGACCTTCTGGTGATTCCTTCTCAATAAAATCTGCATTATTGGATTGTTTCCACTTTTGGGTACTACCAAAGTTCCTCAAGGTTTCTCTCCCCATTTTTTTTTCTCCCTGGTAGTTTATAGTGAGGAATATATTTTTGAGCTTTTGGGTTTTTTTCTCTTCAAAATGTTGAAATATTGGATTCTTGGACTCCTTATCATGTCAAATTAACAGACTTTTTTTTCCTTAATGTTGCTGTTGCTGTTGCTCTGCTCATTGTAACATTGTTGGTTGTTGAGATTGAGGCATAATTTTGGGGTTTGGTGGTTCTTTGTCAAAATTTTGAATTATTGGACTCTTTCCACTATTGCGTACTTGACATTTGACAGTTCTTACTCCCTTATTTACTGGCTTTATTTATGTATACTGGCTACTATCTTTTGATATACACTGGCCTATGATGGTGAGGCAAATGAGATTTTGAGAGTCTGGTGATTCTTTCAAAACTCTGCACTCTGCACTCTTGAACTGTTTTTTCTGGTCGGTCCTTGAAGTTCCCAGCTTCAGCTGTGTTTTCTGCTCCTCTTTATGTAGATTGGTTCTTGATTTTTGACATAAAGGCTATCTGGCATTTAGTTGTTCATTTGGATGATCTGCATCATTTTGGTCTTTTCAAATATTGAGTACTTTCCTTTTCTTCTTCTTTTTTTGTTTTTTTTTTTTGTTTTTGTTTTGTTTTGCCATTCCTTTGTTTTGTGCTCTGTTAATGTTGGTTGCTTATAAATTTTGTGCTCTTTTGACCCAGCTTCTGTTAATTTTTGTGAAGAAATATTTATTGTTTGCTGTTTCTATTAGTGGGTTCGTGCTTGAATTTCTAAGCTATAATTTTGTTTTGTGCTCTATTTATGTTGATTTTTTAAAATATATTTATTAGATATTTAGCTTTTGATCTGTGTTGCCTTTTTTGTTTCATTCTCTTTTCCCTCTTAAACACACAATCTGCTAACAGTATCTTAGCTATTCCAATGTTTTGTGCTATCATAGCACTTTGAAGTACTTTTGTGATTTCAGTTCTTACAATGTTTGAGATCACAGATTGATCTTCGCAGAACATCATCGTACTATTCTATGTAGATTCTTTGTAGATCACGTTAACATTTTTATGTCTTTGTAGCTTTCTTTCCGCTCCTTCACATTTTTTCTTTTTTCGGCTTGCAGTTTAACTAAAAACATAACATGGAAGAGAAGTGCACAATCAAGAAAGATGTTACTGAAGTATTATCTTTTTGAATTAATGCTTTTCATGTTGCTTTTGCTCTCATATTCCATTATTGCTGACGGGTTTCCTGTTTTGGGTAGTTAATAGGCAATACCCCAATGGTATATCTCAACCATATTGTGGATGGTTGTGTAGCTCGAATTGCTGCCAAGCTTGAGATGATGGAACCCTGCTCTAGTGTTAAAGACAGGTATTTAACTGCTTTACTTTCCTTTTCATTTTTTATGTTGATCATATTTTGCTTGGTATTAGAAAGACCTAGCAAACAGAGGATTTGTTTAGGAATCCTTATTTGAGACTTTCACATTTGGATTTAATATTCGGAATGCAGGATTGCGTATAGCATGATCAAAGATGCAGAGGATAAGGGTCTAATTACACAAGGCAAGGTTAGCAATGAAAATGTTTCCATATAAACAGATATTTTCTTAGGCTCCTCATACAAATTATGCACCCTTGCAACTTTGCCTCTCTTGGCTGTATAAGAGTTGAATTCCAATGCTGCCTACCCTTACCACTGTGCTTAAGATGGTGGATCTGGGGCTTTTGACAGTTATATGGTTCCATTAGGCATCTAACACATATTTTGTTAGGCTGTATGCAAATATTAACCTCGTTATGCCTTAAAGTGAGACTTGGAGAACTTCTAAGGGATTCTTTTCACAGTTTAGTGGCGTTTATATCATTTTTTTAGTTTATGTTTTTCCATTTTTCTGTAAGTATATCATGTTTGGTTATGTAACAGATATTGCTAAATATCTGTTATCCAAACTATGGAGCATTGAACCAACATGTTTTCCCTTGATTCTGGATCTGTTTTCATGATGGCAAAAGACTGTCCTCATTGAGCCTACCAGTGGTAACACTGGCATTGGGTTGGCGTGGATTGCAGCAGTCAAGGGTTACAAACTTATCCTTACCATGCCGGCTTCAATGAGTATCGAGAGAAGAATTGTGCCCCTAGCTTTTGGAGCAGAGTTGTATATTACAGATCCTGCCAAAGGCCTTAGTGGGAATCTTGGGAAGGCTATTGAGCTGCTCAGTGAAATACCTAATAGTTATATGCTTCAGCAGTTTGAAAATCTTGCCAACCCAAAGGTATTCTTTGCATCAGATAATTTGATATAGATATCCGGACAGAGTTAACAATTTTTTTTTTTCCTTTCTTTATTCAGATCCATTATGAAACCACTGGCCCAGAGATATGGAGAGATTCAGGAGGGAAAGTTGATGCCCTGGTTTCAGGGATAGGGACCGGTGGTACGGCAACTGGTGCAGGGAACTACCTCAAGGAGAAAAACCCAAAGATCAAGGTTGACTTATGTGCGTGTGGATGAGTTTGTGTGTTTTAGAGAGAGAGAGACAGCCTATTATTTGATATTAATGGTATGTTTTCTCTTGCTATCTAGGTGTATGGGGTAGAACCAGTTGAAAGTGCTGTGTTGAGCGGAGGACAGCATGGTTAGTTAACATTTTGAACATTTTGTAATTTTTTTGCATGCTGTCGCTAGTTGTGTATAATAAAAAACTCAGTATCACATCGGTACATGGAAGAAGTGCCAGACTTGCAAGTTTTCATTGGTATGAATTCGAGATATAATCAGGGAGAGTGGTGTCAAAAGTATCTCCTAAAAACTTCCATATTGTTGTAACTTTATAGATGTGTTTTGTGGATGTAAAGACTATATCTGCAGTCATATGCTTACTAGTCTGTAAGCAAATATTAATATACTTGGATTTGCTAGAACATATGGTTGAACAAAAAATTGGGTAAGCCTAGATTGGCCCAATCATCTCCAACTGATTCTAGTTTATCCAATGGTAGTAACATCTTGGGAATTAATAAGCCTACTTGTTCATCTAAAGGTCACTACCAGTAAAATCAATCATTGATAAGACCTTAAATTCCTGCTTTGAAAGATTAGTTTCATATAACTACAAATCCTAGTAAACTCAGGAATTGCCCATTCTTTTAAGTTAGAATGAAAAATTTCTGTTTATGGTTCAATTAAAATTAGTTTTAATTTTTTATTTAATGGGGATAGGAGTTGCACATGTTTGAATAGTCAAATCTCTTGTTGAACTTGTTGGCGTAAAATGTTCATTAATTGTCTCGTCATATCTGGTATTTAGTTAAAATTATATGACTTTTTTAGTTTGCTTTCATTTTCAAATGACAGTTCTCTAACGCTAAGTTTGCATAAAGGCATGCATTTGATCCAAGGAATTGGTGCTGGTATTATCCCTACTGTTCTGGATGTCAATGTGCTTGATGAAGTTATTCAAGTGAGTCTGGAAACCATTTTATTGGTATCAATTTTATTTGATATGTAAAATGATCTGCTTGGTGCTTAAGTTTCATGACTAAGTGTTGTATTTCAAGTGGAAAGTATCAACATGATTAGAACACATTATTTATGGGAAATGCAGGTAACATGGTCTTAACTCATTCATTAGGTGTTAAAACCTTACATCAATAAATAATGTAATCATTATGCATGAGTGGCTTTTGGATATGAAAGGCAGAGGACCAGGCTCTGTGAATAGGATGTTAAGGAATTAACCTAAGAGGGCTGTTTTAGTCATTAAAGTCTTAGGAAGGTTGTCGTTTTCCAAGTTAGTTTGCTTAGTCCCACATATCTCGAATTCAGTTCATTAGTCCCACATATTGAGTTCATTTAAGTTGTGCTTTCCTGGGGGTATATCATCTGGATATGAATCTGCTTTATGAGGCTTGGCTTCGGTCTCAATTTCTTTATAATGTCAGTTAGTTTAACCTACACAATGGGTTCTTTCTGGCTGCTTTATGAGATATATTCTATAAAAGAAAAAAACTCAAGACTTGTTTTTGATTCAGGGTCAGAAAAGAAAAAGTATCTGGATGACCTTGTTTATATTTGTTATTTTGTCTGTTAAGCAAGACATGGATATGAAATTGTATACCTTTCTAATTAAATGGGTCATCCTCTTAAACCAATTTTTGGAATGGCACTTCTGAACTGAATATTTGCATGATTTTTATTGTTAGGTATTCAATGAAAGAAATGTTTTTGGAAAAGATATGAATTGCTCATTCAAAGATTGAGCATATCATATGGCCGAGTCCTAGGGACAAGTTGGACGTTCTATTTTCTTGGAATTTTCATGCCTTGGACAACTCTTTACCCCTAAGGAAAAAAAAAAAAAAAACCATTAAGCAGGGATTACAAGCTCCTGTCACATGTTTAAACAAAAGCAAAAGTTGCATATTTGTGTGATAGTTACTCAAACCAGTTCTAATTCTAGCCTAAGGTCACACATATGATTATTTTTTTTTGGTAAATCTTCTAAAAGTGTAATGCAAGTGCCCTCCATTTTGTTTTCATGGAAGTATCTATAATCTGATCTCTGCTAGCTGCTAATCAAAATGTGAATTTCCTGTTTCTGACTCCTGATGTTTTGGTGATCTTTCAGGTTTCAAGTGAGGAAGCTATTGAAACTGCCAAACTGCTTGCCTTGAAAGAAGGCTTGCTGGTATAGTAGTTTCTTAAGATCAGCTGTAATGGTTCTCTAGGAACTTTTTACATCCAATTTTGTTAACAAAATAATATCATGAGTTCTTTTGTTGCAGATCTTTATAATATTCCATCACTAAAAAACATGTTGGAGCATGTTTTTTGCAGGTGGGGATCTCATCTGGTGCTGCAGCAGCTGCTGCTATAAAGTTAGGAAGGAGGCCTGAAAATGCTGGAAAACTCATTGTTGTAAGTCTAAATGCTTTCTTCAAATTTCTCTAGAACCTCTTACATATGAACTTTGTTATCTGCATTATGATAGTGTGCTTAGGTTGATTTAGTTCATACTTTGCATCAGAATCGCTATAAATATATTTGAGACAACTCTCTGCCTGCCATAGCATATTCTAGGATTCATATTCGTTCCATTATTTCATCCTCAAGCTAACTACAGTCAGTATGCCATGTGGGTTTACATGTTCAGAAAACATTGTTCACCTCATGTTGCAGAATGCTAAGATGTCTTGAATATTATAGGTATCCTCAAACTGATAATTACTTCACCTATGGCCTTGTAGCCTTGTGGTACTTCTCTCATGTAGGAAGGGGGTTTAGAATCCAACCCACCATGGATGTGGTATATATGGGATAAGGGATTCTTCTATCGATTGTTTTTTGTTTAAAAGAAGAAAGGTTGATTACATCTGTGTATGGCCATAAAATCATATTTATCAATTTGTTATATAGGCTAATGGATCATCTTATTGCTCATCTCCCTTTCAGTTCAACCTCTATCCACAAAAGGTTTTTTAAGACAAAGATCCCTAATTTTGTAGTATTTTTTGAACAATTTTAACAACAAAGTTATATGCTCAAATTAATTTAATTAACATGTTCTCCAATTGCTGAGTCCGATGAATGGGTGGATCGAGATGATAGGACCTATCCAAAATGAAAATTGTAGAGGTAGGTAGGTGGTTGAGTGGCCAGAGCGGATCGTTGGGAGACACGGTTGGAAGTGATAGAGATTTGGTGGGAACAGCAAGGGTATTAACCTCAGTGTAACTAGAAGCAATGTTTTGACTTTCTGGGAGATCAAGTGGGTAAGGCAAGATGGGGGAAGGAGGTTTAGGTGAGTTGTAGGCAAAGGGAAAATGATCATAAAGGCGGTATTCCTTTTGACTGTAAGGATAATAATTGAGGAACACAAACTGGGTGGCAGGAGGGTCAAATTTGGAAGGATTTTGAGAGCGAGTGGAGGCAAACCATAGGCATCCGAATACCCACAAGTGATTATAAATGGGTTGGGTATTGTACCATTTTTCATAAGGAGTCTTATTGGAAAAAATGGCAGTGAGTGTTCTATTGATCAAGTATGCCGTAGTCAAAATCGTGTCCCCCCAAGAATTTGGTAGGCATATTAGCTTGGAAGAGTAAAGCTCAGGACACTTTAAGCAGATGCAGTGTTTATGTTCTGTTGTAAATTGGAGACATAACTGGTCTGATGAATAATTTAACCTTTGCTGAAATTTGGTTTTCTAGCTATGAAGTGAATAAAGAAGTGTAAAAGTAGGTGGGTCTTAGATTTGTTCCACAGTAAGTAAACCCACGTGCATAAAGTATAGTCATTCACAATGATTAGAAAACAATGAGCCCTAGTAATAGAAGAAACGTGATAACTACCCCAGATATCAACATGCAATAATTCAAAAGGTGCAACAATAGAGATGAAAATATTTTGAAATTCAAGTCATGTCCGTGATATGCTCAACGTAATGCTCGAAAGAAAACACGAAATTTTGGTAACCTCACGGTGGTCGACAACACAACCTTTGGAGGTTGAGCACAGCGGCCTGTTCTGGATGTACTAAGTGTTAAACCACCAATTATTCTAAAAGTTTAAACTGATAGGAAGAGGTAAATTTAATCATGTAATCATTAGTTTAACACTCCCACTCACATATGACTCAAACTTCATTTTAATAGGTGATGCCTAACACATGGAATATTTAATTTAAATAGAAGGTAAATTAACAGAGTTAAGGTTTGATCCCAGGACCTTTAGCTTTGATACCATGTAAACCACCAATTATCCCAAAAGTTTAAACTGATAGGAAGAGGTAAATTTAATCACTTAATCACTAGTTTAACATTAAGACCTTGCGTGAACAAAGACAAGCACGGCCTATTCATGTATAGAGGGAAATGGGTGTGCTTGCTTATCATGTTCGGCAGGTATTTGCTATATTTCCTTGTGGCGATGATCGTATCCGTGATTGGTTGTCTTTCTTAACATGCTTTGCCGGCGCCATGCCTAGACAAAAGTTATGTCAAGTGCATATGTGAGTCCTACAAATCTAATGGTTTATTATTAAAAAAAGTTGGGTGAAAGAATGATGTTTAAACTTTCTCTAGAAATTTAGAATCCAGTCCCATTATCTATTTAATTCAATTTTGTTTTCCATGCAGGTGGTCTTCCCCAGCTGCGGTGAGCGTTATCTATCTTCTCCCCTCTTTGATTCCATCAGGCATGAAGCGGAAAACATGACTTTTGACTGAGGTGCTACCGAATAAATGACCTTTTTAATATGTAGTATTTTTGAAGCTGTTCGATGCAATAAACAACTTAAATTCACGTAATTTGAAATAATGAGTGATATAGATTGTTTTGAAGTATGAGCAGTAATTTTCATGAACTATAAGTCTACAAGAATTTTAGTTCTTATCTTTCAGGTTGGAAGTATCAATTCTAGTATATATTCTCGTCATAAAAATTACTACTGCGATATTTATACACTTTTCATTTAACAAATATTGAGTTAATTTTAGGGGAGAAAAATGTGTATATTTCATCCAAAAATATGCATTTAAAAGATTTTTTTTTGAAACAATAGGCGTCAACTCTTGAAAGTTATAAATAATTTCTGAATATAAAACCAATTCATTTTATTTCACTAATGAATTGAGCTCTATCTAATTCATTTCATCAATAATGAATTGTATTCAAATTCAATTCAAACAAGATATGATGTGCATATTGTGGACCTCAGTGCATTTCTTATTTTTTAAAGATGTATAGCATACACCTTGGAAAATGTATGAATTCAGTTATCTCATGTGTATGAAAAGGGCTAGCAATTCAACCCGCGAACTCTATCATGTAGTTCTAGGGTTAAGGTTTAGGTTAAATGGGACAACCTGTTTATGACCCGTTTAATAAAAGTGTCACACATGTCAACCTGTGTGTTGACCTGTGTGACACTTTTATTAAACGTTTATATATATATAGTTTAATTGACAATTTTATCTGCGACCTGCAAACTCGTTATGAACACGACAAGTAGTTTTAAGATTAGGTTTTAAGTTAAACAACTTTGGGTTATAGGTCACCCTTTTAATAGAAGTGTTGTATTAGAATTGACATAAATAGATTGGCCGGTTAAACGGGTCAACACGAACACATGTGAACCCATTTACCAGCCTCATTGAAGTGTATGGAATTTGGCTTCTATGTTGTAGTTAGGGCTGGGAGTCGAATAATTCGGTTACGAAAATGAGATTTTCGCATTTCGCACGCCATAGTCATTGAAGTCGGAATTATTATGCCAGCTTTATTTTTTGTTACTGACATGATTATGGTGACAATCGGTTATATATGTACTAATGTCAGTTCAGTAATATCGATAAGCAAATAAATAGAAAAGTTGATCAATAAAGTTGGTTTGATTAGAAAATGTTATTCCGCCTACCAAATTGAGTTTTTCAAAATAAAAAAATTCTATCGCCTACTAGGCATTGGCTAAGCGGTGTCAGTTGGTACTCGGCTAGCAAGTGGTAGACGATTATTTTGCATAGCCCTAGCTCTAGTTTAAGCATTTAAGCAACGGATAAGATTTGGCCTTTAGAGATCTTAAAAAAGCTACTTGCTTTTAGCTTTTACCGGTCTGACTAGTTTAACCATGGTTCATCAAGACTGCAAGAGTGACTCCACGCCCTCCATCCATATTTTCTCTCTCCAATCTGTCTTTTACCGTGGCAATCTGCTGAGAAGCATCTTTCAGACATAGTAGTGGTAAAAACAGTATTTAAATCTCTACCGGCCGGTGATGAAAAATAAACATTTCATGAGAAAACAACTACATTAACTTGCGTCTGTCTGACAAAAATGTTCTTCCCTTCACTGAACCAGCCCTGCTCCATGCATGATGATCGTACCATCTGGAACACGTGTGTGATGATGCAGTTAAGCTTACTGACACATGGTAAAATGGTACAAATGAGCTGGAAGTTTGTTGGACAGATGGGCAGTCGGTTGATACAAGTGGATGGAAGTTAGTTCGGTTTAAAGTTTGTCATTTTGTTTTCATTCTCAACCTGAATCTTCTTCACCTGGGTTTGCACACTCTTGCTGAAACAGAGGAGCATGCTCTGTTTTTTTTTTTTTTTGTTTTTTTGAAGGGGAGCATGCTCTGTTTATACATACAAACTCACCTCCCCGAGATGCACCCGCACCGCTTGCTTGACAACAACATGAGCAGCTTGCCCATTAATTTCTCAATCGTCTCGGCTTCTCTCGAGACGCCACATCCTGGCTGGGTTAGTTTCTCAATCGCCTCTAAAGACATGGCCCCATCACATGAACAAATGAAGCAGACATGCTCGAAAAGCAAATCAAAATATCTTTATATTCTTAGCTGGAATACGTCTTGTCCTGATCTGGTTTGGATCAACTCCAACCCACTTGACTCGAGAGTTCTCGAACTCTTCGCATACCGGAGCGTAGTAAAGACAAATTTGTAAAATGCATAGCTCTTCCGTGATATAATGGTAAAAGTATTTTTTTTAGGGGGTTTTTGTATTAAGTTATTTATTTTATTGAATATTAAAATATTAATTAAATGATTAAATTTATTTTTTTATAGTTTAATCTTTTAGAAAATAAATGGTTTAATATGGTATCCAAGTCAAAGTTCTTCAGTTTCAACTCTAACTTTATTAAATCACTTTTATTTAAATTAAATATTTCACACATAATAGAAAGGGAGTTTGAGCCGAAGGAGGTATTAAATTATTAAATTTACATCTTCCCATATATAACAACAAAAATTAGCTCTAAGACGTGTTTGCCAAAAAGGCCCTTATTTTACTTTTTTTTTGTGGCCCTGTTTGTGGCTGAGGAAGCAGAGAGGATGAGCTGGTGACCAGTCAAACGCTGGTACATGATAAGTCCAGTAGTATTAGCTCCATTTACTGAAGTTCTTAACAGAAGAACTATTTAGTGCATGAAATTTCTTAGCTATTTCGCTGTTTTGTGCCCCTGCATGTTTGTGTAGATTGGTTCTCGTTTCTTTTCTTTTTTTGATGAATAAGAATCAATTTACGTACTAAAAAACCAATCATTTTTTGAGCTTCCTTACCTTTTGTTGGTTATTAATATTTTCTGCTCTCTTGGCGTGGAGTCTCAAACAATTTGTGCTGAGAAATCTGCACATTACTTGACTATTTCTGGTGCAAGTTCTCTCACTCTTACACATTTTTCTTTATTTGCTTGTAGTTTTACTGAAAAGATAACATGCAGAACAGATGTGCAATCAAGAGAGATGTTACTGAAGTATTGCTCATCATTGGAACTAATTTTTCTCATGTTTCTTCTTCTCAAATTCAATCATGCTAATGGTAATTACTTGGCTGGTGCAGTTGATAGGCAATACACCGATGGTATATCTAAACAATATTGTAGATGGTTGTGTAGCCCGTATTGCTGCCAAGCTCGAGATGATGGGACCTTGTTCAAGTGTTAAAGACAGGCATATAACTTGTCATAAATTGATTGTATTTTGCTTAATATTAGAGAATCACTTGGATAAAATTATTGGCATGCATGCAGGGTTGCGTACAATATGATTAAAGATGCAGAGGAGAAGGGTCTGATCACTCCGGGGAAGGTTAGTTTAGAGAATTCTCCATATCTACAGATGCTTTTTCAGATTTGGTCATACAGATTATTGAACAGTTAACTAACATGTCCTCATTCTTGACGGCAAAAGACTGTCCTCATTGAGCCAACTGGTGGAAACACGGGCATTGGATTGGCATCAATCGCAGCAATCAAGGGTTACAAAGTCATACTTACCATGCTTGCTTCAATGAGTGTTGAGAGAAGAATTGTGGCCAGAGCTTTTGGAGCTGAGTTGTACCTTACAGATCCTGCAAAGGGCAATGATGGGCTTTTGGAGAAGACCAATGAGCTACTAAATAAAACACCAAATAGTTATATGCTTAATCAAGTTGAAAATCCTGCCAACCCGGAGGTATATTCTTTGAGTCAGATATGTTGGAATATGGATAGATAGTTGAAGGCATTAACTGATGCTATAATTTTGTCCTTTGTTTAGATCCATTATGAAACCACTGGCCCAGAGATATGGAGAGATTCTGGAGGGAAAGTTGATGCCCTGGTTGCAGGGATAGGTTCTGGGGGTACGGTAACTGGTACAGGGAATTTCCTCAAGAGAAAAAATCCAGAGATCAAGGTTGACTTGTATACGTGTTTGGACTAATACTATTTAGTAGTAGACCGCTACAATTCTCAGACAAATGAGATAATATGGTAGTAAAAATCAACAATTGGGTTAGCAAGAGTTTGTTAAAAAAAAAAAAAAAAAATGAAGGGTTAATTTTCACGGTTATATAATCTCAGAATCATATATCAGTTTATTAAATAACATTTCTAATTTGGTTTAGTAATAGTATGTATCTCTTGTTTGATGTTTAGGTGTATGGTGTAGAACCAATTGAAAGTGCGGTCTTACATGGAGGACGGCCTGGTCAGTTTACATTTTTTGTACTTGTTCTGAATTCTTTTCTCTTGCTCAGTGCTGTTGCCCTTCTTGTGTATACGGCTGAAAGTACTAGCCTGAAAGGGTTTAGGGTTTAAAAAATCATAGTAAATTCAGAATTTACCTGTTCTAATAAACTAGAATGACAATTTATCCATTATGGTTCAATTTAGACTAATTTTTAAAATAAGAATTTGAGGGCAGAGACTTTTTCTTTAATGCAGATATAAGTTGCACATGCTTGAATAGTCTAATCTATTGTTGACTTGGGTTGCATAAATGTTTTTTTAGATGAATAAGCTTCTTTTACTAATCAAAATAAATACAATACAATCAAAACTCTCCAGTAAAAACTGGGTCCCAGATCCTAAAAACCAGCAACTTCAAACTCAATCAGCATACTCTCAGCCTCAGAGCCAGCCCTCTACAGAAACAGACCTGCAGAATGACAAACTAAAATGCAGCAAAACACTATCAAACATTAGACGTCAACCCAAAAGGTTCAATCAGCAGCTTTTGCATATAATCACTCCACTTTTGCAGAATATTATGCCCAAATCACTCTTTATACTATATACTTCTGCATACATGTTTCATTAATTGTCTCATCATGTGATTTTTAGTTAATTCTTTCATGTGCATTAATTTTCAAATGAGAGTTCTCTAACTGTATACATTGCATGCATGGAAATCTCATAGGCGAGCATCTGATCCAAGGAATTGGAGCTGGTTTTATCCCTACTGTTCTGGATGTCAATATGCTTGATGAAGTTATTCAAGTGAGTCTGGAAGACTGGAAACCATTTTATTCTCCTTCACTTCGATTTCACATGTGAAATTACTTGCTTCTGCTATAATTTTTTTAAGTTATTATTGCAAACCCTTGTGATAAGTTTTATGTACGGTGCAATCATATATTTTTTAAAGGAGAACTTTCAATAGTATTTTCTTTGTGAATCTTGTCAAGGTATAGTAACTAGTGCCTGCAGTTTTTACATGGCAATATTCAGAAATGGATTTCCTTCAACGACTCATGATATTTTGGTAAACAGGTATCCAGTGAGGAAGCCGTCAAAACTGCTAAGCTGCTTGCCTTGAAAGAAGGTTTGCTGGTAGGGTAATATATAGGAACTTTTGCACTCCATTTCTAGACTAATTTTTTTTTCCTCTCCTTTGCAGGTCTTTATGGCTTTCCATTTCTATGCTGAATGTGGTACCTGTTAGAATAGAATATTTCATATATTATTCTCTATATTTATTGTCTTTCCTATTAAGGTTTATTTCCTACCTTAATTAGTCTAGGGTTTCTTGTCTATCACTCTTAACCTCACTATATATTGAGGTCTATGTAATCATCTTAGAGATATAGAAAATAGAAGCAATGTAGTCCTTACATTTGTTTCCGCTCTCTCTTCTCTTATTCTTCATATTCCGCATATTTATTATTTTAACATGGTATCAGAGCCTTAGGGTTTGAATCCTTGGTAGTAGTATTTTTTTTGCTCTATTTGTGTTTTTTTGTTGAGGGTTTTTCTGGTGGCAGCACCGCCCATGTGGGCATAATGCCCACAAGGGCAGTACCCTCGAAGAGCTCTCTAGAGCAATTTCTTTTTCTTGTTTCTTGGTGACCGGAACACTCTTCTGGTGAAAAAAAAAAAAAAAGGAGATTTTGGTTGTGTTTTGGTGTTTTTCATAGTAAATTCAGAATTTACCTGTTCTAATAAACTAGAATGACAATTTATCCATTTTAAAATAAGAATTTGAGGGCAGAGACTTTTCTTTAATGCAGATATAAGTTGCACATGCTTGAATAGTCTAATCTATTGTTGACTTGGGTTGCATAAATGTTTTTTTTTAGATGAATAAGCTTCTTTTACTAATCAAAATAAATACAATACAATCAAAACTCTCCAGTAAAAACTGGGTCCCAGATCCTAAAAACCAGCAACTTCAAACTCAATCAGCCTACTCTCAGCCTCAGAGCCAGCCCTCTACAGAAACAGACCTGCAGAATGACACTAAAATGCAGCAAAACACTATCAAACAATACTTAGACGTCAACCCAAAAGCTTCAATCAGCAGCTTTTGCATATAATCACTCCACTTTTGCAGAATATTATGCCCAAATCACTCTTTATACTATATACTTCTGCATAAATGTTTCATTAATTGTCTCATCATGTGATTTTTAGTTAATTCTTTCATGTGCATTAATTTTCAAATGAGAGTTCTCTAACTGTATACATTGCATGCATGGAAATCTCATAGGCGAGCATCTGATCCAAGGAATTGGAGCTGGTTTTATCCCTACTGTTCTGGATGTCAATATGCTTGATGAAGTTATTCAAGTGAGTCTGGAAGACTGGAAACCATTTTATTCTCCTTCACTTCGATTTCACATGTGAAATTACTGGCTTCTGCTATAATTTTTTTAAGTTATTATTGCAAACCCTTGTGATAAGTTTTATGTACGGTGCAATCATATTTTTTTTAAAGGAGAACTTTCAATAGTATTTTCTTTGTGAATCTTGTCAAGGTATAGTAACTAGTGCCTGCAGTTTTTTACATGGCAATATTCAGAAATGGATTTCCTTTCAACGACTCATGATATTTTGGTAAATTTTTCAGGTATCCAGTGAGGAAGCCGTCAAAACTGCTAAGCTGCTTGCCTTGAAAGAAGGTTTGCTGGTAGGGTAATTGTATAGGAACTTTTTGCACTCCATTTCTAGACTAATTTTTTTTTCCTCTCCTTTGCAGGTCTTTATGGCTTTCCATTTCTATGCTGAATGTGGTACCATGTTTTTTGCAGGTGGGGATTTCATCTGGTGCTGCAGCAGCTGCTGCAATAAGGTTAGCCAAGAGGCCGGAAAACACTGGAAAACTGATTGTTGTAAGTCTAAGTGCCTTCTTCAAAGTTTGAAGTTAATTAATCAATTTAAGCTGACTATCATAATAGAGATTAGGAAGTGCAACAGAGATTCTATCTCCATTTGAGAAGGGTACTTGAATTTTATTTATGGATGGATTTTCAAATGAAATAAGAAACAGTAAAACAATGGCTTCCAAATGTTTTAATTCCAGTAACAAAAAAAGATTATAGTAATCTGCATGAATTGTGTTGAATCCAATTCCATAAACTAATTAAAATGTTTTATTTTGTTTGGCATGCAGGCAATCTTTCCGAGCTGTGGAGAGCGTTATCTGTCTACTGTACTCTTTGATTCCATTAGGCACGAGGCAGAAAACATGTCTTTTGACTGACTGACGTGAGAATGAATAATGAACATCAGCAAGTGCTGTATTCATGTTCTTCTGCATGCAGCATGCTGTCTAGAAATCTGAAATAATGAGAAAACCTTCACTATAATTTGCTTGGAGTTGTTGGGGAAGAATTTTACCACGAATACATAAATTATATATGATTTCCCCCTTTATACTCTATTTTCATGTATAAATGTTTCATTAATTGTCTCATCATGTGATTTTTAGTTAATTCTTTCGTGTTCATTAATTTTCAAATAAGAGTTCTCTAACTGTATACGTTGCACGCATGGAAATTATGGTCAGCTTAAGTTGATTAATTAACTTCAAACTTTGCATCAAATCTAGGGGCGGAACCAGGATTTTGAGTGTGGGGGGACATATTTATATAAATACATAGATACATATGATGAGATATAATTTTATAAATCATTAATGTATACAAAAGTTACATGTCTATAAAATTGTCTTCAAGCAAATCAAAAGTTACATGTCTATAATTATTATTACCACGGCACTAACAAGTGAAAGAATGGAATACATACCCTTTTGCTGTCCCAATGGCAATCCTCATTCGAATATCCCAAGTCAGGGGGCTAAATGGGCCAACATCACCATGCAACCATTGCTAATTTGCTCCAAATTGCCATTGTCAACGTACTCATACGCAAGCATCCTGGGTGGACATTGGAGGTTCCCACAGAAACATTAGAGGATAAAATAAGGGAATTGTCATCTCATTTTCATTTCAAAATACGATGATACAGTCAAGTGGGCACATGGAAAGTACCTTTGAGCACCTTCTGCACAATAGCTTACTAGACCCACCAAGTTCTTATGCCTTACTTTCCCTATGGCTTCAACTTCTACCTTGAACTCCCTCTCCGCCTGACCCCTAGAAACACGATGACGACAGCATTTGAAGATTTATCCATAGTGTATCATTGACAATAGAATAATAATGCAGAAAATAATTTCAAGGAACCAACTTGCACATGTTGAAATTTATATCTCAAACATTGAAAAACACGAGCACGTGCTCTTGGTTAGCTGGCCGGAAGCAACCACAAAATTCAACTTAACCCTAATAGTCTAATAATGCAAGGTTTCACATTCTCAATTTTCTAAGTGATTGTCCACCATTTTCTTTTCATTTTTTAGTAAGTGATGATTAATATGATATCAAAGTAGAGGTGACCCCATACTTTATCCTCACTAATTAAGATAAAGAGTGATTTAACATAATTTCTACAAAATATTGAAATTTACAAAACCGGGCAAAGCTCATTACTTGTTAGAAAATACAGTCCAATTCCTCAAGAGTTTGATGAGATTAGTTCTCAGCAGTCAGCAGCAACTTGACTAAAATGTAATACGTGTCAACCAAAAAAGCAAACTAACTCCTTTCAAGAGAATAGATAATCACAAAAATGAACGCAAGGGAGCTTTAAGCCTTTAAGAAGGTAGCAATTATGAACGTGACTATAATATCGATGAAAAAAAGAACAAAAGCGAATAAAGAAATAAAGAGCAAAGTAACCATTTCCTTTTCCTAGTACTCCACAACAAAAAGTCTTGTTCGTGGTACAAGTAAAGAAATTTCACTTCGACCCCCCTTTCCATAACCCCTCACCATCAAACACAAACACAAGCCCAGAAAGGTTCCTTTCATCCTCACCCTCCAAATTCATCAAAACCAGCGCACCCACCATTCATCTCAGTTCTCCGATGGAAAAATCTCAGCTTTCTCTCGCCATCTTGCACCAATGCGGCGTGGGCTTTGCAAGAAAAAATGGGTCAAGCCGTCAAGGGGAGTCACGGGTCCAGGGGATAATACTTGAGAGTTGAGAGCCTTCTCCACGAAGTCTTAGTCGAAGATAAAAGGGAACCGGGACAGGGGTTTTTTTTTTGATAAAAAGGGACAATGGTTTCGTTGAGAGAGAGTTTGAAGATTAAATAATAAAAAATTGGGGACTTGCTGGAGCCATTTGGGGGGACACTTGTTGTGTTTTGAGGGGATAAAATTTTTAGATTTTAGAATATATATAAAAGAGAGATGCTGTTATTCAGTTTTGGCAAAAATCGTGGGTTTGTTGTCCACCAATCAACACGTGACACGTCATTCATTAAGAAAAAAATGCAATAACTTAAAGTAGGAACAAAACACCAAATCATATATGAGAGCAGCCGAAGGAGAGGAGTTGGGCCATGAAAGCAACCACAAGTGGAGGAGCTGAGGTGGCCGGTGAGCAACCCCAACCATGTGGTGGCTGGTGCGGCCACCCCAGGCCATATGGGTGGCCTGCGCGGCCACTCCTAGGCCACAGGGTGCCTAGTGTGGCCACAGATATAGGCTGGTAGTGGCCGCACGGGCCACCCATATGGCTGGGTGGCGTCTTGGCCACCCGTGGCACAGAGTGGCCTCAGAGCCACCTCGTGGCTAGCGCCATCACCCCAGTCCACCACATGGCCGGTCGACTGGAACGTCGAAGCCGCCAGTTCCTCTGTGGATAAACAAAGCTATCTCCTCCTCCGTCAGATTCTCTCCCATCACATCTTGGACGGAGCAGCAATGGAGGAATGGTTTTTTATTTTTGATTCTTCAACAAGAGCAGCAATGGTGAACTAGGTGGGCAATAGGCTGGGTGTGGGGATCAAATCTGGGCGATGGGAGCGGCGTGTGCTTGGCAGAGCTAGGTGGGCGGCGGGCATGTCATGATCAAGGCAGGTATTCTTATGAGGAGGTGGGAAATTTTGGGTGGCTGGGTGGAGCGGCATCTAGTTTGGGTGGAGCGACGCCTAGTGTTCTTGTTGAATCTCAAAATCTGGTGTTTTTGTTGTAAGCAATTTTTGTGCAATTTTTATACTTTAACTAAGGTGTCTTTCTTTTATTGGGTGGCAGAAAACATGAGTTTTCTATCATGACCGAATAGAAATTATTTTCTATATAAAAAAAATGTATACTGTAGCAAAATTTTGAAAACATTTGGGAGGATTTGTTTTCGTCCCCCACCTACAAACGTAGGTCCGCCATGATCAAATCCCCCTAAATATGTTTTGTAACAAAATATTTAAGAAAATTTTGCATACTCCTTTTAAACTATCACAAAATTTATAATTTACAAAAAATATATATATTATAGTAATATGCATTAATTGTGCTGAATCCAATTCCATAAACTAATTAAAATTTAAAATGTTTTATTTTGTTTGACATGCAGGCAATTTTTGAGCTGTGGAGAGCGTTATTTGTCTACTGTACCCTTTGATTCCATTAGGCATGAGGCAGAAAACATGTCTTTTGTTTGACTAACGTGATAATGAAGAATGAACATCAGATAACGCTTGTACAACCAGCCATGTAACTATGTAAGTCCTCGTACGAGTTCTGCTGCTTGTCGTTTGTACGAGGAGGACTTACATTGCTGGTTGTACAACTGCGATTAGAAAAAGAAATGAAAAAAGAAAAAAGAAAAGAAAAGAAAAGCTTAGTCATTGTGGGTTATTCGGTTGGGCCGAACGGGTGTGAGCCCATTACTATTATGTTTGGAATTAATGGTCCATTTTAAGGATCGTTAGGCCCATTTACTTGGGTATTATTAAATTGACAAATTTGATAAAGAGTTCTATATAAAAACTCAGTTATCTTGTTGTGCAAGCTATTACAAGAATTATCACCAGAAACTTCTTTTTGACTTTTCAAAAGAAAGAAACTTCTTTTTGAAGATTGACGATTTTCAAATAAGTCACTTTTATCCTTAAGCTTAATCATTCCATCATCAAATTCACCCTTATCCCTTGAGTTCACTTTGATGCAACAACCATGCATCGGCTTAGAACAATTTTTTATTAAATGCTGTACTGATTTGAAAAACCCCTGGTAGGCGCCATAGTCGTACAAAGAGGCAAAAAGTCGTCAAAAAAGTTCACTAGTACTTGGTCAAATTCTGAATAGCAGAGAAGGGTGAGTTGGTGACCGAAACTTCCATTTGCAGAGGTAAGAGGTTTCCTTCTCCTGAATAACAATCCAACCTCATTCTCTCTTCTTCTGATTATAGCTTCTATGGCTTTTGATTAGTTCTAGTTTGAAGTTAAAAGCTGAGAAGCAGAGAAGATGAGTTGGTGACTAGTCAAATGCTAGTACATGACTAGTCCAGTAGTACTAGCCCCATGGCCATGTACTTGAAGTTCTTAAGAGAAAGTACTATTTAGTGCATGAATCTATTTGGGTGTTTCAAATATAATTTGTGCTAAGAAATCTGCATATCACTTGGACTATTTCTGGTACAAGTTCTGGAATTCTGAAGAACATCTATTGGGTACTGACTGAAATATCTTTGCTACCATTCTGTTTTCTGCTGTCTGCTTTAGTTTTTTCATGATATTGAAAATTTTCACGTTTGGTTGTTGATATCTTGCTATGTGTACATGGTTTTTGTGGTTGTTAAAATGTATCCTCAACCATTTCTTGTAATTTATATGGAGTGTCACTTTACATCTTCAAAGTTTCTCTCACTCCTTCACATTTTTCTTTATTTGCTTGCAGTTTTTTTCTGAAAAGATAACATGGAGGGCAAATGTGCAATCAAGAGAGATGTTACAGAAGTATTGCTTCATCGTTGGAACTAATTTTTTTTTCATGTTTCTTTCTCTCAAATTCAGTCTTGCTAATGGTAATTATTTGGCTTGTGCAGTTGATAGGCAATACACCAATGGTATATCTCAACAATATTGTAGATGGTTGTGTAGCCCGTATTGCTGCCAAGCTCGAGATGATGCAACCCGGTTCTAGTGTTAAAGACAGGCATATAACTTGTCATAAATTGATTGTATTTTGCTTAATATTAGAGAATCTCTAGTTTAGACGATATAAACATTTGGATATAATTTTTGGCATGCAGGATTGCGTACAGTATGATTAAAGATGCAGAGGATAAGGGTCTGATCACTCCAGGAAATGTTAGTTTTAAAAATACAATTAAGCATTTGGTAAAATCATGATTGTGATCTTTAAAATCATAGTTTAGCCTTTAAAATCGTTCAATTTTTAAAACGCACCTCTGTACCTTGATTTAAAAACACAGGTTTTTGTAAGTTTTCAAACCGCAACTTTATAAAATACCCTTTCTACGATTTTGTTTAAAATTGCACTTTTGATCTACGAAATCGCAAGGCTAAACATCATCCCAGTGTACCAAATATACCCTATTTTTCCTTTCCTTTAAGCAAATTATGTTGGTTATATAAGGGATATGGTCATATGGCTAGATGTGTTGGCCATATTATTGGAACAATTAACTAACATACCTTCCATCTTGATATGCTTGAATGACGGCAAAAGACTGTCCTCATTGAGCCAACTGCTGGTAACACTGGCATTGGATTGGCATTCATCGCCGCAATCAAGGGTTACAAAGTCATACTTATCATGCCGGCTTCAGTGAGTGTTGAGAGAAAGATTGTGGCCCGAGCTTTAGGAGCCGAGTTGTACCTTGCAGATCCTGCAAAGGGCATTGATGGGATGTTGGAGAAGATCAATGAGCTACTAAATAAAACACCAAATAGTTATATGCTTAATCAAAATGAAAATCCTGCAAACCCCAAGGTATTCTTTGAGTCAGATATATGGAATAATGGATAGATAGTTGACAGCATTAACTGATGATATCGTTTTGTCCATCTTTGTTTAGATCCATTATGAAACCACTGGCCTAGAGATATGGAGAGATTCTGGAGAGAAAGTTGATGCCCTGGTTGCAGGGATAGGCACTGGGGGTACGATAACTGGTGCAGGGAATTTCCTCAGGAGCAAAAATCCAGAGATCAAGGTTGATTTAATTTGTATACGTGTTTGGAGCAATATTATTTAGTAAACTTATGTGGCAATAAAAATCAACATTTAGATAAGCAAGAGTTTGTTAAATAAAATAAAAAATTAAAGGTTAATTTTAATTGTCACATAAACCCAGTCATATAACAATTTACTAAATAACACTTCTATTTTTTTTTACTAATGGTATGTTTTCTCTTGTTTGATGTCTAGGTGTATGGGGTAGAACCAGCTGAAAGTGCGGTCTTAAATGGAGGAAAGCCTGGTCAGTTAACATTTTTTGTACATGTTCTGAAATCTTTTCTCTTTCTCAGTGCTGTTGCCCTTCTTGTGTATATCTGGAATCACTTCCATAATTAGGAAAAAAATTCCTAGTAAATTAAGAATTTACTTGTTCTAATAAACTAGAATGACAATTTATCCATTATGGTTCAACTCAGACTAATTTTTAAAATAAGAATTTGAAGGCATAGTCTTTTTCTTTAATGCAGATATAAGTTGCACATGTTTGAATAATCTAATCTATTGTTGACTTGGGTTGTTTGCCTGTTGCATAAATGTTTCATTAATTGTCTCATCATGTGATTTTTAGTTAATTCTTTCATGTGCATTAATTTTCAAATGAGAGTTCTCTAACTGTACATACATTGCATGCATGGAAATCTCATAGGCGAGCATCTGATCCAAGGAATTGGAGCTGGTTTTATCCCTACTGTTCTAGATGTCAATATGCTTGATGAAGTTATTCAAGTGAGTCTGGAAGACTGGAAACCATTTTATTCTCCTTCACTTTGATTTCACATGTGAAATTACTTGCTTCTGCTATAATTTTTATCAGTTATTATTATAAACCCTTGTGATAAGTTTTATGTACGGTGCAATCATATATTTTTTAAAGGAGAACTTTCAATAGTATTTTCTTTGTGAATCTTGTCAAGGTATAGAAACTAGTGCCTGCAGTTTTTTACATGGCAATATTCAGAAATGGATTTCCTTTCAACGACTCATGATATTTTGGTAACTTTTTCAGGTATCCAGTGAGGAAGCCGTCGAAACTGCTAAGCTGCTTGCCTTGAAAGAAGGTTTACTGGTAGGGTAATTCTATAGGAACTTTTTACACTGCATTTCTAGAGTAATTTTTATTTTGCTCTCCTTTGCAGGTCTTTATGGCTTTCCATTTCTATGCTGAATGTGGTACCATGTTTTTTGCAGGTGGGCATTTCATCTGGTGCTGCAGCAGCTGCTGCAATAAGGTTAGCCAAGAGGCCGGAAAACACTGGAAAACTGATTGTTGTAAGTCTAAGTGCCTTCTTCAAAGTTTGAAGTTAATTAATCAACTTAAGCTGACTATCATAATAGAGATTAGGAAGTGCAACAGAGATTTTATCTCCATTTGAAAATGGTACTTGAATTTTATTTATGGATGGATTTTCAAATGAAATAAGAAACAGTAAAACAATGGCTTCCAAATGTTTTAATTCCAGTAACAAAAAATATATTATAGTAATCTGCATTAATTGTGCTGAATCCAATTCCATAAACTAACTAAAATGTTTTATTTTGTTTGGCATGCAGGCAATTTTTCCGAGCTGTGGAGAGCGTTATCTGTCTACTGTACTCTTTGATTCCATTAGGCACGAGGCAGAAAACATGTCTTTTGACTGACTGACGTGAGAATAAATAATGAACATCAGCAAGTGCTGTATTTATGTTCTGCATGCAGCATGCTGTCTAGAAATCTGAGATAATGAGAAAACCTTCACTATAATTTGCTTGGAGTTGTTGGGGAAGAATTTTACCACGAATACATTAATTATATATATTTCAACATTACTTTAATTCTAAATCTTAAGCCAAATAGGTTTAAGTCCAATTATGTATTTTTTATTTTGAACATGGAAGGAGGTTAAAATTATTGATCTATGCTTTATGAGAGATTAAAATTAAGCTATCCCTGGAAACCATTTAAGTATATTAAGTACTATTTTTTTCTTTATACTTTCTCAATGCGAGATTCATCACTTACTAAGTGCACTAACAACACTTTTTCTCTTACTTGTGAGTCTCTTTCATTAACCAAACTCTCTATCGCTTGTGAATTTTTTTACATTTTCAAAAGTGTTTCGCATCAAGAGTTGCACTAGAGGGTCACAAATGCAACTACAAATTAGATGTGTCTAGACACTTGTCTCAAGAAGCTAACCATAGTTTTGATACTACTTGTAGCTTTGATAACAACTAAGTAAGAAACAAGCTAAGCTTAGAAGATTACTCTTTGAAGCAAAACCTCTAAGAAATCTCTCTTTCTCTTTCAAAAACTCTCACAACTCACAAAATCACTCAAATAGAGGTTCTAGAGGGCAACATAGGCAGAATGATTCTTAAGGGTCAAGTGGAGAGAAGTGTTTATATGGTAGAAAAAGTTGTGAGCGCCGCAAGAATTGTCTTATAAAGTATCAAGTGTTTAACACCCCAGTCTTACATTGGAAAGATGAGAAAAAGTTCACATAAAGTAGGTGATTTATAAAAATAGTCATGAGTGTTAAGTCCCACATTGTCTAGTTAATAGGTGAAATTGAGCTTTATAATAAATTATAGAAAACTCTAAATTGACTAATCATTTTGGAGTAATAGCGCATATATGGCTAGTACTTTTCCCTAGGTTGTTACACGTGAACTATGTGCAACTTTTGTTAGCCGTTTGGGCATTGTCTAGTGGCCCAAAAATGATCAATGAACTTTGATCAGAGTGCAATGTTCAATAAAATAGCCATAACTTTTGCTAAGGGTCTTGAAATTGCGCATGTGACCCCATTCTAGAAAGCTATTCCGAGATGAATGTTATTGTGTCCATTCCAATATTTTTGAGTGCCTTATGGGGATTCAAAAATTTAAGATTTTTCTCTTAAGACAATGTTTCTAATGCTTTCTCGTCTTTTAGAAATTATTCCTTAACCTTCACACCATAATCAATCGCATACTCATTATTTACCATGTATAAGCCTCTTCTTCAGTTCTATAGGCATCGATACCTATGTTGAACGTTCGATGCAACAATAAATTCTTAAAAAGTCCAAGCTCTTACACTTTATCAAATGGGAACCGACCCTAGCATCATAATTAAAGTATACTTAGCCTAGGGGCGGAACCAAAGTTTAAGGGTGGGGACAAAATTTTAGAAAGTAAAAATTTAGGGGTAAAATTTTAATTTTAGGGGGACATTTTATAAAAAAAATCCTAAATTTTAAAATTTTAAGAAATTTTGGTGTAAAGGATAACATAGTTCTACCCTTGACTTAGTCCTAATTTATTTTCGAGGTATTACACATATTCCCAAAATAAATTCGGGGCAAGTGAAGAGGCATATATAATTCATAAGTAGTGATATATTGCACACCAGAGTGAGTGAACAGTTCATACTAGCGTAAATATTGTTCACTCACACTGGTGTGCTATATATATATCACTAGTCATGAATCATAAATGCCACTTCACTTGCCCAAACACATACCAATTTAAATCTTTAAAGAATACACAAGTTTGCTCCCTAAAATTACTTCTTAATTGCGTAAAGCTTTTATAAAAGCCCGTGACCAAGTTAAGATTAAGAGGCATGACTTTTTTAAAAAATGCCTTTAAACTTTTTTTTAAAAAAATGATATTTGTAAAAAATTAGTATTCTTATATCAACGAATTATACATCTTCACTTGGCCAAACAAACACTAAATTTGATTGGTGAAATACTATATCTGTCCTTTTTAAATAAATACTATAGTATCACATGCTTTTCACTTTTTTCAATTACGATTTAAATTAATTGAGGCTTTGGTCTAATATCTTGCATGAAATGAATGCTCATTTAAATATTCTTTAAAATTGCTCTTTTCTATGAGTCTAATTGAATTTTGTTAAGAATCACAGATTAATTTGTTAATAATCTTGTCAAACGTTTTGTCTATCGTCAAAACATATCACTTGAACCAATAATTGGTCAAATGGAAAAATAGATATTTCAAAAGCCATAATCCTTAAAAAGCTACCTCTTTTTGAATAAGAAGATTTGTAGGAATAAAGAAGTTTTTCTTAAATAAAATGTCAACATCCAATCTAAAATACATTTTTCAAATGGTGTCAAGCCACTCAATTGTGATAATGCTACATGGTCTAATCCTTATATATTGTTTCTCATTTTAACTTACAAACAAGAAATTCTTTTAAGTGGTACTAGGAAACCGATGGCCAAGAAATCTTTGCGAAAAGCTATGATTTTGGTGATGGAGTTGATTATTCTTGTAGTATTTAGTGATGGAGTTGATTATTCTTGTAGTATTTAGTGATGGAGTTGATTATTCTTGTAGTATTTAAAGCTCGGGCCGATGTTCTTACCCCTCCCTCTGTCTTTCCCACTTCACTCCCCATTCGTCTTCTTCAATCCTCTCAACCTGAAAATGATCACGAACGTCATTGCGTTGAAAGCACGTTTGACAAATGCAAACATTTGACACATCCTCGTGAAATAGTGGTGTATTGTAGTTTTTATGCTTTGAGTTTAAAATCAATCCTAGCAAGTTTGGTGGAGCTATGGAAAAATTTCTTGCTGAAATTCGTTGGGTTGGACCTAGTGGGGGTAAAAAAAAAGGGGAAACTTATAAAGTCCCACCTCCATTTTCCAGCAATTTGCACAAGACACTTATAAACGAAAATTTCTCTCACTTACCCCCCTTAGCTTAGGCTTTTGTTTCTCTCACTTTGGACCATTCAATGCCCAAAACGGCCCAAAATGGTGTCGTTTTGATCATTTTGGGACTTAAAATGATAAGTTTAGGATTTAGGGGTTAAAAGTGAGAGAAAACGAAAAATCAGAGGGGTAAGTGAAAGAAATTTTCGTTCATGGGTGTCTTGTGTAAAATACTGAAAGATGAAGAAAGCTTTTTGAAATTCCCCAAAAAAAATTATTAAGCGGGTTTTGGATGGATGCATAAGGCTTTGCTTGGATGACAAAGCTTTCAACCCTGATCAAGCATATTGTTATGTAGATTGTCTTGGTAGGCTCATTTGAGACGTCTCCACGTGGAATCTCGGCCTTCATGGATACGAATGTGCACACGTATGAGCAAGATATCTTATGTAATACATGCTTATCAAATTTCTCTGGTGCAAAATTATATATATGTTTCTTTTAATAAGCAAGTTTGTGCAAATTTTTTTTTTTTCTAGTTTAATAGGCATGTATGGTGGTGCAAGAATAAATGACTTAGTGTCACGTGATGGCTAGTTAACCTAGCTTATAAAAACTGTAAGCATTCAGAATATATAATTTGACTTTTCTTGTACGGTGAGGTTCCACTCACAATTTTTTTTTTTTTACACGTTTGTGCAAGAGAGAGATAGATTCGAACTAGTAATCTCAATTTCATTAAGTATGGTTCTAATCGATTAAACTACCTCTTAAAACCATCCACATGTTTTTATGTTTTTTAGTTGTGCGAGTCAGTCCATTTTCTTCACATAAACACTTGTCTGGGCCACTTGAAAGCCCAGTTTTCAATGGAGGACAGCCTGGTCAGTTAACATTGTTTTTTACATGTCCTTGATGCTGTACTCTTCTCAGTGAGTCAGTATTGTTTCCCTTCTTCTGTATCCGTGGAATGTGTTTATAAAACTTTGTATTATATTGGTACAGATTTCCAAGTTTCATTAGTATCAAAAGAATTTACTCCCAAACTGTTGTAACTTTTTCATTGTGTTATTTTGATGAATTAGTTCGAGAGCATCAGTAGGTAACCCATCTTTCATATATCAATTTGGGCCAAATTTATAATATTTCATCTTAATGTTTCAAAAATTTGTAATTAATATTTTTTATTACTAATTTTTATCTAATTAGACAAAAAACGACATCACATGAATCTCAAGTAAAATTTTTATATTACGTTTTTCAATTTTACACCTAACCTAACTAATGAAATGATATAATTGACTCTCATTCAAACTTAATGCCTGTTTTGAATTTTTTTTCAGCAACCCTTTTTTAACCACTTTTGGGTGTTCGTATGAGTATTGGAGTTAAAAAAATATAGTAGATGCCTCTTACCTATACCTATACCTATGCTGGCAATTTCAGCGATAATTCCATTTCACTGTGTACCTCCTCCCTGGCAGGGAAAGAGATCAAAATGATGAAATCTCTAAAAAATAAATGGGATTCTCATCCCCTACAAACTCGTATGTTTGGTGTCATTTTTTTACCATAACAAATGATGCTCAGCATTTTCAGGTGTCCAAATCCACGCGCATGCTTATTCGTCGACTCGCCCGCAGTTGGAGTGTTGGACTAGCCAAAGCCTCCACCAATAACGATGGGTGCAGTTACAGAGTTACAGTCAGTGACTGATTCAACAAGATTTTGGGTACAACAGAAAAAGCAACGGGACAAAGAAGTCTGTTACGGCAACTTGTTTGTATGGTCCAGGCCAAGTGCTTCCCTGAAGTGGGAGAGAAATATTGTTGCAGAACACCAAAGAACATTCCAGGTCCTTTCCGGTCAAAAATAGACGGAAGAATATTTAGTTTGCAAGACAAATGTTTTATCTGTGACTATAAAATTTCTAAAAAAAAAATCTTAACTATAAATTAGATATTCTCCGGTCTTCTTAGACAAGAGAGAATCCAATGCTGAAAAAAAATCCAAACTATAAATTAGATATTCTCGGTCTTAAAAAGACCGGAGAGAATCCAATTCTGAATTTGATAAGGAAACAATTGAATACTCTCATGGGCCTTGTTTGTCAATGGATGGGATTGGATTTGTAAAATCTCTAAAAAATTTTTTTCTCAAAATCAATTTTAATATTCTTACTTTTTATATTACATCAATCACTTTTTATCATTTTTCAAATAAAAAATCACTACAAAATAAAAAATTTTACTTTTCTATATAAAATATTCTTACTTTTTTTTCTCATATCAATCAAATTTATTACAATACTAATCCACTTTTTTTAATCCAATCCTTTTCCAGCCATCACTCTGGGCCTTGTTTGGCAAACTTCAGTACTCTTTCCAACCCCCACGACACTGTTCCTTGATCGGGTGAACTGATCCATGATGCCTGCCTTAACGTGTGCGTCAGGCCTTGTTTTTCTGTCAAAAGACAATAATACCCTCATGTATTAAAGACAAAACTGCAGCTGATTGGACAGTGCCGTGTAATGAGTGATTGAAAAATGTGCGATAGTTTGCCAAACAATCTCTCTGACCTTCTTAATTATTTCTACCAAGTTTTCAACATCAATCGTCGGTTTTCGGATTTATATAATGCCTATAAATGGCACGTTTCTAACTGTGGGCCCAGTCACCTCTAAAATCGGTATCCAAGAAAAAAAAAAAGTACAATTCATAAATGCTGAGAAGCACTGTGAGAGGGTTTAAAGTTCCATAGTACTTCCGAAGAAAAATCAACACAAAAACTATGAAAAATGTTTGGGGTTTTTTCCGTTTAATATTTTTTTTACGTTCTCATGGTATTATTTCAATCTTATGTAAAATATGATTTTAAAAAAATAAAATTGTAATAATTTTTATCATTGATTTTTTAGATATTAACACTAAATTTGAGATATTAACACCAAATTTGTAAAGCATTAATACCAAAATTGAGGTATTAACATCAAATTTAAGATGATCAAATCTATTTTGAATGATATCATCCCTAAAAAGTTAACATTCTACCCTTAAGTTTTAGTTTAATTATTTTAAAATATTAAACATAACTATTAACTAAATTAATCTATTCCTCTTCAGTATCCAAGATTTCATAAATGCTGAGAAGCACTGAGAGGGTTTAAAGTTCCATAGTACTTCGAAAAAAAAACAACACAAAAAACTATATATGTACAGAAACATGCGTCTAACCAAATGGTATGTACTAAATCAAATGGGTCTGCAGAGATAAGGTTGTCTTTTCCATGATAAAAATCAAAATGCATTCTTTCCTTGTTTTGTTTATTATTTTTTACTTGTCCTAGCTTGCGTATTGTCTCGTTCCTGTCTTCCTCCTCTTGGCTCGCCTGTGTCTTCCTCTTTTTCTTGGCTTTTCTCTTGTATTCTTCCTCTTTTTTGGCTCGCTCCTGTTTTCCCACGTTAGCTTCTCTTTGAACTTTTTGAAGAGTTGTTGGTTTGTGGCATAGAAGTCTTTAGAGGATCGATTTCTAGGAAATTGCTGAAGTCTCTTGAGTAGGGGAAAATATTAATTACTTGGTGTCATATTGATAAGAGATGAGGGGAGATATGGTGGCTAGTGGCTCCATATGAAGAAAGAAAAATACAATGTGTTTATCTAGTGTTTTCTCTATGTTCTATTAGAATGTGACTTTTAAAATTATTAATAAATTAAAAATTAATAATAATCTTAAATATAACGATAATTTTAAAAATCATAATACAATCGAGAGAACACAAAAAAAAACAACGCCTAATGTTTTTTTACGAAGAAAAAGACTTGGCAGCCAATAAATGATGGGTCAAATGCATCCGCCACTGCATGTGGTTTTTGTTTGACTGTAGTTTATTGGGGGCAGTTGGCCATTTCCTTCTCTATAAATTTGCATTATTAGACTGGCTTTCACTCTAGGGGTACTCGGGAGTTTCTTGCTGCTGATCTGTGTTTTGGTCGTCGATAGTGAGTAATATTCAATATCTGTGGCTTCGGTTGTTCTTTTTTCTTTTGGGCTAGTTGTTTATATTGAGGTATATTGGAATTTGGGTTTTGGAAATTCATTTCCAAATTCTGCCCCATCTGTGCACTATTTATAGTGCCTGTTGAGATTGAAGTGCATGGCTTGTGATAGAAAGACATAATGGACTTTGAGGTTCTGGTGATATTATCAAACATCTTCACCGGTACTGGGAGTTCTTATAAGAAGAACTTTGAGTATTTCAAGTATCTTAACTATTTCTCTGTTTTGTGCCCCTGTTTATGTAGTTTGGTTCTTAATTTTAAAGTAAAGGCTTTTTGCATTTGGTTATTCATTTGAAAATCTGCATTGTTAGGGTGTTTCACATATTTACTTTGACATTTCTTTTGCCGTTGTTGTAGTTGTTGTTGCTTTTTTTTTTGGGTGTGTGTTTCCTTCATGTTTGTTGGTTACTAATTTTGTGTTCTTTTGGCTTGGAGGTAAAATATCTTGTGTAAAAAATCTGCATGTTACTGGCCTATTATGGGTAGTAGATTCTGGAATTCTGAAGAATATATGTTGGGTGATTGAAACATCATTGTATGATCCTGTTTTCTGCTCTTGTCTATTTTAGTTTTACATTTTTTCTTTATTGGCCTTGCAGGTTTTCTGAAAAGATAACATGGAGGGCAAGTGTGCAATCAAGAAAGATGTTACTGAAGTATTACATTATCATTAGAACTAATTTTTTCTCATGTTTCTTTTTCTCAAATTCGATCTTACTAATCGTAATTTATGGCTTGTGCAGTTGATAGGAAATACACCAATGGTATATCTCAACAACATTGTTGATGGCTGTGTAGCCCGCATCGCTGCCAAGCTTGAGATGATGGAACCCTGTTCCAGTGTTAAAGACAGGCAAATAACTTGTTATTCCTTTATTTATATCGATTGTGTTTGGCTTAATATTAGAGGGATCTAGCAAGTAAAGGATTTCTTTGAGAATCTCTAGTTGGGTGGGACTAATACGTTTGGATAAAATTTTCGGCATGCAGGATTGCGCACAGTATGATTAAAGATGCAGAGGATAGGGGTTTGATTACTCCAGGGAAGGTTAGTATTTAAAATTCCCCAAATCTACAGATGGTTTTTTAGATTGTTCATATAAATCAACTTTGCCTCGCTTGTTCTAGAAGAGCTGCAACCTATTCCACCCTACACCTAAAATTGTCTTTATGATGATAGCTATGTGCTTTTGTCAGTTATACAAGTTCCTCTACACATCCTATATAACCCTCATTATGACTTAAACAGTTAGATAGGGAGTATCTCAGGGGTTTGTTTCCAGTTCAGTGATGCTCATGTTGGACTTCTTTTTTTCCCCCATTTTTTGTTAGAATATATTGAATGCTTCTGATTTTCTTCATTTTTTCCTTTTCCTTTAAGCAAATCATGTTGATTATATTAAATTCATATTGTCATATTGCTAGATATGTCGGCCATATTATTGAACAGTTAACTAACATACCATCATTCTTGACATGCTTGAATGACGGCAAAAGACTGTGCTCATTGAGCCTACTAGTGGTAACACTGGCATTGGATTGGCATTTATCGCAGCAATCAAGGGTTACAAACTTGTACTTACCATGCCAGCTACATATAGTCTTGAGAGAAGAATTGTGTCCCGAGCTTTTGGAGCTGAGTTGTACCTTACAGATCCTGCCAAGGGCATTTTGGGGGTTTTTGAGAAGGCCAATGAGCTACTGAGTAAAATACCAAATAGTTATATGCTTCAGCAATTTGAAAATCCTGCCAACCCGAAGGTACCCTTTGTGTCAAATATCTTGTGATGTGGATAGATGATTGACACGCTTAACTGATCATTCTGTGAATCTTTGTTTAGATCCATTACGATACCACTGGTCCAGAGATATGGAAAGATTCGGGAGGGAAAGTTGATGCACTGGTTGCAGGGATTGGGACTGGGGGTACTATAACTGGTACAGGGAATTTCCTCAAGGACAAAAACCCAGAGATCAAGGTTAACTTGTATACATGTTTGTGTATTTTGTGAGAGAGAGTACATGTTCCTATTTTGTTTTACTAATGGTAAGTTTCTTCTTGTCTATGCCTAGGTGTTTGGCGTAGAACCAGTTGAAAGCGCAGTCTTGAATGGTGGACAGCCTGGTTAGTTTACATTTTTTTGTACATGTCCTTAATGCTTTACTCTTTCTCCGTATTGTTTCCCTTCTTGTGTATCCGTGGAATGTGTTTGGAAAACTTAGTATTATATAGGTACAGGGAAAAAGTGCCAGATTTCCTAGTTTCATTAGTATCAAAAGAATTTACTCCCAAAGTGTTGCAACTTTTTCATAGTGTTATTTTGATGAATTAGTTTGAGAGCATCAGTCGAGAACACATTTTTCAGATATCAATTTGGAGTGTTACCAGTAATTTTCTTGAGTCTCAGGACAAAATGGTTGGATATGTACAACTTTAAGAGTCCATTTGGCCTTGTGATTCGCAAGCTAAAAGTGTGTTTTTAAACAAAATCACGGAAAGTGTCCCATTTGGAACATGTTTGAAAACAATGATGGTTTGAAAATGCGAAAAAAAAAAATCATATTTTTAAATCATAGGTAAGAGAGTGCGTTTTTAAAAACATGTGATTTTAAAGGTCGAATCGCAATTATACCTAATGCCTAAGAGTGTTTTTAAAAATCACTTTTTCATAAATTGCGTTTTGAAATCGCTGTATTTCAAAGCACACATTTTGAAACTTTTAAACCAAACAGACCCAGTGTTGTATGGTTGAAGGCTGGAGTTGGATGTTTCACAGCTATTTTAATCAAGTTTAAACTATATGATAAATGCTTAATTTGAAATGATGAATAATGAGCAATTTAGTGACTTTGATTGCTATTGGAGAGTTCACCTTCCATTTACTGCAACCATCCATTGGAAAATGATAATGGGAAAACGTCATGTCTTCTTGTAATTTTATATTCTAAATTCAGGGCATGCCATTTTGTTAGCCTAGTAAATAGGCTTGGACCAGCCTAGCTTGAGATCATCAAACTATCTTGAGTAAAGACGATTAAACTTTGATTTGCTAGAACATATGGATGGGTAAACCAAGACTGGCAGAATTATCTGCAGCTGCTGTTGATATATCAAAAGCTAGTAATTACTTGGGGAAATAATAAACCTGCTTGTCAAGTCCATAGCGTACTGCTTTTATGGATCACTTCCATATTGGTACAAATCCTGGTAAATTTAGAATTTACATGTTCTGTAAAACTAAAATGGCAATTTATCCATTGTGTTCAAACTAATTTTTAGTATCAGAGATTGAAGACAGTCATTTTCGGTAATGAAGATTGAAGTTGCACATGTTTGGATAGTCAAGTCTGTTGTTGAATTGGTGTTGCGTAAATGAATTTAGTTAAACTTATATGGCTTCTTTCATCTACATCGATTTTCAATGACAGTTCTCTAACTGTATACATTGCACGCATGCATGTCCCATAGGCAAGCATCTGATCCAAGGAATTGGTGCCGGTATTATCCCTACTATTCTGGATGTCAACCTGCTTGATGAGGTTATTGAAGTGAGTCTGGAACCATTTAATTGGCATTCACTTCAACTTCATATTTGAACATATGTGCTTCTGCTATAGTTTTTATAAGTTACTGTTGCATTTTGAATGAAAAGTACCAGCATGAGCATAGTCAGAATACATCATAATAATGGGAAATGCAAATAGAGTTGTCTTGCAACGGAGGTATAACTCATTCATCACCTTTTCTAACTCTATCTAATAATTATGGATGAGTATATTCTGGAAGTTAAGGAAAGACAATCAGGCTCCACAAAAGGGCATTAAGAAGTTGGTTTGTTTTAAGTTTTTGCCCAGGGAGTTTTTTTTTAGTCCTAGAGAATTGTTTGTATTAAGTTTAGTTTTATTTCAGTCATATATTAGTAGGGTTCTTTTTAGTTGTACTTAGTCCAAGGGATATCATCCAGATGTGAATCAGCTTTCTTTATATCATGAAGAACAGTAGCAAATCCTTGTGATAGTTATATATGGCGCTTGAAGTGCAAATATATTTTTGAATGGAGACCTTTTAAAAGTATTTCCAGGTAAAGTAGTTTCTTTTTGAATCTCGTTGAAGCATTGTTACAAGTGCCTGCCGTTGTTTACAAGGCAATATTTCTGATCTCTGTTAGCTGCTAAAGCTGTTTTGGTAACTTTTTTCAGGTATCAAGTGAGGAATCTATTGAAACTGCTAAGCTGCTTGCCTTGAAAGAAGGTTTGCTGGTATGTTAATTGTTTAAGTTAACCTGTACTGACTCTCTAGGAACTTTTTACACTCCAGAGGGTTTTTTTTTTTTAATCATTTGCAGTTCTTTATGATTTTCGATTTCTATGCTGAATGTGGGAGTGTGGCTTTGCAGGTGGGGATTTCATCTGGTGCTGCTGCAGCTGCTGCAATAAAGCTGGCTAAGAGGCCAGAAAATGCTGGAAAACTGATTGTTGTAAGTCTTAAGTGCCTTCTTCAAATTGAATTAGAATCTCTGTTGCACTTTTTTACCTGTATTATGATAGTCTGCTTATGTTTCACACATAATTATAGATGGATTTCCGCACGAAATAAAATTGATGGGAAATTTTACCAAGCCGCCAATAAACTTCCACGCGTTTTGACATTATCTCTTAATGTTCAAAAACTCTTAGTTAAGGGTATCAAATTTTCAATTTTGTGCAATGTCTTCCATTCATTAGGATTTTTTATTAAATCTTGTCAAAATTCTCAAAATACCCATACTTCTATTATAAAATAAAATAAAAAATTGCAAAAATCCAGGCATTGGTCACGATTTAACTGAATTTGCAAAGATACATAAGACTAAATCTTTGTTATTATAATATATTGGTATTTGGAGAATTTTGATTAGATTTAACGAAAAATCCTAATGGAGTGAAACATTGTAAGAAATTGATAGTTTAATACCTTAAGCTGAGTGTTTTTGAACATTAAGAAAATAATTTCAATGGCAATAAAGTAATTTCAAAGCCATTGTAAATGATGGCTTCAAATGTTCTTTATTTAAAAAAAAAAAAAAAATCCTGAAGAATTTTGCCTATTCACACTCCCAATAACTATTTTGTCCGACTTTGTTTGGCACGCAGGTAATTTTCCCTAGCTGTGGAGAGCGTTATCTGTCGTCCGCACTCTTTGATTCCATTAGGCATGAGGCAGAAAACATGACTTTCGATTGACCGATGAATATGTATGGAGATCGTTAGGTCGAAATCCTTCTCCCCTTTATCTTTTGTGGACATGTCCAAAAATTAAATAAATAAATGTCTAAAATTATGGCAACCTTTTATTTATTTTTAAATAAGTAAAAAATATCCCTATTTCTCATTTGAGAGCCCCTATTAGTCCTGAATATCTGCAAACCACCCTTTTTACTGCACTCAATTACCGTGTGAAGCATCACCAATTTAAGAAAATTGCAAAAATTAAAGTGATAACAAGAACGGCAACTCAAAATGAGAAAAAAACAAAAACAAAACTGAGCCTGGGAGACCTAGACCCCAGACTGTCCAGACCTACAGTGGTCAATTGCCTCAAAACTTGCTAGTTGTGACCTGCCTTAAAACCCATTTTTAATGTTCAATATTTGTTTCTAATGTCTTAAAAATCGTTTTTAATGTTTCAAAATTCATTTTTGGATTCAAATCTAAAACTTCTAAAAGTAAAATATTAATCATTTAAAATATTTTATCACCCTCTCTGACTGTCGGTTGGTCGGAAACAGTGACTCACGGCATTAGAGAGGGTAACCAGCCGTTGATGGCTGGTCTAGCTGGCCATGGGTCTGGCCTCACACCATTTCAAACCCATGGCCTCTTTTCTTCTTTCAAGCTTTTCTCTTTTAACGTTCCTCGGGACCCAAAGTTAAACTCATTTCATTTTTTATCGTCACAAGAATATAGTCAGGTAGATGAGTAAAAAATATTTGATGATTAGATTTAACAGGGGCCGCGCGAACGCATGCCCCCACTGGCACAAATTATGACGTAAACTCTGCCACTTGGGCAGATCTTAGGCTAGCACCCCTCCTAAGTGCAATGGAGGTCACTAGCCTAGGCCATGGGCCTTCTTGATCACCCATTGACCCCGTCCAGGTAAGTATGTTTGAACGGAGGTCCTTGCTCCTTTTTTATAGACGCACCGCTCTGCCTCTCCTTCATTGTTTTCCATGTGGGACTGAAGCAGCATCGGATGTTTAAGCTTGAATAAGGCGTAAAACACAAAAGGACAAATAATTAGGTTATCAAGGAGACTTTACAGCCTAGTGCTGGTTGTTTTTCAGCAATGCTTTTGTAACACGGCATCCGTGCCCTAGGTATTTTTAAGGTTTATAGAATTAATCTCAGTTTGTTTTGATAGAAAACTTGTCGGAAAATATTTTCATGAAAAATGATTTTTTGGAAAACATTTTACTGTGTTTGGCGCATATAAAAAAATCACAATTATATAAATATACACATTCAATCATATTAAATTTTAAATTATGAAAATGCACCGACTAGGCCTTGAAATCAGAGCCGATGATAGTGTGTAGTATGGTGGAGTGGTGCATGTACAAAAAAAAGTTTCTAAAAGTACGAACAAAGAGGTATAAGGTGCAAGCATGAATGAGTGTCTTTGGAGTGAAGGGTAAAGATTCATGATATAAGCTTGACAATGATTCAATGAGTATGAATATGTGCAAGCTATAAGCATTAAACGAGGGTCATTGGAGAAAGAGTAAAAAGGTTCATGTCACAAGGCACAATGAGAGTCCATGATGTAGGGACAAAGGTGCGTGCTATAGGCAAGAACTCACATAGTCTACAAGTGATCTTGGAGAGTGTCCATAAGATTGATAAAATGCTTCCGTTTAAAGGAGAGTGTAGCAATGTGGTGATAAACTTTCACATAAAAGGGAGATTGTTAAGTATATATGTGTGAGTGTAAACAATAGAATTTCACATTAAAAATATGTAACAAGTGTAAATGGTTAATGTAGTATTGTTGGACTTACGCATCTCTAAGAACCTTCGAAGTCTCTCTTTCACATCTCTCTGCAACCCTCTCTTTTGGCCCCAAATCTTGCCTTGTAGTAACTCCATTGCCATTCAGAGGTTCCCTCACAGAAAACGTTACTTTTGATTGACTGATGAATATTGTCTGAAATTATGGTAACTTTTTTATTTAATTAAGTAAAAATGATGAGAAAACTTCCCTGTTGTTCAGTTTGAACAAAACATTTGTAAGTAAAAATATTTTTATGTCATCGCAAGAATGGATTAATATTGATAAGTAAAAATACTTGGGGATTAGAATTGACAGGGGCTGCGGACGCAGGCCCCCACTGACACAAATTATGACGTAGACTCTGCCGCTTGGGCAGATCTTAGGCGTGCAACCCTCCCAAGTGCAATGGAGGTCACTAGCCTAGGCCATGGGCCTTCTTGATCACCCATTGACCTCGTCCAGGTAAGTATATTTGGATGTTGCTCCTCGCTCCTTTTCTATACGTGCACCCCTTTGCCTCTCCTTCGTTGTTTCCCATGTGGGACTAGGTTACCAAGGAGGCTTTACAGCCTAGTGCTGGTTGGTTTTCAGCAATGTTTTTGTACTACAGCATACGTTGCCTTTTGGGTATTATAAAGGTTTAAGATTTTGTTTCAAGTGCATTTTTTTTTATATATATTCGCACAAAAGGAGAAGAATAAGAATTTAAACTAGTGATCTTTATTTTACGAGGTGTAATTTCTAACCGATTGAACTACTCCTTGAATACAGTTTTAAGAAAGAAAAAAAGTGAAATTAAAGCTACAACTTAAATGTTATTTAAAATGTCTCAAATGTAATTCTTCGTTTTGAAACCCTAGCCAAGAACATGTTCAGGATTGTATTGAAAATTTGAGTTTTTTTAAAGTTAAAAGGCTTCATTTTAAAAACCTTTTTTTAGCCATTTTTACGAGTAAAATAATCAAATAAGTGCTTTTGAAATTGTTTATCAAACATGTCAAGCTTTTTGATTGGCATAATTTTTTAGGTACTAAAAGTATTTTGTAAGTTTCTTAACGCAATTTCAAACAAGCTTAGGGTTCGTTTGGAATTACGACACTTAATTGCATTTTTAAAAATCACGTTTCAAATCGCACATTTTAAAATTGTAAACTCAAACTAACCTTCAATCTACTAGGACAGGAAAGGACTTGGACTTAGTTTTTTGGGTTAAACTTAAATGCATTAGTATATGTGGTTAGGGCCAAAATCAAACAAATCCCTTGGTTTCAAAAAGTCTCACAACTAGTACCTGTAATTAATGAAAATACCAACTTGGTATTTTTGTCCAGGTTCAATCCAAATTTTTAACGGAGCTCCGCATCAATGCACTTAAAAGCATGACACATGTTCTTAATGCCACATAATTAAGCCAAATCAACATATCATACGACGTGGTCGTATATCACAGGTGATACCTATGTTTTTTGTGTCACATGGACTACATAAAATAATTAAAAAAATAAAAATAAGAAAGATGCAAAAATTGTTTGAAAATTGGGGGATGGCTGGCCACCCCAATTTAGCTAAAGGGGTTGCCAAACCACCCCATGAGTTAACCCTACACACACACACACACACACATATACAGATATATATATATATATATATATATATATATTCATTTGGCCTTTGTGGGTGGCCTAACCATTCCCTGACTGGCCATTGGAGGTGACTCAAGACAACCCCTAGCTAAAATAGGGTAGCCAACCACCCTCATTTTTCTAGATTTTTCCTTCTTTCTCTAAAAAAAAGTTTTTAAGTTTTTTAATGTGCAAGTATAAATTTAGGTAAAAACAATTTTTTTTATTTTGGCATATGATATGACAATTTTTTATTATTTTAAAATCTAAGGTAGCAAAAAAAAAGCAAGGAGTTAATAAGTTTTTAAATTTGGCCTATATTTTCTTACAAATTTAATAGATCAATCATTAGATTTGTGTGGTCCATATAAGTTCACAATCTACTAGTTGATTTGTAAAAAGAAATTGACCAAATATGAAAAAATATTGACTCCTAATATTAAAAAAAAAAAAGTATCACAGGTGATGTAGTGACATGTCATCCAATGGACAAATGTCACATTTTAACAGATAGTGTCGTGGAACTCTATTAAAAAATTGGACGGAACTTTGATGGAACAGCCAAGTTGGTATTTCGCCTAGCAACAAGTACCATTTGTGATACTTTTTGAAACAGAAGGACACCAACCACATGTACTAAAATGACATTTACACCTAATTTTTTTATTAAGAATTCACGGTGCATGGTTTTCCTCTAGTTTCGAAGGATACAATTAACTTTTTTCAATAACATAGATTCTTATTTTTCAATAACATAGATTTTTCTTTAAAAAAAATGAGCATTTTTTTTTTTTGCGAAAACCCACCAAATGACAAAATTACCCTTCAATTTGCTTTTATTAAAAAATTTTGAAAAAAAGGGTCACAAGGTGGCCCAATTGTAGGCCACCTTGTGATTTTTTTTTTAATAATATTGTATTTTAAAAATATTAATTTGAAATTAAGGATAAATTTAAAATTTTGTAAAAAAATTAGGGATATAAACATCATTGTATCACTTTTAACATTAAAAATTTGACGGATGAATTCAAATTGATTGCAATTAAAAGTTTAGGAATCTAAATTGAGAAATTTTAAAGTTCAAGAAGATTTGTCAAATCGTGAAAGTTCAGAGGTCTAAAATAAAGTTTTCCTACATATTATCATCTTGTTACAATTTTGAATATATATATATATATATATATATATATATATAAATCTGCTTTCTCTCACTTAGAACCCTTTTGTTAGTGGTCTGCTCATTATACCCTCACTCCAAAACTACACTATTTTGGGCCCCAAAACGGTGTAGCCACCCTTGATTTTTATTTTATTTTATTTTATATTTTCCTTTTTAAAAAAAATAAATAATAAATAATTTAGTGGTCAAAATTACACCGTTTTGGACAAAACGACATCTTTTTGGGCGAGCCCAAAACAATGTAATTTTGGAGTGAGAGTATAATAGGCAAAAAACTAACAAAATGGTTTTAAGTGAGAGTAAATGGAAGTTCGGAGGTAAATGAGAGTTCTTTTAGTTTAAGAGTGTTGTGTAAAAAGATGAAATTTTAGGAGAGCTTTATGAAATTTCAGGAGAGCTTTATATATATATATATATATATATATATATATATATATGTTCACCTCTTACAAACAGGAGAATAAGAAAGCCATTCCATTATATATATATATATATATATATATATATATATGTTCACCTCTTACAAACAGGAGAATTGGAAGAAAACGAACCCCGCCATTCCATTATTATTGGCTTATTAAGATACATTTATTATTTATATAATTCTACAATAATAATAATATTAATACAGATCACACCATGACATGATGAGCAGCTTCAAGTAGTTGCATTACTCATCCAGGGAAGGAGAGGGGCTGCGCCTTTCTGCTAGGGATTTACAGTCAACCATGCTTACGTCCACCACCTTGAAGCAAACACGCGTAAATATTTAATTGAAACTAGTGAATTAATTTAAGTTGCTTTGATCGCATTTAAAGGATGTAAGAAATGTAAGTTGTTAATATATAATATTGTTGAAACTTTTATAGCTTTTACAATACCTTTCTCAAAATTTAAAAACTCTCAATTAGTGATTTAGTGTATAGAGTTTTAAAAAATTTTGCAATCTCACCATTCCCGTTAGAGTTTGTGGCCAAAATTAGATGGTCAAACTGTGAAATGACCATTATACCCCTCGAACTTCATGAAATTACAAAAATTTGATCATCAAATTAAAATTTTTAAAAGACCAAAATACATTTAATTTTCATTTTTTTAAAAAATAAAAAAACATTTTGGAAGTTAAAATTTTAAATAGTGAATTTTAAACGGTGACTTTTGTATAAAATTTCAACTTCAGATATTTTTTATATTTTTTAAAAAATGAAAATCAAGGGTATTTTGATCTTTTTAAAAAATTTTGTGCCATAATTTGTACAGATTGGTCAAATTGAGAGCAATTGAAAGTTCAGGGGGGGTAAGTGAAAGTTTTTAAACTTTGGGAGGGTATTTGCAAAAAGCGCGAAAGTTTAGAGGGGTTAAGTGAAGTTTCCCCTAATAATTTTTTTAATAAAAAAATATTGGAATATTTTGAGAATTGATCATCGATCCCTCCGTTAGGATTTAATATATAGAGGAGTAGGATTGCACATTTTTTAAAGCTCAATACACTAAATTAAGAGTTTTTAAACTTTAAGAAAAAATGTTAAAAAAGATGTAAGAAGCGTTAAGTTTTTAATATGATATCGTTGAACTTTCATAGTTTTTGCAATATTTTTCAAAAAGTTCAAAATATTCTCAATTAGTGTATTGATTTTTTGTTTTTTAAATTGCAATCTCACTATCAAATGGTGAAATGACTATTATACCCCCTCAAACTTCATGAAATAACAAATTAATTAGTTAATTTTAAAAAAAAATACAGTAGTATTTTGAGAATCGCTCGTCCCTCCGTTAGGACTCGACTTTAATATAAAATCTTAACCGATGAATGAGATTGCAAATTTTTTTTAAAAAAATTTATATAATTACCTCCGCCTCCTGATGCCTTGCAGGTGAAAACCTGGCAAGAGGCTCTGCATACAGTCTTAAGGGACTTCTTCTCGCAACGTTTCTTGCAGTTATCTAGGCATTGTTCGTAAGTTTCTGAAAAGGTTCCAGCCTCCGCTACGTGCACCGCCTCTAAGATTATAAAGCACAGAATCAACGCTGTAAGAATCCCCTTGGCCATCTCTCTCTCTCTCTCTCTCTCTCTCTCCTGTGCGATCTGTACGTATATGCGAACGCGAATGGATGCTATGGATTCTTAAATCATTTATAAGTAATTAATTATTACTTGTGGCTTATATTAGCGCCGCCAAAAATAGGGAATTAAGATTGTGGCTAATTGTTCTGTTTCAGCGGCTCTTTGTAACTTCTACCATTGAATCTCCTTAAATTGCTCTCTCTCTCTCTATCTTTTCTATATAGAGAAATATGGGAAAAGTTTACACGACTATTTGAGTAATTTTAGAAATCACTCTAAAATCATGATCAAAATTTATTAATAATCAATCACAAGTCCACGTCTACGATTATTCAAGTAATTCTAGAAGTTACTTTAAAATTACCATTGATCAAAATTTATTAATGGTCAATCACAAGTCTAAGTATATGATTGTTCGAATAATTTTAGAAATCACTCTGAAAATGATGTCGATTCTAAAATTATCATTAATATAAATTTAATAATGATCAATTACAAGTCCAATAATAGTTTTAAAAGCCACATCATTTGTAGAGTGATTTTTAGCATTACTCATAAATGTCCTTCCAAACTATCAAAAATTTGACAATGTCCCCCTAAGGCATACAAATATACAAAAATGACCATAATTTTTTTTGTCAATAAGATAAAATATCCCTATAATTTTTTTAAAAAAATATATTATTATTTTTTCTTTAATGAAAACGAAATATTTTAAATTCCCGCGCCCTTTTTTTTTTTTTTTTTCAAAATTATAATTTTTTTGTCCATCGTTGGAAAAGTTGACATGGTACATTAATGTAACCACCTCAACGCAAATTGGGACATATAATAAAAACTGAAAATATATATATATATATATATTAAAAATCAAATATAAAATATACATTAAAAACAAGGACATGGGTTGTCAAGTCACCACATTTGGCCAAATGGTGAGTGACCCAACTTTGTCGAGCTTTGCAACAAAAACTTTAAGGCATTTTGAATGTTATTTATTCAGTTTTTATTGCAAAAAAATTTATCTAAAAGTTGAGAGGTGATGATCGTGTAATAATTTGCTTGAAAATGTCATGTCTTTCTCCAAAAAAATTGAAATTGAGATTTAGATTTGAGTGTTCTTTATATTGAAGGTAGAGGTCGTAATCAATGGAATTACATTACAATTAAGCATCATTATCATTTTGGCATATTCAATGCTACTATATACACTTTCATTTGCAATAACTCGATGGTAGATTTAGGAAAAAGACGATAAAACTTTTGACACTTCACTCACCTTTGAATTCAAAATTATGCTTATAAATATTTAAAATTGATGATATATGCAATCTTGAAGAATTATTATCTTATTGATTTTATGAACATGAGAAAATTAATTTGAGATATTAGTTGATGTATTTTGAATTTAATGTGCGTAAAAATCTAACATTATAAAATTGTCTTTCATTACATAATTATGTCAATAATTGGCAAAGGCAACATATTATCTTATTTGTAAATTGAATCATCTAGTTTTAACTCTTTTAATGTCTACAGTGACTACCGAACGAGCAACGAGCATCTTTGGCTATGAAAATTGTAAAAATAAGACTTGCAACAATTGGAATGAAAATGGCCGGCAAAGAAGAAAAATGGAAACAGAGTAGTGCTGTCTTTATCCTATAAATTTACACAAATTTATTAGTTTGGAATAAGAGGATTTTTTTTTTTTTTGTTTTTGGTTTTTTTGTTTGTTTTGTTTGTTTTGTTTGTTTGTTTTTTGTGAAAATCATGATAGTTAGTAAAGATCTTGAGATTTATTGAATAATATATATGTAGGTAGACCTGTTTTACAACAAGTAGTTCATTTTCCAACCAAAATGAACATCCAGGGGAGGGGAAGGGCTTTGCCATCCTAGCTAGTTAGCCATGGCCGGAGGCATGGTCGGAGGCATGTTCGGAGGCAAATTCTGACCAGGGTTATTACGCAATTCCGTCATTTCCCCTGCACACAATGCAAATAACAAAAAGGTTAATTTTAGGAAGATTATTTTTCTCACAATTTTCTCTCTTTCTTTTTAAGCACGAATTGGTAATGTATATGGCCAACTCGTTGTGTTCGTTTCAAAGAGCTAGCCCATAACCAGATAAGCAAGTCACTATATATGAAAAGGGAGGTTGTGTTCTTCCCTTTAAAGTCTCACACTCTAGCCGATTAAATGCTTCAATTTATAAAACTTGTTTTATATGATGAACTAATCCATCCTTCAATATTTTTCTTCTTTTCTCCCATTTAATTTTTCTTGTTCTTGAGCAAAGTTTAAACATACAAGTTGCGAGGTGTTAGTTATTTTTTGTTGGCTATTTCTTGGTGATCAAAACATTGTAAATCGCTCTTTTATGTTTCTCGCATCTCTCGGAGGATCGTACAGCAGCTTCATGGCATAGAAGGGTGCATGGGAACAAGGACCGTCCGACGGTCATTTATCCCGTCCGGACGTGCTGCAGTGAAAGGCTCCCAACACTAAAACCCGAGGACACCGTTCGCAAGGCCGCTCGCTAGCCGTTCGAAGCCCGTTCGAACGGACAGAGTGACCGTTCGGACGTGCTGCAGCTCCCAGTATTAATTCCCGAGTGTCCCGTTCGCTGGCCGTTCGCTAGCCGTTCGCTAGCCGAAGATGGAAGTTAGCGATGTTGCCCTAGGACCGTTCGGACGTCCATGTATACCGTCCGGACGGCCCATGTTAATACTCACATTCCGCCTTTATTATTACATAGCCGTTCGGACGCGCCAAGTGACCGTCCGAACGGTGTGTTGCGGCTAAGGTTAATTTACCTCGTATTTGAGTTTCAATAGGACTAAGGGTCTGTGTGATTATATATAGATCTTTATAGATTCAGAGACGCCATAATTCTGATCTAGAATTCGCCTTTGTGAGCCAAGAGAGTATTTGATAGTGAGAGATTAAGTTCTCTTTCTTGGAGTGTTTAGATTAATGTTCATCATTGTTCATCGTCTGTTGAAGTGAAGTCAACCGGAGTTCCGGTGAAAGGAAATCACGTGAGAAGGATTGTGCCTGTCTCTCGGAAAGGGCTATGCGGTAGAAGACGAGTGGGTCACTTGTCTTATACAAGATCGTGTCATAGCAAAGGTTTTGTGAGTATGAACATCTTGTAATCCTTTTTCTTTTCTTGATTTAGTTGATTTCACAGGTTTGGCCGAGAGGTTTTACATTTTAGAGTGTTTCTCTAAATGGTTTCCTCTTCGTAACCAAATTCTGTGTGTTATTTATTGCTTATTGCTTTACATATTCTGTTGAATTGTTTATTGCTTAATTGTTTCAATTCCGCATAAATTGTGATAAACAATTAGTTGGAGTCTGTTTAGGGTCTTTCAATTGGTATCAGAGCGGGTTCACTTTTTTTTGGATTTAATTCCTAAGTGTGATCCTTAACTCCGTTTTCAAAATGTCTCATACTGTTGCACCAAATTCTCTTCCCGTCTTTGACGGATCAAACTATACACTTTGGAAAATTCGTATGAGGGCTTATCTGAAATTTATTGATGTTTGGCATATTGTTGAATCTGGATGGTCTGTTCCGGATAAAACAACTGCTGAATGGACAACTGTTGAAAATCGTGCCTCCTCGCAAATGACAAAGCATTACACTCCATCTTCACGGCTGTCACCATGGAAGAATTCTCAAGAATTTCTCGATGTGTGATAGCTAAAAGAAGCATGGGAAACCTTAGAAATAACTCATGAAGGAACCGAGGTTGTTAGAGCCTCAAAACTTGGATGTTGGTTTCAAAGTTTGAAGAGATTAGGATGCAAGAGGATGAGACTTTTGATGAATTCTACTCTAAGCTCAGTAGTATTAGAAACAATACTATAAATCTTGGAAAGAAAATGTCTGATGCAAAAATAATTAAGAAAATTTTGAGATCCCTACCACTAGGTTCTTGCCCCAAATTGCTGCCATAAACCAGAGAAATGACTTGGATACTATGAGAGTAGAGGAACTTGTAGGGTCAATTCAGACGTTTGAGCTTTTGTTGCCTAAACCTAAGAACTCAAAAAATTTAGCTCTTAAGACCAAAACTGCATTAAGGAAAAATCTGGAGGTTCAATATGAGGATTCGGAGATGAGGAGGAAATTGCCATGATAGTTAGGAAATTTCGAAAATTCTTCAAACCTAAAATGGAAATTTTAAGGGTAGAGTTTCAAAAAATCCTGTGAATCATAGGTATGATGGTAGAGATAACTTCCAAGATAGGAATACAGATCAAAAAGAAAAAGTTCTTAGTGGTCGTAAATGTCACGAATGTGGGGGAATTGGTCACATCCGGGCAAATTGTGGAAATTTGAGAAACTCAAAAGGTAAAGCCTTTAATGTGACTCAAAGTGATGAATCAGAGGATGATGACTCTGAGGATGATGAAGAAGTAAATGTAAATTATCTAGCTTTTACTGCTTCTTATAATGAGTATGACAATTCTAGTGAGCAAATTGGGGTTGAAAATGAATCTGATGATGAGCAAGATTTACAAACTGCTTACAATCAAATGTTTCAAGAATTTAATAAATTGGGTCAGCAGAATAAGAAAAACTTGAAGAGACTTAAAGAAGTTGAGACAGAGAATGAAAAACTTGTTGAAAAAATTGAGTTTCTAGAGAAAGAATTGAATGAGTCAAGAAGTCATCTTAACAAATTTTCAAGTGTTAAACTTGATAAGATGCTAAGTGATCAGAAACCCTCACATGATAGAGCTGGATTAGGGTTTGATAAGCATGTTTCTGAAAAATCAAATGGGTCTTCTACTTCAAAATTATGTTTGTTAAACCAAAATGAAAGAAGTAGTAAGTGAACCTAAATTTAGGGCTGTAAGCAGCAGGCGAGCCGAGCTTTGCCTAAACCGCTTGGCTCATTAGGAGAAAATTTACTCGAGCCGGGTGAGCTCGAGCCGAGCTAAAACCCAATGCTCAAGCTGGCTCATTAGAAAAATCTTAGGCTCGGGACCGAGCTTGGGCTCACCAAAACGGGACGCTCGGGCCGAGCCGAGCCCTCGAGTGGCTCGACTCGGCTCGAGCTCGAGAATCGAAAATAATTTTTGGGCTGATTTTGAGCCCGAGCCCGAGCTCGAGCCCGATTCAGCCAAAGCAGGCCTAAAATTTGAGGCTCGGCCCGAGTAAGCTTCGTTTAAGGGAGAAGAAAAAAAAAAAACACCCAAAAGGGCCTAAACACATTCTTACAAAATCAATGAAAAAAATCATCACAACTGTAACGTAGAAACTATATTAACATATGTATCAACAATTCAACATCAGCAACCAGCCTTGATTGTCATAAGTCATAACTCAATCTAATAATTTAGAAATGAACCTATTAGTCTATTACAGTATTACCTAATAGCTATACAACCTATACATATAATATAGATTACAATTTACAAACTCAAATTGAAAATGAACCTAAAAAGAGATTACAAGCAAATTGAAAATGAAATTTACAAGCAAACTGAAATTGACCAGATTAGATATTACAGGGAAACTCAAAAAGATGAACAAATAAATGAAGAGATTACAATCAAACTCTAAAATATGCAACTAATAGATTACAATTTACAAACAAACTGAAAATGAGCATAAAACCAAGATAAATTATAACAATTACATTATACATAAATTTTGGTTCCCACTTGAAGACTTGCTGTTTCGGTTGCCACAAACTAAAATCTGCATTCAATGATTTAAAAATTAAAGTTAGTTACTCATCAAAGTAGGAACTAGGAAATATAATCAAATTAAAAAGAGAAGAGTAGACCTATGAGAAAAATGCAACCAAATCGGTGAAATCACACTCCAAAATGCAACCAACTCGGAAATCACACTCCAAGAAGCCAAACAGACTACACAGACTTAAGACTCCTTTGCATTGAATGGGAAAAAATGGTTAGATGTTTTTAACTCCCTTGCAAGATGTCAAGGAGAATTATCACTTAAGTTGGTAAAAAAGAAATTCAAATGCCCAAATAATGATTATTCAAAAGCGGATCACAAAATCAATGAGGCGAGAATGAACAGTTGGTACATTAATAATAGAAGGAAAACAGTTAACATAAACAATTTCAGATAATCACTCACAGACATAGGGATAGGGTCATAGACTTATAGAGCATTCACGAAAATTAGGTAATTCCACTACCACCAATTTCTACAAACACAAAACAGTAACAAGGTAATTCCACTACCACCATTTTACATGAACAAAGCAAGAAATATAATCAAATTTAGAAAGAGATGAAAGATTAGGCAAATGAGAAAATGCAACTAAATTACACTACCCTAGTTGCCACATGCCCGATCACGCATCCAATGGAAAAAAATGGTTAGATGTTTTTAACTCCCTTGCAAGATGTCAAGGAGAATTATCACTTAAGATTTCTTGAAAAAAAAAAAACAGATTGTCCAATATTCCAATTCCAACAAAGGAGCAAAGGTTAAAGGTATAATAATTGATACATATTAAAGAACATAACATAAAGATATAATGTGACAAATATTACAGATTTGAGACTATTCTAATAAAAAAGTTAAAATATTACAGATTCAATAATAAAAAGGATATAAGGCTCGATTGATTAAGAGAAATAAAGAACCCCTCACAGTACAATACATGAGCAAACAGCATTCACGGCAGCTCCACTTCCACCATTTTCTACAAACACAAACCCAATATTAATAATACGAAATTACAATTAAAAAAGAGCTTGGAAACTAAATGAATGACATAATCATAACTTACGCATGCGAGATTTTCTTAATACCATGCGATTGCCCTAACCCAATGAACCACATAGGAGCATCTGGGCGATGTCGATTGATAATGATGCTCTATGGGGATCAATTACTCTACCTCCAGCACTGAATGATGATTCTGAAGCAACTGTGCTGATTGGAACAGCCAATAAATCCCGTGCCATCTTAGATAAGATGCGGTATTTCAAGGCATTGGATTTCCACCATTCCAAAGCATCAAAGTTTGCATCACTATCATCACCATTCTCACTTTCTGAATACATCTTCTTCAAGATAAATATCCAAATCAGTTTTCAAGGGCGGATGATGTCACTTTGCTTCTACAATGTTGCCTAAACCGTGATGCCACCACGGAAACACCCTCATGTGAGAGTGGCGAACTACTAGAACCACCTTCGTGACTTTTGTTGAAGTATAGATAATTATGGGCAGCAACATAAACTTCATACAACTCTTGCAAAACCCTCAGACACCCTTTATGCCATTACCCCCAACATCAAGTGGATAAATGATAGGAAAAGCGAAACTTATCAACTTCATTTTGTATCTAGGATCCAACACACAATGACTAAGGCCATCAACATATTTCTCTCCCCAATACTTATCAAATTTATCACTCATCCTATGCCATTAATTTCATGTATTCATTCCTATCCCCACTTAATATCCACAATTTCTTTCATTCTCCACCTCGCAAAAAAGCAGTTGGATGTTGGGTAGTCACTTCCGAAACAATGTTTGTCACATCATTGAAAACAACTAATACTTGGTTAACATTCTCAACCTTTTCCCACTCTTGGGACTTACCACCCACAAAAGGCTGCTCAACTCTATGGTATCTAGGAAACACATCCCTAAACTTAATTGCAGTCTCTAACATCAAGTAGGTGCTATTCCATCTAGTAGGAACATCTAAAATCAGTTTCTTACAACCCAAGTCCAACCCCTTGCTATTTCACTAAACACCTTCAACCGCCTCTCGAAGCCACTATATATTTAATCCCACCCTAACAGAATCTATAATTTCCCTATTTACGCGTACACCTTGCAAATTAGTAATATGGGCACACACCTAACATGAAACAAAATCCCCCAACAGAGGCAATAAAATACCCTTCAACGAAAATCATCTCTCAAAATGTCAATGGCAGAACCATTAGCACTTGCATTATCAGATTGTAAATACTTTTCTCATAATGCCCCAATCATTAAAAGTGTCTCTCAAGGCATCATCGTAATAACAACACCGAGAATGTGGAGGAGGCACATTACAAAAATTCAAAATCCTCTTTTGAGTTGCCAATTACAGTCCACAAAATGGCATGTAACCACCATATATGAAACCCTTTGACAGAGGTCCACATATCGATGGTTATGTTTACCCTATCAATCCCACTTAGCAGTGTTTTCGGTTTTATCTTTTCAATGTTATAAGTAGCAATGCAATCACTTTTTACGGTGGCAGGCTAATTTTTTCGATGTGGTGTACAAGCCCTCATGAACTTGTTGAAAAGTTCATGCTCCATCATATTAAAAGGATACTCATGTAGGAGTACCATATGAGCAGAAGTTCCCTAACTCTCTTATCATTGTAAACAAAGTTTGACACTATCCCAAAACCTTCATGGTCATCACTAGGTTCAAAACACAAAGTCTTTTGCTTCTTACGGTTATTTAACTCCACAAACTTCTTACACCCGTTAAATGCCTACTAAGGGTGGAGGTAGTACTAGATTTCCCTACAAACAAACCCTTACACCAATGACATTGGTTTTTCTTACACCGACTCATAATTGATGAAAAGTCATTCAGACTTTTGAAGTCTTCTTCCTCTCCTTCTTTTGGGCGGCAGCCCACCTTCACCCCATTGACCCAGACACAGAACCAACGGACCCCCATCAATCCCCATCCCCATCCCATCCCACTGGACTCCAGACTCAACAACACAGGTTCATCTGGCGTGCATTGGCTAGACCACACAGATCCATGAGTAGGGCGGCAACAAGTGTATCATCACCCAAATCAACCTCATTGATTTCATTGAGTTCAATTGTATTCTCCATAACTGTTATTAATTTGTAAAAACAAATCATAATCATACACTTAATACGAATTATACTCATAAACAATTAACAGAATCATACTCATAAATAATTAAAAAAATCATACTCAAACAAATAATGAAATCATACTCAAACCCTAAACAGAATCATACTCAAACAATTAACAGAATCATAGTAATAAACAATTAAACAGAATCAATCATACTAACACCCTAAACAGAATCATACTTAAACAATTAACAGAATCATACTCATAAACAATTAACAAAATCATACTCAAACAAATAATGAAATCACACTCAAACATTTAACATAATCATACTCAAACCCTAAACAGAATCATACTCAAAACAATTAACAGAATCTTAGTAATAAACAATTAAACAGAATCAATCATACTAATAAACAATTAAACAGAATCATACTCAAACCCTAAACAGAATCATACTCAAACACTTAACAAAATCATACTCAAACAATCAAACAGAATCATACTCAAACCCTAAACAGAATCATACTAATAAAGAATTAAACAGAATCATACCCAAACACTAAACATAATCACGCTCAAACCCTAAACAGAATCATACTCAAACACTTAACATAATCACACTCAAACCCTAAACAGAATCATACTCAAACCCTAAACAGAATCATACTAATAAAGAATTAAACAGAATCATACTCAAACACTTAACATAATCACACTCAAACCCTAAACAGAATCATACCCAAACCCTAAACAGAATCATACTAATAAAGAATTAAATAGAATCATACTCAAACAATTAACAGAGTCATACTAATAAACAATTAAACAAAATCATACTCAAACATTTAACATAATCATACTCAAACCCTACTCAAACCCTAAACAAAATCATACTAATAAAGCATTAAACAGAATCATACTCAAACATAATCACACTCAAACCCTAAACAGAATCATACTCAAACCCTAAACAGAATCATACTAATAAAGAATTAAACAGAATCATACTCAAACAATTAACAGGGTCATACTAATAAACAATTAAACAAAATCATACTCAAACACTTAACATAATCATACTCAAACCCTACTCAAACCCTAAGCAGAATCATACTAATAAAGCATTAAGCAGAATCATACTCAAACCCTAAGCGAATCATACTAATAAAGAATTAAGCAGAATCATACTCAAACAATTAAGTCATACTAATAAACAATTAAACAAAATCATACTCAAAACACTTAACATAATCATACTCAAACCCTAAGCAGAATCATACTCAAACAATTAACACAATCATACAAATAAACAATCAAAAGAATCATACTAACAAACAATTAAATAGAATCATACTTATAAACAATTAAGCAGAGTCATACTAATAAAAATTAAGCAGAATCATACACAAACAATTACAGTCATACTAATAAACAATTAAGCGAACCATACTCAAACACTTAACATAATCAATTAATCATACTCAAACCCTAAGCGATCATACTCATTAAAAATTAAACAAAATCATACTCAAACAAAACAGAATGAGAATAAGTTTTTTAAAAAATATAAAAACACGAAACTTCAAAGTTAAAACAATCAGCGGATGCAACTTTGTTAGCTATTGGCTTGCAAATTAAGTGCAAGCAGAGACTCCACGAAATGATGAAATGAAAGCATTAGTAATGAACAGAGTTAGGGTTTTCAAAGAATAAAATTAAAAAAAAAAAAACTTAACTTAACTTAAAATGGCGTAAGCAGAACTGAAGCTCTTCAGATTAAAGAAGTCAAGGTTTTCGTTTTAATCTTTAGGGTTTTTAAGCAATAAGTAGCAAGGTGAGCATACATCATCATAGGTTCATATACTCGAATATATAAGGGGGATCATGGGGATTTGAGAATAAACAAAAGATGGCAAACGAGTACTTGGTAGCAAGATTGATTTGATTTCCATCGAGTCAAATCAAGAGCAATCATATTTCTCGCCAAATGGACCAAAGGTGAAATCACAACAAAAATGTAATGATCGCTTAAAAAATTGAAATAATCATATAAATAGTGTAAATAAGATAAGAAAATCAAGATTAGGCGTAGATTGGACGGCAAGGAGAACTCTTTTGGTTTGAAAAACTTGTACAGTGGTTAGGAAGCCATTGGATGGATATCGATGATCCATCAACGGCTCGTACCGTGGAGAGAGTGTTGCGTGCAAGAAAGTATTCAACCAACTACAATCGAGATTGAATGCTCGCCGTAATCGAAACGAAACCCTATATCATCTCCTCACCCGCCACCCTCTCGATCTCATAGTCATAGTCTGAACCCTAGCTAATAGGTGGCACTTATGCAGACTCAAAGTCGTAATGGAATGGGAAAGGGAATGGCCGAATGGGTAATGGGTTCACACGGAGAGAGAAGGAATTCAAACATGAATCCCTTCTAGTTAGCCCGCCTGGTTAGAACCCTAAATGGTGTCTGGTGAGTGACTGAGTGGTGATTCTGGTGAATGCACTGAATGGTGACTTGGTGACTCGGTGAGAAGTGAGAACGAAGAAGCGAGTTGGATGAGATGCATGTAGTTGGAGCGACTGACTGAATGACCGAGGTATGATTAGGGTTTTTTAGGGTTTTTTTTTCGGAAATGATCCCCAGCCGTTGGATGAGATCGTTTAAAATGTAATTAACGGTTAGATTTTATCAAATTTTGAGGATTTTTCTTTGCGTACACGTGTCCTAGTTTAGCGTTTAATATTTTTGATCCAACGGCCGACGCTTAATAGCCAAACGTTGGACGCCCAAATTGAATCGAACCTATCGCCTCGCTTTCCGTGCATGCGTGAAGTAAACGAGCTGGATAATTATCCGGCGTATGCGCGTGCTTTCGTGAAGCCGCTTATTGTGTACTCAAGATTTCATCCGGACCGCTTAATTTCATATTGATTTTAAAACTTATTTAAGATTAGTGAGCTCATGTGGTTTTTGAAACACGAGATAATAACCGATTGGCGATTGGTTTACAACAGAAACCATTTTATCAATCCAACGGCTCAAGTTTCATCTCAAAAATATGGACGGCCCAAAACGATCGTTGAGATATCGAGACGTCGCCTCAAGGCGCAGCTGCAAAACGGAAGCGCCTTCGATCCTCCGCTGCATGACTCATCAAACCGCACCATTTACACGCATGACTTTTATTTAGTCCGTTGATTCTATTGTCATTAATTTCATTGAATTTGAGATCGCCGATAAACAAGCTTATATTGTGATGCGCATGGATAACTATCACACATAAGTGGTTTATATGTTGTTGTCCACTTAAACGATCGAACGCTACTGATTAATCAACTTTAATCCAACTAGAATTAATAACGTTATATAACTATAATTTTAATTACTTATTAATTTTAATTTTAAATACTTATTAATTACTTATTATTTATTAATAACGTTATAACTTATAAATTTATAATTATAATTTTTTTATTTGAATTATAATTATAAATTATAATTAATTATACTTTCTTAAATAATTTAGGGTTTAGGCCTTTAGGGTTTAATTCATATTAGATATTTTATTAATTATATGATATAATTATATGTATACAAATAATAAATTAATGATTATTTATTTTAATTTTTAATTTTTAATGGTCAAAATTAAAAGGTTTTTCAATTTTCACATTTAAAGTCAAATTTTGAATATTGACTGTCGATCCTGATCTTAACGGTAAAAATAAAAGGCTTTTATTTTAATAATTAAAAAAGTAGGATCCCCTCAAATAATGAATCTTGATCCTCAAATTTTGAATCTTGACCGTCTATCATGATCTTTAGAGGATCATACTTTTTTAATTATTAAAAACTGAAAAGCCTTTTATTTTTTACCGTTAAGATTATGATGGACGGTCAAACAAATTTGAGGGCCGCAAATTTTTAAATAATTTGAGGAGATCCTGATCCTAAATTCCTAATGTACTAATGACTAATGAGGTATTTTATTAATGATATAATTTTTTTTTTCTACATATTAATGATATAATCATATTATTGATATATGTAGATAATGATTAATGACAACACAAATACATAATCAACATTATATGATATAATCTATCATACTTTATTAATTTACCATAATTTATATGGTGTAATTATTACTAATTTACCATATTAATGTAGTGTTCTTACCATATTAATTAACCATAACTTATCATGTTATATACTTATATTACTTATTTATCAACTTATCCATACCCTATTATTTACTAAGTAAGTAAGTAATTAGACTAAGTAGCTAGTAGTCTATCATATGATATATCATATGATAAATTAAAATTAAGTATAATTAGTATAATAATTTACCATAATTTATATGGTGTAATTACTAGTTTATTACCAATTTACCTTATTATATGTAGTATTATTATCATATTAATTAATCATAACTTATCATATTATATCATTTATTTATCAACTTATTCCAACCTTACTATTAACTAATTAAGTAAGTAACTAGATTAAGTAGCTAGTAGTATATCATTATCATATGGTAAATTAAAATTAAGTATAAATGTATAATTAGTATAATAATTTGCCATATTAAATTAGTATAATAATTTACCATAATTTTATATGGTGTAATTATTACCAATTTACCATATTATATGTAGTATTATACTATTATTACCATATTTCATATTGAACCTATGATCATTATTGATTAATTACATGGTTAATTTTTTTTTTGTTACATTGTTGTGTGGGTCTGGGGTCAAATGATGAAACAGTCGGGCTCACGAGCTCTAAACGAGCTCGGGCGAGTCAAGCGAGCTCGAGTTTAACGAGTCGAGCTCACAAGCCCCCGTCGAGCTTTAATCGAGCGAGCCGGGTAGGTGTCGTTAGCTAATCGGCGAGTTTCACTTGATGTGACGAGCTTCAGGTGTCGATCTCGAGCTCGGTCGAGCTTAGTCGAGCGGGTATCGGCGAGTCGGGTGTGGCTCGTTTACAGCCCTACCTAAATTGTTGCCTAAAGAGGCGCCCTTGGTAAGACACGTAACTCTTAAGTCAATTTCAAAAATTCTCACAAAAGAGTGTCTGATCCAAAATTTATTCCCACTTGTCATCACTGTGGGATCATTGGGCATACTCCCAAACTGCTTTTCAGATTAGAGCAAGGCTCGGTCCACTCAAAATGTTCCAAGGAGAGATGAACCAGAATTGAAAAACAATTACAAGTGTTAACTGCTCAAGTTAAGCTTTATCGCTGAGAAATTAGCTAGCTTATCAACTGCTTCGATTTACCAAAGTCGTCAAATGATCGAAAATGTCAACACACAACAAGTTTGGGTAAAGAAGAAAGATAACCTATGTTTTGTTGTTCATAACGCCTTAAGTGTGCTTAATTCTTGTTTGTGGTATTTGGATAGTGCTTGCTCTAGACATATGACAGTGACAAGACATTGTTCAAAGAACTGAAAGAAGGTAGAAGTGGAAACATCACTTATGGAGATGGAAGCAAGTCTAAAGTCATGGGTCAAGTGGATATTCTGTGTTCCTACTCCCCAAGAAGTGCTATGTGGAAGGACTCAAAGCAAATCTTCTAAGCATAAGTCAATTCTGCGATAACGATCTTGTGGTTCAGTTCTCAAGGAAGAATGCAGTATTTTCGATGCCCAAGGAAAATGGCTTATGGGTGGAGACCGACATCCGATAAGTTATGGTATCTCTCCAACCATGCATAAAAATGCCACAAAACATCGGACATTGGCAACTATGGCATCAACGGTGGGACATCTGAATTATTCTGATCTCGATCAAGATTGCTAAGAAGGAGGTGGTATCGATTTACCCAAAATCAACTATCTCGGAGAAAGGAAAATGTGGACCTCGCCATTGGGTAAGCAAACCAGAAATCCACATAAAAAGACTTCGCATTTTACCACCGAACCTTGGAACTTCTCCATATGGATCTTATGGGGCCAACAAGAACGCCATTTGGGAGGGAAGAAATATATTCTTGTGGTGGTAGATGACTACTCACAGATACATGGATCGAGACTTCTCAAAGAAAAATCAAGCGCTTGGTCAAGCTACCGCCTTATTTAAGCAGACATACAAGTGGAACAAGACAGATTATACAGAGAATTGAGTGACCATGGAAGAGAGTTTGAAAACTCAAACTTTGAAGATTTCAGAACCAATATGGCATCAACAGAGTTTTCCTCCAATTACTCCACAACAAAATGGAGTAGTTGAGGAAGAATAGGGTGATTCAAGAAATGGCTAGAGTTATGCTTCATGCTAAAAGTTAGCTCAACATTTTTGGGGAGAAGCAGTTCCACTGCGTGCCATATCATCAATCGCGTGTTTCTCCGCCTACAATAAATAAAACTCCATATGAAACTGAGAGGAAAGAAGCCAACCGTTAAATACTTCAAAGTATTTGGAAGCAAATGTTACATTCTCCGTGATAGAGAAAATTTGGGGAAGTTTGATGCTAAGAGTGATGTGGTATCTTTCTTGGATATTCGACCTCAAGCCGAGCAAGTCGAGTATACAATACAAGGACAAAAGTAGTCATGGAATCATGAACGCCGTTATCGACGATATGAATATATCACGGACCAAATTGAAGATGAGCAGTCAAGATCAAGAGACCATGAAAAATTGAGGGGAGAAAGTGAAATGCTTAAGAAAGATACTACATGTTCTGAAGTAGTTTCTGCAGATACAGATCAAAATGAAGAGGATGAAGAGGATATTGATGAGAGAAGTGCCACGTCACCTGATTCACATCTTGTTGTGAAAGAACCCTCATCTAGGGTAAAGCTGAATCATCCTCAAGATAATCTTTTGGGGACTATCAATGAAGGCCGACGATTGAGAAACAGGGTAGTTAATCAAGTCTCACATTCATGCTATCTCTCTCAACTGGAACCAAAGAAAATTACTGAAGCTCTAAAGGATGAAAGCTGGGTACATGCTATGCATGAAGAGCTCCATCAGTTTATTCGAAATGATGTATGGACTTTGGTACCAAGACCACGAGAGCAAAATGTCATTGGTACTAAATGGATTTTCAAAAATAAATCTGATGCTCATGGTACCGTGGTACGTAACAAGGCCAGACTAGTAGCTCAAGGATACACTCAGGTTGAAGGAGTGGATTTTGATGAAACTTTTGCTCCGGTAGCAAGGCTTGAATCTATTCGAATTTTGCTAAGTATATCCAGCTATCTCCAGATCAAACTGTATCAAATGGATGTCAAGAGTGCATTCTTAAATGGAATTCTCAAAGAAGAAGTCTATGTTGAGCAACCTAAAGGGTTTGAGGATCACCAATTCCCTCACCATGTTTACAAACTCAAGAAGGCTCTTTATGGCCTCAAACAAGCCCCACGAGCATGGTATGAACGGCTCACAACATATCTTCTGGATCAAGGTTTCATCCGTGGACAGGCTGACAGGACACTATTCATCCGCAACAAGGGTGAGCAAAAGCTCATTGCACAAATCTATGTTGATGACATCATTTTTGGAGCTACTATTGATTCTCAGGCACATGCCTTCTCCGAGGACATGAAACAAGAATTTGAGATGAGTTTGATTGGTGAGTTGACCTATTTTCTGGGATTTCAAGTTCAACAAACCAGCAAAGGCATCTATGTTTCTCAATTCAAGTATGCTCAAGCTCTCAAAAGATTTGGAATGGACGGCAAAGTCATGCTCAGATTCCCATGAGTACAACTCAAGCTTCATTCGACATACAATGGGAAATCTGTTGATCAAACCATGTTCAAGTATGATTGGTAGCTTACTATACCTCACCGCCACCGACTGATATAGCATTCAGTAGGGTGTGTGCTCGATTTCGTGCCAACCCAAGGAATCCCATCTCACAAAGTTAGCCAAACGTATCCTCGTATGTCAATGCAATCGCTAACTTTGGTATATATTTTCTAGAGATACCACTCTTAATCTTGTACTTTACGTCGATTGGGCTGGAAATGCGGATGATCGCAAAAGCACGCTCTGGGGATGTTTCTATGTAGGTACAAATCTAGTGGCATGGATGAGTAAGAAACAGAATTCTATCTCATTATCCACCGCAGAGGTGAATATATAGTCAGGAGTTGTTGCACTCAACTGATTTGGATGAAGCAACTTCTAGCTGACTATGGATTTTCTCAAGAGATGATGGTTGTCTACCGTGACAACACAAGCGCCATCAACATATCAAAGAATCCTGTTCAACATTCTCGAACCAAACACATAGATATTCGCCATCACTTTATCCGTGATTTGGTTGAAAACCGTGGTATCTCTTGAGTATGTGTTCATCGAAAACCAATTAGTCGATCTGCTTACCAAACCCTTGATGGATCAAGGTTTGAGTATCTCAGAAACGCAATTGGTATTTGCCTCATGCCATAAACTCTAACTCTGCATGTCTAGGATAGATGTACCGTGAATTTCTCTGATTTCTATCCTGACATCATAGTTAATTGTGTCATTTTAATATTTTGTTTGTGTGTGTTTTGTTTTGATGTGTTGGTGCATATTTTTTTTTCCTTTCTTTCTTTAGTTTGGCTAAAAGTTTTTGGTTATTTTTTCCCTTGCGTTTTCTCTTCTGTTTTCTTGTGCTCAATGTCATGAACGTTCAATTTCACATTGGGTCATATAAGATGATAACAGATCTCATTTTGTATCTGCTCATTTTTTGAGCTCTTACTAGTGCATAGCTGAAATAAGTGTGATGAATTTATTTTTTTTGTGGGATCCGTTGTTCATATGTCGTTGCACAATTATGTCATTTTTAGTTTAGCCCTGTGAAAAGAATTCACGGTCACTGCATGTGATGGATAACTAATGGCTTAGTTAAAATTGACCAATTCGCTAGTTGAACCTAGATCCTAAAAACTCCTACTTTCCTTGATCAAATAAAAAAAAAAAAAAAAAAAATTGAGCTCGAAAAGAGCACATTTGATCAACTGGTAAATGGTATGAGTGCTGAATGAATCCCTATAGAAACAGTCAGTAACCAAATCATTGCGGAAAAAGACGGTTGCAAAAGGATTCTTGGCTAATTGTGCATAGTTAAGGAAGTATATTGGATGAGGGATCATAGGCCCTAGTATCATAAGGTTTGCCTTTAACTATGTGCCTTTTCTGTCCTAATATGCAGCATGCCCACAATTCTTTTTACACTGTGTTTTACCTTTGAATTTGACTGTCACACACTCACCTTTCAGAATGACTCCCATTTGTCCCATTGATTAAACTAAATTCTTTGTTCTTTTCTTTCATGTGTATTGTGCATAGGAGCTCAAAATGATTTTTTCATGCACAAATGGTTCCTGTTATTATTTTGATGCACTTAATTTCTGACTTGGTCCTACATGAACTGGGTACAATTGATCAGGATTTAATTTTCAGGAGGAAGTTTAAAAAAAAAAAAAATTTAATTAATTATTTAATTAATTAATTACCGTCCGGACGGTGTAAATTATCGTCCGGACGGAGCTGCCAGTTACTATTACCGAGAACCTAAAATTTTTTTTCATTCTCTCTGTTCTCATTCTCGGCAGCCGAAATTCTTTCCCCTCTTTCTTCTCTATTTCTTTTCGGTTGATCTGAGTTCGTGACTCCTTCGATTTCACGTTTCTCTTCAATCCTTTCAACCCAAGGTATGTATTTCTAATTTTTTTTCTTCTCTCATTTCATGTTGTGTGGAGGATTTTTTTTGGGTTTTGAAGAATTGGAGTGGAATCTTATTTTTTTGATTACTGTGCTTGATAATCATGGGGTTGTGAAAGTGTGAGATGTTTGTATGAATTTAAGCATGAGTTTTCAACTTGTTTGATTTTTTTCTTTCATGTCAAAATTTCCATGCTCACCATGTGTTTGATAAAATGCTTCAACGGTTTTCCTTGAGCCATTTGCTTTGATTCTTTCTTCTTACTTGATCACTGCTCGGATAATCTTGTGGTTGACAATTCGGGTTGTGTGTATTTTAGCTTGAGTTCTTCAACTTGTTTGAAATTATTTTCATGTAAAATTTCAATGCACACCATGTGTTTGATGAAATGTCTCAACGACTTTCTTGATCAAATTACTTTAATTTTTCTCTTAGTTTGCTATTGTTTAATGTCCCGATGTTTAGGTGATGGTCTGTGAAAATGATAACTTGGTTCTCACTTGGTTATGCCATGCTTCATTTTCACCAAATTGCCTTATATGATGATACTTCAAAATTGCCTTATATGATAGTATCATTTTTTCCACCATGCTAACTTGATGTTACGAGTGGTAGGTACAATGGCTGATTCTTCAAGGAAACGCATAAGGGCACAACTACCATATAGTGACCGGTTCAAAACTAAAGCAATGATGAAGCTGTACAATACCCGCTTTCAAAGACAAAATAAGATCGATGGAACGGCGTGTGGTGTACACCGATTTCGCCAATGATTTTGGTTTCATCCCACAATCTTTTGCCAACCGTGAGTGGATGTTTCTCATCCCAAATGAAACCACTCGGGCTTATGTGAGCATGGTTCGTGAATTCTATGCTAACATAGAACCAATTGATCAGCACTCATTCACTACATATGTGCGATCGCATGCTTTCACAGTGGATGGTGATCTCCTCCGAACTGTCACTGGTGTTCCCTTGGTGGAAGAATCACAATATCCATATATGCTCGATGTTTTTCCATCAAAAGATACTATGATGGAAGTTTTGTGGGAGGTCCTGTTCCTGGCCAATTCGAATGCTTCCACACGCATTGTCGACTTCTCCGCACCATGAGGATCCTTAGTCGCATTGTATCTTGCAACTTATGGCCTATTGGACACTATTCTGACTTTGGAGTTGATAGGGCTGCTTTCCTATATGCACTTGCCACTGAAGTGCCCATTGATTTTGCCTCTCATGCCATCAGGCTCATGCTTGCAGCTGTTGAAGATGGTAATCACTCTCTTCCCTTTGGTGGTCTTATCTCTCACATTTTTGCACACCTAGGGATTGAACCAGAAGAAGGTGAACCAGTTATCACATCCATTGCATCTTTCGATAAGAGGACCATTGCCAAATCGTCAGGACAAGTTGATCGCCATGTTAGGCGACAAGCTGCAGCCAGAAATCCAGACATTGCAGGAGCTTCCTCGAGTAGCACTACTCCCATTCCTCAAGATGCTGTGCCCATGTTACTTGGAAAAATTTCAGAATTATCCTCTCAAGTACAAGCTATAGGAGAGAACATGAACAAGCTAAGCACCACACTCCAGGGAGAAATGGACAAGCTACGCACCTCCCTCCAGGGAGAAATACAAGTCATCAAGGATTTTCTTACCCAAGGCGATTAGGAGGTGTTGTGGAGGCATACCCTTTGACTTTTGTGATAAAAAGGGGGAGTAGTAGTATTTTGCCTGGGGAGAAGTTAAAATGTTCAGGGGGAGACATGTTACATTTTATGATTGTTATTTTGATTGACTCTTAACTATGGGATAATTATGCCGTTTGCATATGGTTTATGTTTTATCACCGAAATGCCAAAGGGGGAGTTTGTTAGTTATTTTTTGTTGGCTATTTCTTGGTGATCAAAACATTGTAAATCGCTTCTATGTTTCTCGCATCTCTCGGAGGATCGCATAGCTTTCATGGCATAGAAGGTGCATGGAACAAGGACCGTCCGGACGGTCATTTATCCCGTCCGGACGTGATGCGCAGAAAGGCTCCATACTAAAACCCGAGGACACCGCTCGGTCGCCGCTAGTCATCTCGAACTCGAGCGAACGGACAGAGTGACCGTCCGGACGTGCTGCAGCTCGATTAATTCCCGAGTGTCCCGCTGCTTGCCGTCATTGCCGCGCTCGTTAGTCCCGGACGCCTCGAACGCGCCGCATCGAAGATGGAAATAAGCGATGTTGCCCTAGGACCGCTCGGACGCCCATGTATACCGTCCGACGGCCCATGTTAATACTCACATTCACGCTTTATTATTACATAGCGTCGACGATCTAAGTGACCGTCCAACGGTATGTTGCGCTAGGTTAATTTACCTCAGATTTGAGTTTCAATAGGACTAAGGGTCTGTGGATTATATATAGATCTTTATAGATCAGAGACGCCACGAATTCGCATCTAGAATTCGCCTTTGTGAGCCAAGAGAGTATTTGATAGTGAGAGATTAAGTTCTCTTTCTTGGAGTGTTTAGATTAATGTTCATCATTGTTCATCGTGCTGAAGTGAAGTCAACCGGAGTTCCGGTGAAAGGAAATCACGAGAAGGATTGTGCCACTTTGTCTCGAAAGGGCTACTGCGGTAGAAGACGAGTGGGTCACTTGTCTTATACAAGATCGTCATAGCAAAGGTTTTGTGAGTATGAACATCTTGTAATCCTTTTTCTTTTACCGATGAAGTTGATTTCGGTTTGGCCGAGAGGTTTTACATTTTAGAGTACTTTCTAAATGGTTTCCTCTTCAGAACCAAATTCTGTGTGTTATTTATTGCTTATTGCTTTACTTATTCTGTTGAATTGTTTATTGCTTAATTGTTTCAATTCCGCATAAATTGTGATAAACAATTAGTTGGAGTCTGTTTAGGGTCTTTCACGAGGCATGGCGATGTAGGCCGCTCTTGAGCATCAGTCGCCAATCCTACATCTGGGTAGTAACCACCAAAACTACTCGAGCAACAATCACAAACTGAGAAGTAATCAATAGCCATCATCAAGTTGTACCCGAGATACGAGTCCCGAGAGTTCCATATTCGAGGCATGATAGCGATCGCCAAGACTTTTCTGACTTCGAGACTCAAAAGACTTTTCCGAGATGCGAGCTTGAGAAGCGATCCCTGAGAACTCCTTATCCGCGAGATGATCGGGCAAGGGGTAATCACTAGACATTCCCTACAGGAGATTGAGAAGGAAAGCTTAGATCAAACGTGCACAACTAGCGCACTAATGACAAGGATCAAAGAATGAAATACTTGACTGCCTAGATGGGAATTTTGGAATAGGATTCTGTCCATTTCAAATGAAATGGACAATATCCATTTAGTGTAAAATGATGGGTAATATTGTAAAATTAGTTCTTCAACTTTAACGTTAAGACAATACTACCCCTTATTTTACACTAAATGGATATTATCCATTTCATTTGAAATGGACAGGATCCTGTTCCGGGAATTTTATTAGGATTTTATTTGCATAATATTTTTTTTTACTATGACTTTATTTTGTTAGTGATTTCATTTCTTTACTAGGCCTAGGATTACTATTACTATTAGGACTAGGTTTACCATTACCGCTAGGATTGGTGAAGTTGGTGGCGTATAAGTTCAAGGTAGGAGCTTCTACTTGATGGAAACAATTATAGGTTTCCTGAGCCCGACAAAGAAGGGACCCCTGAACTTCATGGTTAGACACCGGACTTTGAGCAACATTTATTTCAACAATATCAATAGTGTAGGCAAGGAGGTCAAACAATTCAAGCGTATGTCGATGATTTCTATCGCTTATCCACCTGGAATGATTTCATGTAGATCGAGTATAATATCTTGGTACTAACCCTAGCTAAGAGATGGAGTATTTTGGACCCTATAATTAGTTGAGTCATGTTTGGAATGCTTGAGGTAACTATGAGGTTCAGAAGAATCCTATAGGCTAGTTTTTGGCCTCAAGGATTGATCCCAGTCCCCTGAGGATTAATCCTGGGATTGATCCTCAGCCCCTTAGTATCAATCCTCAGCCCTAGAAACCCTAAGTTTTAGGATCGATCATCCTATGTTAGAATGTGATTTTAGGATTTTCTAGAGCCTAGTGCGGCCATAATGTCTATAAAAACGTCATTAGCCTTCACCAAACATAATTGCATGAATTTTAAGGTTATAAGAGACTTCTATAGTGTCCTAGTGAAGAGAGAGATTTTGTTCACCAGTTTGAGATCCCTTTTGGGAGTTTCTAAGCTCTGCATGGTTAGTAAAATGATTAGTTTTATTGTTCTTCGTACGTTGTTTAATTTTCACCATAATTTAGTGTTACTAGGGTTTTGTTCTAGAGTTTTATTCTGTATTTGCGTTTTGTGTATATTATCCTAGTGAGTTTAGACCATAGTAAGCATGTTTGATTAGCTATGATGATTTTCAATCATAGGCTTTGGTTAGATTGAACCCTATATTATTTATAGAGACATACGGAGTTGTTATAAGGTAATTTGCTCTGAGTTGTTTAAGGTTTGAGGGTGTTCTAGACCCGTTAGAAAAGGTGAATCTCATGAGACAATCGATGAACATTCCCTCATCCAATAATCCGTATGCACAGCCCGGTCCACACAAGTGTTTCAAGTGCAACCAACTGGAACATAGGTCACATCAATGTCCTTAGAGGTAAATGGTGAACTTAATCAAACCCAAGCCAAAAAAAAGAGCCGAGAATGGAGAGGATGGCACAATCGGGGATGATACGCTCAATTACGAGGATGAATAGTTAGCAAACACAAATGAGGGAGTTATGTTATCCCGATCCTTGGTAATTTAATGCTTACTCTTGACTCCAAGGCAAAAGGAGCAATCTCAAAGGCACAATATCTTTCGTACGTGTTGTATAGTCCACCAAAAAGTATGTGCTGTGATCATTGACGGTCGTAGTGGAGAAAACTTCGTGTCTAAGGCGATGGTTAGGAAGTTGGAGCTGAAGACCGAGAAGCACTTATCACCATACAAGATCTACTAGATGAAGAGAGGTACGCACTGAGATATGTTGTTTCCCATTATTGATTGGTAAACATTACTTAGACTCGTTCTTATGTGATGTGGTGGAGATGGACGCATGTCATATAATCTTGAGGTGACCATGGCAATTTGAAATAGACGCCCAATGCAAAGGCAGGGACAATGTCTATGTTATCTTTTGGGATGATCGGAATATAATATTTGCAGGAAGAAGCAATCAGTACTCCATTACTAGCTAGGGGCTAGTGTGGTGGCAGAACCTAACTCGAGGACTAGTTTTTTTCAAGAAGGAGAGTCTGATGTAGGATGCTCTCGAGCATCCATCACCAAACCTACATTCGGGAAGCAATCACCAATACCTATCGAGCAGTGATTGCCAAACCAAGAAGTAATCAACAGCAATCGCTAAGTCGTACCAAAGAAGCGAGTCCCGAGAGTTCCATATCCAAGGCATGATCATAGCAATCACGACTTTCTTGAGAGGCGAGACTCGAGAGACTTTCCCGAGACTTGAGACTCGAGAGACTTTCCAGAGACTAGAGACTCGATAGACTTTCCCAAGATGCGAGCTTGAGAAGCGGTCCCTGAGAATTCTTTATCTGTGAGACGATCGGGCAAGGGGCAGTCGCCAAACGTTCCCAATAGGAGTCAAGATCGAGAAAGAAAGCACAGATCAAACTTCCACATCTGGCACATTAATGACAAGAATCAAAGAAGGAAATACTTGACCGCCAAGATGGAAATTTTATTTGCATAAGATTTTATTTTATTATGACTTTATTTTGTCAGTGATTTCCTTTACTTAGTAGGATTATGATTACTGTTGCTATTAGGACTAAATTTACCATTACTGCTAGGACTAGGTTTTTACTATCTTTGCAAGTATTTCTCTTTGATAAAAATGTTAGTTTGTAATGTAAAAGTTCTGCATAATTTATTGTTCTTTTTAAGCATGTGACCTTGTTTTATCTTTTAGTTCATGACATCACATGATTGGTTCTCAAGTTTCTTTGACAAATTAAGGTAAGTAGATAAAGTTGCCTTGTCCCAAGAGGTAGTTCTATTTTTTAATGAAATGGATATCACTAGATCGAATCCTTCTTCTCTCTCTTATGTGGACATGTAAAAAAAAAAGAAAAAAAAAATGTTGCCCTATGTTGAAGGAGTTTCCAGTCATTAAAAAAGTTTAAACGTATCAAAACCGACGAGGTTGAAGAGACCACATATTCAAGTTAATTTTTTGCATGGCAGACATGTATATAATATATCATGCACACGCACACACTTTCAGTTCTTCTTAGATTATTCATCAATCCGTGGCTGTGTAACTAAATTACTAAATTGCCATACATATAATGTTATCTAGCTATATATATATATATTTCATGGCGCACCTGCAGATTTCCCGTTGAAAATTGATAGAAGTCCTGGTGGACTGCAGTAGCCGAATCTGCAACCGGCATCGCAGAAAATCAAGAAGCAACGCTCTTGGCAGTTTTTGATGCATTTATCTACGCATTCTAGATACCAGTTTGCCTCCGCTACGCTGACAGTCTCCAAGATTATAATGCACATAATCAACCCTCTGATGATTTCTTTTGTCATCTCTTTCTGATCAGTGATCTCCCTCTCTCCCTGTGATCGTACGTGTATGTGCGAGGAATATGAATTCTCAACCATTTATAGAAAATGGTTGTGGCCTACATTGTCCCAGGAAACAAAAAACACAACAACAAAATCCAGGGGCTTAATTATTATTTTTCTTGAAACAGAAAAATATGGACAACCTCTGCCTTTTATAACTGTTAGCCATTAAAATCTCCTTAAATTACTCATTCTCTTTCACTAAGCCTCAGATTCTGTCTTTGTAATGAGAGATGCTACAGCCTTTAAAATAATATTTGATAGATGAAAACAGTCGTATCTTTAATATTCAAGTATCTGAAAAATAATGTGTCAAAAAAAAAAAAAAGTATGACCTTTAGAATTTTTCTGTTTTTTTAAAGGGTGTCTCAACCATCTTCTTCATTTTACTAAGAGCATTATTAGCAGTTTTATCAAATTTTACTCACTAAAATAATCATAAGTACACTTTTTCCTATTTTAACTAATCACTTTTTTGGAGTGTTCCAAATAGCCTTACTATTTTAATAATCAGTTTTCACTTTTTAATTTAACTATTATTTAAAAAAAATTTCTCTGACTATTAAAGGACGAGAGTGAATCGAAAAACAAAATGGGAAAGAGATAAATTACTTTTTTATTCGATAGGTGAGAGACAATGCTCACTAACTCAACGTTTTTATTTTTTCCTCGTTAAAATGATGGAGTTGAAAATTGGAGTTTTTAACCACTTTCACCAAAGAGTGCTTTTAGGGTTAGGATAGGATAGGTTGTTCTTGGCAATTTTTTTTTTCCTTGTGAATTGCGGGGCATGGCCTATACCGGCCCATTCCTCCTAGTTACATGCAATTAATGTAAAAAATAGAAGCATATTACATAACTATTTTTAAATCATATTGTTTACAAATTTAATAGTAAATTTATCTATTTAATATAGAGATGGTTAAAAATAAATAAATTATATTATTTATCTAAAAAAAATATCATCCGCATACGTAGAATAAAACAATTACTAAAATCTACCATCAACAAAATGCAAATATAAATGTAGAACAAAAGAATTATCTGCCCAAATAAGGTGGTTTACAACTTTACACCCTTAAATTAATACAATATATATTTTTAAAAAATTAAATTAATTCACTAGAATTGATCATATTGTTCGAGTTGGACCGAAAATGGCCATCGTCTCTCAGTCTCACATCCCACGCATGTGCCCCGCACGTGTCTACTGAAATGTCTCTCGCTCAAGATCTTCGTGCACCTTTCACTCCCGCCCCTCGTCTCTCCCTCTCTCTGTCCGATCTCGATGATATGGTGCCTGATCTCGTACCAATCTTCTAATCCCTAACCCCAGAATTCAGTCATTTGACGACTTACGTAGGATTGGAGAGCTACAGAGATGGCTTTCATGGCGGTCTTGGAGTCAGATCTCCGCGCTCTCTCCGCCGAAGCTCGCCGTCGCCACCCTGCTGTCAAAGAGGGCGCCGAGCACGCCATTTTAAAGGTCACAGATCCTATTTACATTCATGAACACGTATTGACGTACATACACATGCGTGTGAGCATATATATATATTTTCGTGTATGTGTGCCTGGATGTATAAATGTCTGCATGTAAGTAGGTTGGTGGAAATGCTGTTTGTTTGACTGCTAGTAATTGATTTGAATTCTTGGAGTTAGTATTGGAACTGGAGTCTTAGAAAATGGCCCTGGAATGTTGAGATGAGTGGTGGATAGTGGATACATTGGGAGGTTAATTTGGAATTTTGATTTGAGGGAGAGACTGGTTTCTACCGAGGTGTTTGATTCAGCGGAAAATGGAGGAAAAGGAAGTAAAGGAAGAAGCAGAATCGTCATATTCGTGATATTGACTGGAAATTGCATCCTTTTGTGGATTGGGTTCAGTGCAGCTGCTTGTTTGGTTGAGCTAAGATTTTGAATCTGGCGTTTTGATTTTGAAATTGTTAATGCTATGTTTGGTTGCTGAGAAACTGGAGGGTAAGAAAAGGAACATAAGGAGTTTTAGGTTTAGATATTTTTCTTATTTTCATCTCAAAATAGTTATAAGCAAAGTGTTTGTATTGGGCACAGTTGGTGAAGTTGTTTCATCTCCAAATTCATAAAACAGCAGAGCTTGGAATTTCAATAATATTTTTCCCCCTCCATTTCATTCTAGAAATGGATGAAAAAAATTAAGGAATTTAAGCAAGAAATTTAACCATTTTCTTTGTTAGGCTGTTGGTAAAAATGCATGAAGCCCTTTGCTAATGGATGTTTTTTTTTTTAATCGATAAGTTACACATTCATCCAATGGATCATGATTCCTTTTTTTTTTTTTGAACCCCAAGGGGAGGAGGAGGAGGGGGATCTTGTTTACTGAACCTGTGAACTCACCCTCCAGCCCATTTTATGGGAAGAGGAAGTGCTATTTAAGCTAGAGCACATTCCTTTGGTTTCAAGCCAAATTCAGACTCTGATGCCATAATCATTTTTGAAACATTAAAAAACAAAGAAGGTGGTTGAAAGTATTTTTCAGCCTTTGTTGTATTCCTTTTCTTGCCTTATTTCTTGTCGTGAACAAAGCGAGCCCTTATGCTCCCTACACAGATTGCCGTGCTAGCTCACAAACGATAATATCTATCCTAATTTTGTCCCTCTTGCAGCCATACTTGACTGATATCAATACTTAATCTTAGAATTTTAAATGGTTAGGGCTTGCTATTCATGCTATGCAATGCTGTGGAGGCCATGAAATAATAACAAAAAAAGAGACCTTGTTCATTGGCATTGATTTGGTTGTTTGTCAGAGGTTGAGTTTTGAATTTACTTTCTTTTTTTTGTCAACTTGCAGCTTCGTTCGTTATCAAGTTCCAGTGAAATAGCGCATAATGAGGACATTCTACGAATTTTTTTGATGGCTTGCGGGGTCAGAACTGTCAAGCTGAGTGTTATTGGACTTTCATGTCTACAAAAGCTCATATCTCACGATGTAGTTGCTCCATCAGCTCTAAAAGAAATACTTTCAACACTTAAAGATGTAAGTTATAATATTTGGTGTGTATGATTGCTGCTGCTTCTAACAGGAGTTAGCATATGCTCTGGCCTTTTGTCATGAGGGGTAGCTAGGCTAGCATAATTATTTATGTACTCATTTTAACTCTATGTTTCTTTAGACAAAGTTTCATGCATTGTAATGCAAAAATTATTATTAGAATTCAAAATATCTCAAGTTGAATTATTTTGAAAATTATTCTCAAAATAAATGAATCCAACATCTTAATGAAAGATGACCATAACCTGTGAGTCTGCGACTGAGGTTGCATTCTGGCCGATAAAGTTACAAGGTGTTGTCCACTTCTTCTTGCATATTTGATTACTGAGTGCTTTCCAGAACTTAGTTGATTTTTACTCTTTAGCTGAAAGCTTGATAATTGAACTAAACTTGGTCCCCACAATTAATCAAATGTTGTTGCTTTACAATCTTAGCAATGAGGCAAGTGTTCTAAAAAATATAAAAATCCTGGCTCCACCCTTGGATGTTGTATTCATGGTGTTCGGCAAATAAGCATGCAACCAATAATATATGAAGTAAAGTTGTTTCAATGGTTAATGAGTTTGCTGGTTGAAAGAATATCTCCAGGATTCATAAAAAAATGGTATATTATCTGCTAGAGAATATGAAATAAAGCATAATATCTTAGTTATGAGCTCCCAGTGTTCATGATGGGTGTTTCAACGGGAATTTCTTATTTTTTATTGTTTTCATTCACTCTTCTTATGTTGAGCAATTGGTTCTGCACCTGAAATTATACATAGTTCTCTTCTTGTTGCAGCATGCTGATATGGCAGATGAAACCGTTCAACTTAAGACCCTTCAGACTATATTAATAATATTTCAGTCACGTTTACATCCTGAAAATGAGGTAATCACTGATTGAATGGTTCGATCATCTTGGTATGAACTAAATGTGCTTGCCAAGCAGTGGCCATGGTTCAGAATAAATTATATCTGGGATTATGATTTTAAGAAGACTGCACTCCAGCTTGATAAATAAAAAAGAAGCATAAATGAAGAATAAACATGCTTTTTGGAATATTGTGTAATGTGTGATATATTCATATTGAGTTGTTAATTGCACATTTTGGGTATTACACATGAATCTTAGACTTTCTTGTGTATTATGGGGAGATACAAGCAGATATCCATTTTCTCCATTTAGTACCAAAGCCAAGTACCAAAGCCAAGACACTCCAATAGATAGAGGAGGAACTTCTAGTTGATATGGTCGTAGGCTTTGTCCGAATCCAACTTGCAAATAACATCAGGATTACCATATTTCAACCTGCTATCCAGACACTCATTTGATATAAGAACTGAGCCTAGAATTTGTCTCCACCTATAAAGGCGTTCTGACTATTCAATATGAGCGATCCCAGCACCTGTTTCATTCTGAAGGCAAAGACTTCAGCCAAAATTTTATGGACACTCGCTAGGTTGATAGATTTGAATCCTTTACTTCCCACTGCCTAATCTTTTAGAGATAAGGGCAATAACTGTAGCATTAAGGCTTTTCTCAAACAACTCATGCTTATGAAAGTTATGGAAGATGCACATAAGTTACTCCTTCTCTATAGCCCAACACAGCCAAAAGAAAGCAATGTTTAAGCCATCTGAGCCAGATCTTTGTTACCATCCATACTAAGTAGCACTTTGTTGCCATCCATACTAAGCAACTCCTGAAGAGCTTTCTCCTCTTGAAATGGTCTTTCCAGCTAATCCGCTTCTGCAAGGTCTAAAAGGGAAACTCCAAACCATCTAATTTGGGGTGCCAATGAACTGTTTCATTAAAGAGATTCTTGTAATACAAAATGATGGTATCATTGATCACCTTTTGATTGGAGGAAATAGAAACATCAATGTTAAGATTGGAGATAAAACTGTTTCTTCTGTGGGAGTTGGCAAGGTGGTGAAAAAATCTCGTATTATAATCCCTTCTTTTAACCAGGTCGCCCTAAATTTCTGTAACGACTCAGGAAAAAGTGCTAACCACATTTGCGATATCACCAAAAAATGACTAGTTAATTTGGAGCTTTTCTATAATTCCTTATAAAGCTTAGTTTCATCTAGTAACTAGGCAATATTGGACTTAATACTAATGACTATCTTTATAAACCACCCATTCTATGTGAGCTACTTCTCATCTTCTTAATATGGGACCAAGGTGTTACATCTGTCTCCAACTAACTTCTTGCATAAGACAACATTCTCCAAATCTGCTTTCGCCTTAGCCCTCTTGACTCTTTCCTCTTATAAAACATCAAGAGATCTCCTCCATTAAGTGCTTCTTCCTCTCCTCTAAATTTATGAAGACCTCATTGTTCTAGTGTTTCAAATCAAGTTTTGACCATTTTAATTTATTAGCCAAAACAAAACAGGCAATACTGAGGAACTAATATGAATCCCACCACTGTTTCACCATGTCTACAAAACCTTCTGCTTTCAGCCATACGATTTTCAAATTTAAATGAGCACAATCCTCTGGATAGACCTCCATCATTGAGCCTATTGAGAAAATGCCTGATAAGGGTCAAGGAAGATGATGCTGTATCAGTTTCCTGTGTACATGGGTTGCGCCCCTTGCGCTTTTAATAAATTGATATTTACCGATAAAAAAAAAAGATGATGCTGTATCAGTTATGGGAAATGCTCTTCCCCATCCAGAGAAACTAGAAATCTATCAATCTTGGACATAGAGGGGGATCTTGGTTATTAGACCTAGTGAAAGACCTTCCAGCCAACGGAATATCCATCAACCCTTACTCTAAAATGAAAGCTGAAAATTTTCTCATGGTAGAGGTGACCCGAGCTAGCCCAACCCTTTCGTTTGGGAAATGAGATACATTGAAGTCTCCCCCGATGCACTAAGGAACTTCCCACCTACTGAAAACCCTTGATAACTCTTCTCATGAATAATGTCTTTCGGAATCTATATTGGGACCATAAACTCCTGTAAAGTCCAATCAAACTGGTTCAAAATAGATTTGAATTTGCATGAGATAAAGTGCCCCCACCTCTTCAATGCATTCTATTACATGTTTATCGCACATTAAGAGAATAGCCCCCAAGGCTCTTGAGGCTGGCAAAGTAGAGCACCCCATGAAAGGTCCACCCCACTTGTCCAAACAATACCAGCTGGAATCTGCTCTATTTTTGTTTCTTGAAGACACTACATCAGGCTTCCAAGTTTTCAATAAGTTGCTAATGCCAAACCTTTTCCAGCATCGTTAAGTCCTCAAACATTCCAACTAATAATTTTCAAATTCATAATGGAATAGAAGCCTTGTCACGATACAGTTCTGGGAAATTGCTTAGGGAGGCAAACTAAAAGTATAGTAATTTTTTTATTTTTTATTTTTTGCTTTTGCATTTGTCTAAATAACTGAAAAGAATTGTGGATAAATAAGGTACACGTACTAGGGCTTGGCTTTATATGACAGCATAGATTTTTAGTCATGGTGGGGCATAGGGGTGTGCAAATGGTTATAACCGGCGGTTATTCACTATAACCGCTAACCGCAACCGCCTTGGGCGGTTATCGATTTTCAATAACTGCAACCACAACCGCCTAGGCGGTTAGCGGTTAGCGATTATTTTATAACCGTTAGTTAGCGGTTATTCAATCAAATAACCGGCGGGTAATAATCGCTTTTTTTTTATGGGCTTTTGAGCTTTATTTTGTTTTGGGCCTATTTTTGGGGCTCATTTTAAAGGTTTAAGGCTAAAAAAGATGAAAAAAAAACATGCTATTTTATGGGCCAACCAATGTTTTTGAATAAGGCTTTGCCCAAAACATCACATACCAATGATACCACATTATATATTTCAGATACATACATGAGAGAAATTAACCAGAGAGAGGCAGGGAGAGGGATTAGCCCCAAAATGACGCCGTTTTGGTGTTTAACACCAAAACAACATTGTTTTGGTCCCTTTTGTATATTTTATTAATATAAATATTTAATATATATATTTATATTATTAATTTATTATATATAAAGGTAGGCGGTTAGTGGTTATTAACCACCTTACCTTACCCTTAAAACCGCTAACCACAACTGCCCTAGGCGGTTAGCGGTTTTTTATAACCGCCTACCCAAAGTGGTTAGCGGTTATAAGCAGTTAGCCGTTGGCGAAGTGGTTATAACCGCCCCGTTTGATCACCCCTAGTGGGGCACATTAGGATTTTTCATGCCTCATATTCTGCAATTTGCAGGAGAATACGGCTCAAGCTCTTGGTATCTGTCTTCGGCTTCTTGAAAGTAACCGATCCCCTGATAGTGTGCGAAAGTAAGTCAAATTTGTTGTATAGGAATATTGAATGTTGTGAGGCCTTTCCACAACTCGTCTTTTTCTGTTAATGTTTCTTCATTCCTAAGGTACTTTATATTTATGGAGATGTTACTCTTCTTTTCCATATGAATTTGTTTCCTTCATTTCCATGTTTTCCAGTACTGCTGCAGCTACCTTCAGGCAAGCGGTGGCCCTGATTTTTGATCATGTGGTTTGTGCTGAGTCTCTTCCCACTAGCAAATTCAGTTCTGGAGGTCAAATCTCTCGAACTGGTACAGTTACTGGTGATGTTAATCGCGGCATCAACCTTTCTGAGTATGTTATTTCTAGTGAACAACATCTTCCATCACTTTTTCTGCATCTCTGTCTATCTATTCAATTCTGGGTAAAATAGAAGTTATAATGTACTGCCTGTGAGTCTTTGTTTCTCTTCATTTCATCATTGATCAAAGTAGTATTGGTATGAGAGTGCTGGTGCATACATTGGTATCAACCTGCTTGTTTTCATGGTCTCATTTTAAATTTTCAACAACTGGTCTCTATCACATCCTTATGACTGACCCAAGCATGAACAGGTCATTGGAGAATGAATTTGTTTCCGGAGGGCAATCATTGATGAGGGAGACCCTAACTAAAGATGGAAAGCTTGGACTTCGTTTGCTTGAAGACCTGACAGCTCTTGCTGCAGGTGGATCTGTATGTGCTGGTTTAGAACTAGTCCATTGTGTTCCAAACTGGACCTTTTTTTCTGGCCTTATGATTATAGGCTCCTAAAAACTATTTTTATTGTGTTAATCGTTCCATATGTTGTGCAAATATTAATGCAGCTATCAGTCAAAGTAACATTGTTTCAACATAATTTCTAACCAATGGATGATGTTTTTGATCTTGTCCTTCAGGCAAGTTGGTTACGTGTCAATTCACTTCAACGGACATTCGTGCTTGATATACTTGAGTAAGAAATTTCTCTTGCCTTAGTGTTTTATATTCTTCTAACTTTTTTTTTTTTATAAGTAATGTTGTATAAATCAAAAAAGCGCATAGCACCTCCAAGTACATAAGAAAGTATACGTAGGTAACCCAACCAAAAGCCCAGAAAACACCCTAGAACCCAAAGAAAACCCAAACCAAACAGCCCAAAAAGAGCCACGGCCAAACCCTATACAAGAAACCCAAAAGAATACAAGAAACCCAATCAAACACCCTAACAGGAGGGACCAAACAAGAAACCCAAGAAGAGTTACTCTTTTAACTTGCATTCACAATAGAGTTACTGAAGTTGCCAGATAATCGTGAAGTACTATTTTCATGCTACTCTTGGGTGAACTATATACCTTAAGTGTCATTTACTTTGTTTATAACCATTTATATTATTTTTTATTTTATTCTTTTGAGATAAGGAAAAAGAAAGGGATTAAGATGAGGAGAAGAGGAAGAATTGGAAAGAATAGGGGAGAGAAGGAGAGTGCGAGAGCTCGGAATCCTGATAAAATAATGCATTTTGAACTTTATCCTTGAAACAAGGAATGTAATAAAGTACTCCCTCTGCCCTATAATTAAGTGTTCTTTCCTTTTTGGTGTGTCCCAAAATGAGTTTGAAAGTATTATTCTGCAAATGTCAAATCATGAATTTCCATGTTACCCTAGCTGTAAAGTTAAAACAAAACAAAATGAATATCCACTCTTCAAGTATCAAAGCATTTTACTAGGGTGATTATGGAAAAATACTATCAGGAGCTTGTTTTTCTTCCATTTAATGTATTTGCTCAATCATTGTCTTTATCAAATAGGAGATTCATTATGGGATGGAGGGAGTATTAATCAACCTTCTCCCCCTCAAGCAGGTGCAATATTTTGCCCAGCTTTTATATAGTGACAAGAAAGTTTATATTTTGGTTCAATTTTTTTATTTATTTATTTTTTTTATTTTTAATATCTATTGGGGAAAAAAGTGACATTAAAGTTTATAGTATGATGTCATTTATTCAACGGTGGCAAATGGATCCTAACTTTACTTCCAGTGTACAATAAAGCCATATCTCAGCATCTCCTTTATAGAGGGCCATTATACTTTGACATGGTCCATTCTGTCATCCAGCAGTAGAGATTATCGGGAATGTTGATGTTAACTTTAGGGTCATATCAGAGTCCTAGGTTGTTCCCTCAAGCCAACTCCAAGTATTTTATCATTTCCAGAAAACTCAGGAACTCACATACTTCTTGTGCCATTGTTTTATAGTTTCTTCAGCAGTTGACTTGGCAAAACCGCTCGTCTTTCATTATGCCTGTTAAAATATTGATTAAGTGATTAAATTTACCTTTTCCTATAAGTTTAAGCTTTTGGGACAATTGATAATTTAATATGGTATCAAAGTCAAAAGTCTTGGGATCTAATTTTGACTCTGTCAATTCACCCTCTATTTAAATTAAATTAAATATTCACGTGTTAGGCCTCACCTACTAAAATAGAGTTTGAGCCCACATGTGAGGGGGAGTGTTAAAGTATTGATTAAGTGATTAAATTTATCTTTTCCTATAAGATTAAGCTTTTAGGACAACCGGCAATTTAACAATGCCCAATTACTACTTATCAAAAAAAAAAAAAAAAACAATGCCCAATTACTGAACTACTGCTTGTTGTGTCGATGTTTAGATCCCTTATTCATCAATTGAACCTTCCAGATCTGCCTTTATCATATGCTACCTCATCGAAATATGGTGTCCTGGTGACTTTATTTATTTGTTCTTGATGCTCATTCTGCAGATTCATTTTATCCAATTATGTGGCTGTTTTCAGAACCTTGGTTCCCTATGAGCAGGTAAATGTAAAAATATCTAACATTATTTATTTATTTTATTTTTCTGTTGTTTTGTTAAAGCATGCTAGTGAAACTTTAAAAGTTGAAAAGATTGTTTGGGAATTCAACAGGTTTTGCAGCACCAGATATGTTCACTTCTAATGACTTCAATTCGTACCAATTCTGAGGTAGCTAATTTTCTGAAACATGTATTGTAATTAGTCTTTTGATCCATCGGGGATATTGTTTTTGGCATCTTGAGAAGAATTTCACTGTTGGCATTCTCTTTCCAAGTTTGAAGGAGAAGCAGGAGAGCCTTATTTTCGACGCTTGGTTTTGCGGTCAGTTGCTCATATTATCCGGCTTTACAGTTCATCCCTTATCACTGAATGTGAGGTGTGTTCTATATGTAAATGATCTTCTACCCATGCTGTGACATACTGATCGAGTTATTAAAGAAGCCAATGCATGTTTCTTCCTTGATTGCTTGCATTTTGTACTTTCCATGCTTTAAAATAATTCTTTTCCCTCGAAGAGAATCTGGTTAGTGTTTATAATCAAGTGATAACACTTGATCTACCGCATCAAACTTCTGAACTATAATTTCTCTAGTTTGTTTAGGTTCAAGAAATGTGTTTGAAGGACCTTCTATTCCAAAATCTACATGTTGTGCCCCTTCTGGAAATCTAAATTTATCTACAGTACAAAATTGCTCTTCACAGTGCTTCTTATGAAAAAAAAGAAAAGAGCTCTCAGCAGTTCATTTGAACAATTATAAAATTATACTTATCCAAAAAAACAATTATAAAATTATATTCCCCAACTAAGTTCTGCCTAAGAATTTTCTTCAAAAAAGTGCAAAAGGCATAGCCCAAGAAGTACAGTAGAAATGCAAAAGAAGAAATAACTACATCCTAAAGTTTAATAAATTAGCCGCCCCCAAAAGGTAAATAAAATAAAAATAAATAAACTAGATGCCAACATCCATTCATAAAGGGATCTCAAGAACAGCATATTCATATTGGCCACTGAAAGCTCGAAACCTTCAAACGTTCAAGTATTTCATTCTCTTGAGATGCAATGCTTAAGGGAAGTGGCATTTCAAATTAAGCTACCTTGATTCCTACTGAAGTGCCATTTTCAACATGTTAGCATTTCCATGACTGTTTTTGGCATAACCCACTTAAATCAAAATAGAGAAAAGAAAAGTGACCAATGTTCCTTTGTGACAGAATGATGCAGTGAAAAATAATCCACTGTCTCACCTCTGACTTTAATCTAAATTATCTTCTTCCGCTCTCGAAGATATCCTCCATTTGACTATCACCAAAGCTGCTAGCCAACTGAAGATAGCCACTCTGTGACACTTTAACCTGCCAGTTGCTCAGTATTTATAATATATCCTGTCTTTTTCGTTTTCTTTATAACAATTTGAATTAATAACTTGGGTTAGATTATGGCCTTTTGCTCTAACGTGAAGGTGACTTTGGGAATGTCATTTATTCAAAGTATTAGGCTAAAGTTGAAGTTTATTGTAGAATTTTGAATTGGATTCTGAACCTTATATAGTTTGTTACTGAAGAGAATAGAAACAATTACCTATTTTATTTGCTGAAAAAGTATTGAGTGGCAGATTAATTTTTCAAAAGTAGAACAGAATATTCAAGTCATTAATTTGGAATTGTCTTTTATTTATCTGTTTATTTGAATGAATTGCTTCTGTCTACTTGAATCTACTACAGCTATCAACTAAATAAGGGTTTTTTTTTTTTTAAATGCAGGTTTTCCTTAGTATGCTAGTGAAGGTTATCTTTCTTGATTTGCCATTATGGCATCGAATTCTTGTTCTTGAGATCTTGCGGGTAACTTTGATGGTGCAGTGTATTCATATTTCATTTTTATGTTTTAAATATTGAGTAGCTTATAAGTATCCTGGAGATTTTCTTTTCATGATAAGAATTTTTATTCGTATTTCATTTTTATGTTTTAAGTATTGAGTAGCTTATAAGTATCCTGGAGATTTTCTTTTCATGATAAGAATTTTTGGAATTTGATAGGGGTTTTGTGTGGAGGCACGGACATTGCGGGTTCTCTTCCAGAACTTTGATATGTAAGCTCATTGGCTGTGGTCTGTTTGTCGCATGCATCTCATTAACCACCTACCCCCTTCTCTGATCAAGCTTTTATTACATAAGAAGAAATAGTGGAAAGAAGCAATGATCATAGGTCCATTGAACGTTTACCTAAGAAAACATTTCTAGTCTTGCTAGCAATGGGCCTCCTCGGCACTATGAGTATTTTTATACAACTAATACCTGTCAAAATGACCAAAACCATAGTTTCTTTTTTTTGATAAATCAGAGAATATATTAAGAAGTGCAGAGGGGCGCAACCCTTAGTACACAGGGAGTATACAAAGGGGGCTAAGGGGAAAGGGAGAATAAAGTGAGGAAATCAGAAAAACTAATCACCTGTGGGGCCAACCAGCCCGCAGTCCAAGTGAAAAGGGTAAAAAGAAAAAAGTTAAGAAACTCCTCACTAGACCTCGAAGAATCCTCGAAACATCTAGCGTTTCGCTCTCTCCAACCATAGTTTCTTGAAAGCAGGGAAGACTTAAAATACAGCTGACCCTTGTATAATTTCAAGAAGATGAATAGCGCAAACTGATTATATTTTTAGGATTCGTACTTAATGGAGAAGACTTTAGATGGAGCTGAATCTACCGAACCGCCCATCTCTCATGAACAATACAAGAAACTCATAGCCCTTCTTTCTTCTGCTGCTTCAACCTGAATGGGAGACAGAATTCATTTAGCTGAACCAATACTGATTGAGGCTTTGTCCATTCAGGTTGACTTGTATTTGCGTTTGACTCTTTAAAGTTTTTTCTGTGCATCTTATTTGAAAACAAGAAGAAAAACTAGAAAATATTGAGAAGATTTAGCAATGAATTGCCATATTTTAGTAATATCTCCATATGATAAGAGTTTGATAACATTGTTGATTTGGCGGGTATTTTGGCTTTGGTCCAAGTGTAGACTATTCCTGTAAAGGTCCACCTTCTATCCATTTCATATCAGTGTTATAGTTGCTCATTTTTCCTCAAAGAAGTCAAGTTCTGTAAAACTGTTGTTATGTGTTATCCACTGCTTTCATCTGCCTTGTAGGCACCCCAAGAATACAAATGTTGTGGAGGGCATGGTTAAAGCTCTTGCTAGGGTTGTTTCAAGTGTACAGGTAAGATATAGAGCATTCTTGACCCTTGTATCTCCAAGGCCCTAGCCAAATTGTTTAGTTTGTACTTTATGATTGGTACAGGTGTCTATTTGTTGTCTTGAGAAAGGCTGAATTCAATTTGTATAGCTTAAGTATTTGTGTCTTGAAGATCCATTTAAGTTTGAAGATTTACTTATTTAACCAATTGGGTGCTTGTGTAACTTAACAGTTAAAAAAAGAAATTCATCTTAGTTTTTCCAGTATGTCTTGACTTTTGTTAGATGGAGTGTCTTTATGGGCTATGTTTTATGCCTTGCAAGTGCAATCTCTATTCTAACTAGCATGGTCTTCATCAGCTGCTTTCCATTTTTTATTGCTTTTAAGACTTTGTATAACAAATTTGAGTTGTTATTGAATGATGTTCCCAGCAATTCTTTACGTATTTCTTTTTCTAGTTAGGTGTTTCTGCTTGTATACTTCCGGTGTATGTAGGGGTGCCTTATGCTTTTAATAAAACTTAATACTTATAAAAAAAAAAAAATCTGTAAGTATATGATATAGAACAGTAACTTACATCCTTTCTTCATTGCCAATCCTCATTGTGAATTAATCATGGGTTGTCCTTGAGCTTCCACCCCCTGGTATGATGGAAGTTGTATAAGTTCTCTCTCTGTCTCTCTCTTTTTGCTCAGTTTGTGGGTATTCTCCTTTTCTAGCTGGGAAACTTGTCACTTTCAAGGGATTGCCATGCCAAACATTTTTGGTATTTAAACATATCAGGGTTTTGCTACTGCAGCACTGCTTAGCAGTCCAGCATGATTTGTATCGCTCGCTTTAGTGTATGCTCTTGGTGCTGTTGCATTGTTCACAAATATCTTCAGTTAGTAGAATTGAGAATTTCTAATTTAGATGTATGGCATTAAGTATATTTTAATTTACCTTGCAAACATAACTCTTTTAATGCTCTAGTTTCTAGAGGCAAGTGAAGATAGCCTGGCAGCTGTTGCAGGGATGTTCAGCAGCAAAGCTAAAGGTAACCCACTTAGCTATCATTAACACCACCCATTTGTTGTGGCAATATAAAAAGATTTATTAAGTCATTTTTTTTTTCTTAATGATCTACATTTAAAATGAAACTGAAGCAATAATGGTCTTCAATTTGTTTCCTCTGATGAATCTTCTTTATGTCAAATTACCGTATTTCTTTTAGCCACATTAATCTTGAACAGATTTAGAGCTAGTTAGTTTTGATTTGAGACATCTGGTTCATGTCGAAATTATGGTATTTGTTTTCACCAGATGATCCACCAGGACTGTGGGCTTAAGTGGTGAAGGTTGAGGTGAGGACAGGGTACATCTAGATGCAAATCCTATCAAGAGAGAAAAAGCTATAATGTTTTTTGATAAGTAAGAAAAGCTAGAAAACTAATCAACAGCGGTTATTCAAAGAGAAATATTGTTTGCTCAAAAAGTTCTGAATTTTTTGGCTAACAGAATCATATTAATAAATGAGAGTTTTCCATCTGTGTGCCAAGCTCAGAAAAGTTATATAGTAATGAATGATGAGATATCAAATTAAAATGCTAGATCTTGCTCGAGCCCATTACTGGGCTGGCATAAAATCTCATGTATGTTCACATTCATAACTATGTTAGTGGACAACACAAAACAGAATTGGTTGAACTATAAATTCAATATCTGAAAGTGACAGGTTTTGATATGGTTTTCAGCTCGTAGAACTTGACATTGATGCACTTGGTACTTTAGGTGTACTAAAAAGATGAAAATGGCTGGACACATATAACAAACCTTTTCCTCCCGAGGAAAGGATCAGCTAATTATGTGAATACTGATATCTAAAGGTTCCTTAGAAAAATCAAAACACTTAAGAAGGCAGAAATCAAGGACAAGATACAAATTATACAATTAAACCATGTTCTTAAGATTAAAAAATTATAGTGGATTGGATTTGACAAGGATGGAGAGGTTTTTTTGGGATGATGTCCTCGTCGCTGTCTGTGGTGCTTGCTGATAGTTTTTCGAAATTCAGTATGCATAGTTGTTGGCTTCTCCGGTGAAGGTTACACATTGTTTTCTTCTGTTTGGTGTGTTGCGATGGGTCTGTCCAGATGGTTTTACATAGAATCAAAATCTTTCAAGTTTGATAGGGAAGTAGGAGTCCCTGTTTTACGTATCTTTGAGAGTAGGAGTTATATGCGTTCTGTTTCCCTGGGTAAAGCTTCGATTCTCTGGTTGTTGGCTGTTATGGAGGAGGTGCTTAACACAGGGTGGCCAAGGAATTTTTTAAGAAAAACAGAGCAGGCTCGAAGTTTTCTTTGGTCAGCGAAATGCGAACAGAAGTGGCTGTTTTTTGGTCATTAGCGAATATGGCAAAGGAGGGTGGCACGACTCCATGGTCATTCCAGAGGGGCGAGATAAGAATGGTTGGCTTGGCTGGATGTCCGAATTGCGCATCGTTGCAGCATCTCTTCCCATAGTTCTGCTGCTTCTGCAATACAAACACCGTGTATCCAACTCTACGAGTCCTACTGGACTCCTTCGATTGATCTCCATTCATCGAATACCATGCTCTGTAGGCCCATTACCACTGACTGAAAAATCCCTCTACTCCACTCGGCTAGTCGAATACCGCCATTCCCAACTCCAGACCAAATCCCGTATGACTTCGTTTCAATGAAAAAAATAGCCCAAGTAACCCATCAGAAAAAAGGTCAGATTGTAATTATTTGAAAGAATAAGTTAAAAAGGGAACAAAAGCGAATGGTACGAGAAAGAGACAACAGGTAATGGTGATAATCCACGCACTATTTGTTAAACACAGTAATAACATCACAGTGACTACAAAAGCAAGATAAATCCTTGTTCATCTAGCCAAGGGATCATTTTCATCGCATAGGTTATTGTTTCGAGAGCCTTGACAATATGTATCTTCTGCAGGGATTGAGTGGAGTCTTGATAATGATGCATCCAATTCTGCAGTCTTGGTTGCCAGTGAGGCCCATTCGATAACTTTGGCAGTTGAAGGTCTGTTGGGGGTGGTCTTTACAGTTGCTACTTTGACAGATGAAGCTGTGGAAATTGGGGAGGTACTTCCCTTCTTTTACTTTCCCTTTCTAATATCTTTTAAGGAACATGTCATATGCTAGCGTGATGTTTATTGCTTATTTCTCTCTTGGTGCAACTAGCTTGAATCTCCCAGATCTGATAACAATCCACCCGCAAAATGTACTGGGAAAACTGCTGCTCTCTGCATCTCAATGGTTGATTCTTTGTGGTTGACCATTCTTGATGCTTTGTCCCTTATTTTGTCCAGGTTTGGTGAACTTTCATATTAAAAAGTCTTCTAGTTAGGAAAGCTGAATTCCTGTGTATCTGACCTGAAATAATTTTGGAAGGTCACAAGGAGAGGCTATTATATTGGAAATTTTGAAGGGATATCAGGCTTTCACTCAGGTAACAACAATTTTGACATATTGACCCAATGCATAAGTATTGCTGTCATTCCGACTTTATTTTATTTCAAGAGTGAAATATAGCATTCTTAAGTCATGGTTCTGGTTTAGGTATTACTGTTGATATAAGTGGCATCGGCTTTAATATTTAAGCAAAGAATTTCTTTTCAATTGCCCTATTGTAGATGATGATAGTTTGTATGATTGTGCCACAGGCATGCGGGGTTCTTCGTGTTGTAGAGCCTTTAAACTCTTTTCTAGCATCTCTTTGCAAATTCACAATCAATTTCCCCAGTGAAGCAGAAAAAAAGAGGTATTATGTTGTAAATATCACCGTACCACCTCATTACTCATGAGAATAAATGCATTTTTCTCTATACGCAGGTACTTTAGTTCTTTTTATTTTATATAACAGATTTGTATCATTTGCTAATGTTTTGTTGGCTTCTGATATCTCTTATGATGGTTGTACTTTTTGTTTTGTTTTTTTTTTTGTTTGGTTTGTTTTCTCCTCCCTCTTTTGGCTAGGTTAGTCATTGTTGTCTTTTTCACTATCTGATTCAATAGGATTTTGTTTCACATAAGACACCCATAAGTTTGCATGTCTTCATTTTGTTTTGTTTAAAACGCATGATGTTTGTTAAATTATGAGAATCCTTCTCTTACATTATCGTTTTCTTTGGCCATTGGTTTTCTTCTTCTTCTTCTTCTTCTTCTTTTTTTTTTTTTTTTCTTTCCAGTTTATAGTTACTTGTGTTGACATGGTATCAGAGGTTGAAAATATATTCATGTTTCTACCACATGAGGTTTAGACGTGTTATGTGGATTTTGGAAGACATCATAGTAGCCAAAGCCATTCTCTTACAATTGCCACTATAAATATTTTCTTTGATCCGCCAACGGTCCTCCCTCTCTCTGTCCTCTGCAATGCCTGCAGGCGCTTCCAGCCACTTCTATGTGCTGGTGAGCTGGTTTTCTTCATTTGTTAGCTTCTCTAGGTCTTGGGTGGTTTCATGGTTATCTGGGAAGATGTTTTCAAAGTTGTCTGAGGAGGTTGTCACAAGGATTATGTCTTGTTGAGTCTGTTAGTGTCTCGAAGTTGTGGTTGTTCTATGATGGGATATTCGAGTCATTTGTTCGTGGAAACAAATGCATTTGTGCTTTTGGCAAAGGTTGGTTGTTCAGTGTTAAGAATTGTTGAAAAGAGCAGGGGTAACTCTTGTGCAGTACATTTGGGAAAAGTTAGCATGGCATGCTTGCCGGAGACAATGGAGGCTCTGATTCTTGAAGGAGGGATGAAGGAGTATGTCAAATCCTAGAGGTATGTGAAATCCTAGAGGTGGTAACACTGCTTTATCGCTCAGAGATGCTCAAATCGCCTATGGTTGCTATCTGGTGTTGGTGGAATATGGTGGTGGTAGGCGGTGTGGTTTCATTGTTATATCGGAGGGCTGAGAAGGGAAGGGGTGTCATTTGGTAGTGGACGAAGAGGTGGAGCCGGCACGCTTCTCCAACCAGCATACAACGGTGGCAGCTGAGCAGCTCATTTGGAGGAAGCTTTTTGCGGGCATGCATCGTCTAGTGGTGTGATCTCCGGTGTCCATGAAGCTTGTGTTGGGCGAGGAGGTGGTGAAGCAATCATACAAGGAGAGATTGGTTGGGTCAGGGAAGAAAGTTGTAACCATCAGCAGGAAGCCTGTGGCCAACCACGCTGCTGCAGGTTCACTGGTATGATTTACCTATTTCGGTGTCAGGAAGGTACCGGGGAGGTCAATACCAAGTTTCCCACTGAAGGTGGTTGTAATTCAGTATGTGTGGTAGAAGGGGAGAATCTCTCAAAGTGCATTTGTCATGATTTGCGAGCCTAGCTGGCATGCTTGAGAGAAGAGTTGAACTGGGTTCTTAAGAGTTTGGATATGGGCTTGAGTTCTAATGGGTCGGGGTTTATGGTTATCCCGGTGGAGAAAGGTGAGGTTAGGCCGAAGCCTAGCTCCAGTTTGAAGACCTCTTCTGATGCTTTAAAATCAATCCCTTGTTGGTGGGTCAAACAAAAGGTGTGGGTGTTAAGGGTTTGGGCCTGTTAGGTGCCTGAGTTAATCGCACGATCTGGCCTAGGGTCAAACCCACCCTTGTGGAGGGTGAATCGTGGGCTAGGGGTCATGCTAATTTGGGGATGGGCTCGGGTTCTAGTGAGGGCTGTGCAGGTGCAGGCCCAAGCTCCGTTTGAGGGATCTTTGAGTGCTTCGGCAGGATTTGTAGTCGCCACCTTGCTGTTGAGAGATAAGGGAAAGGGGATTTTGAAGGACGACTGTGTCTGTTCTATCGCCTATAATGCTCTGTCTAAGGCCTCGCCAGAGAATGCGCCACAGCTCCATGCGCAATCCCCAAGCTCAAACTTTGCTGGCATTTATGTTGAGAAGATCATTCTTAGGTTTGGGCTTCCGGTCGAGCTTTGATGATGATTTTTCTTGTTTGTGAAGTATTTTGGGTTTGGGTAGGACTTTAGTTTATGAAGGTGATTCTATCACCGATGGTAATCATTTGGGTTTGGGTGGTTTGATGATAGAATAGGAGATCTTAGTGTCAAATACTTTCAATGCTCCCTGTTTGGATCACTCTGTTGATGAGGTAACCTCTAATCCTTTTGTTTCTTCCGATTGGGTAGTGGAGGTAAAAGGGGAAAAAAGGATATTGTTGGGATTGAATTTGCCCCTGTTGTCATCACTTAGGAGCAGTGTAGGGGGGGTTGTTTTAATGTAGGTAAGGACATAGGTCTTTCGAGTAAGGGTAAGGAGAGGGGGTTGGTTCCTAGGGAGGGTGATTCAAGTTTTTAGGGTGTTAAAGACTGCTACTTTGGCTGGGCTTGATGTGTGTTGTGTAGAAGGGAATAGTTTTCCATGTTCGGAATTGTTGCTTTGCACTCAGGAGGAACCCATTGTTTGTGTGCCTCTGAATTGCTGTTCCCCTAGTGTGTTTGTTAAACCTGAGTGTTCAGGGCAAACAACTTGTAGTTTTGTCTTTTAGAAGGTGAAGGACATACGCCATTATGTTGGATGATAATGTGTGGGGTTTGAAGGGGAACTAATGGCATTGTTTACAACCATTGAGGCAAGTCATAACCGGGAGGAATGAGTTTCCATCTTCAACTCAGCCAACAAAGGCAAAAGAGAATTAAAAAGATTGTCATACTCCAATTTGATTCTACGGGTGGCAATTCTAGTTGAAGCAGAGTGAAGGGGAGGGGTAGCCCAGTTTCCTTGAAGTTGTTATCCTGGAATGTAAGATGGTTTAACGAGGGGCAGAAACGTCTTAGAGTTAGAAATGCTAAAGATCAATTTTCTTAGGCTTTTGCAAGTATTTATGGCCCTAATGCCAATTGTGATAGAAGGCTTTTATGGGATGAATTGGCTAGTTTGTGTGTGTGTTGGGGGTGGGGGAAGGAGATTTCAATGTCACTCAGTTTCCTAGTTATCGAAGTTTTGAAGATCATGAGCAGATGGTGGTGGATCTAAAGGCGTTTTTCTTCAAGACTCTTTACCGCTACTGCCTTTGATATTAATATTTCTAGCCTTCATGTTTGTCTTGATCATTGTTCTTCTTCTAGTTAGGTGTTTCCTTTTTACACTTCTTGTGTAGTTGGATTGTGCCTTTGCACTTTTTAATAACTCTGCGTTTACTTATATATATATATATATATATATATATATATATATATAAAAGAAATGGTAACAGATTCTAGAAGCCATGTAATGTTTTAATTTCTAAATATGCGTGGATATGTTTGGAACAATATCTACTTCTATATCTTAAAGGTTGCTTTACATGACAAGCTGTGTTTTGACTATTGAATGAGGCATCTAAATGTAAATATGTAAAATAAAATAAAAAATTCCTTACTTTTCAATCTGCATTTTCAATTACACCTTAGGTTTTTCGCTTAGCCTCTTTAATTATAACATATTTCTGGTCTTAGTTTCTACTTTGAAGATTAAAGTGCCCTGACAATGTTTAAATGGGATAACAATTGATATTTCAGCAGTGTGTTACAGTCACCTGGGTCAAAACGCTCTGAACCATTAGTTGATCAAAGGGACAGCATTGTGCTTACTCCGAAGAATGTGCAGGTAGTTAATTCAGCTATATATTTTCTGTGCCTTTCACCAAGAATAAAAACATTTTTCTATGATTCATTTCTAAAGAAGATGGTTTCCTTGCAATTATCTGGTTGAACAACTATTTGTATAGTTGATTATTGTTGCTCTTTCAATTTAGGCCTTGAGGACTCTCTTCAACATTGCTCATCGATTGCTTAATGTGTTGGGACCATCCTGGGTTTTGGTATGTTGGCTGACATTATACTTCATGTCAATAGCTTCTTTTTATACTCCATTAATGTTTTCTGAAATTTAACTGTAGGTGTTAGAAACTCTAGCAGCTCTAGACCGAGCAATCCATTCTCCACATGCCACCACACAGGTAATTTTCTTAAAAATCTTTTAAATGTAAAATCCTGCCATTATTAATTGAATCATAGTTGATTATCTTAATGGTTAGTGTGGTATAATTCTTCTAATATTTCACGAGTTCAAATCTCCATGTAACAAGCTTTAAAAATTTATCAAAAAAAAAAAAAATTAATTGAATCATAGTTGCTTCATGTAGGAAACTAGATCTTTGAAATCATATGCCTGTGAACATACATGATGACCCACTCTCATGTAACCTCAAAATTAGGCTGTTGGGTATGTTTTCACTACCTCCTCTAAATACCACAGGATGTTCCTGTGAATTATGACTGTTGTAGTTTGCATGAATGGTTTAGACACAAAAGGCGCAACCCAAGTAGACAATGAGTATACAATAGATACACCTAGCTAGAAAGAGAAAACAAGTCAAGAAAATTATGAGAATTAAGATCTAAAGCAACTGTCCAGTGAGTTTTGAAAAAGAAAGACTTATAGTTCCACTACCGTCCTCTCATAGTTTTCATAACTTCTATCATTTTTTTCCCTTCAAAGACACTGAAAAGGCAGGATGGAACTATCTTGCACAAAGCTGCATTTTGAGGACTGTTGTCCGACCCTCTCCAACAAGCAAAAAGGTCTACTATTTTAGGCATGATCCAAGCTAATCCAACACAATTGAAAATAGCACTTCACAGGGCACTAGCAATCCCATGATGGAGTAGAAGATGATCCATAGGCCTCCCACTCCTCTTACACATATAACATTATTAACCACAATAACATGCCGTTTCCTTAGGTTATTCATGGTAATGATCTTTTCTATAGTAGTTGTCTAAGTAAAAAATGCCGCTTTGGGAAATTTATTCCAGTACAAGGACGATAAGAAAGATCTAACGTCAAGTGTCCCTTTCTTTGAAGGCCTAGCAAAGCTTGTCTTCACCTTCCTGCCTCAACCTAAATGAATGCATAAAAAAAGAAAAAGAAAAAAAAGAAGAAGCAAAGACATTCACTTTCCAATTGTGAGCCACTTTGATAAAACTTACATTCAGATGGGAATCACTAGATAACTCCAAGTAATATGCTACAAAAGCATCCTTTTTGAAAGAAATACTTTGCAAATATGGAAAAAAAATTCCTTAAGGACTTGTTCCCCACACCACTTGTCATGCCATAATCTAATTTTGGAGCCATTTCCCACCTCAAATCTGGTTTGACTAGAAAACTCTCCTAATCCCTCATGATACTTTTCCACGAGCTGCATATTTGGCATAAACTACGACACTCCACAGGGCCTCTCTCTCATACACATAGTGCCAGAGCCACTTCCCAAAAAAGCAGGGTTGAACAAAAGCAAGTTTTGGACCCCCAACCCTCCCACATAAATCTAAGAACAAATCTTGGACTATCTTATCGGGTGAAATTTGAATTCATCACCTAGCTCACCCCTTAAGAAGTCTGCTGTAATTTCTCTATGCAATTGGCAACACCAGCAAGAAGGGGAAAAAGAGACATAAAATACGTAGACAACACTCTTGGTTAATGTAATCCTTCCACCCTTGGACAAGTACATCATCTTCTAGCCAGCCAAACGACACTCAATCTTCTCAATAACACCATCCCGAATAGATTTGGCCTTAAAGGAGTTCCAAATGGAAGGTCAAGATACTTCCAAGGCAAAGAAGACATCACACAACTTAGAATACTAGCCAATTCGTCAACATTATTGACACTACCCACAAGAACTAATTCTAACATAGTCAGGTTAATTTTCAAACCGGATACAACTTCAAAGTATAAGAATAAGGCACGCAGGTAGCGGAGGTGTTCTGGGTTTGCTCACAAAATATTAAGGTGTCATCCGTGGATAGAAGATGGGAAATATGAAGCACACTAATGTTCCTAGATCCCATAAAAAAATCCTGAAAGAAAGCCCTCATCTATAGTAGCAGATTGCATTTTACTTGGTGCCTCCATTACAATGACAAATAGTAAAGGAGACAAAGGGTCTCCCTCTCTCATACTACAGCAGTTACTAAAGAAACTGGAAAGGGTGTCATTCACCAAAACAGAAAATCGCACTGAAGAATTACAATGCGCTATCCAATTACAGAATTTCTCCCCAAAACCACACCTTCTTAGCAAATATAATAAGAAATCCCAATCGACATGATTGTAGGCCTTCTCAATATCCAATTTGCAAAGCTCACTAGATCTAATCCAAATATCTAGACATTCATGAACTATAAGAACGAAGTCTAGGATTTGTCTACCTTTGACAAGCTTTTTGGGGCTTCGAAATAATCTACCCTACAACCATTTTCAACCTATTAGCTAGGACTTCGGCAATAATCTTGTAAACTCCACTCACCAGACTAATAGGTCCAAAATCTTTAACATTAGCAGCCATGGAATTTTTATTTTTATTTGTATTTATTATATTTTTTTCTGAGTTTTAGATTTATGTTCTTTCTCTATGGGTTAGGGATTCTCTTGTATACTTCCTGTGTACTTGGATTTCATCTCTCAGCACTTTGAATGAATATACATTATTTATATATAAAAAAATTGGATATATTCGGAATGAGGGCAATAAAAGTGGCATTAAAGCTTTGTAGATTTTCTTTCCTTGTTCTCTCCTTCCCCCTAGTCCCTTTTGTATACTCCCAGTGTACTAAGGGTTGCGCCCCTTTGCGCTTTTTGATATAATACATTGACTTATCAAAATAAAAAAGTGGCATTAAAGCTTTTTTCAAACTTGCTTCTAGCATGAAAGTCATGGAACACCCTCATAACATCTTTAATCACATCCCAGCAAGCTTGGAAGAAAGCCATAGTAAAACCATCTAGACCTAACACCTTATCACTATTTATACCTCTTAGCACCTCTATTACCTCACTCTCCTCAAATGGTTTCTCTAACCAAGTGGCCTTCTCCTCATCAATGGAATCAAAAGCAAGGCTTTGGCCACCAGCTAAATTGTTCGGTAAACAACCTATTATGGAAATGTATGATGTGTTCCTTGATCTTAGTTTGATAAGAAGTAACTGATCCATTTACCAACAGTGACTTGAATCCATCAGTTTGTAACTGGCTGTAATTGCATAACTGGTGGTGCAACTTTGGTGGGTTGGATTCATTTGTTTACTATCATGAAAAGCATATACAGCTAACTCCTTATGGTCTTGAGTTAATTTTAATGGTTGATTATTCTTGCTCAAATATCTGTTAATCCAACAGATGTTAACTCTGTCATAAAAGCTTACATGTCATTATTATTGTTATCTATAGGAGGTCTCCGCAGCCGTCCCAAAGCTGATGAGAGAATCATCTGGTCAATACAGTGACTTCAATATTCTCTCTTCTTTGAATTCTCAGGTAAGGAAAGCAAGTTTAAGGCATCTTTGGAAACTGATTTTAAGGTTTACCACATCTTTAAAACCCTTTGTTGTATAATTTTATTTTATTTTATTATATTTATTTATTTTTTTTTTTTCATTTTGAGAATTTACTGGTTTTCTTGTTCTTTCCAGTTGCTGGTGGCCCTGTATTTTGAAAAAGAGAAACTAAGTGTTTACTTAATCCTTAAATGATTTTTGGACACAACCAGACTTCCAGAGAATTCTTGATTAAAAAAATAAAATAAAATTGCCATGCCAAATATATTTTCAGCATCATTTTCTTCTTCCATCATTGAAAAGGAGCCCATGATGATCTATCTTTTTCTTCTATTTATTTTACACAATTACAGGCAATGTATTCTAACCTTTTGTTTTCCTCTTTTCCCCCCTTTTTCTGTTTACAAAGCTGTTTGAGAGCTCAGCATTGATGCACCTATCTGCCATTAAGTCTCTTCTTTCTGCACTACATCAGTTGTCACATCAATGCGTGGCGGTGGCTTCAAGTGCTTTTGGACCAGCATCAAGTCAAAAAGTTGGAAGCATCAGTTTTTCAGTGGAGAGAATGGTTTCGATCCTTGTTAATAATCTTCACAGTATGTGATGCTAATGATTTTGCATTTAGTGTTTGCATATATTTATTACATGTATGGCTTTTCAAATTAGTAAGGTATAAAGATAATAGAGAATGTTGTTTGTTTGGTCAACTACAACGTGCTGCCATATACATTACATACTTGCCATGTTTGAATTCTATTTGAAGTCTTTGACTTTGAAACAAATTGTTTATATATATATATATATATATAAACAAAAGGCACTTCTTGAGACTTCATGGCAAATTCACCAGTTATATTGTAATTCTTCCATCTTTTCATAATTTGTGCCAAAAAAATAAAGTAATAACCCTACAATGGCTTCAAGTGTTGAGACTGCTATTTTCTTCCTTGTCATGTCTGATACAATGCAAACCTACTGCTGGCCTTTATCCAACTTTCCTTGACCAATTTTTATGGGCTTTTTTATCTAGAGCAAATCAACTTCAGTGCTGATCTTGAACCTGCATATTCTGACGTGTCAAAGCATAGTATTGCTCGTGGAATTTATTAGATATAACAGAACAAGCGTTCCTGACAAACTTCACTTTCATACTTTCATACTTTTATTCTCTTTTTTTTTTTTTATTTAAAAAAAAAAAAGAAAAATCACTAAACTTATCAAAATATTTTCATTTTCTTTTGATTTCATGTTCCACCCTTCGCTTCACCATTTTGGTGCAACAATTCCATGACTATTACCTCAGTGATAATGTTTCCTGGATTCTTGTTGGAAGTTATTCAGAGTTATGACTACTACATATATGGATAGAGTTGTTTTTTTTTTTTTTTTGGTGTTATGATTTACTTTTCTGTTATTTGATTCATTCTGAATTTATCTACTGTATTACAGGAGTGGAGCCATTGTGGGATGAAGTAGTTGGCCACTTTCTTGAGGTGATGATGTTCAATATTTGTTTAATAGCATATGGTTGTAGCACCATTTACATCCTTCTTGACATAACAAGAATATTTTGCAGCTTGCAGACAATTCTAATCAGCACTTACGAAATATGGGACTTGATGCATTGGATCAATCAATATGTGCTGTTTTAGGTTCGGACCAGTTCCAGGACAATACACCATCTGGATCCCGTACTACATCTGAGGAGGTGTGAATTTTGCCTCTTTATGGTTGAAGTTGGGTATTTTATTGAAAATGGGGATTGATATTGCTTGCATGGATCTCTCTCTCTCTCTCTCTCTCAGATGGGAACCAGGCTTGCAGAGTTGAGATCACTTGAATGTTCTGTCATATCTCCATTGAGGGTTCTTTATTTTTCTACTCAAAACATCGATGTTCGCGCTGGTTCTTTGAAAATTCTACTGCATGTATTAGAGGTAATATGTTACTACCACGGACTCGTTAATTTTGCTTTCTTTCTGTCGCAATTCTCTGCCTACTCATAATTTCTTCTCACAATCTTCTTTCAGAGGCATGGAGAAAACTTACACTACAGCTGGCCTAATATTCTTGAAATGTTGAGGTTAGCCTTTGCTTTACTATATGTGTCTGATTGCTGGTTCTCTTCCCTTGATTCATTTGATTTTCCTTTTCTGTGAAGGTCTGTAGCAGATGTGTCAGAAAAGGATCTTGTCACTCTGGGATTCCAGGTTAGAAAATTTTCCGAGTGAGATTTTTCTGAGTGCAAGATGTGCTGTTGATGTCATTACTCATTTTGGCTAAGGATATGAACAGGCAGATTAACAAACGTGTATGCGTATATAAAAGTAGAGATAGGCTTGTATATGCAAGGGAAAGTACATAATACATGTTAAAGAACAATCATTTGAAGTTCTATTATTTTTACTGTATAATGGTCTGGTCGGTTCTATATATCCAATCTGACTTGTGTATTTGTCTGTAGAGCCTACGAGTCATTATGAATGATGGACTTTCAACTATACCGGCAGACTACCTTCATGTGTAAGATCCTTTTGTTTTTTGGCCATGTTTGTGTAAGACCCTAGGTTCGGCATTTTTGTTACAATTTATTAATATTTTCCTTGAAAACTACTTCTGTTTTTCGTTAACTACTGTTTTTTGTTTTTTCATCATTACTTATATTTTTCTTTTGGGAAAATATTTTAGAACCCTTGTGCTTTTTCGAATTTTGTGTTTTAGACCTCAGTTTTCAATTTGGAAAAAAAAAGAAAAGAAAAGAAAGTGGATCCTGGGTCTTTAACTGGTTCGACAGGATCATATCTGGTTCCTGGGTCCTTAACCAGGGATGCTGCGCCGGTGTCTCCACCGGTGGCCAATTTGATCCTGATTGCCTTTCCTGGTGTTGTTGGGCATGATGGGTCTAATCTGGCGGCTCAGTTGTTGCTGGTAGCTTTTCATGCCGATGGTGTCACGGGTGCTTATCGGTTCAACAGGCTTGTTTTATCTCCGGCCTAGTACTGGTTGGTTGTGGTTTCTCTGGGTGTTTCATGGTCTGATGCCTATTAGTTTGGTTTGATGGGTATGTCTCGGTGAGGCTGCTTGATGGGGTGGAAAAGTCAGCAGTTCGGTGGGTCAATCTGTCGTTTGCTGTTGCGAGGGAAGGAGATGATGTTTTTCTTGTGGGGGGGTCATGGGTTTCAGTGGGTTTCGGTTGTGTTGTTGGGTGTCTTCTTGTAGTTTTGTGGGTTCTAACTTCTAAGGAGGGAGTTGGGGTTTCGCTTGGGGTCTATTTTGGGCTTTTGTGTTTTTTTTTTTTTTTACCTTATGTTCTCTCTTTCTATGTATTTCTTATGTATACTTCCTGTGTACTTAAATGTGCCTCATGCTTTTAATAAAATTTGACATTACTTATTAAAAAAAAAAGTTTTCAATTTGGCCATTTTAGTACCGAAGTTTACAAATATTTTAAATCTAAGGCCTCTAGCCATTTTCCCTCAAATCAATGACAAAAATGATAGGGAACTACTATTATGCTCTTCCATTAAAAAAAGCTGAAAAAAAAATTCCTGGGATCCTGGGTGGCTCACAGCCACCATATTTGATTTTTTTAATAAAAAATTTAAAATTTAAAATTTTTTTTTAAAAAAAATGAATGAGAAAGGCATAATATGTTTTCGTCATCCGAGACAGCTGTTCATTATGGTTTCATTCATCTCAACCTTTTTGTAAAGGAAAATTGCATTAAACTTGTAGGAGAAGGGTATAAACAATACTCAAAATGTGTTGGTGAAGATTTAGTTGTTAGTTGGGTATGGAACCATGTAGTAGGGAAAACCAAATTGAAGGTAGATGTTGAAGCTATGATATTATGTATCTTTATAATCCTGTGGTGCTGCAATTGATGAATTGTTGTGGCTGTATAGAACCTACAGACATCATGCTTAATTGATTCTTTGGAAGTAAACTTGATCATGGACCAGGTGGCACACCCCATAAATAGTGCCCTTGAATCCATGAGGAAGTTGCAACCTTGATGTTCTCTCTCTCTCTCATCTGAAATGAAACCATGGATATTCTTTATAAAATAAATCACGGCCGTGCAATTTATTTCTTCTACCTCCCTATTTTCTCCTTTTTTTTTCTGGGTATAAAGGGTCAAAGCCGTGGCTCCTCATTATAGGCTTAAGCCTTGAAGAAATGGAGTAAATAAGAGGGCTTAGACTGGGTTCCATTGAGCGGGCTAGGGCTGGGCCTGAGCTTCAAAATTAGGTCTGTGCAGGCCTTTATATTTGAGCCTTACTGGAGGCTGAAGCCCGCCCTAGACTCAGCCCCCATAAAATGATCAAGTCTATTTGCAAACAAGAACTTATTCATATATGGTTGTCACTGCAACATGGAGAATTATGAGGAACACTGTTTACACATGTTGGTCATACTGATATTTATCAGAATATTGCAGGTGTTTAGATGTGACCGGAGCCTACAGTGCTCAAAAGACAGAGTTGAATATAAGCTTGACTGCAATCGGCCTCTTATGGACTGCAACTGATTTCATTGCGAAGGGGCTTGTCCATGGGCCTGGGGGGGAGAAGGAAACAGGTTATTGTCATTGTAAACTAATTAGCTCATCAATTGCCTTTGCTTTAATTTCTTAAAAGTATTTGGTTTTTGCTCACTGTATCTTTTAGGAATTTTGGATGTGCATTCTATTCCAAAGCAGATGGATGGTGAAAAAACAGAAGAACTAGCACTCAACATTTCTTATACTGTAAACGAGCAATCTTCCCTGATAAATATAGTTGACTGCAACAAGTTGCTATTCTCCATTTTCTCGTTACTTCACAAGCTTGGAGCTGATGATAGGCCAGAGGTAGGATAGCATGTCTGTGATAATGGATCTCATTGTACTATTAAACACTTTTTCATTGGTGGCTACTCATCAAAGTAAGGCCTGAAGATTCCAAATGATGGCATTTATTTGTGTGTAAACCAATGTCCTAGAGATTGTTTCTTGGGTGGTTCTACTATTTTCATCTTATAACTTGCTTGTTGATTTATCAGTTATAGCATCATAAATGTGTCTCTTGTGGCCTTTAAAGAGATAATCAGAGTACTGATGGCTCAAGTAGATTCAATCCGCAAAAGAGTGCTTCTATGTTTCTTTTAGTTACACCATTGAGGCTGTTTAATATACCCATCATGTCTGAACCCAGTCTACGTTTCAGGTCAGGAATTCAGCTGTCAGGACACTTTTTCAAACTCTCGGAAGTCATGGGCTAAAACTATCAAAAAGTATGTGGGAGGATTGTCTTTGGAATTATGTTTTCCCTACATTAGATCGTGCTTCTCACATGGTAAGCTGAATTGATATTTAAATATCAAGTTGAGAGCTTTTTTACTCTACAAATTTGATTTATTTTCTTTCTTTCTTTCTTTTTCTTTTCTTTTCTTTTTTTTCTTTTTTTTTTCAAGGCTGCTACTTCATCAAAAGATGAATGGCAAGGGAAAGAACTCGGAACTCGTGGAGGAAAAGCTGTTCACATGCTCATACATCATAGGTAAGTGAAGTTGAAAATATTAATCTTGCTTTGAAAGGTTTTTCTATTTTACCCCAATTGTAATAGCATATCCTTATTTTTAATGAATATGCAGTCGTAACACTGCTCAGAAACAGTGGGATGAGACACTTGTACTGGTCCTGGGTGGAATAGCACGAATATTACGATCTTCCTTTCCTTTTCTCAAAACCTTAAGCAATTTCTGGTCGGGTAGGTTTACCATTGAGTTTTTCTGTATCTGGATTTTTAAAAAAAATAAAATAAAACAAAAAAAAAAATTATTTGTTCTTTCTGTTATGAGTCCCACAAGTATGACATTATGTTTCATTTCTGCAGGATGGGAATCTCTGCTCCTTTTTGTAAAGAATAGCATTTTAAATGGTAGCAAAGAGGTTGCTCTCGCTGCAATTAATTGTTTACAGACAACTGTTCTTTCTCATTCTCTTAAGGTAATCTTCAAATTTTCTGAACTAAAGCTACTGTTTTGATTGTATAGTAAAATGTCTTTTAATTGCATTTTGTCTCCCTACAATGCCTTTCATTGTTAATACAGCATTCTTTGAGTTCTACTTAATATACGTACAAGAGAGTAGCATCAATTAGGTATGCTCATTATAGTACTGAAGAAACTGTATGAATCAGGGAAACTTGCCGGAGCCATACCTTAATTCAGTACTTGATGCTTATGAGTTTGTTCTTCAGAAGTCACCAAACTACAGCGATAATACAGCCAGCAAGGTCAAGCAGGAGATTTTACACGGTCTTGGTAATCATTTATTCATCTTGGACTTTTGGTTAGGTTCGACGAATATTTACATATAATGCAAGTGCTTGAATGCAAGGAAATGGTGGTATCCGTTATTCATCCTTGCTACCCTGCGTAGTGTATCCATGATATGGTTAAGGAGAAACTGTTAATGTTGTCTTTGCTACTCTAACTATGAGGTAACCTGCTCTTCAACATGCTAATGTTCTTCTCTATTTGTATAAACAGGAGAACTATATGTCCAAGCACAAAAGATGTTTGACGATAGAATGTATACACAGTTGCTAGCAATCATAGATTTGGCGGTTAAACAAGCCATAATAACTACTGATAGCTTTGAAACTGAATTTGTAAGTATGATTTCGTACTCAACCCCTTTCCTTTTTACCTTTTTTCTTTCTTTCTTTTTTTCCTTTGGGGGAATCTTTGATTATATACTATAGCCATTATTTATTGTTCATTTTGTACTGCACTTTCTCTAACCTGAGAAAAAAAAAATCAAAATAACACAGCCTAAAATAAGTCAAAAGCTCTCCATGCTTTCTGCCACTGTTGAGAAAGATTGTGATATTGTTTTAGAGTTAAGAAATCATTTGAGGGAAGTTGAATTTAAGATGTCTTCAACGAGTATACTCTGTCAAGATCAGAAATTAGCATGAAGTGGCAATGACACGCTGTTGAAACCATCCTCCCCTACCCTTAAGAGAATTATGGTCTTGCACATTACCTTCGTTTATTTCAAATCTATTGGGTCCACTGTATCAAGAAATTCATTATAGGAATCAGTTTTGAAACCCCAAGGGGTTGGCCCAAGTGGTGGAGGCCTTGGTCTTGAGGTATCATCCCTTCAAGGTCTTAGGTTTAACACCTCATGAGTACATCAGGAGTACTGATACTATTCAATTATCTCCATGGATCAAATTCTTTTCCCTGAAATCCATGTTGCTTTTCTCTAGGGACACATTCCACCCATACTACGGACTGTACTGGAAACCTTACCACTGTTATGTCCAACTGAGCACATTTCTTCAATGTGGCTTATTCTTCTTCGGGAGCTTCTGATATATCTTCCAAGAGCTGATTCTCCCTTACAAAATGAGGAAGATGAATCAGAGCATGCCAGCACGAGTGATCATATGCGAGGTATAAAATTCATTTGCCGGAACATTAGCTAGATTTTGATTTTACCTTTATCTAGCAAGTTCAAAATTTATGCCCTATTTTTCACAGATGCCAACTTGAAGACAATTGATGACATACCTAATGGCACTGCTTCCATATCACAAACCAAAGTGGAAGCTCCATCTCTGAGTTCTGGTTCAACAACAGCTTTACCAACAGGAATCCCAAGTTATCTGTTTGCTGAAAAGCTTGTTCCTGTGCTGGTAGATCTTTTCCTACAGGCACCAGAAATTGAGAAGTATATCATATTTCCTGAGTTAATTCAAAGTCTTGGAAGGTACTAATTACTTTAATCTGTGATGCTAAATTTCCTGTACTCCATTATAACATTTTTGGAAAAGGTGGTGGTTTTTAGATAGTAGGTAGTGAATCTACTACTAGAGGGGGATAATCTTTTAGAATCTGCAATTCTACATGCAGTGTCCTATTGTAACTGGAGATGATTAGGCACTGTTCTGGCTTCTTTTAACAACTCCTAAAGCATTTTTTTTTCCTAGTGTCATGACATGGATGTGTAATGGATGGATCGTGGCGAACAAAGAATTTCTCAATAATGACTATTGAAGCATGCGTGAAGCTATATGCATGGTTAATGATATGTTGAATAAAATATTTAATAGCATGCATAAGGTTGAGCGTCCATTGCAACTGTTTCTTATTCATTCCTTGTTTGTTTTAGGATTCAAAACTATTTACACAAGTAATTAACAGGATCAATCCTCTTTTCAGGTGTATGATGACAAGGAGAGACAATTCAGATGGTGAACTTTGGAGATTAGCTGTTGAAGGCTTCAACCGCGTTCTAGTAGATGATGTCAGTAGATTAACTGTTAATGGTGGACCAACTTCAAATATTAGTAAACCTGCACGAACACGTATCTGGAAAGAAGTTGCAGATGTTTGTGAAATATTCCTCGTTGGATATTGTGGGAGGGCTCTTCCTTCCAGTTCTCTGTCACCTGTAGCACTAAGGGCTGATGAGTTGCTTGAGATGGCCATCCTAAACATTCTTGGTGACAAGATTCTTAAGTCACCAATTGATGCACCTCTAAATGTAATCTCCTCTCCTACGTCGAATATAGAAACCTAAGAAGCATTGCTTCAAATCTGAGGCTTCAGAGCAGCTTATTTCATTTTCTTTGTTTCTTTCTCTCTCTCTCATTTTTTTTTTTCCCTAACACTTTTTGTTGTTATTCACAGATTCTGCAACGACTAGTTTCCACCTTGGACCGCTGTGCATCACGCACGTGCTCGTTGCCTGTTGAGACTGTGGAACTTATGCCTTCCCACTGTAGCAGATTTTCCTTAACTTGCTTACAGAAATTATTTACCTTGAGCAGGTAATGTGATCCTATTCTTAACATATTTTTCAGTATCTAAATATGTGAACGTTTAGTGTTCTATTGCTTTGGTATCAAACTTGATGGCTGACCATTTCAAGATAACTTGTCCAAATTCCAGTCTATGAGATGGTTCCTATCTTTCTTTGTTATTCTTGGTCATCTGCTTTACTGGGGCCTAAATGCAAATGCTTTTGTCACAGCAGGCGAATAATGAAGTTAAATAGTATGATAATGGTCCTTTAAATGAAATAAATACCTTGGGTAATCAGTTGGTGTCATCAACTAGAATTACCATCTTTGTGCAGATACTATCAATCTACCTGACTGCCTTCCATCAGGCATCCCCTTTCCCCTTTACTTCTTTACCATGTTTTTTTTGTTACTAATGAATGAAATGTCTTTTAGTTATCCACGAAAGTCAGTTTTCTCAATATATTTTTATGGGGAAAATAGACTTACTCCCCATGAACTGCTAGGTCATTTGCAGATAGTCTCCCAAACTACCATTTGTGATATTTGATCCGATTAAATTACCATTTCTTTTTTTTGGGGTGGTGCCTGTAGGGTGGATTAGCCACCCCCAAAAGGATGCAGGGGTGGCCAAACTAGCCCCCAGGGTTGCAGTGTGGTTCTGCCAGCCACTTAGGTATTTCAAATAAATAATATACAAGTGTGGGTCACGTGTAAATAAAGGGTGCCAACTGCACAAGAAGAAAAAGAATGTAGTTGGATGGGGTCAAGGGTAACAAATGGTAGTTTGGGTGTAAGTGCAAATGAGGTGTCAGTTCTAAGGGACCAGTGTATTTTTTCCTAACTCCTGGCAGAACAATCGTATTGAGATTTGGAGTACTGATTTGATCATTCATGATCCATGTTACAGCAAAGAAACTGACAATTGGAATTTGACAAGATCTGAAGTCAGCAAAATCTCAATCATGATGCTCATGTCCAGATGCGAATACATCTTGAACAGATTTCTAGCTGATGAGAATGACTTAGGTATGTAGCTTCTAAAACTTCATATCCAATTTTTATCAAATGTTAGTAATGTTCCTCTTCTGTCCATTTTGTCTTCAAGATTATACCCTCTAGAACCACCTCTACTGTTCCTGCAGGGGAACGTCCATTGCCAGCAGCTAGGCTCGAAGAAATAATCTTTGTCCTTCAACAACTGGCCTGTCTGATTATTCATTCAGACACAGCATCCGTTCTTCCCTTGGATCCGTACTTGAAAAGTGGACTAGCAGAGGAAAACCACGACAACCGTCCACATCTACTTGTTCTATTTCCCTCTTTCTGTGAGCTCGTTATATCAAGGTGAGAGATAGTATGAAATGATGTCAAAAGGGATGATATGATAAAAATTTACGATCAAATGCTGTTTCCAGTGTTCCACAAAGTAATCTTATCCTTTCCATCGTTTTGATGAATAGAAATGCAAGAATAAGAGAGCTTGTGCAAGTACTTCTCAGACTCATCACCCAGGAGTTGGCACTTGAAAAAGTTAGCTTATTAGCCAGTTGAGTGGTGGAAGAAGAAGAATACACGTTGACAAGATCCAATCCTCAGTAGCCGCATCATAACGTTATTTGTTTATATAAAGGTTTAGGTCAGGAATTTTTCTCATCCTCCATTGTTCAGGGTTGTATAGTAGTTTGTACATTATAGGAAAAATGTCAATTTTGTTATATTTGTCAGGATTATCATTTTGTGGATTATGAGCATGGGGATTTCATTGGTCCCTGGATTGCATGTAACGGATGTATACAGTTCCATTGATTCAACATACACATTATTTATTGAAAGCTTGCGACTGGCTCAATTTTTGAAGGACTTGAAGACGCAGTACTGGAACCTGAGCTGCAGTTAGAAATGATGAGAAATGATTTTGTTTTATTTTTTGGGGGCCACTACCCCAATTACTTACTAATATTAAATTGTATGAAGGCTTGTAGACTAATATTACTGGAGTCAAGTTCTAGCATCCTGCTGGAAAGGGGACTATTTGTCAAGGGTTTCTTTCGAATGTATTCTAGTCTCAACTTATTTATAGTTCAAGTTGATTTGAAGTTTTCTGATGGAGCAAATATTTTGGGTTTTAAATAATTGTTCATACAATTATATTTTCGTTGATGTTTAGTTATGCTCGATCTGCTTTCCCATTAGGAAAAGTCAATACCCAAGGAATCTTCCAACTTGGAAATTTAAACTTGCATGTTTGCCCCAGATATAGTTAAAAAGACAAGAATATGAAAGAAAATTGTGGTTTTTTATTTTTTTATTTTGACATGTTCACACAAGGACCTCCGCTTCATGAGGCATGATTCACAGCTTGTGATTTTATTTTATTTTATTTTGAAAAATTTATCTTAATCTTATTCATGAATCAAGAGCAAAGTTCTTATAATACAAGGTAGGTCCTAAAGTATCTGTAGCTAAACTACAAAGATACCAATGTTAAACAAGACGTATTACAATTCAAACTCTTAAAATAGATTCGCTAACCTATGACTAATCAACCTATGAAATACAGATCTGTACCAGACAGAACTAACTAATGCATAGGTACGTATTACAATTCAGACTCTTAAAATAGATCCGCTAACCTATGACTAATCAACCTATGAAATACAGATTTGTACCAGACAAAACTAACTAATGCATGGATAGCAATTATTCCTTGACACTAGAGGTCGAGAACCCCGGCCAACACTTATTCCTTGACACTAGAGGTCGAGAACCCCGGCCAACACTTATTCCTTGACACTAAGGGCTGAGAATCTCAGGCCAACACTTATTCATTGACAGCTAGGATAATGCTCACATCCATAACCCAAAGATCTAGACCAAGCATCACACCCAAAAGCAAGCCGATTGAAATATGACTTATTACAAACAAAGAAACAATAAAAATACAGGGAAATAAACATCGATCACGTGCAAGCAGATCTCATACATTGAAGGATGCGTTGGAAGATCGATGCGGTGGGGGCACGAAAAAAGGCCCGGGCGTGAAGAAGATCGGCAGAACTGTAAAAACTAAAAACACACAAAACAAATAGAGAGAAGCAATACAGGGAAATATTAAAGCAAATACAGAAACCCAACAAAAACAAAATACAATTGAAAATCAAAACAAAATAAAACAAAGAAAACAAAATACAGGGAAACCAAAGAAAATATAAAACAAAAAGCAGAACGATCAACCAGAGAAGGCTTAGGCGTGATCTAGCCAAAACACCGATGAAGAAGGTGGCGATGGAAGAATGACGCGGTAGGGTGCATAGAGGACCTACCTCAGGCGGAGGGTTGCGAAACACTGAAAGCCGAAAGACCCAAACAGGGCACAGAGACCCCCCAAAAACAACCGGAAAAAGAAAGGAAAGCCGAAGAAAACAAAAAAACCAAAGAAAGTGGCAAAGGGGAACCCGGTCGAGACTAGATCATTAGGTAAATTGCTAGACCCTAGGGGTGGAGAGACCGCCGTGCAAGGAGGAGGCCGGGGAAAAGGAAAAGGAAAGGGAGGGGCACCGGGACTAGGGAATCAAGTAAATAACTAGAGCCCGGTATGAAAATGATGTGGGGAGGAGGGATAACAAGGTCATCCCTCCTCCCTAAGAGTGACGGCGATTTGAAAGGGACCGCTAAAGCAAAAAAAACCTAGAAAGAAAACCTAGGGATCTCTAGAAGTAGCTTGTGATTTTATTGATTGTTGTACATGTTACAAGTGATTAATAATCTTAATATTCATGTACTATCACTCCATACTAATAGGATTAATATTGGATTGTAGAAATAAACATAAATTCTACTTACTTGATAGATGAATTTAAATAAATCACATCAACCTTGCTACTTTTACGTAAATTAGACTTCTTATAAAATAAAATTGACATTCGACTTTACTCTACAATGATGGAAAATTAGAGTTGAGATTTTCGGCAGACCTAGGTCCTCCTAGCGTTTGCCCAAATCTGACGTGGCCAAAGCCATGTCAGATTTTTTTTTTTAATTATTATTTAAAAATATAAATAAATAAATAAATAATTTTGGTTAGACTCAACAAGTGTAGTTTTAAGTGCAGCAAAGCTCAAAAATGTTGGTTAGGCATTTTGCCGAACACAATGTGTGCATAGAAATTTAGGCAAGAGAGACGAGAGTACACAAACAATGAGAAAACCATATACAATGCAAACAAAGCTTGCAACTCAACCACATAAGAAAATATTTGGAAAATGCAAGAAGTTTGAGCTAAACACGCGAAAAAAAAAATGGAAAACCCAAAGATTGTGGGTGTTAGGTGCAGCAGCGGCGCGAGAATGGTTATATCTTCTGATTTTCCCCTTTCTAAATCCAGACAATCCCCAACAATATCCCAATAATATCCCCATACTGATTTTCCTCTTTCTAAATTGAACCTTAATTTACCAAATTTCAAAGCGCTAAAATTCATACTCATTTAGCAAGAGCAAATCACCGTTGAAGTTGAAAAAATCAGTTGAAATTGGTCTCACCTGCGAAATCAAAGAGAGAGAGAGAGGAAGAGAAAGATGAAACCAAAATTATTCATCTAAAAAAAGAAGACGAAACCAACATTTTTTAACCTTTGTCCGTACAATTCAGGGGGTTTGGGGGATTTTTTTGGAGGGTTTTGGGAAAGTTTTTTAGAGGGTTGAGGCATTAGCAACGAAGTTTGAAGCATTAGCAGCGAACTGTGAGGTATTAGCAGCGAAGTGATGCATTAGCGAGGACGTTAACAGCTTCCCCAAAAGGGTTCACCCTTTCCCCATAGGCTATAGTTTTGAATCCCGCCCTAAACCCTACAAAAAAAAAAATGGGGATTTTGGTAAGGAAATGTTTCTGTTTAGAAAGATGGAGCCGGAGGCGATTTGTGAGAGTAAAATGGGAGAAGAGAGAAAAAAAAAGATGAAGGGAGAGGCGAACGAAATGGTGAAGAGAGTTTTTTTTTAACCTACAACAATTTTTACAGAGGGAGAAAGGGATAGAAGCAGCTGATGAGGGAGAGAAAGAGAAAATCTGCTCGAGAAAATATAGCCTAACATCTTTTTTTAGTCTACAATTTTTTTATTTTCATTTTTCAAATAGGCTCACATCATATTGGGCGGACCCTGGGCGGACCAGGGTCTGCCGCATAGCATGACTCAGAAAATTATCCTCCGAAATTATGTACAATTTGTAATATACCACCAAACTTTTGACACTTATTCCTCAAAATATTAACGAAGAAATGAGATATTCTAAAAGTCTTTTTTGTGTCCATCCAATAATAATATGGCTATTAAAATTATCATTTAATCAAAATCCAATAATAATCAATCACAAGCTCAATAGTAATTCTAATAATTACATCATTTTTTATGAACTTAAGTAGACACAAGAGAGATTTGTAGCATTACTCAACAAAGACATATAACCTCAACGTTAAAACATATGAAAAACCAATCATATGATGTGCATGTGCAATTTTACGCCTCTTACTACCAAACTACCAGCAATCTGACATTAAAATCTCATTAGTACCCTTGATTATGTAACTATTAACTTATTGTAATTTGACTCTTGTATAAATGAGAAGTTTCTTGGGGTTGGCTACCTTTGAAATAAATTTTTTTTTTTTGAAGAATTTTTCAAAAATAATTCACTTCGTCATTGAAATTGTTGTGTTTGATTTATTTACTGCTTTATTTAGTTTTCGTGAAATTTTGTGTAGTTGCAAATTTGGATTAATTTGTTAGTGATTATTGATAGAATTCTTATTTTAAAATTCTTAAGACTTGTCTCTTGAAAATCTCTGCCGCCTCTAGACCGAGTCATCATCTTTATGCTCAAATGCCACTTGTCAATCAGCCCCTCAATGATGAATCTAACCCTTGTAGCCCATGCACAAAGCACTTTGGAACCAACAGTGTCTCTAACAATTTGCTAGGATTCTTGCACCTCCATTCAAACTTATGCCACCTTTCATGTCCCCAACACCTACGTGTCGAAATCTGCATGCGCCATGCACGTACAATAATCCTCCCAGCCAGTTCTCCTTTCCCTTCCTACTCGATCTAGCTAGCCCTGCACACCGCAATATATTCCCACAAAATTTTCACATTTCTCATTCTAGAACACAAAAGTTCAATTTAAACCTTTTTTTTAAAAAAATTGAACAAAAAGAATGAGCAACAACAGCAGCAAGCACCTATCAAGTATGGCGACGTTTTTACTGTCCAGGGATAACTTGCTGAGCAGATAGTGGCACCGAGGGATGCGGCGATGATGCAGACGGCGGAGAACGCCATGCTTGGGCATACCCAGAAGGGCGGTGCAGCCGCAGCCATGCAGTCGGCCGCCATGCGCAACGAGAGGGCTGGGCAGTGGCGGAGCCACGTTAGGGGTTGGGGGTGCCATGGCACCCCCAACAATTTTTTTAATTTTTTTTTTTTTTTTTTTTGGCTACTTTTTTTGGCTATTAAAAAAAAAAGTTTTTTTATCATTCCCTTTCTCACATTTTTTATGAATTCTTTTCCTTTCTCTTCACTCTCTTCCTCAGTCCCTCTCAAACTCTCTCTCTTTAACACTTCAAGGTTAATTTTATGCATTTAGCATTAACTTTTGTGTAAATTATCAAATTTTTAGGGTGAAGCAAATTTTAAGACGTTAAAAAAAATTTTGATGGCACCCCCAATATATATATCTTGGCTCCGCCACTGGCTGGGCTTGTGGATCACAATGACTTGAGCGACAACGCAGGCGATCGTGGTGTGAGCATCTCTGCAACCGATCTTCCTGGGAAGCGTCTGATCATCGAGTCGGTCTGCGGACAGGTTTGTTTGTTTCTTTTTTGTTTGTCATGTTTCAGTGGCAAGTTTAAAGCTACATGATACATTGATACACATTATTCTCTCCGATCAACTATTTTTAAAGGCCTTTTTTTCTAAAATTTAATAGTTTCACTATTGAATTTGTCAGCCCATTTTAATTTTACAAAAAAATTAATAGTATATTCACCTTAAATTTTGATCCTTCGCGATTTTCTTTTTTTTTTCTAAAAAATAAGTCATACCAATTATAACTATTTACCTTCACTTCAAAAAAAAAAAAAACTATTTACCTGAACTTCGCAACTTCGCTGGAAGTCGCACATAAACAAAGCATTGGTTACTATGGCCAAGTAACTTACTACTAGAGCCAGAGGATTAATAAATATTCTATATAAACCTTAGTTGATGGAAATGATGTTTTATTATTATACTAGTTTTGTGTACGTAGATCGATCTTGTTTGATATTGGACGGACAGGTTGTTGATGAATACAGCCAGCGGCTTCCCTTGGCACCGCCATCCAGTATGGAACAAGAAGTTAGAGGTGATGGTGGTGCAATCACTATTGGTGTAGCACTCGAAGCCACCGCCTTGACTGCCGGACAGAAACATGTGGACAAAAGCGACGCTGCCGTCATTCAGGCGGCCGAAGTTAGAGCAACAGGCCGCACCAATGTAGTCCCCGGCGGAATTGCCGCCGCCGCCCAATCTGCTGCAACTCATAATGCTCGGGTAACTACACCCGAGGACAAGACAAAGCTTGCCGATGTTCTTTCAATTCGGTAATATTCGCATTTAACCATATATATAGTTAATATTGTAAATAGAAATATTCGTACCTGTAGAACAAAACTTACTTTACGTCAATTCTCTTACCGTCTTACGTATATATAATATATATTGATCGCTTTCTTAATTTACATATATTTTACTTGATTAGTGGTCATTTATTTGTTAAAATAAATAAATCAATATCATTAATTTATTTTATTTTATTTATGCAGGATGCAGCCTTGACATTGGGGTCAGATAAAGATAAACCAGCGACACATAGACGTGGAGGGGGTGACGACTGACGGGTGCGGAGATGCGAAATAGCCCATACCTGACCACACATCCAACAGGCGTGGCGGCTTCCGTGGCTGCAGCTGCTAGGCTTAACAACAATTAAATAAATTATATATATATATATATATCCATCATCATATGATCCTATACATCTTACCCTTACCCAAGAAGAGGAAGTGTTCTCTTGTTTTGTTTTTGTTTTTTATTGCATCATTATTCATTACATTGTCTACGACTGTCTCTCTTTCTATTAAAGTTTTTTGTTGTGAAATAATGTAATTTTTTTTTTGTGTCATTTTCCATTTTTTTTTTACACCGAGAAACTTCTACGAGATAAGGCTCTTCGAACCTATACCTACAAAGTAAACTTCGGTCTTGTGCATCGTACTTTCGAAAGTTTTTACTCAGAATTGAGTAAATTGCTGACTTTTCACAAAAAGTGTGGCTCTAAAGAATTGTTTACACCCAAAAAGTGTTGAATCTTGGACCCATAAAAGGAGTAAACCTCCAAGACCAAGGCCTTCACTTGGTCCATGGAGGTTTTTGCATTCTTCTACCTCACATATTCAATTAATCCTTACATTAGTTCTATTTTTTTATTTAAAAGAAAAAAAAAAGTAAAAATGGATCAAGTGCAAGTATATTAAAAGAATGTAAAATAGGAATTTTAAAATAATATAATCGACCATGAAAAAAAAGAAGGTTAAGAAGAGGAAGAGATATATTTTATTATTTGAGGAATACTTTAACACCCTTCTAAAAAGATTGAAAAAAAATTATGCATAATGAAAGAAAGAAAAAATAAAATAAAATAAAGCTAGAAAGGCTAAATAAGCCTAATTAATGTAGCTGTAAGATTTTTTTTTAAAAAAAAATCAAGTAAACGACGCCGTTTATCTCACGTACGGACACACTCCTCTTCACCAATCTTGAACCAAAACTCTCCATAAACCCGAAAAGGATTAGAACATCGCAACCCCTAAACCCTGAAAAAAATTTTAATTAATTAATTAAAAAAAAAAAAACCCAAACTGCTCGCTCTCTTATAGAAGAGGGCCAAGAGGCTGCATTTTCGAGCTCAAGTTTAGGGTTTTACAGAGAGAAGTTTAGGGTTTTACAGAGAGATAGAGAGAGAGAGAGAGAGAGAGGAGTGGGTCCAATGGATGTTGATCATCCGAGACAGCTGTCGACGGAGGCTCTGGGAGTACTGAGAGAAGGCATTGGTCTGGTCTTCTCTCAGTGGTGGACGCTCCAAACGCCCATCCAGAACAAGTGGGGGGGCCCTGACCCGTTCCGCGAGGCTGACCAGCTCACCTCCGACGCCGTCTCCTGGTTCACTCAGCCCAGAGGTACTCTTAAGTATGAAAATTTTGTGTTAAAAATGATAATTTTTCGCGCTCAATCTTACCTTATTTGTACCAAAAATGAAGCCTTTATGTCTCCAAGAGGTAGCTCAATCTGTTGGAACCATGCTTAATGAAGTGGAGTTAACTAGTTCGAATTCTCCTCCCCTATTGTGCGGACATGTCCAAAAAAAAATGAAACCTTTATGTACAAATGCATTGTTTGTGGAACTTGATTGGGTTTTATAGTGGAAATTAGAAATTAGTACTTAGAATGGGATATAATTGGGGTTCTATTGGCGAAATCATAAACCTTTGGCCTTACTTTTGTGCGTTTTTTGACTTATCATAAAATCCTTTTGACTTATCAAAAAAAAACTTTTGTGCGTTTTTTTTTTTTTTGGAAATGCGGTTTCGAGTGGTAGAGATCTGGATGTGGGATAGATGAGCTAATTGGTAACTCTGTTTGCCTATTGTATTCAGGTTTAATTGACTTTTATCAACTAAATGGAAGTTTGTTTTTAATAAAGGCAATTAGGCTTTTGAGTTTTCTGTCTTTGGGATTCATTTTCATTGAGGCTTGGTTGGTTTCTTTTTTATGTTATAATGTTTTTTTTTTTTCAAATGTGCTTGTCCTGTTTTGTTTTGTGTATTTTTCTCCATTTAGTTTTTTGTTCAATTGACTATACAATGCAAACTAAGGATTGATATTGATTCAGGCTCTGAATTTCCTTATACAAACTAAGATTGATGGGGGTTTGGTGCTCGATTTATGAACTAAGTGACTTTAGGTTTAAGTTTTGAGACTTGTTGCACTTTATTGTGGATATAATTTTTGTTTCCTTCACATAAGGTGTGGATGGGGAAATGTTTTCACATTGAATTGTGATTTCAATTTTTTTCCTGATAGAACTTCTTTTCATCCTGGACAGCGGGCTGGTTGGCCCCGAGGGTGATTAGTTTTTCTGAGTTTCTCTCTTTTTTCTCCCTTTCCCCCTAGTCTCCCTTTGTATACTCCCTATGTACTAAGGATCCGGATCCTCTCCAGTCCGGTTGGACTTGAGAGGTCTCCAATTAATGGCCAAGATGGTCTTAGCAAAAATCTGAGGGCTATTATGTTGTCACGTGTCCCATTACTGAAAAAATAATAAAATATTATTTACTGTTTTAAAAATAAATAAAAAAATAATATAATATAATAATATTTTTGTTTTTGACTTTTTGATATGGCCTTCGGGGTGGCGGACCACCCCAAGGCCACCTAACAACACCACCTTTCTTCCTCTACCAACTCCCATAGCCCACCATTACTCTCTTCCATGGTTTTGATTTTGATATCTATCCATCAAAGTATTATTTTTCACCAACTTTCAACTTGGGTTTCTTCGGCAAGTTCTCAGCTTGATTTTACCCCCTATTGAACTCTGTTTGTGATCAAACTGGAAGAAAAATTTAGTTGGAACTTGGAACTTTTTTTTTTTGATAAGTTGGAACTTGGAAGCGTCGTGTTCGTGATTGGGTTTACGTTGTTAAGGATTGGTAGGCGTCATGGTGGTGTGCCTCATGTTTGAGTTTGCGTTTGACTTGGTGTCTGAACGATGAAGGTGCGGTATTTTGGGTTTCTGGGATCTGGGTTTTTCTTGTTCCTTGTTTGTTTCTTGGGGCCGGCCACCCTCAGGCCAAACGATCCACCCCCAAGGCCATGGCTTCATCACATTCGTCTACCCAAAGAAAATCAACCAAAAAGCCATGAGAAAGAAGACCCAAAATCAAATACCCACAAGCTCAAGATTAATCCAGAAAATCAACAAAGAACAAGACTCAGAATCAAACTCCAAAACTCATACCCATTCGGCCATGAACACCCAGAATTTACACCTAAAATCCACTCAAAACTCAAGCAATCTGATCATGGCAAAACCTCTCATCCAGCAATTAAAACATCAATTCAACCCAAGCATCATCTCCACCAAGAATCACAACCCAAGATACTTCTCAATCTCTTTCGGCTGGCACTAACCGAAACCCCAAATTAGCCAACCCATAAGCTATAATCGGAATACTAGTGGAGGAGGAGGGAGTGGATGAGAGGGTTTTCAGACCAGTGAGAGGAGGAGGAGGAGAGGGAGTTGAACTTGGAGTGGATGGTTTGCTAGCTTCTGGTGAAGGATTTGGCAGTGAGGGAGGAGAGGAGGAGGACGGAGAGGAGGTTGCCGATGGGGTTTGTGCTGAATAATATTATTTTATTTTATTTTATTTATTTTTAAAACAGTAAATAATATTTTAGTATTTTTTTAAAAATGGGACATGTGGCAGCATGATAGCCCTCAGATTTTTGCTAAGGCCATCTTGGCCATTAATTGGAGACCTCTCCAATCCAACAAGACTGGAGAGGATCCTTTCCATGTACTAAGGGTTACGCCCCTCTGTGCTTTTAATAAATTCTTCTGACTTATCAAAAAAAAAAAAAAACTTCTTTTCATTTTTGTTTTCCCCAGAGCCGCTTTATATAGATGAGTTAGAAAATATGCTTCACCAAGTTCTTAAGTCTCTCAATACCTTGGCTGAGGACGGCAGCGTTGAGGAGGTATGCCTTCTATACATTTTTCAACCTTTAAATGCTACAATCCATAGTTATATATGATAATGGAGGTTCTGTTACTACTGCTGAGACTATAATGATGTTTATCAATTTTTTCGGTGGAAACCATCTTGTCATGCTATTTGACTTCAAATATTAATCTTGTTGTGTTATCTATAAAGTGGCACTTTAATATATTTTTTTTTGTAAGTAGTCGAAATATCAATAGAAAACAAAAATCACAATCCATGTACACAGGAAGTACGCAAGAGAAACACTTATCTAGAAGGAAAAAAAAAACCCACCAAAATCATGAAAAGTAAGCAAATTAGGAAAGGCAAATGCAATTGTCCAAAGGTAAAGAGTATTGAAGAAGAAAAACTTAAACTCCACCATCGTCCTCTTGCGGTCCTCAAAGCTTTTATTAATTCTTTCCTTTCAAAGACACCACAAGAGGCGTGAAGACACTTATCGTCTGCACAACTGCACTTTGAGGGCTACCATATAACCCCCCTCAACAAGCAAACAAGTCAACTAGTCTAAGCATGACCCAAGACACTCCATAAAGCACAAAAAACCTCACAAAGGAGAAGAAGGTGATCCATAGACTCCTCATTCCTCTTACACAAACAACAACAATTAACCATGATGACATGCCACTTCCTAAGGTTATCCATGGTAAGAATCTATCTTAGGGCAGCCGACGAGGCAAAGAAAACCTCTCTAAAAGGAACCTTAATCCGCCAAATACTCTTCCAAGGGTAGGGAGTGCCATCATTACGAACAAGGGAATTGTAGAAAGATCTAACATTGAACAACCCTCTCATGTAAATTAATGCACCAAAACAGAAGAACTTAAGCCAATTGATTGCATATTACAATGTCTTCTAATTTTTATTTGATAAACATAGTAGTTTTTAGTTTCTAAGAAACAACCAAAAAAAAAAACCTAGGCCATCACACCAAAAAACTAAGAAAAAAATAGTACTAAAAAGAAGATAAGCTTCAATACTACTGCGAGGCCTTAGGTTGCAAAGTTATTGTCTTCATGGTTTGACCCTCTCGATAAGAATTTTTGGTTCCATTCTTGGTCTCATATTGATTCCTTACTAAGATGAGATTGGATTTTATAAATGATTCTAGGGAACTCTAATTATAACTTGACTAGTCCTTTCGGAGTAATAGCTCAAATATAGCTAGCGCTTTCCTTGAGTCATTACAAAGTATCATGGAAATTGTTTTTGATAAACTAACAATCTTCAGAAATTTAAAAGGGCTTTTAGTAATTTATCATTGAGGTTGCATCTTTAGACAGTTTTGATCAATTTGTCACAATTTGTTTAGTTTGAATGTCATCATTATTATCTGCTTCTGTTAATTTTTCAAATGAGGGTAATTTGTGTTTGTGCATTCTCATACTACATAGGTAGCTGAAAAACTTATGATTATGCATATTGATCGTCCGAGACAGCTGTCGACGCAGGCTCTGGGAGTACTGCAAGAAGACATTGGTTTGGTCTTCTCTCAGTGGCAGGTGCTCCAAATGGCCATCCAAAACCCGTCCCACCAGGCTGACCAGCTCGCCTCTGACATCGTCTCCTGGTTCACTCAGCCCAGAGGTACTCTGAAGTATGAAAATTGTGTTAAAAACGAGAATTTTTCGCGCTCAATCTTACCTTATTTGTACCGAAAATGAAACCTTTATGTACAAATGCATTGTTTGTGGAACCTAATTGGGTTTTATCATGGAAATTAGAAAATTAGTACTTAGAATGGGATATAATTGGGGTTCTATTGGCGAAATCATAAACCTTTGGCCTTACTTTTGTGCCTTTTTTTTTTTGTGGAAATGAAGTTTTGAGTTGTAGAGATCTGGATGTGGGATAGATGAGCTAATTGGTAATTCTGTTTGCCTATTGTATTCAGGTTTAATTGACTTTTTCAACTAAATGGAAGTTTGTTTTTAATGAAGGCAATTAGGCTTTTGAGTTTTCTGTTCTTTGGAATTCATTGAGGTTTGGTTGGTTTTCTTTTTTATGTTATAATTTTTTTTTTTTTTTTAAAACTACCTCATGAATTCATGAACTACGGATATTTGCATTTGATAAACTTCCAAGTATAATACCTGACCCCCTTAAATTACCTAACCCTAGCTAATAGCCCTTTACATTGTCGGCTCGTTGAAACTCACGATCAACGTTACTGTTCACGTGACTGTTCACTGATTAGGTAGTTGACCATGAGTTTCAACGGAGCTAACTGACAAAGGGGCTGTTGGCTAAGGTTAGATAGTTTGAGGGGGTCGGGTATTGCACTTGGAAGTTCATGCAAATACACTCAATAATTCATGGGGCTAGAAAATAGTTTTTTTTTTTGGTTTCAAATGTGCTTGTTCTGTTTTGTTTTGTGTATTTTTCTCCGTTTAGTTTTATGTTCAATTGACTATACAATGCAAACTAAGAATTGATATTGATTCGGGCTCTTATGATATGAATTTCCTTATACAAACTAAGATTGATGGGGGTTTGGGGCTCGATTTATGATCTAAGTGATTTTAGGTTTAAGTTTTGAGAGTTGTTGCACTTTATTCTGGATGTAATTTATGTTTCCTTTGCTTAAGGTGTGGATGGGGAAATGTTTTCACATTGAATTGTGATTTCAATTTGTTTCCTAATAAAACTTCTTTTCTTGTTTGTTTTCCCCAGAGCCGCTTTATATAGATAATTTAGAAAATGTGCTTCATCAAGTTCTTGAGTCTCTCAATACCTTGGCTGAGGACGGCAGCGTTGAGGAGGTATGCCTTCTATACATTTTTCAACCTTGAATTGCTACAATCCATAGTTATATGTGATAATGGAGGTTCTGTTACTACTGCAAAGTCTATAATAATGTTTATCAATTTTATCGGTGGAAACCATCTTGTCATGCCTGGCTTCAAATATTAATCTTCTTGTGTTATCTATAAAGTGGTGTTTTAATATTTTTTTTTTGTAAGTAGTCGAAATATTAATAGAAAACAAAAATCACAATTCATGTACACAGGAAGTATGCAAGAGAAACACTTATCTAGAAGGAAAAAAAATCCCCACCAAAATCATGAAAAGTAAGCAAATTAAGAAAGGCAAATGCAATTGTCCAAAGGTAAAGAGTATTGAAGAAGAAAAACTTAAACTCCACCATCGTCCTCTTGCGGTCCTCAAAGCTTTTATTAATTCTTTCCTTTCAAAGACACCACAAGAAGCGTGAAGAAACTATCTTCTGCACAACTGCACTTTGAGGGCTACCATATAATCCCCTTCAACAAGCAAACAAGTCCACTAGTCTAAGCATGACCCAAGACAGACCCATGGCACTCCATAAAGCACAAGAAACCTCACAAAGGAGAAGAAGGTGATCCATAGACTCCTTGTTCCTCTTATACAAACAACAACAATTGACCATGATGACGTGCCACTTCCTAAGGTTATCCATGGTAAGAATCTTTCTTAAGGCAGCCGATGAGGCAAAGAAAGCATCTCTAAAAAGAACCTTAATCTGCTAATTACTCTTCCAAGGGTAGGGAGTGCCATCATTACGAACAAGGGAATTGTAGAAAGATCTAACATTGATCAGCCCTCTCATGTAAATTAAGGCAACAAAACAAAAGAACCTAAGCCAATTGATTGCATATTACAAAAGTTTACTTTTATTTGATAAATATAGTAGTTTTTAGTTTCTAAGAAACAACCAAAAAAAAAAACCTAGGCCACCAAGAAACACCATAAAACTAAGAAAAAAATAGTACAAAAAAGATGATAAGCTTCAATACTACTGCGAGGCCTTAGGTTGCAAAGTTATTGTCTTCATGCTTTGACCCTCTCGATAAGAATTTTTGGTTCAGTTCCTGGTCTCATATTGATTCCTTACTAGATGAGATTGAATTTTATAAATGATTCTAAGGAATTCCAATTGTAACTTGACTAATCATTTTGGAGTAATAGCTTAGATGTAGCTAGTACTTTCCTTGAGTCATTACAAACTATCATGGAAATTGTTTTTGATAAACTAACGATCTTCAGAAATTTAAACGGGTTTTAGTAATTTGTCATTGAGCTTGCATCTTTAGACAGTTTTGATCAATTTGTCACGATTTGTTTAGTTTGAATGTCGTTTTATAATATGCTTCTTCTTTTAATTTTTCAAATGGGGAAATTTGTGTTGATGGTTTTTGTGATTGTGCATTCTCATACTACGTAGGTAGCTGAAAAACTGATGATTATGCATGAAGAATGTTTGGAAGGGAATTTCAAGTCTATTGAAAACCTAAGGAAAGTTTCCCCTCATCATGTCAGACGGGTAATCATATATAGAACTCTTGGCCTAAATCATTCTCACTCCTTAATGATTTTAAGAGGTATTTCTATCCTTTTTATCCTATACAAGGTATTGAATGATGACGATGACGATGTCGGTGGAGATGATGGAAATGATAATGATGATCCATCAGATGTGATGCCGGAAGATTCATCAAATATGATGGCTGATGCGTCAGAGTGGGTGTCAAATTTAGATATGCCAGTCAATGGCCTCAGACCCAGGGTGGCAACTGACAGAAGATGGATAGGCGTACCTGTAAATATACATATACGTACCTGTAGAAAAAAACTTACTTTACGTCAATTCTCTTACGTATATATATTGATCGCTTTCTGTACATTTTACTTGATTGCTGGTCATTTCTTTGTTAAAATAATTAAATATCATTATTTTTTATTTTTTTTAAATGCAGGATGCAGCCTTAAGAGGGGGTGGGGGTGCGAAGAAATAGACTAAATAGTCCATACCTGACCACGCATCCAATAGGCGTGGCGGCTTCCGTGGCTGCAGCTGCTAGGCTTAACAATAATAAATAAATAAATAATATATATATAGTTTAATATCTATTATCATATGATCCTATATATCTTATCCAAAAAGAGGAAGTGTTCTCTTGTTTTGTTTTTGTTTTTCCTTGGATCATTGTTCATCACGTTGTCTACGACTACGACTATCTCTCTTTCTATTTAAGTTTTTGTGGTGAAATAATGTAATTTTTCATTTTTCATGTCATTTTGCATTTTTTTTTTAATCTTATATCGAGAAACTTCTACAAGGTAGTGCCTTGGACCTATTCTTGTAAAGTAAACTCCAGTCCTGTACATCGTACCCTCGAAGTTTTCTTATACAGAACTGAGTAAATTGTTGGTTTTTCAGTTGGGGTGTGGTGTACCCAAGAGGTGTTGAATTTTGAACATTGAAGGGAGTAAACTCAAGGCTTTCACTACTTGGGCTAACCCCTAGGGGTTTTTTGCATTCTTCTACGTCACATATTCAATTTATACTTATATTAGTTTTATTTTTTAATAAAAATAAATAAAAATAGATTGGAAGAGATAAATTTTATTATTTGATGAATACTTGAACACCCTTCTAAAAAGATAATTGAAAAGAATTATGCATAATGAAAGAAAGAAAAAATAAAGTAAAATAAAATAAAGATAGATAGGCTTAGGGGTGGGCAAAAACTAGGGCCGGCAATTTTGACACGACTCGTGAACCCGACACGAAATTAGCGGGTTTGGGTTTACTCTGTAAACGGGTTTGGGTCGTAAACGGGTCTACCCGTTTATGACCCGTTTAAGTTTTTTTTTTTTTTTTTAAAGAAAAAAAAATGATAAAACACTTAAAAGTTAAAACCTAATTTGCATATTTAATTTCTTCCTTTTTTTTATCTTACTTTAATAACATTAATTTCTCTTATCTTTTGATGTAGAACAAAATTTAATGAATGTAGATAAAGAAGAAAATGATGATGTTATGACATTAGATAGTGTCAATTCTCATAATATTCAAGTTCTGAGATTCTGGTTCATCAAGAACATACTAAAATGAGCATACTTGTGGGTTATTCAAGTTCAAGGAATCAAGATTTAAGATCAAGACTCAGGAGTGGACAATATGGGAAGTGGGAACCCAAATTGTATTTGTAATTTGTAAATTGTAATGATGACATGATGTGGTTTGTTTTGTTTGTTTGTTTGTTTTATTAGACAATTAGGTTTATTAAGTGATTTGGTGCTAGCCAACTAGGAGTTTATTTTGTAAATTGTAATGATGTGGTTTGTTTTATTTGTTTGATTTGGTTTGATTTGGTGCTTGTTTTGTTTTGTTTATTAAGTGTTTGTTTTGTGCTAATTAGGCTTATTAAGTGTTTGTTTTGTTTTGTAAATTGTAAATTGTAATGATGTGGTTTGATTTGATGTTAGCCAACTAGGAGTTTAATTTTAAGAGATGAATTGATAAAATTATTATTTCAATTTTTTTAATTTAAAAAAGCATTTTAAGCTAAGCAGGTCTAACGTGTGTTGACGTTAGACACGACCCGTGAACCCTTAAACGGGTCATGGGTCGTGTCGAGTGACCCGTCAGACCCGTTTAGTTTAAACGGGTTCGCGTGTCATGTCGAGTGACCCGTGAAATTTCACGGGTCGTGTCGTGTCTGGAGCCAGACCCGTTTAGTTAAGCGGGTTGTGTCAGGTTTAGCCTAAGCGAATTCATGGTCAGTCAAGTCATAAACGGGTCGTGTCGGGTCACCCGTTTTGCCAGCCCTAGCAAAAACCCGTCTGATCCGCCCAAACTTGCCGATTTTTATTTTATTTTTTTGCTATTAGGGGTTGGAAAATACCCAACCCATGCGGGTTGAGTTGAGAGTAATGTTACAAGTTCATCTTGTGTTCATTTTAAGTCTATTAATGATGTGGCTATTAATATCACCATTGAGTTTGTGATTGATCATTATTAGATTTTGATCAAATAGTAATTTTAATAACCACATCATTCTTAAATGGACTAAAGATAGATACAATATGGACTTCTAGACTCGTTGGGTCGATCCATCCTGACCATAATGCTTAAAACCTTAAAATCCTAATATCCTCTCATTTCACGCAACCATCAAGACTCACACCTCCCTCTCCCTCATCTCTCTCAAGCTCACACCTCCCTCTCCCAAACTCCCTCAATTCCCCAATTCTCTCTCTCTCTCTCTCTCTCTCTCTCTCTCACGTTGCCTCCTTAGTCCTCTCTCTCTCACTCTTGTGAGTCTTGCTAATGGCAGCCAAGTCACCGATGATCCGTTCATTGCTAGAGACTCAACGATTTGGATCTCTCTCTCTCTCTTAGAGTGGCTAGGATTTTGGACTCCAAATCGAAGACAAAGAAGAAGAACTAGAGGATCGAAAATTAGAGATCCAAGCGACGACACCTTACTGACAAAACCCTTCTTCAAGCCCTCCAATCTTAAAGCAATTAGTTGAGAATGAATTGTGGAGATGAAGATGAAGTTGTGATGGGGGTGGGAAGAAGAAGAAGAAGTAGAAGAAAGCATTAGTGATGCCCATAAGAAATACCCGATTTTCCCCACCAACCGTCTCTGCCCTACTCAAAACTTGACGAATTTGGTGGTTTGAATCCGGGTAGTGAGTTAAGTTTTCCAAACCCGATAGGCTTGGGTTGGGTGGCCGAAAAGACCAAAACCTGCACGAACCGACCCATACCTAGCCCTAGATAGGCTAAATAAGCTTAATATAGCCTTAAGATAAAATAAAATAAAAAAATAAAAAATCAAGTAAACGACGCCGTTAATCTCACGTAAGGACACACTCTTCTTTGCCAATCTTGAACCAGAACTCTCCATAACCCGTGATAGGATTAGAACATCGCATGCAACCAAACCGCTCGCTCTCTTATTAAAAGAGGCTGCACTACCGAGCTTTAGTCTAGGGTTTTACACACAGATCAAGCCGCTCGCTCTCTTATAAAAAGAGGTTGCATTTCCGGGCTTAAGTTTAGGGTTTCACACATACAGAGAGAGGAGTGGGTCCAATGGATGTTGATCATCCGAGACAGCTGTCGACGGAGGCTTTGGGAGTACTGAGAGAAGGCATTGGTCTGGTCTTCTCTCAGTGGTGGGCGCTCCAAATGGCCGTCCAGAACGAGTGGGGGGGCCCTGACTCGTCCCGCAAGGCTGACCAGCTCGCCTCCGACGTTGTCTCCTGGTTCACTCAGTCCAGAGGTACTCTTAAGTATGAAAATTTTGTGTTAAAAATGAGAATTTTTCGCGCTCAATCTGACCTTATTTGTACCGAAAATGTAACCTTTTTGTGCAAATGCGTTGTTTGTGGAACTTGATTGGGTTTTATCGTGGAAATTAGAAAATTTGTACTTAGAATGTGATATAATTGGGGTTCTATTGGCGAAATCATAATCATTTGGCCTCACTTTTGTGCGGTTTTTTTTTTTTTTTTTTTTTTTGGTGGAAGTGCGGTTTTGAGTGGCGGAGATCTGGATGTGGGATAGATGAGCTAATTGGTAATTCTGTTTGCCTATTGTTTTCAGGTTTAATTGACTTTTATCAACTAAATGGAAGTTTGATTTTAATAAAGGCAATTAGGCTTTTGAGTTTTCTGTCTTTGGGAATTCATTGAGGTTTGGTTGGTTTTCTTTTTTATGTTATAATTTTTTTTTTTTTTTTTTTTTTTTTTGTTTCAAATGTGCTTGTGCTGTTTTGTTTTGTGTATTTTTCTCCGTTTAAATTTTTGTTCAATTGACTATACAATGCAAACTAAGGATTGATATTGACTCGGGCTCTTATGATATGAATTTCCTTGTACAAACTAAGATTGATGGGGGTTTGGTGCTCGATTTATGATCTAAGTTATTTTAGCTATAAGTTTTGAGACTTGTTGTACTTTATTTTGGATGTAATTTATGTTTCCTTTGCTTAAGGTGTGGATGGGGAAATGTTTTCACATTGAATTGCGATTTCAATTTTTTTCCTGATAAAACTTCTTTTCTTGCTTGTTTTCCCCAGAGCCGCTTTATATAGATGATTTAGAAAATATGCTTCATCAAGGTATTGACTCTCTCAATACCTTGGCTGAGGACGGCAGCATTGAGGAGGTATGCCTTCTATACATTTTTCAACCTTGAATTGCTACAATCCATAGTTATATGTGATAATGGAGGTTCTGTTACTACTGCTGAATCTATAATAATGTTTATCAATTTTTTCAGTGGAAAAATCTTGTCTTGCCATTTGACTTCAGATATTAATCTTGTTGGGTTATCTATAAACTGGTGCAGAAACTAAGTTTATTTATTTATTTTTTTGTAAGTAGTCGAAATATCATTAGAAAAACTTAAACTCCACCATCGCCCTCTCACCGTCCTCAAAGCTTCTATCAATTCATTCCTTTCAAAGACACCACAAAAGGCATGAAGACACTATCTTCTGCACAACTGCACTTTGAGGGCTTCCATATAATCCCCTTCAACAAGCAAACAAGTCCACCAGTCTAAGCATGACCCAAGACAGACTCAAGACATTCCATAAAGCACAAGAAACCTCACGATGGAGAAGAAGATGATCCATAAACTCCTCGTTCCTCTTACACAAAAGACCCAAGGCATGCCACTTCCTAAGGTTATCCATGGTAAGAATCTTTCTTGGGGCAGCCGACAAAGCAAAGGAAGCCTCTCTAAAAGGAACCTTAATCCGCCAAATGTTCTTCCAAGGGTAGGGAGTGCCATCATTACGAACAAGGGAATTGTAGAAAGATCTAACATTGAACAATCCTCTCATGTAAGTTAAGGCATCAAAACAAAAGAACTTAAGATAAACCAAAACAATCAAGTAGGGTCTTAAGTCAATTGATTGCATATTACAAGGCCTTCTAATTTTTATTTGATAACTATAGTAGTTTTTAGTTTCAAAACAAAAAAAAAAAAACCTAGGCCACCAAGAAACACCAAAAAACTGAGATAAAAATAGTACAAAAAAGAAGATAAGCTTCAATACTACTGAGAAGCCTTAGGTTGAAGAGTTATTGTCTTCATGCTTTGACCGTTTCGATAAGAATTTTTGGTTCCGTTCCTGGTCTCATATTGATTCCTTACTAGTAGAGATTGGATTTTATAAATGATTTTAGGGAACTCCAATTGTAACTTGACTAGTCCTCTTGGACTAATAACTCCGATGTAGCTAGCACTTTCCTTGAGTCATTACAAAATACCATGGAAATTGTTTTTGATAAACTAACGATCTTCAGAAATTTAAAATATGTTTTAGTCAATTTGTCATTGAGCTTGCATCTTTAGACAGTTTTGATCAATTTGTCACGATTTGTTTAGTTTGAATGTCATTTTATTATATGCCTCTGTTAATTTTTCAAATGAGGGTAATTTGTGTTGATGGTTTTTGTGTTTGTGCATTCCCATACTACATAGGTAGCTGAAAAACTGATGATTATGCATGAAGAATGTTTGGAAGGGAATTTCAAGTCTATTGAAAAACTAAGGAAAGTTTCCCCTCATCATGTCAGACGGGTAATCATATATAGAACTCTTGGCCTAAATCATTCTCACTCCTTAATGATTATAAGATGTATTTTTATCTTCTTTGATCCTATACAAGGTTGTGAGTGATGATGACGACGACGACAACGACAATGATGTTGGTGGAGATGATGGAAATGATAATGACGATTCATCAGATGTGATGCTGGAAGATTCATCAGATATGATGGTTGATGCACCAGAGTCGGTGTCAAATTTAGATATGCGAGTCAATGACCACAGACCCAAGGTGGCAACTGAAACAGAAGATGGATGGGTCAAAGTTTCACGCAGACGAAATAGGGGTAAAAGAAATTAGGTTGAACAAAAGTACCTGCTGTAGTACCCTTTCAGTGTATCTTCTCTTCTACTTCCATTCTCCCCCCACCCCCCACAAGGGCCACAACCCACAAATAGTATGAACATGTATTATTATTTGTGATAATTATCGTAAAAATTTTGGTTTGTCCATTTTATGAAGTTGTGGTCTACAAGTATATTGCTTTTTCTGTACTTGTTAAGAACCTATAAAGCATAGAGATGGATATGCATCATATTCTTATAACATATAACATAAATTATTTAATATACTTATATGCTTTTTTTTTTTAAAACCATATTTACTTGTAACAGTAACATTTGAACTTAGTAACATACTAAGTGCATATGTAAGTATTACTAACACACTTATAAACTACAATAGTACAATACTAATATCTTAACTATATAATATTGTTAATATATATTGTTACTTATTAACTAATATGCTATATGCATGTATATCTGATTGACAACGGGGGAGAATAGGTTATATACATTTATATAACGTATTTTTATTTTTATATATCCATATATATTAATCTATATGTATACATAGATTAATATAAAATCTTACGAGTCGAGTTGAGCTTGTTCACGAACATTAGCCAAGTTTTATACGGCCTATGAACCGACTTCATGGAACAACAATGCTAAGTATCCATGCACATAAAAGTAGATAGATAGATAGATAACACTAAGCCCCCATGTAAATAGATAAATAAATAATAGTATGTCGATGACTCCATGGCTAGCTAGCAACTTGTGGACAAAGAAATGAACATGATTTCAGCCGCAGATATGCAAGTTCAAGTGTCATCTTTCTTGAGCTTATTATGATGTCCGTCATGAGTAGTGCATGCATTCTTCTGTGACGAGCTGCGAAGTTTAGGAGCCCCTGCAAAGATTAACTTTTCCCTCCCTTATTATTATATTATTATCTTCATAACAGTTTCTCTTATATAAATATTCACATTTTCTTCACTCCATCAACCTCACTGCACCAACTAATTAAGTCTTCCACTCCAACTGCATTCCTCCAAAATTAGCTTAATCTTTCTCTCTTCCCTTAATTATCAAACTGCCCTGCCCACCGACATGATTGCAGCACTCTTTCTAATTTTAGCCTCATCCATTCTTCCTTTCACCTTGGTTTTCTCTCAAACGCTGCCGACGTATCCTGGCACCCGCGATGGCGAGTGGGAGCTTTTGCATGCATCCGTCGGCATATCCGCCATGCACATGCAACTCCTCTACAACAACAAGGTCGTCATGTTTGACCGGACTGACTTCGGCCCATCTAACCTCTCGCTCCCGGACGGCCGGTGCCGGTATGACCCCTCCGACAATGCGCTGAAAGTTGATTGCACCGCTCACTCTATCTTATATGATATTGGCACCAATACTTTCCGGGCTCTCACCGTGCAAACCGACACGTGGTGCTCTTCCGGGGCTGTTCTTCCCGACGGGACCCTCATCCAAACCGGCGGCTACAATGACGGCGACCACGTCATCCGCTCATTCACCCCTTGCACGGATGAAAACTGTGATTGGATTGAGTTTCCAAGACACTTGACCGAACGGAGATGGTATGCATCCAATCAAATACTGCCAGATGGTCGGATAATCATTGTTGGAGGGAGACGACAATTCAACTATGAATTTTACTCTCAAAACCAACAAGACTCTACTTCATCGTACCCAGGAACTTTTCGGCTTAATTTTCTACTACAAACTGTGGATCCAAGTGAAAACAATTTGTACCCATTTCTACACCTTTTGCCGGACGGAAACTTGTTCATCTTCGCTAATACACAGTCGATATTATTCGACTACAGACATAACCATGTGGTGAAAGAGTTTCCTCGCATCCCCGGTGACGACCCTCGTAACTACCCGAGCTCGGGCTCGTCGGTCTTGCTTCCTCTCAACGAAAACAATGGTAATGTTGTAGCTGAAATCATGGTGTGTGGCGGTGCACCGCGAGAGGGGTTCTTGCAGGTAATGTTTAAATCGTCACTTATTTTAAAATATATATATGAATTTAATCATTTAAATTTTATATTCTAATATTCTTACTCTTGTGTACGTGAGGTGAATCAAGGAGATACCATGTTAAATAACTAATTGTCCCAAAAGTTTAAATGGATAGAAAGATATAAATTTAATTATGTAATTTATATTCTAATAGGCAATGCAATTTGGGAGCTTCACACGCACGCTTTCCACGTGCGGGCGGTTGAATGTCAGCGATGAGAACCCTAATTGGGTCATGGAGGACATGCCAATAGCACGAGTGATGGGTGACATGTTGCTTCTTCCCAACGGAGACGTCATTATAATCAACGGGGCAGGACGTGGGACTGCTGGATGGGAAAATGGCCGGGATCCTGTGAGAGAACCAGTAATCTATCGCCCTTCTGTGGCCTCTGATCAGCGCTTCTATGTCATGTCAGCCTCGCCAAAGCCAAGACTATACCATTCCTCAGCGATTTTACTACCCGATGGACGAGTTTTGGTTGGAGGTGAAGTTAAATCATCACTAATATCAAAAATCTCCCATAATAGATAAATTTTATAATTTATTTATATTTTAACACTCAAACTCTTTCATTAATATGCGAGGTTCAACACAAAATATTTTAATTGAAATGAGGGATATATGAACTATTGTGAAATAAGGATTTTAACTTACGATATTTGCTCTAATACTATGTTAAATCACTATTTATTATAAAAGTTTAAGTTAAAAGAGATGAATTTAATCATTTAATTAAATTCTAACAGGTAGTAATCCGCACATATACTATAACTTCACTACCATCGAGTTCCCAACTGATCTAAGCCTAGAGGCCTTTTCACCACCCTATTTAGCGGCGGGCTACAGCTTGATTCGGCCGGTAATTATGTCAGTAAACGAGGTAATAAGCCACGGGGAGTTTTTCACAGTGAAGTTCACCGTACCGGAGTATTTGACGGTGGAGGCTATTTCTGTGAGGATCATTGCTCCATCCTTTACAACCCATGCATTCTCCATGAATCAGAGGATGGTGGTGCTGAGGTTGATTGCAGTTTCACACTTGACAAAAAGTACCTACAATGCAACCGTGGTGGGGCCATCGACGGCTGAGATCGCGCCACCCGGTACTATATGTTGTTTGTGGTGCATGCTGGTATACCAAGTTCTGCAGGTATGTGGGTGAAGGTGCAGTAGTGACTGGATTGTGATGGTGGGCAGGTGACCTGCTTGTAAATGCTAATTAGAGGCTTTGTTGCTGTCCTATACACTTGTGTAGCTCTAGGGGTTGTGTGGAAGGTGTGTGATATATATATATAGACAATAATAACAGTTGGGCTTTAGTTTTATCAAAGCTAGCTAGACAGCATGTTTTGGACTTAATTTTTGCTCTAAATTAAAGTGACACCATCTTTGTAAAAGGATATATATATATATATATATAAAGTTTTGGTAAAATCGTACTTTCACTTTTAAATTTGTGCCTTTTTTTAATCTCAATGTGTGTATATTTATGAAAGCGCAATGCTAATTAATACCCCCTGGCACAAGTTTTTTGCCTATTGGCCCCTACCCACTAAAAATTTTGGCCCTTGGCTAACTCATACCAAAGTCTGGCTCCATCAATCCTTGCCAACCGTAATGCCCCCACATAATTAATATACTAGTATTTTTTAATAAAATAAAATGAGATAATGATGGGTAACATATTATTCAACCTCTTGCACGTTTTATTTACTAATAAATAAAATGCCTTTCGAAATTATCCATTCATAATTTAAAACTTGCAATATTCGAATGCTTGGAGCTAGAGTTGGATTCAAACGATCGTTGACTTGAAATGATCAAAGTTCAATTCGAAGTAATCGTCCTCTAACGATCGAGATTTCCGACGAAATGTTTGAATTGCCCATACAATTTAATGACACTTTTAAAACTCTTCTTCTTCTTCTTTTTGACACTTTTAAAACTCTAACTACATAGGTTGTCCTATTTAAGGGTAATGGTGCGGTCTAATACTCATTTTTTCCAATATTCAAAAGCCATAAATCGAGAGAAAGAGAGAGAGTGAGGCTACTCTTGAAGGTTGGTATCTCTTAGCTTGGAGGACAATACCTAATTAAGGCTAATAAAATCTCTAACCTCTTCATTTTTCATGCATATTTTACTGTTTGAATCGCACCTAAGCATGCCTAATTGTTTGTTTTAGGGACAAACACGTGATTTATTAAATGAGTTGTTTTTATAGAAAAATGAATCTTGCATTAGAACCGAATGGAGGACTTTATGTTCCATAATAAATAGTGATTAATTAAGAGATATATTATTTTTTTTTTTTTAAAGGAAAGAACTCATTCTAATTTCAAAGAAATCAAGAGCGAAAGCTCTTACAATCATAGGGTAAGTCCTGAAGTAACTATAGCCAAAGCTACATAGTCGCATGAATTCCAAATAGCACAACCAATCAACCCAATCCAAGCACATCCGCTCCAATCAACCCAATCCAGCACATCCGCTACCCCATGAAACATTCAAATCAGACAAAGCAAACGCCATCACGAAGCGTTATTTCTACGACCTTAAGAGGTAAAAACCTCTTAATTAAACTCATCCTCCTCAACGCTTAAGGTAGGATACACATTCATCCACGACATATAAGTCTGGACTAATCTTCCTCCTCGACTCAAAAGCCAGGATAAGATATACATCCACGACACACAGGTCAGGACCAAAGGAGATCTAACCAAACCAACGAGGCGAGAGCATTATTACACGCAAAAACACAACAAAAATATAGGGAAACAACAAATATAAGCAAAAAGGAAATACAGGAAAAACCGATCGCGTTCAAGCAAACCCCGACCATTGACAGGTGCATTTGAAGTTAAATCCTTTGGGGAGAATAAAGCCCAGCGATGGGTGGAGGGTGGCAAAACTGATGCGGAGGAGATCGGTAGAACTACAAAAATAAAACACACACAAAACAAACAAAGAAATAATAATACAGGGAAAAACCAAAACAGAAAAATAGGAAGAACAAACAAAATGCAAAAGTACAATGGGAAACAAAGCAAGACGGAAATAAAAGCCAAGCGATCAATTGGAGAGGCTCGGACAAGATCTGGCGGAAGCAGAGGAAGGTGGCGATGGGAGAAAGGTGCGGTGGGGGCGCATATGACTCCCACAAGCGGCTACGAAACGCCGAGATCCGAAAGACCAAAGCAGGGAGAAAAGCCGACAACAAGAAAAAAATAAATGGAGAGGAAAGAGGAAAAAGAAAGGGAGGAGCATTGAGACTAGGACATCAAGTAAATAACTAGAGTCTGGTGCGAATAAAACGTGGGGAGGAGGGATGGCCGGAGGCCAACCCTCCTCCCCAAAATGATGTCGCCTGGCTAGGGGGCCGGAGCGAAAAGGCTAGAGAGAAAAAAAGGCTAGAGGGAAAAAAAGGCTAGGGTTTTTGCTTTTGGAGTAATTCTAACTCTATATTAAGAGAAATATAATACAATGTTTTTAATCATTCATGCATAATGTTTTAACAATGGGTGTAATAACTTGCAAATAAATATCACCGTTGAATGTTTTGAATGATGTATAAGAATGAACTCGGTTGATATATGCTTCTATGGCGGTGTATTAAGTGTTCTAGGACTTACGTGATTTAATTGAAGTTAAAAGGTTGCAATAAACTATGATTTAGTTGATTTTTAGGGTTTTTATTTCAAACCCATTATGCCCAAATGGGTGGCTCAATCGTACCCCCATCCATTTTTTAAAATATTTTTATATTTTTAGTTTTTAGGTTTTTTAATTATTTATATGGCATATTGTCATGTGTCAGCTTTTTATTGGGTTAAGGTGGATTCCGTCAATTTTATGGACGAATTGTAGACAAAAATATCATCTCTATTTTTAGCCATAAGCGAGGTACTATAGCATATACAATACAAATTGAAACCGAAGTGAATATATATATATATATATATATATATATATATATATATGAAGTCATTAAACCACAAGGGAGTAATGAGAGTTTAATCCAAAAAAAAAAAGTGTTTATCACATACTAAAAAACACATTCCGGCCGCTTTTATAGAAACCAATTTACAAAGAAATTTATGTCATAGTCTTAATTAAGTGGGATATGCAATAGACATGAGTTTGAAGATGTTTGATACAAACACAATTTAAATCCAACTTTGGCCCAATTTCTAAGCTAAAATTCTTTTCTCTCTTTAGTTGAAGGCTCTCTCTCTCCTCCACATCAGTTTCTTTTTTAAAACTTAATAAAAAAATTAGACTAAAATTAAACTTAAGTTATACTTATATCATTTTCCAAGTTTGAATTAGTGCATGGGTTCAAATCCTGCAATAAGAGTCATCATACAAGTATGCTAGCAAGTTTGGGTTAGGCTATGATTCTTTGAAAGAGCGCGTGTAATTTTTCACCAACTCTTTCTGTCATTGGTCTTTATGGCTTGGCACTACTATGTTCGCTCAAGTAAATATTCACAACCCCTTAATTGCTTTTGAAAAAAAAAAAAAAGGAAGAAAAAGATGTTAATTAATGCTTGAAAGGATCATTTAGCGTGCCAAACACAAAACACGTGTTCACGCCCCACAATTCAAGAGAGTTGATGACGTGGACATTGACCTCCACGTAGTACTCCACCATGTCGCTCTCTCATTGGCGAGTTTACTTTTCTTTCTCTACGCCTCAGGCCTCGGCGTATGATAGCGTGAATGCCACTCCAGGTAATCGTTACCGTCCGACGTAGAGTAACAGTAAATAATACGACTAGTCGTAGTCTTCACACTTATTTACCACAACTACGACTTTTTCCCCCGCTGATTTCACCCGGACCGCCGATTTCGTAATATCGTACGTGAGAAAGGGATGTGATCAAAATAGTCAGGAAGAGTGGCGTTACTCTGCAACAGACGTACCGTACTAGTGGTATTACCGCGTTAAGTTTTCCCTCCTACACTTTCCTCTCCATCGGCCCCCCGAAGCCAAAAAGAAAGCGAGGGAAAGTGAGGGAAAATAGAGAGAGAAAGTGAGGGAAAGTAGAGAGAGAAAGTGAGGGAAAATAGAGCGAGACAGTGAGGAAGTGAAGAGATAGAAAGAGGTCAAGACTCAAGACTAAAGAGCGAGAAAGTGAGGGAAAGAGTGGGAAGAAAGAGATGAAGCACATTTTCAAGAAGCTTCACTTAGGGAGCAATCACGACCCCAACCGATCGAACGAAAATCCTAACTCAACCGCTGCGACGCCACCATCGTGCGCCTCCGATCAGAGTGCGGTTTCCGGTCACGTCCAGAGCTCCGTCGCCGGTCCGGCGAGTCCTTTGTCGCCGTCTCCGGCTCCTTCTCCTGCTAGTAACGCCACGGGTTCGGCGGCCAATCCTGCGGACTATATGTCGGAGGAGGAGGAGTATCAGCTTCAGCTGGCCATGGCGATCAGCGCGTCGAAATCGGAGTTCCAAGACGATCCGGAGAAGGATCAGATCCGCGCCGCGACGCTGCTGAGCTTGGGCGGTCCTCGGATCGATTCGACGAGGGATAAGGACGAGGTCACGGCGGAGGCGCTATCGAGACAGTATTGGGTGAGTTTTTGCTGAAACACTTGGAGATGAAATTCGGTGAAGTTCTTGGTATTGACTGTAGTGAATGATCTTGAATTGGGGGTTTTTGCTGGGTTTCTTAGCTATTTCTAAGGAATTTTATATTGAGTTTTGGATTGGTTTAAATTAGGGCATACTGTTTAAAATTTGCTTAAATCAATTTGAGGAAACTCGGTTCAATGATATGTGATGGAAATGGCATGTAGTGAAATGTACTATACGAGCTTGATTTAGAGGCTTTTGATAGTTGCCAATGGTTGAGTTTAATTTTCCTGAACCGTTTCTGAGTTTTCAGGGTATCTAGATTGTAACATATGAGCTTCGGTTACCAATATTCCCCTAAGTTTTGGTGATTTGTAGTGAAGTATCTTCTGCCTGAGTTGGAAGTGGTGTTGTCGGGGCAAAGTAGTGGATATTATCTTCATGCTCTATTATAACAGGCTACTTTGTGTTCATGAAAATAAAACTATGTTGTAAGTGGTTTCTGCAAGTAGTTCTCATAAAATTGGTCAACTTTAAAATAGAATAAGTTTCATGTGTATTCCCTCCAAACCAAATGCTATGAAGTGTTATTTTGGGTAAAAGTTACTTTCCACTGGATATTTTACAGAACCAGCCTGAATTTTGCTGGAATTTGGTTCATGCCATGTGAGGAACATCAATTGCAGATTCTTAACCAAACTTTCTTGAATTTTATTTCCCGAAGTTTTAATTTGTTTTCCGATGACATTGTAAGTTCTGTCATTGGGGCTTTTACTTAGTTTTGGCATTTTTTAATGAATTCTTACTGCGATCTATTTTTGCATGGGGATATCATAATATCAATTAAATGATTAAATTCACCCATTTTATCAGCTTAAGCTTTTGGTATAAATGGTAATTTAACATGGTATCATAGTGAAGATCCTAAATTTGAGCCTTGTTTCCATTATTTATCTCTCATTTCAATTAAATATTCAACGTGTTGAATCTCACTTATTAAGGAAAAATTTGAGCATACGATGGGGAGTATTAGAATATTAGTTAAATGATTAAATCAGCAATTTCCTATCAACTCAAGCTTTTGAGATAAGTGGTGATTTAACATAATTCAGGAGTGTTAAATAGGGAAGTGTCTAAATTCTGTGTGTGACAATGTCACTCACTGGTAAGCTAGGAAAAATTTGGTTCATGAAGATTGAAGTCCCAAAACGTGAAAATCTCATTTTGTTGCTGAGTTTGTTAATTTTACCTTCGTGAGCATTTCATGGAGAAATGAAAAGCTAGTGTACTTGGTGTGTATAAGCATTGTTTTGGATGGAGACATGAAAAGCTAGTTTAGTTGGTGTGTATAAGCATTTGGTTTTGGATGGATGTTGATTCGTGCAGATTATCAACATTCTGCTTAATCAACAGCTAGTTTGGCGGAATCCGGTTTCACTTTCGCTGTCCAAATAAAATCAATTATGGCAAAATGTAATAACTTTGAACTATGCACTTTACTTTAGGTAAACTATTTACCATACAAGCAGAAAAAGTATCCAAGCTCTTCTCTGACTGGATTCTGCACCTTGAAGTGTTAATTTTGTAAATCAGAGGAAAATTCCTAGTGGAAAAGTTTTTTCCTTCACAGTTGAGTCAGTTTAAATTACAATTTTAGTTTGATTATTGAAACTGTGTAGTTGACTTTTATGCCTTTTTTGTTATTTTTTAAGGTTGCTTCTTAACAATAAATGATGATGTTTTGGCCAGCATACTGTGAGTGAGAGAGAGGAGAAAGAAGAAAGACTTTGATGGTTTCAAAAAAATAACATTGCACTTTTTCAGATATCTTTCTTATGTTGCTATTTAGAATTCAGAAGGGATTAAGATATGTAGAATCTACACCTCAACTGGTGTAACTGGATATTACTTATCCACTAGCACAAAAACAAAACAAAAAACTGGTGCAACTGGATATTGCGCCAACTTTATTGTGATATCCTTAGATGTTTGCTTTATGTTAGTGCTTGATTATGTTTTGCTTGCATTTATACTTCAGTTTAAAAATGTTTTTGTACTCCTCCTATCTGGCTTGATGTGTTGTGTTTTTGGTTCACCAGGAGTACAATGTGCTTGACTATGAGGATAGAGTGGTGGATGGTTTTTATGATGTATTCGGGCTCTCCACAGATTCAGCAAACCAAGGAAAGATTCCGTGTCTCACTGATCTTGAAACAAACCTTGGGAGTTCTGGCTTTGAAGTTGTAATGGTCAATCGATCAATGGATCCTGCTCTAGAAGAGTTACTGCAAATTGCACACTGTTTTGCTCTAGACTGCCCTGTAGCTGAGTTTGATGTGTTGGCAAAAAGGCTTGCTGAACTAGTTAATGGACATATGGGTGGGCCTGTGAAGAATGCTGAGATAATGTTGGCACGGTGGATGGAGAGGAGAACAGAGTTGAGGACATCTCTTCACACAAGTGTGTTGCCTATTGGGTCAATAAATGTTGGTCTTTCTCGACACCGTGCTTTGCTTTTCAAGGTCAGCTATCAGACTTTCATTGTTGACTTTAGGCTCTATAGGCAATATCTTATGGATCTGTTGCTTGTGGCTATACTGGTTATTAAAATTCCAGGCCAAATTTGGTGTATGCCATTCGATGCCATGCTATAATATTATTTGGGTTCTTGCACTTATCGTTTGATGATAGATGTTGTTCTTGTAGCTAGAAATATTATTAATAGTATGAATAGACTTGGTTTCACATACATGTGATTTGTTGATACATTTCTAATAGGAAAACGATTTATTATATTTGGAATTATAACTTGTAGATGTACAAAAGCATCAATCTGTCTAATCCTCTGCATTAGAAGAAACAAAATTTGTACTCGAACCCAAATTTGATACTCCAACTTGTGACTCAACTCTCAAGACGGTTGTCTCAAAGAGGAAGAATGAGTGGGTGTTGGCAATGAAGTGTGTGCTGGCAATCAAATTAGAATTAGATCATGACTTGTTCCTCCTCTAGGCAGCTTCGATTGGATACATAGTCCCATGGGACATCGAAAGTTAGCAAAATACGTGAAAGATAAGAATGGAAACTCCCAGTGATTCTAAAAGAAATGGTTTGAGTATTTTCATATTGAAAAGATAAACCAACACACTGATGACATTAATCAAATTGAAGATAATATGGATGCATTGATAATTTGGTGTTTTACAGTATAAATCAGCATTATTATAATTTTATTCACTTCAATACATTATATTATGGTCTCCATAATTCACATAAATGTACCCAATATTAAACATTCCATAACTCAAGACAAAGGACATGGGAAAATAAAACAGGGATAATGGAACAGGATTGACACATATCAAAGAGAAAGATCAGCCAAGTCAAAAGTTCTGGAAACAGCTTTGCACCAAGATTCCACCTTCTTCTTCCTTAACTCTTCCTTTAATGTTGAACGGAAAATGGTTGCACTTTTCAACTTTTCTTCAGAAGCAAATATCTCATCTTCAGTCCAAAAACCAACTGCTAATCCAGCAGCATAGGCTGCTCCAAGAGCGGTTGTTTCAATGTCAGCTGGTCTCACGACCGGGCTTCCCAACAAGTCTGCCTACAAAACAAAATCTACAATTATTGCAATATGAAAATATCAAAACTGACTTCCTTGGTGAAACTTCAACAAGAAAATGGCAATTTCTTAAAAATTGGTTGAGAAAAAATAAAACGAAAAAAAAAAAAAAAATAAAAATAAAAAAATAAAAAAGGCCACTCCTTTCACATATTATCAAATGAGTGAACGTAAAAGTAGCTAAAACTTGAAGGAAATGATTAAGCAAACATATATAACATAGAATAGCTGCCCATGATTGTTTACCAAATTTTTTTAAAAAAAGAAGCCAATCAACTCTAATTCAAAATGTAATCCTTCTCCAATATAAAAATAGGATGAAGGGTGAGGTCATGGGTTCAGGGGCGGAACTAGGTAAGCCATATTGCCTTCTCAAAATTTTAAAGTTTGGATAAGTTTCCTATTTATATAAGATACCCTCAAAACTAATTTTTTATTCCACTAAAATGCCTTTTCTCTTCTTCTCCCACCAAAAATGTTAACTCCGCCTGTGTAGGTTCAAGACTTTGAGGAACCAAGGCCCTTCTACACATAAAGAATGAAAAAAAGAAAATTTCTATCTAAAATCAAATGCTATTGAAGTCACTTAATTCGCTTTTTCATATGGGATCTATAAGCAGCAAGAAAATTAGATTCAGTTGACGACTCAAAGCAACTCAAACTAGCATCATGTTGCAAGAAAAAAGGTTGCAAATGATTTCCACAATTTGAGGAAAGCATGCAGCACAAATTGTCCAAAATCAAATGTGATGATGAGACATCATTTGGTAACCAACATTTTGGTAAAAAAATTTGGTACACCTAGCAATTTTCTTTATAGAAGGGTGTAGATAGAAAAATGGAAAAAAAAAAATGATCTACTGGTAATGTTGACCTATAAACTAAAAAGAAAAAATATGACAAAAGAAACACAGAAAGCCCAAACTTGAATTTGCATCAAAAGACTGTTAATAGTAGCACCACCATCTACCCTAAGCAAGAATTCCCCCTTCTCATTCTTAATCTCACCTCCTCCCCCTGCATCTTTGTGCATGGAATCCAACACATCTTTGACTTGGAAACACATGCTCTCAAGCACAGCTCAAGCAACGTGGGCCTTGCTTGTAAACCTTGTGATCCCAATACAAACTCCACGTGCATCATCACGCCACCAAGGAGCAAACAATCCATTAAAAGCAGGCACAAAGTAAATCCCACTGCAGGATTCAACCTTTAATGCCAATTCCTCAATCTCACTCGCACTACTAATTATCCCAAGACTGTCTCTGAGCCACTGAACTGTAGCTCCAGCAATAGCAATCAATCCCTCCAGAGCATAATTTGTTGGTGCTTTGGGGCCAAGCTTGAATGCTAAAGTGGATAGGAGCCCATGCTTTGATTGGATTATCTCTTCACCTGTGTTGAGAAGTATGAAAGCACCAGTTCCATAAGTGCTTTTAGCTTCACCTTTCCGCAAGATTGCCCCAACATTGCTGCATGTTGGTCACCTAAACATCCTGAAATTGGGACACCAGACACTGCCCAACCTTTGGAAATTTTTCCAATAAGCTCAGAATTACTGACAATTTTGGGCAGAATTTCAGCTGAATCTAAGGTTTTAAAGTGGGTTTATCCCAATCAAGTGTTTTGAGATTCATGAGCATTGTTCTTGATGCATTCGAAACATCAGTAGCATGAATTCCTCCATTTATCCCACCTGTTAAGTTCCAGATTAACCAAGTGTCTATAGTACCAAAAAGAGCATCCCTTGCTTTCATAGCCTCCTTAACAGCATCCACATTTTCCATCAACCAGAGCAACTTCAGTGCACTGAAATAGGTGCTTATGGGCAGACCACATACCTCCACAAAATGAGTCCTTCCCCAGGCAATTCCTTCTCCAATTTTCTGTAAAATTAAAAGCAGAAAGACCCAAATAATGTATTCAAATTCATCCAGAAAAAGATGAACAGGTACTCCCAGATTACGGGAACTACAAAATGAACAGAATGTAAAATACGAAACATATGTAAAGAACAACAGCTGAAAACATCGGAACAAATCTCATTGTCTGAAATTATATATATAATAAAAGAAAAAATTATAGCTGAAACCGAATTCTAAATAGACATTAGACATGAAAATAATTAAGCCCAACTTTGCAAAAAAGAGATTCCAAGAAATGTGTATCAATCAAAGTTCATAAATAACTCAAACCCAATTCATGAAAATATTAAAACCGTAAATTTGATGAGATGGGTATCTATTAAAATCATAAACAAATAACACCCTCGCACCCAATTCATAATCATACTATCCAAATAATGGAATGGGTACGTATTCATCAAAATTCGATAAAAAGAACAACTCATTCCAAGAAATGGCACTGGTCAAAATCAAAAAGCAACAATTACACAATACAGAACCAGAGTACTCAAGAATATGATATTGATTAGCCTTTAGCATCCAAGAATTACAAAATCCAAGATCTCAAATTTCCTAGACTAAAACTAATTCCGAACAACAAAATCAAACCAGAAATGGACAAAGGAATGCCTGCAAATAGAACTGGTACGAACGTCCATCCAAACAATGGCAATGCATCCCAACAACAAAAAAAACAGGGGAAATGAGTTGAATGACTTCACCAAAACATGGTTTCCAATAGAGTTTTTATCATTTTGCTGTTTTTGCAAAGCGAATATTATTAGAAATCATGTATAACTATATAAGGTGAAATTCAAATCATGCAAGATGACCTGCACTAATCATGATTAGTGAGACTTTGTCAGCTTTGCCATTGCGGTCATATCATCAAATAAATATGAACAAGGCTTTGATTTTTCAGCCCTTCTGTCAAGAATGGACTAGCAATTTAAATAAGATCTGATCTCAAATTGGAATAATGTCTAGCTTTCTTTTGGTGTAGGGTTAGAATTTGTCAGTCTCTTAATTGTCAAACTTATGCCAATATCCATATACTTTTTAAAATTTTTTTTTTTTTAATTCTATGAAATTGTATATATAAAATAATTTCTGTCAACTTCTACACCAAGTTTGATTTTGATGCAAACAGGCAGCCCAAATCTGATTTAGAAGGCTTTTTTCTTGGTCAAAAACAGTGGCAGAGACAAGCAAGTCGGCAAGTGAATGTTGCCTTAAAAAAATCAGGAGTTCATTTGACAATTTGAATGCAAAAAATATACATAATTGAACGGCTTCTTCTAGAAGTAGAACAAAATCTTCACCCATATAATACAAGTTTGTTTTGGCAAGAAGCATAACGCACCATGCCTAAACTGGCCAGATAATACTAATTTAGGTTCCAAGAGCAATATACAACTCCTCGTAAAACAACATATTTCTTGAGAGTTCCACAAAAATTGTGGAATTTGCATTGCAATTCGGCACACTAAACATGAAATAATAAATGCAATTGCCATTGGATTGGATTGGATTGGGATTAACAGAAATTATTTGTTCAAATTGCTAGTAATTTGGACAAGTAATGTAAAAGAACCCATATGAGACCTCTATTTAGGTAGACGAGTCTCATATAAATTTTTTCAAATTTTCTGCTCAAATTATTGGCAATTAAAGTAGGATAATTGCTGTGAATCCTTTGCACTTACCATATTTTCATCTGCCTGTAAGGATGACTTTTGAATCAGACTAAAAAATTTCATCAAACGTATGATCTCTGCCACCAATGTTCTGGTTGATAATTATTCATTCTCTACTGAAAATACTCACACCTAAGTGTCAAATGAATGAACATAAATAAAAAATGGAAAAAAAAAATGTGAGAATATCCTTCATCATGATTTGACAACTCTTGGCTTGGTAATTCTCCATCCACAAAGCTCAACAAGATATAATAAAAAAAAATAAAAAATAAAAACTGACAGATTATTGTATGCTCAGAGCGACCAGTTCAGAGGGAAAATATAAATAAATTTAACCCAATGTTGCCTTCTTTGTTGAATGTTAAGTGTTCACCAAATTAAGGAAACAAGTCTGCAAAGAGCATCAGCCTAAGAATTAATACGAAAAAAAAAAATCAGAGTAATAAATATGTATTCATTTGAGTTATTTTTGTCTAACTTTTACTCTATTTTTTATATGAGATTTATCATTTTTATTTGTCAGACTTATTAGTCAAGTATTGGTCTATTCCTTGCGACACTGCTTCACTAGCAAAATACGATTCGCCAGTATTAGAGGAATTGGTAGTCATAAGAGAAGAGCCAGTGTCGTGTATTAATTTATCCCCTTGATATCACCCAACCGTCCCTTTTGAAGCAAACGATGCAGAACAAAGTCATCTTGCATAATGCGAAGGGGGAATGTATTAAGCCTTTCAGCGTAAAATAATTTTTTGAAAATATTTTTCATATTTTGTAAAATAATTTTTCAAAAATAATTTTTCATATTTTTGGTATTTGGTGTGAAGAAAATAATAGTCAATGAAAAATATTTTTGACTTCATCGAAAAAACTTTTTTAATTTTCAGAAAATGATTTCAATTTTTGAAAATCGTAAATCATTTTATGAGTTTGAACATCTCATTCTCAAATCGACATACTCAACTAAGACCCTATTCAAACCCAATTGGAACACATCGGGACCTGCTAGAACATTGCTAAGACCTGACCAAGACACCATTGGGACCCAATTTAGACTCGATCGGGACCTGTTGAGATTCAACTAGGACCTGACCGAGACACCGTTAGAACTAAGTTAGGATACTGTTGAGACCCGATTAGAACACTTTCGGGACTCAATCAGGACATTGCCGAGACTCAGTTATGACAATATCAAGACCTAGTTGGGACATTTTCGTAATTTAAATTTTAATATGATTCAATGAAAAACTATATTAAAAAAAATTGTGATTTTTTGTCCACTCCAAACACCAAAAAATTATTTTTTAAGAAAACATTTTGTCATCAAAACAAATGGAGCTTAAATGTGATGTCAAAACGTACGTCATGGAATATTATAACTAGTTTCAGTGCTATTAAAATTCAGTACCAATTAGAAAGCAAGGTAAGAGCAAAATGCGAAAACATTATGTGAGAGCAGAAAGAAGAACCGTACCTTGTGAGTTGTGAGATCTGGGTCTTAGCAACGTCCCACGCACTATGACTATACTCGTGCATGATCCAGCTTGCGCGCCTGCCATGGGGAGCATGGCCCTTGTAGAAAACCCTGGTCTTCATCCAACCAAGCAAGCGGTAAGCGAGCGACTTGCCAGTCCGGATGGAGCGGTCCTTACCGGTGCTTTTCCAGTAGCCTGCGGCGGTGGTCCATGGACCATACCAGTTGCTTGGCGTCTTGCGGATGGACATTCCTATATATTTTGCTGTGTGAATTGCTAGTAATTTTGCTACCAGAATTCTCAGCAAGGGTCAACGCAATCTTCCACTCTGCCCAATATTGCAATCCCGGTGCACTACCTAATAGGACAGGGGTATATGAGAGAGGAGAAGACTGTCTATTCACTGTATATATATATATATATATATATATATAGTCTTGATGCATTGCAATAGACAACAATAGGACAGGAGTATATGACTGGAGCACAAGATACTATCTATTCAAGTAAGGGTAAAATAGGTAATCTCTGTTTCTTCTTGAGTCAACTTCTAGGTAGTGGGAGCCGGAAGCTCCATATCTTTTGCACAGCATCGAGGTCCTGATCACTGTCTCTGTGTTGGTGATTTCGTGGAGCTGGCAATTCAAATTGGATGTTTGACTCAGTTGAAGTGTTTACGTATGTCATTGTCAAATTTTGGCATGGGACAGTCAAGGGGTGTGGAGTTTCGTCGAAATGTTTTGTCAAAACTTTCTTTACTGGAAGAACTAAGAATTGATGTAGATCCAAATAATCAAAGGTGGGAGGAGGCTCTAAAAGCCATTATTGAGGAGGTGGCTACCTTGACACATTTGACTTCACTTTCGATTTGTTTTCCTAGCATGGACTGTCATGGGTTTTTCATCTCAATGAGTCCTTCATGGAAGGATCTCAACTTCACATTCCAATTTTCTGTTGGTCACCATGACTCAACCAAATATCAAATTCTTGACTATTTTGAATATCAAATCTGGAGTTGTTTGAAGTTTGTAAATGGCGAAGGTGTACATCCTACAATTTTAGAGGTTATTGCAGAAACTGATGCATTTGAATTGATCAGCCACAAGGGAGCTTCAAAACTATCAGATTTTGATATCAAGAGTATCAACAGGATGCGGGGTTGCTTGATTGAAAGATGCAACGAAATTGAAACTATAGTTGATGGTGATAGTTTACACTTCAATAGTTTACAAGAAAAGTGCATTGAAATGCTTAGAAGTGATGTACAAAAATAATGTCCCAAAATTAGCAAGCATTTGGGAAGGACCCTTTCATGCTGGAAGCCTAGCTCAACTAAAAACTCTGATTTTATGCAAATGCCCAAGTTTAAAGATGATCTTCTCCAACGGCATGATTGCTCAACTCTATGAACTTCAAAACTTAAAAGTTGAAGAGTGTCTTGAAATCAAAGAGATAATTATGGAGTTTGAAAACAGGGGGGTTGGAACCTGATGTGCTTCCAAGTTTGAAGACACTAGTACTTCTTGATCTTCCAAAAGTAAGAAGCATCTGGATTAATGACTTGATAAAGTGGTCATCTTTGAAGAAGATTGAGATATCTATGTGTCAGATATTAAAAAAATTGCACTTCAAAATGAGAATGCAATCAATTTGGAGTGTATTGAAGTCCAACAATCATGGTGGGATGCATTGGAATGGAAAGAAGAAGCCACTGGAGAAAGACTACGATCCATGTGCAGGTTCAACTAGTGGTTTGGTTTTCATCCTTCTCGACAGCCCTTCAAGTGTGTAATCTGGTGGCAAGAACGTTTGCTTCATTAATTTCCAGCTCATAAGATTTAAGACCCTTGTGTTCTTTTCTTTTTAAAGACAACATATGATGCAGGGTCTAAAATGCCTTTTATCTTGATATATGTGATTGTATAATATTTGTAATTACAGGATTTTGAGTGTTTGAAATCTGAACTTATCAGTGTTTATAATTGTTGCCCCAATCTTGGATCATTAGTGATCATGCTTGTCTTAAATCTTTGATGATTAATTTTGTAAATTTCCCTATTCCAGTTGAGAAAGTAGCTAGTCTTGCATAACTGAGTTGACTTTTAAATAGCCAAACCTACTCTTTTAAGTCTTTTACTCCCTCTGAAATTACAATTATGTCATGAAAATTATAAAATTAATAAATATTAAGAAGGAAAAAAAAAAAAAAAAACGTAAATGATGCATTAATTCTACAATTTCCATGGTCAAAGTGGAGGAGCCCAAGACAGCAAGAAATTTTCTTCAAAGAAAACCTGAAAGTGAGTTTCATAGAAGCTGTTCTGATCCAGTAATTTTCAATTTTCAAAGGAACTAAGATCTCAAATTTCAGATTTTCAAGAAACATTCCATATTGTGCATCTAATGGATAAATAATAATTCCTATAAATTTGACTGAATGAATAAGCACTGAGAAAACATCATGTTCAACAAAACATCAACTAAATTGCAGCAAGTCTTCAATACGTGGTAGCAGCAACCATGTTTCTTGCAACCTTAATTCTCCTGGAATTTGGTAAACATGTCAAACTTCAGTTTTACCATGAAGATGCTGTCTCTCACTTCTCCATTATTAACTTTGAACAAGGTTGTTCTCTTCAGCAGTTTCCTTCCTAAAAGCTTGTAGTCTTTCCTTCAATTTCTTATATATTAATCTGCACAAAATCAGATATAACACCAATATGAGCATATCGTCAATTACTAGCTCCTATGATTCGAATGCACATCAATTCCCATGCCCTGCATTAGAACAAGCAAGGAATTAAGCTGCACGAAAGCCATTGCAGCGCATCAGCACATCATTTTCTTGCTAAATCCGTTTTCTTGCCTAGTCCAAGTCTACTACAATTGGAAATCTCAACCATTAAAAATACTTCTCAATTAAGATTGAGGTAGTCCCTTTTCTCCCTTCCCATATTGAATGAAAAAAAAAGAAGAAGAAGAAAAGAAAAGAAAAGATAGATATAGGTAGAAGCATAAGAAAACATTGTCAAACTCTTTTCCTACACATCCAATTCCATATCATGAAAGAGTATGCTTTGGGTCTCAATGCATAGTTGGTACAAGAATAGGGCAATGCAGAAAATTATTACCATTAGGGAAAATCTCAAGCACTCAGCAGTCCTCTGTGTTGATTGGAACAAAATGTCATCCAAATAATTTGGATGATCATTGCCCCACTCGATGCTTCCACCAACTTCTCTCACCTTCGATCTTCTTCAAATCTTTACTAGATATTTCCTCAATCAATAGGTTCTTGAGATTTGGACAATTATAGAAACTCATCCATTCTAATCTTGGTGCAATGGGTAGACCACTAGAGATGCTAATTAATCCAGGCATGTAATGAAGCGATATCCTCTTCAAATTCGGGAGAAAATGAGAGGCTTTATGATCAGTAGAAACTTCACAACTTACTAGTGTTTTGATGGAGGGACAGTCATCAATTGTAAGCTCTTCTAAATTATAGAGGTTATCAAGTAAACCTTTAATGAAAATAGTGGTCAACTGGGGACATGTGCGCAATGCCAAGAACTTCAAAAGAGATAAACACTTTGGTTGTATTGGTCCCTCCCATATCCTTCTTAGATTCTTCATATAATATATACACAGGTATTCAAGTGATCCCAAAACCACATCTTCTTCATGAGCATCTGTTTCATCTATAATAACTTCAACCTCATTACATTCCCCCACAACACAACATTTTAGTTGCTTCATATTTTCAATCCCAAAACCTGATAGCTTCTTAACAGTTGCATGCCTTTCCAAGAAAAATGCAGTTGAATATTGGAGTACCTTTTTAATCTCTTTAGGAACAGCCACGCCATTTATGTATTTCAAACATCTCCCATCGCTCCAACTCAAACTCAACATTAGGAGGAGTCGAGACATAATGCGGTTGACATGATGGCCAACAATAAATCTAAAATGTGACGGTGATTGAGACACCCACGATGGACTTTGCAATATGAAGTGACTCACAAGTTCCACCCTTGGAAAATAGAAAACAAGAGTCTTCAAACTCTTCAAACTGCATACTTCAGTAATAATATCTTCCACACATGCATTCCACCGTTTGTCATCTGGATTCACACTGATCATCAACTCCTCTAACCGAAACAGTGTTGAAATTACGCCACGAGGAACCAATGCATCTGATTCCATGACTCTGCAGCTACCATCATCCATATATACATAAACAGAAAATTTCAAGCATGTGAGATTAGTTAACTTCTTAATCTCCTCAGGTAAATCCATAATATCTGTCCCTTCAAGATCAAGAACTTCAAGCTGTTTGAGTTCTCCAACTTTGGGTGACAACCTCATGAAACGATGACAGTAACTTAAAAACAATCTTTTCAGGCTGACCAATTTGACAATAGACTCCGGCAAAGACCTGATACTGGTCCTAGATAAGTTTAGGATTTGGAGAGCAGGCATGTAATCGAAAAATGAGGGAGGGATTGTTTTTAATTTGTTGTTATTGTTAAGGATCAGTGCTAAGAGCCGGGGGCAGCTTGGATTCTCAGGTAAACCAGACAACTTGTTGTGCATCAAGCTAATCTCTTTGACATTCTTCCAATCCTCAATATCCTTGGGCAGTTCAGTCAATTCTAAACCACCCTGCATCAGAATAATTGTATCCAATACGTGCTCATCCATGTCCACGGCTTCAGGTTCTATCTCAGATTCTTCAATATTGTAAACACAAAGGCCGCTCCTTATATATATAGCACTCAAATTAAGTCCGTGCACACATTAATTTTCCTAATACAAGTTGGTGAAGGAGAATTCTTCTCCTACTCCAAGTAGGTTACGGAAGTCTAGTCTAGGAGGAAAGGAAAAGAAAATTTGAATACTTTGACTTTCAAGTCATCCGGCCCACTCACGTTAACAATTATTGATTGGCCCGTGCCCAAGAATATTCATATCGATTTATTGAAGGGTTTCAATTCGCATCATTATTGAATTGTAATTTCCCTTTTTTATTTTTTTATTTTTTTATTTTCTTCTGAATTGACCATGTTTTGTAATTGAATCACATAAAATTGTTGTTTAATTGAACATTAAAGCACGTGCGACTCTTTTGTTCAAATTGTTAGCAGAGTTTTTGCCAAATCAGTCGGTCGTCGAGTCATCCGTAACCACGTAATGAAGTGCCTTCATACCATCACTCCCTCTACTTCCTCTGAAATTACAATTATGCCATGCAAATTATAGAATTAATATTAAGAAGGAAAAAAAAACGTAAATGATGCATTAATTCTACAATTTCCATGGTCAAAGTGGAGGAGCCCAAGACAGCAAGAAATTTTCTTCAAAGAAAACCTGAAAGTGAGTTTCATAGAAGATGTTCTCATCCAGTAAATTTCAATTTTCAAAGCAACAAAGATCTCACATTCCAATTTTCTGTTGGTCACCATGACTCAACCAAATATCAAATTCTTGACTATTTTGAATATCAAATCAAGAGGTGTTTGAAGTTTGTACATGGCGAAGGTGTACATCCTGCAATTTCAGAGGTTCTTACAGAAACTGATGCATTTGAATTGATCAGCCACAAGGGAGCTTCAAAACTATCAGATTTTGATATCAAGAGCATCAACAGGATGCGGGGTTGCTTGATTGAAGGATGCAACAAAATTGAAACTATTGTTGATGGTGATAGTTTACACTTCAATAGTTTACAAGAAAGTGCATTGGAATGCTTAGAAGTGATGTATATAAATAATGTCGCAAAACTAGCAAGCATTTGGGAAAGACCTGTTCATGCTGGAAGCCTAGCCCGACTAAAAACTCTGATTTTATGCAAATGTCCGAGTTTAAAGATGATCTTCTCCAACGGCATGATTGCTCAACTCTCTGAACTTCAAAACTTAAAAGTTGAATAGTGTCATAAAATCGAAGAGATAATTATGGAGTCTGAAAACAGGGGGTTGGAACCTGATGTGCTTTCAAGTTTGAAGACACTAGTACTTCTTGATCTTCCAAAAGTAAGAAGCATTTGGATTAATGAGTCGATAAAGTGGTCATCTTTGAAGAAGATTGAGATATCTATGTGTCAGCTATTGAAAAAATTGCCCTTCAACAATGAGAATGCAATCAATTTGGAGTGTATTGAAGTCCAACGATCACGGTGGGACGCAATGGAATGGCAAGAAGAAGCCATTGAAGAAACACTACGATCTAAATGCAGCTTTAACTAGTGGTTTTGGTTTTCATCCTCTTCGACAGCCCTTCATGTGTGTAAGTTGGTGGTAGGAATGTCATTGAAGGTCGTCATGTTATTTCCTTTTCAAGGTGTATTATATGCCTATTATATTGACATGTGTGGTTGTGTTTGAAACCTGAAATTGTGAGTGTTCATGATTGTCACAATCTCTGATCATTAGTGCTCATAGTTGTCCCAAATATTTAATAATAAATTTTTGTATGTTTCTGCATATCCTAGTTAAGATGTAATTTAGCTTAAATTAATGAGTTTTGTAAAGCCAAACCTTCCTTTTCAAGTACTTTCAATTTCAATATGCTACTTGGGAAAGCCCGAATCTTGTTTGGCTTAGGACTACTTTATTCCATTACATTTTCATCTTGCTTGATATGTCATAGATATATATATATATATATATATATATATATATATATATATATATATTATGGTTAAAGTGTATGTTGTTTGAAGTTTTAGGCGAGAAGAAAAATTACACTCTTGCTTCCATTCTAAAATCTAAGATGAAGGGCTATGTTGATTCGATAAATGTGGCTTGTTATTATGTTTGTATGGCATATCATTAAAGAGAATCCAAAGTTTCTTTCCTTTTTAGCAACCAAATGGTCTGGTTTTAATTGAAACAATAGTTAGATTATAGCCTCTGCTAATTGAAGTTTATTTTCTTGTTCTAATCAAGTCCAGCAACAAAATATACAATAAAATTTTCTGTTAGAAGTATGGCCCTAAAGCATTCTTTGATACTCACAGAGAATTGTAAGTAATGTACAGAAAAGTGTTTTGTAATTGTTTTGAAATTATGAAGTAAACTCCTCATGTTGTTATACATATTTAATTACTATCTCACACTTGGATTAACCAAATTCTCTTTGCTAAGGTGACTCATTAAATCTTATTAACATTTTTCAGATGATATAGAAGATCAAGATCCTTCTAGCTAGACAGCCTTGGAGAATTTGGAGTCTTTTGGTGCGTGTTTGTGAGAAGTTGCTAAGTTGTCTCAGTTGCAGTTTATGGAGCAATGGACATGTTTATGTTTTTTTATTTACCTAAATTGTTGTTCTTGGAGACCTTCCATTGTTAATGTGGTCTTTTATCCTATGGAGTTCTTGTTATTGTTTTACTTCAGGTTTGGTTTTTTAGTATGTGAACTTTCGACGTTGTGTTTTTGAAATTTTAGTTGCTTTGGTTGTTCTTGTTTCAATTTTCAGATTCAATCACAGATGTTATCATGCCGTTTTGGGATTTGGGGCATGACGCTTTACCTACTTTTGGCTCACGTTGAGCTTAATTTGTCGAGTAATGCTAAATGTCACCTCATATTCTCTTTATGTCCCCAAAATTGATGTAGCTTTTAAGATATGTATATATTTGTTTGTGTTTACCGAGGAATGTATAACCTAAATGTGATTAGGTGACAATCTTGTTGCAAAGCCAGAACTGGATAAAAAACATTTCATGCATAATTATCAAATATCCCTCTCCAGCAACCAAAAAAGTGAATAGTTTAAATAGGAAATACAAATGTGATTAATTCCCACTAATTCAACGGAACAAATAAGCACCATGAAAACATCATGTGCAATAAAATATCGAGTGTTCAATCTATGGTAGCAACGATCATGTTTCCCGCAACAACAGTTTCTTTATGTTATTTGTAGCAGCAACGGTTCATGGATGAGTGCTCTTGGAGTAATCGTCAAGCTTCTGTTTTAGCATGCCCCATTAACTTTGCACAAGGTTGTTCGCTTCAGCAGTTTCCTTCCTAAAAGCTTGTAGTCTTTCCTTCAATTTCTTACTCTGCTCAAAGTTTGCATTCCGCTTCAGAGCTTTCTGTCAAAAATTTTGAAAATCTTGTTATGGGAATAATAAAATAAAAATCCTAACCAGAGAAAAACCAAGACCCATACAATGAAAACTCACCTCCTCCCTGAAACAACGATCAAGCTTTATTTTGAGATCTATACATTCACCAAAGAATTTCCCAATGGGATGGTCTATATGACACTTCTGGAACTCCTCAATAATCTGCACAAAATCAGATTGAACAATCATACCAACATCTATCCACTTATTCACCATCTTCCAATATTTGATTTTGAAGAAAAAAAAAAGAAGAATGAAATGCTTCCAATGAACGGGACATAAGAATCAAAGTTATGACATGAACATTTATAGTTTGTGAAGCAAAACACAGTTCACTTTACATTAATTGCCATAAAACTATTCCAACTTCTCTTGCTCATAGATGATAGGAGGTTACCATGCCAAAATCACCTTTCCTCTTACTTATTGCTACTCAATCTAGACATATCCCAACTCCTAGGACCATATATCTCGTAATAAGAACCAAGAAAAATTTTAATATATCTTGTCAAAGCTATCCATTTAAAGTTAGCCTCCACAAAATAAAAACAAGAGATTTATAAGCCTAAAGAAATTGTGGATAGTAAATCATGAATAAAGCTAGAAGATGAAGATGGACTCACTTCAGCGCACATCGGGTGCTTGTGTAGTGTTAAAGGAGGATGCATTTTCCTTTCTTTATTATTTCTTTTCTATTTTTTCTAACAAAATCGCTTCAAGCTGTAGCAACCTGCAACAACCACCACCAACAATGTTTTCCCCTTAAAATGAAATTTTCCCCAAATGAAAGACAAAGCATGAATCTGAGATTGTGCCTCCAATTGGTTCCTAAGCAAATTAAAGCAAAAGGGATCAAAAAAGTAAAAATTAAAGATCTTTCATTTTTTTCGCATAACAATTGACGATAGAAAGAAACAAATTTACCCCTAAAAGCAACAATCAAAAATCCACAAGAATCAAGAAACGGAAAGCTCCATCACTGATCAAAACCAGCAAGAACACACAAATATATGCAAATTAACAATACAAAGAAACAAATATACCCATAAGCAACAATAGAAAATCTAGAAATACATGAATCAAGAAATGCAAAGCTCCATCATTCATCAAAACCCAATAAGAACAAACACACAAATATAAGCAAAACCCAGATAAAAAAAATGAAACCAAAAATCAAATTGAGAAAAAAAAATGGAGAAAGCAAAATCAAAATATATAATTAATCACACATTTGACAGCATGTAAATATGTACGCATCAAAAACAAAACAAAACAAAATTTGCAAGGATTGAACAAAAGCCCAGATGAAACGAAGACAATACGTGATTACCTCAATCAACAAACATGTAATTGAACAAAGATTCCACAGTAATCGCATCAAATATAATGGCTGCTCAGTACCCAAAGAATAAGAAGAACGAAGACCACAGCTAAGATACGATTGAAACGCACCATTTAGTTGGTGGTTCCATTGCTTCGGGCTCTTCCTCTTCCTGCTCCTCAACTAGATAGAACCAGGACAGCACGCCGGTAGAGACTAAAACTCACCGTTTTGTTTTAAACATAATGTTACTTGATCAATACTTTTTAACCCTCAAGAGCATTGTATTAACATTACTCATTCATTGTATATATAAAGTAAACGTTGTGATTATTTAATTTCTTTCATAAATTCATATTAATTATTAGTTAATTAATTAATGTTAATATTTTATTATTTAATTTAATTAGATAAATTAACTCAAATCTCAAACAATTTAATTGCACGAGTCTATATGTTTGTCTTATAGTATATATATTACACACGTATGCATAAACAAAAAATTCACATATATCCATATCAAGAATCAAAATTACATAATTCAAGCTATTGTAAGATTTTGAAAGTATATTAACATATGAACATAAAGAGAATCACAAAAACACTTACCTCTGGCCATTATTGTTGCCTAAGTGCTTGAATTTAATAATCAAAATTGAACGTGTAAGCAATTAATCAACATTTTCTTTTTTCTTGCATTACTTTATCCGAACCCATCTTATGTAATAATAGATTCACTACTGTCAACTTAAAGAAGATTAATTTAGGTATGAATACATCATGTGTTGTTAAGCACATGAAGGCTCTGTTTGTTTCGGTGTAAAATATTTTCCGTCGTAAAATATTTTCAGGGAAGTCATTTTACAAGAAAATGTCTTACAATGAAAACATTTTCCGGTGTTTGGCACGCGCACAGAAAATTAAAAAAAAAAAAAAATTTATTTAATCCTATTAACCTATAAAATGTAATTTTCAATCACAACATAAAAATACTAATATACAATAATTTTAAAAAATCAAACTAAAATTTATGTTTAATTAAAATATACAAATTAACTAACAATGATAATATAATTTAAATTTAAGAAAGTCATAAATAACATTCAACAATACATTTAACTATCGATAAAAGTTCAACATAAATAAATATTACCATTAATTCAAATTCAACCACAAAATATTACATTATTTTCTCACCCCACTGTCATCCATCAATTTTATCGCCTTCTCAACCCCATCCCACTCACCTCGTGAAGCATATATGTTCGATAGAAGAGAACATAATCCCCTCTGGTCCCTTCTCATTTCAAGTAACCGCTCATTTGCATGCTGTCCCAACTTGACATTTCCATGGGTTCTGCATGCCCTAAGCAGAGTCCTCCAAACAATGGCATTGTGTTCAATCTCCATCGAGTCTATGAACTCAAATGCTTCATTTAATAGCTCAGTTCGCCCTAGCAGGTCCACCATACACCCACAATACCTAATGTTTGGCTCAATTTTGTACTCATTTCTCATAAGACTAAAGCATCCTCGCCCCTCTTCAACTTTTCCAGCATGACTGCATGCAACCAAGACTCCAATGAAAGTTATCTCATTTGGCTTGACTTTCAACCTCCTCATCTTGATAAACAGATTGATTGATTCCTCAGCATGGCCATGGAAAGCCAAGCCTCCTATTACTGAATTCCAAGGAGATACATCTCTTTCTCTCATCCCTCGGAACACATCAAGTGCTCTCTCAATACTCCCACACTAGGCATACATATCTATAAGTGCATTCCCAAGTAAAATGCTCACATCTCCCGAACACAATTCCAAAACTTTGTAGTGTATCTTCTGCCCAACATCTAAATCTCCCAAATCCGCACAAGTAGACAACAGACTCAACATGGTCACCTCATCCAGCCTCTCTCCCACACCTCCTCAAACATCTCCAATTCCTGCTCATGCGGCCCGCAAAGCACATACCATGCAATCATCGCATTCCAAGTCATGACATCTTTCTTTGGGACCTCATCAAAGAGTTTCCTCGCGCTCTCCATATGCCCTTGCTTCACATGCCCCATTATCATCACATTCCAAGAGACCAAATCTCTATCCGGCATTTCATCAAAAAGTTGCCTCACAAGACCCAGCTCCCCTCGCCTTGCATACCCAGCTGTCAAAGCTGACCAAGGTACAACATCCCTTTTCGCCGACCCATCAAAAAGCGTTCTCGCGACACTCAAATCCCCACAATTAGCATGAAAATAAATAAGGGTATTCCTCAGGAAAGTAACGAAACAGCCGAACCCAAGCCCCAGCAAAATACGCCCATGGCGGCAGAAACCCATCCACCAATTTCCACAAAAATGACACAAACACCTCCAATCCTCCACCAAAATCTAACAACGCTACTATCAGTAATCAAATATCTTAACACTTACCACTCACCTACGCCCATGGCGGCAGACACCCATCCACCAATTTCCACAAAAATGACACAAACACCTCCAATCCTCCACCAAAATCTAACAACACTGCTATCAGTAACCAAATATCCAACACTTATCACTCACCCGATACATCGAATGCCTTCAAAAAATAAAAGAACAAAATTAAAACATGAGAGAAATTTTAGGGGATACAAACCTCACGGTGAGGGCTAATCGGCAAGGCGTGGGGCGTTTCGGCAAGAGGAGGAGCGATTTCGACAGGGTAAGCGGCGAGGTGCTGGCGCGACGAGCTTTAGAGAGTTGTGATGTGCGACGAGCTTGAGAGAGAGAGAGAGAGAGAGAGAGAGAGTTGTGCTGTGCTAGAGAGCAAATGTGGGAGAAAGAAAAGTGGAAAGCTCAGGTTGGGAAAATTGAGTGGGGTCTGGGTCTGGGGAAATTGGTTTACTGTTTTAAAACTTTAAACCAATTTTCCAAAATTAGTAAAGAATTTTCAATCAAAAGTAAGAGAGTTTATGTTGACTTTTATTTTACGGGCCAAATACTCATAAATGCAAAAAATATTTTTCATAAATCATTTTACAATGGAACAAACGGAGCCAAAGATAAATTCTATTATTAAATTTGCCTTTACTTTGCCTTTTTTTTTTTTTTACGCACATTGGTAAAACCAAGCACAACAAAACCGAACTACAAAATAGATATGACAGGATCAATCCCACTGGTTAGAGTGAGAGTAGTAGGGTGGAGTAGGAAAAGAGAATGTTGTCAGTATGAGGAACTGGCCCCCAATGTGCCACGGAGTGTAAGTTTACAGATTATTAATTTTCTTGCTTTCCAAGAGGAAGTAAAAGGAATATTATCTAAAGAGTCCAAAATAATAGGAGAGATCCTCCAATCTAGATCTGAGAAAGGCTGGTTGAAAGCTTGGATGACCATTGTAGAGTCGCCTTCAAGAATGAACCTGTCGAAGTTTAAAGAACAAGCTACAGTAATGGCCAATTGTGCTACCAAGGCTTCACCCACATTTGCAGAACAAGGAGAGCTGATGGGAGAAGACAAATGTATAATTTTTCCATCAAAATTTCTGTATACGGCCGCCTGAATTGAGAAAGAGTCCCGAATGGTAGTATTTAAATTAATTTTGACCCAATTGGGAGCAAAAAGATCCATTTTTCCACCGGAGCAGATGAAACAGATTGCCAAGATTGAAAATGCTCAAGAACAATTTTATTGATGTGCGCAGAAACATTACAAGCCTCGAAAGTGATTCCATTATGAAAAGCCTAATTCCTGTAATGCTAGAGAATATCACATGCCACAGAGACGAAAGTATGAAATCTATGGCAATCCGCCAGAAGGATGCCAAGATAATTGGTCGAAGAAATGATTAATTTGATCCAATTCACCATAGAAGAAAAATTAAACACTGTAGAGTCCAGAAGGAATGACGCCAAACAACTATAGCAAAAATACATCCAAAGAATAAATGCTGAAGAGAATCGTCTGCTATCTTACAAAGGGGGTAGGAGATATCAGGATTGGCATTAAATAATTGACCCAGCCATTCCTTTGTAGGAAGAATGTTCCAAGCTATTTTCCAAAAAAAAAAATAATCTAAGCCTATCATTGAGATTCAACTTCCAAATAGAATTCAAAATTGATGCCTAATTGGAGAAAGGAAACATTGGTGTCAAAGTCGGTGATAAAGTTATATGCTAATGACAGAGAATTTCCCAGATGTAGAAGGAGTCCAAATATAAGCTGGATCGATTTCCGTAGAAATACGAGTCCTGAGAATCGCTTGAGTTGAATTTGGGTCAAACAAGGAATTGATGGTTGGAGCTTTCCAATGAGAGAGAGTTGGATCTATCAAATCCTTATTTGAAGAGCTTTAAAATTCTTGTTGGAGGGGAATTTTGGCAAAGGCCTGAAAGAGGGAATAGAAGGGACCCAATTTGTCGACCATATAGAAGAAGTAGAGGCCCTAGAGACTTTAAGGCAAGCCCCAGCAGAGACAAGAATGGAAAAGCAACCTAACCCTAAAGACAAGAAGAAGAATGAGAAGATAAATAAGCAAATGAATGCTGGCACTTTAAGAAAGGAAAGAACTATCTTCAACTCAATCCTTCACTTGCTTCCAAACACACCTTTGCCTCCGCAAAAACAATTTTCTCGTATCCTAAGTACCCAAATGAGCTAACCTTTTAAACCCCAAACACAATGATATACATATAGATAAGACAACAAAATTCTTCCTATATATTTTGTACATATTGGAAACCTTGTGAAACTGGACCCCCAAAAGATAGGGGATAAAGAACCGTCATGGAGGTGCACGTCCACCTATTTGGGCACGTAGCTCCTTCACATTTGGACAACAAATTGCTGGAGATCCGAATCCATGGACAGGCATTTATAATGATGTCTAAAAGGGACATTACTTTTAAAGAATATTTGCATGCACCAAAACTACCAAAAAAGTGATGCAAAGGAGGTTAGCCCACAAGCCAGCTCCAAGTCGTCACACGAAGGGGCTCTTATATCTAAACAAATCTCCTAGACTTGATTTCTTTGCCCAATATTGGGGTGTATCCCTCCATTCAATGAGAATTCAAGACTGTGCTAACTATTTATGGTATAGTCTTGAGTCAAAGGCTCCTATGAATGGAGGAAACATTTTTCGTGCCTTGTAATGAAACTGGCTGGTCTCTTATACGCGATAAAAGGATGGAAACTTGCTTGATAGCAATATCTAACCTCTCCTTGGACTTGGCAGATTCTGTCACCAGAGATGATACCATACTTTGCAAAAACTGAATTCTATCTGCATGATCGCTTGGAGCACTCTGAAGGAGCTTTGCAGAGGGTGTGCTGATCCGGCGCAAACAGATGGGTAGATACCTATCTGGGATTTGAAAGCAATTCCCTCGTTGAAAGAACTCAAAGGCATGCCGAGAGAATTCTAGAGAACTCAAAGTGACGGCCGCAACTTATGATGCCCTCCGAGGATCTCAATACACTTTCGACCTCCCTCAACTTTCATGTATGCCTCATAAGAAAATCATCATCCATCTGAAATGATGCATAGTGGGCAGCCGAACAAGCTGTTCTTGTAGCTTAGAGAAGGCAAAAGGAGTGAGCATCAAGGCAAAGATGGGATTCCATGGGGCCCGGTTTTGCAAATATTTTGGAGATTCTGTTGCATTGTTTGTTGTTCTCCAGCTTGATCTTTAAATTCCACAGCAACTGCTACTTGCTAGTGCAAATTTACATTAGCAACAGGGAAAACTTCTGCTCAACACAACTAAGCACTTATCCCAATCATTGTTAGGGATGGTCACACCCTCCTTGCTCTGATACCACTTGTTAGGGATGGTCACACCCTTGAATCAATGGTTGTGCAAACTTCACCGAATAATAATGGAAAGCAAGAGATTAACACACAATATTTACATGGTTCTGCAGTGTGCCTACATCCACGGGACTAACTCCGATTCATTCACTATAAACAACTTGTTACAGTGATGTTTACTCAAGTTATGCAAAACTTGAGTTAATACAATAATAAATATCTGAGAGAAACAACCTCTGTTGAAACTAATATACACTCTCAGTGGTGTATTAAAACACTCTTTCTTAACTCTCTCTATGAGTATAACTAAAGCTCTCCTCTCTTGGCTTCTCTTCTTGTGTGTTGATGTTGATCTTCATCAATCATCACAAGTCTTCATCTTCCTTCTTCATCTTTGAGGCATAAGACCCCTTGGCTATTTATAGCCAAAGTTAGAACAATCTAGAAGTTAACCTCCAAGTTGGAACCATCTAGAATGAATGGACTTTAGCCTCCAAGTTAGAACCATCTAGATGATGAACTTAGCCTCCAAGTTAGAACCATCTAGATGATGAAGACAAATTGAAAACCTTCTAGATAGATGGAAAACTATCTAGATAAATCTTTGTAGAGAACCTTCTAGATGGATGGAGAACCATCTAGATAAATCTTTGTAGAGAACCTTCTAGATGGATATAGAACCATCTAGATAAATCTTTGTGGGACTTGCTCCATTTTTCAAAACCTTATTTTAAGTAGGGAAAAACCTTGTTAGCAGCCAACAAATCTCCCCCTCCCTACTTAAAGGAGCAAGCCACGACTAACTTCTCTCACTGGAAGTTTAAACCGGTTAACTGGGAGCATAGCTTAAGCTTCCCAGTTGGAACCACCTTAGTCAACATATCAGAGGGATTCTTTTCTGTATGAATCTTTTCAAGCTTCATTTGCTTCTTGTCTATCACCTTTGGCTCCCCCTCTTTAGTAAACAAAATATATTCTGAAGTAGGATATTTGAATGACGATCTATGCTCTCTAGTAGATCTTCTAACTTGAGATCTTGAATCTTCCTGATCTTGAGAATGCTCCCCCTGCTCAATATCCTCATCATTATCAAGCAACTCTGGCTCATCACTGGGAGTCAATTCTGGTGTAGCATTATGCAGATCTAGAGTATGCTGAGAAGGACTAGAAGATAAATCAACTATATCTTCAATCACAGCTTTAGACTTCTCAAGTCTATCTGCATCACCATAGAATTGATCTTCATAGAAAACCACATCTCGACTTCTAACAATCTTCCTCTTGATTGGATCCCATAGCCTAAATCCAAATTCTTCATTTCCATATCCCAGAAAAATACAAGGAAGTGTCTTGTCATCAAGCTTCAACCTATTCTCCTTTGGAACATGTGCAAAAGCCTTGCACCCAAGTACCTTCAAATGAGAATATGAGACATCTCTTCCACTCCATACTCTCTCTGGTATGTCAAAACCCAAAGGAACTGAAGGTGAAAGGTTGATTAAATAACAAGCCATTAGAGTGGCTTCTCCCCAAAATGACTTGTACCTTCCATTAAGATTGCACACCAATCTTCAAAAAACCGGTGAATAGCACTGTCAACCTGGCTCTGATACCACTTGTTAGGGATGGTCACACCCTCCTTGCTCTGATACCACTTGTTAGGGATGGTCACATCAATGGTTGTGCTAATAATGGAAAGCAAGAGATCAACACACAATATTTACGTGGTTCTGCAGTGTGCCTACATCCACGGGACTAACTCCGATTCATTCACTATAAACAACTTGTTACAGAGATGTTTACTAAAGTTATGTAAAACTTGAGTTAATACAGCAATAAAAACAATACAGAGAGAAACAACCTCTGTTGAAACTAATATACACTCTCAGTGGTGTATTAAAACACTATTTTCTTAACTCTCTCTATGGAGTATAACTGAAGCTCTCCTCTCTTGGCTTCTCTTCTTGTGTGTTGATGTTGATCTTCATCAACCATCAATCTGATAACCAATAACTCCATCAAAAAGGGCAAAAAATTTCCAAAGTATGGAGATCAAATGCTAAAACCAACTTTCCAATAGTAAAAATAATCAAGAAATTTCTATAGCATGCCAAGCTGTTACGAGTAATTAGTTCAATGTGCTTCATCTTAATCATCTTAAGTCTTTTATGCTCTCAGAACAGTGCAATGTATAAAATGAAATTTAAGACGAACCTATACCAACAATTCTTTTGGGGGTGGTGGTGTGTGGGGGGGTGTGGGGTTAGGTTTAAATCACTCCTTAATTTAATTGGTTTTCTTTCTCCAACAAATATAGGCTGCCTGCAACCAAGTAATTGCAAGTTAGTCATTAATATAAAATAGATGCTTACATTTTTTATTGCTAGTGTTCTACACTCTCTACTATCATGGAACTAGTTATAAACTGAAGTTAAGAAAATACCTAACTATAAGGAGAAAAAAGAACAAGGAAACCATGAGAAATTTAAGAGCTTATTTACAATTTTTTTTTTTTAATAAGTAATGCAATCTCATTTAAAAAGTTGAGGGGTGCAACCATAATACACAGGCACTTACAAACATTGAAAAATCTTCCTTCTTTTGTTGTACTATCTAATTTTCCTAGACTAAGTAATGTTAGAAAAAAGATAAAGGTCAGAACCTTTTGAACATGAAAAGGCCAGTACTTGAAAATCTCCAACCATTTCATCTTTCACCATCCCTTAGGTAAAAGGAGATGTGTAATGGGGCTTGGACAGATATAATTCATAAGAGCCGACATAGAAGTATAGTCAATTATAGAATCTCTATATGCTAACATTCTCATAATGTTTCAGCATCCTTAATCTTTAGGTGAGACTAACTAGAATGTAGAACATTGTTTTGAGCACACACTGTCAGACATCATGAAATGACATAATAATACACTAAAAAACCACAGCTAAATGATAATATCTTAATCAAATTGAACCCAAATAGCAAAAGAGAATAGCGTGCTTGTTCTACAAAATGTGCAAGGCGGGTCTGTGCACTCAAGAATCTTTGAGTGAAAGCATTAATCGACTTTGACTGGCCAGTTGTAGTCATTCCCGCAAAGAAATGGCTTCTCAAGAATGGCAATACCCAAAGTATGCGTAATCCATAAAAGTTGGCTATATGCCTGTTAGTGTGCAACCCAAAAGAATTTACCATGTCCCTCCAACCGAGTTCAAAATCATTATTCGACGAAAGAACTCTGCCTTCCACTCATTGTAACGTTCACCCAGTACAGCATTAAACCAGGATGGAAACTTCGCCACAATCATCCATATGCAAAGTGCATGCTGAGTCATCGGCATTTCCATGGCTATTGCTTCTTTGAGACACAAATTTTGGTCAGTTAAAATTGTTTGTGGAGCCTTCTCATTCATGAACCCCAAGAATGCCTGCCATATGTACAATACAAAACAGAAACACCAATGTCAATTTGGGAGTTGTGAAGCTCTTTGAAAAAAGGAAATACATCTATACATGTGCAACATATTCATCAAAGTGAAGAGATTTTCATCCTAAATAAAATTTCCCTTCGAATTAGGATGACAGCAAGAACAACCAATAGGCACTGAACAATACCAGGAGGTGCTCATCTGCATTTACCGGGGGAGGGGCAAAGAATCCTAATGTCTTAGAAATTGACTACCATAAATCTGAAAGGTACATGCTCAGTGACCATTTCACCTGCTGCCAACATTTATAGTTGTAACATAGATAAAATTAACTCCCAATTACAAATTCCCTCATGTGAAACTCAATCACTTACGCAACATTATCTTATGCAGGGTCCAAGCCTAGCTGGCCAATCATTTCTAACCACCTACTGCATCAATTTCTCCCTGCCTGCTAGCCTAAACATCCAGCTTTTAAATTTCAAAGTTTATGTTTCTATCCTTCAACTTGCCTTTTGATTTTGGTTATGCCACCTAAGAGAAGCAATTGATTGAGTGGTCCAATTGATATTTATGTCAGTCACATGTGCAATATAAGGCGACAGATTAGTTGGAAAGCTTGGGGGGGACAGAAAATTACTTTCGCACTATTACCTTCAATGCCCATGAAAAATGACCTTAAATTTTCCTCACGCAAAAGGACGCAGCCAAAGAAGCAAGGCATACCATAATTATTCATTCCAACCCAAATCCCAAGTGGCATGTCAAATGCAGTCAGCTGTGTTGTATCGAACACAACTGCATCACCAAAGATCTCATACGACTGGACTGATGAGGCATTTGACCAGGCAGTGTTCTCTAATCTGTTGTTTGAATCAAGTGTATACTCAAATTTGAAGTTAGAGTCTTTCTCCTTAATGTTTCTGCACATTCTTAATAAATCTATGCCCTCCTCTTCAGGATCTAATTTCCTGAATGATTGGAGTAAATTCCTCACATCCTTTTCAGTGAAAGGCAAATATCCTGGCTCCACACACTTCTCAAGCTCCATGAGTCTCATCATCTGGTGCACAGAAATTCCAGTTTTGGCAAGCATAAGGATTCTGCTCTTGTCTGTATCTGATACGGTCCAGTATGCAGGAGGAAACGAACTTGATTTGGTTCTAAGAGCTCATGATTATGGTGGTTCGCAAAACCTGTAACACGCCATGCAGGTGCTCCTAACTCTGTATCTGGTGACGCCGGATTGAGAACCCTCATCGCTTTGCAAATTCACCATAAAATTCATAAGCAGCATCATGAGTAGAAAACCTTTGCCCAATATATGGAATTGCATCATTAGTGGTTTCTAGGGAGAGCCTGGTTTCATCAGGTGATTCCTCTGTGCTACTAGTATCGTCCAATGACAAAGATCGTTGATCTGAGGGATCATCATAAACGACCAACATTGGTCCAGCCTCTTAAGACATTATACTTAGTCGTTAACCCACGCAAGGTCAACCTAAAACATGTCTATGAAAAAAACAAAAGAGGAAGAAAAAATTCGTTAGCCGACCTAGTCCCAATGGATGGAATGATGCATTATAGAATAGAGAAACGAAAAAAACAAATAAAGCATAATTTTTTTTATTTTTTATTTTCATTTCATATCAAATCAAAAGGACATGGAAATGAGAAATTTGTACAGTTATATAAGAAGTGCCCCTAGATGGAGGGTAAGCATCTATAATGACCTTCATCATGGATAATTTGTCTTATACGTGGGTCACCTGTTGCTCTCTAAATACAGGTGAACCTGATCCAGAGCTTAGAATAGTTTGTCGTCAAATTTCGCCTGTTATCCCCCATAATTACAAGGAGAGCAGCTTCCCTGTCTCAGCGTTTACTTTCACGGTATGAAAGGATCTCTTAGATACTTGTTTATCTGACATCTGATACAGTTAGCCTCAAGTATTAAGTGGTGATTTTATTTTTCTTCAGCTGCACAATTCTGAAAAGACTATTGCAGATGTCACCTTGCTTTTCACATGGGCAGTAAGTCATTTTTATGTGTTAGTCCCTTTGAACTTTATTTCCTTTGATTCCATACTTTTGTTTGTTATATTTTTTCCTTTGAAGCTTAGTCCTTGTTGGAGGCACAAAGTATATATCATATAGACTTCTGAAAAGAATATGATGCCAGAAGTCGTCAAAACTAATTCAAAATCGTTCTCAATGCCATTCAGAATTCTGTTGGAGGACTTTCTGAATTTTCTGGTCAGCACTCTAATTCTAGAATAATGTAAGAAAAATCTCAGTAGCTGAACCTTTTCTTGATATATTCCAATCTTTCTTAAGCATTTTGAAATGATTATTACATATATGTATGTGTCTGCTTGTGTTTCTATATGTGTGTCCTTGTATGAAGATTCCTCATCTATTTTGTAGCATGCTGATGGGTTATACTAACCTACACTAATTTATTCTGCTAGGATGAAAGATGGTGTGCATGGTGTACTTCTACATCACAAGTAAGTTCCTTTCCTAAAACGGAGGAAAAGAAGGAAAGAAACAAAATTCTGTCCTTGGCTCAATCAGCTGAATCTTTATATATTATATGTTTCGATACTCTACTTGTAACATTCCTCACATGCCACTACAGGACAGCAAATGGACAACCCCCTGTGACCTTTGCAATTGCAGCAGAGGAGACAGATGGCATTCATGTCTCTTAGTGCCCCTGCTTTTTGATATCTGGTAACTCTCAGGGTATTTCAGCAAAAGAAATGTGGCAGGAAATAAAGGAGGTTGGTAGACTCGTTGCCACATTTTACATGTGGATTTCATTAAAAAAGATATTTGCTTGGTTTCCTACATTTGCATATTTTTTTGCCAGAAGTATGATTCTACTGTGTATCCACAACTCAGGATTTTGGTTTCAGCAGAGTGATACCTGATCTATATTGTCTGGTTTTTCTTGGTGACAGATTGATTCTTCCTGGATCTCTTTTAATTTACCTGCATTGTTTATTTTCTTTTTGCCAACTTTTATCCATCATTTTTTACAAATCCACCATTGTATTGTATTCTCAAATATATTTTAATAAGAATTGCGAAAGCTTGTGATCAGGCACATTGAACAATTTTGCAGTTCAAAATAAGTCATGCTTATTGTTTTACTATTTGTTCGAATTGAGTGCTGTTTAGGCTGTAGAAGACTTGTAGACTTCCTTTTTCTTTCTGCCATGTTGCACATTTAGGTTATCTTCATTTCTCAGATATTTATATTTTCCTAATGGTATGGATCATTTGACCGGCTTAATTCCCCCAAACCGCAAGTACCTTCAGAACCAGGATCTTCTACTGGGGCAGCTTTTGCTGCTTCTATTACAATTCCGGCAAATGGCACACGTTCTGTTACATTCTCATTTGGCATGGGACTGCCCTGAAGTAAACTTTTTGAGTGGAAAAACTTATTACAAGTAGGTAGCCAAATTCTTGTTTGAGAAATATTCACAAACCACGGGGAGTTTTTCACAGTGAAGTTCACCGTACCGGAGTATTTGACGGTGGAGGCTATTTCTGTGAGGATCATTGCTCCATCCTTTACAACCCATGCATTCTCCATGAATCAGAGGATGGTGGTGCTGAGGTTGATTGCAGTTTCACACTTGACAAAAAGTACCTACAATGCAACCGTGGTGGGGCCATCAACGGCTGAGATCGCGCCACCGGGGTACTATATGTTGTTTGTGGTGCATGCTGGTATACCAAGTTCTGCAGGTATGTGGGTGAAGGTGCAGTAGTGACTGGATTGTGATGGTGGGCAGGTGACCTGCTTGTAAATGCTAATTAGAGGTGTGTGATATACATATATATAGACAATAATAACAGGAATCTAGAAAAAAAAAAAAAAAAATCTAGAAAAAAAATAGACAATAATAACAGTTGGGCTTTAGTTTTATCAAAGCTAGCTAGACAGCATGTTTTGGACTTAATTTTTGCTCTAAATTAAAGTGACACTATCTTTGTAAAAGGATATATATATATATATATATATATATATAAAGTTTTGGTAAAATCGTACTTTCACTTTTAAATTTGTGCCTTTTTTAATCTCAATGTGTGTATATTTATGAAAGCGCAATGCTAATTAATACCCCCTGGCACAAGTTTTTTTGCCTATTGGCCCCTACCCACTAAAAATTTTGGCCCTTGGCCCCAACTCATACCAAAGTCTGGCTCCATCAATCCTTGCCAACCGTAATGCCCCCACATAATTAATATACTAGTATTTTTTAATAAAAATAAAATGAGATAATGATGGGTAACATATTATTCAACCTCTTGCACGCTTTTATTTACTAATAAATAAAATGCCTTTCGAAATTATCCATTCATAACTTAAAACTTGCAACATTCGAATGCTTGGAGCTAGAGTTGGATTCAAACGATCGTTGACTTGAAATGATCAAAGTTCAATTCGAAGTAATCGTCCTCTAACGATCGAGATTTCCGACGAAATGTTTGAATTGCCCATACAATTTAATGACACTTTTAAAACTCTCTTCTTCTTCTTTTTTTGACACTTTTAAAACTCTAACTACATAGGTTGTCCTATTTAAGGGTAATGGTGCGGTCTAATACTCATTTTTTTTCCAATATTCAAAAGCCATAAATCGAGAGAAAGAGAGAGAGTGAGGCTACTCTTGAAGGTTGGTATCTCTTAGCTTGGAGGACAATACCTAATTAAGGCTAATAAAATCTCTAACCTCTTCATTTTTCATGCATATTTTACTGTTTGAATCGCACCTAAGCATGCCTAATTGTTTGTTTTAGGGACAAACACGTGATTTATTAAATGAGTTGTTTTTATAGAAAAATGAATCTTGCATTAGAACCGAATGGTGGACTTTATGTTCCATAATAAATAGTGATTAATTAAGAGATATATTATTATTATTTTTTTTTAAAGGAAAGAACTCATTCTAATTTCAAAGAAATCAAGAGCGAAAGCTCTTACAATCATAGGGTAAGTCCTGAAGTAACTATAGCCAAAGCTACATAGTCACAGACAGAATTCCAAATACAGGCACCAACGGCCAACCAATCAACCCAATCCAAGCACATCCGCTACCCCATGAAACATTCAAATCTGCACAAAGCAAACGCCATCAGCTACACAGGAAGCGTTATTTCTACGACCTTAAGAGGTAAAAACCTCTTAATTCGCAACTCATCCTCCTCAACAGTTAAGGTAGGATACACATTCATCCACGACATATAAGTCTGGACTAATCTTCCTCCTCGACTCAAAAGCCAGGATAAGATATACATCCACGACACACAGGTCAGGACCAAAGGAGATCTAACCAAACCAACGAGGCAAGAGCATTATTACACGCAAAAACACAACAAAAATATAGGGAAACAACAAATATAAGCAAAAAGGAAATACAGGGAAAACCGATCGCGTTCAAGCAAACCCCACCATTGCACAGTGCATTTGAAGTTAAATCATTGGGGGAGAATAAAGTGGCAAGAGGGTGGAGGGTGGCAAACCGACGGAGGAGATCGGTAGAACTACAAAAATAAAACACACACAAAACAAACAAAGAAATAATAATACAGGGAAAAACCAAAACAGAAAAATAGGAAGAACAAACAAAATACAAAAGTACAACGGGAAACAAAGCAAAACGGGAAATAAAACGCCAAACGATCAATTGGAGAGGCTCGGACAAGATCTGGCCGGAAGCACCGCTGAGGAAGGTGGCGATGGGAGAAAGGTGCGGTGGGGACGCACATATGACCTGCCACAAGCGGCGGGCTACGAAAACGCCGAGATCCGAAAGACCAAAGCAGGGAGAAAAGCCGACAACAAGAAAAAAATAAATGGAGGGGAAAGAGGAAAAAGAAAGGGAGGAGCATTGAGACTAGGACATCAAGTAAATAACTAGAGTCTGGTGCGAAGAAAACGTGGGGAGGAGGGATGGCCGGAGGCCAACCCTCCTCCCCAAGGGTGATGTCGCTCTGGCTAGGGGGGGCCGGAGCGAAAAGGCTAGAGAGAAAAAAAGGCTAGAGGGAAAAAAAGGCTAGGGTTTTTGCTTTTGGAGTAATTCTAACTCTATATTAAGAGAAATATAATACAATGTTTTTAATCATTCATGCATAATGTTTTAACAATGGGTGTAATAACTTGCAAATAAATATCACCGTTGAATGTTTTGAATGATGTATAAGAATGAACTCGGTTGATATATGCTTCTATGGCGGTGTATTAAGTGTTCTAGGACTTACGTGATTTAATTGAAGTTAAAAGGTTGCAATAAACTATGATTTAGTTGATTTTTAGGGTTTTTATTTCAAACCCATTATGCCCAAATGGGTGGCTCAATCGTACCCCCATCCATTTTTTAAAATATTTTTATATTTTTAGTTTTTAGGTTTTTTAATTATTTATATGGCATATTGTCATGTGACTTTTATTGGGTTAAGGTGGATTCCGTCAATTTTATGGACTAATTGTAGACAAAATATCATCTCTATTTTTAGCCATAAGCGAGGTACTATAGCATATACAATACAAATTGAAACCGAAGTGAATATATATATATATATATATATATATGAAGTCATTAAACCACAAGGGAGTAATGAGAGTTTAATCCAAAAAAAAAAAGTGTTTATCACATACTAAAAAACACATTCCGGCCGCTTTTATAGAAACCAATTTACAAAGAAATTTATGTCATAGTCTTAATTAAGTGGGATATGCAATAGACATGAGTTTGAAGATGTTTGATACAAACACAATTTAAATCCAACTTTGGCCCAATTTCTAAGCTAAAATTCTTTTTCTCTCTTTAGTTGAAGGCTCTCTCTCTCCTCCACATCAGTTTCTTTTTTAAAACTTAATAAAAAAATTAGACTAAAATTAAACTTAAGTTATACTTATATCATTTTCCAAGTTTGAATTAGTGCATGGGTTCAAATCCTGCAATAAGAGTCATCATACAAGTATGCTAGCAAGTTTGGGTTAGGCTATGATTCTTTGAAAGAGCGCGTGTAATTTTTCACCAACTCTTTCTGTCATTGGTCTTTATGGCTTGGCACTACTATGTTCGCTCAAGTAAATATTCACAACCCTTAATTGCTTTTGAAAAAAAAAAGGAAGAAAAGATGTTAATTAATGCTTGAAAGGATCATTTAGCGTGCCAAACACAAAACACGTGTTCACGCCCCACAATTCAAGAGAGTTGATGACGTGGACATTGACCTCCACGTAGTACTCCACCATGTCGCTCTCTCATTGGCGAGTTTACTTTTCTTTCTCTACGCCTCAGGCCTCGGCGTATGATAGCGTGAATGCCACTCCAGGTAATCGTTACCGTCCGACGTAGAGTAACAGTAAATAATACGACTAGTCGTAGTCTTCACACTTATTTACCACAACTACGACTTTTTCCCCCGCTGATTTCACCCGGACCGCCGATTTCGTAATATCGTACGTGAAAGGGATGTGATCAAAATAGTCAGGAAGAGTGGCGTTACTCTGCAACAGACGTACCGTACTAGTGGTATTACCGCGTTAAGTTTTCCTCCTACACTTTCCTCTCCATCGGCCCCGAAGCCAAAAAGAAAGCGAGGGAAAGTGAGGGAAAATAGAGAGAGAAAGTGAGGGAAAGTAGAGAGAGAAAGTGAGGGAAAATAGAGCGAGACAGTGAGGAAGTGAAGAGATAGAAAGAGGTCAAGACTCAAGACTAAAGAGCGAGAAAGTGAGGGAAAGAGTGGGAAGAAAGAGATGAAGCACATTTTCAAGAAGCTTCACTTAGGGAGCAATCACGACCCCAACCGATCGAACGAAAATCCTAACTCAACCGCTGCGACGCCACCATCGTGCGCCTCCGATCAGAGTGCGGTTTCCGGTCACGTCCAGAGCTCCGTCGCCGGTCCGGCGAGTCCTTTGTCGCCGTCTCCGGCTCCTTCTCCTGCTAGTAACGCCACGGGTTCGGCGGCCAATCCTGCGGACTATATGTCGGAGGAGGAGGAGTATCAGCTTCAGCTGGCCATGGCGATCAGCGCGTCGAAATCGGAGTTCCAAGACGATCCGGAGAAGGATCAGATCCGCGCCGCGACGCTGCTGAGCTTGGGCGGTCCTCGGATCGATTCGACGAGGGATAAGGACGAGGTCACGGCGGAGGCGCTATCGAGACAGTATTGGGTGAGTTTTTGCTGAAACACTTGGAGATGATATTCGGTGAAGTTTTTGGTATTGACTGTAGTGAATGATCTTGAATTGGGGGTTTTTGCTGGGTTTCTTAGCTATTTCTAAGGAATTTTATATTGAGTTTTGGATTGGTTTAAATTAGGGCATACGGTTTAAAATTTGCTTAAATCAATTTGAGGAAACTCGGTTCAATGATATGTGATGGAAATGGCATGTAGTGAAATGTACTATACGAGCTTGATTTAGAGGCTTTTGATAGTTGCCAATGGTTGAGTTTAATTTTCCTGAACCGTTTCTGAGTTTTCAGGGTATCTAGATTGTAACATATGAGCTTCGGTTACCAATATTCCCCTAAGTTTTGGTGATTTGTAGTGAAGTATTTTCTGCCTGAGTTGGAAGTGGTGTTGTCGGGGCAAAGTAGTGGATATTATCTTCATGCTCTATTATAACAGGCTACTTTTTGTTCATGAAAATAAAACTATGTTGTAAGTGGTTTCTGCAAGTAGTTCTCATAAAATTGGTCAACTTTAAAATAGAATAAGTTTCATGTGTATTCCCTCCAAGCCAAATGCTATAAAGTGTTATGTTGGGTAAAAGTTACTTTCCACTGGATATTTTACAGAACCAACCTGAATTTTGCTGGAATTTGGTTCATGCCATGTGAGGAACATCAATTGCAGATTCTTAACCAAACTTTCTTGAATTTTATTTCCCCGAAGTTTTAATTTGTTTTCCGATGACATTGTAAGTTCTGTCATTGGGGCTTTTTACTTAGTTTTTGGCATTTTTTTTAATGAATTCTTACTGCGATCTATTTTTGCATGGGGATATCATAATATCAATTAAATGATTAAATTCACCCATTTTTATCAGCTTAAGCTTTTGGTATAAGTGGTAATTTAACATGGTATCATAGTGAAGATCCTAAATTTGAGCCTTGTTTCCATTATTTATCTCTCATTTCAATTAAATATTCAACGTGTTGAATCTCACTTATTAAGGAAAAATTTGAGCATACACGGGATGGGGAGTATTAGAATATTAGTTAAATGATTAAATCAGCAATTTCCTATCAACTCAAGCTTTTGAGATAAGTGGTGATTTAACATAATTCAGGAGTGTTAAATAGGGAAGTGTCTAAATTCTGTGTGTGACAATGTCACTCACTGGTAAGCTAGGAAAAATTTGGTTCATGAAGATTGAAGTCCCAAAAACGTGAAAATCTCATTTTGTTGCTGAGTTTGTTAATTTTACCTTCGTGAGCATTTCATGGAGAAATGAAAAGCTAGTGTACTTGGTGTGTATAAGCATTGTTTTGGATGGAGACATGAAAAGCTAGTTTAGTTGGTGTGTATAAGCATTTGGTTTTGGATGGATGTTGATTCGTGCAGATTATCAACATTCTGCTTAATCGACAGCTAGTTTGGCGGAATCCGGTTTCACTTTCGCTGTCCAAATAAAATCAATTATGGCAAAATGTAATAACTTTGAACTATGCACTTTACTTTAGGTAAACTATTTACCATACAAGCAGAAAAAGTATCCAAGCTCTTCTCTGACTGGATTCTGCACCTTGGAAGTGTTAATTTTTGTAAATCAGAGGAAAAATTCCTAGTGGAAAAGTTTTTTTTCCTTCACAGTTGAGTCAGTTTAAATTACAATTTTAGTTTGATTATTGAAACTGTGTAGTTGACTTTTATGCCTTTTTTGTTATTTTTTAAGGTTGCTTCTTAACAATAAATGATGATGTTTTGGCCAGCATACTGTGAGTGAGAGAGAGGAGAAAGAAGAAAGACTTCGATGGTTTCAAAAAAATAACATTGCACTTTTTCAGATATCTTTCCTTATGTTGCTATTTAGAATTCAGAAGGGATTAAGATACGTAGAATCTACACCTCAACTGGTGTAACTGGATATTACTTATCCACTAGCACAAAAACAAAACAAAAAACTGGTGCAACTGGATATTGCGCCAACTTTATTGTGATATCCTTAGATGTTTGCTTTATGTTAGTGCTTGATTATGTTTTGCTTGCATTTATACTTCAGTTTAAAAATGTTTTTGTACTCCTCCTATCTGGCTTGATGTGTTGTGTTTTTGGTTCACCAGGAGTACAATGTGCTTGACTATGAGGATAGAGTGGTGGATGGTTTTTATGATGTATTCGGGCTCTCCACAGATTCAGCAAACCAAGGAAAGATTCCGTGTCTCACTGATCTTGAAACAAACCTTGGGAGTTCTGGCTTTGAAGTTGTAATGGTCAATCGATCAATGGATCCTGCTCTAGAAGAGTTACTGCAAATTGCACACTGTTTTGCTCTAGACTGCCCTGTAGCTGAGTTTGATGTGTTGGCAAAAAGGCTTGCTGAACTAGTTAATGGACATATGGGTGGGCCTGTGAAGAATGCTGAGATAATGTTGGCACGGTGGATGGAGAGGAGAACAGAGTTGAGGACATCTCTTCACACAAGTGTGTTGCCTATTGGGTCGATAAATGTTGGTCTTTCTCGACACCGTGCTTTGCTTTTCAAGGTCAGCTATCAGACTTTCATTGTTGACTTTAGGCTCTATAGGCAATATCTTATGGATCTGTTGCTTGTGGCTATACTGGTTATTAAAATTCCAGGCCAAATTTGGTGTATGCCATTCGATGCCATGCTATAATATTATTTGGGTCTTTCTCCACCTAGTAAAATTGTCTAAGCTGGAATTTTAGTTTTGTTTTCAAAAAGCATCTATTATTTTTGGAGGTGGGGATGGGTTGAGGTTGGTCATAGGTTCAGAGCTTATCAAGTATGAGCAATAGTGATCATAATCTTATTGTCACAATACAATATCATAGGTTCTTTAGAATCATATCCAAGTTATGCCAACAATATCGTCAACCATAATATTTCGCATACCCCATGTGCCACAACCCAAAATTCAACTTTTGCGCTTTAATTTTACAACCATTGGCTGTTTTTTTGGATAAGTCATTGGCTGTTTTTTACTACACTAGGTAACTAGATTTCCTTCTACAAATGTGAAATATCCTAAATTAGATCTCCGATCTGTAACTAATCCAGCCCAAATTGCTTTTGTATATGACTTTAGTTTCAAGTGATTATGTCGAGAGAACAACAAACCTTTACCTGGTGAAACTTTCAAATAGCCTTGAACCCTGTAAATTGTTTCCTTATGAGACAGACTTGGTGAATGCATAAATTAGCACAAACTGCATACGCAATGTCTGGACGAGTGAGACAAATTGATTAATCAGCCAACCAATCATTGATATCTACCTTTATCATTCTCTCATAACTTATTATTATACTCTACTGGGTTGTCAATACCCTTACAACTGCGCATTTCTACTTCCTTGAGTAGATCAACAATATATTTTTGTTGAGAGACGTCCCAATCTTGCTACCTCAATGCTCAGAAAGTGTTTTAAACTTCCTATGTCTTTTATCTCAAACTCATTGGCATGATAATTATTCTGCTGTTATATTTATTTATCACCATTTCTCGTCAATACTGTTTCATCCACATAAATAATAAGAGCAGTTACCTTTCCTTATGAAGAATGTTTGATGAACGGTATATGGTCGGCCTGACTCTGTTTATGACTACATTTCTGCATGGCTTGGAAAAATCTCTCAAAGCACATCCTAGGAGATTGTTTCATCCTGTATAGTGCTTTTCTCAACTTACACACTTTACCTTTGGCCGAAGAAACTTGAAGACCAAGAGGAACTTCCTTGTACACTTTTTCCTCTAGGCCTCTATAAAGAAATGCATGCTTCACACTAAATTGTTGAAGTGACAAATCTAAATTTGTTGCTAATGATGTAAGACTTAGATAGAGTTCATAATGAGAATAAAATCAGAGAATCAGGGAATTAATTGGGTTTCCAAAGATTGACAAAGGATTCTTGTATAAAAGATAAAAATAATGATTTAAATACTTTTCAAGTAAAAAATAGGTGCTCCAATTTTGTCCATTCATGCCAATTATGCGATGTATTCGTCATTAAAAAAAATGTTCATGTTTAAATGTAAGTCATCTAGTTTCAAACCAAATTTAGAGGATGTCTAACTATAGTGGTTTTTTTTTTTTTGTTAGTTTTTTTATCTAGGTCAGCTCCTGTAAAAAATATTGAGGCAGCACTATTTAGTGAGTGCCTTAAAAAAAAATTTAAAATAAAAAATAAACATTTTGCTGAAAGTTTTCTGCCTTATGAATGTACAAAATTTTATCTAATTGCTCTTTTTTTTTGGCTACGTTTTTTAATCGAACTATAAATATATCCTCTAACAATATGAGTTAGGGGGCTGATTGGAGATGTATACTCATTTTCTCTGTTTCTGTGATGTAGGTATTAGCTGACAATATGAGGATGCCTTGTAGACTAGTAAAAGATAGTCATTACACTGGCGTTGAGGATGGTGCTGTCAACATAATAAAGTTGGAGGATGAAAGGTTATGACTTTGTGCCTTTTTGTTAACCTTTGTTGATAATGATGGACATTTATTTGTGTATGCTCAGTGGGATATAGATTTTTGTAACTGAGATAATCAGCGGATACTTATATGTGAATGTGAGTTTTGCTTAGTGTTCAAAGGATTTATGTCTACCTTTTTCCTAATTTGTAAGTTACTTTTGATTTAAGCGTGAAATGCTCCCTCAACCTTTATCTTTTTTCTTGTGTCTTTCATTGGTTTGGGTTGTTAGGTCTTTCTTGTGCTCGCTTTAGCTGGGTGTTTCCTATTGTACATTGCCTGTGTACTTAGGGGGCCTCACGCTTTTTATAAAATTTCTCTTTAATTATAAATAAATAAAAAAAAAGAACTTTTTGTATTTTTCACCACCCAGAATTTATCTTTAAATGAAACAGTGGCCACGGCAATAGCTTTATAATGTGCATAATATAGGGAGGTTGTGTCTTATTGCAATTACTATTAGATTCTAGCGTTAATGTGGGGCCCCTCAAGTACCTCGCTATCCCCTTGGAAGTGATCCTTCAAATGCCGATGTTTGGAATTTACATATTGACAAGGTGAATAATCAAGTGGAAGGGAGTGTAAATTCTTTGCAAAGTAAAATATGACTACTAATTCATTAATACTTGGCTAATATCATCTGCATCTTAAGATTCTTGTGGATGATTCTCTTAAAACTGAATAATATAAAATGAGTGTATGTCACCATCATAACAAATATTTCTTCTCCATCAATTAACCATTTTTTATCTTAAGCAGGAAAGCCACTTTGGTACAGGTTATTTGATTTTGAGAATAACGTCCTGCAAGGGATGTGCTTGGGGAGAGTTTCTAGAAATTAAATCATCTTTGGCAGTCACTATTTTCCTTCACCAGCTTCTGTTCCTTTGTTAATTAGATGTCAGTCTGAAGTTAGATGTCCTAATTCATGGTTACTTTTGTCTGATCTTGTACCTACTCCCTGTGCATTTATCCATGTATTTATCTAGTCTACAACTTAGATGTTCTCCATTATGATTTTGTTTTGTGAGTTTTATTCGTCTCTGTACTCAAGTCTTGCCTTTTATTTTCTCAGTTATGTATAAAGTTGTAACGGATTTCTCATGCTCCATCTTCTCCCTTTTTTTTTTTTAAAAAAATTATTTTTGTTTTTAATTTTTTCCCTCCATAACCCAACCAAATTCCAAAATTCATGCATGTCCCATGGTTTGTTCTATTATATGCATTAAGTAAATCTTCGTGAGATGCATGCAAATTGAGTGTGTGTGTGTGTCTAAACCTGGATAATAAAATTTTGTAAACTATTTATGCTTCTACACAGAGCTAATGTATATCTTTTTTGCCTTCAGGGAGTTTTTGGTTGATCTAATGGGAGTTCCTGGAATACTCATACCAGTTGATACTCCAAGTGCAAAGGAAGCTACCTTTAACCCATATAATCCAAAAGTAAACAAAATCCCATCTCTCCATTCCTCTAATGACAGCGGAGTTGCTTACTTCAAACCAAAGACTTTACTTGGTGAGGGCAGTAGTCAAAATGCTGAAATGGAGAGTAGCTCACCCTTGGATAAAAGGTCAAGTTCTGAAAAGGCAGAGTCCATGCCCCCATTCCTGCGTGCAAGTGGTGATACTGCTGTTGGTTCATCTGGTACATCTAATAGGCCACCTCCTGATCAGTCAGATCAAATTTCCTCATCAGGCGTTGGAACCTCCATGTATAAAGGCAGTCGCATGGTCCCTGTGGTTGGTGATGGTGTCAGGATGAATCTCAATGTAGTTCCATATAACCAAAATAGCCCTGAGGACTACAAAAACCTCTTCGCAGATCTTAACCCATTCCATATAAAAGGAACTGGCAAAACTTCTGTGCATAACAAAGCTGCAGAGAATAAAGTCGATGAACTTCAGAGACTCAGAAATAACACTGTTTCTGGTCGACCTCCTGCACCATTGATGTGGAAGAATCGATATGCTTGTAATGAAGTCCCTCAGAAAAAGGAGTATGATTATATGGAGGGTCTGTTTCCTAGAATTAATCGTGAACCTAATGACTATAATCTGTCATCGTTAGCTTCCACCAGTTCTGCTGCTAAGTCTGGCAAGATCTATGGTGATGGTTTCAAATCATCTGGTAGTTCAGATATGTCCAGTAGAGACACTGATGGGGGAAATTCTGTCAGTGGCAACAGTTCCATGTTGCAAGCTAACAAAAGTCAGTTTAAGAGGTTGCCTTTGGTTGAGGATCAGAATGCTAATCTAAAGGGAGAACATCCAGGAATGGGGAGGAATTGCGAAGTGACACAATGGATGTGGTTAAAGAACATGAAGAGCATGGTTTCCATGATCTTAGAAAGTGCACACACGATAGATTTATGGGGACCAATTTGAAATTGAAGGATCCAGAAAATCCTAGCTTGTCTGTTGATTCCAGCACAAATAGGGTCAATCAAATATTTGATGATGTGGATGTAGGAGAATGTGAAATTCGTTGGGAAGAACTGGTTATTGGTGAAAGGATTGGATTAGGTAAAGCATATGGCCTGTTGGATGCCTTTGTTATGTTTAGCAATCTTGGTATCATTGCAATTTTTTTTTAACCATGTGTGTGTGTACGCACGTATGCATTTATGTGTTTGTGTTTGTGTGTGCATGCATGTGTCTTTGTGTATATATGTATACGTACTACCAATTGTTAAGATAATGGTAAACAATTGGGTAAGTTATCACCTTTTTCCATTAGTTGAGGCTTTTGAGACAATTGGTAATTTATTACTAATAAAAGTGTATTGCCTATGGTGGGTTTAGTCCTGATGGGTGTTTTAGTTGTGTGTAGTTAAAAAAAAATTAAAGAAAGAAAGAGTAAATGTAATAGCGTATTAATTATGTATTGGGAACTTAATATCCTTAAAAGGTTTAGGGGCCTTTCCCTTTCTTTCTCTTTCTTTTTTGGCTATAAAAAGAATGGTAAATTTCTTTGAAGACTTAGATGGTGCATCCTTTTTTTTTAGCTCTGTACTAGTGTTATGCTTAATAAATCAACTACTAGAAGGAGGGGCTTGTTTATTCCATTCCTTGCATAGCAATAACCTCTTTTCTTTTTTCTTTTTTCTTTTTTTGAGGGAGTTTTGTAATTTTTTTTATTCATTTTCCCTGTGCATAGGTTCATATGGAGAAGTTTATCATGCAGATTTGAATGGAACGGTGAGTACTACAATTCCTTTTTGTAGTACATATGGTTGCTAAGCATTTTAAAATTTTGCTATTTGCTCCGAGTTAAATCTTGCTGTCCTTTTGTCTTTTGCTCTGTATAGTTCCTACTATTTAATATTGATATTATATTAGATATTAGATTAGATGTGGTCGATCCTATTTCTTTGTTGTCATCTTCACAATGCTACTTTGCTGTTACTCACGGTGTCTCATATTATTAGTATCTAGTCTTACCTTAACATAAAAAAAGGAGCTTTTTGAAAATTGCAGTGAAGGAGACAGATTATCTAATTTTCTTCTGGTAAATTTTGAATGACAGGAGGTTGCTGTCAAGAAGTTCTTAGACCAGGATTTCTCAGGTGCTGCTTTGGCTGAGTTCAAAAGAGAAGTAAGCAATGAACTGGCTTTTATATATGCATGTGATATTGCTCTTTTTGATTCAAGGGAAGGAAAAATAAAATTGAGAGCCTTACATTTAAACATGTCATATCTGGATGCCTTCTATTATCACCTGAGATGGTAACTTGGTAAGTAATGCCGCTCTGCAATTCTGAATGTCTAGACCACCAAAAAAACAAAAAACAAATGAAAACTCTGGAAAATAATCATGCATAGCAGCAGTGGTGGTATTGCCTTGATGGCTGGAGTCTGAGATGGAAGCAGCAGCAGTCCTGAGGGAGCAGGATGTGATGGCACTATCAATGATGCTGTTGCATACACCTTTTGCTGCCTTATATGAAAGTAATAGATCCATTAGGAGAATTCCAATCCAATTTCAATTTCTTAACGTCTCCCTGATTACAAGAATCCCCAAAGCTACAGAACCCAACTTTTAACAGAATCGACATTTGGTGATAGAATGGAATGGCATAACAAGAATTGAGGGGCCAAGTCACTTTGTTTATTTTTTTTTCTGTTTTTTGGGGTCCATGGCTTTAATTTGGAATCAATTCAAAATCAATGACCTGCATTTTTCATTTCTCTTCTGTAATATAAGGTACGGATAATGCTTAGACTGCGACATCCAAATGTTGTTCTTTTCATGGGTGCTGTTACTCGTCCTCCAAACCTCTCTATCATCACTGAGTTTCTTCCAAGGTATAATTCTGTGCCTCACTTCGTTGTCATACATAATGAGTTAGATATTTCGCAAAATAACATTCATCCAATATCAGATTCTAATATTCCCAGCAGATTTTACCTGTGTTGATGTTATTTAAATGCATACATAGTTGTGTCTTACTTTCACGTCATAATTCTTGTTACTGAAGTTTGATATTTCAGGGGAAGCTTATATCGGATTCTTCATCGTCCTCAGTGTCAAATTGATGAGAAGCGCAGAATAAAAATGGCTCTTGATGTGGTCCGACAATATCAATCCTCTGTTTTATTTGAATAGCATTTACATCCATACCCATTATTAAAGCTCCTGTCATCTTGCAGGCAAGAGGCATGAATTGCTTGCATACCAGCACACCCACAATTGTTCACCGGGATTTGAAGTCACCAAACCTTTTGGTTGATAAGAACTGGAATGTCAAGGTATATGATGATTTTGTTTCAGTGTCGTTTTGGCACACTGATTCATACTTTCATTGTTTGTTACTTGCCTCACTATCTTGCTGCTCACATAATCAATATCGTTGGTTGATTATCTCTTGATAGTTTGGAGTCAGGCTCACCTATAACTCACAAATTTTGTAATTTTGTGTCTACTTTTTTAATAAAGGTCTCCGTTCGAACCTTAATTCCACAACTTTATCCCCATTTTAGCCAAAGTATTTATGTATTGGGCCTCACTTATTGTGGGAGAGTATTAGAAGGTTAAATTTAATTATAAAATTAACTTGTTCATATTGGCTTAAACTTTCAGGGACAAATGATGATTTGACATATTGGTCTGCCTGCCCAAGGGACTGAATCATTTTGAGTTCAAAATCGTTTAGTTTGAATTTAAAAATGGTTTATGTGCTAAGCCCATTGTTGCATGGCTTGTTTAGCCTGAAAGTCAGGCTGGAGTATAGCTTGTTTAGATTGGTGGAGAAGCTTAACAAGCTGGTTGATGCACTGCACGGGGAATTATATGATACCCTCTTTATTTTGATAAGAAGTGACATAATTGCATGAAAGTTCATAAGATAAAATAAAAAGTGACAAACAGCAGTATGCTGTCAAATATAGGAGGTGTTTTAAGATAATTCTGACAGACTACAGCTATTCTATGCAGGTATGTGATTTTGGGTTGTCACGCTTGAAGCACAACACTTTCTTGTCATCCAAATCAACTGCAGGAACGGTAAGAATCTGATATTGTTATTCTATTGTTTATGTAGAAGACACAATTTGCATCAGCTAGCTTACTTTGACATCCTTTCATCTTTTATCTGTATTAGCCTGAGTGGATGGCTCCAGAAGTTCTCCGAAATGAGCCCTCAAATGAGAAGTGAGTTGTCATTGTTTTAAGTTATTTCTATTTTGTACATTCAAGTCAGTTTATATTCAGTTGTCTTCGTATACTACCCAGCTATACCCTAATCCATTAATCATTCATAATGTCTGGAAGCTCCAATAGTCCCATGGTTTACTTGCTTAGGCACATTTGTGCTAGAGGGAATTTCTCTATCAGGTGTATCTATTTTGGCTTACCGTTTTAATCTGGGCTGGGTATGGATTTTGATGCCTTGTTGGAGTTGTCTTAGTCCTGAAGAGTCAAGGTGGGAAAGATACTTGAGATCATTTCAGTTCCATTCTAAATAAGATCAAAGCTTCACAGTTATGTTAACTCATCCAATACATAAGAAGGGTAGGTAGGGGATAGGAGAGTATCTGTTGAATTACCAAATATTTGTTCTCTTCTGGTCTTGGAATATGCCTAAAATGCCCTGCTAATAATATGGCTGGATGAAACTGAGCATGCAATAAGATTCTATAATCTTTCAGCTATGGCATTGCAGCAACTTGTGAATTTTACCACTGTTTACAGCCTTGCTGAAGCTGTAGGATCACGTTATTATATCTTGTGTTGGATATTCTACAGGTGTGATGTCTATAGCTTTGGAGTCATTCTGTGGGAGCTTGCTACTTTGAGATTACCTTGGAGTGGAATGAACCCAATGCAAGTGGTGGGTGCAGTAGGTTTCCAGAATCGTCGCCTTGACATCCCCAAGGAAGTGGATCCCATGGTTGCTAGGATAATTTGGGAATGTTGGCAGACGTAAGTATAAGAAATCTGAACAGTAACATACACTATTGATTATCAATCCTTTACTGAATAAATCCAGTTTAATCGGTTGCTCTTCCTGCCTATTAATTCCCAGTGAGCCAAACTTGCGTCCGTCATTTGCGCAGCTCACAGTAGCTCTCAAGGCTTTGCAGCGACTTGTCGTCCCATCACATATGGACCAGCCAAGTTCTCCTCTGCCACAAGAGATCTCAGTAAATTCTACACCTTGAAATGTCTCATTTTCTCTAGTGTGAGTAAGGAGACATTTTTGTTTCCTTGCCTTGAAGGTAGTACTTGAAAATCTTTAAAAGGGGAAGCAGGGGAAAAAGGGGACAAAAAAAGAAAGAAAGAAAGAAACGAAGATTAGAAAGGCTTGTAGGGATATGGTTTGTATTAAAACTGTGTATGGATTGCTGTTGCAGCCAAACGACTGCAGCAGCACCCTTTGTACAGTTGGGTGTCCATTGTCTATAATAATTTGCTCATACCTCTTGTAAGTAGTAAGACAAAAGGGGAAGTTGTCATTGTGCAGTAAAATTGATACGAGCTTTATAGTTGAAATTTTGAATTGATGGTTGAAGAAATCTTGTTGCCCATAGTTCTCTTCATTTAGAAGAAGACACAGCTTTTCATTGGCTATCTTTCCAATTGTAATTTGAAAAGTTTACTCGGTGCTTTTTAATAATATCTGGATACCAAGGTATAGTGATTTTGAGTTGGGTGTGGATGAGAAATTTACATGTGTTTCTCAGTAATCAAATAAAAATAAGTAATACTAGTACTCTTTGACGTGGCTAATTCTCCTAGAGTTGCATGCTAATCTTACTAGGATTTTTAAACAATTGAGAATGAGTTTATCGATCTCTCTCAAATTAAGAGGGGCTTTATTGTAATCATAATCACCCATTGGTCTAGTTTAATCTTGTAGCGGAGCTTTTAGCATGGGAAAGTAGGTCGGTTTTATCTGATCTAGTCAGGTGGTTTGGGTTTTCAGGCATTTTGAGCAAGCAAAACCCTCAAGGAGTTTAATGCGTAGGACAGAAATTAACTACAAACCCATGGCTCATCTTTTACGGCAATGTTCCAATTCTTTAAATCTTAGGTCAAATGCTGCACAATTGACAAGCCATTTTTGAACCAGACGCCTAAATGTAATGAGAAAATCAAGTAACCATTTCCTGGATTCTTGGTCAATGCATTGAAACATGACTAAATATATCATAAAAGGCACATAAAGTAAGAACAAAGTGAAGAAGAAGAAGGCTTTTATGCATTATATACCAGTTTCCAATTTCATTGCAAAAATGTATAAACAGGAGCAATGAGTGGGTAAAAACTCCCATCTGATCATCAGTTCCTGAAAGCAGTACGAGGACCTCGTCTGAAGGCCAACTAGTCCAACTAATTGAAAGAAACCAAAGGGCTCCAACAAGGCATTATTTGAGACAGAAAATTGATTCTACCATCGCTGTGCAACTCTCACATCCAAAGACTTAGGAGCAGGATTCTTTTCGCTGTAAAATTCTAATTCTCAAATCCCTTCAATCCTTTCCACCCTCAATCCTTCCCACAGCACCTTCATCACAAAAAATAAAAATAAAAAATATATTGAGAAAAATAAGCTCATCGCAGTTAAGTGTGCATATAACGTACCCATTTTGAGAGGCAAAAAATATGTCTGCACTAAAAGATATGTTTTTCTCAACCCACCAAAAAAAAAAACCCTTCGAACATATGCCCTACGAAACAAAATTCAGCAGCCATCACTTTATTACCGAGTTTAACATAGACACCAGCTGAAGATGAGTATACTAATAGGAGATAAAAACAAAACCAACCTTATGAAAATAGCTCACTTTATGGTTGAGAAGAAAGATGAAGAGACTAATTAATGAATTTTTTTTATGATTACATTCTGTTCACGCAAGATTGTCTGTAGAGGGAAAAAGGCTCAGGGAAACTCCCCCTGCCTCGGGGGCAACCCCCAACCCAAAAAAATATATAGATCGCATGAAAATAGCAAACCTTTAGGGTCGATTTGGTAAAATTTTATAAAACTTTTTTACCTCTCAAACACTGAAAACTCTTTTTAAATACAAGTTAACCAAACGGATTTTCAGACATGGCCCTCACCACTAATGCATTATTCTCAAGTTTTTTTATTATTATTTTATAAAAATATTTCTCAATTTTTTATTTTCACAAAACACTCTTTTCAAAAAATTTACCAAACCAACTTTCAATTTTTCCCAAATGTAGCCCCAACCAAATCAATTCTCAATTTTAATGATATTCGATTACATTTTTTTTAAATATCATTAAAAACATAAGATGCCCCAAAGTACATTAAAAGTATACAAGAGAAAAACTGACCATTGAATACTTAAAATGAATAACTACTGACCATAGTACTTTAGTAGTCTCTTTTTGACCGTCAATAAGGGAAGGTTTGAGGTTCAACCTTGTAGTAGAGTAGGGTATTTAAAGTTAGGTCCAAAACTATCCCCAGTCATGTAGCTTACTATTGTAAAGAAAAGTGGTTGACCTTCAACCATTATTTACACATCCGAATCCTTTGTAGCCACAAGTTCATCTGAGCTGATTAACTAGCTTGAAACTACTTACGAACATCAAACTAAGCTATACCAAAGCCAAGACTTTCAAAATATGAAATGTAAGTTTCTATCTACTACAGGAACGAAAAATAGCATGCAAGGAATTATGACTATTAAAATTTCAATCTATTTGAAAGAGTGTAGAACTTTAAAGCAATGCCAGATAAAGTGAGTTGGGAAAGAAAAAAAAAACTATATTATAGTATATCACATCTTGCAAACATGTAACAGTATCTACTGAAATTAAAAGACATTATTTAACACTTAATCTAGTAACCTTCATGATATTCTAAAAAGAGTAGAAAATATTACTCAAAAGGTTTAAGCATAGCAAGAGTACCGTTTGTATCTCTTCTTGGAACCACAGGGGCATAGCGCATTCCTACTGATTTGACCACTCTTAGCCAAATTAGACTTGGCAAGATCATATGGTGTTGAACCCACCAGCTTTTGCACCTGCGGAGCATAACATACAAATAATTGCAAGTGTACGTTCAGTTTGCATTCTAAGGATTAAGAAAATTGAACCAGCCCTTAACTAGCAAGCTGTACCCCATATTCTCCACAGCCAAGTAGCACGTACCTATCTACATATTCTAGATTCTAAGAGTAAAGAAAGAGTAGACAAATACACAAGCGACCTTAGATAAATCCAGTCATCAACACTTGTGCTTGAAGAAACAACATAGGATAGACAGTAAAAAACAAAGCTCAAGGCAAAATTATTTGCAGGGTGATATAATCCAACAATAGAAGACAGGCAATGAAACTGCATACAATCCAACAATTGCAACTAGGTGTGTGATAAAAAAATGGAATAGGACCTACACAAATTCAGGTCCCACCCCAGACCCAGAAAGAGAGAGAGAGGAGAGGGGATAAGAAAGAGCCTACAAATAAACAGTCTACCATAACTTATCTGATCAGAAATTTAATAAACACTACCCATCCCCATCTTTTTCCTCATTATTGTGTAAAAATCCTTTGTAGTTTACACTCTGAACATTCAAAACTCAGTTCATTTTAATAGAGGAAAATCATATTACTCATAATCTGGGACTCGTATTTTGTCTATTGTGTAAGGAAAATATAGACCTAGTCAAGAGGTGCTTAGCCAGAAAACAAACATTGCGAACTTACACAAAATATGTGCAGATCAAGATACTCTGCTTAGGGAACTATATGTCCCTCCAGAGACTAGAATTAAGACACATGTACAAACAAGCATATGCTTCTTTTTTTTTTTCTTTTTTTTTTTTCAATTTTACCCAATTGCAAACCAACCAAAAGAGATTTAAACATTTCAATTAATATTTTTTATATAGAGTACACAGTTAGTAAGGTTTCCACCATACGTATGAAGAATTTTTCACAAAAACCATGAAATTAGAAACCAATTTGACAGTAAGAAAAGAAAACAAACTGAGAGAACCATACCTCAGCAATGTTCTTCGGCATTGGTTTCCCTTCTTCTTTTAACTTCTCTATCTTTTTTTGTGCTTCTTTAGCCCATAAAAACTTTGCAAGTGCATTCTCAACATCCGCTATTTTGCAATTACAATGCTTTGCCGCTTCTTGTTTTTGACTGCTTTGAAGATTCTACACATCAAGAGACCTAAAACCAAAATGAGTAGATTCACCCAAAATTTCACAAAAAAAGTTAAAAACATAGAACCAATGTAGCATAGATCAAGAACATGAAAAAAGACAAAACAAAATCTGCATTGCTAGATACATGGAGAAAGGTGGTAGCATAGATCCACTCAAATAAGGCTTTAAGAAAACAAGTCCATAAATCTGAGCTCGTTCTCTCTTGGTAATCGAAGCTTTGAGTGTTTCTTTCTCTCCAAATGCACCACAATAAAAGAGAAGGAATTGCATTCCAAACAATAATGATGTCATTCTGGCCAACCCTCCTATTCCAACACACCAAAAGATCCACCACATGTCTAGACATAACCCACTCTACCCCAAACACAACACACACACACAGAGATAAACTAAATATAAGCAATGATTATCTCAGTATCATTTCAATGTGGGGTTTTCCAGCTTGATGGGTGTGTCCCAGCAAGTTGGAAAGCGCATCAATTATCAAACAAATCCTGGTGATGGTTGCGGGTTTGCCTTCTAGATATGTTCTGGCTGGGTCACGGTTGTATGTGATAACGGACCTCACCGGTGGTTCTTCTAGCCGATTATCTGTGAGTCTTCCCCAGCCGGGTTGATGTTGTTGGTGGCTAGTAACTTCAGGTCTTTCCCTCTAAGTGCTTAGGGCATCCCGAGTGTTTGTTTCTCTTCTCTCTTTACCAAGGACAGCTTCGTGGCATAACAGCTTTAGGGGTGTGATCAATATAGGAGGGGAAGGAAGTAGTTGGTGTTTGGGGGGGGGGGGATTTCTTGGGTGATTCTATTGGGTTTTGGGGGTGTTTTTGGAGGGTTTTTGCTGGGGTTTGTCTTTTGATTTCTTCCAGAGGGGCTTCTGGTGGGTTTTGGGTGTCTTTAGGGTGTTGTGAGGTCCTTGGTAGTTTCTGGTGGGTTTTGGGAGGGTTTTTGGTGGGGGTCTTTGTTGTTTCTTGGGGGGTTTTGGGCTTGTAAGAGCTCCCTTTGTATACGGCATGTTTAGTTAGGAGCGCCTTATGCTTTTCCAATGAAGTTCTATATTACTTATCAAAAAAAAATCTATGTTTCCATTAACACATACACACACACTCGTAGAGACAAATTAAATATAAGGGAGAAAACCAACCTCTCCAGTAGGATCAAAGCCTCCAAGGTATCGAATTATAGCTTCCTGTTTTTCAAAAGCATCGGAAAATGTCGCTTCACTGCTTCGACCCACTATGTATTGCTTGAATGCCCCTAGCCTTCTAGCATTCTTCAATTCATCCGCAAACCCTGAAATCAAATAACAATAACTATGATCTTAATAACATTAACAACTTAATATTAAACATAATATACACTAATTCCAAAACAAAAATGCAAAAAAGAAAAGAAACAACAGGGTTAATCACTAAACTTGCACTAGCAGAAAACAACAACAAAACTTAAAAGAAAAAGTTTCATGACAAATATGGAAAGTTAAAGGAAATGAAACCCAAAATGCCCATTTTGCATCGAAAAATCAAAAGGGTTTCCTCACGAACAACCAAAATGTGAAGCACATCAACTGTAAGCAACAAAATAGAAAGCAATAATAGCTAGGATACAGGGCAGTGAGGTGATGCGAGGACTCACGGAGAAGCGTGAATGATTCGGAGCTGATCAGCTGGGGTTCTCCCGGGCTGGTCTTCTGCCCAGTGAAGACCCCTTTGATCTTGTCCATCCATGAGCCCTGAAGCTGCGCCGTAGAGAAGATCGAACGGTGCTGTTGCAGAGTTAGGTGACAGTACCCAGAGGAAGAAGATAAGGAGAAGAACGAGAACGTAGACAGTTTGTTGCAAGTGCTGGTAATGATTCGTGAAGAATGCATTTTCTTGGGTTTTGGCTCTTGTCGTCTCAAGATGATGGCTAATTTTGTGGTCTCTCTGCGTCAGTGTTAGGGTTTAAGTCTTATGGGGTTTTACGATTTAAAAAGAAAATAAAAATCAGTGCATTTGGTTTGCATAATTTACGATATCAAAATAAACTTAAAAGTCTCTAAAGTATACTAAAAAACAATTTACTCTCTACATAACAGAGACTGGAATCCTCGGGATTATTTCAATCCCAAAAATTAGGAGATCGTATTCGATGCCAACTGCCACATTTTTCTATATAATGAAGCATTTATCAAGGTAAAAGGGTTCACTCTTTGTCAATTGAATTGTTATTACTGTCTAGAAAAATCAATGATTTAGGCATCTTTTTAACAAACAAAAACCGGGGGAACAAACAACCCTTGCACATGGTAGAAATGAGAGAGCGGAATAGCTCAAGTGAACTTTTGCCGCGACCCAATATGTCACATGATAGGCGCAAAAATTAGCACTTTTATGATATTTAGATTATTGAGAAAGGTCGTGTATTATTTATGGATTAGGTAAGCCTATAAAATGTTTTATTCTTTTATGGGAGTCAAATGTTGTAATGAGAAAAGTTTTTAAAGTTTTCGCTGGTCTACCTTGTAAATGCCTATTATGATATTTGTCCGTTGCATAATCAAGGATTAGTGTAGTTGGTACCGCTCCAAGGTAATTATATTGGGCATAATTATTATGGGGGTGTTACATCACCCATGAGGACAATGGGGAAAGGATTATTATGGAACCCCATGTACATGAGAAGCATTGGGAGTTCCCAACGTGAGGATTGCAAAGATAAGAAGGAAAAGACTTGGATGAACATATGACTATTACCTCATTGTTATATGGAGTCTTATTAGGATTAGGGCTATATATTATTAGGATTATCAAGGATATGCATGTTATTTTTTATAATTATATTTGCATTTCAATTCTTTTTGTAAGCCTATTTATATAAGGCACCCCACATTCATTAATAAAAGGGAAGATTGGATATTCAGAGTTATTATTTCGATTGATTGTTGTCTGTAAGAAAACTTATAGCTCTTTGACTTACCCTATTACGGTCATACGTTTAGTTACTCAACAACCCCAAGAGATTAGTCGACCACCCCCAAGAGAGTAGATAGGATGGCCGAACCACCCATTAAGATAGTCGGCCATTGTACCTTTAAGGAACGTTCAACCACACTCTTACTCTCCAAGAAAATGGCTGGGGTGGTTCAATCAACTACTCTCACAACTGAAAAATGGGTAGTCATCCCATCCCCTATAAACCTCTTCTTTTTTTGGGGTGGCCGACCACCTTATTGGAATTAAGAGGTGGTCGGCCCACCCAACCATTCCCTTAGAATAGCCAACCATCCTCTAACCTCAAGGGTGGCCAAGCACCTTAAAGAGTGGCTTTAATTTTTTTTATTTTAGGTGACTCAATTTAGGCCTAAATCAAAGAATTACTTACCCTACAATTCAAGGGAACCTCAATCCGTACAAATCTACATGCCTCCACATTGAATACATAGAGCCATGGGTTTATTTGTGTATGGACAGATTGCCTAAGACCAAGTATATGATGAAAAAATCTGCGGTGTCATGGTAAGCTAACAAGAGAAAATTTGAAGCAAAATAATTTGTAAACCCTTTCCTCTGTATTTCTACATCGAATCATGCAGTTTTGTGCAATAAGTGGAACCACCATAAAATCAATGAAGAAGAATTCAAAGGAAAAAGAATATGCTTAAGTTGTTAAAACATCTCTTGTATCCATTACATAACGTTACAAATCAATACCTAATTTACAACTCAATGAATACTTTGCTACTCAAAAATACAAAGCAGGTTCAACTTTGCGCTCAAGATGATGATCCATCAATCTATTATCCCTCACCCTTCCATATGCATTTATCAACAGGAAGTTGAAGACTTGAGCTTTCTGGTTGCACTAGTTACAGGCCACCTGTAGCTTCGATACCTGCTTCCAAACTATGAAAAACTAAATCCAAAGAGAAATTAAACCCAGAGTCCTAAGCTTTCAACCGCCTAAACTCAAACCAGATCTCATAGTGATTGAAAAGCAAGCTATCATGTGTATGCTTTGCAACATACTCAAGCCCCAAACTCGTAAGCCGCTTCGTACACTCCTCTCCGCCCAAACGGGTACAGAACTTTATGTTATGACACAAAGATTCGCCCATCATAAGGTTTCAATTTACTTGCTAACCTCTCCAGGCCAGTCCACACAAGCTTATCAGGCATATGTAGAAAGACAGCGCTAGCATATATCAAATCATACACAATGCCTGGACCAAACTTAGTGAAATCCATATCCTCGCCCCTCACAATCATCGGGCGCTTGTATAGGAGCCCTTGGGAAGGAAGCTCATATCTAAATGCAGCCATTAGAGAGAGCTCATCTCTTTCAAGACAATTGTAATGCTCAGGATTGAGATAACGAATGAAATGCAAGCCAACTCGTAGGGTGCCACAGCCAATCTCAAGGACATGGGAGTCAGGCGTGAGATGGGCAGATTCAGCAAGGAACTCAAACACATCTCGCCCGCCTGCCCAGGGCTCGCCATAGTTGCTGTGGTGCTCTTCAACAAGAAGCTCTCCAGGGCAAGGGAGGGCAGTGTGGTTGTTTGCTTCAGGTCCTTCATAATGTGATATGCCTTTGAACCTGGAAAAAGGAATTTGATTATAATCTTGACAAGGCTAGTCATAAAAACACACAGAAAATGATATCTACAAACTCTAACATGTACATTGAACACATATATCTATCCAAACACTACAAATACAAACACGTGCCAGATAAAGAAATGACTTGAACAAGCACTAAATATAGTTTATGAAGTTCTACTAACTTTGGCTGTTAAGAAAACTAAATGGAGGGGGTAAAAAAGAAGAAGAAAAAAAGGAGCTTTTAATGACATACTTTATTTAGTATGCGTTTTCTCAGGTTCCTACAGGTCTAAGTTCTACAACTTTTTATCTCTCTCTATTCCAGTGCTTCTCAGCAACCAATTGATTATTTTTTTTCTCCACATTTGAAGCCCAGACCCATCCGATCCAACCTCACCCAACCAGCCAAGCGGCAGGTCCAGGCATTTGCCAGACCCCAGAATAGTAGAAAAACAAAGAAAACATAACCTACCCCATACAAAAAAAGAGGAGCAGTAATCAACTGAAACTATGGCCAATAATATCAGAATTCTAAAACCGGTATCCAAATAATACATTATGATGTTTACAAACTCTAATATCAAATATTGGCGATTTCTTGCATGCACTCAAAACACCTGCAAACATAAAAGCTGCGTTTCACAAAAACCTAACCATTGTTTTAAAACAAAAATGTGACGATAATATACAACTTCCAATAAACATATCGAGCATTGTGGCTGTATGAAGAGAGAGCGAGTGCCCCAAAAAGATTTCCTTGCCTTTCCTCTGAATTTCCAATTGTCTATCACAATTTCCCTTCTGCCCTCCTTCATATACATATCAATCCTAAGCAACCCACATTTCCAGTAGCCATTGTCCATTCCTCTTCTTTCATTCCCTTCTAAACCCATTCTCACGTCTTTCCCATTCTTTCTCCTCCAAGCCGCCTTCTACTCCAACGTCCTGCCCAAACCCCAGATCACTCAATCCAAGACCCCCCAACACACACACAAACAGAGAGAAAACTAGCTTAAACACAATTCTGAAACAAACCACATGATATAGACATTACAACATAAATTCAAATCTCCAAAATCTGAACTTAGAGAGCAAGCAATGCGTAAATAAATCAATAAATAAGTACCCCACAAACCCACATCAGAAATTTGATCACACTCACAAAACTACCCACACACATACGCACAAACACAGAGAGAGAGAGAGACGGACTCCGAGAGATCCTGTAGCTGCTGGGCTCGGGTGCGAGGGTTAATGCCCTTACGGAGGACATTCTCTTGCATATGGAGTCCATTCGCTCGGATCTGCTCCTTCACCCAATCCACATCCTCTTTTCTCGTCGACACGGTCACACCACCACCGGACACGGGTACACCGACACTGACGCCGGAACCGGAACCGGAACCGGCCCCGGTACCGGTACCGGTACCGGGGCAAGAACAGGAGGAGAGAGAGGACAGGAGGAAGAACAAGAACACGGCAGCCACCGAGGCCGCGAGTACTAGCACTGGGACTGTTACCACCACGCCCTTCGGCGACGCCGAGGACGATGAAATAGCCATGTGTGTCGGTGTCCCTGTGTCTCTGTCTGCCTTGTGTGTTTTAGCAAACTCGGAGCCTGGGATCGACGATCGCTTTTATTCTTCAAAACGGCAGCGTTTTCATCGATTAGAGATTGATCTAAGATCGCCTGTATTGATTGTCGTTTATGAATATTATAATTTTATCACATGTTCCTTATAAATAAATATTTTCAGAAAGTCATGGGAGTTTCTCCATATTACAGAGAGAAATAGGTTGTTTACTGTTTTCTTTCCAACATTACAAAAGGGTTGAGGCATGTTAGAAGCTCAAACTAAGCCGGAATGAGTATTTACTATACCAAATTATTTTGGCTTGTTGTCATTTTGTACAACAATCCAATGGCTCAGATTTGGTGGTCACGACAATCATATCGAGTGGTCCGACTACTCTCACAAGATGATTGAGGCTGACATGACCAGGAGGAAGGAATGTTATTCCTCCGTTAGAACTTCTTATATTTCTCACAACACTCATTCATATTTAGAAATAATCATCATTCTAGTGCATTAAACTATCCTAAGAAATTTGTATATCAAAGAAACTAGAATAAGAAGGTGGGAATCAACATGGCTGAAAGATGGGGTAGGCCTGAAGGCTAGATTTAGATTTGGGTTGCCCAAGTTTGCTTACAAGAAGTGCCCAACCCTAAAGCCGAACTTCAAAGATCCGACAAATCGTTCCATTTGAATTTTTCGTTAAATTGTGTCAAAATTTATAAAATATCTTCTTTTTTTTTTTTTGTGTATATATATCCATGTGTGAATATTTTGTAAACTTAGTTAATTCCTAACCAATGCCTAAATTCTTGCAAATCTTTTTTTTTCTCTCTCTCTCTCTTTTTCCTAAAAGAAGAAGAGGGGTATTTTTAAAATTTTGATTAGGATTTGACAGAAAATCCTAATAAATGGGTGAAATTGAAAAAAAAAAATTAAAAAATTGAAACTCTAACTTAGAGTTTTTAAGTTTAGGAATGTAATTGCAAATATGATAAAAGTTTAAGAGAGTTAAAGTGAAGTTTCTCTTAAAAAATAAAACGACCAAGAAAAAAATGAAGTAATAAATTGATAGGAAAACGAGATAGCTGATCTACGAATGTATACTCATCGCTAGCCTGCAAAAAGAGCAAACATGCCATGAAGATAAACATAACACACAACAAAAAAGTTTAATTGTTTAAAAAAGTAAAGAACTATAAGCCAAGAAGTAATCAAACATAAAAGAGATTGAAAATGCAAGTGTTTGATATTGTTGAAGACAGAAAAGACAAGTAAAAATAAAGGTGGTTTGGCAAAGTGAAGGCATAATAGCCCCAAAAAAGTGTGGTAGCAAAATGATAGCTAGTTTTCCAAAGTAATCTTTTCATTTGTGCTTTTGGGACATATAATAATCAAATTCGTCAAAAGGCAAATCTAATATTTCCATACATCATGATAACAAAGTTCAAACAAGAGTTTCTGCCCCTTTATGGGTTACAAAAATCATGTTAACAAATAATTAACAGGACCCAAAAGCCAATACAAACAAATTAACAGATCCAAAAGGCAGCAGCAGCCAGCAAGCCAGAGCAATTTAAAGCAACCTATTACCACATATACTGAACAACATCACCCACTATAAAAGTTTTTCCAGGTAAAATTAAAGGAAAAACTTTGAACCTAAAACAATACACACATGCACACATTATGATATCTGCAGAAGATCAGCAAACATTCATTTTTCATGCCTAGATTAGATCAGACTTTCTTCTTCTATGACGAAGTATAACTCTCAAGTTTGGATCTGATGCAGTGACCATCTTGCTTCGTGGCAAGGCGTCTACTTTCGAATCCGATTCATTGCATTTGGGACTCTCTCTGAGGAGTGTATTTGTCTCGGCGTGCCGTGATCTTCTATTTGAATTTTTTAAGAACGCCTTGAGACGAGGATGATCTGTATAACTATGTGACTGGGAAGCTGAAAACTGGATCGAACTTCTAGTCCCTGATCGAAAACTTCTTGCTCTTCCAACAATCTCTTTTTCAGCAGCACTTTTCCTTTGGCGACTGGCCTCAGTGGAAGTCATGAAACGAGGCAGAGAATTACAAAGATTTCTTTTAATACCTTTCTTGAACGTTGGAGGTGTTTCTATAGCTTCTTTCAAATCTTCTTTGGGGCTCATGGGGGCCTTCACTTCTTCTTCAAGAAGCTTGTAAGTAGTTGAGAGTAGACTTTTGTTTTCACTTAACAGGATTTCAGCCTTCTGTATTTGATTCCCAACTTTCTGAGATTCTTCTTCAGCTTCTCATGTCCTCTTTGAGCAACATGATCCTTTTTTCTCTTTGCTTCTTCAATTCCTGTTTTTGCATAGATACAAGTATTGGTTACACAAATACGCTAACGAAGATACCAACACTGTAAAAGAAATTTGAGAAGCATACATCTGGCATTTCTCTATTGGACTCTATTGCTCTTGCTCTCTTTGCAAAGCTCAAAGAACATATTGTCTCTCCAACGTCCTTTTCACATGGGCTTACAAGCACAAGCATTAAAACCTTCGAACCATCACCTATTGCAATTGATTGTAAAACATTATGCATATTTGATTTGATAAGTAAAGGGGATATTGCAACTTTACATAAAAACAATTCCTTTCTGATATCAAGAGCATTTTTTATTGCAAATGCATAGTTTATAATCTTTATTAGCCATAATCCTCGGATCTCAATTATGCTAATAAGCTCATTCTGAAATGGTATCAAAACAAATGCATCGTTTCAAATGTATGAAGATATAAAGAAGAATGCAGTATATTACCCAAGGAATCTTTGAGGATTTGAGTTAGCTTGCTATTTCTGCAACCAGAGAAGGGAAAATAAAACTGAGCGAGAACATAGTATAATTGGTATAGGCCAAAAAACCTTAAAATGGATATCTCACAGCAATTATAAACTTAGGAATCCACTCCTAGCTTATCCAGAAAGAATGAGAAGATAACTAAAGCTGAGAATCCGAGGACTTGCCTGTAAGGCACATGGCCCCTCTTCTTTCTCAAAGCAGCAATAACATCACCTAAAGCTGAAAGAGAAAGATTTATGGCCCTTCCTTCATCAAGAGTCAGGCCAGCGGCTCCTGTTTTCAGCAGTCGCTCACTTCCTCCAAGATCAACCATCCACAGTTTGCTTGCTTCTGCTTTAGCTTCCGAAGCATCTCCGTCGATAAATGGTGATCCTCGTTAAGCTATTTATATAAAGCTAAACAGATAACGTAATTATCAAACAAAATTAATCCATCAAAACTATCTGAAAACTATAGATAGACCCATAACCCACCAGTGTGACCTGCTAGATGCCTCATTAACATTAGTCCAAGAAGTGGATCTGACACTTCTCCCCTTAGTGTACCACCAGCTGGCAGTCGCAAGATCTGGAATCGAAACATCTGTGAGACCCTCAATTTCCACCAATCCCTTTGAATCTGTTTGAATGGTGAGGTTGCTGTAGTAGAGTTAGCCAAATTATGGTAAGCTATCTAAAACTTGCACAAGAAATTATTTCTACATGATAAATCTATATGGCACATTGGATTAAAAATAATTACCATTTTGTTGGAGCTTCATATGCTCTACAGGATGGCTTTGGAACCAGCAGATCTTTAAGATTTCCCATGTAAACCTCCAACATACTCAGTGAAAATGTTAGAGAATATGAGTTATTCTTAGAGGCTTGATGATGGAAGAGCTCTTTCAGGGCACGGGGAAGAATTCCTGGTTTCTCATTTGTGCCATCCTGTAGATTCATTTCAGCCGATCATCATTCAATCAAATGAACGCAGTAACAAGTAAACCCAAATCTCAATTACTGACCATTGTAAATGTCTTCCCTGTGCCTGTTTGACCGTAAGCTATGACACATACATTATGCCCATCGAGTGCAGATTTGAGGACTGGTTCCACCTCAACAAAAACATCCTCTACAGAAAATTTAAACAGGATTTATATATATTTAATCAAAACTCAACGAACAGACTGACATTTAATACTAACCTTGGCTTGCTTCTTGTAAGAAAACCTTTTCGAATTCGAATTCTTTCCTTATTCCAGGCAACTTAACCACAATCTTCTCCGGCCCAGTTACAATGTGTTCACGAATGTTTCTCTTGTCTGTCAATAGGAATGGTCGAACTCGACAAAGCGCCCGAATGCTGCCTGAAAATTGAATTCAACGCTACATTAGAAGAAAGACAAAAGACCATTTAAGAAGAAACCCATGAGTCCATGACTACGCCAACCATGAATTCAATGCACCTTTGATGTCTAATATCTTATTCAATGCTTCTTTCCGCTTCTCATTCAAAGACCTCTGCTTCTGCCTCAACAGTTCAATCTCCCCTAAAGTACCAATTCAATGCAAGATATTAATATTATGGAAATGACTTTTATTGCTTGGAATTCAAACAATGACATCATTTATTGAAAATCCTACCTTCTAGATGCAATATCAACTGCTTAAGCTCGTTCTTTTCGTACTCAGGAACGACATTGACATCAGTATAGATGGCAGGAATTGTCGGTGCATCGTGGAATTCAGAAACCGGTGAGATCCCATCAAGGGAATCTGGGCTTGATCCCATAGGGTATGATTTCAAGGACGCCATTGCATTTTCTGAAGGCAATGAGATCTGCTCTTCCTCGGTAGAAACGAACATTTCTCAGCCAACAAAGCAATCCGCCAGGAGCACCACTCACCCTTCTCAGAAAAGTGAATATTTTGAAACACAAGGCACACTTTGTGCCAGCACAGTGCTCCGAGAAAAGCAGAAAATGAAGCTAAATATACTCTCTCCCCACACCCCCTTTTCTGTTCCCTTATAAATGAAGCTAAATATACTTTTTTTCAACAAAATCCAGAAATCACATGAATCTAAAAGTACTATTTTGGGATTAAGTCATGCCCCAAAAATAGAAAACAAGGGAAATTATATCACAGCTGACCTAAACAAATCTATAACTGACCCATCACCCAGATGAAGACAACAAGATAGACAAACCCTTTATGCCTCCGAACAAGGACAAGAAGCTGTAACTGCCATTAGCATGAGATCGGTTATTCTACCAACCTAAAGAACATCTGCTTTAACTGACCCCCTAAACTTTAAACATTGACAACCTTAAAAAGCACCCAGAATAAAATGAACTGAGAACATGCATCTACAAACCAGAGCAAATATAACAAACCCAGAAGAAGTTATTAGAAACCCTAGAATTCATTCAAGCAAAAGAGGAAGAAGAAGTCAAAAAACTGAGCATAAGTTTTCAAAAACCTTTGAAAATTTGGAAAAAGAAAAAAAAAAAAAAAGAGAAGCATGTGGGTAATGCAAGTACTTTCAATGATTGAACACTCTTAAGGGCCCAGATTAGGAGGTGAAAGTTCTTGAACAGTTAAGGGACGCAGACGTCAATAAAAAAACTACTTTATTGTTGGAATCTTTTTGGTTGGTTGGTTGGTTGGTGTTGATCTAAAACTGAACTGTAAAGCATCTGTTTTGCAGGGAGGAGCGTGAGGGCGCAGGTGGTGGAGGACAAAAGTGAAGTTAAAAAAGTAGAAGAAAAAAAAATTCTCTACAGCACTTAAGGTCTTTCCACGCCGGCTGACGTAGTAAATGTGCTGATGTGGCGGGATTTTATTGGAAAGCTTGAGTGGTGGACGTACTGCTTTGGTCCATGGGATTACAGATACTTATTTGTTTTCAACGGTTTTACCGGGATGGAAGACTTGCCGTTAACGGCAAAGTTGCAGTAATGGCGGGTAGAGGCAGATTTTTTTTTTAAAAAAAAAAATTTTAAATGTCCTCGAAAAGGAGATAAATATTCGAATTAGTAACTTCCGCTTCATTAGATGTGGTCCAAACAGAGTAATTTTAAGCATAAACTCGATGATAATTTTAACAACCAGATCATATTTTGATGAACACAAAAATAATTTATTACATTATTAAGATTTTTGTGCGGGCGGGGTGCTTGGTATATATTAAAATTCAAAAATCACAGAATTTGCTGCATAGTGGAAAATCACTTTACTGGAACCTTCAGAAGGCAACAGGAATCTTTTTTTTCTCAGTTTGTATATGTTTTTCTTCTCTTTTGACTTCAATATTTTAATATGATTTCAAGATGACCAAAGTAACACAAGATTTTGGGACTTTTTGGACGGCATAGTTGGGTGATATGAAAGTTTCTAACTCACACTTTTCTTTTTTTCAAGGAAAAACTTTACAAGTGTATATTTTGCATATTCAAAATCATTGAAATTAGTCATGATTTAAAATGTATTTATCACGCTTAGCATTTAGGTCGATGAACTATCATTTCATGAACAAAATTCCAAAAAAATGATTTTAAGATTTTAATTGTGGCATTTAACCCATTTGACTTATTTATTCAAAATGCTTAACACTTTTTTCCTAAAAAATCCAAAAAAAAAAACCAAAAAATATATAAATATATGCTAGGGTAAACCACCCGTTTTTTTTTTTTTTTTTTTTTAAAAAAATTTAGGTTGATGGAACTATCATGCAATGAACAAAATTCAGAATGGAAAAGAGGGGTGGGACATGAGATAAGATAGCCATGAATTCATCATTCCTTAGCTTGTTTGAGATTGCGTTAAATAGCTTAAAATGTATTTTTGTTTCTAAAAATTTGTGCCAAACAAAAGCGGGTATGTTTGGTAAAAATTTTCAAAAATGCTTATTTGACGTTTTTACTCAACAAATGATCAAAACGTATTTTTGACAAAAGCTTAAAAATGAAACGTTTACCAAAAAGTTTTTTTGACTTAAATAGCAATATTTTCAAATACAATCCCAAATATGCTCTAGTATAATTTTAGTATCATTTAAATATTGAATCTCAACTTAATTTGATACCAAAACATCATAGTAATATATATTTTTAAATTAATAAATTCAAATTGCGCTAAAAACATACTAATAGTACTTTTAGCTCATTCATCTAATTGTGATGGTCTAGAAGTGGTTTCTTGCTTCAAGAGTCGTCTCCCCAAAATACAACGGCTTGATCAAAAGTGCCAACAGCCGCCCGCGGAAACTTCTTTCTATTTTTGGGAGGCTTGGCATGAACCACTCCCATTGTAATGATCATAATTCAATAAACCGAAGAATCCATGTTAGAAAGCCAACATTCATGACTTGCTCTCAATAGAATGAGATATATTAACACATTTTGGTATGCTTGTTGTATAATCCATTTGGTTTCAAGATGTTAGAAAATATAGAAACATGCCTTTAGAATCTTTGACCGGTTGTTTTACGTCCCAACGTTCAATCTCTTTTCAACTCGTGGTGGTATTTGCTATTAGAGCAAAACACACATATTTCACGGTTTAAGTCTCTCATGCATGATCAATTAAACATAGAGAGATAGAGAGAAGTTTTGTTTTTATTATTATTATTAATATTATTAATTTCATTTGAAATGAAGTTGACGAAATTTCTTGATGGGCACCTTTATTTACTAAACTAAAGAAATATTGACATTATTTATACTTTTCTCAAGTGACATTTGAAAAAAGCTTGTTTCAAGGGAATATTGGGGCTGTAGAAAAGAAAGCCATGTGGCCCATGTTACATGTGGATGGGTTGGGACTTCGGAGCAGATCATATATGGTCTTATAGCTTCCTTTGACCAAAAAATAATAATTTAATAATTTGAATTCACGGGCGAGCACATACCGTGGTCGGAAGGAAATCATGATTACCAAACGGTCCAAATCAAAAGAGAGAAGACCACATTATTAATTTGGTTTTTAGTTACTTTTATTATTTTCTTCTAATTTTTTTTGTTTAGTTCATTTGTTGCAAAACAAAACATGGCAAATGGCAATCAATTGAGACTTTTTTTTTTGCCACACAAGCGGTAGTGGAAATTAAAATAAATGTTAATTTGAAGGAAAAAAAATTGTAGAAAATATCATGAATATTTCTTAAAAATTATTAGTTTATTATTCTTTAGAATAGTCGATTGACATGCATTCAATTAAAATAAAATAAAAAACATGTCGAGAAACCAATATGGCCCATTTTAAAAACTTTCCGCTAGACGTGTCTCAATTTTCATTATTATTTTTTAGGGTAAAGTCCACAAACCTTTCTTAAATTACTACTTAATTGATAATGTTATTTTAAACTTTTAATTATGACAATATTTCTCCTAAACTATCAAAACATTGTCATTTGTCAATGTCCCCTAAGAGCAATAAAAAAAATAAAAATATCCCTATAAATTTCTCAATAAGACAAAAATACTCCTATAAATAAAAAACAAAAAATGTTAATTTAAAAATAATCTTTTTTTAAACAAAAAAAAAAAAAAGAAAGATTTTTTTAAAATTTTTTTTAAACATAATTTTTTTAACGGAAATTTTTATTTAAAAAAATTATAAAACAAAAATGATTTTTAAAAAAAATTTGGCCACCGTTTGGATTTTGTTGTTGTTAGTTTTAAGTTTTTTCTATAAGTTTTAGTATTTTTGTTTTTATTTTACTAAGAGTAATTTCGTTATTAAGTGGAAACATTAACAATTTTTGATAGTTTGAGAAGAGACGTTGTCACAATTAAAAATATTAGAAAATATTATAAATTTGGTGATTGTTTGAGAAGGTATATAGACTTTCCCTTATTTTTTATTTAACAATAGAAAAGGGATTCATCTTCTCCACTAGATGAGTCTTGAACGACTACTGCTATTATTGTTTTTTTATTCTAGGGAATTTATATCAGATAGGCATGGGTTGGAGGTCCAAAATTATTAAATCCTTAAGTGTTTTTTTTTGACAAATAACAGCATGGGTACATCGACGCCTATCATAAAATCCTTCCGTCCAATTTTGTTAACTGCCGTTACCTTTTTTCAAAATGCACCGTTTTTTACCAATAAAATATTATTTTTTAAAAATTTAATTTTAAAAATAAAATATATTAAATTAAAAAAAAAAAGAGGCCGAACCACCCCATATAGTTGGCTTGCTGGTAGGGGTGGTTCGACCACCTCCGGCTGTGCAGGGTGGCGAACCACCTCACATGGCCCAAGTGCCAGCTCTATGGGTGGTTTTTCATAGACAAAGGTGGCTCACCCCTTCCATGGGGTGGTTCGCCACCCCAGATCGGCCGATCTGGGGCGGCCAACCACCCCATGGCCCAAGAGGTGCCCGCTTCTATGGGGTGGTTTGGCCACCCTCTATTTTTTTTTTTTTTTCATAGACTTAAAGGGTGGCTCGGCCACTTAGGCCATGGGGTGGTTCGCCACCCAAGATCGGCTGATCAGGGGTGGCGAACCACCCCATGGCAAACGACCACCCTATGGGGTGGTTTGGCCACCCTCTTTTTTTGGAATTTATATCGAGATAGCGTGGGTGATGCAAAATTATTAAATCCTTAAGTTTTTTTTTTGACAAAAATAGGCATGGGTTAGTCGAGTTGTACCCTAAAATCCATGTCGTCTATGGGGAAATCCATGTCGCCTATTTTTGTAAAAAAAAAAACTTAAGGATTTAATAATTGGCCTCAACCACGCCTATCTGATATAAATTCCATTTTTTTTCAGACTTAAAGGGTGGCTCGGCTCACCCCTTAGGCCATGGGGTGGTTGGCTGCCCCGGATCGGCCTTTAAGTCTATGAAAAAATAGATGGCGAACCCACCATAGCGGCTGCACCCATTGGGCCATGGGGTGGCCAACCGCTATGGGGTGGTTCGCCACCCTCTTTTCTTTTTTTTAATTTTAATATATATATTTTTTTAAATTAAATTTTTAAAAAATAATATTTTATTAGTAAAAAACGGTGCGTTTTGAAAAAAGGTAACGACAGTTAACAAAATTGGACGGAATGATTTTATGATAGGCGTCGATATACCCATGCTGTTATTTGTCAAAAAAAAAAAACACTTAAGGATTTAATAATTTTGGACCTCCAACCCATTCCTTTATGATATTAATTCCCTTTATTCTATTCAAGAAGAGGAAGAAAGGGAAAAAATTACTACCAAATAAAAACACAAATAGAGTCACCAATCCTTGATAACAAGCCAATTATAAACAACTAGAAAGCGATGCAAACAGCTAACAAGCCAAGAAATCAATAACAAGTAAGAATGAGTCAAATAAATAATTATGCTCATTAAATGAACTGAGGCAGCCATCGGAAAATACATACGAAGGCAAAGCAAATGAATATTTGATAAGTCCTCAAAAGGTAGTTTAATCGGCTGTGAACCACGCTTTATGATGCGGAGGTCACAAGTTCGAATCCCCCCTCCCCTTACCCTTGCGTGGACATTCAAAAAAAAAAGAATATTTGATAAGGAGTATGAACCCTTCTCGGACCCTTGCAAGGAACACGAAACTAAAACAAACACTAAACGAGGCTGAAATAGAGCCACCTAACGGAGGCCACACTACGACGACACCCGAAGGAGAAGCCACCACTATTATTATTATTGTTTTTTTTTTTAATTTTTTTACATGTCTACATAAAAAGGGGAAAATGATGATTTGAATTAGCGACCTCTGTTTTATTTGTCATGGTCCCGACCGATTGAATTACCTTTTAGAGATCACTATTATTATTGTTATTAGTAAATTGCTCTTCATGGGTTTGCACATGGGTATTTGCTAATAAAGCTCTAAAGAATGTTTTTATTATTATTGTAAATATGTAGAAGAGTGAAGTGTAAGTAAATCCTAATTCTTATAATATATATTGCATGTGCTATTTTATTTTATTTTATTTTCTTTTACTTTTGTTTTCACTTTCTCATGTATTGGATTAGGGTTTAGGAGGGTATAAACATCATTTTACTGATTTGAAGTGAGAGCAAAAGTTGAAGGAAATAAATTTAAAATGACACATATAAGTCACATGATCGTTTAACGTTAATTTTAATCTTTTTGACTGACGGAATGAGAAAAAAATATTATAAGATAGTAGTTTAATGGGATCAAGTATTAGTATATTATAGTTAATAGTTTATAGATAAAAAATATCAAGGCACCCTGGCAAAAAAATAATTACTCTTAATAAATATGTATGCAGAGTTAGATGCTTGTAGCGGCAAAAAGCATAAATGCATGTCAAATCCCTATGAGCACGTCGATAACTTTTAGGAATTTTCGTTGAGACCCCACAGTTTCAAGTTTCTTCCCAGAATATTCCTATACTTACTCTCTCTATTCTATTACTTGCACGTCTTATTTTGTGTTTGCCACTACAAGGATTCACAATTCTGGATATTCAAACTCCTCCTTGCTTAAAGATCATATATTCATGTAGATATGATTTGGGATGACTTGGATCCTCCTAATAGATTTGTTGATTTTCTTTTATTAAATTCACAACTCATGATTGACCTTATTCATTAAGAGTTTAATACATGAAAATATCAGGGAGTATTGCCAAACCAAGACTTCTATTTTGAGTTATACAACTGTTAAAAACTGTAATGTTATGGACTCATGGCATTAAAAAGTAGTCTTTAAATCAACAAAGACTTGCAAAAAAATAAGAGATATGATAAGGGTTCAACTGAATCGTATTTAGACCCAATTTTTACTTATGTGGCACAAAGCTACATAAGAATTGAGTTAGGTTAAAAATTAAAATTTCGAAAAAGAGACAAAAATCAAAACATATGTTCACAGAAGTTAGGTCTTAGATGGAGCTCAACTGAACCGCTATAATTTCTCAAAAAAGAATAATCATTAGCTCATTTTCACTACCACGTTATTTCAATTATATGACAGTTATATAACAATATACTAAATAAAATTTATTATTTAGTTATTATTGCCATTCCAAAAGATAAAATTATAATAAAAATATCTAACTGTCAGTCTGTCATACAACTTGGTGATGTAATAGTAAAAATTAGTCATTGAATCAACACTTGAAAAGAAAGGATAATTTTCACTGTCTTGTCATTACAGCAGTATGACATTTGTATTACATTATATTAAATAACATTATTCTTTATCTTTTTTATTTCGAAAAATGAAACATATGCATAAGGGAACAAGATCCTTTACAGTTCAAATGAACTGGAGAATATTTAGTTATAGTTGAGGGGTATTTTAGTCTTTTTACTTTTTAAGGAAATCAAAATACTTATTCACTATAACTAATCGATATTCTCCAGTTCATTTGAACTGGAGATAATCCTTATTAATACATAAACGAACACAATTCTACTCACCACCGCTCATCCACTTTCTATCTTTTAAAGCCCCTTTCAACTAAAAAACTATGATGTATAAAATTGCTCGAGCATAACCAGAGCAAAAATCCACAGGTAAAAGTCACAGTATATTTACTCTTATGTAGAGCACTGAGCATACCTAAAGAAGGAGAAAAATTAGAAAGAGCCAAAGATTCAGGGAATATACACAAATACCTGAAATATGTGGGGGCAAAATAGCGAAACTGACCTACTTTTATCCCTCCAAAAACCAAGCCGCACTCGCACCCCACTCGAAACAAAAGGCAATCGCTAAGGGACAGTATCGTAATCCAACACCCTCCTCATTGATTGCACGCCCTCCTCTTCGTTGCCCAATCCGGCCCCACCTAACAGACCGACGGCCAGCGAAGCGAGTAGAGGAAAAATGCCCACACCATCGAGTACAGCTGTGCTTCCCTTCCCATATGTATATCTGTTCATGCGAAATGACCATTGTGACCTGGACTAAAAACCGAGTCAAAGGGACTTCGCCATTGCCACAATAAAAATCGAAACCCCCCGCAACCATTTTTTTACTCTCGTTTCTCTCTGTGTCTCTCTCCCTCTCTTATTTGGAACTTCGGCAGTGGAAGAAGAAAACAAGCTGAGAGAGCTTCAATTGTGTCACTGATTCAAGGTTAGGGTTTCGCTTTGTTTTCGTAGGATCTTTATATGGTTTATGTAGTTTTGTTTTTTTTTTCCTAGATTATGTATTTTTCTTTTTTGATTTGTATTTTTTTTTTTGGGTTTTAGAATTACTGGGTTGGTTCATTATGCGTTGAAACCATAAATTTCATGATCCGATTGCGTGATTGGGTGAGGATCATTGGGGTTTTTCCCGGGGTTTGTGGTGTTTGAAATCTTATACTGGGTCTTGTTTCTGTTTTTGTTTTCGATGGTGAATTAGGTGAGTCTTTGGCCATTGAGAGGTTTAGAGTTGGAATGGTTTGATGGGTTTTGCGAGTGTGTTTGAGATAAACAGCTTTGGGCTTTGTGGTGGCTGAGAGAAAATGTGGGGAAGATGGGGTTGAAATTTTGGGTGTTTAATTTCTGTTTTTTGGCTGTGAGAAATGTAGGGAATGAAGGAAGTTGAGATAGGCAAGAGAGAATGGGTGGTCAATCTCAAATGAGCCTAATAGAGCTAAATTTAAAAAATGATGAGTGTTTTTGGAACCGTGGAGCACCTTTTGCTTTCTCTGGCTGTTAGTGCTTTGTGTAATAATAATAAGCTTCTTTGGCTTGATAGTATCACCAGCATGACTCATGCTTGGTTATGCATGAATGGAGCTAAAGTTGGGTAGCTATGGGTACCATTGGGATTTTGGAGCTGACCCTTTTGTTTCCTAAGGTCATATCTCTTGGTATATGTACATATTAAATTTGAAGGGAATGCTGTCTGTTTAACTTGAAAGTCTTTCCAGCATGACTCATGCTCGTGAAGGTTTGTCTTGGTCCCATGTGTGTGTACTTCTATTGGTGGATCAAAGTATAGGATGTGATTAGGTTAATGATGGTAGTTTCTTTTATGAATTGGTACTTGATTTTAAAGTTGCTTTCTTAAAAGAAAAATGTTTTGGGTTGGTTGGAATTTGAGATTAGGCCAAGGAAATGCCAGGAGGAAGTGGTAGGATGGGTTAGGTTGTTAAATCCATCACACACACTATTTAGAAACTTCAATCAACCTGATAAACTTCACAGCTTAACAATTGAAGGTATTAGCAGCGCTTCAACATTTTATTAGATTTTACCACACATTGCTTGTTTTTATCTGTACATATAATACATTATCCTCATTATTCCCCGCTCTCCCGTTCTTCTCTTTTCCTTTTGGATTGCACTTCTATGAGAATGTAGCTTCTTGTGAGGCCTACTTTTTACTCTTTATTATTATTATTATTATTTTTAAATTTTCTTTCAAAGAAAAAGAAGTTATGCAGTGAGAGATTGGGCCTCAATTTCCTTCTAAGGCAAACAGTACATTATATCATAAAAGTTACTATTTCAGGATATGAATAAAAGAAAATCGCTGTGCAAATATTTGTTCATGTTTGACAAGTAACATTGCCAGTGGAGCCATGCTAGACTTGGGTATTGTTGGTCCATCTCAGCTTGAATATCACCTATTTGTATCCTGTGGGCACTGGTCTAGTTTACCCTTGCCCATATTTATAGGCTCTGTTTTTAGATGATGATGTATTTACTACATGTACCTAAATATATGCATTTTGTTGAAAAGATCTAAGACATTGGCAAGTGATAATCTCAATGTGCCCTCAATGGGTTTATGTTCCTGCAAGGAATATTTTTCTAGTGTGGAGCTAAAGGGAAAATGTCAGTTCCTGTGACTTTCGAGGTGTGTGACATGTGATAGGGTTTTATGTGCAACATAGGTGAGCTTTCTTGGGGTGTGCTAGAGGCCTGTAATTTAAGTCCATCAGGGGAGTGTCATAATGGGGTCAAAAAAATTTGTTTTTATTCGATGTTGGGTATGAAAGTAAGGTCATAATGTTGATTATGGTTGTACATATATATATTTAAATTTTTGGATGTGATCTTGGTATTGTATTCTTATTATCAATCTTCTAAAATTCTAATTTTACTTGTTTTGGATGGTAAGTTGGGAAATGTAGAACTTTCTGCTCTTGGTGTTGTATTTTTCAAATAGGTGTAAATTATTGAACCACTGAATCTTAAATGAAAAGGCAAAGAAAATGCTTATAGTTATTGTTTTATAAAAGACCAGAATGCCAACTTTGGTATTATATTGTGGGAACCAAGGGTGTGATAGCACTGACTTACCAGTTTTGAAGAAATCATAGGCGATTAACTTTAAGATATTTCTGGTTTCATTGTTCCAGTGGTTTCTGAAATGCACCGTGTGGGTAGTGCGGGCAACACAAACAGTTCTACCCGCCCTCGTAAGGAGAAGAGGTTAACATACGTGTTGAATGATGCAGATGACAGAAAGGTGAATTACTTTTTTTTTTTTTTTTAAGAAACTCTCAGCTTTAAGATTTTCTATTTTCTTTTTTTCTTTTGCATCAAAGAGACACCTTCATTCTTTTGTCTCAGGCCATTAAAAGGAAGGTAAGTACTTGACTGGAGATATTTTTTTTCTTCCTTTTCAGTACACTTTGTTTACGATACTGCTATGTTTTTGGTTAGGGATCTGTCATTATCATCATGCTGCTGTGATTTTCTGTTGGTTGGTTTTTCTTTGCTTTATAAAGCACAAAATCCTTTCTGCAGGGGAATGCCTTCGAGCCCTTCATTTGGTTGGCATAGATGTCATAGTTTTTATTTTTATTTATTTTTATTGTAGAAACAAATGGGGTGTGTTGCCTAAACTTGGACACCAACAGTCATGCAATTATTAGAGTACCTTCTGCCTTAAACTTTAGCTTTGCAATTTTGCTTCCTGTGATGAAGTTAATAAAAATCAGTCATTAGTCACTTATTTGTGTTTTCACTTGAAAGAAGTATGACATCTCCTTTTCATGTTAGAAGGTCATTTGAAAATTAAACGTTCACACAGTTTATTTGTGGAAGTGTCAGATCCATAACCTAAGCGGCACCCCAGTACATTTGGAACTCATCCATGTGCTCCCCCCCTCCCCCCACCTTCCTTCCCTCTTTGTGGAGCTTTTATTGAATTCTCAGAGGAAATTTAGGGCAATAACATTACTACTGTTGATGGAGTTTTAAATTCTCATATTACTGCGTTTTGCAATGTTTCTCTGTGTACAGCATTCTGCAGGCGTAAATTGTTTGGCTGTCTTGAAATCATCAGGAGCTGATGGGTGTGATTACCTCTTCACTGGGAGCCGTGATGGCACGCTTAAAAGATGGGCTTTGATGGAAGATGCATCTACCTGCTCTACTACTTTTGAGTCTCATGTGGACTGGGTACTGTTTTTCTCTCTCCATTCTGTTGCCCTTCTTATATTTTCATGTATCATTAGTTACTAAAAGAAATCATTGATGCTTCAGTTTTGACAGTTTTCATTTGGTAATGTTGCAACTGCAGTGATTCTTTTAAGCTTATTAATCGGTTGGGATTGAGAAGGAGCCAATTTAAGTTATTTTTCTCCAGCTGAATTCCAGTATCGTTATTGCTGTTATAGTTGAGCAGCCTTACTAAAATAAAGGAGGGAAAGCATTAAACATGTTTAATGTCTTATGTTTTATTAGCTATTTTTGAGCTCTTGTATCTCTATTATTATCTTTTCAGCCCAGCTAATGTGGGAAAAGGGAAAAGAAATAGTGTACATCAAATGTTGATATCCGTTTGTATAATGTGTTTAAATATTGAGATGTATAATTCTTCTATCTTTATAAGATATTAGCTCGTGAGACTGCTTCTACTGCATTGCATGTACAATTTATAATTGAGTATATGGGGGAATGCTGCTGGTTGTGCAGGTTAATGATGCTGTCCTTGCAGGTGATAATACGCTTGTTTCCTGTTCCTCAGATACCACCCTTAAGGTTTGTTAATTTTAATCATTGTTGTTCGTTCTGTACTCTGCAGTATCTTTGCCTGTGGCATTATTGACTGACATGATTATGTGTTATAATACTTTTTGTCATAAACCAGACGTGGAACTGTTTGTCTGATGGATCGTGTACGAGGACCCTCCGTCAACACTCTGACTATGTTACTTGCCTTGCTGCTGCAGAAAAAAATGTAATTTTTTTGTCAAATTTTTTGTGGGCCTTATTAAGCACATGGCTAAAAGGTTCCTGTCAGTGCATCCTACCATGTATATCATTTTCTAATTCAATATGATAGCAGAAATTGTGCTTGAGGCATATTATAAATTCCATGAAAGTCATTTTCTGATCCTTTTATAGTGTCATGCATTTTAGAGCAATATTGTTGCCTCTGGGGGCCTTGGAGGGGAGGTTTTCGTATGGGATTTAGAAGCTGCAATTGTTCCAGTCTCAAAGTCAGGTGATGCAATGGAAGATGATTGTTCAAATGGTGTCAATGGGTCAGGGAACTCCCTACCGATTACAAGTTTACGTACTATAAGCTCAAGCAACAGCATTTCTGCGCACACAAGTCAGGCCCATGGATATGTTCCACTTGCTGCCAAAGGCCATAAGGAGTCAGTTTATGCATTGGCAATGAATGATAGTGGAACACTTCTTGTCTCTGGTGGAACTGAGAAGGTATATTATGATATTTATGGTAACTGTTATACTTCTGTTATATTTCTGTATTACCTATGAAATTATTTGAGGTGGTTGTATTTGCACTTGTGCTGAATTGACTCTCATAACTTTTGTCATCATATAAGGTGTGGATTGTCTCATTTTCTTATTTTTTCTCTAGGTTGTTCGTGTTTGGGACCCAAGAACTGGTTCAAAGACTATGAAACTACGAGGGCATATGGATAACATTAGGACTTTGCTTCTGGATTCTACTGGTATATTTGATTGGGTCTGCATTTTTTTCCCTTGATTTATACACCAAAATTATGTTTGTGAAATTTTTAATAATTTTTTTAGCTCTATTTTCAATTTAGGAATTTCGCAATTCAATATCTGTAACAGGTGATAGGATCATGGGAATTATATTTGAATAAGACTGAAAACATACTCATTTCCTACAATTGCATTCATTTGACTTGAATAGTTCTATATCTTAAATTTAATGTCATGTTATGAAATGTTTTCAGAAACTTGAATAATTGGAGGGAGTCTGATTCTTAATTTGTTCAGAGAGCTAGTCATGCATACTTGTTAAATGTGATAACATCTGAGGGGAGTATTTGAAAAAGATGACATGACCGTTAGAATGTCTATTGATAGGTATTTCAGCGTGTGCTAGAGAGGAAGTGAGTTTTACAATTTCCCTATTCTATAAGAAGTGCAGAAGTCAGACCCATGTAAGATAATAATATCTTACAGTTAGGGATACTGTTCGGTGAATCTGCTTAACCAAAATGTTTGAATAAGTCAGTATGAGTGAAAGGAAGGATGAGAGCATGTCAATTTGTTTAAAGAAATTGGCGGAATCTAAGGGAAGCTTCATATCTGCTAATGGTCCTTGTAGGACTACCCTGCTTTAGTTTTTATAAAAACATTTGGTGGATCTGCGCCATATTCATTTGTACTGTATTTTATAATATTTTTTGTTCGTGCAAATTAGTGATGGTTTTTGTAAACTTTATTCTTGCAGATTTTGCTTATCAGGGTCTTCAGACTCTATGATCAGGTAGATATCTGACAACTTTCTTCTTCTGTAATATAATGATGCATCATATGTAAGCAAACAGACGTGTATGTGCATAATATCAGCTCTTGCCCTTTGGTCATAGTTAACCAATTTACCACCTCTCTTTATAGACTATGGGATCTTGGCCAGCAGCGCTGTGTGCATTCGTATGCTGTGCATACAGATTCTGTTTGGGCCCTTGCCAGCACTCCAACATTTAGTCATGTTTATAGTGGTGGAAGAGACCTTTCTGTGAGTACAGTTTTCTTGTATAAAATAACTAATTTTTCAAATTATGCTCTATTGTCTAGCATTTTTTTGAATGTCTCTTTCTATTTAGCTTTCATGCTCATCTTTTTGATGCCCAATTCTGTTTATACCCTCAGTTATACTTGACAGACTTGGCAACAAGAGAGAGTCTTTTGCTTTGCACAGGGGAACACCCCATTCTGCAATTGGCTTTGCATGACGATAGTATATGGGCTGCAACTACTGATTCTACTGTCAATAGATGGCCTGCTGAAGGATGCAACCCTCAGAAGGTCTTTCAAAGAGGTGGTTCTTTCTTAGCTGGAAACTTATCCTTTTCGCGGGCAAGGGTTTCCTTAGAGGGATCTACCCCTGTGAGTAATGCTTCTTTCTGTTTCTTCATAATTTGTATTGATTTGATGATGCTATTGCATGTCTTAGGTCGATGACGTGCGTCATTATTGGATGCTGGTAAATCAGCATTCTGGAGTTTTTTTTTGGTCTTTTTAATTGTTGAATTTGTTTCTTTTGGATGTTTTCATTTTGGGGATTGAGCTTAGTGTTTTGACTCATTGAGGTACTGGTCTTTTGGCATTGTTGTGTAGGTTCCTGTTTACAAAGAACCGACGATTACCATACCTGGAACTCCTGGAATAGTACAGCATGAAATTTTGAATAATAGAAGGCATGTGTTGACTAAGGTAATCATGATACTTCCCTTATATTTTACCATGATAAAATCATTTTGTTATTTGTAATCTTTAGTTTTGATGCCAATGTGTTAGCTTCTAAAAATGAGACCTCATAAAATCTAAATCTCTCATTAACAGGATACTGCTGGTTCAGTCAAGCTCTGGGAGATCACCAGGGGCATTGTGGTTGAGGATTATGGAAAGGTTACACTAGTTCCTTTTTATTTTATTTTATTTTTATTATTTTATATGTACTTGTATCTGACTAGAATGATATGATTGTTCACATGGCACTAATGCCTGTTTGTGTAAGGGCTCGGGTTATTTCTTGCAATATATTTTCATATATTAATAAGTTTATAAATTTCATTTTGGGAGAACCCCATAGTCATTCATGCTTCTATTGTCAATATTCCAGGTGTCATTTGAAGAAAAAAAGGAAGAGCTATTCGAGATGGTATGATTTCTCTAATATAGCTATATGAGGACTTTGCGGTTTCACTCTGACAATTCTGATTATTTTCATTATGATCTTCGTACTGCTTCAGGTAAGCATTCCTGCATGGTTCACAGTGGATACCAGGCTTGGAAGTTTATCTATCCATTTAGACACCCCACAATGCTTTTCAGCTGAGATGTACTCTGCTGACCTTAATATTGTGGGGAAACCTGAGGATGATAAGGTATACACATTTGAATTACAAGCTCCGATGGTTGCTTTATTTATTTATTGTTTATTTTTAGGGTACTTTATTTGAATGGGTTTGTCCTCCCTTACCCCCCTTTTTTTTTCCTGGGATCAGTATGGGGATATGCTATATGTCTTGTAATCTATATTGATGTCATTCTTGTATTGATATTATTTGTTCCTTGCGGATTTCAACTTTGCATGAACTGTTGTTGGTACATTACAGGTTGAAATATGTGATCATTTTCCCTTTTCGACTCGATAAAAAATGTTTACATACTTATTTCTTTTTGGCTTGCTTCTGTTGAATATTTATTCAGTTTTGTTTCTTCTGAGAGAATGAAATTGTTGTCTTATATCTTTGTGAATATATTGCTTCTTTTGAAAGAACCCTATAAACCAGTAAGATTGTTACATAGTCTCAAAAATTTCAAAGTTCTTATGTTTGGTCGTAACATTGTGACACCATGTATAAGTTGCTGAGTGTTATGATCCTCTGGTTTCCCAAACCATTGTAGTTGTTCTAAAATGTGTAGAGGATTTCTCTTTATATAACCATCAATAAATATGTAGAGCATTTCTCTTTATTTCCAAACGGAACAGGAGATATTTTGATGATTCCGACAGTAGTTGGGAGGATTTGTTACATTTTTTATACTACCCTTTTCACTTGGGTGGCAGCTTGGATTGCCCCTATTGTGATCTCTTATTCTGATTTTCTTTTTCTCTTCTCTAGCCCCCCTTAGGTGTTCTCTTGTATACTTGTGTACTAGGGTTGCTACTTATCCACAAAAAAAGAAAAAAAGAAATTAAGATGACCATCAATAGTAAGAAACTAAGAAGCAAGTTTCACACTCAACCTCTACTGGAAACTTACTTTCTGTACATTTTCATGAAACCTTTGTTTGCATGGCTGGTATTTTTGCAGGTTAATCTAGCTCGAGAAACCCTTAAAGGACTCTTGGCTCATTGGTTGGCCAAAAGAAGGCAAAGATTTGGAACCCTGCCTTCAGCCAATGGCGATGTTTTACCTGGGAAGGATATTAGCCATAGAAGTATTGTGCATTCAAGAATTGAGGTTGATTCTAATGCCGATAATGATGCCATGGTGTATCCTCCATTCGAATTTTCTACAGTTTCCCCTCCTTCCATTATAACTGAGGGCTCCCATGGAGGTCCATGGAGAAAGAAAATTACCGATTTAGATGGAACTGAAGATGAGAAGGACTTTCCTTTCTGGTGTCTGGATTGTGTGTTAAATAATCGCCTACCTCCCAGAGAAAATACCAAGTAACTTTCTAACTTCCAATTCATTTGTTTTTTGGTTGTAGAACTGCTTTTTTGAGTTTCTGTTGTGTGTTTGACAGTTGCCTGGTGCTTTCTGTTGGGTATTTGGAATAAACTGGGAAATATTCACTATCTGTTAACATGTTTCCAATGCATATGCTTACTTATATCCATGTTTTCTGCATGAAGCGCTTGACTCTAGCATACTGCTCTGCTAGAATCAAATAAAACTATTATGAAATTATGATTCTTGTCTATGCTTGAGAAGTTGATAAAAATTTTCTGCCTTACTGTCCCGAGTATTCTGTTGCTCTCTCCTTGAGGCTGCAATTTCTTATTATTCTTTGGATAGGTTTTGGGTGGTCTTGCTGTATCATTTGGGTTTCTTGCTTGTCTGGAGCCTCTTGTGTATATTGCCTATGTACTTAAGAGTGCCTTACGCTTTTTAATAATATAAACTTCGTTACTTATCAAAAAAAGAAGAAGAGGGTTTTGGAAGATGTTTTCAAATTCTTGTTTAGCTGGATTTTAGATTAAGGAGAAAAAACGGTCTGTTGATTTATTTTTTGCAGGTAGAATCTCATTCTGCTGAAAGAGTGCAATGATTGTACGTGTCTTTAGAGTATTATTTGCCAACTAAAGCAATTTTTCTCCCAACAAATTGTTTTACCATTTTGCAGGTGCAGTTTTTATTTACATCCATGTGAAGGTTCCGCTGTCCAGATCCTGACTCAAGGGAAACTAAGTGCACCTCGTATATTGAGGATTCAAAAGGTGAGTTTTTTGGTTTTCTTTTTAGTGAACTGAAAAATGTTTTCACATTATTTTTATGATTAAATCACCTTTGTCTGAAGAGAATGTTCTATTTGGATTTTTGATGACATACTGAATTATTGGTAACTAAATACTGTGTTACATCTGCAATAGAAAAATACAGATCCTTTTGTATCAGTGAAGCAAACACATTGTGGGGCTGATAAAAATCCGAACTCCCATCATTAATCCACCTTTTATAAGATAAAGATGACACGTGAATAATTTCCTTCTTTGACATATGCACTGTGAATGCCAAGACGAGATACGAGAAAGCGGAAATTGACAAGCACTTCATTTTCTGTTTATTATAATGGGTGCCTTGCTATCTTCAATATAAGAGACAAACACAGTAGCTTCTATATTTTTATTCTTATTAGCCTCTGAAGGCTTGCTGTTGGTTCATTTTTACCTTCCATAAGTTTTGACAGCAATGGGATTGGTAGTAGCAGTTGGTGGGAGATATCTCAAGTCGTCAAACAAAAATTTAAGTTAGACTGGAGTTATAGTTTTGCACTTCATTTGCAGGGAGGTTATTCTGTATAAAAAGTGCTAATAACTCTGGATTTTTCAACTCAAGTAGTGTCTTGTTTTGCTTTGGTCTCTTATGTGCCATATAACATGTGCTTGTAGAAACAAAAAGGACATATAAAAAGATGACAATCTCTTTTAAGGTTTCACTGCATTATTAGTTAGTTGACGTTTTACTACACATGATTATTATCCTTGATCAACTAATAGTAGAATCAAGCAACAAGTTTCCCCTGGATCAAAAGAAAAATGAAATGAAATGCTCTGTGATGGAATGTTGGTATGACAAGCCTTCTGTAGAATGGTACAATTTATGGCATTGTTCTGGTGGGTATGGCTCTACACATGCACATTCTCATATGCATTGGTTTGCCTTGTATCGTCAGAATGTGAGTGACTTTCATTGATTGGAGAAAATATCAACTTTCTTGCTTCGGATCAATGTTATGTTTTATTAAAGTGCTTCTTCTGCATGGTTTGGAAGAATCAAGTATGAATAATGCAGATCTTTTGCTTTGTTGACGCAGGTCATTAATTATGTCATAGAAAAGATGGTCCTTGACAAACCCTTGGATGGTGGAAATCCGGATGGAGCATTTGCTCCTGGACTTGGAGGGCAGTTACCACACTCAGTAGTTGGAGATGGATCTTTTCGGTCTGGATTGAAGGCTTGGCAGAAGCTTAAACCCTCAATAGAGATATTGTGCAACAATCAGGCATGCAGATTTACTCCTTGGATATATAGTTTGAACAAATGAACTTTTTGATGAGATTCTGGCTACTAACCATGAATTTATGGTGCTGGAAATGTTTAATAAAATTAGAATGTGTGAAAGAGAAAAGTAGAAATGATAAAGAAAATAACTTGATAAATCTTGTTCTGGAAATTTTGTAGTCCTTCCCGCTAAGATGTCCTCTTTGAAGTTAGAATGTCATTATAAATCATGCATTCGCTTGTTGAATTTCATTTTTCCAACTTTGCCCTCTATGTTTGTTGCTATTCAATGTGGGAAGGGAGGAAAGGTAATTTTGTCGCCCAGGGATCATTGGAGAAAGTGAGGTATTTTTGTGCTTGGGCTTGTTTGGGAAACATATTTTTCCCAACTCAACTCAATTCCTTTTCTAAATTCATGTTTGGCGACCTTTTTTAACTCAACTCAAAAAATTTCAACCCAACTATTAAAATTTAGGTGGTGGCCGAGCCACCACTAAGTAGCGGCTGGGGAAGCCACCCCCATTAGCTTCGGCCACCCCACAATTGCTGTTGGGAGTGGTCCGGCCACCCCTAGGGGTGGTTCAAAATTACACCTATTTTTTTTTTTAATTTTTAATTTTGTTTTTAAATTATATATTTTTCTTAATTTTCTCAATCACCTTCCAAACATAATCTCAACTCCTTTTTTCTCCTCGATATTCACAATCCAAAAAAAAAAAAAAGAGTTTTGAGTTTAGTACAAAAAAATCACACTCCCAAAAAGGAAAATCTGAGCGGAATTGAAGTATCTTGTGGTTGATGTTGAGCGAATCTGATGCTCAACCTTGATTCTCTTTCCATACATGACATGTACAAATGATGCATGAGTTGCCTGAATCTTGATATTACTTAGTTCTATAGCATATTGACATATATTTTATTTTGATTACTGGTTTAGTTAGGTATCTAACATGTTGATTAGCCTTGGCATGTTCTTCAAGATTGTGCCAATTTCAAAGATTCAAAATGCCTTCAAACATGTCAAGGCAGTTTCCAGTTTAGGATTAATGAGGGGGGTCGAACTATTGGAACCTCTTTTGTTACTTGAAGTTTACTTTTTTGATAGTAGTCATCTAATACAAAATTGCTATGACTATGCTCCAAACTGTGTATATGGACAAACTACTAATTTTGTATTTTCAGAAACTATTGAGTAGTAAGTGTCACCGTGATCATACAGGGCATTATTCTCATAAAAGAATCTTTCACCTTCATATTTTATACTACATTGAAGATATTGAATATCTATAGCCGTTCTTCCTTCTATATAGAGAATAACTTTTATAGGGATTTGACACAAATTAAGTCTTTTGTGCCTTGCCACTGAGAGGATGACACATAAACATGGAACAACAGAAGTGAGTGTTGTTGAAACACCAAATTTTTCTCTTCTTTACAAAATTTAAAATTCAAAAAAACCAAGAAATAAAGAACAAATTAAAAGAGAAAGATAAAGATTTGGTGTCTTCAGAACACTCACTTTTGTTGTTTTATGTTGATGTGTCATTCTTTTAATAGAGGGCACAAAAGACTTGGTTTGTGCCAAGTCCTTATAAAAGTCATTATCTCTATATATTGTTTGATTTTCAATTTGTTGTTGTTTGTCTCCTGAACTAAATGCTGGAGTGCTGAATGAAGTATGGACCGGCTTAAACTAAAATTTATTAGAAACTATCAATCTAATATATTACAATATTTCACTCTCCAGTTTCGTTTATTTTATTTGATTTTTTAATAATTTTTTTTCTTTGTTATAAAGTCTAGGAATTGATTCCCAATGCTCAAGCTACACAGTATGCAAACAGAATCTCTGTCTTCTTTTAGAGTTAAATTGAAGTCTTCAGGAACCAAAGTTGATAGCTCAACTTTGAGACTCCTTTGAGAGCTCATATATTGGTTGAAGAAAGAGCTCAATGCATTATGAAGAGCTTGATTTGATTGATGCCAAGTTTAAATGAATGGAGTTGCTTTCGGTATTCTCATGTGTCAGCTTTGGTGCTCATTTAGAAAAACTATTTTGCTTTTTTCCAGGTTTTGTCCCCAGACATGAGCTTAGCCACAGTACGGGCTTATATATGGAAGAAATCTGACGACCTTGTTCTCAATTATAGAGTGGTCCAGCCCAGGTGACTCATGTGACATCCATGAGGAGGTGTGTACTAACCTAATTTTACCATCGACTTGCTTGTTTTTTTGGTCTCTCTGAACTATCTTCCAGTTCCATATTTGCTGCATATACAAAATAAGTGATGATTTATGGCATGTGGAAAACATTTTATTGCAAAACTATCTTAGGAATTCAAAAGCGGAGGAGGTGGATTTTGGTATTGATATATACAAAGGTTTTTTTTTTTGTTGGTCCAAAAAAGGTTGTCACTTGATTTAAGTTCTGATGAACAAGATTGAATGTGTTTACATTTTGATTAGAACAAGACAAAAATTAACTTCACACCAAAAAAAAAAGGGGGAGGGGGGGAGTGGAATTTTAATCGCATGCTATCAAGAAAAACAATCAGCTATCCAATCATGTCTTAGAAATTTCAAGTGGGGTTATTACTATTTGCAGGTGATCTTGTGCTTGTGTAAAATACTGGGAATATAATTCTTCACGGGTGCTTACAGTGATCAAAGTATTATCAGGTTTGTAAATTTGGAAACCAATTGGTTGCTGAGTATAGCTGCATTCTCCAAATGCGAGGAGAAGTTTCCGGTTTGCAGTTTCCTAGTTGAGCAGATGGTATTATTTGTCTAGCCAGCAGGCATACTTTCAGTGGATGTTGCACAGTGTTATAATGGAGCAGAGTCTGCATGCGGCAAATATGGGGGTTTTTGACTCGAACAGAATTAAGGAAAGTGTTCCTTGGGACTTTTCTGAGGAGCTAAATTTAGGGATATTATGATGTCGAAAGATTTGTAGATCTGTAGTTTGGTCACATACCTAGTCATAGAAACAATGTTGTGAAGGCTATTTTTTTAAAATTTTTCATTTTGGAAATAAAACATTTTCAATGTCTCATATTAGTTCTTTGAGTTATATTTCTAGATATATCTTTTTCCCCCAATGCACTGCTTTCTTATGTAATTTGTTCATGCAATAGTAATTGACATTCCATAGCTGCAGATGATGGGTTAGAAAGCCAATGGTTTTAAGGTTGGGGTGATGTGTTAATGGCAGTCTTCTAATTTCCCTGTTTATAACATGAGAAATTGATGTAATTTATGTCTTCAATAAATGCTGCCAGAGGTGCTTAAGTTCTTTGGTACACTAACACTGCCATGTGCGTGCCTCAAGGATCATCATCAGTACAATTGCTATCTGGAGTGGTCACGCCAACATTGCATGAGAGTGATCAATGTTATTGTTGTGCCTTTCATGGAAAAGAAGAAAAAAAAAAAAAAAAAAACAAAACAAAAACAAAAACAAAAAACAAAACAAAAACCAAAAGTTGAAGAAGTTACCGAAAAACGTACTCTAATAAAGATCCCCAGGACCCCGATTGATCATGGTGTGGCCCATTTTATTTTCTGGTCCAGACAAAAGACAAAGAAGGAAGAGAAATCAATGCAAATATATGGAAAGGGCTTTGCCTCTTTACCCCCCACCCCTTCCTCCGCTTTACAAACCGCCTTAACTGGCGGCTTTCATCTTCTTGGTGTTCAATTCAAGAAACACGAGACCAGGTCATTTTTGGACCATTTTCAGTCTATTGTTGTTGCACTGTTTTAGTTGTTTGATACTTTGTTGTGTCCTCCTCTCTTGTAATTTAATGAAGTATAATCTGAGTCTTTAACAATCTATAGTTTCTTGTCCTTTTGGCTTTATAAATAAGAGAGTAATCAAACTCCTCAAAGATTTTTTTTTTTGAAAAAAAAAAATCAAATAAGGGAAAGCTTGTTATAGGACTAACTGATCACAAAAGGGGTGGACACCTAACAACAAAGTCCAAAAGATAAAAGCATTACAAAATCAGTAACAAATTCTGGATCTGGTCTAAAAGGATCAAATAGATGATAATGACATACATATTGAGCATATTTTAAGGCTGTACAAAGCTGTGACAAATTGTAAAGGAGCAACAAATTTAGAATCTAGTCTAAAAAAATCAAATAGCTAACAATGACGTGCAAATTGATTCTATTTCAAGGCCGCACAAAGTGGTGGCAAATTGCAAATGAACAACAAATTATGAATTTGGTCTAAAAGGATTAAACAGTTGATAATGACATGCAAATTAGGACTATTTCAAGGCCACACAAAACAGTGACAAATTGCAAAGGAGCTTGGTGAAGACGTGAAGGAAGAGCACCCTTTCCCCACTAAACGTCAGAAGAAAGACTAGTGAGTTGTGACGTGGAAATTGAAAGGTCACAGCTGCTCTGTTTTATTTATTTATTAATATCGTCTTGGCTTCTTGTAGATTTTTTAAAGCCCGGTTGTTTGCTTCCCACTTACCAAATGTCAAATAGCCAATGTCATTCGCTTTTTATATGCCGGCATGACATTGCCCTTACAAACAATTTAATTTATTATATATTCATTTATATATCCCATGCACGGCATTAACTTAATAGCCATAGAAAAGTTCAAATCACAGGCTTTGGAGTTTCGGCAATACACTCTTTATATTAGGATAAAAAGAAGATCCCATGTCCATGATACTTTGACATAGCTTGATGCGGACTATTTTTGATTCGGTCTGTAAATTTAATAAAAAATTAGCAAATTATGATTTCATATTGTATAATCAACTTCGGGTCAATTTTGATCGACCTAAATTACCCTATTTAATAAGCATGTTTATCTTTTTTGGGTCAACTCGCTTGATTCATGAGTGACTTGCATAATTCATATAAATTAAATTATTTTTTTAATAATTAAAAAATAAAACCCTAAAATACTAAAATTCATATATTCGTATAAGTTATTATTATTATTTTCATTTTAAATTTATATACATGTTGAAATGGGTCAAACGAGTTATATTTAGGTGAATCTGACACGATTTGTTTATTAAAAATGAGTTATTTGAGTCGAGTTGTGTTAGGTCAACTTTCATGATAAGGTTGAGAGGTTTAACCCATTAAACAAGAAGAGTCGTATTCGAGTTAACTCATATGATATTGACTGTAAATCTAACTCATATGATGTTGACCCATAAACCATTATTATTATTTTCGAGTTAGCTCATATGAAATTGACCCGTAACTCATCATTACTAGTCTACTATATATACACACAAAGGAGTGAAGGACCATCCGATCCCAGACCCACCCACGACCTTTTTGTCTTTAAGTAGTAGTCAAACTTGTCATAGTTGTTGCTCAGTTTTATTATTTACATTTTTTCTTGCCTTCTTAGAAAAATACTGTCATGAATTTAGTTTGATCCAAATTTCAGAAATTTCACCTTTTTTTTTTTTTTCTTAGTCTATTATTGTGTATCTCCTCTCTACAAAACAAAAGAGAGGTTGTGGATGTGGCAGCCGCCATCCGTCCACTGCTGGGCCTTTCCTTGCGACCCCACTGCAACAAGCTTCAACTCCCCCTGCACTGGTCGGATTCGGCTGTTACGCGATTGACTTTTCCCTGTATTGTTGGTTTTTTCAGTTTGTATTTTGTTGTTGTTTCCCTGTATTGTTGTTTTTTGCTTGTAATAAATTTTCTTGTTTGACTTGCTGTTGGGTAAGAAGCTTCATCCAGACCTATGGGTTGTGGATGTGAACGTTATCTGACTTTCAGGTCGAGGAGGAAGTCTCGCTTGATGGCTCATAGCTCTCAGTGTCGTGGAATAACCGCTTCCCGTGTATTCATGGCGTTTGCTCGAGCAGATTTGAGTTTCTAAACTTGCATTGTAGTGGGATAGCAAATGTGACTTGGTTTTGTTGAGAGGTTGGCACTTGTTGTCTGGAACTTTACCTAGTGACCTTGTAGGTTTGTCTATAGTTACTTTAGGGTTTTTCCCTGTGTTTATAAGAGTATTAGCTCTTGACTTCTATGGATGTATGAAAATCAGTTTCTTTAAAAAAAAAAAAAACAAAAGAGAGGTTATTAAAAGACTTGCCGGTCCAACCGAAGAGACTCATTCGCCCAAGTCAATAAAAGCCCTCACTGAGAAAGAGGAAAGCTAATCAAGCTAACATAAAGGGAGTCACAATGTGTTGTATGTGGGCATGGAGAGGGTGTGAGTTTTCTTGGAGTCATTGCTTCGTTGATGGAGGGCCTCTTAACAATCGAGCTTTAGCATTGTTCGGCAAAGCTGCAAAACCCAAAGCCTTTCCTTTTTTCTTTTTTGTTACTATTCATCTTCATTTCCAAAAAAAATCAACATTAAAATATTCTAACTTTTCAATTTTATATCTTTTTTTTTTTTACATCAATTTACATCAACTACAGTGTCTAACAACAAGACGTTGCCAAAGGCCAGTTGATATATAAACCATGAGAATTTGAATTTGTGTTAATAGGCCTGTCTCATGCAATATTTGAGTCCTCTAAGCGTCATACAATTCTTACAAAAATAGGGTGCAATTTACGAATAGCAATTTTTATCACTCTTTTGTGAAGTTGAGAGGACGAGGTGTACCACATTGATAAAGCAAGGCTTTACATCTCTTTCACAGTGACAGAGTCGTGGAGAATACGGCCGCCTCCTTTTCCTTTCCTTGCTTGTTGAGTTGGCTTTCACTCTCCTTTATTGGAGGAGGAATTCGAAATTCTTCCAACTTTCCAAAATCGATAGAGACTTGATATGTTGGCAATCGATTAGTATCTCAAATCAATTTTGGACCATTAAATGTGGATGTGGATGTTGACGTTTAGATATTTGCATTCGTATTTTTATGTAATAGCGGTCTGAGCATTTTTTAGGTCTATGTTGGTTATATATATATACTGTAAACATAACCTAAATAACCGGCCCTTACTAAATCCAAAATGATGTCATTATCTTAACATATGCATATACCATAAAACCGTTATCTACATCCACATAAGCAAATAGGCTGATCATCAAATTCCTATAATTTTTTCTTTGTGCAATACACCACAAATGCAAGCTTTTATCTTTTGAATGTTTAAATTGTTAACAATTTAGACAATACAGTCGAGAAAATATACGTGAAATCTGTCTGGTCAATAGTTGATCGGACAAACAACATTTATTTGGACAGATAAGTGCATATAATATCTCTTACAATCTACTAATCAAATCAAATTGGTACCAATTTGAAAATCAAGGAGAATTTAATCAGGATTTACAGTAATTATCTGTCTAAATTCCAAATAATATGGACATCTCATTTGAAAAAATATGCATAAAACCCATTTGTCCCGGTAATTGGCCTGGCAATTCAACATTTATTTGGGCCCATATAGAATCTCCCAATGCGGTAATCAAATTGCTGGCAAGTTTGGAAAGTCGGAGAATTCAATCCTACTTTGAGCTCCAAACCCGGCGGCTAGTTCAAAACTGCGTTGGCCAAGAAGCTATGTCACGTATGTGGCCAATGCTCGACCAGAGAAAGCACAAATGGACAAGAAGACACTTATCTGTGTCTCTGCCAAGAAATGCTCAGACCCACATGCGGTAAATCACTTGCACTCCCTAGGCCTGGCTAAATTCCAAAACACAACTCTTCTAGAACTTTATTCTCATTCATATTTACTTTCTTATTTATTGCCTGAATTTATTTCTTGCCCATTTGCCATTCACACATGTAATATGTCATAATTCGTTTCCTTTTGGACAGTACCAGTTGAGAGTGATTCGGTAAACAAAAAATTTGTAGTTTATTTAAGGTGGGATGAAGTGATTGTTCTTGGAAAGAGCTGACTTTTTTTTCAGCTGGTCAATCTTGAAACAGGATCTACCTGTACTGTGTTGCTTGTAGTGGCCATGGCATCAGTTATTGGTTTCCGGGTGTTGTCCTTTTTGCGAGAAACTTGGAGAATAAGTGTCTGAGTCAAGTGCAAGTGAGGAGTTTAGGTGGTGCTGATTCGTCGGTGTTGTCCTCAGATTCAGTTGTGGTGAATGGAGCTTCTATAGGTAGGGAGAGAGAGAGAGCTGGGACTTTAGTTGACCAAGGAAATGGGCGGTTGAGGACTAAAGTTGAGGAGAAGAAGAGAGTAGGAGATAATGTTTTGGAAACTTTGGAACCGTTGTGGGATGATGGGTATGGGACTGAGACTGTGAGAGATTACTTTGATATGGCCAAGGACATTGTTAAGCCTGATGGGGGGCCACCGCGGTGGTTCTGTCCTGTTTCTTGCGGAAGTCCTTTGAAGGATTCTCCGGTTCTTCTGTTTTTGGCTGGTAATTCAGAGATGGTTTTTGATTTTTTTTAGTTCTTTATGTTTAAGAGACACTTATAGAGGGATAGATTTTGAGGAACATGTTTCTTAAGTTTTCAGTAAACGATTTTTTTTGGTGGGTTAAATCTTATAGAGATATTGGTGTCGATTTTTGAAATTTTCATTGAAGGAAGCTAATGGTTTTTGGTATTGATGCATGCAGGGATGGATGGTACTGGGTTGGGACTTGTTTTGCACCATAAAGCTCTTGGGAAGTAAGTTGTACTAACCTTATCTCTATGATAAATGTGAATGCTTCTATGGTTGTTTGGTTTGACACCTTGTAAATTGATTATATTAAGTGGTGACAGTAATTGTTATTTTAAACTTTATCAGCCAGTAATTTGAAATGCATTCCCTTCGCCTAGCAAACCTGGGAAATTTATTGGTCTTTTCTGAAATGATGATCCTATTCTATTTTGAAATAATCTAATCCCATTTTCTAGTTTATGAGGTTGTTTACTGTTACAGTTCATTTTTGAAAGGTTTAGCTTTAAATCTCCACCCATTTCCCTTGGGAATTGAAGAGAAATCTTTCTCAAAGTTTCTTTTTTCTCATGGAGAGTAGTAATTTACAACCACCCATTTTTTTTATCATCTTCCATGGTTTTGAAAGAAAGCTCCAACCATTTTCTTGTGACAGTTAAACCCTAGGAGATTCAAACTAAAGATTGAATGGAGACGAATAGATTTGTTTGCAATCAGGCATGGTAGACAGCTCAACCGTGTCTTGTAGCTAGTGTTAAGTCTCTTATGATTGTTCCCATTTTGTGCAGATTAAGTTCTTTTTGTTTGCCTTAAAAAAAGAAAAAGAAATTAAACTAGTACAATAGGTGTCAATCTTATGCCAATGGTCTGTAGCCCAAATGTCATTTACACCGCTTATTGAGTAATGGGGTGACGGAGAGAGTTTGTGAATTCTAGTCCAAGTATGCATGAGTTAACCAAGCCAAAAGAAAAAAAAAATGTCAATCTTCTAGGGTCAGGTTCTAGTTAAAAGTTTAAAATTTTGATAGAAAACGGGAGAGAATTTTCAAGTTAAAAGTTTAAAATTTTGGATCAATGGTGTGGCATCCGAGCAAGATTGGACTTGGGGTTGATACAACACTTTGAAAAATAAGAGAGCTGTTTTTTACCACCACGTCCATCTAGTTGTATGAGAATTTACTAAATAGCATTACTCATATCAAAATAGAAACAAAAGGGAAATTCCTATGCTTGTGCAATGCTGTCCTTTATTTATTTATTTATTTGTTGTTTTAATTCCTGTGTTGTATGTCCACTGTGTGTTTGTCTTCAGTAATCATCATAGAAAGTTATCTTTTTCCATGAGTTTCTTCTCCTGATGAGGATAATATAAAGCTACTTGAATTTGTGTTTTAGTGGTGTGGTTTTTGGACTAGTTATGAGCAACAGTTTCTAATGCACTTTTCAATGCAGGGCATTTGAAGTTCGGTGTTTGCATATTCCTGTTCATGATCGAACACCATTTGAAGGTATTAATTTATATATATATATATGAATTGAATAAGAAATAACATCCAATTGATATGAAATTTGGCAGTGATTCATAGTATTGATCTAATATAAAATTATTAAGAGTGTTAGTTTAACAAAAATTGTTACTTAATAATTTTATATTAGATCAATACTTTGTAGATCACTTGTTCTCTCAATGCTTATAGTGTATGCCAAATTTCATATCAATTGGATGTTTTTTATTATTCAATTTATAACTTCATTTCATTTAGTGTATTTTCAAAATGGAAAAAAGTTAAAATTTTGACCAATTTATTAAAATGGAATAACATTAACCAAAAGTTACACTAGATGTAACTTGAAATTAACCATATATATAGATATATTTGTTTGTTTATCCATGTCAAAATTTCTTTTTAAAGCTTTTTATGAAGTTCAATAGTTTTAGGTCCATAGTTGTATTTGCAAATTCAATACACAACAACACATATATGATCTCTTGCCAAACCAAATTAGGGTTGCATGTCCCTAGTCAATCCATTATTTTCTACTGTAGATTTTTTTTTGGATAAGAGGAGTTATATTAAAGAAAAAAAAAGTCCTAAATATACAAGAAAGTATAAAAGGGAAGCCAAGGCTCACCCACATAAGAAACCCCACAAACCCACCCAAAATCCCTAAAAAAACACCTAGAAAAGCCCATCTGCCCTCAAAACCTGCATGGATCGCTACAACACAGTGGACTTGCCCATCCTTTTCCGGGATGACGCTGTACTGTAGAATTTTGATAGTACTATGCTTTAGTAGATCATTTCAGAAATTTATACCATGGTGATTAATAGTTTCTCCATGAAGAATGTGTCGTGTGTGTTGGTGGATTTTTATTATCCTTTGATTCATAATGTATTAAAATTTATAGTTCATTCAAATTTAATTTTGTGAAGGACTGGTGAAACTTGTTGAAGAAACTGTCAGGCTTGAGCATGCTGCATCTCCAAATAAGCCGATTTATTTGGTGGGCGATTCCTTTGGAGGATGCCTAGCACTTGCCGTTGCTTCTCGTAATCCTACCATTGACCTAGTTCTTATATTGTCCAATCCAGGTTAGATTCCTGATATGTGGTTCAGTTTTTTAAACATAGTAATCTTGGTATGTTTCCATTTGATGATCAATTGTGATCCCCTGCAAAAGTCTGACATTTTGGCATTTCATTTTAGCAACATCATTTGGCAGGTCTCAGCTGCAACCGCTGTTCCCAATCTTGGAGGCTATGCCTGATGGACTACATAGTGCATTTCCCTATCTTCTTAGCTCAATCATGGGTACTGATCTCTTTCCTTCATGTCTAATTGTCACATACTTCAACATGTGGAAAAATTGGATAATCATTGCTATTTAACAGATTTCAGTGTCTTCAATTGAATATCACATACTAATCATCTGTTACTATGGTCTATGATTTGACTCAGTGCTGCTATCGTGAGCATAGATGCTTGATGAGATATCAATTATTTTTCATCTTCCTGCCATCATGATCTTGAAAACTTAATTGTCTTAATCTGTCTCAGCATAATTAACTCTGAATGGATCTTGAAACTGGTCTAGAAGTCAACTAAAAAATCATGTTTGATCCTTACTTCCCTAATCCTTTGAATGGGTGGAAAATGCTCGTTTAGCTAGTGAATTTGCAGCCATGTTTTAGAACATAAAATATAATACTTGGCGGAAAATTTTAGACATACCTCCAGTTCTTTTTGTTCAAGCTTGCTTTTGATTCAATACAAAAAAAATCCTAACCGAAATCTTGGAAATTTTAACTAGAGAGGTATCTTCTAACTTATGCCTTTTTGCATGTATTGATAGAATACAAATGCTCTTTATTTATAGGATAGGTTAGGGACCCTCAATTTACCTTCTTTATTCCTCCCATCAAGGAATAAGAATTTGATTCCAATTAAAATTTCATAAATAATTTCCTTATTTGGAATAAATTACCAAATACCTTTAATTTAATTAAACCATACTAAATACATGTGGCATATGGGTCACACCTTAACTTATTGGGGAACTTTTCTCCCACTTAGTCCACATGACACATGATTACTTCATGGTGTTAGGTACTTCAATATGGCTATAACTTTATTTATTCCAACTTATTCATGGAATACTCTCACTCATGTAAGGAATACTACATGTGAATCATGGTGTTAAAACTAAGGTTGTTAATTTTTGATACGATTCATAAACCCAATATGAAATTAAAGGGTTAGGGTTTGGGATAAATGTGTTGACCTGCTTGCTTCGTTTATGAAATTATATATATATACATGTTGAGACAGGTCAAATGGGTTAAACATGTTGCGTTTTGGTCTAAATGGGTCAAACAAGTCCACTTGTTTCTGGCTCGTTTATTAAACAGGTCAAGCAGGTCATGTTGGGTCACTTGCGGGTTGTGTTCAAGTTTAATGATCTAACCTGTTTACCTAAATTGGTTGTGTTTGGGTTTACACTTATTGGGTTGGCGGGTTGACCTGAACTTGACTTGCCAACCTGTTTTGGTAGCCCTACTTAGGGAAATATTGTAAAAGCGATGAAAGTTCAAGGGAATTAAGTGAAATTTTCCAATTAATTTGTTTCTAACAAGAAGTTGCAACTTCTTGCAGTCCCAAATTTATTTTGATTTGTGATATCAAGAGAAAAAATCAATGATATACCTTTTTTATTTTTATGACAATTCAGGTGATCCAGTGAAGATGGCGATGGTCAACATCGAAAGCAGGCTTCCACCTAGACAAAGATTTGAACAGTTGTCTCACGGCCTCACTGCATTGCTTCCATACCTTTCTGTAAGGAATGCTTGCATTAATCTTGCTTTCCTGTGTTTAATAGGCTATTTCCTGTTCTTCTGCTTAAAATTTCCATCTTATTCTTTTATTACTATTTTTCTGTTTTCGTTTAGTTGTGGTGCTTTTTGTTGCCACATATGGGAGTCTTTTTTTTTAGAAGAACTAATGGAAGTTTCTGTGATGATTTGTTGAATTATGGCTACAAAAATCTTGTATTTTCTGTACTAGTTTATTTTTCTCTTTGCTTATATATATATATATATATATATATATATATATATATATATATCATTACGAGATATTTTTGTAAAAAAAGTAGTTTTATAAAAAGAAAGGGAAAAAAAAAAAAAAAATTTACTCCAATGTTTCACCTTTTTTTTCAATCTTGCCTTAAATGTTTAAAAATTGGCAATGTACCCCAATAAGTTTCTAAAATTTTCAATGAAGTTACTCCGTTAGTAATTTCTGTTTTCTCTTATGAAAATTATTTAAAAGACGTAATTTGCCCAATGTTTTTTTATTTTTTATTTTTTTTAAAAGGAGACGAAAAACCTAAAAGAAAAGGGGTGGCCACCATTTGTGGATGGCTTGGCCACGCCCATGTGGCTGGATTGGGGTGGAGAGCCACCCCAAATGGTTTGGGGGTGGCCAAAACCACTCCCAAACCATTTGGGGGTGGCTAAGCCACTCCCATGGCCCATGGGGGTAGTTCGGCCACCTCCAAAGGGCCAAATGAGAGTGGTCGAAACCACCCCGAAACCATTTGGGGGTGTCTCAGCTGCCTCCACGTCCCATGGGATGGTTCGGCCATCTCCAAAGGGCCGCTATGGCCACCCTCTTTATTTTTTTATTTTTAATTATTTTTAATGGGGGCAATTTTGGAATTCAAACACTTGTACATGGGGCAATTTTGGAAAGTTCTGCACCGAAAAACTCACGCGGTGCACTTGAGCAATTTCCCATCAAATAAGACAGCGATGGCTAACGAAGTGGCTAAATTGAAAATTTTAGAAATTTGGTTGGGGTACATTGCTAATTTTTAAATATTAGAGGCAAGATTGAAAAAGAGGTGAAGTTTAGAGGGGTAAAATGTATTTTTCCCAAAAAACACCTTTTATAGGTACACACTTGACAAATCACCATTTATTGGGGAAATAGTCTTACCAAGTTACTGATTCATAATTAATAAGTATCCACAATTTTAAAATATTGTGATGTGATACATTCATTTTGATTTGACACTTCTCACTTGCATCAATAAAACTGTTCTAGTTTTGATCTCCTACATTGTAGATTTTAGCATTGCTAATAAACATACCAGCTTACATTTACGAAAAGATGGTGGGTGGTGAATTTTGTTTTGTTTAGTCTAAGGTGATTCCTCATCCCTTTTTGTCATGTGTCAAAACCCAAACGGGCAGAATGTATGCTAAAACATCAAGGCTCTTTTTGTTAACATGCTTTGGGGGGTGTTTTTTGTTTTTAGTTTGAAAAAAATGTTTTGATGCACATAAATGTAAAATATTTTTTGTGTTTTTAGAAGTGTTTTGTGTTTGGATTGTCTACTAATATTTTAGTTTTGGGAAGAGAAAACAAATGACAACAAAATTTTTAACAAATGGAGCCTATCATCCTTTTAGTAACTTTTCAAAATATTGTATTAACATAAATCAATGTAATATGCAACTTATGCTTTTAAATTTCTTTTAAGATATGAATCAAAGGCTCTATAAATAAACCTTAGCAAGAACCTCAGGCTATTAAAAGCATACATATCCATTTGTATATAAGCCATAAATGTCAAGTACGATTTATTATAAATATTTAAATCCTTTCGAGATATATTCCCTTATTAGCAGAATATAGGTCCAACACATTAAGCGTACGTACTCCAACTCCAATCTTCCATCAGAACAAACAACTAATATAACAAGATACTAAATAAAGCTCCAAATTAATTATTATTCATCAAGAGTTAACCATACTACATGGAGCTAGTATCTCCAAACTATTTGTTTTTCATCAATCAGTTAGGCAATAGCTAATAATAAACCTCAACTTAAGGGACACCTGCTAGCTTTGACTCTGAAAAGTAATAAGAATAAGTATGAGTGAGCCAACGCCATGTAGGTGGTATAGATGATGAGGTTTAGGAAAATGTAAGTTTCATGATCAAAATCATTTAGGACATAGAGTAATTGAAAGAAGGCAACATTTTTTTTTTAATAAGTATTGGGCCTAAGGAGAGGGGAAGGAGAAGATTTAAACTAGTGACTTCCGCTTTATGAGGTATGGTCCCAACTGATTGGCTATTGCCTAATTGATTGATTGAAAAAAGGCAACATTAGATTAACATTTTATGAACTTCTTAATATGTATTATGAGCCAATCTCCAAACCAAATTTATAATAAAAATTTTATGGATGTGGGGGAGTGGGGGTGGATGGAGGGGGATGCGGAGGTGGGGGTGTTAACACTTTTTCCTTAGAACTTTTTTTTTGTGTGTGTGTGTGTGTGTTAAGGACTCCAATTAATATTTATGTGGTGTTAGTTCTATGCTCTGATGTCAATATGGTTATTACTTTCCTCCATTTTGTTGTCAGGATCTTGCTGATATTATACCAAAGGACACACTTCTTTGGAAGCTGAAGCTGCTTAAATCAGCTGCTGCCTATGCTAATTCCCGTCTTCATGCTGTTAAAGCTGAAGTGCTTGTCCTGTCTAGGTTTCTCCTCTCTCTAGATTTTAACTAATTACTAGCTAGCCTTTTCCCTGTATGGGAGTGTGGCATATAAATTGCTTTCAAATTGGTAAATCATAATGTAATTTTAAGGTTGTTGATATATTGCATTTTAGTGGCAAGGATAACATGCTTCCTAGTGGAGATGAAGCCCTCCGACTAAAGAAATCATTACAAAATTGTGTTGTTCGTCACTTCAAGGACAATGGGCATACCCTTTTATTGGTAGGTGAGAATATGTACATCTGTCGTATTCTATCATGGTGCTGCTGCTTATGTCTTTGTTAGCTCTCATCATTACTTTCAAGTCAGTAAGCTTCTGATTGACATCAAGATTTTGCATGAATATTTAATTTTTAAATACCCAGTCATATTGGTAAGTTATTTACATTTGCCTTGATGTGTGATCACCCAAACAACCACGTCCAATCCCATGTCACCTAACTTCCATTTGCAACTCTACTGGGTTCAGTTTGTCTGTTTAAGAAATTGTTTCCCACACGGAATTGCTGGATACACTTCAAAATTTATTGAATATGGTTCAATCTATTTATGAACTCAAGACCTCTTTATTATATTTATATAACCAAAATATTTTGGAGAAAATTCTATTGATCAATTGATGTATTTTAGGAAAACATTTCTCTAGATTTAAAATTATTCATAAATTTTGGGCAATTCCAAAATATTTGAATGTCATTGGATATTCTGTGTCCATTATATAATTTTGTTTCAGTCTTGTTCCACTTTCACTGAGGGGACCAAATTCAGAGCAAAACCTGATAAATTTAATGATTGAGTACACTGCATAACCTTGACGTATAGGCCAACAAAAAAATGTGATACCTATGACGCCATCAAACGTGATACCTATGACGTGATACAGTATGACTACCATCAAACATGATACCTATGACGCCATATGCTTTGAAAACCAACAGTCCCAAAGCCTCAATGGTTGTGTACTTTATGTTGGAAAACTGATGTAGACCAGTTTATAAGCAGACGAGTCTTAGTAAAATGACCATATCTTATGATTCCAACATCAGATTAAAGCAATCTTGGTGGCGTTAGAAGCTTATTTACAGGGCTACAAATTTGTATCTCATGAAAATGATGCAATTTCAATGTTTACTAACAATTGAACTTCCAAAAACATTTTTTCTGGAAGTTCAATTGCTAGTTCAATCCTAGGTCGATCAATCGAGCAAAGTGATGAGGTTTAGCAGTACGAATTCCCAAGAGCTTCAATCAATAATTCAATCATGGTTCGTTCGATCAAGAATGCAATCTTTTTTTTTGATCGATCGAACTTGCTATAATGGCTGTTTTGTAAGTTTTCTTTTCAGGGATGCAACCCTATTTCTATTTAAGCTCAATAAAGATAACCTAGCCACCAGATTGATGTATTTTTCAGTTTTCTCAATACGAAACACCCAGGGAGTTATTTGTCCTCAAATTTTCGTACAATTTCTTGATTTTTATTGGATTTGTGGAAGAGTTATGAGTTATTGTGTTTGTAGATTTAACTTTCCACTATGCCATGCTGCATCAATTAGTATAAGAGCCTATGTGTGCTGTATCAGTTGATATCAGAGCTTTGGTTCCTTTCCTACCATGGCATGTAGAGGAGCACATGGAGTAAGACATGCAACTATTGGTAATGTGTATGAACTCGTGATGAGCAACTGATGAAACATTTGCAGTGAATGGAGCGATTTGAGCAGTTTGGTGATCGATTTGATGCACTAGTTGATCAATTTGCCACTATGGCTGTTTCTAACGGTCGTTGCCGTCAACCAAGTAGTTTTTAATGGTGGAGGATGATGAAGAGTTCCAACATGAAGAGTTATTAGAAGACCCTTTTCAAATTTCAATGGATTGGAATTCTTCACTAATCTATGATACCAATGTCAATGATGAAGATCTTGTAGAGGTAAGTTCTGTCATCACATTATCAAGAAGTTGACAAAAATTGGGATACACATCATGTATTTGATGAAAGTCCTAAGAGTTAAGTATCTTGGTTAGGTCTTGAGAAAATTAATTATGTTGAATTTTTTGGGGTAAAAATTTTTTTGTTGTATTTTCCTAATCAAAATCTTGATGTTGGCTTTGGAATCTTGGAGGAAAATTTGATTTTTATGTGGTTAAGAAGTAATTGATCACTTATGAGAAATTTTTATGGAGGGTGAATTGAAGAAAATGGCGTGTGAAGATTAATTTATCTCAAATTGGTGTGAAGAAATTCAAATCTACTATTCATAGTCGTGTTGTGGTAAGTTGCAAGCTGTTTATCTTCCCATTTTTTTTGTTATCGAGATGGGATTGATTGGACATGCAAAAGATCAAGGCAAAGAGGATTTGAATTCGAGGACGAATTCTCTCCAACCTAGAAGAATGATGCATACCAGTTTACAAGCAGACCAGTCTTAATAAAACAGATTTATCTTGTGATTCTAACATTGGATGAAGGCAATCTTGGTAGTGTTGGAAAGCTTATTCAACGGGTTACAAATTGTATTTCATGAAAATGTTGCAATTCCAACGTTTACTAGGTCAAAACTGTTTGTCAATAGAAATAAAAAATTTGTTTTAGGAAGTTCGATCGCATCGATCGATCGAAGTGATGAGGTATGCCGGTACAAATTCTTGAGAGCTTTGATTGATAATTGGATTTTAGTTCGTTCGATCGAGAATACAAATTTTTTTTTGATCGATTGAACTTGTGAAATAGGTTGTTTTATAATTTTTCTTTTCAAGGATGTGACCCTACTTCTATTTAAGCTCAATAAGGACGACCTTAGCTGCCAAAAGTTCATGTATTTTTCAGTTTGTAAGAAACACTCATGGAATGATTTTTCTTCAGTTTTCCTCCAATTTCTTGATTTTTCTTGGATTTGTTTAAGAGTTGTGAGTTATTGTGATTGTAGATTCAGCTTCCTACTATACGATGCTGCATCAAAAATCATTAGTCCCAAAACCTTTAGCTATCAGGAAGTGGGTTGACGGTGTATATCAAGCACACACTAACATTATGTGGTCTTTTAATTGTATGTAGACTGTAAATTAATTTTGTGCTTCATCATGATAAATACTTTATAATTGAATTGGTCTTGGCCTGTTATGCTTAATATTAGGCCACTCAAACATTTTTGCCTGCATTTTGTACCTTTTGGAATGCTTATGCACTTAATTTTCCTATTCTTTTGCAGGAAGATGGAATTTGTTTGATGACAATTATTAAGGGTACTTTGAAATACCGTCATTCAAGGAGGCATGATTTTGTCTCCGATTTTCTCCCTCCTAGTACGGCAGAACTCAAATATATCTGTGATCAAGTAATTGGGTAATATGTGGGAGCAACATATTTTTCCCTGCTTTCCTTGATACAAAATTTGTATGCATGCAACCCAATCAAGCCTGTGATGCATATTTGAGCGTTAAATCTTAACATTGAACTTAGGGTGAGGCTACTGGGAATATGATCCAGTTCAAGGGTGACTTACAGGCACATTGCATCATGATAAGTAAAACTGTATGATATCAATTAGTGAGAGTTAAGACTATGCTGTGCTGCAGCTAGGTAGAACACAGAATGGCATATGGCCACCCAATGTCCTTAAGATTCCTTGATATCATTTTACCCCTCAAAATTCTGCCACTAATTAGCATATTCCCCAACATCCCCTTGCCAAAATGTGTAATGAAATGTTTTTGAATTTCAGTCCCCATAAAATCCTTTTCTAGATGGGTTCTCTAGTTTTAATGGATTAATCTGAAAAAGACATGTTTCAAGTTTTCATGTCTGCCTTTCTTGAACTTAGGAACTGACCTGTAAGATATTTATTGACATTATAGCCCAAAACTTTCTAACTATATGTAAAATTCACATTTTTCTTCCCCTTTATATGTTCATATAGAATGTTGTGGCTATAAAAATTATGAACATGTAGACACTCAAAAGGCGGCAAAAAATTGTCAGATGAAATAGTACTTCCCAAACATGTCATTGTTTTGCTTAGTGCATTCTATCAATATCATACCCGGCCTATGTGTTATCAATTTAATAAAAGAGTTTTAGGTCTTAGGAATAGAACAAGTTCTTTTGACTCTCTTGTTCCTCGCTCATCTTGGTTGATTTATCCTGCTAAAAGGGAAACTAACATTTGAAGAGTAAAAGTACACATGCAAGATCTGGCATCTGTTTATTGTATTCATTCCCTCTTGTATGTCATTGCCCCATGCTCAATTTTTATTTTATTTTTTAATGTTTTTGTGAACTATTTGCTTCAATATGCTGATATGATCTCACATATTCATTACAAAATCTTAATGGGCAAGAGAAATCTCCTCCAGTTTGTTGCCACTGAATCCATGTTTTGACCCAACCTTTTTCATAAATCCCATGGATTAGTTTTGAAGAATAAGAATCTTGGTCTAAACCCCTAATTAGCCAGTCTGCAGCTTGGTTCTCCTAGTCCTACTCTTGTTTGAACTTTGGTTGATTCTCAGCCTGAATCGGCCTTTTTAAGTTACATCCAATCAGATATCTTTGGCTATGTGAGGCTGAAGCTTGATATTACACTTGCATAAATGGCAGGTTTATTCGTTCTGCCTCTGGTTCTGCAATGTTCTCAACTTTGGAAGACGGAAAGATAGTGGAAGGCCTTGCTGGGGTTCCAAATGAAGGTCCTGTGTTATTAGTTGGTTATCATATGCTAATGGGACTTGAACTTGGTCCACTTGTTGAGCGATTTTTGATTGAGAAGAATACTATGGTTCGTGGTTTAGCTCATCCAACGTTATTTTTGAGGACATTCGAGGGTTCATCTTCAGAATTTTTTTTTGGTGATTGGGTGAAAGTGTTTGGTGCAGTACCTGTCACAGCAAGCAATCTTTTCAAATTGCTTTCAACAAAATCATATGTGCTTCTTTATCCTGGTGGTGCACGTGAAGCTTTGCATTACAAGGTGTGTCAAGTTCCTTGTATTCATTCCACCTACTTTTTTCCTGCAACTAAAAAACCTTACATTTTAACTATCATCTGTCATGCATTAAACATCATTATTTACTTTTCAAATGAGTATACCTGCACAGTTATAACAGTAGAAACTTACCTCCAATAACTAAAAGACTTAGTGGCATTGGTTGTGGCTATGTCTGTTTAGTTACTTCTGGATGTTGACATGCAATGTGAATCACATGGGCATTTATTCCATTAGTTACTTTTTAATTTGGTAGTAAACTCCTTATGTACTCTGTTGTCACCATGGTTCTGATTTTTGCTTTCAATTGGATTCTAGGTAGCTCAAGAAGTGGAACTGATATGATGAGATTGAGGAATTACTGCATGAACTGAGTTCATCAAACAAAAGTTGGGTCCTAATTAAACAATCTATGTGTTGATCATCACTAAACCAAAAATTATTATAAAGCTACAAGAAATTATTAGTACATGAAATGCAAGTTTATAGAGATATTTGTATTTGTTGTGTCCCGCATTAGTAAAGTATAAAGAAAAAGACTAGTTAATATACCTAAGTGGATCCAAGCCCATTAGCTTAAGTGTGTGGGTTAGAACTGGTATCCTAATATATATTAATTTACCCTTGTTTGACTCCCTTGGTGTCTCTTTCCCTAACAATTGGTATTAGAGCCATGGTTAGTTTCTGCCAAGTGTTTTAGTTTGATGTGTTTGGTTTGACTATGGTAAAAGAGTGTGCGACAGCTCTTGGTGTACGCGTGATACTGCGTGTAAAGGAATCATGGGTCAATATGAAAGAGACTCACTAGTTAGGAGTGGATTTGTTGTTAGTGCACTTGTGTGGTGTCCTAATGTGTATATAAACTTATTCATGTTAGACCCCTTAGGTGTTTATCTTCCTAAAAATTGGTGTCAAAGCCATGGTTAACTTCCACTGCTGATATGGATGCCTTGGTTTGACTCTGGTAAAAAGAGTGGTGGCTCTTGGAGTATGTGTGACTCTCTTTTGTAAAGGATTCACATGCGAGGGGGAGTTGGGCAAATATGGGAGAGATTCACAAGTTATGGGTAGATTTGTTGTTAGTGCACATGTGAGTGTTGTGTCTCACATTGGTAAAGTATAAAGAAAAGTAATAGTTAATATATCTAAGTGGACCAAGGCCATTAGTTTAGGCTTTTGAGTTAGAAGTGGTGTCCTAATATGTATATTAACTTATTTTTTGTTGACTCCCTAAATGATTCTCTCCCTAATAATTGGTATAAGAGATGATTAGTTTCTGCTGCTTCTTATATGAGTGTTTTGGTTTGACTTTGGTAAAAGAGTGTGTGACAGCTCTTGGAGTACATGTGACACTCTTGGTTTGCAAAGTATTCACATTTGACGGGGAGTTGGGTCAATGTGGAACAGAATCACAAGTGTGAGAGATGTTTATTGTAAGTGTACTTGTGAGGTTGTGTTCCACATTGATAAAATATAAAGAGAGTGAGTAATCAATACAAGAGAATCACAAATAAGGGGGATATTTGTTGTGAGTGTTGTGTTTTGTATTGAAAAAGTATAAGGAAAAATAGTAATTAAAATACTTTAGTGGATCCAAGCCCATTAGCTTAGGTTAAAGTAATTCATAAGTAATGCACCGTTCAGGAATGGTCACGAGAACTAGGCATAAACCATGAATGAGGCAGAACAATTCAATCGGAGAAAATTTCTGAAGTTCTGTTACATTGGCATATCCCCAAACCTTTACTCGTGTGCGTATTCTGTTATCAAGAGAGGATTGCGAGGCGACTAGAGGCCCTCATTGCACTTTTGGTTTTTACTAAGATTGTTTTGTATCTGTCTGAATTTTGTTGTTCCAAACTTATGATGCTTCTATATTGTCAGGGAGAAGAGTACAAGTTATTTTGGCCTGATCAGCAGGAATTTGTGAGAATGGCAGCACGGTTTGGGGCCACAATTGTACCATTTGGAGTTGTTGGAGAAGATGATATAGCAGAAGTAAGCTTTTGTTTTTGTTCTTACTAACAACTCCTACGATTTTAGTATAAGAGCCTTTTGATGGTGAAATATTACTTTTGGTTTGCATCTTATGTTTTACTATAGCTTTTCTACTATCCGTTTTTCTCTCTTTTGTTCCTTCGCTTTTACTTATAAATTTAGATAGATAATGTTGATTTAATGCTGTTGGAGAGTCCAAATTCTAGAGTATAGGCAATGGGCTTGTTTGTGGCTCAATAATAGGAGGCAATTGGTTTCCATAGAGTTCTCACAAAGCAGAAAAGTTATACTCAGTGTGGTGAATAAGCAAGACCTATGAGGTGCATAATCATGGACGAGATTGGCAAATTATTCAAATGCAAATTAGTTTCAACCTATCACTTGAAGAAGCCACTTCATGGTACCATAACTCCTAGGGGAAGAGAAGTAATAAAAATATTGTTAATTCTAAAATCCATAAATTTCTTAATGATTCATTTAACCCTCGATTTCATTGTTCTTTTATTGAGCTTGATTTTGCTATTAATATTCTACTTGCTTTGGGTTTGTGTTGTTGTTCGCATGTGGCAGTTTGTCCTTGATTACAACGACCTAATGAAAATCCCCGTGGTTAATGATCAGATTAGAGATGTTAATCGCGATGCAATAAGAGTGAGGTAATTACTCTGTGAGTAATAATGTTATTTAATAAATTATTATATGACTGCCATACAACTTGATGATATGGTAATGAAAACTAGCAAGCTCTAATTTTCACTGTCACATCATCCTAATTGTATGTCAGTGTTATAGAAGTTTACTAAATAATGTTTTACACAATTCCAAAAGCTAGAGATGCTAGCCACCGCTTCTCTATTCTAGGAAATTGTATTCAACTTGTATTAAAGCTTGGATTTACAGGGATGAGTCTAGTGGGGAGGTTGCCAGCCAACAGCTCTTTCTGCCAGGACTTTTGCCCAAGATACCTGGCCGCTTCTACTATCTGTTTGGGAAGCCCATAGAAACAAAGGGAAATGAAGAGATCCTGAAGGACAAAGAAGTTGCCAAAGCAATTGTACTCGCAGGTAAAATCTGAGGTTGAAAGCAATATTGCATTCTTGCTTAAGAAGAGGGAGGAGGATCCTTATAGGAGTGTTATTGATAGAACATTATATAAGGCAATGCATGCTCCTTCACATGAAGTTCCAGCGTTTAAGCCTTAAAATATATTTTCATTGAGAGGTACATTGAAAGAGGTTTATGTACAAAGTCAAGTATTTTATATTTTTCCAATCAAATGGAATCAAGGATGGCTAAATAATATAATAATTATTTAAAAAATTGAGACACGAAATTATTAAATAATATGAAGTTGACTGTCACCATCATTTTGTTTTAACATGGTCTTCTAACTTTGTTAAAATAATTGACTGTTCAATTATTAAATTTTGAGTTGGACTTGATGTTATATTTACAGAAAGCCATTTTTTTGAGATTGAATAATTTTTTAATCCAATTTAATATTTTCTACAGGACATGTTTAATATATATATATATATATATATATATATATATATATATATAAACTTACAAATAAAATAAATACAATTTGTGATGAATGGTTTACTAAAATAAAAATTGAGGTGATTGAAACTTGGAATAATGGTGCAGCGAATATATAGCCTTTGTTAAAAGAGATGAAAGTGTGGAATAAGTAAAGAGTAAGATGAAAGATTGATAAAGTATGAGAGTAATAATTATGAAAAAAAAAAGTAAAGTAATTAAAAGATAAAACGAGTTATGCATAAAGTAGAAAATTAGAGATAACAATTTAGTAACTATGAGCTATTGGGTAGATTTTTTGGAAATGAGATCATAAGTTGCTTTAAATAATTAAGTTGCATTTAACCTTATTTCACAAGATAGCTTTCACATTCTCTTGATCTTTGTTCAATTTCATCTTGATGTTGTTTTGATCTTAATTTTTTTTTGCCATCACTAAAATACAATTTCATTAAGCTTATAATGAAGGTATATTTAAAGAATGTATAGAATGCAGAGATGAGAGGTATGAGTTATCATATGAGTAACATCAGCATTTTCAATTGAGTAGATTCAGAAATTTGTATGAGTGTAATTCTCGACGTCTATAATGAAGAAGGTAAGGAGCGTTGCTACTAAGAGTAATTATATTTAGTAAACTGCTATTCGCCAATCATTCAACTAAGATGACGTGTTGAACCAATGATTAATTTTCATTGCCATATCACTAAATTGTATGATGGTCCTATAATACTTTAGTAAATATACTCTTGCTACTAATAGTATCATAAATAGTTGGAAAAGGAAAAAAGAATGAGATATAAAAGCGAGGAGATTATTATGCCAATGAATTTTCACCTCCATAGTCCCCAAGAGGTAAATCGTAACCACGCCTTATAAATAGGTCACAAGATCGAATCCTCCCTACCCTTGTGTGGACATGTCAAAAAAAAAAAAAAATTCACCTCCATAAAACATTGGTGAAAGATAAGATATATACAAGAAAAGAAAATTTGATGAGATATGTCATAGGGGAAGGATCGTACCAATTTGATCAAGAAAAAAAATTAAAAGACAAGAAAAAAAAAAGGAAAACAGAAAATCCATTCAAAGACGATATTTAATTAGTTGATACATATCCATTTCAGGCAGCCAAAGCTCAAAGGGTGTCTTTTAGCATGCCTTAACAAGCAGAAGAAATAAACACCATAAAAAAAAAAAAAGAAAAAAAGACAAACAAGCCTAATAAATAAGACCCAGCACTTGCATTGAAAGTTCTATTTATATATATATATAGAGTAAGTTTACTTCTTATGCAAGTCTCGAAAGTAGCCCTTGGGTCTCGAGCAAACTCATCCCTGTAGATGACTTCATTAATCCTTCCGGGAGCTTTCACTTTTTTCCTGTTAGTTTCCTCAGTTTCTGAGCCTGACAGTAACGACACGGCAGCAGCGGCAACCCCCAATAACAGAGCTATGCCTGCGACAACAGCGGCTACCGCACTGCTACCCATTATGGCCCTTCAGTTGCTGTGTTTGATACTCTGATTTTTCTCATCTTTAGCAGGAAAACACATGCATTTATACACATATATGTAATGTAAATTACCACAAGTAAATTTTTGCACTGTGCTGATGCAGAGTGACCTTTTAATTAGTTACTGCGAGTAATTTTTCAGAGTTATCGAATACCTCTTTTTCTGACTCTCGCCTTTGTGCTGATACTTGGTGGAAAGTTCACTTCACTGTCTTCATGTAGTAATTAAAGTGATACGTGTAGCAAAAGGAGTGGGGGTGAGGACTCTTTGCAATTAAGAATCCTAGCTAGGAGGCAAAAGCAAAAGGCTTTATCTCCCATGAGGGGCTTTTTCAAAGGCAGGAAACGCGTTCGCTACCTTAATACTAATTTCACTATAGCGTGACCAAGGTGGTTAATACTAATTAGGTTTGTGTGAGTAATTTTTATTGTGGAGAGTCGAACTCACCAAGATATCAGTGGTTCTCAAAGCTATAAAGTTTATTGCTTATGGAATAAACTCCCTAAGGAGTAATGCTAAAGGAAAGACCCATATTCTCTTTGTGTTCTCCCAAAATTGATTTGGCCTTCAAAATTACCATTTGATTAATATCCAATAGTAATATATCACAAATACAATTGTAATTTTAAAAGACACATCAATTTTGAAACGACATAAGGAGGACATGGGGTGTCATTTAGCATTACTCTAATAAGAGAAGTTAATTATTCAATTCTAATAGTTGTTTTGGAAGATTTAGGGTTCAATTGGGCACACATCATTTAATTTGGTATCAAAGTCAAGCACCTCATCACTAGTTCGAGTAACAGAGGAGGCGACAGGTGAGTACCACCTCACCGTTCAAGTCACAGAGGGGATGACTTATGAATTAGAGTGAGGCACAACGACAAAGCGTGGTGGTATATTACAATTTTAAGTGTACCAGATGGCTTAAGAGTCACCCACTAAAGAAAGACTTCTTCCAAAAGAATCCGTTCCTTTTCCCTTTTCTAATGGTTAAAAAACAAGTGATTCTCTTGCTTTTATTTATTCTCTTATGGTGGATGCATCACTTTAGAGTGCTAGCTAATACTTGAAACTCAATGACTCATTCAAGGCATGGTAATGCAGGTCACTATCCATGGATTGGCAAAATATAATGCTTCAGTTAAAGTTCTCAATGGAAGAATAAGAAGGGGATCTCACGGTGAAAGGAAAAAAAAGTACTAGGCACCATTTTTTCTATTTTTTAATAATGAAACCTTTAAGGCAGAGCCATTTTGTGTATTCTTATTCGAAAAACAAATTTCAAATCCGTACAAGACACCCCATGTGAATAAGACTCAAACTTCACCATGGTCCACGACCCCAAGGTACCAACGGGAGCCTTGGCCCCTTCCACACCCATTATGACAAACTTAATGTCATAAATGTCACAATGCTGCCACAAGGCACTTACTAATGGTTTTAACTTAGAAATAACACATGAGATGCGTATCTAACCTCCCTTAAGATTAGGGCTAGCAAAACGAGTTCACATGTAGGGTTTGTGTCAATTTGATTAACCCTCTAATCTGTTTTTGCAAATCTGAACACGTTACATTTATTAAACAGTATAAACCTATTTATGACATGAATGTGTTTAACCTAAATTCTAACCCTAAAACTAAGCGTTGTGTTCAGTTGGTTTTGTGGGTTAAATTGTAAACCCTAAATTAAATTAAACTTAAAAAGAACAAACTAATAAATTGTATAAATGTGCATGTCAACCCATGAACTCTTTGTATCAAACTCGAACATGACACGTTTATTAAACGGGTCATAAACACATTTATGACCCAAGCCTAACACGTTTATTAAATGGGTCATAAACACATTTATGACCCGAACCCGTTTAACCTATACCCTAACAAAAAAGTTATGTGTCGTGTTCGTGTCGGGTTCACGGGTCAAATTGCCAACCCTACCTTAGACTATATATGTACTCCAACCACCTAACTTGTTACATTTATTTAATATAAATAAATAAAATTATTTATTTTAGGTATTTTAAATAATATGAAATTTATTTTATATCTAAAACTTTTGTGTGCATTTACTTAAAAGAGTATGAATAATAATTATAAAAAAAAGGGAGAGAGAATAGAAAATTGAAAGAGATGTCTTTCAAGTCGGTCCAAAATTTTGGAGGGAAAACTAGGGGTGATCATTTGGTTATGGTTAATTAGCGGTTAGTGGCTAAAACTGCTTAGGTGGTTAGTAAAATTTACTAACAGCCTCTGCTAACAGCTAAGTGGTTAACAGCCCGGTTAGCAGTTAATAAAATAGTTAACGGTCACCGAGAAATTTTTTTAAAAAAATTTGTACTTAAAAATCGAGCCAAGAGCGTTATCAAGCCACTGGCTCGCTCAACTCAATTTTTTGTTTGTTTTTATTCCAGCCGCTTGGCCTAGCTAAATCAATTAGTTTAGAATCAAGAGCATTTTTGTAATTCGTTCACAAAAATGGCAGGTTTATTCAATCTGCCTCTGGTTCTGCAATCTCGACTTTGGAAGACGGAAAGATAGTGGAAGGTCTTGCTGGGGTTCCAAATGAAGGTCCTGTGTTATTAGTTGGTTATCATATGTTAGTGGGACTTGAACTCGGTCCACTTGTTGAGCGATTTTTGATTGAGAAGAATACTATGGTTCGTGGTTTAGCGCACCCAACGTTATTTTCGAGGACATTCGAGGGTTCATCTTCTGAATTTTTTTTTGCCGATTGGGTGAAAGTGTTTGGTGCAGTACCTGCCACAGCAAGCAAACTTTTCAAATTGCTTTCAACAAAATCATATGTGCTTTTTATTCTGGTGGTGCACGTGAGGCTTTGCATTACAAGGTGTGTCAAGTTCCTTGTGTTCATTCCACCTACTTTTTTCCTGCAACTAAAAAACCTTACATTTTAGCTATCATCTGTCATGCATTAAACATCATTATTTAGTTTTCAAATGAGTATTCCTGCACAGTTATAACAGTAGAAACTTATCTCCAATAACTAACAGACTTGGTGGCATTGGTTGTGGGCCTGTGGCTATGTCTCTTTAGTTACTTCTGGATGTTGACATGCAATGCGAATCGCACGGGCATTATCCCATTAGTTACTTTATAATTTGGTAGTAAACTCCTTATGTACTCTGTTGTCGCCATGGTTCTGATTTCCGCTTTCGATTAGATTCTGGGTAGCTCTAGAAGTGGAACTGATATGATGAGATTGAGGAATTACTGCATGAACCGAGTTCATCAAACAAAAGTTGGGGTCCTAATTAAACAATCTATGTGTTGATCATCACTAAACCGAAAATTATTATAAAGCTACAAGAAATTATTAGTACAGGAAATGCAAGTTTATAGAGATATTTGTATTTGTTGTGATTGTTGTATCCCACATTAGTAAAATATAAAGAAAAAGACTAGTTAATATATCTAATATATATTAATTTACCCTTGTTTAACTCCCTTGGTGTCTCTTTCCCTAACAATTGGTATTAGAGCCATGGTTAGTTTCTGCCAAGTGTCTTGGTTTAATGCGTTTGGTTTGGCTATGGTAAAAGAGTGTGCGGCAGCTCTTGGTGTACGCGTGATACTCGTGTGTAAAGGACTCATGGGTCAATGTGAAGGAGACTCACTAGTTAAGAGGAGATTTGTTGCTAGTGCACTTGTGTGATCGATGTCCTAATGTGTATATAAACTTATTCATGTTAGACCCCTTAGGTGTTTATCTCCCTAAAAATTGGTGGCTCTTGGAGTACGTGTGACACTCTTTTGTAAAGGATTCACATGCGAGGGGGAGTTGGGCAAATATGGAAGAGATTCACAAGTGATGGGTAGATTTGTTGTTAATGCACATGTGAGTGTTGTGTCTCACATTGGTAAAGTATAAAGAAAAGTAATAGTTAATATATCTAAGTGGACCAAGGCCATTAGTTTAGGCTTTTGAGTTAGGAGTGGTGTCCTAATATGTATATTAACTTATTTTTTGTTGACTCCCTAAATGATTCTCTCCCTAATAATTGGTATAGGAGATGATTAGTTTTTGCTGCTTCTTATATGAGTGTTTTGGTTTGACTTTGGTAAAAGAGTGTGTGACAGCTCTTGGAGTACATGTGACATTCTTGGTTTGCAAAGTACTCACATTTGACGGGGAGTTGGTTCAATGTGGAACAGAATCACAAGTGTGAAAGAGATTTGTTGTAAGTGCACTTGTGAAGTTGTGTTCCACATTGATAAAATATAAAAAGAGTGAGTAATCAATATAAGAGAATCACAAATAAGGGGGATATTTGTTGTGAGTGTTGTGCTCTATATTGAAAGAGTATAAGGAAAAATAGTAATTAATATACTTAAGTGGATCTAAGCCCATTAGCTTAGATTAAAGTAATTCATAAGTAATACACCATTCTGGAATGGTCACAAGAACTAGGCATAAACCATGAATGAGGCAAAACAATTCAATCGGTGAAAATTTCTGAAGTTTTGTTACATTGGCATATCCCTAAACCTTAACTCATGTGCGTATTCTGTTATCAAGAGAGGATTACGAGGCGACGAGAGGCCCTCATTGCACTTTTTGTTTTTACTAAGATTGTTTTGTATCTGTCTGAATTTTGTTGTTCCAAACTTATGATGCTTCTATATTGTCAGGGAGAAGAGTACAAGTTAGGGGAAACTTCAGATACCCCCCTGAACTTCCACCGATTTACATAAAACCCCCCCGATACGAAAAAACTCTCACTTACCCCCCCTAACTTCCAAATTCTTTCACTTAGGACCCTTTTGGTAATAATTTGTCCAAACTACCATTCACTCCAAAACTACACCATTTTGGGCTCGCCCAAAACGATGTCGTTTTGCCCAAATAGCGTAGTTTTGGGCATTTTAGGTTTTAGTTTTTTTTTTTTTTTTTTTTGAAAAAAAAGAAGGAAATTAAAAAAGTGGAATCATGGCTGGAGCCACCCTTGCTAAAATGGGGTGGCCGACCACCCCATTTTTATTAAGGTATGGCCACCCATACAGCCAGATGGGGGGGCCGGTTACCCCTAGGCCTTTGGGGGTGGTCCGCCACCCCAAAGGCAAAATCGAAAAATGGGTTTGGGTTAGGAGTGGCCAGACCAGGGCCTCTGGAGTGGCCAGCCACCCCTCATCGTCGAGGGGTAGCCAGCCACCCCAGCCCTTGGGGTGGTTCGCCACCCCAACAGCTCAAACCCATTTTTCCGTTTTTTTTTGGCCTTCGGTGGCTGACCACCCCAAAGGCCTGAGGTGGCTTCGGCCACCCCATATGGCCGGTATGGGGTGGCCGGCCACCCCATTTTTTGGGCAAGGGGTGGCTCCAGCCACCCCAATTTCTTCCCCCACTTTTTTTTTTTTTTAATTTCTAAACCCTAAAAAAAAAAAAAAAAAATCCTAAAATGCTCAAAACTACGCCGTTTTGGGCAAAACGACGTCGTTTTGGGCAAGCCCAAAACGGCATAGTTTTGGAGCGAAGGGTAGTTTGGACAACTTACCACCAAAAGGGTCCTAAGTGAGAGAAAATAGAAGATTCGGGGGGGTAAATGAGAGTTTTTTTCGTATCGGGGGGTTTTATGTAAATGGTGGAAGTTTAGGGGGGGTATCTGAAGTTTCCCCTACAAGTTATTTTGGCCTGATCAACAGGAATTTGAGAGAATGGCAGCACGGTTTGGGGCCACAATTGTACCATTTGGAGTTGTTGGAGAAGATGATATAGCAGAAGTAAGCATGTGTTTTTGTTCTTACTAACAACTCCTACGATTTTAGTATAAGAGCCTTCTGATGGTGAAATATTACTTTTTTTTTTTACATCTTATGTATGGCTTTTCTATTATCCATTTTTCTCTCTTTTGTTCCTTCATTTTTACTTATAAATTTAGATAGATAATGTTGATTTAATGGTGTTGGAGAGTCCAAATTCTAGAGCATAGGCAATGGGCTTGTTTGTGGCTCCATAATAGGAGGGAATTGGTTTCCATAGAGTTCTCACAAAGCAGAAAAGATATACTCAGTGTGGTGAATAAGCAAGACCTGTGAGGTGCATGATCATGGACGAGATTGGCAAATTATTCAAATGCAAATTAATTTCAATCTGTCACTTGAAGAAACCACACCATAGTACCATAACTCCTAGGGGAAGAAAATTAATAAAAATATTGTTAATTCTAAAATCTATAAATTTCTTAATGATTCATTTAACCCTCAATTTCGTTGTTCTTTTATTGAGCTTGATTTTGCTATTAATATTCTACTTGCTTTGGGTTTGTGTTGTTGTTTGCATGTGGCAGCTTGTCCTTGACTACAATGACCTAATGAAAATCCCTGTGCTTGATGATCAGATCAGAGATGCTAATCACAATACAATAAGAGTGAGGTAATTACTCTATGAGTAATAATGTTATTTAGTAAACTATTATATGACTACCAACAATTTGACGATATGGTAATGAAAACTAGCAAACTCTGATTTTCATTGTCACGTTATCCCAATTGTATAGCAGTTTACTAAATAATGTTTTACACAATTCCAAAAGCTAGAGATGCTAGCCACTTATCTATTCTAGGAAATTGTATTCAACCTGTATTAACAAAACAAAAGCTTGGATTTACAGGGATGAGTCAAGTGGGGAGGTTGCCAACCAACAGCTCTTTCTACCAGGACTTTTGCCCAAGATACATGTGCGCTTCTATCATCTGTTTGGGAGGGGAAAGGAAGAGATCCTGAAGGACAAAGAAGTTGCAAAGCAATTGTACTTGCAGGTAAAGTTTGAGGTTGAAAGCAATATTGCATTCTTGCTTAAGAAGGAGGAGGATCCTTATAGGAGTGTTATTGATAGAACATTATAGATATAAGGCAATGCATGCTCCTTCGCATGAAGTTCCAGCATTTAAGCCTTAAAAATATATTTTATTGAGAGGTACATTGAAAGAGGTTTATGTACAAAGTCGAGTATTTTTTTTTTTCCAATAAAATGGAATCAAGGATGGCTAAATAATATAATAATTATTTAAAAAAAAAATTTGGAGACACAAAATTATTAGATAATATGAAGTTGATTGTCACTATCATTTTGTACTAACATGGTCTTCTAACTCTGTTAAAATAATTGACTGTTCAGTTATTAATTTTTAAATTGGACTTGATGTTATATTTATAGAAAGCAATTTTTTTGAGATTGAATCATTTTCTTTCCACGTTTTAATTTTTTAATCCAAATTCATATTTTCTACAAGACATGTTTAATTTTTTTTTTTTTTTTTTAAAAAAACTTACAAATAAAATAAATGCAATTTGTGATGAGTGGTTTACTAAAATAAAAAATTAGAGGTGATTGAAATTTGGAATAAAGGTGCAACGAATATATAACCTTTGTTAAAAGAGATGAAAGTGTGGAATAAGTAAAGAGTAAGATGAAAGATTGATAATGTATCAGAGTAATAATTGTGAAAAAAAAAAAGTTGAGTAATTAAAAGATAAAAAGAGTTATGCATAAAGTAGAAAATTAGAGATAAAACTTTGGTAACTATGAGCTATTAGGTAGATTTTTTGGAAATGAGATCTTTAAGTTGGTTTAAATAATTAAGTTGCATTTAACCTTATTTTCACAAGATATCTTTCACATTCTCTTGATCTTTGTTCAATTTCATCTTGATGATCTTTTGATCTTAACTAATTTTTTTTGCCATTCCTAAAAACAAATTCATTAAGCTCATATATAATGAAGGTAGATTTAAAGAACTTATAGAATGCAGAGATGAGAGGAATGAGATGTCATATGAGTAATATCAGCATTTTCAATTGAGTAGATTTAGAAATTTGTATAGGTGTAATTCTTGATGTCAGTTGTATTCGACAGTCATACAATTGAGATGACGTGCTGAATTAATGATTGATTTTCATTGCTGTATCACTAAATTGTATGGCAATATGGGAAGGGTCGTACCAATTTGATCAAGAAAAAAAAATTAAAAAGACAAGAAAAACAGAAAATATATCCATACAAACACGATATTTAATTAATTTATACATAACCATTTCAGGCAGCCAAAGCTCAAAGGGTATCTTTTAGCATGCCTTAACAAGCAGAAGAAGAAATAAACACAATAATTAAAAAAAAAAAAGCCTCATAAATAAGACCCAGCACTTGCATTGAAAGTTCTATTTATATAGAAGAGATATACACATGACTGCAATATCTCATATATATGTATATATAGTAAGTTTACTTCTTACGCAAGTCTTGAAAGTAGCTCTTTGGGTCGCTGGTAAATTCATCCCTGTAGATGACTTCGTTATTCCTTCCGGGAGCTTTCATTGTTTTCCGGTTAGTTTCATCAGTTTTTGAGCCTGGCAGCAAAGATTGATAAAGTATGAGAGTAATAATTATGAAAAAAGAAAGCAAAGTAATTAAAAGATAAAAAGAGTTATACATAAAGTAGAAAATTAGAGATAAAAATTTAGTAACTATGAGCTATTAGGTAGATTTTTTGGAAATGAGATCTTAAGTTGCTTTAAATAATTAAGTTGCATTTAACCTTATTTCACAAGATATCTTTCACATTCTCTTGATCTTTTTTCAATTTCATCTTGATGTCCAATCTTAACTAATTTTTTTGCCATCACTAAAAACAAATTCATTAAGTTTATAATGAAGGTAGATTTAAAGAATGTATAGAATGAAGAGATGAGAGGCATGAGATGTCATATGAGTAATATCTAACATTTTCAATTGTGCAAATTTGGAAATTTGTAGGGGTGTAATTCTCGATGTCTATAATGAAGAAGTTAAGGAGTGTTACTACTAAGAGTAATGCTATTTAGTAAATTGATATTCGATAGTCATACAATTGAGATAACGTGTTGAACCAATAATTAATTTTCATTGCCGTATCACTAAATTGTATGGCAATATGGGAAGGATTGTACCAATTTGATCAAGAAATAAAAATAAATTTAAAAAAAAGGGGAAAACTTCACTAACCCCCCTGAAGTTTGGCTATTTTTGCAAATACCCCCCTAACATTCAAAAATTCTCACTTACTCCCCTGAACTTTCAATTACTTTCAATTTGGACCATCCATACAAATTAGGGCACAAATTTTTCAAAAAGACCAAAATACCCCTGATTTTTATTTTTAAAAAAATAAAAAAAATATCTGGAAGTTGGAATTTTATACAAAAATCACAATTTAAAATTCACTATTTAAAATTTCAACTTCCAAATTTTTTTTTAATTTTTTTAAAAAATGAAAATCAGGGGTATTTTGGTCTTTTTAAAAAATTTTGTGCCCTAATTTGTACGGATAGGTCCAAATTGAAAGCAATTGAAAGTTCATAGAATTTTAAACGGACCAAACTTCAAGAAGGTTTAGTGAAATTTTCTCTAAAAAAAACAAGAAAAACAGAAAATATATCCATTCAAAGATGATATTTAATTAATTTATACATATCCATTTCAGCTGGCAGCCAACGCTCAAAGGGTATCTTTTAGCATGCATGCCTTAACAAGCAGAAGAAATAAACACAATTAAAAAAAGAAAAAAAAAAGCCTAATAAATAAGACCCAGCACTTGCATTGAAAGTTCTATTTAGTATAGAAGAGTTTATATATATATATATATATATATATATAAGTTTACTTACGCAATTCTTGAAAGTAGCGCTTTGGGTTGCTGGTAAATTCATCCCTGTAGATGACTTCATTATTCCTTCCGGGAGCTTTCATTTTTTTCCGGTTAGTTTCATCAGTTTCTGAGCCTGATAGTAACGACACGGCAGCAGCGGCACCGGCCAACAGACCTATGCCTGTGACAGCAGCGGCTGCCACCTTGGTTCCATATGAAACTTTCTCCTCTGTCTCTGTGCTTTGGCTGCTACCCGCTGTGCTTGTGCTTCCATTGCTACCCATTGTGCTCTCGCTGCCACCCATTATCGCCCCGCAGTTGCTGTGTTTGATAATCTGATTTTTCTCATCTTTAGCAGGAAAACACATGCATTTATACACGTATGGAAGTTACCACAAGTAAATTTTTGTCCTTTTAATTAGTTACTGCGAGTAATTTTTCAGAGTTACCGAATACCTCTTTTTCTAACTCTTGCCTCTGGGCTGATACTTGGTGGAAAGTTCACTTTACTGTTTTCATGTAGTAATTAAAGTGATTTGTGTAGCAAAAGGAGTGGGGGTAAGGACTCTTTGCAAGAGTCCTAGGAGACAAAAGCAAAAGGGTGAGATGATATCTTTATCTCTAAGTAATAGGACTACTTTATCTTTATCAAGTAGTCTTTATCGGTGGAGACTTTTGCAATTGGGTTTGTGGTGGTTCCTCTCTTTTCAGCAGTCCTTTTTCATATTATTACAGTGCATGTTCGGCTTCAACCTCCTTGCAGTGGTTGTCACTGGTTCCATATGGGGGTTCAGATAGCTGCTTGCCTTAATCTGTTTCCCTTTTGTTTATGTAACTGCCTTGAGCGGCCCCTTGAAAGGATCATGTCATTTATTTGTCCTATTTCCTACCTACTGTAATTATTAATGTGCTGTTTTAGTTTTTTTTTGGTCTATTGTTGGGGAGCCCACACTATTTTCGTTTTAGGATCACTCACTTCTTTTTCCATTCGGATTAGAAGTGAGAAGGTAGCCCTTTGATTATTCAATTAAAAAAAGAAAAAGAAAAAAGAAAGAGAGTCTTGTAGGACTTTAACGTTTTGTAAGGCTATAAAGCTTTTTTCTTTTTCTAAGCAAAAAGAATAGGAGATGGAGACCAACTGTGCGTGTTTTATCTGGGCATGATTATTGTAGTACTTGCTTGCTAGAATTCCTCTGGATTGGCTTTATACAGTGAGAACTGCATGCGCTCCTTCACGACCAATTGAACTATAGCTTGACCAAGCTCCATAAAGACATTAATAGTTCTTAAGATGGTTAATACTAATCAGGCTTGTGTGAGTGATTTTTCATTGCCGAGGGTTGAACACACTAGGACATCAATGGCTCTCAATGCTATAAAGCTTATTACTTATGGAATAAACTTCATAAGGAGTAACACTAAAAGGAAGACTCATGTCCTCTTTGTGTCCTCTCAAAATTGATTTGGCTTTTAAAATCAACATTAGATCAACATCCAATAGTGATATATTACAAATCCAATAGTAAATTTAAATGTTACATCAAATTCAGAAGGAGATAAAGGTGAACATGGGGATGTCATTTAGCTTTTACTCTAATAAGAGAAGTTAATTATTCAACTCTAGTAGTTGTTTTAGAAGATTTAGGGTTCATTTGGGCACACATTATTTGGTGTCAAAGTCAAGCACCTCATCACGAGTTCAAGTAGTAAAGAGGGTGACAAGTGAGTACCACGTCACCGCTTCAAGTCATAAAGGAGATGACCTATGAATTAGAGTGAGCCACAACTACAAAACATGGTGGTATATTACGATCTTTTAAATGTTCTAGATGGCTTAAGAGTCACTTACTAAAGCAAGACTTCTTCCTTAAGACTCAATTCTCTTTTTCCCTTTTCGAATGGTAAAAATAAAAAAAAATAAAAAAAGCTAGAGAAGTGATTCTCTTGCTTTTATTTATTCTCTTATCGTGGATTCATCACTTTAAAGTGACAGCTAATACTTGAAACTTGATACTCAATGATTCATTCAAGGAAGGTAATGCAGGTCACTATCCATGGATTGGCAAAATATAATGCTTTAGTTAAAGTTCACACGCAATGGAAGATTAGGAGTAATTACTTTTTGCTCCATGAACTATAGTGTTTTGGTACTTTTTTTTAATGAACTACCAATTATGACACTTGATCCTATTAAAGTACCATCTTATGACACTTTTTCTCCTTTCATAAGTTAAAGGGGTTAAAATTAACGGTCAATGGTCATGTGACTTACATGATCCATTTTAAATTTTTTTTTCCTTTAACTTTTGCCTCACTTTAGATCAGTAAAATGATGCTTATACCCTCTAAATCCTAATCTAATACATGAGAAATGAGGGTAAAAGTGAAAGGAAAAAAATTTAATATGACAATGTAAGTCATATGACCGTTAACTGTTAATTTTAACCTATTTTACTGATAGAAGGAAAAAAAATATCATAAAATAATAGTTTAATAGGGTTAAATGTCCTAATTAATAGTTCATAGAAGAAATATAAAGCACCGTAATTCATGGAAAAAAAAGTAATCATCCTGGAAGATTAGGAAGGGAATCTCACGGTGCATGGAAAAAAGAAGAAGAAAGTAATAGGCACCTTTTTTTTTTTTTTAAGAGGTTTGCTAGGGGTTCTTCCTGTCGTGTTCTCTTGACGTTTTCCTAACCTTACGTAGAACATGATTTAAGAAAAAATAAAATTGTAGTACTGTTTTTTTACCAACCGATTAATTTTTATGAGTTAATAGTTAGATTCTAATGCTTAAAAATTGTTTTTTTATTCAAAACTAAAACCTAAGGGTGGAAGGTTAACCCTTTAGGGATGGTATCACCCAAAATAAATTTGATCATCTTAAATTTGGTGCTAATGCCTCACAAATTTGGTGCTAATGCCTCAATTCTGGTGCTAATACCTAAACAAACCGGTGGTGGAGGCCACTATAATTTTATTTTTTCTTAAATCATGTTTTACGTAAGATTAGGAGAATGTCAGGAGAACCTATGGGGAGAACCCATAGCATTTTCCTTTTTTTAATGATGAAACCTTCATGACAGAGCCACTTCACATATTCTTAGAAGCCTTATCTGAAAGACAAATTTCAAATCCGTACAAGACACCCCATGTGGATCAGTAAGACTCAACTTTACCATGTATTTTTTTTTGTTGTGATTGTATATATCGGATCAAAGTGTTGATCTATTTTACTTAAGTTGTTTGTTAATTAATTTTTATATCGGATGAATGTGGTTACTTGTTGTGTGTATAGTTTGGATAGCATTAATGTGTGTATAAGATGTATATGTTTTTGATATAAATGTGATGGATGGAGTGTTTTTTAATATAATTTTCATTATGAATTAGGTTGGATGTTTGTTGGAGTGAATTAGGTGATTAAAACAAAAAAATGAAAAAAAAAAACGAAAACAAAATTTAAAATATTCGTAACGTGTTTGATGTCCCCCACGTTGGCAAATGACAAATAAATAAAACACAGTTGGTAACGTGTGTATGATCAAAAACGTTAGGAAATGTAAGCTAATTACTAACACACAAAAACTAACGTGTGCAGAAAAGACAACGTTACTAAATGGAATTGCAATTCCTAACGTGCCTATGAGTAAAACGTTAGGCATGGAGTTGCAATTTGTAACGTGTATATAAATCAAACGTTAGGAAATTTAATTACAATTGCTAACGTGTATATGACCAAAACGTTAGGAAATTGAAATTTTTTTTTTTTAGAGCTGCAATTTGTAACGTGTATATAATTTAAACGTTAGGAAATTTAATTCAATTTCCTAACGTGTATATGACCAACACGTTAGGAAATTGATTTTTTTTTTTTTTAAAATACATAAGCTAACGTGGGAATTAAAATTAATAATTGCAATTGCTAACGTGTGTATGAGTAAAACGTTAGGAAATAAATTTCAATTACTAACGTGTATCTGACTAAAACGTTAGGAAATGTAAATTATTTTTTTTTTAAAACATAACCTAACGTGGTAATAAAAGGCAACGTTACCTAATAGTAACGTGTAAATATTTAGCCACGTTAGCTTATGTTTTCAATATTTTTTTTTTAATATTTTACATTTGCTAACGTGTGAACAGTCACACGTTACTAAATACTAACGTTTTATAGTCTAACACGTGAGGAAATGTTCCATTTCTAACTGCCACTTTCCCAACGTGTTAGAAACGTTAGGAATAGTATGTACGGCCCATTTAGTAACGTTTTAAGATATGTAACACGTTAGTAAATGAGCGTTACTAATTGTTCACTTTTTTGTGGTGATGACCCCAAGGTACAAGGAGCCCCGACCCCTTGCACACCCACTATGACAAATTTAATGCCATAAATGTCATAATGCTGCCACAAGGCACTTACTAAAAGTTTTAACTTAGAAATAACACATGATATGTGTATGTGACCTCCCCTTACATTAGGGTTGGTAAAACAGGTTCACCTATTGGGTTTATGTTAATTCGATTAATTCGTCAATCTATTTATGTCAACCCAAACACAATACATTTATTAAATGGGTTTACTTGTCGGGTTTATGTCAATCCAATTAATTCGTCAATCTATTTATGCCAACCCAAACACAACACATTTATTAAACGGATCGTAAACCCGTTTATAATACAAACTCGTTTAACTTAAACCTTAATCCTAAAACTACATGTCGTGTTCGTATTGGGTTCGCGGGTTAAACTATTAACTCTAAATTAAGTTAAACTTAAAATTTAAGGGAAAATTCAATTTACCCTTTGAAGTTTCAGGAGTTTTTCAATTTGAACTCCGAAGTTTCAAAATTGATAGTTTACCCCCTGAAATTTCAAAAAGTGGCAATTAAACCTCTCGTCAACTTTTTCCGTCAAATTGGATGAAAAATTATGAAATGACGAAACTGGCCTTAGGGTTTTTTTTTTTATATTTAATTTCCATCCATTTTAACGGAAAATTTTAACGGAATGTTTAAATTGCAATTTTTTGAAAATTCAGTGAGATAAACTGCCAATTTTGAAACTTTGGGGTTCAAATTAAAAAACTCCTGAAACTTCAAGGGGATAAACTGAATTTTGCACTAAAATTTACTTAAAAAATTAAAAATAAAATTTTAAAAAATAAATAAATTGTATAAACGTGTCAATCTGCAAACCCGGTTAACCCGTAAACCCTAACCCTAAAATTACATGTTGGGTTTGCAGGTTACAGGTCAAATTGCCAGCCCTACCTTAGACTACGCATTTCAACTGCCTAACTTGTTACATTTATTTAACATAAATAAATAAAATTATTTATTTTGGGTATTTTAAATAATTATAAAATTTATTTTATATCAAAAAGTTTTGTGTGCTTTTAATTGAAAGAATAATAATAATAATAATAATAATAATAATAAGAATAATAATAATATGGGAAAGATATAAAAAAACCCTCAAACTATCAGCCGTTTGTAATATAGCCCATCAATGTTCAAAAGGTACTAAAGTAGCTCCCAAACTATCAAAATGTATCAAAAAGGCCATTGATTTTTTTTTTTATTCCTATAATACCCATATTCTTTTAACAAATGAAATAATAAAATAATTTTGTTAAAAAAGAAAACCAAACAATTTTTTTTTTTTTTTAAACAAAAATCAATGGGCGAATAAATACAAAAAAAATATATTTTTTGGAATAAATAATTAATTTAGGCTAACTACAATAACTGACGGAAGGGGGATTTTGAGAAGAAAATGGTAGTTTGATATGGTTGGCTGCGTTAGTAAAGTTGACATTTCATAGGATGAAATTGACAATGTGTTATAATTGATGAGGAAAAATGTAATTACCCCATAATAATAATAATAATAATAATAATAATTATAATTGAAATACTGGAACAATTTATGGCTAAAAAATTGTTTTAAATTTTAATAAAAAAAGATTATCGATTAATAACATGCTCTCACATTACCGCAAATTGCAATTAACCACTACCCGACTTTGTAGTGTAGTTATTTAAAAATGAATAACCTCTTAAAACGATTATATATAGTTGCAATTAGGATAGAATAACTACAACCACAATTGTCCCTAAATTGTAGTTCAATCGGCTATGAACCACGCCTAATGAAGCGGAGGTCATTAGTTCGAATCCCTCATCTTCCTTCCCTTGTGTGGATAAGTAAAAAAAAAAAAATTAAAACCACAATTAGTTGTACGCTAAATTGTCCCATCTTTCTTTCTTTGGCCAAATAGTTTCTTAAATTAAACTTGATCGGCCTCAACACATGCTTAATCTTTACTTTTATTTTGAATGTTCATTCATCTTAGGACATTTACCATGTGTAGATGGACTTTTCTGTTATAAAAACTTTCTTTAAGTAAAACTTTTTCTTTAAATGGGCAATTTTCTTTAAATAGGGCGTAATGAACCAAAAAAAACATTCATATCATGCATAAATAACACGGACATTTGATTTCGTACACAAGAAAGCATTGAATTTATAACATATATAAATGTATAAGTATAAAACCTTCATGGATTTTCATGACTTGAATTGGAAGCATTTAATAGAAATAACATATGCTAGAGTAGATGGAACATAATCCTCTTCATTTCAAATGAACGAGATAATATCCAGTTAGTTATAATATAGATGTATTTTTGTCTTTTCACTTTTTGATAAGACAAAAATACCCTTTCACTGTATATAACTAACTAGCCGAAATTATCTAATTCATTTAAAAGGATAGAGTTTTCCTCCAAACTGGGTTGGAGGAATCTCCTCCAACCTAATCTATAAATGTGACATGTATCCCTTGAACATGTGAGATGCACATGTTTTTTTAATAACAGGGATAAAGTTGGAATAAATAATATTAAAAACTCATGTGCATCTTATATATTATTAAAAAAAGAGACACATGTTACATTTATAGATTAGGTTGGAGGAGATTCCTCCAATCCAGTTTGGAGGAAAACTCTGTCCCATTTAAAATGGAGAGGATATATATATAATTAACTGGCCGATATTATCCAATTCATTTAAAATGGAAAGGATATATATATATATATATTTTGACATGTAGCATGGATCGATATGGATAGCAATAAATAATAAAATTTAAAATAACATTTGGAAGGAGCAAAAAATACTAATGAGAGTCACTTAAACTTCCTTGGACGTAAGGTCACATTAATTGTCAAAAGACTCAAAACATTGATAATGATGCATTTAGTGATTAAAGCATAAATTATGCTTATGCTGAAATAAGATAAGGTTAACCTTATCTTATTTAACCTTGTTTCACAATATAAGGTTAAATAGTTAAGGTTAACCATCAGTTTCTTTAAATAATTAAGTTGCATACAATAAAATAATAATAATAAAGTTGCATTTGACCTTATTTCACAAGATAATGTTAAATATTGCTTTAAAAATCACGTTCATTCAATTTTCTTTTCCTTATCTAAAAGTGTTTTTATTAGCTACTTTCAGGCAATCACATTCCCTCTTGGTAGTTTAAAAATAATAATAAAAAAAAAACTGAAAAATAATATTTTTAAAAATAAAGAATAGAGTAAAAAATCTGTTAAAGTTTATATTGAAAATATAGTAAATAAAATAAAAAATTGTGCTTTTTATCAGTTAAAATTAGAGATGCTCATAAATAGTTGGAAAAGGAAATTAGCATGCCAATGAATTTCCACCTCTATAGAATATTGCTGAGAGATGAGATATTGCATTCATAAAGGATCAATACAACTTATATATATAAATAATAAAATTAAAAAACTTATAGAAAATGATACTACATCATTTCATATATATATATATATATATAGTTGATGTCATAAGAAAAGATTGTCCCAGATTATTTAATAAACTGCCATACAATTAGGATGATGTGATAGTAAAAACCTTTAGATCATCAGCTAATAGCAAGTACGTTGCAAGTTTACTTCTTATTACGCAGGTCGCGAAAGTAGGCCTTTGGGTCTCTTGCAAAGTCATTCCTTGATATGCGATCACCCTTCCGGGAGCTTTCATTGTTTTCCCGCCTGAGCGTGAAAGGACGGCAACCACACACGCCAACAGACCTATGCCAATGACAGCAGCAGCACCTGCTACCGCCTGCGCCTGTGAACTTACGCTGCTACCCATTATGGCTCCACACTTGCTGTAGCCTGTAGTGTTTGATACACTTTTCTTCGTCGATCTCTGTAAAACATACACAAGTGTGTACAACTATCATTCAACATAAATTTTATATATATTCCCTTTACAGGACAGGGAGGAAAACATCACTTAATTACCGTTTTCATGTAGTAATTAAAGTGATTCGTGTGGCAAAAGGAGTGGGGTAAGGATTCTTTGTCCTCGGAGACATAAGTGAGATGTTATCTTTATCTCTAAGTAATTAAAGGTTTATCTTTATCTCTAAGACTCGAAGTGATAGGTTTACTTTATCTTTATCACTTCATAGACGTCATGCAGGACTACTTTAACGTTTTGTAAGGCTATAAAGCTTATTGCTTGTGGAATAAACATAACAAGATGCCACCAAAAGTGATGGTTCAATAGTTCAAAGAAATTATCAAGTGGTTAAGGCGGTATTAGGGTATGGGTTCGATCCTCCGCAATGGAGAATTCTTACATATACTTAATTAGTATTAGCTATCTTGAATTTCTATTGATGCCAGGGTGAGGTTAGGTCAGGCTATGACTCAGTCAGATTTGAGGAAAAAGTAAGCACCTGCAAAAGTGAAACTTCTTCCTTGAGTCTCTGACTCCCTTTTTCCCTTTTCCATTTAGCAAAAGTGAAAGTGATTCTCTTGCTTTTAAATGGAAAAGGGAAAAAGGGAGTCAGAGACTCAAGGAAGAAGTCTCGCTTAATTAGTAGCTGATGACTCTTAATTAAGCCTTGTGGGACATTTTTCAAACTTGGCTTGACATTTTCTCCATTTTTCTTCGTTCACCGCATCAACTAATTAGAACCCAAATTTTTAACTATGCATGCATGCTATGTACTTCTTTATAGTCCACTCTATCATGGGTTAAGATTAGTATGTTCAAACTTATTGGCTCTAATTTTGTTGTGCTTAATTAGTTTAACATCTTAGGGAGCTAGTATCCAATGAGACCATGATATAACATATTGTGATGCGGACAAAAATTTGCTACAAACCAATTTGCAGCAAATTTGTACAAACTCATATAATAAAGTGACATGTGCCCCTTAACATGTGAGGAACACATAATTTTTTTAATAACATGTGCTTCCCACATTTTTTTAATGAAAAGTACTAGAGAACCAAACAAATGAACCCAAAAAAAGTTCTAAACTGATGTGGCTAGGGTTTTTAAATTAAAAAAAAAAATGCAATTCTCTTTCCCTTATTTGCCACTTACAGTCTATCATGTCAATTTGACACTTTTGCTGAGTTCATTTGTTTGGTTCCCTAACACTTCTCTTTTTAATAGCTATGAGAGACATATGTCATTTTATTATATAATTTTGTATGAATTAGCTACAAACTAATTTGTAGCAAATTTCTGTCCTTGTGACACCACTTAATCCAAAAGTCTATGAATTTGAACTGTTGTATTATGTTTTTTTTCTTCCACACTTGCATGTGTACAGCAAGCTAGATGTCAGAAAAAATTTAATTTGAAAGTTGGGATATTATATTTATTGATGAGCTTATCATACCAGAAAATTCTGTATGATCATGCATGTATCAAATATACATGAGCAGAGAAATATAATGAACAAGAGAATCGTGTGAGGCACACGAGATTATCTATCATGTCAAGTTTTCAAAAGGTGGGTTAATGGAAGAGGGGTGAAGTCCCATTACAATCAATCAGGATCAGTTGGCCTTGATTCTTGAAACAGGAGGTGCAGGGCAATTTTCTATCCTTGATTTTGAAGAAAGTGTCATATCCAAAGTTGTGCTGCATCAAACTCCCTTTAATCTGGCTTGCTGGTGAAACACCATGACTATAGATAAAAGAAAGTTAAAAAGTAATTTTCTCCTGCTGCTCATTAATTGTTGCATTGACGTTGGGAGACTTGAGAGATCAGAGATAAAGAGGAATATAATGTGGTTTGTGGCAATAATATTAGCGGTCATGGATCAATAGATAAGCTCATAAGCAGAATATGATTCTCAAGAAAAACGTAGAATTGATACTTTTGAAGAAAAACTTAGAAAGTGCAGAGACATGGATGGAGAAGAATAGCCAGCTTGGCTACCAATTAGTCCAGCCATGGAAAGCAACAGAAAGTCAAAGTATTTTATTTTTTCCAATAAAATGGAATCAATGATCATGGCTAAATAATATAATAATTATTTTTAAAAAAATTGGAGATGAAAAATTATTAAGCAAATTTTTGTATTCAAGTTTTGTTATTATATCATTTTGTTTTCTTATTTTAACATGGTCTTTTAACTCTGTTAAAAGGATTGACTGTTTAGTTATTAATTTTTGAGTTGAACTTGAAGTATTATTAATTTACTGAAAGCTTTTTTTTTAGATTGCGTAAATTTTTTTACGTTTTAATTTTTTTTTTAAAGTCCAAATTCATATTTTCTACATGACATGTTTTAATTTTTTTTTAAAAAAAAACCTTACAAATTAAATAAATACTTTGTGATGAATGGTATACTAAAATAAAAATTATTGGTGATTGAAACTTGGTATAATGGTGCAGCGAATATATATAACATTTGTAAAAAGAGATGAAAGTGTGGAATAAGTAAAGAGTAAGATGAAAGATTGATAAAGTATGAGAGTAATAATTATGAAAAAAAGGTAAAGTAATTAAAAGATAAAAAGAGTAATACATCTAGTAGAAAATTAGAGATAAAAATTTAGTCACTATGAGCTATTAGGAAGAGTTTTTGGAAATTAGATCTTAAGTTGCTTTAAATAATCAAGTTGCATTTAACCTTATTTCAAAAGATATCTTTCACATTCTTTTGATATCTGTTCAATTTCATCTTGATATTCTTTTGATCTTAATTAATTTTTTTGCCATCACTAAAATACAATTTCATTAAGCTTATAATGAAGGTGGATTTAAAGAAGGTATAGAATGCAGAGATTAGAGGTATGGGCTGTCATATGAATAATATCAACATTTTCAATCGAGCAGATTTGGAAATTTGTTTAGGTGTAATTCTTTACAGCTGTAAAGTAGAAGTTAAGGAGTGGTGCTACTAAAAGTAATGATATTTAGTAGACTACTTTTCAACTGTAGACTGAAATGATGTGTTGAACCAGTGATTAATTTTTAGTGTTGTTATCACTAAATAGTATGACGGTCATATAATATTTTAAATATACTCTTGCTACTAATAGTAGCATAAATAGTTGAAAAAAAGAAAAGAAAAAAGAATGAGATATAAAAGCGAGAACATTATTATGCCAATGAATTTTCACCTCCATAAAACATTGGTGAAAGATGAGATATGCATTCCTAAATGATCCATACAACTCATCAATAAAATAAATAAATAAAACTTACAAAAAATTATATTAAGTACTATAGATGTCATAGGGGAAGGATCGTACCAATTTGATCAAGAAAAAAAAATTAAAAAGACAAGAAAAACAGAAAATCCATTCAAAGACGATATTTAATTAATTTATACATATCCATTTCAGGCAGCCAAAGCTCAAAGGGTATCTTTTAGCAACCCTTACCAAGCAGGAAAAAAAAAAAAAAAAAGGCCTAATAAATAAGACCCAGCACTTTCATTGAAAGTTCTGTTGAATATAAAAGAGATATACACATGACCGCAATCTCTCATATAGTCATATATATAATATATATAGTAAGTTTACTTCTTACGCAAGTTTTCAAAGTAGGTCTTCGGGTCTTTTTCAAAGTCGTCCCTGTAGATGACTTCATTATTCTTTCCGGGAGCTTTCATTTCTTTCCGGTTAGTTTCATCAGTTTCTGAGCCTGACATTAACGACACGGCAGCAGCGGCACCGGCCAACAGACCAATGCCTGTGACAGCAGCGGCTGCCACCTTGGTTCCATAGGAAACTTTCCCCTCTGTCTCTGTGCTTCGGCTGCTACCCGCTGTGCTTCCATTGCTACCCATTGTGCTCTCGCTGCTACCCATTATTGCCCTGCAGTTGCTGTGTTTGATAATCTGATTTTTCTCATCTTTAGCAGGAAACACATGCATTTATACTCGTATGGAAGTTACCACAAGTAAATTTTTGCCCTTTTAATTAGTTACAACGAGTAATTTTTCAGAGTTACCGAATACCTCTTTTTCTGACTCTGGCCTCTGGCCTGATACTTGGTGGAAAGGTCACTTCACTGTTTTCATGTCGTAATTAAAGTGATTCGTGTAGCAAAAGGAGTGGGGGTAAGGACTCTTTGCAAGAGTCCTAGGAGACAAAAGCAAAAGGGCGAGTCCTAGGAGACAAAGCAAAAGGGTGAGATGTTATCTTTATCTCTAAGTAATAGGTCTACTTTGTCTTTATTGGTTCATAGAAGTCTTGTAGGACTTTAACGTTTTGTAAGGCTATAAAGCTTTTTTCTTTTTCTGAGCAAAAAGATGAGGAGATGGAGAACTGTGGGTGTTTTATCTGGGCATGATTATTATAGCATCAGCTTGTTGGAATTCCTCCGGATGGGCTTTAAACAACGAAAACCGCATACGCTTACTCATGACGAATTGAACTATAGCTTGAGCAAGCTCCACCAAGACATTAATAGTTCTTAAGGCGGTTAATACTAATCAGGTTTGTGTGAATGATTTTCTATTGCAGAGAGTTGAACCCATCAGGACATGAGTGGCTCCCAATGCTATAAAGCTTATTGCTTATGGAATAAATTCTATAAGGAGTAATGCTAGACGGAAGACTCATATCCTCTTTGTATCCTTTCAAAATCGACATTGGATCAACATCCAATAGTGATATATCATAAATCTAATAATAAATTTAAAAGTCACATCAAATTCGGGAGGAGATGAGAACATGGGGATGTAATTTAGCATTTACTCTAATAAAAGAAGTTAATTATTCAGCTCTAGTAGTTGTTTTAGAAGATTTAGGGTTCAATTGGGCACACATCATTTGGTGTCAAAGTTGAGCATCTCGTCTTGAGTTTGAGTAACCAAGGGGGCAACGATTGAGTACCAACGTCATTGGTTCAAGTCACAGAGGAGATGACTTATGAATCAGAGTGAACCACAGCTGCAAAGCATGGTCGTATACTACAATCTTAAGTGTTCCATATGGCTTAAGAGTGACTCACTAAAGCAAGACTTCTTCCTTAAGTCTCCAATTCCCTTTTTCCCTTATCCAATGGTAAAAAGAAAAAAAAGAAAGAAAGAAAGAAAGAAAGAAAGGTGGTTCTCTTGCTTTTATTTATTCTCTTATTGTGGATGCATCACTTTAAAGTGCTAGCTAATACTTGAAACTCAATGATTCATTCAAGGGAAGGTAATGCAGATCACTATCCATGAATTGGCAAAATATAATGCTTTAGTTAAAGTTCACATGCAAATTGCAATGGAAGAATATGAAGGGAATCTCACGGTGCATGAAGAAAAAAAAAATATTAGGCACATTTTTCTATATTTTAATGATAAAACTTTCAAGACAGAGCCACCTTCATGTATTCTTATTTGAAAGATAAATTTCAATTCCGTACAAGACACCCCATGTGGATCAGTAAGACTCAACTTTACCATGGTCCATGACCCCAAGGTACCAGGAGTCCCGGCCCCTTGCACACCCACTATAACAAATTTAATGTCATAAATGTCACAATGCTTCCACAAGGCACTTACTAAAAGTTTTAACTTAGAAATAGCACATGAGATATGTATGTGACCTCCCCTTACATTAAGGCTAGTAAAACAGGTTTACGTGTTGGGTTTATGTCAGTCCGATTAACCCGCCAATCTATTTATGCCAACTCAAACACAACACATTTATTAAACGGATCATAAACTCGTTTATGACATAAACCCGTTTAACTTAAACCTTAACCCTAAAATTACGTGTCGTGTTTGTATCAAATTTGTTGGTTAAATTGTCAACCCTAAATTAAGTTAAACTTAAAATTTACTTAAAAAATTTAAAATAGAATTTTAAAAAATAAATAAATTGTATAAACATGTCAATCTGCGAACCCGGGTAACCCACAAACCCGTTTATGTCAAACCCGACCACGATATGTTTATGAAACCCGTTTAACCTAAACTCGAACCCTAAAATTACGTGTCGGTGTTTATGTTGGGTTCACGGGTTACGGAAAGTCTAAATTGAAATTTTTTGAAACATTAGGGAGGTATATTGGCAATTTTTAAACATTGTAGTTCGAATTAAAAAACTCCTAGAACTTTAGAGAGTAAAGTGAATTTAACCCGTATATATATATATATATATAAAAAGTGATCCATCGTGGGTCACCTTGGAGACCCACGGAGGGTCACATGGTGGGTCACTTTGTGACCGTCGGTGGATCACTTTGTGGGTCTTTGTGACCCACCAGAGGGTCACCTTGGTGACCGTACCCACTAGATGGTCACTTGTGACCCTGTGGAGTGTGGGTCACTAACTCTCTTTGTGACCTACAATGGATTTTTTTTTAAATTTTTTTTAATATAATAATATTTTTTAAAAATATAAAATGAGGGCATTTTAGAAATTTTCATTTACTTAGACGGCAATTAGTAACGGAGACTTGGAGAGTGTTAATTGCAAATTTGTGAAACATTAGGGGGTTTACATTGCAAATTTTTAAACATTGGAGTTCAAATTGAAAAACACCTCAAACTTAAGAAGTAAAGTGACTTTTCCCTTACTATATATTATTTAAAGAAAATGTTTGATTTTCTTTCCAATCTTTTTATTGAATAGGTGGACTTGATTGTGAGCTCATAACTCATTGAACTTGAGCTTTAACTCTACTAGATAAGAGTATGGCCGAGTCAAGTCTACCATGAAAACTTTTTACATTCTGTCTTTCTAGCTATTCCCTTCTCAAATAACTACATTAGAATTTTATTAGCCTTGTATTCAGGGCCGGCTCAATGTTTTATGGGGTCTTAGGCGAAACTTTTAAATGGGCCTTTTTTTAAAAAAAAAATCAAAACCCACCGAAAAAATTGACAAAAACTCATAAGAAAATCAAGCACAAAAATAAACATTACAACAAAAAAAAATCAATTTTTTTTTTATGAATCCTTATCTCATTGATACACCTATTTCAAACAATACCCACTAAAAAAATTGTCAGAAAACCATAAAAACCCACAAGAAAAAACCCATTCACCTTTTTAAGTATAATGATATTTACTTTTATGGGTTAATTGGTCTTATTATATTTAGGCTTATTAATTAAATTTAGACATTTTTTAAATTACTTACTTATCATGATTAAAGGCCTTAAATTTTATTTTATTTTTAAAAAAAAATTGGGGCCTTATTAAAAAAAAAATGAGCCATACATTTAAAAAAAATATATATTAAAAAAAAAATTTTGGGCAAATTTTTTTTTTTTTTTTTTTGGCCTTATTAATCCAGTGGCCCTAGACAAGCGAGGCTAGTGGTCAAGCTGGCCCTGCTTGTATTTCAAGAAGTAGACACTTTTTACAACCTTTTGTTTTTTGTTTTGTTTTTGTTTTGTTTTTTTGTTTAGTGTAGACTTGATTGTGAGCTCACTATGCTTCATGATGATAAAATGTTGTAACTACTAACACCAGCCTTCTAAACCAAGGCTTGTTTGATTTTATGTGAATTTATGTTTATTTTAATATGGGGGCTTATTCTATTATGCGGTTATTTAAAAATAATAATAATAACTGAAATACTAGAACAATTTATGGCTAAAAAAATTGTTTTAAACTTTTATAAAAAATTATTATTGGTTAATGACATGCTTTCGCATAACTGTCAATTGCAGTTAACCACTAACCGACTTTATAGTTGTAGTTATTTAAAAATGAATAGCCTCTTAAAACGATTATAGTTGCAATTAAGAGAGAATAATTATACACTCATAAATTGTGCCGTCTTTCTTTCTTTGGATCCACCTCAACACATGCTTAATCTTTTACTTTTCTTTTGAATGTTCATTCATCTTAGGACATTTAACACTCGTAGAGGGGCTTTTCTTATAAAAACTTTCTTTAAATAAATTTTTTCTATAAATGGGTAATTTTCTTTAAATAGGGTGCAATGACCAAAGAAAGCATTCATATCATACATAAATAACATGGACATTTGATTTCGTACACAAGAAAGCATTGAATTAACATATATACATGTATCAATATAAAACCTTAATGGATTTTCATGACTTGAATTGGAAGCATTTAATAGAAATAACATATGCTAGCATAGATGGAACATGATCGTCTCCAATTCAAATGAACGGGATAATGTCCAGTTAGTTATAATAGAGTGGTATTTTTGTCTTTTCACTTTTTAATGGGACAAAAATACCCTTTCACTATAACTAACTGGCCGATATTATTCAATTCATTTGAAATGAAGAGGATCCTAATTCAGTGTGGATATGGACAACAATAAATAATAACATTTAAAACAACATTTGGAATTGAAGGAGCAAAAAATACTAATGAGAGTCACTTAAACTTCCTTAACTTGGACGTAAGGTCACATTGTCAAAACATTGATAATGATGCATTTAGTGATTAAAGCATAAATTATGCTTTTCCTAATCTAAAAGTTTTTTTTATTACGCAATCACTTCCCTCTTGGTAGTTTAAAAAAGGAGTTTGCTAGAAGTTCTTCTCTTAGTGTTCTCCTATCGTTCTTCCAGTCTTACGTAAAACATGATTTAAGAAAAATAAAATTGTAGTACCATTTTTTTGCCAACAGATTAATTTTTATGAGTTAATATTTAGGTTCTAATGCTTTAAAACTTGTTTTTTGATTCAAAACTAAAACCTAAGAGTGGAAGGTTAATCCTTTAGGGATAGTATCACCCAAAATTGATTTAATCATCCTAAATTTAATACTAATGCCTCAATTTTGGTATTAATGCATCAAATTTGATGTTAATGCCTCAAATTTGGTGCTAATGCCTAAAAAAACGGTGGTGGAGGCCACTACAATTTTATTTTTTCTTAAATCATGTTTTACGTAAGACTGGGAGAACGATAAAATAACATTAAGGGGAGAACTCCTAGCATTTTCCTTTAAAAAAATAATAAAAAAACTGAAAAATAATATATTTTTTTTAAATAAAGAATATAGTAGAAATTCTGTTGAGGTTTATATTGAAAATGTAGTAAATAAAGTAAAAAAAATTGTGCTTTTTGATCAGTTAAATTAGAGATGCTCATAAATAGTTGGAAAAGGAAAAAAGAAGGATATATAAAACTAAGCAAGGAAATTAGCATGCCAATGAATTTCCACCTCCATACAACTTATATATATAATTTTTTTTAAAAAAAAAATTATAGAAAATGATACTACTCTATATATATATATATAGTTGATGCCATAGGAAAATTAAGGATCGTACCAACATGACTAGGATGATGTGACAATAAAAATTCTTTAGATCAACTAATAACATCTGATAAAAATTGTATGACCATTTCCTAAATAGTATTTCTTTGAGAAAAATTAAAAGGAAAATACAAAACACAAAAACAACCTTAATTTGAAGATAACAACAAAATCATTCAAAGACGATCGATATTGAATTAATTTTTACATATCCATTTTATGCATATATGCAGTCAAAGCTCAAAGGTATCTCCAAGCCGATCAAAGAAATAAACAACACACACACACAAAAAAAAAAAAAAGACGATAGAAGAAATAGCAAGTACGTTGCAAGTTTACTTCGTCGCGAAAGCAGGCCTTTGGGTCTCGTGCAAAGCCATCCCTTGATATGCGATCAGCCCTTCCGGGAGCTTTCATTGAAAGTTCTATTTATATAGAAGAGATATGCACATGACTGCAATCTCTCATATATATAGTAAGTTTACTTCTTACGCAAGTCTTGAAAGTAGTCCTTTGGGTTGCTGGTAAATTCATCCCTTTAGATGACTTCATTATTCCTTCCGGGAGCTTTCATTGTTTTCCGGTTAGTTTCATCAGTTTTTGAGCCCGACAGTAAAGATTGATAAAGTATGAGAGTAAAAATTATGAAAAAAAGAAGTAAAGTAATTAAAAGATAAAAAGAGTTATACATAAAGTAAAAAATTAGAGATAAAAATTTAGACTATGAGCTATTAGGTAGATTTTTTGGAAATGAGATCTTAAGTTGCTTTAAATAATTAAGTTGCATTTAACCTTATTTTCACAAGATATCTAGCTTTCACATTCTCTTGATCTTTGTTCAATTTCATCTTGATGTTCTTTTGATCTTAATTATTTTTTTATTATCTTTTTGCCATCACTAAAATACAATTTCATTAAGCTTATAATGAAGGTATATTTGAAGAAATTATATAGAATGCAGAGATGAGGTATGGGATATCATATGAGTAATATCAACATTTTTAATTGAGCAGATTCGGAAATTTGTATGGTGTAATTCTCGACATCTATAATGAAGAAGTTAAGGAGTGTTACTACTAAGAGTAATGATATTTAGTAAACTGTTATTCAACAGTCATATAACAAAGATGACGTGTTGAACCAATTATTGATTTTCATTGCCGTATCACTAAATTGTATGGCAATAGGGGAAGGATTGTACCAATTTGATCGAGAAATAAAAATAAATTAAAAAGACAAGAAAAACAGAAAATATATCCATTCAAAGACGATATTTAATTAATTTATACATATCCATTTCAGCTGGCAGCCAAAGCTCAAAGGGTATCTTTTAGCATGCCTTAACAAGCAGAAGAAATAAACACAATAAAAAAAAAAAAAAAAAGCGCCTAATAAATAAGACCCAGCACTTGCATTGAAATTTGAAAGTTCTATTATATAGAAGAGATATACACATGACTGCAATCTCTCATATATATAAAGTAAGTTTAATTTACTCCTCACGCAATTTTCGAAAGTAGCCCTTTGGGTCCCTGGTAAAATCTTCCCTGTCGATGACTACATTCTTCCTTCCGGGAGCTTTCATTTTTTTCCGCTTATTTTTATCAGTTTCTGAGCTTGACAGTAACGACACGGCAACAGCGGCACCGGCCAACAGACCTATGCCCATGACAGCAGCGGCTGCCACCTTGGTTCCATTGGAAACTTTCCTCTCTGTCTCTGTGCTTTGGCCGCTATCCGCTGTGCTTGTGCTTCCATTGCTACCCATTGTGCTCTCGCTGCTACCCATTATGGCCCTGCAGTTGCTGTGTTTGATAATCTGATTTTTCTCATCTTTAGCAGGAAAACACATGCATTTATACACGTATGGAAGTTACCACGAGCAAATTTTTGCCCTTTTAATTAGTTACTGCGAGTAATTTTTCAGAGTTACCGAATACCTCTTTTTCCGACTCTTGCCTTTGGGCTGATACTTGGTGGAAAGTTCACTTTACTGTTTTCATGTAGTAATTAAAGTGGATTCGTGTGGCAAAAGGAGTGGGGTTAAGGACTCTTGCTAGGAAACAGAAGCCAAAGGGTGAGATGTTATCTTTATCTCCAAGTAATAGGTGTACTTTATCTTTATCAAGTAGTCTTTATTGGTGGAGACTTTTGTAACCGGATTTGTGGTAGTTTCTCTCTTTTTAGCAGTCCTTTTTTATTATTATTACAGTGCATTTTCGGCTTCAACCTCCTTACGATGGTTGTGTAGTGACCCAAATAATTAATTAGGTATAAGTAGCTTGGTTAGAGAGTTAATTTGGACTTTGGATCACTAGGATCTGCCAGAAAGGCATTTTAAAGAATTGGACTTTTAGACTAGAAGTACGCTAGGTTAGGCGGATGTATGGTCTTGTCTTTTAGTGTGGACATACGCTGAGACCACCGAACGTATGCTTTTGTCTTTTAGTGCGGACATCCGTTGGGGGACTGGACATCCATTGACAAATAGTACGTCATACTCTGTGAATAGTACAACGGACGTACGCTACTCTTTGGATTGACCATTGGATAATACTTGAACGTATGAGACAGCCTTTGGACCGCTGTGTAATAGTACCGGACGTCCGCTACTTTCTAGGGAGTTGGTAGAGCCCCTCAGCTATAAACACCTCCCACCCCCTCTTTATTTCTCATGCCTCTATTTGCCCTAGGCTACCTGTAGACCGTTATGTGAGTGTTTTGAGTGTTTCAGTGCTGTCAAAAGAGGAACTCTTGAGGTTTCGCTTCATTGAGGTAACATTCGGTTCCTTAGCTTTTTAATTATGTCGTTATACTGCTCGATTGTTGTTCTATATTGTTAGTCATAGTTTAGCCTTAATTATGCTTTAGATCTTGTTTAGGTTATTGTTATGTTAACTTAGCATGATCGCATTGCGTGAAGGTTTCATTTTGACTTAAGAGGCCTTAGGAAGCCTTTATTAGGCTTAAGAGTTAGTTTGGAGAATAGGAGGACGAGTGGAGAAAATGAGGTTCTCCTTGATAACCTCGAAGCAAACGTACGGTCTGAAGTATCACAGCGGACGTATGACCTCGAGCCTGGACATACAGTCCAGAGTGTGACAAGAAACTTTTTTTCACTTTGTTCACCAGAGTTGTTTTAGTAGAAATAGAACTAATGATATGTCTTTTTTCAGTATTCAAGGTTATGAAGTCTCAAAGAAATTATATGGAGGAGCTTTACGATCTAGGTGAATACAAATTCATATGGATGCTTTGTTGTTACTTTTCCTACATTGCATATCTACTTTTTATATATCATACATGCATATTTTGAAACTCTTATGAAATACATTTTGGAATTGCTGGGAACTCTCTTTTGTGAAAACTTGTGTCGATTAATAAGATAATAATGAGACTTGTAAAACTGTGCATGTAAAAGACTAATAAGACTAATTGCATCGTATGACATGGTATACTGGTACTTGCGATATAATGACCATGGGCTTACTATACAGGTTAACTTTATGATAAAATGTATGTGTATGGGCTTTGGATATAATGGTTTCATGACCAAGATGTAGCCATTCCCAATGGATGATTACTATAGAACGAACGTCATTAGCAGTGTGGACCACCCGAGGTTGGACTCGATCGTGCCGCTAGTATTACGTACGGTATGTTGTGTAATGGCTGAGGCACTAGCATTGTATTACAACATTGTACTACAGGTCCCTTGGGATGGAGTCAACCCTACTGAGAATGAGTAATATCTCAGGTAAACCATACTGTTGAACTATGACTGTTACTCTATATATCATATGCATATATTATATATATCACTTACATAATAAACTGTCATCTCATAATGTTGCATGTACTTTATAAATTACTGAATTCACAAATTAATGACGGGTACGTCATGTGTATTTATACTCACTAAGTCGTCAGACTTACCCTTGTATTATTTTCTTTTTTCTCTATATATTCGACTATGCTGTTATAAATAGTGGATACCACGAAGCATCCGGTTATGTTGGAGGATTTGATCCGGGAGATGCTTAAAGACGTATTGCAAGCTTAAGCGATTACTTATGATAACTAGTACTTTTGAGTTATGTTGTAGATATTAGGACTTGATGCATGCTTACATATTAAGGTTTAGCATAGATCACTTGTAATGATGTGATGTATATAGTATGATTCCTGCTACTTTGATATTCGTTGGTAGATGTTCTGGTTGTAATGATTAATGTTTATAAAACTTTAGTACTTTTTACTGCTTAGTATCCTCTGTTTTTTAGGAGTAGAGGTCCCTGAATCTTGTTCGGAGTGGAATAAGGCTGGGAGATAAACCGTAGAATTAATTATCAGTTAATTAATTCTCGGGGCGTTACAGGTTGTCACTGGTTCCATATGGGGGTTCAAATAGTTGCTTGCCTTAATCTATTTCCCTTTTGCTTATGTAACCGCCTTGAGCGGCCCCTTGAGAGGACCGGGTCATTTATTTGTCCCATTTCTACCTATTGTAATTATTTATGTTCTGTTTTTTTTTTTTTTTTGGTTTATTGTTGGGGAGCCTTTCCCATTTTTGTTTTAGGATCACTCACTTCTTCTTCCGTTAGGATCAGAAGTGAGAAGAATCTCTTCCTGTAGCCCTTGCCCTTTCATTATTCAATTAGGAAAAAAAAAAGAAAAAAAAGTACTCTTTATTGGTTCATAGAAGTCTTGTAAGACTTTAACGTTTTGTAAGGCTATAAAGCTTTTTTATTTTTCAGAGCAAAAAGAATAGGAGATGGAGACCAACTGTGTGTGTTTTATCTGGGTGTGATTATTGTAGCACCTACTTGCTGGAATTCCTCCGGATAGGCTTTAAACAGCGAGAACTGCATGAGCTCCCTCACGACCAATTGAACTGTAGCTTGACCAAGCCCCATCAAGACATTAATGGTTCTTAAAGCGGTTAATACTAATTAGGCTTGTGTGAGTGATTTTTCATTGCGGAAAGTTGAACCCACTAGGACATCAATGGTTCTCAATGCTATAAAGCTTATTACTTATGGAAAAAACTCCATAAGGAGTAATATTAAAAGGAAGACTCATGTCCTATTTGTGTCCTCTCAAAATTGATTTGACTTTTAAAATCGACATTTGATCAACATCCAACAGTGATATATCACAAATCCAATAGTAAACTTAAAAGTTACATCAAATTTGAAAGGAGATAAGGAGAACATGGGGATGTCATTTAGCTTTTACTCTAATAATTAAGAGAAGTTAATTATTCAACTATAGCAGTTGTTTTAGAAGATTTAGGGTTCAATTGAGCACACATCATTTGGTGTCAAAGTCAAGCACCTCGTCACGAGTTCGAGTAGTAAAGGGGGCGATGGGTGAATACCATGTCACCGCTTCAAGTCACGAAGGGGATGACCTATGAATTAAAGTGAGCCACAACTACAAAACTGGGTGGTATATTACGATCTTTAAGTGTTCTAGATGACTTAAGAGACACTCACTAAAGCAAGACTTCTTCCTTAAGACTAATAAAAATAAAAAATAAAAAATAAAAAAGAAGAAGAAAAGTGTTTCTCTTGCTTTTATTTTATGGGGAAACTTCACTTACCCCTCCTGAAGTTTGGTCACTTTTGCAGATACCCCTCCAATGTTCAAAACCTCTCACTTTAATGTATCAAAGTTTGGTTTTCTCTTACTTTGCCCATTTCATACAGAAAATCCTAACAAAATGTCAATTTTACCCCAAAACGACACATTGTTTTGGGAACGGTATAGTTTTGGAGTCAGGGGTAAAATTGGAATTGTGAAGGATTTTCTGTACAAAAGGGGTAAAGTGAGAGAAAAATAAAGTTTGATACACCAAAGTGAAAGGTTTTGAACATTGGGGGGTATCTGCAAAAGTGGTCAAACTTCAAAAGGGGTAAGTGAAGTTTCCCCTTTATTTATCCTCTTATTGTGGATGCATCACTTTAAAGTGCCAGTGAATACTTGAAACTTGATACTCAATGATTCATTAGAGGAAGGTAATGCAGGTCACCATCCATGGATTGGCAAACTATAATGCTTTAGTTAAAGTTTACACGCGATGGAAGATTATGAAAGGAATCTCATGGTGCATGAAAAGAAGAAGAAGAAGAAAGTATTAGGCACCTTTTTCTATTTTTTAATGATGAAATCTACATGACAAAGCCACTTCATGTTTATCGATTGACAAATTTCAAATTAAGACTCAACTTGATGGACTTAGATCTCTCCATTTCAAATGAAATGGACAGGAACAAATTAGTTACTTTTAAGGGGTAACTTTGTCATTTCAGATCTTCATGTTTTTTATTTGGACAAAATTACCCCTAAAAAGCAACTAATTTATTCCTCCCCATTTCAAATGAAATGGGGAGGATCCTTCTCCCAGCTTCACCATGGTCCATGACCCCAAGGTACTAGGAGTCCCAACCCTTGCACACCCACTATAACAAATTTAATGTCATAAATGTCACAATGTTGCCACAAGGCACTTACTAAAAGTTTTAACATAGAGTTAATAACACATGAGATGTGTAAAACACGACACATTTATTAAACGGATCATAAACTCGTTTATGATACAAACCCATTTAACCTAAACATTAACCCTAAAACTACGTGTCATGTTTGTGTTGGGTTTGCAGATTAAATTGTTAACCAAATTAAATTAAACTTAAAATTTACTTAAAAAATTAAAAATAAAATTTTAAAAAATAAATAAATTATATAAACGTGTCAATCTACAAACCTAGTTAACCCGCAAACCCTAACCCTAAAATTACATGTTGGGTTTGCGGGTTGCAGGTCAAATTGCCAACCCTATCTTAGACTATGCATTCCAACCGCCTAACTTGTTACATTGATTTAACATAAATAAATAAAATTATTTATTTTGGGTATTTTAAATAATTATAAAATTTATTTATTATTATTTTCCTAGCTATAATACCTATTCTTTTAACAAATAAAATAATAAAATAATTTTGTAAAAAAAAAAACAATTTTTTAAAATACAAAAAAACCAATGGGTGAATAAATATAAAAATATATATATATTTTTTGGAATAAATAAATAATTTAGGCCAACTACATGAGTAACTAATGGAAGAGGGGTTTTGAGAAGAAAATGGTAGTTTGATATGGTCGGGCAGTAAGGTTGGTAGTTCATAGGAAAAAATTGACAATGCGTTGTAGTTGATTGGGGAAAATGTAATTACCCCAAAATAATAATAATAATAATAATAACTGAAATACTTGAACAATTTATGGCTAAAAAAAAAATTGTTTTAAATTTTTATAAAAAAGATTATCGGTTAATAACATGCTTTCGCATAACCGCCACTTGCTGTTAACCACTAACCGGCTTTATAGTATAGTTATTTAAAAATGAAGAACCTCTTAAAACGATTACAGTTGCAATTAGGATAGAATAATTACAACCACAATTGGTTGTACGCTCGTAAATTGTGCCGTCTTTCTTTGTTTGGCCAAATAGTTTCTTAAAACTTGATCGGCCAAAACATATGCTTAATCTCTACTTTTCTTTTGAATGTTCATTCATCTTGGGACATTTACCATGTGTAGATGGGTTTTCCTGTTATAAAAACTTTCTTTAAGTAAAACTTTTTCTTTAAATGGGTAATTTTCTTTAAATAGGGCGCAATGACCCAAAAAAACATTCAGCATAAATAACATGGACATTTGATTTCGTACACAAGAAAGCACTGAATTAACATATATATACATGTATAAATATAAAACCTTCATGGATTTTCATGACTTGAATTGGAAGCATTTAATAGAAATACATGATCCTCTTCATTTCAAATTAACGAGATAATAATTTTGTCTTTTTCACTTTTTGAATTATAAAATGATCGTGATCGATATGGATAGCAATAAATAATAAAATTTAAAATAACATTTGGAAGGAGAAAAAAATACTAATGAGAGTCACTTAAACTTCCTTAACTCGGACGTCACATTGTCAAAACATTGATAATGATGCATTTAGTGATTAAAGCATAAATTATGCTTATGCTGAAATAAGATAAGGTTAACCTTATTTCACATGATAAGGTTAAATAGTTAAGGTTAAGCATAAGTTGCTTTAAATAATTAAGTTGCATTTAAACTTATTTCTCAAGATAAAGTTAAATATTGCTTTAAAAATCACGTTCATTAAATTGTCTTTTCCTTATCTAAAAGTTTCTTTATTAGCTACTTTCAGGCAATCACTTCCCTCTTGGTAGTTTAAAAAATTAAAAAATTAAAAAAACTGAAAAATAATATAATTTTTTTAAAATAAAGAATAGAGTAGAAAATCTGTTGATCGAAGTTTATATTGAAAATACAGTAAATAAAATAAGAAATTGTGCTTTTTGATAAGTTAAAATTAGAGATGCTCATAAATAGTTGGAAAAGGAAAAAATGATTTTAAAAATAAATATATAAGCGTGAATTACAAACCTATTAACATAAAATATTGCTAAAATTACATGTTGATATTGCATTCATCAAAGGATACAACTACTTAGACTATATAATTAAAATTAACATTATTTAACATAAATAATGATAACTATATTACATATATATAGTTGATGTCATAAGAAAAAGATTGTACCAGATTATTTAATAAATTGTCATACAATTAGTGTTAGAATATATTCGATAATCTCCTTAATAATGTGATATGATAATAATTAATATGTTAATAATTTGATTTGATTTTGTAATTATGTTGATATGATTTCAAAAAATTATTTCCTAGTTTATAGTATCCTATCAAATAGGCCCTTTGTTACAGTTCTAAACACTAAATATATAATATTATTTATTCTCATGTTTCTATTGATTTTGACAATTAGGATACGTGTATGAAAAACCTTTAGATCATTAGCTAATTAACAAATAAATAATAATAATTTTGTTTCCTAAATAAGATTTGTTAAAAAAAAAAATGGAATAACACAAAACAACTCAATTTGAATAAATAACAACAAAATCATTCAAAGACGATATTCAATTAATTTTACATATCCATTTGATGCAGGTTGGCTCAAAGGGTATCTCCAAGGATCGAAGAAATTTTTATTAAAAAAAAAGCCCAAAAGAAATAATAAATTACTTTTATTACTGAAATACTTGAACAGTATGGCCTTTGTAAATTTTTATAAAAAGTCATTATGGTTAATAACATGTCTTATTCCTTTGCAATCCACTCCCTTTAGTGTAGTTATTTAAAATCCCGCCTGCGATGCAGGCAGACAGCACTACACCAGCCAACAGCTCCGCTAATGAAGCAGCAGCCCTCGCCTGCGCCTGTGAGCTTTACCACAATTAGCTTGCCGTAGTGTTACTTTCTTAAATTTTCTTCATTAAACGATATCAAACATAGCAATCTTTTACTCTTTTGAATGTTCATTCATCTTAGGACATTTACCATGTGTAGATGGACTTTCTGTTATAAAAACTCTTTAAGTAAAACTCTTTAAAGTTTGATTTTTCTAAATTTACCCTTCATATAGAAAATCCTAATGGAATGTTAATTTTACTCCAAAACTACGCATCATTTTGGGAACATATATATAGAATGAGGTAAAATTAAAATTATGAAGATTTTCATGACTTGAATTGGAAGCAAATAGAAATAACATATGCTAGTAAAGATGGAACATGATCCTCTTCATTTCAAATTAACGAGATAATATCCCCATATATTATATATATATATATTTTGTCTATATTCACTTTAGGGAGGGAAAACATCACTTAATTACCGTTTCATGTAGTAATTAAATTCGTGTAGCAAAAGGATAAGGATTTTTTGTCCTCGGAGACATAAGTGAGATGCTATCTTCATCTCTAAGTAATTAAAGATTTATCATTATCTCTAAGTAATTAAAGGTTTACCTTATCTTCATCACTTCATAGACGTCATGCAGGACTACTTTAACGTTTTGTAAGGCTATAAAGCTTATTGCTTGTGGAATAAACATAACAAGATGCCACCAAGAGTGGTGGTTCAATAGTCCAAAGAAATTCTCAAGTGGTTAGAGCATGTATTAGGGTATGGGTTTGATCCTCTAATGGAGAATCCTCACATATGCCATATTAGTGTTAGTTATCTTGGATTTTCATTGATGCCTAGTGGGGTTGAGTCAGACTATGATTCAGTCGGATTTAAAAGAGCAGTGAGCACCTGTGATTTTTATCGTCTAGGCCCTTATCTCCTAGTGGAGTCGCTAAATAATATAAAAAATAAGATAGCTACAAATATTGGTCTCATGCAAGCCACAGAGGAGGAGATCTATGAAATAGAATGAGCCATGACTGGATAGCGTGGTGGTATATTACAATCATATGTGTCCCACAAGGTTTAATTAAGAGTCACTAGCTACTAATTAAGCAAGACTTCTTCCTTGAGTCTCCACTCTCTTTTGCCCTTTTCCATTTAACAAAAGTAAAAGTCATTCTCTTGCTTTTATTTATTCTCTTATGGTGGATACAACACTTACGAGTGGAGGACAATTAGCTAATACTTGAAACTCATTCATGGGAAGGTAATGCAAGTCACTATCCATGGATTGGCAGAATATATATATAATTCTTTGATTAAAGTTCTCGGTGGAAGACTTTGAAGGGAATAACTTTGTTGGAAGATAAAATAGTTATGAAGTTTTTACTAAGAGTACATTAATATACATAGTTGAATGCATACAACTTTAGCCAAAAAATCTAAGTTAATGAGTTAAGGTCTACTTAGATATATTAAGCACTATTTTCTTTTATATTTTCTCAATGTGGAACACAACACTCACAACAAAGCTTGGAGATGGCTGGGTATGATTGTGAGAATAGAGGGCAACTCCACCTACAATGGGGTTTTAAGTAGTGTAACGCTCCCAACCCGTTGGAGCCATGTTTGTTAACTAATATTGTCTCAAAAGCGCAAAGGATATACCATGAGATGAAAGTAAATGATAATTCAAACATTGATTGCGAAAACTTTTGGTCAACATAAAACAAAAATAGCAAAAACTCAGCAAATAATATTCCCAATCGATTAAAACAGTTGGTTCAAAAATCATTTGATAAAAAAAGTAAAAGTTCAAAATTGACATAAAACATGAAGTACTTTCCTTTGAACTAAAACTCTTGTTCTAAACTCTGTAACTAATTTTAATTCTCTTTTTATTATGGTCTTTGGGTCTCGTGAAGTCACCTTGAAGCGACCCGTTGGGCTTTCAGTCTAGCCAGCTGAAAGGACGTGCAATCAGCATGACAATACATGGTGATGGGCCATACTCATTTGACTGTGGTGCGCTCCATCCCAACCTCGATACGGTGTCGTGCAATCTATCTTTCTTGGGCCAAATATATAGTTTCTTAAAACTTGTTCTATCTCAACACATGCATGCTTATTAATCTTTACTTTTCTTTTGAATGTTCATTCATCTTATGACATTTAGCATGTACGTGTAGAGGGGCTTTTCTCTTATAAAAACTCTTCTTAATTTGAAAGGGATAGTTTGAAAGAATTTCCTTCACCCTACTCTCTAAAACTTTCATTGAATAATTTTATTAGGATTTTTAAGAATTTAAAATAAATTATAGATTCTCAAATTATAAAATTTAGGCTGTTTCTAAGTATCAAAACACTTGAAAAATGTCACATATTAAAAAGGTGGCATGTTACAATTGAAAATTAAGTATATTTTATCATATTCTTGCTCTCTATGTTATAAAAAAGTTTAAAGAAAAAAATTGTCTTCTGGTTTTCTAAACAAAAATTGTCTTTGCAAAAGTGAAAAAAAGCTTTTTGGAGGAAAAATTTCTTTTTCACTGTCTCGATAACATGCCACCTTTTGAAAATATATGACATTGTTCAAGTGTTTCAATGCCTAGCTAAAAAATAGCCTAAATTTTGTAATTTGAAAATTTACAATTTAAAAAATTAAAAAAAAAAGGAAAAAAAGCTCTAGCACTTGTGTGACATTTTTCAAACTTGGCTTGACATTTTCTCCATTTTTCTTCGTTCACCGCATCAACTAATTAGAACCCAAATTTTTAACCATGCATGCACGCTATGTACTTCTTTATGGTCCACTCTATCATGGGTTAAGATTAGTATTTTCAAACTTATTGGCTCTAATATTGTTGTTCTTTATTAGTTTAACATATCAGGGAGCTAGTATCCAATGAGACCATGATATAACATATTGTGACACAGGACAAAAATTTGCTAATAACCAGTTTATGTGAGGAATACATATTTTTTTTAATAACATGTGCTTCCCACATGTTTTTTTAATGAGAAGTGTTAGAGAGCCAAACAAATGAACCTAGAAAAAGTTTCAAACTGATGTGACAAGAGTTTTAAATTTTTTAAAAAAATGCAATTTTCTCTCTCTTGTCTGCCATGTCAATTTCGAACTTTTGCTAAGTTCATTTGTTTGGTTCCTTAACACTTCTCTTTTTAATAGCTATGAGAGACATATGTCATTTTATTATATGAGTTTGTAAGAATTAGCTACAGAGTAGTTTGTAGCAAATTTTTGTCCTTGTGACACCACTTAATCCAAAAGTCTATGAATTTGAACTCAGTTATATTATGTTTTTTTTCTCCCACACATGCATGTGTACGGCAAGCTAGGTGTCAGAAAAAATTTTATTTGAAAGTTGGGATATTATATTTATTGATGAGTTTATCATACCAGAAAATTCTATATGAGGACATGCATGTATCAAATAAACATGAGCAGAGAAATATAATGAACAAGAGAATCGTGTGAGGCACACGAGATTATCTATCTTGTCAAGTTTTCAAAAGGTGGGTTAGTGGAAGAGGGGCGAAGTCCCATTACAATCAATCAGGATCAATTGGCCTTGATTCTTGAAACAGGAGGTGCAGGGCAATTTTCTATCCTTGATTTTAAAGAAAGTGTCATATCCAAAGTTGTGCTGCATCAAACTCCCTTTAATCTGGCTTGCTGGTAAAACACCATGACTATGGATAAAAGAAAAGTTGGAAAGTAATTTTCTCCTGCTGCTCATTGTTGCATATGACGTTGGGAGACTTGAGAGATCAGAGATAAGAGGAATATAATTTGGTTTATGGCAATAATATTAGCGGTCATGGATCAATAGATAAGCTCATAAGCAGAATATGATTCTCAAGAAAAACGTAGAATTGATCCTTTTGAAGAAAAACTTAGAAAGTGCAGAGACATGGATGGAGCAGAATAGCCAGCTTGGCTCCCAATTAATCCAGCCATGGAAAGCAACAGAAAGTAGTGTCAAGTAGTGCTTCGAAGCACTTGTTCATGTTGTGAATATAATTGTAAAATTTTCTAAAAATATTCTTCTCAATCTTTTCAGTTTTCAGTCGGAACGGCCATGTCCCAACTGATCTTATCCTGTTTGGAGCTTCTGATTCTTGCATTGAAAGTTCAAACTAGTTTTCATGCAGTAAAAGTGATTCTCTCAGCTTTTATTTATTCTTTTCTAGTGGATATATTCAACACAGTCTGCAGAGTGCAGCTGAAAATAAAAATAAATAAATAAATGATTCAGGGGAAGTTATCGCTATATATGCATGGATTTGGCAGAATATGATTCTTCAATTATGTTGTCAATCGAAGAACAAGAAGGGAATCTCACTATACCCTCCTTGATTCTTGTATCATGTCATGTAAGTACGAAGGAAAATTATTTTTCTATTTAAGGATAAGTTATGACACCTTTAGGAACTGAAGAGGAAGCCCTGTAATTAAGCTGCTTTGAGGAAACTTAACGAGATTTTCACACAAAGCTTAGAGATGTCTGGTTATGGTTATGGGTATAGATCAGGCTACTCCGCCTACAATGGGGCTTCGACACGTGCTAATGAACGGAGAGAAGCAAGCTATGCCTCCAATCTTTGCCGGCCGGTCATCGTCGATGTTGAGGATTCCCAAACACTATATGTTGCGTTGAGACAGTTGTTGAGCATGTTCGTGTGCCTGTATTTCCACAATACAGGAATAGCTCTCCGCCCAAGTTTGAGCCAATGAAAGACTATGGGTACAGATATGGCTCCCCACCAAAGGTTGAGCCGGTGAAAGACTATGGATACAGATATGTCTCCCCACCAAAGGATGAGCCGGTGAAAGACTATGAATACAGATATGGATCCCCACCAAAGGTTGAGCCAGTGAAAATCTATGGAAGAGCTTACCACCCATCGAAGGTTGAGCCAATGAGGGACTATGGATACAAACCAATCGAGCGAATGAAAGATTATGGATACAGGTATTAGATATTTTATACTCTCTAAATTAAGCCTTGTAGAGTTTGCTCTATGAAAAATGATATATACTTCACAAGTACTCTCAATTCATCTAATGGTGGAGTTAGACATTTTATATTGTAGGTGCCGCTGATTTTTTTCTTTTTTCTTTTTTCTTTTTTTTTCAGAGAACTTCTACAAGTAGATAGGTTCAGGTTTTTTTTTTTTTTTTTTCGTCATGTAATGAATGGGTACTTTTTAAATTTTTTCTTCTTTTTCTAATACTAATACTTAAATACAATGAGGAATTAAGCTTAGAATTGTTTTAAATTTTCCAATTAAATGTTTAAATTCTAACAACCAATATTCTCAATATTTAATAACCAAAATATCCAAATTACAAGGCCACAATTCATAATCTAAATGGTCTTATAATTTGGATATTTTGATTATTGAATATTGAAAATATTGGTTATTAGAATTTAAACATTTAATTGGAGAATTTGACATAATTTTAAGCTCAATTCCTCATTGTATTTAAGTATCAGTATTAGAAAAAGTTTTTTTTTTTCCCCACGAGTCTCATTGGTAGGAAAATAAAAATAAAGTCTTTGGGGGTGCCAAGGGGTGCTGTGGCTCTGTCACTGAATTCATCCACAAAAGCTGATGTGTTGTGGTTTTCTAACTAAAAAAATTCTATTTTTGTCTACCAGCCATATCAGTTTGGGTGGATGAAATGAAGATATTTGTTCAGTTTATAACATTTCTCTTATTCTCATTCTTATTTAGTCTAATATAGATCTTTTTCTTTATAAGAAATGTTTGTTTTTCTTGTTTTGTCCTGGACAAAGTTTTTCTCTAAATCTGAGTTGAAAGAATTTCTTTCAATTTAGTCTATATATAAAACTAAAGAATTTCTTTCAATTTAGTGAAAAGAATCTCTTATCTAGCTACCTCCATATATATATATATGTAAAAGATGGGCAAGAAGCACTCTCTTCTCTTTCATAGTATATCTCATCATAAATTTCTACAACAGGAATAACTCCCCACCAAAGGTTGAGCCAGAGAAAGACTACGGATCCAATATAGAAGTTGAGAACTTCCTCGCCAAAGTCCAGACAGAAGCTAGCCGACCCAGGTTCCCAATTAATGCAGCCAACTGGCGCCAAGTAGCCCCTCCTGCAACTCGTGAAGGCACGCTCGGCAAACCAACATCCGACATTGCCGAAGCCGTGGAGAATTTGAAGGAAGCTGCAACGGGATTATCTGTGGCTTCTGGTCCCCCGCAGTCCTCGCGGAACCCAGTACCATTTTCAACAGCAGCACGAAAAAGAGACGCGTATACAGAAACCATTGACAGCAGGGAGGCTGCAAGGCGATATGGCAACTTGAACGGATCTTCTAGGCCGGAAAAAGCTGGTGGTCAGACTTTCGCAGCAACCATCAATAGCAGAGAGGCTGCTGAGAAGTATGGTGGCGCAAATATTGATTGATCCTGAATCATCAATGCTTCCTGGGAGGTTTGTTTCGTATGGAAATATTATCTTAATGGCATGCATGCCTGGCCCTGAGGGCATGATAATATTATATACGTAAAATAAGCTTAAGCTTTTGCGTATATATATTGTAGTAAGATTAATATATATACATAGCAATAAACTTGAGTGTTTTATTAATTACATGGTTTCTGTGTAATCTTTTGTTTTTTGTCTGGTGTTTTGTCCTGCTGCATGCACACGTTCGTGTCTACATGTTGCACAAATAAGATGGAGGATATGAATGATGAAAGAAGAGAATAAACAGTGAGAATGCATGGGATGATAATGGCTCAGATAATGGGAACATCAAATGTTCAGTGGCGGTTTTGGCATTGACTAAAAAATGCAGATAATTATATATATATATATATATATATTTATCGACCAGCTAATGTCATAATAAGCAAAGTCACTAGTTCGAATCTCTCTTCCCCCTTCTTGTGTATACATGTGAAAAAAAAAAAAAATTATATATATATTTGAAATGAAGGAAGAAAAATGGAAAAAAGATTTGAACTAGTGATTTTCACTTTATGAATCATGGTTCCCAGCGGATTGTGCTACTATTTGGGGAGCTGGTTAAAACATTTAAGTTGAATAGAGGTGAGACTAGTTAGTTTTGATGGTTTTTTAAATGTTGTTATATACTTATATATATGTGGCGGAATAATGTTATGAATTATCTTTTTATCCTTTTAAAATTGATGCCACTTTACTCAAGTCTTATAAGAGTAGTCTCTAATTTAAAGTGCTACTAAAAGAAACTAAATATCAAGCTCTCTATATTTTTTTCTACTTTAGTTAAATATATATATTTTTAATTATTTTTTTGTTATTGATAGAAGAGAATGAGATATAAGGGAAATGAATATATAAGCTTAGAAAATTAAATAGCTTTCACTTTTTGGTTCTTAATATTTGGAGAGTTTGTCTAACTTTAAAAGATGTCAATTTAGTATATTTATCTTTAATTTTAGGGGAAACTTCACAAGACCTCGAACTTACCCTGCCGTTTTGAAATACCCCCTCTGAACTTCACTTTCTCTCAATTTCACCCCCCCAACTTTCAATTTCTCTCAATTTCACCCCCGTCCATTTCCATCGTTAACCTTAGATGTGCCAGACACACGTGACACACGTGGTTTTTATGCATGAAATATCTATTATACCTCTCTTTTTTTTTCTTCTAACTCCTTCCTCCAACACTCCTTCACGTCTGGCAAGAGAAAACAGCTGTGGAGGAGGACGAAGCTAATGAGACGGTGGTGGTGAAGAAGGAGAGGTCGACGAGTCCCACCAAAACACACGATGGCCACCAGAGCCACGAGAGGCGCCATCTTCACTAAATTCGAGACCAACCAAAGGCCCGCTATCCTTCTCTGTCTTCACTCGCACCATGCCATGTACGCCGGTCTGAGTCTTCATTCTCTCAAGTTTGATATACGTAGCACCCATTACTCTCTCTGATTCAGCCCCACACCACACCCCCACATCAATGAAAGATGAAGGAGTCTATCTGTATCTGTTTCTCTCACATTCTCAATCACCACAAAACAACAAAGCAAAAGCAGCACGCATGCCCACTTTCTGAGATTCCTCCCAAAACTTTTCACATTTAAGTTTTCCTTTCTTTTCTCCAAAACCCTGTCCCTCCATGCAATCATTCACTACGTTTTTTCTTCTTTCTTTCTTGTCTTTGTAGGGTGGTGGTGGTGACTGTATTCAAGTTGAGGTTAATGGCGGGGCCATTGCTCGCACCTCTAACGGCAACCAAACAGTGTCGTCTAAAGACCTCACCTTCACCGAGCACCGGTGGCCAAGCTCATGGAGGAGGACATGGCTCCGCCATGCAAGACCTGCAAGGGAAAGGTCTCCTCATGTCCATCTCTCTCACCACCGCTATTTCCATTGCCACGTGTCCAGAACCCCACGATCAACAACAACCACCCACTATTGCATGTCCATATGCCATGTTGACCATCACCACTATGGGTAGCAGTGGCGAGGTTTCCATAAGGCTTCGTAAAAAACTGTTCATGCGCTCATAGGCTTCAGTAAAAACCCATTAAGCAGTTCAAAACCCAGGATAAAAAAACAGAAGGAAAAAAAAAAGCATTGTAGAGTGGGTGCTCTCTTTTAATCTATCCTCTGCTTGGTTCCATGAAAGAAGAAGAATAGGACTTCTTCCTCTCACCGTCTCTCTTTCTTTGATTCTCGCCTCTCTATTGCACGCTCTCTTTCATTCTTTCTTCCTCTCTCTGTCCGTCTCTATCTTTCCCAATGGGTTTTTTGTTCTTTGTCTTCCTCATCTCAGTCTCAGTCTCACTCTTTGCACACTATATCCAGAAGGGCCTTCTCTTCACCAAACCTCCGGCAGCAGATGAGCAAGAAGGCTTCATCTACACTCTTGCTTTTGTGGGCTGTTGCTTTGTTCATCGCGATGGTCTTATTGTTCGTGGCATTCTTCTCAATCGGGATGGGCCCCGTCACGTGGGTCTGCACCTCGGAGATCTTCTTGTTGCCCAGGGCGTGAGTATCGGAGTCCCGGCGAGAGAGTTCTGCGAGTTGGGCCCTCGCGACGCCAGACGCGAAGGATTGTTGGAGGAAGGAGATAGAAGAAAGAAAAAAGGGTATAATAGATATTTCCTGCATAAAAAACCACGTGTAGGTCACGTGTGTACAGCCCCGTCTAAGGTTAACGATGGAAATGGACGGAGGGGGTGAAATTGAGAGAAATTGAAAGTTGGGGGGGTGAAATTGAGAGAAAGTAAAGTTCAGGGGGGGTATTTCAAAACGGCTGGTAGTTCAGGGGGGTCTTGTGAAGTTTCCCCTTAATTTTATTTTATTTTTCAATTCAATTCAACCCTCCGTTAGGCCTTTCAATTCTCAACAACAACTTAAAATAATAATAATAATAATAAAATCTCTCAAGATCATAAATGTTCAAATACTATATGCTTCTGCTTATGAACTATCGAAAATAAATTCCAAGTCAAAACACTAGACCTCTTGCCATTTAAAGAAGGGTTGGAGCCTTGGAGGTGCCTCTTGACCATATTATACTGGCGGTAGGGGTGAAATAGCGGTTGCGGTTAGCGGTTAGAGGCTAAAACCACTAACCGCTAGCGGTTAACCGCTTTTTATTTGGTTTTTTTTTGGCCGATTTTGAGCTCACTTTAAACCCTTTGTTTTGCACTTTAAACATTTTTTTCCTCTTTTATTACCATTTTAGCATTAAAAATTATTAGTTTAAAGTAAGTATTATATGTTGGACAATTATACCAAAATCTTGTTGGTTACTTTCTATAACATATAACATACGAATAAAATTACAACAAAATTATCGTTTTGGGTTATGAAGAAATGAATATATAGAAGTGCAAAACTACGTCGTTTTACACTTCTGTATTATATAAATAATAAAAATATAAAACCCAAACAAAAGTCAAAGGTGGGGGGAAGCGAAATTGGAACTCCTGAGTAATAGAGGCGCACAATAATCATTAGGTTACAATAACTTATTGTTATTTATTATATGAAATATATATAATATAAATATATATTATATTTTTTTAAAAAGCGTGTTAGCGATTAGCGTTTTCAAAATCACTAATGCTAACGCTTGCGTTAGTATTTTATTAACCGCTTTCAAAGCGGTTTGCGATTAGTGCGGTTAGCGGATGCAGTTAGGCGGTTTTTCAAAATCCACTAACCGCTAACCGCCTAGGCGGTTAGCGATTTTTATTAACCGCTTTCAAAGCTGTTAGCGGTTAGTGCGGTTAGCGGTTAGGCGGTTTTAAATTTCACCTCTACTGGCTGGTGTTAATTAATGTTGACAATAAATACCTGCTCTTACACTAATTGACAAACCAAAGAAATCAAATAAAAGTCTTTATTCTTATGCGCTTATCATAAAAGCAATTTGTTACAAGGATACTGAAAATCATGAACCAATGATGATGAATTAATTAACACTTCTCTTACAATTATTACTTAATATTATACCCTATTTACCTTAATTAATTAATTAAGAGATGTGATAAGCCACAATAAAGACTCAACAAAGACTCAACTTCTCTTCTATTTTATAGTTTAAAGCTTTCTCTCTCCTCCACTAGCAGTTTTTTTTTTTAAAAAATTAGCACTTAAAGGAAGAAGTTGGGTCTTTGTTGGGTGTATGTTGTGCCTTTAACATTTCTCATTAATTAATGATGACTAATGAATTAACTAACACTTCTCCTTAAATTTTTTTTTTAAGACTTATCTTACTAAGCATCGATTGCATATATCCAAATTTGCCTATTTTTTCTGTTCCTTTTTTCCAATTTTTTTTCCGGCTAGACTTACCATTCTAAGGATCGATTATCTATTTACTTAGATTGGCCCCTCCAACAAAGTAATTCGTTATGAATTTGGTTTAGAACTTGTTTAGAATTGCGTTTAAGAAATAGAACTTTTAAGTCAAAAAGCACTTTTGAGCGAAAACTTCATTTTTAAATTTTTGTCAAAACTGCATTTTGATTATTTTTAGGCTTTTTGAACCCTTAAAAGTACTTTTAATTTTTTACCAAATAAGTACTTTTTTCTTCAAATGAACTTTTTGAGTTTTAAACGAACTTTTGAGTTTTAAACGCACTTTTAGATCTCTCAAACCAATCCCAAATATGCCAACTTCTTGAGTGTTAAACGCACTTTTAAGCCCATCAAACACAATCACAAACATGCCTTTAGGTAAAGTAAAAAAACTATTAACATATATATGTGCTCAACGGTCCAAATTTAGTTCATAGTTTTTTCACCCCAACTAAGTCAAATCTTGTTTAGAATGAGACAACATTAATTAATGTCCAGCAGAGTTAATTAGTTGCCCCCGGCTGACGGTTTCAACTTTCTTATATATATATATATATATATTTGAACAGTCTCATATATATATATATATATATATATATGAGAATATGTGCTTGCATACCTAACATAAGAGCTAGGAGACAATGGCTTTGAGAAGCCTCTCGGCTGTATATTGGGTGACCCTTATCATTCATCTTCTCGATGCAGCCTCAGGCAATGGCTTCAGCATCAAGCTCATCCCAAGATCCTCCATTGATACAACTCTCTTCCCCAGAAACCTCTCTCTTGAAGAACATCATTCTAGAATAGCTCAACTCTCCAGAGCTCGAGCTTTCCATTACAAATACTCCATGAATTCTACAATGGAGAAAACAGAGCAAGGCATTGAGACAATGCGACCTTGGATTGTGATGGCTTGGACTAACCTTTACATGGCTCAAATGTTCATTGGCTCAGAACCATACACTACGTACTTGTTGGTCGACACCGGCTCCGATGATACGTGGATTCAAGCCGACGGCTGCACCATCTGTTTCCCGCTCTTAGGCGGAAATTTCAATTACCTAGAATCCAAGACGTACCTACCGTGTCTTGTGATCATCCCCTCTGTGTTCCCAAAAGATGTCACGAAGGTGTATGCATGCCTTTATGAGTCCGCGTATGTTGGAAGTCCCACATTGCTTGGGTATTAAAGAGATGGACTATTTATAAGGGTGAGGGAAAACCTCAACTCTTGAGCTAGCTTTTGAGTTGAATTAGGCCTAAGACCCATTTCTAACATAGTATCAGAGCCTGACCCAATTGACTGTAGCCTACAGTCTCCCAGTTGTTGCACATGTTGGCTTAGATGTCCTCCCGCCACACGTGAGGGGGCGTGTTGGAAGTCCCACATTGCTTGGGTATTAAAGAGATGAACTATTTATAAGGGTGAGGGAAAACCTCAACTCTTGAGCTAGCTTTTGAGTTGAGACTCAACTCAACTCTTGAGACTCAACTAATCTCAAATCTTAAGTTGATAAGAATAAATAAATTTAATTATTCAATTTATATTCCAATATATTTATTCTCGTGTGGGTTTAAATTTATTCTCTCTTTTTTTTAAGTCTATGTACATATGTCTAGTTTGTGGCTTTTGGAATGTTTTAAATAGATGGTAAAAATTTTATAGACCATTTCACAGCTTTTTAGATATTAAAAATATTTTTTAAGCTTCTTCACGTAATTCCAAATAAGCTCTATTCTATTACTTTAAAATAAGCAATGCTTGTAAACTGCTTATTTAATACTATAAAGAGTTCATTGCAAACCAATTTTTTACACACAAAATTCTCTCTTCTTCTGTCCCTCTTAAAAACCTTCTGGTTTAAAATCTGAGTACCTCTCTCGTGCTTGAATAGAAAATCTAAAGTGTGTTTTTGGCATTCATTGTATTTTAAAAACAAAAAAATTGTTGTAACCCAATTCATTGTATATAAATATTTATAAACACTTGACACTATTTTAAATAAGTTGGAGAATATTTTCTCCAAATTGATAATTTGGAGGAAATTTATATCCCCAAATGCAATACCAATTAGCTAGTTAGAATTAATGGGGGCGGCAAATAATATTTAAATAAAGCTACTTAGTAACGCCATTTACTTTTCTATTTTCTCTTTCTGTTCTTACAGGTAGTAGCACGAGGGGCATCGTTTCAGCTGACAACTTCACATTCCCAGCCAATGGAGGCTTTGCAAGCTACCAAAATGTAGTGGTCGGGTGTGCCTTCGACAACAGAAACATAGTATTTGGTGGAAACATAGGACCAAACAATGTGATAGCAGGAATTTTTGGCTTAGGATATGGGAGAAGGTCAATACTAAGACAACTAGGTAATGTCACCAACCTACGCTTCTCCTACTGCCTCCCTTCAGGGAGAACACCACAGGGAACCTACACATACTTGCACTTTGGCCCTGATGCACAAATTAGAGGAGATGCTCAAAGAATAGTACAAACTTATATAATAAAGTGACATGTGTTCCTTAACAAGTAAGAAACACATGTTTTTTTTAATAGTTATGAGAGACACGTTTCATTTTATTGTATGAGTTTGTATGAATTAATTACAAATTAGTTTGTAACAAATTTTTATCCTTGTAACACCACTTAATCCAAAAGTCTATGAAGTCAGTTATATTATGTTTTTTTTTTTCCCACACATGCATGTGTACAGCAAGCTAGGTGTCAGAAAAATTTTTATTTGAAAGTTGGGATATTATATTTATTGATGAGTTTATCATACCAGAAAATTCTATATGAGGACATGCATGTATCAAATATACATGAGCAGAGAAATATAATGAACAAGAGAATCGTGTGAGGCACACGAGATTATCTATCTTGTCAAGTTTTCAAACGGTGGGTTAATGGAAGAGGGGCGAAAAGCCCCATTACAATCAACCAGGATCAATTGGCCTTGATTCTTGAAACAGGAGGTGCAGGGCAATTTTCTATCCTTGATTTTAAAGAAAGTGTCATATCCAAAGTTGTGCTGCATCAAACTCCCTTTAATCTGGCTTGCTGGTAAAACACCATGACTATAGATAAAAGAAAGTTAAAAAGTAATTTTCTCCTGCTGCTCATTGTTGATTGACGTTGGGAGACTTGAGAGATCAGAGATAAAGAGGAATATAATGTGGTTTGTGGCAATAATATTAGCGGTCATGGATCAATAGATAAGCTCATAAGCAGAATATGATTCTCAAGAAAAACGTAGAATTGATCCTTTTGAAGAAAAACTTAAAAAGTGCAGACATGGGTGGAGAAGAATAGCCAGCTTGGCTTCCAATTCCAGGGACAAAAACAGAAAGTAGTGTCAAGTAGTGCTTCGAAGCACTTGTTCATGTGGTGAATATAATTGTAAAATTTTCTAAAAATTCTTCTCAATCTTTTCAGTTTTCAGTCGGAACGGCCATGTCCCAACTGATCTTATCCTGTTTGGAGCTTCTGATTCTTGCATTGACAGTTCAAAGTAGTTTTCATGTAGTAAAAGTGATTCTCTCAGCTTTTATTTATTCTTTTCTAGTGGATATATTCAACACAGTCTGCAGAGTGCAGCTGAAAATAAAAATAAATAAATAAATAAATAATTCAAGGGAAGTTATCGCTATATATGCATGGATTTGGCAGAATATGATTCTTCAATTATGTTGTCAGTCGAAGAACAAGAAGGGAATCTCACTATACCCTCCTTGATTCTTGTATCATGTCATGTAAGCACAAAGGAAAATTATTTTTCTATTTAAGGATAAGTTATGACACCTTTAGAAACTAAAGAGGTAGCCCTGTAATTAAGCTGCTTTGAGGAAACTTACAAGATTTTCACACAAAGCTTAGAGATGTCTGGTTATGGTTATGGGTATAGATCAGGCTACTCCGCCTACAATGGGGCTCCAACACGTGCTAATGAATGGAGGGAAGCAAGCTATGCCTCCGATCACATTTGCCGGCCGGTCATCGTCGATGTTGAGGGCCGGAAAATGCCAGTTACTGTGAGCATTCCCAAACAGTATGGGCAAAGCTATGTTGCAAAAGTTGAGACAGTTGTTGAGCATGTTCGTGTGCCTGTATTTCCACAATACAGGAATAGCTCTCCGCCCAAGTTTGAGCCAATGAAAGACTATGGATACAGATATGGCTCCCCACCAAAGTTTGAGCCGGTGAAAGACTATGGATACAGATATGGCTCCCCGCCAAAGGATGAGCCAGTGAAAGACTACGGATACAGATATGGATCCCCACCGAAGGTTGAACCAGTGAAAATCTATGGAAGAGTTAACCCCCCATCGAAGGTTGAGCCAATGAGGGACTATGGATACAAACATATCCCTTACCAAGGCCGGTCGAGCCCGTGAATGATTCTAGATACAGATATAGCTCGCCACCAAAGGTTGAGCCAGAGAGAGACTATGGATACAATTATAGCTCCGAACCAAGGGTCAGGCCCGTGAATGATTTTGGATACAGATATAGCTCCCCACCAAAGGTCGAACCAATGAGGAACGTCTATGGATACAAACCAACCTCATTACCAAAGGTCGAGCCAATGAAAGATTATGGATACAGGTATTAGAATATTTTATACTCTCTAAATTAAGCTTTGTAAAGTTTGATCTATGAAAAATGATATATACTAAGACAAGTACTCTCAATTCATCCACAAAAGCTGATGTGTCGTGGCCTTCTAACTAAAAAAATTCTATTTTCATCTACCAGCCATATCAGTTTGGGTGGATGAAATGAAGATATTTGTTCAATTTATAACATTTCTCTTATTCTCATTCTTATTTAGTCTAATATAGATCCATTTCTTTATAAGAAATACTTATTTTTCATTTTTTGTCCAGGACAAAGTTCTTCTCTAATCAAGTCGAAAGAATTTCTTTCAATTTAGTCTATATATAAAACTAACCTGTGTCCATCTCTTAACTAGCTACCTCCATATATATATATATATATATATAGTATATCTCATCATAAATTTCTACATCAGGAATAACTCCCCACCAAAGGTTGAGCCAGAGAAAGACTACGGATCCAAGATGGAGGCGAGAGATCAGTTGAATAATGGCAGTGACAAGCGCAGGCCTTCGATTCCAGCTGAAGATCGCCCACCAGAAGTTGAGGACTTCCTCGCCAAAGTCCAGACAGAAGCTAGCCGACCCAGGTTCCCAATTAACGCAGCCAATTGGCGCCAATTAGCTCCTCCTGCAAACGCGAATAATGGCGACAACAACAAAGATGACTACAACCGCAAGAATGAAATTGCCACGGAGCCAACGACGGTGACAACTGGAGGCTGGGCTAGGCCGAGCCGTTCAGCATGGCGGGCTGCGCCGGCAACTCGTGAAGGCACGCTCGGCAAACCAACATCCGACATTGCCGAAGCCGTGGAGAATTTGAAGGAAGCTGTAACGGGATTATCTGTGGCTTCTGGTCCCCCGCAGTCGTGGCGGAACCCAGTACCATTTTCAACAGAACCAAAAAGAGACGCGTATACAGAAACCATTGACAGCAGGGAGGCTGCAAGGCGATATGGCAACTTGAACGGATCTTCTAGGCCGGAAAAAGCTGGTGGTCAGACTTTCACAGCAACCATCGATAGCAGAGAGGCTGCTAAGAAGTATGGCGGCGCAAGTATTGATTGATCCTGAATCATCAATGCTTCCTGGGAGGTTTGTATTGTATGGAAATATTATCTTAATGACATGCATGCCTGGCCCTGAGGGCATGATAATATTATATACATAAAATAATCTTAAACTTTGGCGTATATATATTGTAGTAATTATAAGATTAATATATATATAGCAATAAACTTGAGTGTTTTATTAATTACATGGTTTCTGTGTAATCTTTTGTTTTTTGTCTGGTGTTTTGTCCTGCTGCATGCACACGTTCGTGTCTACGTGTTGCACAAATAAGATGGAGGATATGAACTATGAAAGAAGAGAATAAACAGTGAGAATGCATGCATGGGATGATAATGGCTCAGATAATGGGAACATCAAATGTTCGGTGGCGGTTTTGGCATTGACTAATTAGATGCAGATAATATATATATATATATATATATATATATTGACATGAAGGGGAAGAAAAATGGAAAAGAAATTTTAACTAGTGACTTTTGCTTTATGAATTATGGTCTTCAGTCGATTGAACTACTCTTTAGAGAACCGGTTAAAACATTTAAGTTGCATAGAGATAGAGGTGAGACTAGCTAGTTCTGATGGTCGAGTATTTTAAATGTTATTATATACTTATATATATGTGGCGGAATAATGCTATGAAGCATCTCTTTATCCTCTCAAAATTGATGTAAATTTTAAAATACTATTTGATCAATTTTACTCATAGGTGAGATCTAAGAGTAGTCTCTAATTTGAAGAGCTACTAAAAAGAACTAAATATCAAACTTTCTATATCTTTTTCTACTTTAGTTAAATATTCTTTTTTAATTATTTTTTTGCTATTGATAGATGAGAATGAGATATAAGGGAAATGAATATATAAGCTTAGAAAATTAAATAGCTTTTACTTTTTGGTTCTTGATATTTAAAGAGTTTGTCTAACATCAAAAAATGTCAATTTGGTATATTTATCTTTAATTTTTTTTTCAATTTCTACCCTCCGTTAGTTCTTTCAATTCTCAACAACAACTTAAAATAATAATAATAATAATAATAAAAAATCTCTCAAGATCATAAATGTTCAAATACTGAATGCTTCTGCTTATGATCTGTCAAAAATAAATTCAAAATAAAAAACACTAGACCTCTTGCCATTTAAAGAAGGGTTGGAACCTTGGAGTTGCCTCTTGAGTCTTGACTATACTACAATGGCTGGTGTTAATGCTGACAATAAATACCTGCTCTTAGACTAATTGTCAAACCAAAGAAATCAAATTAAAGTCTTTATTCTTACGCACTTATCATAAAAGCAATTTGTTACAAGGATACTGAGAATCATGAAATGATGATGATGAATTAATTAACACTTCTTTTACAATTAATTACTTATTATCTATTTACTTAGATTGGCCCCTCCGATAAAGTAATTCATTATGAATTTGGTTTAAAGCATGTTTGGGATTGCGTTTGAGAAATAAAGTTTTTAAGTCAAAAAAACGTTTTTGAGTAAAAACTTAATTTTAAAGTTTTTGTCAAAAGTGCGTTTTGATTATTTTTAGGTTTTTTGAGCTTTTAAAAGCGCTTTTAATTTTTTTTATCAAATAAGTACTTTTTTCTTCAAATGAAGTTTTAGAATGTTAAACACATTTTTAGGCCCCTCAAATCAATCCCAAACATGCTCACGTCTTGAGTATTAAATGTATTTTTAAGTCCTTCAAACACAATCACAAAATGTCATTAGGTATAGTAAAAAAACTATTAACATATATATGTATACGTGCTCAACGGTCCAAATTTGGTCCATAGTTTTTTCACCCCACCTAAGTCAAATTAATCTTGTTTATAATGAGACAACATTAATTAATGTACAGCAGAGTTAATTAGTGTACCCCCGGCTGACGGTTTCAACTTTCTCATATATATATATATATATATATATATATATATATGAGAATATGTGCTTGCATACCTAACATAAGAGCTAGGAGACAATGGCTTTGAGAAGCCTCTCTGCTGTATATTGGGTGACCCTTATCATTCATCTTCTCAATGCAACCTCAGGCAATGGCTTCAGCATCAAGCTCATCCCAAGATCCTCCATTGATACAACTCTCTTCCCCAGAAACCTCTCTCTTGAAGAACATCATTCTAGAATAGCTCAACTCTCCAGAGCTCGAGCTTTCCATTACAAATACTCCATGAATTCTACAATGGAGCAAACAGAGCAAGGCATTGAGACACTGCGACCTTGGATTGTGATGGCTTGGACTAGCCTTTACATGGCTCAAATGCTCATTGGCTCAGAGCCATACACTACGTACTTGTTGGTCGACACCGGCTCCGATGATACGTGGATTCAAGCCAACGGCTGCACCATCTGTTTCCCTCTCTTAGGCGGAAATTTCAATTACCTAGAATCCAAGACGTACCGTACCGTGTCTTGTGATCATCCCCTCTGTGTTCCCAAAATATGTCACGAAGGTGTATGCCTTTACGAGTCCGCATACGTAGGAGGTAGCGTTAAATCACCACTAATCTCAAATCTTAAGTTGATAAGAATAAATAAATTTAATTATTTGATTTATCTAGAGTAAATTTTTGTCTCCAAATGCAATACCAATTAGTCAGAATTAATGCGGGCAGAAAATAATATTTAAATAAAGCGACTTAGTAACGCCATTTACTTTTCTATTTTCTCTTTCTGTTCTTACAGGTAGTAGCACGAGGGGCATCGTTTCAGCTGACAACTTCACATTCCCAGCCAATGGAGGCTTTGCAAGCTACCAAAATGTAGTGTTCGGATGTGGCTTCGACAACAGAAACATAGTATTTGGTGGAAACATAGGACCAAACAATGTGATAGCAGGAATTTTTGGCTTAGGATCTGGGAGAAGGTCAATCCTAAGACAACTAGGTAATGCTACCAACCTACGCTTCTCCTACTGCCTCCCTTCATGGAGAACACCACAGGGAACCTACACATACTTGCACTTTGGCCCTGATGCACAAATTAGAGGAGATGCTCAAAGAATAGTACAAACAACCCCCATGCTGCCAGGAATTCCCAGATACTACGTCAACATGTTGGGAATCAGCATTGACGCAACCCGGCTTCCGATAGATCAGACCGTGTTTAAGTTGAAAGATGACGGTATTTGCTTATCTCAAAAGTTTATAAGAGTATGTTTAAAATTATGTTTGAGAAATAAAGCTTTTAAGTTATATATAAAGCTTTTTTTTACTCTTTTTTTTTTTTTTTTTTGCAAAACTTCATTTTTAAGTTTTTGTCAAAAGTACGTTTTAATTATTTTTAGATTTTTTAAATATTTAAAAGTGCTTTCAATTTTTTTTACCAAACATATAATTCTTTCTTCAAGCAGACTTTTTTAATATTAAACACACTTTTAGGCCCATCAAACACAAACTCAAACCGACCTTAGAGCATGTTTGAGATTGTGTTTGAGAAATAGAGCTTTTAAGTCAAAAAATGCTCCTTTGACCCTTAAAAGCGTTTTCAACTTTTTTTACCAAACGAGTAATTTTTTCTTCAAACAGATTTTTTGAATATTAAATGCACTTTTACACCCCTCAAACACACACCAAAATAGACCCTAAGTTGACACGTGTAAATAAATTTAATCATTTAATTTATATTCTAATAGGTACAAGGGGTTTCGCCCTTGATTCGGGAAGCGGCAATCTTTTCTTGTTCCAGGTGCGTATAATGTGGTGAAAGTTGAGATGATGAAAAACTTGCAGAGATATGGCTGGAATCCCATAGAGGGAGAGCAAGTGCCATATGATCTTTGCTATAAAGTCAATATTTCAGTAGTGAATCATACGGTCTTGCCATCTATGACGTTTCATTTTGTGGGAGCAGAACTTGTGGTGGATTCTAAGTCAGTGTTCCAAGTATTTGATGATATGTTTTGCATGGCTATCCTGCCTATTAATCAACAGGGACCAAATCTTCTGGGGGCATTTCAGCAGGCAGATCATCGGTTCTTGTTTGATGTTGGAGCATCTACAATGTCGTTTGTTCAAGAGACTTGTCAATCTAATTGAAAGCTAGCTTAGTGTTTCCGGCTTGTGATGGTTTGGTAAAGAGATAAATAATATTAATTTGGAGACATTGATGATCCTGATTGGTAATTTGGTAGCTAGCAACCTTTTCTTTTTCTAATTTATTAAGTCATTTACTAAATTAAATATATATATATATATATATTCGCTATATCATCTACAAATATATCTTAAAGTAAGTAACGCTATTTAGTAAACTTTTATGACTAATGTTAGAAGTTCCTCTTTTTTGCTTTCAAAAATGATGTAACTCTTAAAAAATCACCATTGAGTTTGTGATTAATCATTATTAAATTTTAATTAAATGATAATTTTAAAAGACACCTCAATTTTTGAAGGACAAAAGAAAGACTTATAAAATTATTCTACTTTGTAGGACTGCCAAACAATTTGATGATATGATAGTAAACTTAACTGTTTAATTCTAAAATTTAAAAAAAAAAAATTTAAAAGTTAATTTTCATTGTTACAATGTCATCCCAATTATATAAAAGTATTATAATTACAGGCTATAAAATAAGGTTATTGTTTTTTTTTTTTTAACCTAATCAAATAAGGGAAAGCAGATCACAGGACTAATTGACCACAAAAGGGGTGGACACCTTGATAAACAAAGGTCATAAGGTAAATGCAATACAAATTCAAGAACAAATTTTGGATTTGGTCCAAAATGACCAAAAGTAGGCAATAACATACAAGTCAGGCCTTTAACAAGGCTGCACAAGAGATGACAAATGCAAAAGAACTCAATAAAGAGAAATGTTACGGTTCCTCCTAGTATTCTTTTGGTCCGACATAGATATTGCTATATAAAACAACCAAAAAAAACAAAAAACAAAAAACTTACTCCACCGGTCCTAAGAAAAAAGCAGAAAAATATCTACTTAGATCAGAAAACACTTAAAAAAAAAAACAAAAACAAAAAAAATGGGGATTCGGGAGCAACGAAAACATCTCTTAGGGGAGAAATCTGTTTTTAGTTCTTACATTAAGTGACCGTTACTTCTCTGGCACTCTGTGAAGTTACCAAATGCGAACGAGATTAGCGCGCATTTTCCTCAGCAAAGAGTAGCTTATGGCTTTGAGACTCGTCCACTCATCTACCTTCTCTAGCTTTACTCGTCCATTCAGTGATGCCCAACACAACCAACCATCGTCTATTTGTTTACAGATTGTTGTCGCTTATGCAGGAATTGTCAAAGAGCCTTATCAAGGTCAAGTCCATCCACACCCAGATTATCACCAATTCTATATCCAGCAACCAAATTTTGGCTACAAAACTTGTTAGGACGTATTGTGATTTGGGTCATGTGGGCTATGCCCGTCACGTGTTTGATCAATTTTCTCAGCCAGAAAAGATTCTATGCAATGCCATGGTTGGTGGGTATGTAAGAAATGAGCGGTACAATGAGACCCTTGAGTTGTTTAAAATGATGGGGTCTTGCAATTTGGAAATTGATAGTTATACGTGTAATTTTGCACTCAGGGCATGCATGGGCTTGTTAGATTATGGAATGGGTAGGGAAGTAATTAGGACAGCGGTGGAAAATGGGGTTGAAAACAATCGGTTTTTGGGGAGTTCGATTATAAATTTCTTGGTGAAATTTGGTAGTATTGATGAAGCGCGAAGGATCTTTGATGCGATGCCTGAACGGGATGTTGTTTGTTGGAATTCTATGATAGGTGGGTATGTACAGGCATGCCATTTTAATGAGGCTTTTAATTTGTTTTTTGTTATGCGTCGTTGGGGGACTAGGCCAAGTCCGGTAACTATTGCTTGCTTAATTCAAGCTTGTACAGAAAAAAAGAATTTGCAACTTGGAAAATGTGTTCATGGATGTGTATTTGGATTAGGAATGGGCGATGATGTTTTAGTGGTTACCTCATTGGTTGACATGTATAGTAAGATGGGTAATGTTAGAAGTGCTCAACTGGCTTTTGTTAGCATGCCCACAAGAAATTTGGTTTCATGGAATGCTATGATGTCGGGATTTGTTCAAAATGGTTTGGTGCGAGAAGCTCTTGACCTCTTTCATAGGTTGGTATCTAGTGGTGTCGGTTTTGATTCAGGAACCATGATTAGCCTCCTTCAGGGTTGTGCTCAAACAGTTGATTTGGACGGTGGAAAAATCCTCCATGGTTGTATATATAGAAAGGGTTTCAATTCGAATCTCATTTTGTCTACTGCAATTGTTGATCTGTATTCTAAATGTGGTGCCTTGAAGCAGGCGTCCTTTGTCTTTGACAGAATGAAAAATAGGAATGTGATTACTTGGACTGCCATGCTAGTAGGGTTAGCACAGAACGGGCATGCCGAAGATGCCCTGAAATTATTTAGTCAGATGCAAGAAGAGGGAGTTGAGGCCAACTCTGTCACTCTTGTTAGTTTAATCCATTCTTGTGCCCACCTCGGCTCTTTGAAGAAAGGAAGAAGTGTCCATGCTTGTTTAATTCGCCGTGGCTTTGCATTTGATGTAGTTAACATGACAGCCCTGATTGATATGTATGCCAAGTGCGGAAAGATAAATTCTGCAGAGAGGGTATTTGGCAGCGGATCTGTTTGTAGTGATGTTATTTTGTGGAACTCAATGATAACTGGCTATGGGATGCATGGCCATGGGCATCAAGCTGTTGTTGTCTATAGAAAAATGATAGAAGAGGGACTCAAGCCAAATCAAACCACCTTTGTGGCTCTTCTAACTGCTTGTAGTCACTCGGGCCATGTGGAAGATGGTATTACTTTGTTTCACGGAATGGAGAGAGACCACAACATTATGCCCACTGAGAAGCACTATGCTTGTGTTGTGGATCTTCTTAGCAGGGCAGGCCGTCTTGAGGAAGCTGTGGCTTTTGTCAAACAAATGCCTTTTGAACCAGGCAGCGCGGTGCTTGAAGCCTTGCTGAGCGGATGTCGAACTCACAAAAACATTGACATGGGCATACAAACTGCAGATAGATTACTTCATATAGATTCCATGAATCCTGGAATTTATGTTGTGTTATCAAATATATATGCTGAAGCAAGGAGTTGGGATACAGTGAATTACATTAGAGGCCTCATGAGGACACGGGGCCTGAAAAAAACACCCGGATATAGTTTAATTGAAGTAGGAAACCAGGTGTATACATTTTTTGCTGGAGATTATTTTCATCCAAAGTGGGCAGATGTTTATCAGTTTTTGGAAAGTTTGAGGATAGAGGTGGAGGCATCTGGTTATGTGGCAGAGACCAGTTGTGTTCTGCGTGATGTAGACGAGGCAATGAAGGTGAAGTTGCTTTGGGGCCACAGCGAGAGAATAGCTATTGCATTTGGTCTCTTAAACACACCAGCTGGGAGCTTGATTAGGATCACCAAGAATCTACGTGTTTGTATTGACTGTCACGTTGTGACCAAATATATATCGAAGATTGTTAAGAGGGAAATTATTGTAAGAGATGCCAATCGTTTTCATCACTTTGTTGATGGCAAATGCTCATGTAGTGACTACTGGTGATGAGGAAGGACATCAGATGTTTAAAGGTGAGACATTACTTCCTTCTTTTTATTTTCTTTTTCACCTTGAGTTCTTTAAGTAAAATAAAAATACACATGCACATGCCATTGAAGCAAATTAGCAGACTGTGTGGTAACTGGAGACAGAATATAATCCTCTCAATTTCAAACAAGATTTAAAGTTTGTGCATCTAACAGTGTCTTTAATATTATAGTGTTAACTATTTTAAAAAAATTAAATAATGTGACATAATGTACACCATTAGATATACTAATTTTAAATTTTGACTATAAAATAGATATCCTTTATTTCATTTGAAATGGAAGTGATCCTTATCCACCAGAGACTGTTAGGCAAAGGCAGAACTGTAATGGAGATGGGTTGACTGTAGGTGAGAAAGCAATCTTCATTTTCATATGACTTCTCTTACTTGGCATTTGTAACTGATGATAACTGTTCTTAGCACTGCCAATTCCTTCACCCACTTATACCCCCTTAGGGGACAGAAAGAGTGTTTATGGCCTATTTGGGCCAAGGAAATAGCACTGTGAGACAACTTCAGACAGGCCTTAAAGTATGAATGAATGAATGACAATGGAAGTCCTTAACAACTTGTGCTTGTTCAGGATGGTCATTGATAGGGTGTACTAAATTCATTTTAAAATAGGATTCATGACTCCCTAACCCACACAATGGTTGACACGTGGAGATCTTGTTCCATTCAAATGGCATGTTATACTGTTTGAACACTGTCATCTAATATTCGATCCTGGCCATTCATTTTTCCGTGCAAATTCTCAGTTAGTGCAATATTGTGCATACGATAGTAAATGGGGCATAACCATATGACTCTAAACTAAAAAGTTTTTTTCAGCACGGATGTTGTACGTGGGCTCAATGACCACTGTTTTCAGTCCAAAATCCACCATTTTCCTCTCTAAATCACTGTTTTAAGTTATTTCTTGCCATTTTTAGGAAATAATTGTTTTCTTTGGGACGACTATGGTTTTTCTTTTGTCTAGTCGTGATTATTTATCTCTTCCTAACGTATCAATAATATGGTGTGTGATGTCTCACATCGCTAGATATGGAGATAGGGATGTGCGTATATGTATACTTACACCCTTTATGACAATAATGCGTTTTAAAGTCGTGCTGATCATGAACCCATCAGAACTTTGCAGTTAAGGGTCCGTTTGGGAGTGCGTTTTTTAAAAAATAATTTGCGTTTTTAAACCAAATCGCAATTTTGAAAATGCAAATTTTAAAATCATGGAAAAAAATCTACGATTTCAATAAGCTGACTAGGTGATGCTTATTTGAAAAAGTGCGAATTTAAACCAAAATCACGATTTCACTTAAAAGGTAATATTTACCTATTTGGTCTGAAATCGCAATTATATGCTAATTTTACCCAAACACTTGATTGATAAAAAAAATACTTTTTTGCCTGTTTTACCAAACGCCTATGCGATTTTAAAAAGTAACGATTTCAAAAACACAATTTTTAAAAACGTAATTTTTAAAATCACACTTATTGAAATCACACTCCCAAACGGCCCTAAGTGTGCTTCTACAAGAGTAGTACCAGGATGAGTGACCTCCTACAAAATTTGATTTGTAGAGCCTAAAGATGACAATATTATGTGTCATTAGAATGTGGTGTTACATGGTGTATCTAATATGGTTTGTTTGTATGATATAAGTTAACTTATTGGATCGTTCGAAAATATGTTTACCTTTTATTAGACATGATGGCCATTTCACTCATTTCTATTAAAAAGTTAATCGAAGTACAAAGAAAGTAATTTACTAATGATGCAAATTTTAAAGAATAATTTATTCAAGTGAGAGGGTATTAAATAATTATGTGAATAATTTATTCACATAATTTGAACCTCAGGCAACAATGTAAAAAACATACATGACAGCCAACTAAAAGAACCGAGGAACTCTCTCCCCACAAAAAAGTACTCACCCTTTACAAGACCCCTCTAGATCTCAGCCATGGAGGAGAGACCTCCCTCACTTGAATAAAACCTTTCCTAACCTCCCTTTGTTTTCCTCTTTCCATTTTATTCCTTGTTTCAACTCGATTTGGGATTTGGAGGTTAGACCTGATGTTTTTTCCTCCACCCATACATGTCACGCGCACGGCGGCGCACTTCCCCACCATCTCCGGCCATCCCTCTTTTCCTCGACAACCACTGTTGTAGCTCATTTATGCCACGTGTTGCCTTGTTATGTGTCGGCTACACGTGCCTCCACCATGTTTGGGTTCTTTTGGTTTATCTGAAACTTCTCTACTCTCATTCCATTAACTCTTATCTTATTGAGCATTTTTTTATGCAAAGAAAATTTAAGATCCAAATCTAAATCTTAAAATACATTGACCTTAGTGTTTCTTGTCTTACAATATACGGTGGTAACTCTTTTACCGATTATACAAGTATCTCTTAGATTTCCCAGCTCTTATTGTAACTAACTTCAAACTAAGAGTCTTCTAGGTTCCTCTTATTACACCCACAACTATCACCTTGAGTTGTCACAACTAGCACTGCTAAGAACATCTCCAACAGTAATAGCTATTATAACTAGTCAAAAAATACAATTCTTTATTTTAGGTACCTATTTTTTAATGTCAACTTCAACAGATTTTCTATTCTATTAGCTATTTGCTTTTAAAATTTTATTTTTTTATTTTTTATTATATTATTGCTAATACTTAATTAGAGGAAAAAATAATATTATATTATATTAAAATTCAATCTAGTGTGTTATAGTGAATAACTACAAATAACTATCTACTGTAGTAGTTAAAGTATAATAGCTAATCCTAAATTATTCTATTGGAGAAAAAAAAAATGACAAAAATAGCTAAATATAGCTATTTTTACATTTTAACTAATAATTATTATTTACTGGAGATGCTCTAATAACATTATTATTTACTTCTTTCACCTTGAGGATCCTCTACGGGGTTGTGGTCTTTATTTGACTATATGTAATTTTCTTATTTTGCTTTAAATTATTGTTGTAATTTTTTTGTTTCACTCATCTAAAAGACTAAAATAATTAAAAGAGAATAAGAGGACAAAAAATTAACTAAAGTCTTATTTACACTCTCAAATGCACTTTTTTTTTTTTACTTAACACTAATAATAATAATAATAATAAAAACCATTAAATTTTAAATCAAATAATAATTTTTATTACTATATCAAGAAATGTGCATGTGAGAATCTTTCTTATTTCTGCCTTTCTTTCCCATGCGACTAGAAGACTCCAAAAGAAATTTTACTGCCCTCAGGATTATCTAGGGTTTCTGGACGCTTTAGGCTCTAGCCGTCGAGTAAATTCTTCTGCTTGTTTTTACAACGTAAATGTGCATAATTTCTCATCACTCTTATGGTGGTTACTAGAACGGTAGAACCCACACTCCACGCTCGACAGAATAACAACAACAACGTACGAAAATGACAGAGCTTCCACTAGTACACCCGAAGCATACACTACCCTACACACCTCCATTCCTCGTAAATTTCGCTTCCGTCAGCACGATAGAGAGAGTTATAGAATGGCGTGAAATATTTCTTGTTTACACTGCTGTCTCTTACTTTCCCGCAAACTTTTTCCCTCACTTTCTCGGGAAATTTTTTTCCAACCAAGAGTCGGGACGGTTTCCGAGGTCAAATTAGACAACCAAGGTCAGTGGCTTTCTTTCTAGCTCATAGCCTCATACCCAGATCATTTAGCGTTTGTTTTCTTGGAGTTTTTGAAGTGCTCTGTGTAGTTGCCGAGCTACTTTGATTTTTGATTTCCTACCGTTTTACAATTCTTTCCAATTATTTTGGGTCGTTTATTGTGTATTTGTTGATTATTGGGGTATGTCCGAAATGGGTTTTGGATTATATTGGTGGGTAGGGGTTGGTATGAGCTGTTCTACCTCCGCTTGGTTGCTGAGAAAATGTGGGAAAGAGAAATAAAATTGGACTTGTGTGTGGTGAATTTGACCATGAAGGTATTCACCTTCTGTTTAGCTCGTAGCCTCGTACTCGGATCATTTCTCAATTGTCTTTCTTTCTTTCTTTTTTTCACTGGGTTTGGGTCTGATCGTAGTGGGTATTGGATTTTGTAGATATGTTTGTTTGGTATTAAGTAGTTCTGCTTTATTACGGAAAAAAAAAATGGAAAAAGGATAAGTTGGAAATTTAGCAGTTTAATTATTGAGATACTGTAGTATACACTACTTTGATTTCTTCTTTTCTAACGGTTGTGCTTTTCAAGCTTTTTGCTAACTAATCTATTGATTTTTGTGCTTTTCCTTAGTTTTCTTAGCAACAGTAAGGCTTCAATCTTGTTGATTGAGTTATTTGAAGGAGTTGACGACTGTGGAATTAGGGTCAAGAGAATAGGTACTTGACAGAGCTGATAATCCTGTTTGCTTATTAATATTTGTGTTTTGGTTGATGGTTTGTACGTTTGTGATGATGGCTTGGCTTCTTTACTGAGAAAATATATGAAAGCTAAAGAGATTATTAATTTGAGTGCAAGAATCTTAGGCCTGTCTGACTAATTTTGAATTCTTCTAAAAGCTCACATTTGAAATTTTTTTGGGAATTCCAAATATGAAAATGAGAGCAGCAAGGCTTGACTGTCTTTTGGGAATGAGCACTTTCAAGGAATTTGAAAAAAACAGGGCTTCTTTCAGTGAGCTCCACACATGTTTTCCGCATCATTTCCTTTTCTATTTTGTCGTTCAAGGGCTGATAGATGAATGGAGCTTGAAACTTTTGTTTATTGTTATTAGTATTTCTTGCTTTGACATCATGGTTTGATAGAGCTTTTTATAGACTCCAGGAATTTGCAAGCTATTGCTTTGGGAATTTTTTAAGAAAGGTCTTAAACTTCTTTCTGTAAAAGTTCCCTAATTTTAGTTGGAACACTTCTTTATGATATACCTGAGAATTATCTTTAACAAATCTCTTACTTTGGAAATATTATGAAAATTGGAATGCCCTTTCAACCAATGTATAAAATTTCATATGAATGCAGACATGTATAAGAACCAATTACAAGAGTTAGCTCAGAGAAGCTGCTTTAACCTACCATCATATTCATGCATCCGGGAAGGACCAGATCATGCCCCTCGATTCAAAGCTACTGTCAATTTTAATGGAGAAACTTTTGAAAGCCCTACCTTCTGCTCTACTCTAAGACAGGCAGAACATGCTGCTGCTGAGGTAGCTCTGAACACACTTGCAAAAAGAGGCCCTTCTAGAGCATTGGCTGCAAGAGTTCTGGTGAGCATTTCAGCAACCTGTATCACTTCTATTCTTGTGTTTCAAACATAAATTTCTCCTCCTCACAGTAGTTTTATTTATTTAATTTATTGATTTTTAGGTGCATAGAAAGCATAAATTTGAACTCTTGGGGTAAGAGAATTGTTGCTTTTTATTTTTTATTTTTTTGGAACAAAACCATTGATTTTGTTTTGAAAATTAAGAAAAATAATATCATATAGTGTTTGAGTTGCATGATGAGAGTAAGAGGAAATAAGAAATAGGATGAAGTATAAAACAACCATGGTAACTGAAGTAGTGTGGAATGCTTGAATAGAAGCACAAATTGTGGGTTTTTAATCATGAGGGAAGAGATATTGGGAAGCATCTGGAATGCTCTGTAGTTAACAGAACATTACATTACACCTACAATGAAGTGTTATGCAATCTTACAGCTTACACCTACAAGGTTCCTGAAAACCATATAGCCTGTTGTCATTTGCCCTTTCATGACATGTAATCGTAGATATATTTACTGCAACTGTCTTTAACTTACATGCAATCTGCCATCTTGAAATTGAAGGTCATATGATTATTTTTTTCGTATGCTCTTGCAGGATGAAACGGGAGTTTATAAGAATTTGCTTCAGGAAACTGCTCACAGAGCTGGGTTAAAACTTCCTGTTTATACCACTGTTCGATCTGGACCAGGCCATGTTCCTGTTTTCTCTTGTACAGTTGAGCTTGCGGGAATGAGCTTTACAGGTGAACCAGCTAGGACCAAGAAACAAGCTCAGAAAAATGCTGCTATGGCTGCTTGGTCTGCCTTAAAAAAATGTGAGAATTTCTCTCTATTTTAAGCTTTCTAGTGCTCAATTTTTGTTAGAATCATACAATCACTGTTTAGCTGTGCTGTAAGAATGCCTCTGGCACTTCTTACACGTTAATTTGGGTTTGCTTGAATATCTAATTACTTCACATGCCATGTGTAGTGTCTCAAAGTCACTCATCTTCCTCAACTCCGTCACTGGAGTCTAAAGCCAATGAAGAACAGGAGCAAGTAACCATTGCTCGTGTTCTTGCAAGTTTACGACCATCAGAGTCAAGTCAGTCTGCAGAAAATTATCATCGACATGGTCAGCGAAGATCCACTCCCGTCTTATGGGGATCAACCCAGCCAACCCCAAGCTTATACCCTATGCGATGCCAGAACTGGGCATGCTCTAGTTTTTCCCCGGAGATGGCCATGTACCAACTCTGGCAGCAAGAACAATTATTGCAACAGCAAAACCACCTTTTGGCACTTACAGTTCCAGCAGTTACTCCATCAGCTCCTCAGATTTATCCATTTGTTCAATCTATGCTCCAGCCAGACCACTGTCTATATTTTCCAGGAAGGGAACTACAGTCAATCCCAATGGGACCCAAAATTACAATTGCTACCTCGGGCACATCATTCTGCTTCTCAAATCATTTGGTTCCTGGTTCAATTAGAGGCCGGTCCACGGTGACTATTCAAGAGATACAGGAAGAGAAACTAGAAGAATCACCCAAGTACTCTCCATCTAGTGTTGGCAACAATGGTGGTATTAGTACTGAACCACAAATCCCAGAAACAGTTCGGGAGGACGACAAACAGAGCTTTAGTGGGATAGAAAGCAAAATTAGAAATTTTCAGCTGGAAGGGAACCAAATAGGACAATTTGAATATGCTTCTCATAGGAGCACGGATTCTGGATTTAAGCCGATTGTGTCTCAATTACAAAACCCATGTATGTACTCTTCTCGGCCTAATCTCAGATCCCAATATCCACCAAGAGCAAGTTTCCATAGTATTTTTGGACCACCTTCACCTGCAGCTGCTCCTGTGAGGATCAGAACCATCGGCCCCAATTCGTCGATGGGATTTAGACCACAAAATATGTCGTCGCCTGTGGCTGCTCCACCAAGAATGCGAACTGGGGTTCCTTCATGTTCAACCAGACCACCTGAAAGATTGGACCTTGGAGGAGTGCCTCCTGCCTTCATGGCACCAGCTGTTCGAATCAGATCGGTTGTGCCGGTCTGCTCTGCTCCGCCGGTGAGAAAGATGCCAAGCTCCACTGGCGATGGAGGGTCAGAAAACAAGGAAAGAAAGAATTAGAACTGGAAGATTTGTCAAGAGCAGGTTGAGAGTTCGGGAAGCTTAGGATATGAAAGGATACAAGCGTCTCTGTTTCTCTTGTATTTTCATATGCAAATTATGGTGGTTTTTGAGAGGCCATTAATGCTTCATCGTAATTAGAATAAATGGCAGTTCTTTCATAATCGGTGTAAATGTGAATTTTATATTACTTGAGCTTTACTAGTATCGACCCATTTATTTATTTACTGCTATATGTATACTTGATCAACGATGTATTGTTTCTCTGTTCCAAACCTTCTGATTTTTTCTGTTTGTTAAAAATCAGATTTGGCAAGAAAATTTAGTAAAAAAATTAAAATTGCTCGAGTTCCACTTGTTTGTAAAAATTAAAATGGCTCGAATAAAAAATTAAAATTAAAATGACAGATTAAAAAAATTAATCTGTCGAGTTCGAGACACAAGTTTGAACCCGAGATTTTTTTTTTTTCAGAAAGTTGAAAAATGTTGTCCGAATTTGCCGGCGGGGTTCATCCTCTTCAAGGTTTTGGATTAAGGGAGGCTTAACAAAGTTGAGGTACTTATCTACACTCTGCTTGGTAGTGGGAAAAGTGAAGGAAAATTTTGTCCAAGATGGAATTTTAGGATTTAAGATTTATTTTGCTTTTCGAATAATGAAAAGTTTACCCCTAGAAAAAAAGAGCTCGCGTTGGGCAAAGTTCTCTGCTTTTTCTTTTGTGCTTATTTATATGATTTGTGTTGCAGGGCTTATGGAAGGAGTTTTCCAGTTCAGAGACAGCTAGGTACTAATCTCTCTGTGTCTATCTTTTGTTCTCTCCTAAACAAGAAGCATAACTTGGTAGAAGGAAACTCTCTTTAACACACTTCCCTCAAATACTGCTTCTCGTGCTCGAAAATTATACCCATTAGCAATTTGTGTTTTATCTTTGTAGGCCACCGTCTGTGGTTTTGATACGCTTCTAGCAATTGATCCAGCAGAAAGTCAGACAGCCACAGCTGCATTAAGAAGTGGTGAGTCTTGAGATATTCATGACCAATCTTTTTCAATTAAAATGCTTTAATGTATTCTGTTTTTGGCATCCTTTGATATTCATGGCTTCTCTAGACTTGACAATTTGAGTACTCTTAATTTCTTATCTATCTAGGTGCGTCTTTTCCTAAGCCGTTGGTGAAACTAAGCAGAGAAATCCTTTAATCAAGTCACCTACTAACTTGAGTTGATGAGTAATTTACCTAGAGTCATTACAGTCCATTGCAGGTTTAATGTGATAGTTTGGTCCCTAAACGTCATTATTGCCGATCAATGCTAATTGGTTTCTGGTCCACTACATCTTTGTTCATACACAGTGGAGATTGTTATTTAAAAATCATGATAATTACGAACTCATTAAAGGTCAGGTTCTTAATCTTTTCCTCGTATCTATCTTCTAAGAAGATGCACTCCTTATGACCTGAAACTAGTTGAGACAATACCTGCTGTTGAAAAATCTGGTCTCCTCTAAAGCCCAATACCATTTTTGCTGAACTGGAATGGGCTCCTGCTCGTTGCTCCTCTTGTTGTGTCTTTCTATTGTAACACACACTATAGAACACCTATCTGTTGATTTGGTAGTTCAGTAATCTGGTTTGTAATTGGTTTTTCTGTTGAAGCTCTTATATAGATTTTGTTGGCTCGATCAGTGATCATGCCATAATCACTGATTGAGTTTTTCCTGTGCTCTTCTCCGCCAATTGCACGCCTCCTTGAACATTAGAGCGAATCTCAAATGCTTTCGTTTCCACGTAGAAATAACCCAGATAACCCATCTCACCAATCAACCTCAATGAAAAACCAACCGATAATACCTAAACACTGGTCAGAATGATCACGCTCAGTCAATGCACCTCACTCGCCGATGGGGCAAGAGAGCATTTCATGCTGACATGGCGAGAGCATTTTGATATTATAAATACATTCTTCCAATTTTGATATTATAAATACGTGGCAAGAGCATTTTGATATTATACACACATAGATATTTGACATCCACGCATGTGCAGAAACACTAGGAAATTACCAAGATGGATATGAATTTGATGGATGATAACCCAATACATTAATGTATGAGAGCTACTGAAGTTTCTTTCTAATTAGTTTCCCATGCTTCTTGCTTGAATTGTAAGTCAGCGTTCCCTGTCTCCTTGTTATTGCTTGGGCTACCAGATTTGGTTCAAAAGTAGATTCAGAGGTATTTTCTTGGAAAATGTTCATTTGCTAAGATATTTAGACGTTGAAAAAAGTGTTGCATAAGTAAAATGGATCATTGGAGCTCATGACTTTTGAATAGAACTTGTTGCTGAAAAAACAAGAAGTTGAAAATTTGTTCACCTTTACTGAGCTTGAGATATATGGGTTAGCCAATTCCAAAAATTTGATGAAGTAGCTTAGGCTCTCTTGTTCTCACTCTTAGCAACATCACGAGTGTGTGAAAGATCTACATGCATACAATTCGCATGTCAATTTGACCAAATTTTAAAGTCACTCTTGGCTCAACTCAGGCTTTAGCTCTAGTTTATCTTTCTTGACCCTTGGCTTTCTTCTGAAACACAGAAGGCGTCTTGTTATCTAAGCAAATCCAAAGAGCAAGAGTGAGACCAAGATGGACAACTTGGCTTTCCCTTGGGTGCTTCACATCATATTGATCCTGCCATCGTTCCTGAAGATGTCCCATATAGTTAAACCTCTTTGGCTTATCCAAAAGAATGGCTCCAAACTTGGTTGGGTCCATTGGGTGACCCTGCCGGTCTTGGTGCTCCAAGGTTGAAGAAGCATGCTGCAGTAAACGAACAAGAACTATCAAAACCACAGACGGTGGCCTACAAAGATGGAATTGATGAGAGGCGTCAGACATCGGATGACAGAGCTCATATCCAGCCTTGGCGTTCAAGACTTGGCACCAATGAGCTTGGGTTTATCTGATAGCTTATCTAGATACAAAGTTACAAACTGAAGTTCAGTGCTGACATGGTGTGTCTCTTTTTATTTCTAATCGGTTGCACTTGAAGATGATAATTAAGATTGCCTTTTATGATCGTTGTTACTACTGAGTACATTTGTTAGTTTTTAGGACAAATGTTGTGGACGTAACACCCACCAACGTGAAGTGTATCATGATATTAGCTTTAGATGCAGTGCTTACTTGTCACTTTAAATACCCATTTATGACTGATAGAAAGAATATGAACTCTGTTGAATTTACACTTTTTAGTTGGTAGAGCAGCGGGAAATGGTTTTGAACTGAAAATTGAGTATACAAGATTGTATTTTGACTGGCCTGGATCAATTTGGTTGGATTTGTAGTTGTTGAAGCCCATATTCTTGTTTTTATTTTCCAATATTTATTACCTTTTTTCCTTTCCTCCTGAGGTGCAGTTGGGGCATGGGGTTTTTAGGGCAGTTTGTTGGGCTTTAGTGGGTTTATTTTTGGGGTTCTTGTTCGGTTACAAGGGTATGATTTTGTGGGCTTTTAGTTGGGCTACCTATGTATACTTTTTTGTGTATTTAAAGGCGTTTTGCGCTTTTTTTTTATATACAATATTACTTTAAAAAAAATTTATTACCTTTTTTTGAGTGTGGGGGGTGCGGAGGAATATTCTGTGCCTGTTGACTATTAACGACTGGAAACCTGAATGATAGTTTGTGGACCTGTTGGTCGAGTAGATTTGCTTACATTAGAAGAGCTTTTAAGCCTTGTGAAAATGGGCTATTAGCTTGATGAATGTATGATAACTATCAGTTCAATTCCAGTTTGTACAAGCTCTCATGAGCCATGCTACAAAGAGAAATTTTTGGACTTTCTGTCGTGGCTGGTCAGAATTGGTATTACCTTGAAGAAGCAAGAAATTTTGGAGTAATCCTGTTCCTTTTAACTCTGATATATAAATATTGCTTCTTCTTTTTTTCTTCCTTTTTTTAAAAAAATTTTTATAGGTGGATACCATGATCTTTCAGGCCATTGGTTTGCTTGATGATCTTGATAAATAGTTAAATCCATATGCAGTGAGGGTGCAAGAATGTATGGTCGGCATTTTCCGGAGCTCACTAGATTGTCCAGGAGAACAATCTTTATGCGAGGACGGTGAAGCTCATGGATAACAGTGTTAATGCTGCAAAGCTTGATTTTTCCAAGGTAGAATTACTCATTTACTTTTTTTAAGTATTTAATTGCTCCCTATAGTTTTCCCCTTTCTGTACCATTAGCCTTCTATAGATCTGAAATCCCAGCTCCCACCCCATTCAAATTATACAATTTTTATTATTATTAATACTTTTTATGCTATTATTATCGTTGTTATTTTTATTATTAGTACTTGTCTAAAACGTATATGGATATTGACTAGTGGCTTCACCTGCAAATGTCATGCTACCAACAAGTTACCTGAAAGTGTAATATTAACACTCTTAAATCAACATACCTCACTATTGAAATTCTTAATCTCCTCACAGAGGAAATGCATGGATATTGGACCATAAGGACAATGATGATGATACATTGTTATCTGATTAAAGAAAATGAAGATGATAGTCATTAAAATTTCTTTTTATTTTAATTGCTTAAAATATTACAGATATTGCCAGAGGTAGAGACAGAATTGAAGGAAGCAGCTGTGATATCAATGGGAAAGGAAGTTAGTGATCATGATTTAGTAATATGAGAGAGCTCTGTGACCAGGCTCTCTCTCTTTCCGAGTACAGAGCTGAACTCTACGATTATTTGAATAAAAAACCGGATGACCACCATTGCACCAAATTTGACTGCAATTGTTGGTGCTCGCCTCACAGAGTCACAGCCCATGGGGGTAGTTTGTTGAATCTTGCAAAGCAGCCTGGCAGCACTGTTCAGATTATTGGCTCTGAAAAGGCTCTCTTCAGAGCCTTGAAAACTAAGCATGCTACTCCCAAATATGGGCTTTCTACCATGCATCGTTGATTGGTCGGGCAGCACCAAAGCTTAAGGGAAAAATTTCTCGGTCACTTGCTGCAAAAACTGCATTGGCAATTAGATATGATGCTCTTGGAGATGGTCAAGATAATTCTATGGGCCTGGAAACGAGCCAAGGTCCTTTATACAAATTTGTCTTGTACTTGCCTGATCTTTTCTTGGAAGCATTATCTTATGTTGCACCATTGTTGACAGCTTGAAGCACGGTTATGGAACCTAGAAGGCAGAGAATTGGGTCGTTTTGCTGGCTCAGCCAAAGGCAAACCTAAGATAAAAGTCTATGATAAGGATCGAAAGTAGGGAGCTGGTGGATTGATAACTGCTGCCAAGGTTTGAAATCTGTTTTTGTATATGCTGCATAGTTTTGCCCCTTGTTTTCAGGTGCTCATTGGCTGCCAATTATCATTCAGTGGACTCTGTTCTTGGGAAAACGGCAAATACTGCTGCTTGCAATGAGGAGGAAACAGTCCCAAAAGGAGAGGAAATCAGAGGAACTGTCTCAGACTGGGGAAGCAGCAGAGGAGGCTCCTGCTACTGGTAAAGATCAGAAAGATAAGAAGAAAAAGGAGAAGAAAGAGGAAAAGAAGAAGAAAGCTGATGAGGGGGACACTGCTATGCCAACCAATGGAAATGACCATGTGGAACAAGATGGTGAAGAGGTGGTGACAAAGGATATGAAGGAAAAGAAGAAAAAGAAGAAACATTCAGCTGAGGATGCTTGTATCTGTAAAATTCATTTTTGGTTTATATGTTATTTCTAATATATCCTCTAATCTCTTGAGGACATGAATGCAAGTTAAGGACAGAATGTTATATTTGGTGATATCAGTTGATTAAGATTAATTTTGCTTTTGTTTCAGGTCCATTTTCAATCAGAGTTCTGCGCCTTTGTGGTCAAATATCATTTCTTACAACAATAGTAATACTACATACATTTCTCCACACTCATTTTTCTATACCTATAAATGGCTTTTAAATCACCATTGATTTTCCATCACAAATCTAATGGTAGTTTTAAAAGCTACCTTTGAGTGTGGGGGAAGTAAGTGTGTAGCACTACTCTTGGAGCCTTAATTTTTTAACTTAGATTATATTCCAGTTCCAGTTCACCTGAAGGTTGTATTGGTCTTCTTTGTTCTTTTCTTTTGGATAATATTAAATAATTTGAAAACTACAAGTTATCATTTTCTTGGTGCACTGGCAAGCAAAAGATAGTTAGTTTTGCTGGATTTTGAATTCCTTTTGAGCATGTTGATAATTGAGATTCCCTCTATCTTTTGATGAGATGGTCTAGATAGAAGATTTGATTGATGGTTGTCATATTTGACTGAACATCACCATGAAATTAGGAGAAGATTTTGGTAGAAAGGCTTTGCCCTCGGATTATATAAATGATTGGAAAGAAAAAAGCAAAAAAAGCAACAACCAAAAAAAGGTTAGATCTTTGGCCCCTGTATACTTTTTCCATTAATCATGCATAGTGTCATGACAAATGGGTAAATTAGAAAGAAAAAAAAAATGGTAGATTAATAATATAATAAACATTTTCATGTAATGATATCTTTCAGTCGTTGTAGGATTGAGATTGCTTATCATTTCTTATTTTCATCTAAAACTACAAGAACCCAAATAAAAATATTTCTGTTATTTGCAAATATATATTATTTTTACAAATAAATAAATAAATAAAATCAATGGTTTTGTAGGTTAGTAATACAAATCTTTTTTTTTTTTTTGCAAAAAGTTGGAAGGAGAGGTCAATTGCAGCTATCCTACTTGAGGGTAACTATAGTAACACCAACCTGTAGAGGCGCCACTCAGAAGAGACCTAGACGGTGAAAATCGTAGATGTTCCCTCAAGATCAATCCAACCATAGCTTAACACCTACACCACCAGGGCATCAATGGAACTCAAGGTGGTTAACACTAATAGGTTAAGAGATTCTCATTGCGGGAGTCAAACACAGGCTCTAGTGCATGCCCAACCTTATAAGAATTCCCTTGAAACCATTGAATTACCATTCTTGATGGTTACAAATCCTCATTTTCATGTAGTGATATAATATGATATATGATAACAACACAAAAAAGGGCAGATCACTCACATTTGGCTTAACAAATATTTAGCTAAAAAATACATTTTTTTTCTATTTTAGCGATCCATTTGTTCAAATCATTTGCATCCAGCTCAACATTTTTGCTATTCACTTTCAATTTTCTATTCAAAATATTATGTCTTTATCTACTTTTCCTATTCTCAAGGAAAATAAAATAAAATTACTTTTTTATTATTATTTATTAATATAAATAAAGATTTGTTGACCTACTAAGCATTATAATATCTCAACAAATCCTTAATCATTTTATTGAGCCGGATGTAGAGCATTTTTTGTTACATTGTCACTTAAAACAGCCAAAAAGCTAATTTGTTGAGGTGAATGTGAATGCTAAAAGAGTGTTGGCACTACCAATGACGAATTTCCTTTATCCCCTAAAAAGGCAACACTTTGTGGCTCTCTTCCTCTGCTAGTTAAAACTCAAACAATTACTTGATTTATTGAGCCTTCTTTCATACGTTTAAGTCCAATTAAGGGTCACCTTAAAAGGGTTGACTAAATAATAATAAGGGTTTTTACTTTCAAGTGATTAGGTGAGAATGAGGACGTGTTCAAGTATTAATCGACACCATACTAAGAAGACGAGATTCGTGCCCATTAATCCTTATTCACCGTCTTCTTATGTGTTTGAACTGTGTTGAGAGAGTGCATGTGAATCTCTTGCATTCCGGATGGATGGAGGTAGAGAGTTCCAACCTCTAAGTAAAAACTTCACTTTCCTTTTGAAGTGTCACGAGTTTTCACCGTTGACCTCAAATGATCCAAATTTGCAATATGTGTATTTCATTTTTCAGTTTTTTAATTTCACCCAATTGATAGGATTTTTCATTAAATTCTGACATAGGATGTCAAAATGCAAAATATTTCAACTTTTGTTTTTGTTTTTGTTTTTTTGTTAAAAAATGGAAAACTTTCCCTCGTGATTATCACATTTATATATATTTTTTCTTTTCTTTTCTATTTTACTTTTTTTAAAGTTAAATTTTGAATTAAGAGTAAACTTTTACAAAAGTAAATTTGACATTCATGTAAAAGGGAAGATGATGAGGGATTTGAACTAGTAATTTTTGGCCCTGTTTGTTAAAGTCCCGGAACATTCCCCAACCCAATTGTGTACTGTTCATGTCAACCTGATGGGAGCGAATTGAACGTTGCAGCTGAGATGCGTGACCACTTAAGGGAAAAATTACCATATTATCCTCCAATTTTTTCCTTAACCAAAATGTCCTCACAACAATACAAACGCCTTCTTCTCCATTTTTCACACCACTCCTTCTCACAAGTTCAAGATAACCTCGCTATCCGGAAAAACGAAATTCTCCCACATTTTCTTTTATTTTTCCTCCAAATCGGGTGCCTCTTGCTCCTCTCCCACATTTTCCTTTATTGCTTCCTAGAAATCATGCCTCTTGCGCCTTTGGGTCGTTATATTTGGTCCCGCAAATAACCCACGATGAAACCCTCCAAAATGAAGTGAAAGCTCGCTTTTTCCCCAAGAAGTCAACCAACCCTAAAAGTCGGTTGCCGTTCGCAATCGATCCTCTTCCAACTTCCGCAAGACACGAAGAACAAGATTTTCCTTGCCTTTTATTTTCTCTGAAATTAATTTCGTATCCATCTCGTACTCATTCGCTCTTATTCTTGTTGTCATTTCATATTATTACCCGGATCTTGATTATGCTTCACCGTAATACGCTTAAGCTCATTTCCATGTTTGGAAACAAACCGGAAAATATTTTTACTTGTTATTTTTGCTTTGTCGGTTTAGGCTTTATTTCTCTTGCATCTTTGCTTATATATCCGAGGCCATTCATGATTGCTCGTGGCTTTAATTTGATAAAAATGTTTAGTATAAATTTGATTGCATCTACTGGCATTGATATGTTCAAGTTTTAATGTTTGTTTGACATATTGCTCAAATTCTTGAAATTCTTGTTGTGACATGATTTAAGGATTCTTTTATCCAATTTGAGGTTTTGGCTATTAATAAAATGATTGACTTATGGAAGTAAAACAATGACTGGAGTAAAGATTTGTGATAGCTTTCGGTATGGTGCCATGTTTGCCAATTAGAGATCGAGTTTATTCATGGAAGTTGATTCTCTCTCGTGGTTGGTGGGAGTTGGAAAGTTTGGTTTGAGTTCATTTCAATAATTCATGGTTCTTCCGCTTTGTTGTTGCTTAAGTTATCTTCTTGGAATATTTTTTTAATGAACTTTTACGTTGAGATATATGGGTTTTCTTATATGTCGTTTATTTTTGGATGTATATATATATTATATTTTTTATTATTATTATTAGATGTCAGAAACCTCGTCCACCACTTCTACACACAATCTTAGCAGAACCAGACATTGCTTCTATGGCTTGGTCGCATGCATTCAGACGTCACGATCGGAAAGAAATCCTGGTAGACGCTTCTTTGGATGCCCGAAATATGGCACAGGTGAACCGTGCTGCAAGTTTTTTGAATGGTTTGATGCCCCATTCGTGAAGGTTGGTAATCAGATACCTGCGTTAATTAAAGAAAATGAATTGTTATGTCATAAAATTCGCAACAAAGATGCAACCATTAGGCGATTGCAGTTCAGTTTTATTGCTTTAAGTGCGTTAATACTAGGACTTATGTTGGCTCCTATCATACTTCCTTGCGGATCATCATGGTTGTAGTAAACGATGTTGCCATTGTAGATATGTTATTATACTTTATTGTTCGCCCGTGAACTTTTTGTATTTATTAGTAACGAATATGTTAGATCTTTTGGCGGTTATTTATTGTCAATTATGCCCAATGGCCAACACTATTGTAATATATCTCGTCGAACAATGTGTAATATTTTCTTTTCCTATAACTACTTGAAAACCCTTGTGTTATTATGATTGAATGCCTTAACTGTATCTGATACTTATATAACACTTTTATCAACATAACACGTTTTGCATATGCTAGTAAGCATAATGTCCTAATAAACAAGTAATAAACGATATATGAAGGATATAAACGAACATTAGCATAATGTCCATTTTGCTCACGAACAATAGCCAATACTTCAAACTAACATCCTTAAATGATCCAAAGTTTACATAAATATCATTTTAATAAAAAGTTAAGATGAATACATGATATAACATATCACAAACTATCTCGAATTAACTGTACTCCACATGTGCTCACACGCGCGGCCGACGCAAGCATGTATTCTTACTTGCCTTTGTTGTCCGGTAGTAGACCCGTTCACGATCGAGTCCTTGGCATATTATTACGCAATGACAAATCGACCCAATCTTCCCGTACATCATTTGTAGAGCTTCCTTAAATAATGGATCGGTTTGACCTTCATGCTTGCGAATAAAGTTATGAATCGCACAACACGCTACCACGAACAATCGTTGTGCCTCAATCGGATATGGGGGCATATCTTGAATATATTAAACCGAGCCTTCCATATACCGAACGTTTTCTTTCAACAAAGCAGACCGAGAAGAAGAGTGCTGTAATTAAACAACTCCATTGCATTACTCGGTTTTATGCGATTTAAAGGCTTCACGATGGTATAGTTCATTCCGATGTGGGGTAGAAATCCTTGTAGCAACCGTATCCGAGTCCACCAAGTAATTATAATCTATAAAACAAAACAAATTTTCTTAAGACGTGATACATGGTACAACGGTACAATTAGCAAACACATATCATGAAGTTGTGTTTATATTGTACGGGTGGAAAGCGTGCCTTGGGTCGTTAATACATTCAATAAAACCCATGAGTCATGTGCACTACCCTCCCAACCAGCATAGACGATGTGAAGCATAGGTCAAAGTCCACGACACACATGACATTACGTGTTGTGATTGACTTTCGCCCTCGATATGGCACGTTGTTGTCACCTTTTAGTTTTGCTTTTACGTGAGTACCATCAATCGCTAATGCAATCCTAATAAAAACATGAAGAAAAAATAAGACAATGTATTTGAACAATTACATATTTAAAGTTGAACCAATAAAAAATAAACCCAAAAAAAAAGGAAAAAAGTGAACATATTTAAAATTTTTAAAAAAAAAACCAAAATAACGAAAAAAAAAACAAAGCAAACAAATCCAAGAAATAACATTAAATCTATTAAAATAAAACATAAAACCAAAAAACCAAAAAGCCAAAAACAGAAAACCAAAATAAAAATAAAAAATGGTAAAATAGTCATACATTATTATAATAGCACCTTACCGCAAACCATGGATAGTAGAAGCTATTTTCCTTAATGTATGGATGAGGCACTTCCATTGCAAGTGGTTGTATGATGCTTTACCAAGGTAGCACATCAATTGCAACTATATGAACGTATTTGCTTATCGCTTTCCAACGAGTTGTAATATCACCATACCCTTTGCTTGTGGGCATGTGCCATAACTAGGCAAAATGCAGCAACTTGCTCTGTTATCTTCACATAACGACTACTTCGTAGAAAACCATTCATTTTCAAAGTGTTGCATAAGTTTAAGAATGTCTTCGGCGACATCCGAAACCTCTCGTAGCATGTAGTTTCGTTTTGATGTGTAAGCACCCAGTGTACCCACATAGGGCCAGTTAATTTTGAATCCCGTTGTCGTCTACGTGATACCTTCACTACCTCTGGGTGCGCTAAATGTTTGTAATATTCTTCCATTAGTTCCAACATGCGGAGTAACAGCATCTCCAACTCATCCAAAAGTTGTGGGTCTGTATGACCCTCTTCATCATCTTCTGATTCTGAGCCCTCTGTGTTTGAAAGGTCAAATTGATCAACAGTTTCCTCCCAATGTGTGAACCTAGCGTTCCCACCTGACGTTCCGGGATCATTCATGGTGATAATAAACCTAAAACAAAGTGCATAACCATTCACATACTAGTTGTTTAACATTAATGACATACAATAGTGATTTAACATTCATGACATGCAAAATCAAAGTAAACAACTTCTACATCAAGCACACTTGATTGAATAAAATTATGCATTAAAAATAAAAAGTGCAACTGAAAATCATGTAAGTGAATTATTCATAAAATCCCCAACATTTTTGTTTTCCAAAGATTTTTAATAAAATCTGTTGGGATTTTTCTTTTTAAAATTGTATCCCCTTACTTGGCGTTGTGTGCACTTTCTTTCTTCCTTTTTTTTTTTTTTCCCCCTTTCTTCCTTTCTTTTCTTTTTCTCCTTTTTTTTCTTCTCTTTTCTCTCTTCCTCACGCTAACTTCGGCAGTGAGCAAATGGGGAGCAAAGGCTTCCTTATATGCTTGCTGTATTTTGTTATTTGAGAGACAACAAGTCCACTTTCTCACGCATGAAGGCCCTCTCTCTCACACATTGAAAGCTTGCCACATATTTGTCCCATGTACACATGCAGCCAGTTGCCTTCACACCAACAAGTCCACTTTCTCACGCATGAAGGCCCTCTCTCTCACACATTGAAAGCTTGCCACATGTGGAACAAGTGTCCACGGTTTAGCTCTGTGAGGAAGTGGGACAAGCCTGTTGTGATCTATTGATGCCCACATTGCTCCAAGCTTGACAGCGCAATACATGTGATGTCAAGTTAAAAGGTGAGTTGAATTTATTGAAATTGATCCATAAAATTCACCATTAATCCTTAATAAACTTAAATATGCTAACTGTAATATATCCAATATTCGTGGCCTTAGAAAATCATTAACCCATCCTATTAATTCCTCAAATTACAGGTACTTTAACTACTTGACATATCAACCTACTAAACTTCAAAAATTCATAACTCTTTCAATTTAACTGAAAATGACACGAAATTTTACAACAAATTTTTCTCATTTAAAGACTCACAACATATATAAAAATCATAGAAATCCATAACATTTTGATACCTCAAAAGTCCCTAGAAATTCAGTGTTAATTTAAACACAACTATCATTAACATACACATACAAAACCAAAGTCTCATCAAGTGTCATAAAAACTAAAGATTAACACACAAACATAGTATGGTAATTTAACATAAGGGATAATGTTAACGACAAAGGAGTCAACAACATATTATGGTAATTTAACATAAGGGAAAATGTAAATAAAGTTTTTTCGGTCGTGGTGCTCAAGTATCTTGGGCGTAATGAGCTTCACCAGCCACCTTTTGAATGCGAAGTTCATTCATTTTAACAACTATTCGAGCCCAATTTTCATCATTCACTTTGTCACACGCTCAAGATCGAATCTAGAGGCATCTCCATCTCATTCGGAACAAATTTGTTGATTCTGCCCATGGCCTCTTCCAAGGTGATTGGGCATGGGGAGGCTCGCAGCTGAGCGGGAGTAGGAGCAGGAGCGGGAGCGAGGCGTGATGCATGTGAATGTCCAAAGTCATTGACATTACATTTCTTCTCATAATCGTTATGCAAGAAGCTTAACCTTTCCGTAACCAATTCAAAACATCTCAGACTTGAGATTGAACGCTTTCTTGCTGATGATGCATTGGAGATGCCTCTTTCCTTTCCCTTTATCTCGTGACACTTGTCGAGGACATGGATGGGGCTCGGATAGATCCACAATTGTGGGTGAGATATTGACGTGCCGGTCGCTATGTGTAGAGGGAGGAGGAGATTGTGTGCTGGCGTACCACAACTTCCCAGTGGCTGTTGTCCCATCAAAGATGTTGCACAGTTTATCCCAGTTTGAAGGTGGCCCATCTCGGAATTTGTAGTACTTGGCCAAACTCGGAGTCTGAAAGAATGCCAAATAAAAAATGTACCAATCAATACCACCATATATATAGTACTAAGTTGGCGTTAAAAAAAAAAAAAAAAAAAAAAATTAAGAGTGAATGTTACCGTCATACCACTCGAAAATGCTCCCACTGATCCTCACTCAATACAACCATCTGCATATCATCATCCCATCCATACCTGCACCATGTTGCCGATTCTTGATGGGTGTAATCCCTATGCAACTCTTTGAATTTTCCGATCTTTCGAGATATTTGGCCTGATCCATAGCTACTGCCATCTTTCAGTTGTTTGTTAAATTTTCTGGTTATGCGAGGCAGTACCGATGTTCCATAAGGGTGATTGACACCTTCTTCTTGGAGAACAATGAGAACGCTCAGCTTGTTCCTCATGAGGTTTTTCCCATTTTTATTGGTGTGAGGTTCATTGTCATGTGAAGGATGCTACACCTTTACCCAACTTCCGCGGTGACTTGCGTGGTGTAATGCAGTAAGACATCTACAAATACATGTATATATAAAATTTAACAATAAAGTTTAAACTAATACACGTTACACGTGTTTGTGTCAAAATCATGAGAAAACATCAAAACATGCAATATAAGTAACATGATAGTTTCAGTCCATTGCCTACCTGTGGATGTGTGACTTTGCGTGATTGTGTCAGTCGGTGTGGTCGTAGGTTATACCCGCCATACTATAAGACAAGCAATATTTGTATTAGTGATTACAATATCCTATATGAAAGTTGTAACAATGCAAATTCATTCAAGAGAAACCATATGCCTAAAACCTAAAACAAGAATAGTAAGAAATAAATTATTTATACTTTTCTGCTTGGCAACCTATTGCTTTAGAAGTTGGTAACGGAATATGTTTCGCATATTACCTATAAATCATTGGAATTTTTTATCTTTACATGTTTTAGGACTAGGAACGATCAATCAAAATCCTTGGATATGTTGGAATTAAAATCCAATACAACCAATATAGCAAAAGCCAAAAAACACAACGCATCGAGCTTATAAAATCTAAACTAGGTTTTCTTGAAGTTGGTTATGATATCACTTGTCGGGATCTTGCATGTAAAAACATGTGCAAAGAAAAAACAATCATATGGATTTATTCTTCAAGATAAACAATGCTAGATTTAAAATTAAATACACATGTTCATAATATTTATAATCAAATTCAGATTTTCCTAGCGTGTAGGGCTCTTGAAATTCTTCTTACATGTTGAATGATGATGAACATGTTCTTGAGAAATTATTTCAACCTTCAGATGTTCTCTTTAATGACTAAATATGATCATGAGTGAGTACTGACAAAATTTGTTCCCATTGAAGAAAATAGCTAGAACTATAAACTAGTCAAAAAAATGTCTCTCTTGAATATTTATCTCAACTCTTATGCACTCAGAAGTAAGCAGAGGCATCGAACTACAAAGAGTTGGCAGATAGCTTGGCAATTCAGTCCAACTAGCAGATAATTGGGCAAATCAACATATATAGTTGTAATGTGTTTGCATTGAGTATTTCTAATCTCATACAGATTTTACTTAGAATAAATTCTTAGACAGGACGCATTGATCTTATCATTCTCTCTTTGAAAGAAATATTGCCCATGCCCTCTAAGAGAAACATGAATTGATAATAAGAGTTTATGTATAACAGCTTGCAAGAGCAAACAGTAGAATAAAACCCATATCTTTTGTCCATTTTTCCAGTAATTCCTTATAACAAAACACTAGCCCAAAATTTCAATATAGCGAGATCATTGTTCTCGTAATTTTTAGTGATTGTTTTTAAATTTTTCACGGATTTTCCCAGCAACCAAACAATGTGATAGATATTAATAATACTAAAAAAAAAAAAAAAAAAAAAAAAACCAAACATAAACATAGAAGCCGAACACCACAAGCTTGGACAAAACAAAGGAAGGATAAACACACTCACCTTTGTCTTCGATCTGGTCCGAGGATATGTCTGTGCTTCTTTCGCACTGTCCTGAGGCATATCACACAAATATATGCCGATTTTTCAGTGAATAGTCGATTTTTCAGCCCGGTAGAGTAGAATGAAGTGGAGTGTGAAGAATACAGAGCAAGGGTTTTTACTCACCGGTGGCGCACAGGTTCAGATGGAGAACCCAGTGACCAAGCCGATGAAGATGCGCTTCATACCCTTTCTCCGTCGACCTTCATGCCCAGACAAATAATGGGGGAAAGAGAAATACTAGTCACAGTTATTTTCTGGAATTTATTGTTGAAGACGAGGGGTGGGGTAAGGGGTGGAACAACGAAGGGCTTGCCGAGGGATTTCTTGGGTCGTTCTGTGTGGGTAAATATGCAGAGCTGTGTCTACGCCATTGATGAGTTTGGTTTTTTTGGTTTTTTGCCGTGCAGGAGTCAAATGGATGTTAAAAGGGCAAAGAAGGAAAAAAACGAAGAGAACATTCACGGGTCCGCTGCTTGGCTACTTTCTTCGGTCAAATTTAATCAGTACACTGACATAAACAAAGCATTGCACCATGTTCACACAGGGGATGTGTTAGCTTTGCCAAACTCCAATTTATTTTATAAGACGTGATCTATAACTGATTGAGTTACCCATTAAAGATAATAGTATAAAAGACATTTTACATGTTTGTGTTTGATTTAATCTTAAATTTTAACTGTAAAGATAAAATAAAAAAATCTAAAAAAAATAAAATAGAATATCCACATTACAAATGTTGATAATTCGAAATCAATGCTACAAAAACTGTAATAATTTGAAGGTAAGTGAAGTTTATTTTTTATTTTTATTTTTTTAAAAAAGAAAATTTCCAACTAAGAAAAGACAGAAAACTATATAACAAGAAAAGGAAAGACCAGAAGATGTAATAGAAAAATGAATAAAAAAAAAAGAGAGTCTGTCGGTCTATTTAGGAAAATAATTATTAAAATCCATGCCTCCTGTGACTTGCGTGAGAACTGAGAAGGAGGAGAGAGAGAGAGAGAGAGAGAGAGTAGTACTGGTACATGGGGGTTTTGACTTTTGTGAAATTGGGAAGATCTCTGCTGCTCTTTTTATTCCTCTTCTTGTCCGAGTGCAAAGAAAAGACGGCATAAAACACCAAAACAACAACAGAGCTCACAATCTCTCTCTGTCACTGTCCCGTGCCCCAATTACTCTGTTTTTATAACTAAGATTCAATCACTGTAAGTCTCTCTCTCTCTCTCTCTTGCGAATTTTTTTGATGCCCCAACAATTTATTTCCTTTTATGTATCTCACTTTTGAAGCTCTTTCTCTGCCTCACTTTCTTCAATACCCAGATCACCTTTTGCCTCCAAATGAATCTTGGAAGCTCCAAATCATTGATAATTGACTTTAATGAGTCTGTTTCTATCTTTCTTTTGTGTTCAAATGGTTATATTTACTTTTAGTCATGTGGGTCAATTTTTGTATATATAAATACGTTTGTTTCTGTGAAATTAATACTGATCGATTGAAGTTCTTATGGATCGTATAGTTTGAGATAGAGTTGATTTAAGCCGTTGACTCTTGGGGTTATTTATGCTGGTGGTCGATTTTTAGTGGCAAATTTTTTTGTAATTAAAGGTCTCATTTGTGTATATGTGTGTGTGGGTGTGTAGACCATGTTGAGTAATGAGGCTTAGATTAAAGAAATGGGGTGTGTGATCAGTCGAGAAGTGTCCTCGGGTATTGTATCCGAGGCAAAGGAGGAGAAGAGTCTGAGTGCTCAGTCTAATAGAAAGGTAGATGATCTTTCAGCAAGGAAAGTAGAAAGGAACGTTGTTGGGGCTCATAACGGTGGGATAAAGGAGGAGAAGGATGGTGGTGATGGGGGTCAGAAGTCACCGGGGGAGAGAAAAAGGTCTAAGGCGAATCCCAGGTCGGGTAATCTATCAAAGCATCCACGAGGAGAGAAGGTTGTGGTTGAGTGGCCGCCTTGGCTAACAAACGCATGTGGGAAGGCACTTGATGGGTGGACTCCACGAAGGGTGGACACTTTCCGCAAGATTGATAAGGTGGGTACCTTTTTGTTTTTTTGTGGAAAATGGAAAATGGTTTGATTTGGGATTTTTGGATGCCTCTCTTGAATGATTTTTCTCTGGCCATTCTGCAGTTAATAGCAATAAATGGTGTTTATTTTGTTTTGGAAAGGGGGAAATGTGATGATGGGTCATGTTCAGATGTTTTCCTCTTTTCGTTTTTTTGACATCAATTGCCTATCACAAATGATGTGGCCAGTGACAGGCTCAAAATTAATGCACAATGTTGATCAGTATATGCGAAAATGAAAGGAAAATGTGATGGTTACGTCATTTGAGATGGGCAATTCATGATGTATGGTGTCAACCTTGGTTTATAATATTCCTGCTTTTGATTCTTTTCTTTTTCCTTGGAACTTCTGATGTTAGATTGGGCAAGGAACATATAGTAACGTGTACAAAGCAACAGATTTGTTGACGGGTAAAACTGTTGCCCTGAAAAAGGTTCGATTTGATAATTTGGAACCTGAGAGTGTGAAATTTATGGCTAGAGAGATTCTCATTTTGCGGAAATTGGATCATCCCAATGTTGTAAAGTTGGAGGGTTTGGCTACATCAAGAATGTCATTTAGTTTGTACCTGGTATTTCAGTACATGGAGCATGACTTAGCTGGGCTTGCTGCTAGCCCAGGAATCAAATTCACAGAGGCTCAGGTTTGCCCATGTTTGCCTTGAAAATTGAAGTTAATGAACATGTTCTTTTTGTGCACTTCATAATGTTCCTCTTATTCCAGGTCAAATGTTACATGCATCAATTACTATCTGGACTTGAGCACTGTCACAACCATGGTGTGCTTCACCGTGACATTAAAGGATCAAATCTTCTCATTGACAATGGTGGAATACTTAAGATTGCTGACTTTGGGTTGGCTTCTACCTTTGATCCAAACCACAAGCGCCCCATGACGAGTCGTGTGGTCACACTCTGGTATAGACCTCCTGAACTTCTTCTTGGGGCTACTGATTATAGTGTGGGCGTTGACCTTTGGAGTGCAGGTTGCATTTTAGCTGAGTTATTGGCTGGGAAGCCAATTATGCCTGGTCGTACAGAGGTAACTAGTTACATTATTGTCTCTCTTTACTTTATTTGCTGTGTCATATGTCAACCTTTTATTTCAATTTTAATAAACTTTGGTATTTGGGGTTCAAAATCATCATTGAATCTATGGGGTTCATGTGTGGGACCCATATGGCCCCACAGATCTAATGGTAATTTTGAAATTGGAAGGATGGAGAAAAACCAGGGCAGAAAATGTGGCATTTTCATTTTTCTTTTTCCCCTTTTCTTGCTCTTGGTTACTTTTGAATTTTGATAGAAGCTTGCAAATGTTGTATTTGTAGAGGTTCTTTCTATTGTTTGAGCACCTCTTTTTTCTTTTTTCCTATTATATTATCTATTATTTACTACTGTTTCCTTTATGTTAATAGATTTTAATGCCTTGTTATCGCCTTATTCCGAAACTTAATGTATGAGGGGTTGGATATAATTGTGGTTATCTAGCTAGGTGATGTTGCCTGGTAATTTGATTTAAAATGCCTTTGCTTTAGTAGTGACCATATTCCTATTTTGGATGATTCAAAATCTTGGATAGGTCAGATTTTGCATCTGTTGGGAAACCTAAATTATAGTTTGAATTTTAAATATACTCTTCTTTCTTTTCCTTCTTTTCACTGGTGGGTAAGACATGCATATATAATATATCTTTAGAGCAGGTCTAATATATTTACTGCTCACTTAGGTAGAGCAACTACATAAGATATACAAGCTATGTGGCTCACCTTCGGATGAATACTTTAAAAAAGCGAAGTTGCCTAATGCAACCTTATTCCGGCCCCGTGAGCCTTACAATAGATGCATAAAAGAGACATTTAAAGATTTCCCTCCATCATCATTGCCCCTTATTGATATGCTTCTTGCAATTGATCCAGTAGAACGTCAGACAGCCACAGCTGCATTAAGAAGTGAGGTGAGTCTTGAGATATTCATGACCAATCTTTTCAATTAAAATGCTTGAATGTATTCTGTTTTTGGTATCCTTTGATATGCATAGCTTCTCTAGACTTGACAAGTTGAGCACTCTTAAATTCTTTATCTATCTAGGTGCTTGTTTTCCTAAGTCGTCGATGAAACTAAGCGAATGAATCCTTTAATCAAGTCATCTACTAATTGGGGTTGATGAATAATTTACCTAGAGTCATTGGTCATTACAGTCCATTGCAGGTTTAATGTAATAGTTTGGTCCCTGAAAGTCATTATTGCCTATCAATGCTAATTGGTTTCTGGTCCATTACAAGTTTGCTCATACACAGTTGAGACTGTTATTTAAAAATCTTGATATTACGACTCATTAAAGGTCAGGTTCTTAATCTTTTTCGTCCTAGCTATCTTCTAAGAAGATGCACTCCTTAAGAGTTAAGACCCAAAAAAGTTGATACAAGACCTGTTGTTGACAAATCTGGTCTCCTCAAAAGCCCAATACCATTTTGCTGAGCTGAAATGGACTCCTGCTCGTTGCTCCTCGTGTTGTCTTTCTATTGTAACACAGACTATAGAACACCTATCTGTTGATCTGGTAGTCCACTAATCTGGTTTTGGAATTGGTTTTTCTGTTGAAGCTCTTATATAGATTTTGTTGGCTATCTTATCATTTGTAAACTCAACTCAACTATTCCTTAACCAAATAATCACAAGTGAAATAGAGTTAATTAGGTTATTAGGTCAAAACCTCTACATGTATATCTGACATTTACCTTGAAGTTGATATTATCACTTTAAAAAAGGATCTGCTGTTGAAAAAGATAGTCAACTGATAACTGTTCTTCAACTCTTGGATGTAGTTTTTGGGCGAAAGTATCTTGTTCTATATAATCTTCACCTTTGCTCTCGTTTGTTGTATTCCTGATCTTAAAAGATATGCCTAATGGATCTGGGAGTGGCAGTTTTGTTTGCTATATAAAACTCGGGTGTTTCTGACACTCGTGGAAACCAAATAGCTCTCTCTATTTGCTCAAAATTTCAAATGAAAATGAAGTCACTCTGTAAAATGATGTCACTGATATCTTTCTGAACTTGTGCCTGTGTACTTCTAATTTTCCTCTTTCCCAACTTTTTTACAGTTCTTCACAACAGAACCTTATGCTTGTGAACCTTCTAGCCTCCCAAAATATCCCCCGAGCAAGGAAATCGATGCTAAACGACGGGATGACGAAGCTCGGAGGTGTGGATGCTCTAAACCCTGCTTTTTAGTACAAATATTCGGTTCTTTATGACAATATTTTGAAATTGTGCATATTGCTAAAGGTCTGATTGATATAAACCTGTGGGATCATATCCTAAGTAAGGACTATTATTATTTTAGGCTTTTATATTGATTGCTTTGGTTAATATGGTAAAAGGCCTAGGCAACTCCAGTTTTTGTCTTATACTCATGCTCTTCATCTTGGTATGTAAACATGTATATTATTACCATTGTTTTTACTTTCTAGTGCAGATTTCTACACTAATGCAAAACTGAGACCTCACTGTGGTTTGAGGCATATTGTTTTCTGCATTTGCTGGATAGGCTGGAGATGTGTTTATTGTGATATGGTTAAGAAGCATATGATTTAGAATCAATAAGTATTAGAGGTCAAGTTGGCAATCTTATTGCAGTCAGTCTCCATTTCAATTTTGTTACAACTGAAATTCTTATTGTGCATTTATTCTTTAATCTTTTTGTGAGAGACTCTTTTCTAGTTTTCTTATTGTTGGTATGTAGTGGTTTGCATGGACTTGTCTTGTTTATATGAGGATATAAAATGGGGAAGAATATTAACTTTATGGTTGTGCAGATTAAGAGCTGCTAGTAAAGCCCAGGCTGATGGTGTAAAGAAAACGCGTACCCGTGATCGTGCTGCTAGGGCACATCCTGCTCCTGAAGCCAATGCTGAGCTTCAATCTAATGTTGATGTATGTTTGATTCGTTGCTTCTATCAACCATCCTTTTTTTTCTTTGTTAATATGTTCTCTGGTTTGGGTTACTAACCTACTGCATAAACGTAGGTTCAAATTTTAGTATCCTCTGTGAATAGATAACCAGATACTAAAGTTTTAGTATGAGAGCTATTGAAGTTTCTTTCTTAGTTTGCCATACTTCTTGTCCTGAATCGTAAGTTAGTGTTCCCTGTCTCCTTGTTATTGCTAGGGCTACTGGATTTTGTTCTAAAGTAGATTGATTCAGAGGTAGTTTGTTGGAAAGTGCTCGTTTGCTAAGATATTCAGACTTTGAAAAAAGTGTTGTATAAGTAAAAAATGGATCATATGGAGCTTGTGGCTTTTGAATAGTGTTGCTAAATCACCAATTATTTCATAAGTTTAAGCTTAAAATGAGGTTGAATTGATGGAGTCAAGGTTTGAACTCATAACATTTAGCTCCAGTACCATGTTAAATCATAGCTTATCCCAAAAGCTTGAACTTATAAGAAAAGATGAATTAACAACTAGAACTTGCCGTTGAACAAACAAGAAGTTGAAAATTTGTTCATCTTTATTGAGCTTGAGATATATGGGTTAACCAATTCCAAAATTTTGATGAAGCAGCTTAGGCTACCTTGTTCTCACTCTTAGCGACATCACGAGTGTGTGAAAGATCTATGTGCAAACAATTAGCATGTCAATTTGACCAAATTTTAAAGTCACCCTTGACTCGGTTCATGTTTTAGCTCTAGTTTATCTTTCTTTACTTTTGGCTCTCTTCTGAAACAGAGAAGGCGTCTTGTTACCCAAGCAAATGCAAAGAGCAAGAGTGAGAAGTTTCCTCCACCACACCAAGATGGACAACTTGGCTTTCCGTTGGGTGCTTCACAGCATATTGATCCTGCCAATGTTCCTCGAGATGTCTCATATAGTTCAACCTCTTTGGCTTATCCAAAGGAACGGCTCCAAACTTGGTCGGGTCCATTGGGTGACCCTGCCGGCATTAGTGCTCCAAGGCGGAAGAAGCATGTTGCAGTCAGTGAACGAGAACTGTCAAAACCACAGACGACGGCCCACAAAGATAGAAGTGCCGATGCTCGTGGTAAAGGAAAGAACAGCGTGGTTTAAACTTTGAGTGTTTACATCAAGATTCAGATCTGTTAAGCTGGATTGCCTATGCTCACACAGTTTTGATGAGTCCTACTGCAATGTAAGGCAAGTCTATCAAATCAGCCTGGCTTCTTTTCGCATTGAAGGATGTAATTGATTGGTTGGTTAAAGGTTCTGGGGTTATGATCAATTTTTCATCTAGTCCCTTAACCTTTTCCCCACAGAAAAGATACAAAGAAAACAAAATCCTGTTCAATTCGCTGTAACAATGAACAGAATTCTCGTATGTATATCTTCATTTATTTATTTTAGCTCCAGGTTCCTCGTTTGAAAACTGAATTCTGACTAGAATGGTTAAATAGAGTCTAATAAAGGCAGCAGAGCCACATTCTTGTGTTTTAGCAATCCAACTTCTCAGGCTATATATATGCCTTTCAAATGCTGTAGACTGCAATTCTGTCATTATTGTTCATTGTACTTCGTTTGCATAGCAACTTTTGCTTAGACTATGGGTTGCTAGTTGTTTATCTCAATGCATCCCATGCATTAGAAAGGCCAGACATAACTTGTATGAGTAATGGTAGAATTGTTTACAACGGTATTGTGAGATAGTTATGGGATACAACTGTCGTTTTTAGCCATACTCTATTTGTTGGCATTCTTCAGGCATTAGATTCGGCAGAAAGTTTCTACGACAAAACTCAAAAGGCCAGAGTTTGAGAATGATGCTCAAGCAGAATTTTCCTTCAACATTTCATCATAGAGCCCATTTGGGATAGTGATAGAGAGTTTAAAAAGTACTCTTAGTATCTAAGGAGTTTTGCCAAACAAAAATTGGTATGCTTAATAAAAATTTTAGAAGTATTTATTTGACTTTTTTTACTCTAAAAATTGCAAAAAAAAAAAAAAACTTCTGATAAAAATTTAAAAATAAAGTTTTGCCAAAAAAAATTTTTTTATTTTATTTTATTAAACCTAAAAGTTATATTTTTTAAATTCAATACCAAATGCGCTCTTAATTTTCTTATGAATGGTATACGCGTTTAAAAGAACGAACTTGAAAACTTATTGTAGGCATATTACCATTCTATTTGGACATTGACAAAATCTCCAGGTAGGCTGAAATGCTCATCACGTGAATGAATTGTCTTAATTTCATTTGGATATAGTATTAATTTTAGAGTAGTGTTATAAATCTTCCTAAAGTTATCCTAAATGTGATATGACTTTTAAAATCACAAATAGATATAAGTTTAATAAATTACATCTCAAATTCAACGATAATTTTAAGTCACATCACATTTGAGATGATTTTAGGAGGACTCTAAGAAAACTTATAGCATTACTCTTAATTTTATGATTAAGATTTAAAGTTTATATATATAATGGTGTACATGAATATAGTTATATGGTGCAAAAAATTCTTATAAAAAATAATTTTATTTATTTTAGTTTCTCTTTTTCTAAAATAATAATAATAATAAATGTTTGTGTTCATGTTATGTTTGGTTCCCTTTCCAAAAAACAAGAAAAAGTGAAAACAATAAGGAAAATGTTCTTAGGTTACTCTTTCAAATTATATATATATATATATATATATATATATATAAAGTGGTATTTAACTAAGATTATGCACTATTGAATTAGAATCGAATCCTAAAGAAGCTCGTCTCAAAATAAATTAAGTGAATCTACTCATAAATCCTTTAATTTTGTCTATAATATATATTTTTGATTTTGTTGAATTGTTTATTTATTAAATTTTAATTTAATGATGGTTTTAAAAGTCAGCTATGGGTGTAAAAAAATTAGAACAAGTGTAGCATTCCTCTTATTTTATTATTTATACTTTTTTTTAAAAAATATATATAAATTTTTTTTTTTTCAACTTGTTGTTTAAGTTTACTCTAGTAATCAGTCAAGATAATATCCTTCCTTCTTCACTAATAAATCATTTCTATAATCAATTCAATCCCCCGAGCCAATCAGGGGTAAATGCCTATAAAAGGTGAACAAGAGTTAGGATTTTGATTTTCTCAAAAAAAAAAAAAAAAAAGAGTTAGGATTTTGATAAAGAAAAAAAATAATAATAATAAAAGAAAAACCTGAAAGAAAACATCTTTCTCCAGCTCCCTCTGATATCTTGACACATGAGAAATGACGAAAATAAATTTAAAAATAAAAAGAATAGTGCTTTTGCACAAGAGATTAGAGAAGCAAGTGAAAACCTGAGACTTCGAAAATGGTAGCTTTTTCTTTAGTCCTCTTGACGTCTCTCCCAGTCTAACCACATACATTTGTCTATCACCCTCCATTCTCTCCTTGAAGCCCAAGAAAACCTTTGAAAATCCCGTACTCGATACGGAGTAGAACCCAGTAGCCATGGAGGACAGTAGCACCAATACAGCCAACAATGTGGCCCGAGCCATAGCTGCAGCCCTCGACTGGACCTCCCCTCCCGACGCTCGCAAAGCAGCCGTTTCTTTCCTAGAATCTGTACCCTCTCTCTCTCTCTCTCTCTGCGTATATCAGTTTATCTTCCTATGTATGTTATTCTCTGCTATATTCAATTATCTATATGCAGTTGAATGATTGAAAGTTGATTGCATCTTTTTTTTTTTTTTTGGGGTGTTTGGGTCAACTAAGATTAGTTTCACCATATGGGTATTACTCCTTTTGTGTTTGAAAGTTGTAAATTTGTGATCATTTTTGCTTTTATAGGGTTTTGGGCTTTTGGGTTTGAGTAAATTTTATTGCATGGTAAGGTTTTTAGTATTTGGAAGAGGTTAATTTGTGTAACTTTAATGTTTCGATAGGCTTTTGGATCAAATGAATATGGAATATCCATTTTCTGTCAATTAAACTTGAAAGTTTGATATCGTTTTACAAGGTTGGAATGGGTGCTTTGTGTTTAAAAGACGTGAACTGTGAACTTCTTATGTTTTCTTTCCCTTGGTTTTGGGCTTTTGGGTGTCAATGGAGTTGATTGCCTGCTCTGGTTTTAGTAGTTAGAAGTAGCAAATTTCTGAACTTTAATGTTTTTTGAAGGCTTTTGATTTTGTATGCCGTTAGTACTTTGGTAAAGTTGCACCAAAACTGTTTATGTGGTTTCATTTGAAGGGGGTGAACTTTTGAATTGCTTATTTTTCAACAGATCAAGACGCTATTTGATTATCTTTTATCAGAAGGATATTCATGGTGTCTCTAACTTTTACAAATTAGCAAGTTTGCTTTTAATTCTTGGTAGTGGAAAACGTTTACCAGATGAGGCTTGTGACTGCATTCTTTCTTTTTCCCTTGAGTAAATTTAGTGGATTAACATCCCTATAAATCAGTTCAGTCGCTAGCATTATAATTTATGCAATTTTGTTACTTCTATGTAATAGGCGCGCGCTTCAATTTCCTGTTTATATATATTGTTTTGGTTGATAACTACATTCCACTTAATTTATGCAGATCAAAACAGGAGATGTACGGGTTTTGGCAAACACATCCTTCCTTCTAGTCAGGAAGGATTGGTCTTCTGAAATTCGGTTGCATGCATTTAAAATGTTGCAGGTGCATATGCTTTTTGGAGAAGTTTCTTTATGCCTTTTGGTGTTTTGGCGATATGGTCTGTTGCCATCTTATCTAGAGAGAAATGCATTTTGTGCAGCATGATTGTGTTATAATATATTTTATGTAGGAATGCTTTAGGTTATTTGCTGTGGATGGCCTAGGTGGGTAGAATTTTGGCCTCGTATTCTGTCTATGTGTAACTCATTAACTGCAACTTGTGTCCTGCACTCCTGGTTTTCTCTCATGATATATTGGAGGGGGCACTTCTGCTCAGAGTGAGTAGTAAAAACTCCACAAAAAAGAGGAAGGGCAACATGTTCATGCATAGGCAGAGTGTATAATGCTAAAGAAAGAGAGTTACAAGTTAAAGAATTGAATCCCTGCAAATGGAAACAAAAAAAGAAAATTTCTTTTCACTTGACTGCAGAGAGAAAGCTTTTTGGCAAAACTCTCTGAAACTTCACTGACATATGCTTCTCATCAGTTTCTCCTTATCCAAAAATGCCAAAATAAACATGTAGGCACAGGCACTGCCGGATGAGGTGGAATTTACTTTGTAGAAAGCTGACCCTTCTGTGTCTGAAGATATTGATGTGGGGAAATTGATGCTGGATTTTCAGTTCCTCGATGGAAAATGCTCTGTTAGGCAAAACTGTCATTTTATTTGTTATACTGCCTAGTCTCTAAAGTGCATCCTCCATATCCTTCAATAGTATTTCAACTTCATATGCCTCTTGTATCCAAAGGGGATTTACAAACCTCCTAAATACAAATTGTATTATAAACAGCTACACTAAAATGTCCTATTCAAGTGCTGAAGTTGATTTGAGTTTTGGCCATTGTGTTAAATGGTTCTGGGATTCAGGTGAGTGATTGGTAAGTGTACTTAGTTGGATTTATTAGGAATTTAGATGCCTTGAAGTGAGAGGCTCTGGAATGTTTATAGTGAAAGACATTTCTTAATACGTTAAAGTAAATTTCATTACATTTTGGCACATTCCTACAAGCTGGCATGCTAGTGGGTGGGTTGATAGTTTTATTTATCTGTTGCCCTGTGAACAGGAATTAGTTTAAGTAAATGCTACATATTTGCAGTTTTTTTTTTTTTTTGCAAGATTTTGAAAATGGTGGCAAATAAATTTTAAATTAAAATAATCCAGTCACAAAAAAAGAGGGCTTTTTGGATAAATTATTTGTCTGTAAAGTGCAGCAAAACCACATAGAGGAAGAATTTAAAAGGATATAACAATTTGCTGTTAAATTACCTAGATCTTGATTGATGCAAATGTGTTAGATTGTGAGATATATACTAGACTATTTTTTGGTATCCCCATAGTAGAATCTGTGGGTTGCCCTTTCAAACCTACATTATCTAGCTAACATTATGATGATTTCCATTTTCACTGGTCTAAAAGATGTGGCTATAACATATGCATCTTTCTGCAGCATTTGGTACGACTGCGGTGGGAGGAATTAAGCTCTACAGAACATAGGAATTTTGCAAATGTTGCTGTTGATTTGATGTCTGAGATTGCAAATCCTTGTGAGGAATGGGCTTTGAAAAGTCAGACAGCCGCTCTTGTTGCTGAGGTTTACACCACACTGGTCTTGACTTATGTTTAATGCTGCTGATAATCATTTGCAGTTCTAGTGCTCATCTTATGATGTATGACAGATAGTTAGAAGAGAAGGCTTAGTTTTGTGGCAAGAACTGCTCCCGTCTCTTTTTTCCCTGTCCAGCAAGGGTCCTGCACAAGTAAATCCATTTTCTGCTTGCAACTATGGTCTTGCATGGTTACATTTTTATTTTGACATATGCATGAGGTATTATGTTGATTTCTTTCTTTTATGTTAGGCTGAGTTGGTTTCGATGATGCTGAGGTGGCTTCCTGAAGATATTATGGTTCACAATGAAGATTTGGAAGGTTATCATGGATTGCCTTAAGCGTTCTTCACTCTGGTTCTTTTTTTTTTTGGGGGGGTGTGGTATGTTCATCCGCTTGCATGTCACTTTCTCATCTGGAGTGGTGCTTCTTTATTCCTCTCTTACCCTGGTTTGAATGTACCATACAGGTGATCGACGTAGGCTGTTGTTGCGGGGGCTTACTCAATCTTTGCCTGAAATTTTGCCTTTATTATACACTGTATGCCTTGGTCCTTATCTTCAGTAGAAGTCATTTATCCTTTCAGTTTTGTAATGCCTTAATTCTTGACGCAGTTACTAGAAAGGCACTTCGCAGCTGCAGTGAATGCAGCTGGTAATCAAGAAATGGATGTTGCAAAACAACATGCAGCCACAACAATAAATACTTTAAATGCTGTTAATGCATATGCAGAATGGGCTCCATTGCCTGATCTTGCTAAATATGGCATAATTCATGGGTATGATATCCTTCTTTGTAGTTTGACATTGTTGGATTTGAGATGGTTGTACTGGTATCTTACCCTCTCCCTCCCTCCCCCTCTTTCTCACTCACACGACAGGTGTGGTTTCTTACTTTCTTCTCCTGACTTTCGTCTTCATGCTTGTGAGTTTTTCAAACTTGTCTCACCAAGGTATGCACTGTAGTTTTCTTCACTTGTATTTTCAATTTTGTTTGTTGCTAAAGACAAGCAAACATTTTCCGTGGTGAGACTTTTCCATGAACTGTTGTGTTACTCTGAATTTGGACTTGCAGGAAGAGACCTGTTGATGACTCTGCTTCTGAATTCAATTCTGCAATGAGTAATATCTTTCAGATCTTGATGAATGTCTCTAGAGAATTTTTGCACAGATCAAGCTCTAGTGCTGGAGTTATTGATGAAAATGAATTTGAGTTTGCGGAATATATATGTGAGAGTATGGTGTCTTTGGGTTCTTCGAACTTGATGTCTATTGCTGGCGATAGCACCCTTCTTCCCCTTTATTTACAACAGGTAAGTAGACTCTAATATTATCTTGCAACCTGAATCATTAGAGTTTTCAATGCCAATTAGCATTATTTAGGAGTTCAACTCAGCTTCACATGGTAAGGCACAAACTAACTAGCATTATTTAGGAATTTAACTTGTTGAGGAGGAGTCTGCTCTGAAACTTAGCATTAACATCTGATGCTTGCTCATTGATTTAAGCCCTAGCTCCTATAACCTTTCCCTTAATGTCACACCATACAGATAGCTTGTCAGCATCTAATTAATCTCGTTATTCATTGGACACTTGTGTGAAGCTAATAGGCAGCACTTGAACTAGGTTGGCATCATTTTTCTCAGTTTGGTCTCTTCTCTCTGACAGCCTTGGTTTGAGGGATCGTAATTCTATGAATGAACAAGTAATGGAGATTTCATTTTGCAGGAACTCCAATGCACTTGTAAATGCCACGTCTTGACTTTTCAAAACATAGCTACATTCCATGGGTTTTCGGTCTGAATTGCATTGATCTTTTGAATACTATCTGAGATGAACTTGGTCAAATTTTAGGACCTAAATCCAAGTTTTGGCTGAGCTAAGCTCGACGCAGCCTGGACTGTAGAGAATCAAAGATACCTTCATACTTTATGCACTTGTGCTGCCTTTTTAACCAAAAAGTCGGAGGTGGACAAATCCTCAGGCTATTGAGTCTGATTTTAAAGGTCTGAGGTAAACCAAAATTAAGTTAGTGTAGTTGTTGGTTGCTAATATAGATAAAATTTAAATAAAATAAAATAAAATTCTACTAGATGGGCCAGTCTTGAGGGCTTTCTGTGGGCCAGCTGAGACCTCGGCAATGATTTCTTTTAAGGGTGTGCTTGAGGTCACCTCAACTGAGCCTGAATGACCAATCTACAGGTGGTCTGCCTATTTTGGCACATCCACATGATTTGCATGGCACAAGTGGGTCTTACTAAAGGTTCTTTCGCTAAAAAAATTCTTCAATAGAACATGTATCATTCATTTCTTATAGGGTGAGAATTTCAGATCTTTACTATTCTTAGTTCCATGCTTTGCTTTTCATCTAGAAATTATATGGGCATCTCGGTGGCTTTGAGTTCTTCTTATATCTTGTCCTTATATCTTTTATGGAAGCATGGAGCTTGTTATAAAAAAAGAGATATTCACTGTTTCTTGATTTAAATAACTTACATGATCTGGATTTGACTTGCACTGCTTTTCATCTGCAAGAGCTAGTTTAAAATCAAAATTGTTGAACTATAGATTTTTATATTTCTGTTTAGAATCCGAATGATTTCTCATCCTGTGTAAACTATTCATTTTTATGAGCGTAAACTGAGTTGTTCAATTACTGTATAACCGATTTCTTATTGTTTTCAGATGCTGGGGTTTTTTCAACACTTTAAGCTAGTTCTTCATTTTCAATCCCTGCTCTTTTGGCTGGTATGTAGTATTTTACCAATTATTTTTTTAAGGTGTCCATAATAAAGCTCAGCTAGCAGCTAGCTATCTTTGAATATTTTTAATGCTTGCTTCCCTTTTAGGCACTAATGAGAGACTTGATGTCAAAGCCAAAGGTTGTTGTACATTCAGCTGGGGACAGTTCGGCTGTTAATAGTCTAAGCACCGGTTCTGGACAGGCTGATAGTGAAAAGAGAAAGATCTTAGATTTTGTGAATGATGATATTTTTAGTGCAATTCTGGATATATCTTTCCAGCGCATGCTGAAGAGGGAAAAGGTTCTTCCTGGAACTGAACATACCCTGGGGGCATTGGAGTTGTGGAGTGATGATTTTGAAGGCAGGGGTGATTTTGGCCAGTATCGTTGGAGGCTGGTATGTATCACATGTCTAGGATCTAAGATGTCTTTGTTTTTCACATTTTGCATTATGATACTTTTCTTTTCCTTGTTTATAACCTGCTACAGTTACAGACTGTTTTCCTTTTAAGCTATTTCTTTGCAAAATGGAGTTAACCGGCCACTAGGATCCTAGGTCAAACCCAATTTGGGTCCAATGAAAGAGGGCCAATCCAAACCAATCAACTGAAACCCAAACCAACCTGGCCTGATCCAATCGTGACCCAATCAACCTAATAACAGGGACCTAACAGCGAGAAGAAGCCCAATTAAAAAAAATGCTGAAACACACAAAAACCCATGGGCCAAATAACTTGAGTGGCCCAGTTAGCTAGGAAGCCCAGAACCATAACTGAATAGAACTATTCCAGAACCAACCCAAGATAAGGACTGAATAGAACTATTCCATAACCAACCCATGATTATCCTTATTTGAGAGAAGGAAAACTGCAAAGAATTGATTTACAAGAAGGAAGGGAATATTCAAATCGCAGGCTTTGATACCATGTTAATCATGATGGAAAAATGGAAGAAAATGTATGAAAGGAGGAGCTGTTTATATATATATATATATATATATTCAGCCCTCTACTATTCATTCCATAATATAGGAGAAATGATGACAATAGAGTGAGGAATATTCCTGAGAATTAAAGCTGGTACTAGGACACCTATTCTGGACACCTCATATAAGTATTCTTCTAGAATTGTACAACTTATTACAGCATGCATTCTATCATGAACCTAGTATATTATGAGTTGGGATTTAAAAGTTGTCCATGGTCTCTCTTAGGTCACAGTTAACTCATAATCTGGAAATCTGGTAATTTTCATCCAATGCAATATCTTAACAGGGTAATTTGGTTTTATGATCAAATCAACAGAGTGGTCATGGATTGGGATGATATCTCTTTTCAAATAGTTTGTTTCTTTTCCTAAGGGAGGTTAAGGTGTTAACATTGTTGGCATAAGGGTGTTAGGGTTTTTCCTTTCTTGTCTGTTCTTTCTGGTGTTTTGTCTACTGATTCATGATCTCTTAATGCAGTTAGAGTTAATCAGGTTTGTTGCTTCTTACAAGCCCCTTATAGCCAGTGCTAAAGTTTCTGAAAGAATTATTACAATCATCAAACACCTCTTGCTTTCTCAAATGCCTGCTCAGGTTTGGTTACAGACACTTGTTTTTATGATTACTCTCTCTGGAGTTGCCCGATCTCCAACATCACTTCATTTTTATATTAGAAATGACAGTCTTCTGGTATGCACGTGCTTTTCAAATTTCAGGACTTGGCCGTGATGGAAAGTATGCAATTGGCTTTAGAAAATGTTGTGAATGCAGTTTTTGATGGATCAAATGAATTTGGTGGGGGTAGTTCTGAAGTTCATCTTGCACTGTGTAGAATATTTGAAGGTTTGTTAGCAACTTCTTGTATCTTATTAGAATTTTTTAGATTTTTATTTTAGACTCCTTAAAAACTTTTGTTATTTTCCCTGAAGGTTTACTCCAGCAACTTCTTGCTTTGAAATGGACCGAGCCAGCACTTGTGCAAGCACTTGGGCACTACTTAGTTGCATTGGGTCCCTTTCTGAAGTACTTCCCAGATGCAGTTGGCGGTGTCATCAATAAGCTATTTGAGCTCCTAAACTCACTTCCTTTTGTTGTTAAGGTTCTCTTCAAATTTTAGTCTTCATTTCCATTTTAATTCATGTAAAGACAACCAAGGCATGCAATTCAAAACCATGTTTGCTTGGCAGGATCCTTCTACAAGTAGTGCACGACATGCAAGGTTGCAGATTTGTACATCATTTATTAGAATAGCCAAAGCTGCTGGCAAAAGTATGCTGCCTCATATGAAGGTGACTTCTTTTGTCCATGAGTTAAATTGCAAGCCAACTCTAGAGGGTTCAAACTAAAACATGGAATTTAATGTACGCATTTGTGATCACATATAAGGCTTTTTATTGGAACCAGATGTAAATTAGTGGGTAATGCAGAGCCAAATGACCCATTGCTATGCAATCTGGTGGATCATTGACAACCAAAATATGAATGATGCCCAGTTGAGGCCTAGTTGAATCTGAAACTAAAATTAATGAAACAGCTCTGGAAGTTTTGCTGGAATTGTGAGAATTTTTCACAAAATGTAAAATTGGAAGTGCAAAGGCTTCTTGGGATTGCCATTGATTGCTCTCAGGAGAACTCTGCAAATCCTTCCGACACCATATCAACCTGTTCTCTATTGTACTTTCTCAATGTGATAAAATTTGTGAGAACCTGTGATTTCCGCAGCTTGAGAAGCTGTGAACACTGCTGAGAAAAAATAAATGTACTTCAACTCAAGTACTACCTCATAGGCAGCTTGTGCATACTTGACTATATATATATATATATATATATATACAGATATATACTTAAGAGTTAAGATGCCTCATAAGCATGTGAGGAAAATTTATTTTATAACCATACATGCCTGCATAAAGGAACCTAAAAGCTTTCCCCTTATACGTCTTTGTTTTTATTCACTTTGTAATGTTTTCTTTATAAAGGGTATAGCTGACACCATGGCATATATGCAAAGAGAAGGATGTTTGCTTCGGGGTGAACATAATCTTCTAGGGGAAGCATTTCTTGTAATGGCTTCTGCTGCTGGGTAATTACTTGCTTAGAAGGATGTCTCTGTGTTTATGTTTCAGATTTCGCTTGTGTAAGTTGTGTTCCTTATTATTGCAAGCTTCTGTAATTGGTGCAGGATTCAACAGCAGCAAGAAGTTTTGGTATGGTTACTCGAACCCTTGAGCCAACAATGGACACAGCTTGATTGGCAAAATAGTTATTTGTCTGAACCACTAGGTCTGGTTCGCTTGTGCTCTGAGACACCAACCATGTGGTCAATTTTCCACACTCTGACATTCTTTGAGAAGGCACTTAAAAGGAGTGGATTTAGAAAAGCCCAGTTGAATTTACAAAACATCTTGACATCTGGCTCTACTCCTTTGCACCCCATGGCTTCTCATCTGTCATGGATGCTACCTCCTCTTTTAAAAGTATGCTTGCCACTCTCAATAATATGGCCATGTTGAATATTCTCATTAGTTTTGCTCTTTAAATGTGACAAAACTTCTAGGACCACATGATTTTTTGACAAATCTTTTCTTAAAGTTTAAGATAGTAATAATTGCAGCATGTCCTTGTTAGATGGTAATTATTGCAGCCTGTTCTTGTTTTTCCGCAGCTGCTTCGCGCTGTACATTCCCTTTGGTCTCCATCCATATCTCAAATCTTACCTGGAGAGGTGAAAGCTTCAATGACGATTACTGATGCTGAGTTATTCAGTCTCCTAGGTGAAGGGAATCCTAAATTATCAAAGGGTGCATTAACTTTCACAGATGGATCTCACTTTGACATGGGTAAGGAAGGAAATGCGGAGCCAAACGAGTCTGATATACGCAACTGGCTGAAAGGTATCAGAGACAGTGGGTATGTATGTATGCCTTTGGGTTGGTTTTGAATAACTCAAAAGTTCTTTTTTTTTTTAAATATATCTTTATATTATTTCCTTTTCCCCTCTCCTTTTTGTGGCCTTTTCATCAAACACAACCACATTAGTAGATAAAGAAACTGAGAAAAAATGTATAAAGATAAGTATAAAAGGGAATGGAAGTTCAACCCAAATGGCATAAATGTATTAGTTGTTTCAATAGAAACCACGTTCCAATTTAAGGAAAAAAAAAAAAAAAGAGAGAGTAAACAAGCTGACAAGTTTGTTGGAATCAAATTTCTAGCTTCAAACTGCTATATGATTCCAGGTGTCAGACGCAGATTAAGTAAATTTTTATATTATCTATTGAATCTACCTATTGTTAATGTAATAAAACTATTGAAAATTAACTGCAAGTCTTACATGGCTTGCTCAATCTATCATGGATAACAGTATATGCATCTCACTGAGGTATAGTTAGGCAGTAGAATACTTGTGGTGGCAGGGGAGTTCTTACAAATTTGGGAACTGAGCCAACATTGATTTTAAATCTGAAGTACTGAAAAATATTTTCTCAACATTGATTTTAAATCTGAAGTACTTTTACTATGGACCCCCAGTGTACTAAGGGTTGCGCCCTTTGCGCTTTTTGATATAACATATTGACTTATCAAAAAAAAAATTTCTGAAGTTGTTCAGAGCTAGTTGATCAGAGACTATGCATTTGCTTCTTGTCTGATCAACGAGATGAAGATGGGAGTTCCACCAAAAAAATTTAATAAATGAAAGATATGCTTGGGAAATTTGTCTTAGATTTAAATTCTGCTACAGGTTTTGCTGCTGTAGAATCATGAAACAGGGAAGAATGTACGACTGTAAATGAACTGAGCTGTTCATGAATAGCTTGAGCATGGCTCGTATAATCTCAACCTGATTTGGTTTGTTTGATAAACAAGTCGAACTTGAACATATTATTACTCAAATATTAATTGAACAAGCCAAACTTGGATAAACTTGCTTTGGCACTGTTTAAGCTCGCGAACAATGCTCATGTCTCCAAGAGGTAGCTCAATCGGCTGTGAACCACGCTTTATGAAGCGGAGGTTACAAGTTCGAATCCCCCTCCCCCTACCCTTGCATGGACATGTCAAATATATATATATATATATATGTCCTGCTCAGGCTTGGACCCCATTATTGATAATTCTCCAGAGGCGACTTTCTTTCCGGTAGATGGCCCGTGGAAGAGTAAAGCTCCATCGAGGGTGGTATTTTTCGTGTGGACAGCAGCGTTGGGGAAGATATTAACGATGGACAATTTACGCAAGAGAAACATTATAGTGACGGAGTGGTGTTGTATGTGCAAGAAGAGCAGAGAATCTATTGTTCATTTGTTAATGCATTGTGAGGTGGCGATGGAGGTGTGGAACATGGTGTGTCAGTTATTTGGTGTGACATGGGTGATGCCGGGTAGTGTGAGTGCTTGGGAAGTTGGAGAACACAAAAGGGTAATCGCGATTGCAAACATGGAGGATGGTGCCCTTGTGTGTAATGTGGTGTATATGGAGGGAAATGAATGCTCGGATTTTTGAAGACCGTGAACTTGGTATAATGGAGTTGAAGAAAAGGGTTATTCAAACACTCTTCTCATGGGGAGTGATGTGGCATTCCCAAGTCTCATCACTTGTGGATTTCCTAGATTTTTTGCTACTTTTCTAGTTAAAAGCTTTTTGTGGGCTCTTTTGTATTCCTGTGTACATGGTTGTTGCGTTCTTTTAATACTATTGATTTTTTACCGATCAAAAAAAAAAAAGCTCGCGAACAATGCTCATATAAATTTGACTTGGCTCATGCTTGTGTATGTATACACGTTGGTGTTGGCATGCGTTAAAATATTAACTTAATAGCAAAATACGAACATAATACATGACTATAATATGTGAGTTTGTACATGTACACTAAAATAAAATGGATGTACAGATTCATGTGTAATACATATGTATATGCACGTATACTTATATGTATATAATAACATGATACTACCATATTAACACATGTATGTTGTAGAATAATATAAATAATAGAAATTTTATCTTAGCAACTTTATGACATAGAAATTAATGTTAATTTTCCTGGTAAAAAATATTGGAAATGAGCTTGAGCTCAGCTTGTTTAATTAAACGAGCTGAGCTCGAACTTGGTTGATTTCTATTGAGCGGAGTTCGAACACATTTCCTAAAGCTCGATTCAAGTTCAAGCCAAGCTCAAGCCTATGTATATGTTTTTTGAGCTGAGTTTGAATAGCCAATACTCGGCTCAATTACAGCCCTAGAAGAATGTCTAAAAATTTCACATGCCCAAGTATTTTTTTCATTCAATTAGTGTTGTTTGGTGCAACTTTTAGCTTCATCTCATTAATCAAGTAATAGGCATATTCGAAGTTATAAGTAAAGTTTCCATGAACATTTTTTAATGGCTTCTCATTAGCTGCACTTAGTTTAGGTAGTGATGGCTTTGTCACCATAAGTTATATGCTTTCGAATAGTACATCTCTATAGCTATAATGTTACAAATTTCTTGCTGAAATTACTACTGAATATTTATGTTAGTGATTGGTGGAGTGAATAAGTCTATAGCTTTCCTAATTAAATTTCATTTATCAATCCCAAAATATGTGTTGGTTTCATTTAGTGTTCCTCTCTTGACTGCATGTGGAATTTTGTCCTTAGCTTTCTTCTTCTTTTTTATTTTATTTTTTTAATGGATCAAAGTTTTACTCTCTCTCTCTCTCCCCTTAAATGACATATTATGAAGGTACAATATAATATATATTTTAAGCTAGTTTTGTCATGTACAATTTGTTATTCTAGTTGATGTGAACTATTTCCTTTTTGGTACTGATGTGTCTTTTATTATCCTAGGTACAATGTATTAGGCTTGTCAACAACCACTGGGGATTCATTTTTCAAGGGTTTGGATATACATTCTGTTGCACTAGCCTTAGTGGAGAATATACAGTCGATGGAGTTCAGGCATATAAGGCAGCTTGTTCATTCAGTTTTGATTCCTTTGGTTAAATATTGCCCTTCTGATATGTGGGACATCTGGCTGGAAAAACTTTTGCACCCATTATTTCAATACTCTCAGCAGGCTCTTAGCTGCTCATGGTCCGGTCTTCTGCATGAAGGTAGAGCAAAGGTTCCAGACATCCATCGAATAGTTGCTGGTTCAGACTTAAAAGTGGAAGTAATGGAAGAAAAGCTACTCCGAGATCTAACTCGTGAAATATGTTCACTCCTCTCCACTATAGCTTCGCCACCACTAAATGCTGGTCTTCCTTCTTTAGAACAATCTGGGCATATGATCCGTGTTGATACGTCTTCTCTTAAAGATTTGGATGCATTTGCATCAAGCTCTATGGTTGGGTATGTGGATTTGCATTATTTTCTAGAGCTTTGTCTCCTGTTTTCTGCGATTCCTTTTACATCCCTATGATTTCTGTTTTGGTCTGTAAGTTTGATTTGTTTGTGGAATTATTTTGATTTTGCTTATTTGTTCCTTTTTTTCTCTTTTTTTAATCTAATGGTAAAACAGTCTTTACTCCAACAAACTCTAATTTTGTCTAAAACTTTGTAATTCATGTGCAGTTTTCTTTTGAAGCACAAAGGTCTAGCCCTTCCTGCCTTGCAGATATGTTTAGAAACTTTCACACGGACAGATGGTGAAGCCGTGACAAAAGTCTCTTCCTTTTGTTCTGCTGTGGTTATCCTCTCTGTGTCAACAAATAACGTGGAACTTCGAGAATTTGTTTCTAGAGATCTATTTTCTGCAATTATCCAAGGGTTGGCCCTTGAGTCAAATGCTATTACCAGTGCAGATCTGATTGCTCTGTGTCGTGAAATATTTGTTTTTCTCTGCGATAGAGATCCAGCTCCCAGGCAGGTTAGTTGTGATACCTACATTTTGTTTTAATGTCTTCGTGTACGACATTTACAAGTGAGTATTCTTTGATTAAAGGAGTATCAAATAAGTTATTAATGGAAGGATGTATTGAGTTTTTCCCAGGTTTTGCTTTCGCTCCCTTGCATCAAACCCCATGATTTGGCTGCTTTTGAAGAAGCTTTGATGAAAACATCTAGTCCTAAGGAACAGAAGCAGCACATGAAGAGCTTGCTCTTATTAGCTACTGGAAACAAGTTAAAAGCACTAGCTGCTCAGAAAAGTGTAAATGTTATTACAAATGTTTCATGTAAGCGTTCTGACTTTGTTATTATCTTTTAGCATTTTGTTTCTTTTTCACATGCATGAGCATTTTGGCTTCTGAGTGATTCTTAAGCTGCTTTAATTATGCTGTAGAATCTGCACTATTATTGATGATTGTTTTTGTATTAGACTTGAGCTCCTTAAGGATTAAGGATCATGGATCATGAAATAGTAAAGCGCAGAAGCCGAGGAATGTTCCAAATGGACTTGATTTCCATGTTATTTTTTTATTTTTTTACCTTAGGAGTCCGTAAATTTACTGAAAAACATCATTCCATTAATAGAAGTTTATTTATTTATTTATTGTATTTTTCACATTCAATACTATATTTTACTAACCTGTTGCACTCCCAACTTTCAGTGAGGACTCGCAATTTGGTAAATGTTCCAGAAACCAGATCTGATGATGGGGACACTCTTGGGTTGGCAGCCATTATGTGAAGGATTCCTATGATCTTGGCTGATTTTCTTGTACAGAAATGAGTTTTACTTGAAACAGGGACCATCTTGTTTGACAAATATACCGTGGTATGAGGCATCTTTTTGTCGCCAGAGCTCCACACAAGTTGTAAACCACATCACATTCACCCCTCTACTTCCAATGGAAGATTTTGACCTTTTTGTATAAATGTTTCAGGGCATTTCATTACTCCTCTCAGGTGTTTTTCTTATATATATATATATATTTCTTTCCAATGCAATCAGAAATTGTTTGTCCAAATTGTCTATCTATATCATGTTTTGAGGCAGATATAGGTTTTCTGAAGTTCATCAAATGCTTTCAGCACCTTTTGAAGAAAAACCGAGCAAATTCCTAAATGGATTATTACATTAGTTAATTTGTAAATGACTTTGTAGTAAAAGTTGTAATATTTTAAGCATTTTTCTCTATTACTATGCTTGGAATGGTTACTTTAACGTTTGAAACCTTAATCCTAAACCCTTAAATGAGTTCAAACAGAAAAATTAAAAATGAAGAAAGCATGAGACATGACCAAAACTGTTCGTTCTTCCCAATTACTGGTACTCATAAAAAAAACTCATTAACCGGCACCTTACCTATGGAAGTAGGCGATTTGAAAAACAAATATTATCTTGATGTCTTTGAAAACAATTTGTTGCTTAGATCCAAATTTACAATTTTTTTTATCTTTTTGAAATTTGATCAGTTAGACTTACCGTTCTAAGCCTCGATTACATATTTACATAGACTGGCTTCTTCACACAAAAAATCTCAGGTACACTATTGGTTATTGGTGTAATTTCATAAGCAAAAGACCAAATTTTTCGTTGTTAGTTCAGTCATTGATGCAAGGATATTAATTAGTCATTGTTTGCATGTTACCTAAATTTGTAATGAGTAATGCTACCCGTATGTGCATTTTACATATGGGTCTTTACACACCAATGTAGCAGAACTTACTAAGGACTGTAATATCAACCAACACAAAAATTTCTACAATATCACTAAATCTAATGGTCAGTTATCTCCTTATGATCTGATGGTTGACACCACCCCAAACCATCACAAGGAGGTGGCTCCGACCGTCATATTTGACCCATTGAGGTGGGTCATGACCACTCCCGGAGAACTGGTGAGGGTGACTGACCACCCTTGACCTTTAAGGAAGTATTCGACTACCCATAGGAGTGGCTATGAAGTAGTTGTCCGCCACCCCAAAACAACTCGTTAAAAAATGATTTGACGAGATAGAACCATGTTGCATTAGTTGACATAAGCTATGTATGGCCAGTATAATCCACAAACAACTTTCCACTTTTAGCACTTTTGAGTCACTCCTAACGGCTCATTTAACCCCCTTTACAATTAGAAAAATATTAGACCACACTACTCACCTACTCAAAACAGAGAGAGACACAGAGATAGTTCCTCAAACAAAGCAAAGAACCCTATTCAACACAGAATTCTTAAAACAAAAACTAATATTGCCTTCATTATGCTTTCTTAAGACTTCACTTACCCTCCAAAAAGTCTGCAGTTTATTAACAACCAAATATGAAATACCCCTGTTGAGCTGGGGGCTCTTTTGCAGCGAATAATCTGACTGCAGTTAGCTTTCAGCTAGAGTCTATGGAGATGAGGAGGCATAAGTTACTTTCGGCTAAAAAGAAAAAGATTGTTACTATTTGCAATGGTAAAGCACTGCCTCAAAATAGTACTTTGATGGCATCATGTGGCAGCACAGATTGTTCTAGGGACTTACCCAGATCGAAATTCATCCTTGTGTGCCAAGGAAAATGCAAGGCCAGGGCCTGCACATTGTTTTACCATGAATTGATAATGATAAAATGGGAGTTTTAAAAGGGAAAAAAGGGTCTAGCTTTGACTGGCAGCTTGAGGAAGAGTAGGTGGAAAGTGTAAGATTTGATTGGTGGATAGCTACTCGATTTGGTATAAACGTGAGTAGATAGATGCATGCCAGAAGCTTCTAGCTTAAGCAATCCTCTCTATAAACCACCATAAACCCTCGGCTTATATAAGTCCCCAGAGAGCCAGTAGAAACTTTCGCTATTGTTGTTCACATCGTACAAAGACAAGCTCTAAGGTCGTGATCTCAGAGCAGAGCTCCTTGTTTTGGTGGCCGGTGATCGCAGAGAGCTAAGCTAGTAATGGGCCCAGGAGGACCGGGAGGACCGCCACCGCCCGGACCGGGTGGATGGGCACCGCCCGGACCGCCCGGACCGGGTGGATGGGGACCACCTGGTCCTGGTGCACCAGGACCTTTCTTCTGTGGCTTTTTTGATATGATTGGTTCTTGGTATGTTAATAACTGAATCTGATTTAATATCAAGTAGTTTTTATAATTAGTCTACTAATCCTGATTTTAATTGGTTTTGGGTGCTCTGCTGTAGCCTGAACTTCATATGCTGCTGCTGGTTGCTACAAGATTGCTTTGGAGGCCCACCTGGGCCTCCCGGACCCCCCGGCCCAGGTGGCCCACCTCCTCCATGAATCTTCTGCTTCCAAGTTCCTACCATTTATACCGATTCTACGTTACAGCTATCTATTATGTAAAAATAATGAGAGCTTTGTTGGAGCAAAAGGACTTGTATTCTTGAAATACCATTGATGTCTGGTTTTTTATGTGCCAGTTAAAAATGTGTCTTCATCGATGGATGTTTGACATTTGTATGAAATGATTTAATCATAACCGTCCGACCCATCACCCATGGGCCATGGGTGTGATACATGTTATGATCCTATTTATCCAATTTCAATGTATTCATTCTTTGAGTCTATTGTTCATCAGTGTTTATTTGCATTTATTGGCCGGCATCAATTTTATCATGGACGGGTTTTTGAAAGCCTTGTGACAATAAGGAAAAATTACAGTTTACCTCCTAAAGTTGATAGTATTTTTCAATTCGAATACCAAAGTCTTAATTTTTGCAATTCACCACCACAAAGTTCCACTTTTTTTTTTTTTTTCAATTCAACCAATATTATCCCAAAATTTTCATATTACCCATAATTTTTAATTTTAATTTCAGCCACCCTGGATTTTTTTTTAAATTTTTATAAAAATAAAATAAAAAATTAGGAACAATATGAAAAGTCTTGGATACAATTGGTCAAATTACAAAAATTGAAACTTTGGTGTTTAAATTGAAAAACGTTGTCAACTTTTGGGGGGATAAACTGTAATTTTCCTGACAATAATGTAGTACATTCTAATTTTTTTTAATTAAAAAATAATAATTTATTGAAGAAACTTAACAAAAACAAAAGGAATTCATAGGCATTCGTACATGTTATGAAGAAATTACAAATTACAAATGCCATTCACATACATGTTATAAAGAGATTCATAATAAAATAGAAAAATAAATAAATAGTGGAAATAAAATAGAATAGAGACAAAATATTTTTACATGGTTCGGTCTATGACCTACGTTCATAGATAAAACCCTAAGACTATATTTTGCTCTCATGCAATTGATTTGAATAAGAGATCTGTAGTAGAGGGATGCAAGGGGATGGGATGGCTGGGGGAGGCTACCTAAACCCATCATTATCTGCGATGTGTTGGGGCCTCTAGGAGCAATTATGGGGGCAACTATTGGAAGGGGATAAAGTACAGAAGAATGTGTAGATGAGCTAGTTAGATCTATGCCGCTTAATTCTGGTGTACACGTTGAAGGTGGCGCATGAGGTCGACCATGCGCTGAGAAGAGATGGTGTAATGAATGGAGTGGGGGTCGGGGAGAGTCAAGGTGGAGGAGCGCGTGGACGGTGGAGACAAACTTCGGACAATAAATTTGAGATGTGTGAGACATATGGGTGCCGACAACGGCGCGTAGATTCCACGTGCTATACGGAGTGGCATATGGATGGTGTAATGAGGGGAAGATGATGGTTTAGTGCAAAAGTGAGGAAGGAGAGCAAGGCCGACGGATCTAGCAGTGTGAGAGAAAAATAAGTAGGAAAATGAAGAAATTTCAAAAAAAGTTTACATATTGTCACCTTATTTAAAGTCTCCACTCTCTAAATTTTAGATTGTATCAATACCTCCCAAATTATGAAAAAAAAAATTAAAAAAATTTTTTAAAAAAAAAATTTTTTAAAAAATTTAAAATTTTCTAATATGCTTTTCTCCATTTGATAATTTTCATATATAATATGTACTAAAAAAATGCCTATAGTTCTCATCTTTAGAAAAATCTATATTAATGTATCTTATTGGACCAATTTTCTATTAATAAATCCTTTAATTTTACATCAATATTTTTTTAATGGCCTGAGCCATAAATATTTGTAATAATAGAGGGGTTTTTTTTTTCTTCTATTCAAATGAGGAAAGCAATAGAGTTAAGATACTATTCAAATATTTGTACCAACAGACTTAAATACATAAATAATATTTTCATTATCTTCTAATTCTTTTTGATAAATTTCTTGTTTATTTATGAGTTTTCACCTAAATTATTCTTTATATTTTGTTTATTGCTAATAACAAATTTATTTAGAACTCCTCTTTGAGATTCAATTAGATTTTCTTTTTTTAAGTTTTTTATATCTAGATGCATATTTTTATATTTTTTTAGTAGAAATGTTTGATTAAAAATATTAACAAATTAAACAAATACGATTATATATATAATAGAATAATAAAATTGAGTTGTGGTTTTATTGTTCTATTTTTTGTACAGCAAAGAAAGCATGTTGTGGGCCTTGTGAGTTGAGGTTGTTGTGCAATGAAAGTAGCCTCAATATTATAAAAATAATAATTTTTTTTTTTAAAGCATGTTGAGGGCTTTGATATTATAAAAAAATAATATTATTTTTTTAAAAGAAAATGCTAGGCTTACAAATATATTTTACAAAAAAAAAAAACTTTTACAAATTGATGTGGCATAATATGATTGGGTTTCTCAAAATTTGAATTTATCTTATATCCAATCATATTGTGCCACATCAATTTGTAAAAGTTTTTTTTATAAAATGTGTTTATAAGCCTAACGTTTCTCTTTTTTTAAAACTTGTTGAGGGCATTTTGGCTGTTGTGCAGGAAGCATGCTAGGCCTCCATATTATAAAAAAATAAAGAAAATAATATATATATATATATATATATATATATATTAAAGCAAGTTGAAGGCCTCAAGAAAGTATGTTGAGAGCCTTAATATATATCAAGGCCTGCAGATTGGTGCTATTATGGCCACACTTTGGTAGGATAGGTACAGTTGACCTCACCCTCCAACCTTTTTGCTTAGAATATATATATATAGTCAAGTGTAGGCTTGTAGCTATCCTATAATCTTACCAAGGCGTAGCACCAACCTGCAGGCCTTGATATTATAAACAAATAATAATATTTTTTTAAGCATGTTGAGGACCTTAAATTTTTATGCAAATTTTTTGTTTGGCCTTAAAAAAAAGAAAATATACATATTATCTTTTTATTAAAGGCATTATTGTTATTTGTTGGACATATATTAATAATTTTTAGTAGTTTTGAGGGACATGACGCAATCCAAAGTTTAGAGAGACATTAACACTCTAACGGTGGTTTAAATAGGGTATATAATTTTTTTAAAAAAGTTTAGAGACATTAACACTCTAATGGTGGTTTAAATAGGGTATATAATTTTTTTTTAAAAAAAACACTAATAGACAATGGGAAGGAGGAGGGGAAAGGGTAGAGTGAGGGCAAGTAAGGGGCGAGGATTGGGGGATGAGGAAGATGCATGAGAGGAAGGAGGCTCGAACTCTCAAGCGAGGCTCCCAGGTTCTCATGCAGGGGCGGAGGAGGCACCTCCCCTCCCGGAGGAGATGGAAATCCCACTTGGGGGAGAGTTTCTCTTGTTGAATTCCTGAATTTTATCTACCCTTCCTTTCTATACGGCGCCTTCAAAAATTAAATGTACATTAATTCTTTTGGGCTCATTCAACATATTGTGGGAACGAAAATAAATGTCTCACCCACTGCAATTTCAACATCAATGCTCCCTCCATATTATGGCATCACCTTCATTTGGTTAAAATATATATATATTAAATAGTAAATATTGATGAGGGAAAGTTAAGAAGTGCTACACATTCTAAATTGGACAAAAAAGTTGAGCATTTAGCATTTTCCTTTAAATAACGTGTTATTATCTTACGAGATTTATTATTTTGGAAAATATGTCACCAACTTAAGAGATAGTAACGCATCATTTGAGAACAAAAATTTAGGATGTTGAGCATTTCTCGAGAAAGTATTAATATTTAAATCTGAATTTGGACACGTGTTTCTATTTACTTAAAAATTTATCCATGTTTTAATTAACTTAATTATCCATTGCTTGATCATAAAGGTTGGTCCACGTACGCCACGACGTGATAGATGAGTGAAATGCATTATTAATTGTGAGAGGGGGTCACGTATAAGGTGCATGTGGCATAATTAATTGATTCAAATTGGACCGACAACAACTGCATGCCCATTTTAAAGCAACGAAAAATCTCCAAAGTCTTTGAAACTTCCCCAATCGGGAGTGAACGTTAGGTCTAATTTTGAAGCTTTGAACGTTAGGTTTTGACTATTAGGTCAAAAGAAAAGTTGATCCAAGCAAGTACATATTTCCAAGAAACCCTCGGATCGAATATATATATATATATATATATACTTTTAATTTCTTAACCATTAAGCTTTATTTATCCCACAAGAAAAAAATAAAATAAAATTCTCTCTCTCTTGAGTCTTGAAGGTCGTCTATATAAAGAGGCCGAGGCCTACACTATATCTATATGCATGTTTAGTTCATTTCCATCAACCACATTGCAAGCTTGTCAAAGAGAGAGAGCGAAAGACAGCGAAAATGCCTCCGCCTTGGGGACCGCCACCGGGGCCTCCAGGCCCGCCCGGCCCATGTGGTTGCCTTGATTTTCTCTGTGGTGGTATATGCCGCCTTGTTTCATCCTGGTCAGTTTTTTTTTTTGTTTTTTTGTTTTTTATTGATTATTATTTATTTATTTGTTTCTAATGGGGGTATTTTAATTTGATGACATACAGTTTGTATGTGCTGTGCTGCTGTTGCCTCCTAGAGAGCTGCTGTGGACCAATGTTTGGTGGGCCGGGTGGCCCAGGTGGCCCACCTGGTCCCCGGTTCTGATCATCGTCAGCCAACTAACTTCGGACACGTGGTGTAATTTTCATGAGCGAATACAGAAATAAAAAAAGCTTTGTTATGTGATTTTTTATGGTTTGATGTTTAGATAGCTAGCTAGTCTTCAATATTCCTTCCTGCATTGTCATGACTCATGGGTGGTGTTTGGGAATGTGAGAAAAGCTATGCCGGCATCGGTTAGGTTTGAGTTTAGTTGGAGTCTAATTAAAGTTATTAAACTGAATAAATGGTTGGTGTTTGGCACTTATTTTGAAATATATTCAAAGCAATTGTATTGTCAATGGGGGTAATATTACATAAATGGAGCTTGAATGCCACCAAAAATATGGAATATTAATTAACTTTTAATGGAATTAACAAATCTTTTTTATTTTTTATTTTATTTCCAGCATGATGTTTTATAATCTAACTTTCATATAATATAAGATTGGTGGTTGTCCAGTTTCCTCCAAGCAACAAGAAAAATTAAATACATAAAGAAACAGAAAATATCTGGTTTAGTTTTGGTTTGATATCCGATAGTCAATTTGAATGACTTTTGTTATTTTTTTCACATGATGGTCACAACTGTAATTCAGCAACCACTATCTAGTTAGTTCAATTTGTAAACGTAATAAGTAGTATATAGATTATCACATGGCAATTCTCATTTTAGAGTTGGCATAATAAGTGTTACATGAATTATCATGTCAGCCTGTAAAGAATTTATAGTAAAAATTTTAACACCCACTTATCCTGAGAGCGGAAAATCTTGAAATGAAATGAAGAGATTTTTTAGGAACAGTAAAATATGGAGAGGAAAAAGCGGAAGGAAAGAGAGAAAAAAACATAATAAATTCTGAGTTGGCTCAGTATTAAACACTTACATCCACCACGTCTAATTGCCTTAAAGGAGAATGAGACATTGCAATACCTACCAAAGATTAAGATAACAATTATATTTGTGACAATACTAGGAACAAATTGGGAACAAAAACATGTCATTGTTTGACCATGATGTCACCTAAAAACTATCCCTTGGCCGGCCATCTAGACCCTTCCTTTGGAAAAGACACAGAATAAAACAAAATAGATTGGGGGTTGGGGGTGGGTCTCTCTTTAGCCCGCCACCCACTCGTGTCATGTCAAGGCCATTTTTGGGCTAATTGCAATATTTTCCAGCCACTTATGCCATTTCAGTGTCCTTCTGTTTAATTACCTAACTCATTTTATGGCCATATAATCCTCTCATCACTTAGAGTTAGAGTCAATAAATAAAGAGAACTAGACATTTTTCTTAGGGTTGGTAATTTGTGCTGGCGTTTCAAGTGACTTCTTTTAACTTGAGAGTGACATGACGACCCGTATGATTCATTTAATAAATAGGTCATATTGAATTGACTCAAATGCAAAGCACTTATCCCTTCTATAAACACTTATCCCTTTTTTTAAACGACAAAAAGTACATAATTTTATCGAATGTAAGCTAAATGTTATCAATCATGAATTAAGATATGCACAAAATATTATAACTATCAAATCAAATTTATAAATTACATGCATATTGTGCAGTTCTAATGTTCTATGGGTTCAAGTATATACGAGTGTTTGTAGTTTTTATTGCAGCTCTATACAAACTCATATAGCATTTATCACAATTGGTACTAACTAATTAAACTGGCAATACTAACTAATTAAACTGGCAAGTCAGATACAAACTCACATGACAGTCTACATGACACTTACTATATCAGTCACTAAACAATTAAATTTAACTTATAACTGACGTAATAAATGACATGTAAATTGCCATGAAAGACTATGGTAAAAAGGGTAATACCTTAAACATTTTTCAACTCATATTAACCTCAATATTGAATCCAATGAATAACGAAGTCAATCTAAAAGCAGGCAAACATGTGAACTTTGAATATTTGGTAAGCAAGAAGAGTAGACATACGGCACACCATGGACGGAGGAAGGGGGGGACTAGCAGTGGCCAGGCCCCCTCAAATGACAAAAAAAAAAGCAAAAAAAAAAATTATGTTTAAATTTGTTGTTTTTTGGCTAATGGCCCCGCCCATTAAATATTTTCAGCCATGGGCCCTGCCCATTGTATCGTTATCCATTTGCTTGAAAGTCCAAAAGCTAAGGTGCTAGAAATGCAAGAATCCTAAGCCAATGAGCTCACTGCCTTTCCTTTTGAAGTTCTATAAATGAATGCCAATACCCAACTAAAATTCCTACAACTGAAAAACAGAGAAGGACAGAAAGATGCCTGGTTGGGGACCGCCGCCGGGAGGACCTCCCGGGCCGCCAGGGCTGTGTGGCTGCTGTGATTTTCTCTGTGGTGGTGTATGCCGGCTTGTGTCTTCATGGTGAGTAACATGTATCCAGCTTAGTACTAATATGACCAAAAATCAGTGATATTTTCCTTTGATTCTAATGTTATTATGTTTATTTTCCTGGATTTGTTATGTCTATGTTATGAGGTAGAAACTTTCTCTTCTAAATGGGATGATTAATGTATTATAGATGGGATTGGAATGGGGTGAATTTTTATTATTATTATATTTTTTTTTATGAGACATGAATTGAAAATAGATGTACACCTCCTTCAAAAAAAAAAACCCCACTTAAAGAATATAAAGCATTAAATTAAGCTCACAATCACCCAATCTTATTCTGTAACTCACTTATAGTGTATAAGTATTATCAAAGATTATTACAGCATTTACTATAATTTTTTTTATATATATAAATTGGTGTAATAATTCATAATTAGTGAAATAATTAAGAGTGTATGGTACAAGTAAGTCACCAAGTAAAATGATATGTTTGAATTTTTGCTTAATCATTTCACTAGTTATGAATTATTATGTTGGTTTATAAGAATATTGTAGTAGTATACCAAACATTTTCCTTTGCTACTACTGAAGTACACCAAATAGTTTGTAAGGGCATTATAGTAGAATTTCTACTACGACAATTATCAATTATCATTCACGAGAAACGTTATATAAATTCCCTCTCTTATACTCCCAAGTGTTTACTCTCTAATATGACAGCTGCAGACAGAGAATAAACATATGGAAAAATTGATGGTTGACCTAACAATTATCACATTAAAAGATAATCACTTTTAAAAAAAATGTAAAAGAGAGAATCCTTAGATTTCTAAATCAATTGCAAACATCTGATTTTGTTAACCCAATTCATGTTTTGTTGGCACTTTGCAGTTTCTATTTCCTTTGTTGCTGCTGCATTGTAGAGAGCTGCTGTGGACCAGTGTTTGGTGGGCCGCCAGGGGGCCCTGGTGGCCCGCCTGGTGGGCGTCCTCCCTTCTAAACAGCCCATTTCCAGCAGATTTATTGTACATCCATGGTTAATCATGCATTATCCAGACCTAAATAAATAAAGCAGCAAAAATATAATGTGTTTATTTGTTAATACGGATATGTAATATATTGTTTTGTGTATTTATGGATAGTTATATGTTTGACGCATTTTATATACTGTTGGGCAGAATCCATTTATTTCTTCTATATTTATTTTCCTCAATTTATGATTGTCAAAAAGTCCCGGATAATATCCTCCGGAGTGTAAAAATATATTTACTTACGATTTACTGGAAATTTGTTTCAAGTATTTGGATTTGAAAAATGCTACATAAACTCTCTTTTATATTTTTAAGTGTGTACTCTCAAATGTTGCAGTAAAAAGTTGACATACCAACTGTTACATTAGAGAATAAACACTTCTAAATTTGTTCGTGCATTAATGTGGTATCACATCTAAATGGTGGACTGTATGTACACACTTTTCCTTGTTATGATTTATGCCCATCTCCCAAAAGGGAAAAAAGGAGAGAAAGCTAGCTTAGGAGCAAACTGGGGGTCGGGAATTTTCAAAAAATGAGACCGAGTTGCATGGGTTTATGTGAGAATAAATCTTGCATGGGTTTGAGATGACTAGTTAACGAGTCAGATTAAGATCAAGTGCCTAGGTATTGTATTTTTGCAATACTCCAATATGGGACGTTTATATTCTATCATATTAGCAAAAAAAACTTGACATTCTTTTTACTCTCACGAGCCTCACTAGGGTGTTTGACCATTCCTTCGACTTCTTAGGGGTGGCCGAACCACCCTATCAACCATTGAGGTGGTTCAAGCAGCTAAAAGGGTGGCCTGCCATCTCTAGTAGCGGTGGTGGGAAACTATGAGGCTAGTGAGGGTGACACCCAAAAAAAAAAAAACTCAAAATTTTTTGCCGACATGACAGAACTTGAGTTCATTTAAAACGAGCAGGGTTACACATGACTTCAATCCATGCGGGTGAAGGGAGAAGAGGCAGGGCTGAGTGGATTCATTTTCTTGGTTTTCGAGAGGTCTTGGTGATGGGAGGGAGCCTGTCTTGGGATTTGCAAAGAATGATGGATCAGCTTGTTTGAAAGAAGGGTGCTTGTTAATCAGCTTGCTTGAGACAATCTTGCCAACAAAGACGAGAGGTTAAGAGGCATTTTTCTGCCTCTATGGCCTATGGAGATTATTTTCCATTACCTGAAGACTATTTTTTGCCGACAATTTAACCCAACACCAGAAAACACAGGATATTAGAGTTCCAGAGGTGATCTTTTGCAGAACAAACAGACAACCCGAGTAACAAATTTGAGAATTTACTTTCTCAAACCTTTCATTTTCATTCAAAATCACATTAAATGTTAGATTAAAAGTTCAAGTTTCTGGGTTCCCTCTATTCCTAGAGTAGATAATGGCTGGCTCCTTCAAATTCAAAGACCATGGGACAGAACCCTTATTCCCGCTCAACAATACAACACCCCTGAAAGATGATACATCAATTTATGAAAGGATTCCCCCCCACCAAATTAGATCTACAAATCAACTCCTCCCTAATCTTCTACGACTTCTTCGTCTTCTTCTTCAGGTGCCTCTCTCAACCACTGCAACCAGAAAACACACATGAAGATGCAAAAATTATGCTGCGACAAACAAATCAGGTGAAGTCTAAGAGAGGTATGACTCATCAATCTTAAGTTTTATTCCTGAAAAGTCGAACAATCCAGCGCATAGATGATGGCCATGCTGCAAGAACAACTAATTGATTTCTTTTTCCTTTAGAAAAGAGGAAAGGAGAACGATGAATAGTAATACTTACTTTAATGAATTCTTCCGACTTCTTAACAAAAACTTTATCGATATCATCAGCATCTTTTTTCTCATCATCCCACTTTAGAATAGCATCTTCTTGTATAATTTCTTTGTCATACAGAAGCCACAGTATCTGTAAAAGAACATAACAATGACTTGAATCAGCAGATTAACCACACAAAATATGATCAAAGCAGGACAAAAGCAAAAAGAACTAAGAATGCAAACAATCTCCATAATTTCTAATCACACGGCACCTATTTTGGCCAAGAATCCAGTTCCCTTTAGCCAACCAATTCACAAAGTTAAACAACTACAGAGCTAGAAAGGTCAATAGCCTTTCTGAGTAGATAAGAAAAGTTCCAACGACTTCAGTCCAATTGACAACATTTTCACAATCATCCTCCACCATTACAGAAACCCTGCCTTCTTCCATTACCAATCTCCACTTTATTTATGGTAACTTCACCAAAAAGTTGGAAAGTGTAAAGAAGGAATAGATCCTTAAGGTTTCACATGAAACCTACCCCAACACCAAGTTGGCCCAGGTTTCCAAGAAATAAACTATCTAAATTCAAGAAACCAACCAGAAGATGGCTCTCAAAGTAGATCACGCTGAAGTAGACCAAATAAGGGCCAACATCATAACTTTCCAAAGCCAACTTCAGCTTTTGGCTCTGAAGCAAGGAAAATAGAAAGAGAACACCGAGGAAAAGACAAAATTGGCCGCAAAACAGGCAGCCACTCCTGCTGCCTGATTACACAATCGTCTCATAGCCCACTAATGTTCAAGATGCAAATAATCTTCATGTTTAGAAAGTTGGTTTTTAATTTGCCAGTGGCAGTACTACTTTTCATCCATTGCATGAGCTGCTGGCCAAGACAATAGTTGCAGCAATTTGATGAGCACATTGTGGTTTCTCCTACATTCATTCTTTTTTTTTTTTGCAAGTTGTATATATCAAAAAGTGTGAGGCGCCCCTAAGTACACAGAAAAACCAACATTAGCCCACAAAATGATCCCAATAAAAGATCCCTAATACCCAAAAAAAACCCTAAGCCCACATACAGAACCCTGAAACCCCAAAACAGCCCTAAACTCACAAGGCAGTCATAACCCTACCTTTGCGAATTTGCCCCTACTGTAGCCACTAGCTCTAGCCTCAAAGTTAATGAAGCATTCCAAAATTTTGAACTCCCTCTTCCCCTTAGTATTTGAGGCAGAAACCCCATCTTCAACCTCTTCAATGACTGAAAAAAGATCCTTTAAGTCTTTTCTCATCATCCCCAAAAGACAACCCCATAGTGGGAGCAACTCCCATTGCATTGAGCACCTCCATGAATTCATGAGCCTTGCCAGGAGCTTCCTCCACCGCCGGAGACACAGAAACCACCGCAGCCTCCATCTTATCTGGGTCCATACTCACCAAAGGTTGAAGACTAGTCAGACACTCCACCGCAAAGGCGAGACCTTCACTGGGTTCGTCGAAGAAGCCATCAGAGACCACTAAAAGCAGCAGAGCTAACACCAGAGACTTAAGAGACAGGCTCCACGTACATGAGTAGATCACCTTGCGCTGACACCCTCTCCGTAGATGCATCCCCAAGACCCGACGCATGACCCGTAGAGAAACAAGGCCCGACAAAGACCCAGATAAGGGCTCTGAATATGGACCCAAAATAAGGGGCCTAACCTTCTTGAGCTATACCTTAGGCCCAACCCTCATCTTTAAACCACGAAATGATTGGACTTTAGGCTCAACCTGGTAGAAAGGACTTGATCCACGTCAACCCTAACAGTTTTGAGAACCCACTTCAACAAACGTAGTAGCCTCATCGTCTTCAACATTAGAGCGTCGCCTCCCTGAGAAAATCTTCTACCAGCAATGAGCCAACCTTCTCCTTCTGAGTTGGCGCACCATACTCAAACTCAAAGCAATTTACGGGTGATCTCGCCTCCTCACCACCATTCACCAACTCAGAACAACCCACCACCAGAACCAGATCGAAGTGATTCATGGACAACAACTTCAAATCACCAAGAGCCATGAAGAACACTGCCGCATAAGAACGAGTAGACAAAATACCACCATCGCCGGAGATTACTCCAGAGACCAGCGGCCAATCCTTTGCGACGATGAGCGCTGGCAAATGCCATAACTCGCTCACGAATTGATGCCAACCCCATCCTCCACAGCCCGCAGGGAGCCAAATAACCCCTTTTCGGCCCCCCTCAGCAAAAACAACCGCCTCTAAGAAACGGCTGGCCTTATTGCTACCCTTACAAACCATCAAAACCTCCACCTCCTCACGGAAAGATTTAACAAAATCCTCCTTCCCCTGATACAACAACGCCTCCTCCACTGTGTCCGCCAACCAATCAAAGCACCGAATCCCTAGAGAACAAGAACCATCAAAACTTTTCCTTCTTTCCTCCAAATGAATCCTTGACTTGCCTGTTTTCCCCGAGAGAGAATGATTTAGCTTCCACCATAAAACGACATTTTATCTCAACCTAACCAACTGTATCTCACGAACCAAAAACTGAGACTAGCGGACGTTGCCACAAGAGGAAGAGAGAGAATATATATATACATATATATATTGATCAACCGCATTGTCAATAGATATTATAGAGGGCAATATCAATGAATTTTTTTCTAAAACTTCCCGAACTATATTGATGTGATATCATCTTCAAGATGCAAGAACAAGCACAAAATGTCTTCGCGTGAACCAAAATATCATCATAGGGAACCACAGCATCAAAGAAAATTATATATTGAAGTGGTGTGCACATCTCATTCTCTTTTGATGAGATCTACATTATAAAGCATAAAGATAAATATACCTGTGAGAACAATGGGGAGAACTCCATGGCAGATTCCAAACACATTTCTTCAAACTTTAGTATTACTTCAATCTGCAAAGTATTCAAGAAAAATTTATTAAAAGGAATTGACTATGAAATCTCAAGACTTATTTTGGCAACCATCAAAACCAAGGGAACTGGGTGCACAATATATAATTACATTCTAGAACCAAGTTAATAATATTTCTTGTGTAAACATATCTAAAACTCAACCGCAATGACACGACTCTGATATGTAAGATCAGCATTCAAGTTCCATTGGAGAGAAATTACTGCATTAAGAACTTAAAATCTACATAAATAATTTAAAGATGTAAAATGTAATTAGCACTCAGGTAAATGCTGGTGCAATTGATTGGAGATCAAAAGAATTACTGGAAGGATTTTTTTATATTTTTATTTTTGAGATATTCCCAGAATCCCTCTATAAAGGGGAAACATCTTTAAAAATAAAAAAAAAAGAAGAAAAAACAGGAAAGAAATAGAAACTCATTAGAGATTGTTCTATTGCGTGATACATATAGCAAAGTGATGGGCAGCACCATGCACATCGCTTAAATTTAGTAGATGCATAGTCTGAAAATGGTTGAGATAAAATCCTCCTACCAGAGTCTGGAAATGGGTGAAATAAAATCCTCCTACCAGACGCCTAGCACAAAAACTAAATTTGGAGTCCAAATTTGTATAAATTAATCTTTCCTCTTGCCTTATGAATTGACATAGGACAAGAGTATGATTTGAAATCACCTAATTTAATTCAAAACCAGCGATCTTACAAAAAGAATAAAAGGAAGGACTCATTACAAAACACCAAGTTCAGTAGCACAAGCAGACATTGAAAACTTTACTAGTCAAAGAAACGGCAACAATTATCTAAAAGGATTATCATAAACAGACCTGGTCATCAATGTCAGTCAGGAAAGACTTCAGAAGTTTTTGCCATTTTGTAATTACAATCACGGCATTATTAAACAATTCACCTGAAAAGTATATTAAGAAGAACCAAATTGTTTATTCCATAGATCAAAAGGCAAGGAAAATAATTTTTCATACATATATGAAATCCGTTACAAAGAAAGATATGTATAGCATTAGGAAGTAATGTACAAACAAGATATGCTATCATTGAAACAGGACTGAAACCATGACAAGTTCAGTTGATGTGTATCAACCTTATCCTAGCTGGCTCTGGACAGAGCAAACCCCAATCCAAATCCTCACCAATCCCAAGACCCTCACAAGACAAGGCAGCCAAATGAAAAATCGGGGTACAACAAAATATCGATGCTGTATTGAATGACAAAATATGGATGCATCAATATAGCAAATATGTGAAACAGTAAAAACAAGAAAATAGGTTCTAAAATAAAAAATACAGGGCAACAAACACAGAGTTTTCTTCAGTGTTGATACTTTTAACAACTTATTTTGGGACAAAATAAAGGGGTCATTACTAAGGATCAAGATATGTAATGGGCATAGTCTTTAACAGAAGAAATATATTTAAAAGTACACAGTAAGATGATAACGCCTTTCAATTCTTATAATATAATAGGATTACTGTAAAGATATCTCAATATATAAACTATTGATGAATGAGGATCTATAAATTATAATTAGGTGTTCAGTCATCCATAAACATAACTCATTCTTTTCACACACATACTGAGAGAGAGAGGAGAGAGAAAGAGCAGACCACATAAGTAGTTATGGTATGCAACACGAATAAACAACTTTTGCCAAAAAACACTTTTTGACTTAAAAGCTCTATTTCTCAAACGCAATCTCAAACAGGCTCTTAATCTAATTAAGACATTCAACAAAATTCAAAAAGCCACTCTCACTTTTGAGCATAAAGAGCTTTTATTTGATATCAAACAAGAAATGAGAATCCTCTACCTGAATGTATATCAAAACAAGTAAACATAGAAAAACTTACTAGGTGAGCTATGCGGAGTTTCTAATGACAATTTCATCATTGAATAAAATATAACTCCAGCAGCGTCTGCACATGACTTCGTGCATGACATCCTGTTAAAAAAAATGGCCAAAAAAGTTATATGATAAGCAACTAATCCACACAGAACAAAAGCATTCTAAACTTAACTCAACTTGGCTAAACCTCATACCAACTGAATATATATAAAAGCATTATCCCAGCAAATACATCCAAACATGGCCTAGAGAAAAAAAATGCAGAAGAATCATATAAAGCGTGCATTCGGATGGAAATGGGGAAGGGTTTGCAATGCTGATGTAGGACAAATTTCAAAAGCTCTGTGTATAATACTTATTTCTTCAGCAAGGGTTTTGCAAAGAGAAGATTTTAGAGATTGGAATAGCTGGTGAATGAGCTCAACATTGGCATATTAGATTTCTGAGATCTTCACAAGATTGGGCGCTTGAATCAGTTGACATTTTCTTGGAGCTAATGTATTATATTCCATTTGTTGAAGTGGAAGATAAAATGTTTTAGAGACTTTCTAAGAATGGAAGATTTGTGATTATGAGACTCATAATGGGGTTTAGCCATTGAATAAACACCTGCTTTGGGTAAAATACTGGCAGTTGATAACTTGGAAAAAAGGGGTGAGTAGATGCTGCATGTGTAAGAATAATGGTGAGAAGGTAGATCATCTCCTCTTATATTGCATTGTATTAAAATAATAGTGTTTGTTTGCCTTAGCTTATTGAAGTGTATTGGCTGATGCCTCGGACTGTGATAGAAGTTTTTGCGAGTTGGAAAAGAAGACTCGTTACCATGAGCCCTTTGCATCATGTGGACATTTGGAGGTTAAAAAAAATAATCACTTTCAATGATGTCAAGTTTAGCGGAAACTTGCTAAAAACTATTTCTTACACTCATTAATTGATTTGTGCATTCTTTGGGAAGCAACCACTGATTTTCTTTTGAATTCTAAATTGTAACTTATTGAGAGGTGAAAGCTCTAAATAAGCTTTAACTTTTAACTTTTATATGAAGCTTTGATACTTTTTTTTTTTTTAATAAGTAATCAAAATATCATTAAAAGCAAAAAGTGCTACTCGAGTGCACATGGAATATACAAGATAAACACCGAGCTAGACAGAAAAGAACAAGAAAAATCATGAAAACTATGCACCAAGAAGCTACAAACATAGATGTCCAAGATTTAAGAGTAAAAAAGAAAAATGACTCAAGCTCCATTAACGCCCTATCACGCTCCACAGAACTTTTGTCAAGTCTTTCCCTCCAAAGACACAACAAGAGGCAAGAAGGCTTCATCTTTCACACAGCAACACCCAGAGTGCTATCACCAATCCACCAACAAGCAAACAAGTCAACTACTCTACTATGCATCACCCAAGATGGCACAAAATGACTGAAAAAGACATAAGGCGCAAGCAACCTCACAATGGTGGAGAAGATGGTCTACAAACTCCCCATTCCTCTTACATGAATGGCACCTATCGACCACAATGACATGCCGCTTCCTAAGGTTGTCCATAGTAGGGATATTTCCTATGGCCACCGACCAAGCAAAAAAAGTTGCTCTCAAAGGAACCTTAGTCTGCCAAATACTCTTCCAAGGAAGAGGAGTGCCCAACGAACAACGAACAACCATTTTCTGGAGGGAACCACCAAAGCTTGTCTTCACCATGTCTCACTTTTTTTTTTTTTTTTTGATCGGTACCATGTCTCACTTAAGTTCAACAAATTGAAGAATGCGGCAAAGACATCCACCGCCCAATCATGAGCTGATCTAGCAAAGCTTATTTTACACTCATTGAAGCCACCAGAAAACTCTAAGTGCGCCGCTACTAAAGCATCCCTTGCACAAGCAATACCATATAAATTTGAAAAGGCTTCCTTTAGAGCCTTGTTCCCACACCACAAAACAACTCTCAAAGACTTGAAGCTTTCATTTCTCAGATCTCTTCATGAGTGGGATAGAGTACTAGTAGTTTCTCTTTCTAATTTTTTTTTAAAATCAAATATCCTAAGTTTTTTCTTTTGGTGTTTCTCTAGTAACTTCCCATCACCCCTTTTCTATATCAATTGCTACGCCACACAGTACAGTACTAAATTGTGTTGTCACACCCCTTTTCCATATCAACTGTTAAGCCACACAATACAGTGCTAAACTGTGTTGAACACAAGGACAAAGACCTCCAACCATAGGTTCCATACTACTTTATTTAATGTTATACAAACCAGACAGTAATTGATGGGACTGATCTTATTCCTCTATTCTCTAACTGGGTGATGCAACATTTGTAGGCCTACTCTTTGGCTGCTCATCTGTGGTTTCTGAGCATAATTCTCAAATCTGCCTTTTACATTATACTTTTCAACACCGTCTAAGTCGATTACCAATTCCTTTAGAGTAATGATAGAAGGAAGATTATGTGTCTTCCCAAATATAATGTGGCTTTTAAAATCACCATTGAATTTGATGATTATTATTAGATTTTGATCTATTGGTAATTTTAAAAACCACATCACATTTGGGAGGACACAATAAGGACTCTAATCCTCCTTCTAGCATTACCCATTCCTTTATAACCTTGAACATTGCAACACAATAATACAAACACTTCTTTTCAAAGTACCAAGTGTGAATAGTTTGTGGAGTATGTTAGGAATATATAAGCTAGTAGCTAAACCAAACCAAGTCAAAGAAGCTTTGTGGGCAAGTTACGAACATCATCAAAGTATGTCATCATTTTTGGCATCAAAAATTAAATATTCAAACGCATATTCCATTTTTTCCAGATACATAACATTTGTCCAAAAAGTATTTATCCAATGAGCCATAGCTCAAATGGCTCCTCTCCCCCATGAAGGAATAGGAAGGAGGTTAAGGCTGTGGGTTCAAGAGCTATTAGGTATGTGACTACCAATTAAAAAAAAAAATTAAATATAATGAAACACAATAGTAGAGGCACAATTACGCAAATAATGGAGTGAATTGAAGCAGTTTAAAAGTTTAAATACAAAAATAATAAGTAAATAACATACCGCAATGTGTTCAGTTCTAAGATTGCAGAGCCTTCTTCAATATTTTCATCCACAGCCCGTAGAAAAGTTGCTTCAGCCTGCAAATGATAATGGCTGAATAAATGTTCATTCTCTACAAATGTATATCCACTAACATCATCATTTCTGGTTTGACATTATTTTTTTATCACCTCCGTCTCAAAGGAGTCACCTCTGGAATCCTCATTAACATCATCATCTGAATCGTTATAGTCAGGTTTCAACTCTCCCGCAGTTGGGAGAACACTGCCATCATGGGTTAACAACTCCAGATCATCGTCAGTAGTTTGCATTGCCCTGGCAAGCTTATCTGCAGGAATTGGTGCAATTGAATGTCTCCATTCTTCTTCATGGCTTCCTTCACATACTGACCAAACATATCCAACCCCACCTGTACCAAGCTGATTGATAATAGTAACTGGTATAAGAGTCAATCACATATTAGTTAATGATCTCAAACATTGATTTGTCCTTTCTTTCTTCCCAGTTTTATTTTATAACCAAAAATGAACCCCAAAAAAAAAAAAGAAGAAGAAGAAATAAATTTTCATTGGCAGTTATTTGTTTGCCAGTTACCAAAAAATCTGCCACATACGTGACAGAAATAAGCCTGGACATTTAACTCTATCAGGCTAGTGTATCCTGAGCATATACCCAAAAAAAAAAAAATGCCAGCTAACCTCATAAGTAGGCCAACTTTGTTTCTCCAATAATTGGGATGACATCGACTCTTTTGACCCTTCCAATGTACTTGTGATTGCTGCAGATAAAAAAAACTTATAATACCGCACAACAGCACTTCAAAAAGTTATATGCATCTTAACTGTCAACAACTAGTATAAGGCAGAAGAATTTTAAGGCATTAAACAATACAGCTAAGAAAGCATCAGTACAAAGACACTCTGGCCTCATCTACCATAACACATATGATGTCTAAAACTCCATTTGCAAGCAAAGAAATAAGTATAGCTCTAATACTTCAGTCTTTGGAAAACACAATTCATACACACACAAACATATTTATATGTGTAAACATGCATAGATAAACTTTGATAGGGCAGTGCCCTATAATGTTTAATGGGATCCCACTCATTTTCACTTTCAATGGTGAGATGTTTTACAAATCCAAATCATTCAAAAACCTACAAAATATGAAGGTGGATAGCTTTCAAATTTTGCTTAAATTAATGAAGTAAAATGATTGATATCTTTACTTATATTTGAACAGTGATTACTATTACATGTATGTGTCGATAAATAAGGTTCACACACATAGATATGTATATGGGAACCACCGCCAAAAATTTTGTTCTTTCCATACAAAGTCTTAATTGCTCATCACTACAAGGCACCCCCACTTTAAGGAAGCTTAAGAGGCTTATATTATCTAAGAATTATTATCAGTAACCTTGATCTCCTGCCCATATCATGGTTAGACCAAGGCTATACACTTTGCAAATACAATTAATCTAACTGTAACTTAAATAAACAAGCCAGAAAAGTAGGAAAAAGATGGGATGCAGTAGAAGTTACATAAAATTTCTACAACCCACCGCTATCGTCAGCATACTCCAGCTCCTCATCACTATCCTGCTTAGTTGGTTGTGGATGCAATGATACCTTTGAGTATGAAGGAACAACAAATTGTTGCCCTATTACAACCTGGAAGATAAGAAATTTCAAAACACCATACAAACTACATATAGTCATAAATCACAAAAGGATCATAACTTTCAATATTTGTACCTTGCAATTATTATTTTTCAAAAAAGAAAGATGAATTTCAAAAGACACATGTTATATACCAAAACTTAATGAAGCAAATAGGAAATTTAATTAATTAAGTTGGTTCAAAATTGGCCGATCAGGTGGATTTTACAGCTAAAAAGGGGTGGCACCATTTTGAGTCATGTGCGCCCCAAAAGCAGATGTCCTTAAGTTTTGCTTGTTCACTTCTTTATACATGTTTACTGTATATCGTACTCTTGATTACCCTCCTTTCTTCCAGAGAAAGTGCCCACCTTAAATTAGCTTTCACGCAACAAAGACTTAACAACAAAAATGTATGAAGAAGGATAAAAACGCATAGCCACATTCTTAGCGATCAAGTAATATTTAACTCGATGTATAGAAGAAGAAAGCAGAAGCTTAACAAAAAATTAGAGCTTAAGAGTCTTCAGCTTAATTTCATAATCAAGAACATCTCTACCAATCATTCCATATCGGTGGATACCCAATGTCAGAACCCCATAAGTAGATCAACAGTCTTGGTTACATTGCACTATTTTTTTGTAAGTAATTTCATTATTATTAGCGCAAAGGGTTGCAACCCTAGTACATAAGGAGCATATAAGAGAACCTCTAATCCTTTTTCTGTTCTTTTTTTTTTATAAGTACAAGAGAACTCCTAATCTGAAGAAAAATAAGAAAAAAAATTCAAAAAACCTGAGAAACTAGAAATATGCACTTATGAAATTCTACATTCATACAAATATGTTGTCAATCAAGAAGATTTCCAATCCCATAACAATATTACTATATCCGTTTCCAATGAATTTATTCCCTCATGATAAAAATTTTAGTCTAACATATGGACTTGTAATCAGTAAACATCTTGTTGCCATGTAGTTTGGGAACCAACCCAAGTAAGATGAACTGGAGAAGAATAATAATTGTTTTGATAAGTAATGGAAGTTTTATTAAAAAGCGTAAGAAGAAGAATTTAGCAGTTCAAACAAACATTTGATCCTATAGTACAACCTTCCCCAACAACTGAATTTGAAATCTTAGTGTTGCTCTCAATCTTGGTACCATTTCCAATAACAGTAAAAGGACCAATTTCTGCAGACCGAGATTGCACTACTTCTGGTATAAAAAATAAAATTATAAAATTATAAAAAATAATAAAATAATAAAAAAAACCCAAAGTTTATTAAATCTTGTTTAATGGAGAAATTACAACAGAATATGTAACACTTGTAACCAACTGCATAGATTATGACCAATTAGATCTTTGATCATTACCCGATGCTCGATACATCCCCTGTCTTTCAAGTTTGGTGGCAGAGTTTCCAAAGAACTTAACATCTGGCACAAATGGGTATGTCCACCTCTGGATTATGTCCTTACTAATAGTGTCATAGCTTCGGAAGTTATCAATTCTAGCCGCATAACTAGAGTGAATTTCATGAGTGAAGATTTTGTAGCCCATAATCTGATAGAAAATATGGATATCTTAGAAGTGTGAAATGAAAAACACCAAAACCAACAGAAAATGTCTAATTATCTGAACATACTATCAACAAGAGGGAAGCAAATATAATCCAGTAAAATGTTATTCATTGTAAATGAGCATACTAAATGTTTTGACTTCTTTTAAATGAAACAACATCTATAGTCATGCATGCATAAAAGAGTGTATGTATTTTTTTCATTGGGTGCACAGAAGGAATGTAGAACACATCCATTCTGTTAACCACCCTCCTATCAAAGATATCTACACAAGTTTGTGACAAATGCTGAGATATTTAATAAAATTTCTATCTACATTTTCTAATTAAATAAGGTTCAATTTACACTTTGAAAACGTACTTAGAAACAAATACAGGGAAACATCAGTTGGCAGGGGGATCCATCATCTTATTATGTCTCTGTGTCTTTGCAACACATATATGTAAATGGGTAAAAGAGGGCGCTTGTCAGCATACCAGCAGATTATTTGCACATGAAAGTAACTAAATTTAGCTTACAGAAGAGATTTATAATGAGTTACACATACATCATCAACAAGCAAGCCCTTGACAAAATGGCGTCGTAAATGTTGATAATCAAAATTGTCTGTAAAAAGGCTAAGCACTTCTGGCGAGCAGATGTCAATATAGCAATCCTGCAGAGAATAAATTAATAATTTAGCATAAATTTGTATCACAGGCCTCCTTAGAGAAGAGACATATAAATGAAGAGAAAACTAATAATAATTTCAGATAGAATGCCAATGCATCTACTGACAACAAACTGAAGCAGCCACAGCATGGAGTGTAAATGCAGATTTAGCCAGTAACAATAGTATATTGCCTTCTTATGCTTGGCACACACACAGCACTAAAAGCAACCATCCATTCCTCAACAACAGTGCCCAAAGAAAAGGGTTAGGGAGGTGGTGAGACATAAGTGAGAATGGGTCCTTTAAAGTACAAGAAGCAGCCCATGCGCATTCACTGCCTCAGCGATTTCAGAAAATCTTGGACTGAAACAACCGCGAGACATGAATACCATCACTATATAAGGACAAAGAAAAACTTTAAATACCTTCTTAGAAAATTGTAACAGGCAAGCATTATAATGTCAAGTAATATTGGCTATCAAAGTGAATCAAAACTCAAGCAATTTCCTTATTATTGAATTGAGTAAATCCACTGCAGTGTTTCATTTCCTTCATCACTCTACAATAATTTTTGGTCATTGTCATGATAAAAATAACTTCTTAGAGAAACAGCTATTGTAAGAAGACAAATTAGCACTAGTTTGAAGACCAAAACAAAAGCCACAGGGAGGAGGAATTTACCACTAATAGATTACTATGAAAGCTGAAAATAAATCTTATTTTTATAAGGTACTCTGAAAATAAAACTAAAAGATTTTGAGGGAAAGATTCAAGAAATAAACCTGTGCATCGTTGTGTAAAGAAATTGATGGATTATCAGTGAGCAGCAACTTATCAAGACATATCACCCCTTTTGAATAGTCTGCCTTATCCTCATAATATAAAAGCTGCTTAGTATTAGGATCTATTGCCATAAACAGCTCATCAGTACCAAGTCGAGATTGGCGAGTAATTGGAGAAGGCTTCGACCGTCTAATAACCATGGTCATTATAGCATTACTATCTTTCTTCTTTCTCTCCTTATGTTCTTTAAGCGCCTGTGTCAGTGACATGTTGCTCACAGTATCTCCACTAATAAGGACGAAATCTCCATTTATCTTCAAAAGCCACAGAAGATGATAACTTCATACACTATGAAACAGCAAGTTCTAAATGCAAGCATAGGTGGAACTACATTCATTAAGAACAAATCATTAAAGCTGATTGGAACAAAGGACATTCCAACTTCTCATAAAGACAGAAATATAAGATAGGAAATTGAGACATGGACATACCACATTACGCTCATAAATTACGCGCAAAGCATCACCAGCACTGACAGAATTGTGGGACTCTATCGTCGTGACCGAGAAGTTTGGATGAGAAAACCACTCAGAACTCTCCAAATAATCAATCACTTGCTTGGAATGAGCACAGCAAAAGACAATAACCTCTTCAACACCAGCAGATTCAAGCCATGCCAAGGTGTAATTTATCATTGGGACATTTACTAATGGTAATAATACCTTCAACACCAAAAAACTTCCATAAGTGCAAGAATTGGCATCAAAAGAACAAAAAAATCTTTTTGCAAGACATACGAATTCACAAGTTGGCCTCCATACAAGCCCATGGCAATATACAAATTCCCAAAGAATTTCTTTTTATTAAAAAAAAAAAAAAAAGAGTAACTCTAAATATTGAAACATCTCAATATGCAAGTAACACAGGCGGTCATCAAAAAGGTCCAAATTTTAAGAATGTATTTTTATTTCATATTTTGTCTAAATATTCTTGTCTACGCATTCTTGAGCAAGAAAATAAAGAAATAAATAAGTGAACCTCCTATAGCAGCGAAAATGGAGGAACAAATACTTGAACAATAGTGAAAGAAAAAATATTATAATCCAAAGCCTCCCAACCCCTTTTCTTCTTCGACACCCATAAGCAACAAACTGGGCACAAAGAAGCTAAAGTTATCAAATGAATACACAAGCTTCATCTTAAAACAATTTTCATGAAGAATACAAATATTCCAAGCAATGTACATGGATAGCATAATTCAACATCCTACGTAGATTCATATGCACCTATATCTATGCACACATGCGTGCGTTCATACATTCATTCGTATAAAACATAGATACCAACATCATATATGTACGTACGTACGTACGTAGATACACAAAATCGAGAGAGAGAAAGAGAGATTACTTTGGGGCGTTCGAGGGTGATGGGACGGAACTTGGTGGCGAAGCTATCAGCCAAGAGGATGGCCTGCAAGGGTACGCGTGTCAGTTCCACAGGGTCCTCGGAAACCCTATTTGTACCCTTTCTCTGTACACCCATTGCTACTCCTCCTTCACCCTCCTCAAGAAACTCTGGAAATCAAAGATACAGTAATTCCACAGATATCAATTAAAATAAGAGAGAATTTGAAAGAGAAAACAGAAAAGATATGAGCTTTCACAGATTGCTTATAGCACTGGATTGAAATTGTTATTGGATGATTAGCCTAGGGCACTTATATTAGAAAATAAACCTAATCTTAATAAGAATAAGAATTAATATCCCTAAACCTCGTAGGAACTAATAATTTAATAATAATAATAATAAATAGAGGGTCCGTACCAAGAGAATTGTGAGCTAAGAATTGCGATTTCGTAAAGGCTCAATTTCAAATCAAAATTCCTAATCAAAAACCGAGAATTGGAACTAAGAAAAACCCAAATTAAAACCCAGTGTAGACTGTATAGTAGAGAAAGACGGCCTTATGATGTGAAGCAGAACGCTGTGATTGTTTTGGGCTTGGCTCATCAACGGTCACAAATATATGTATCGGTTTTCATTCGCCAATAAGGGCTTACCTTTATGAGCTTCTCAAAATTGGAAGGAGTATTTAGTAAATTCCTACATAATAAGGTTTCGACACAAATTAAGACTTGATTTTTATATTCATAATGGGGTTTGTTAGGGGTTCTCTTGGTGTTCTCTCAATTTTATATAAAACATAATTTAAGAAAAAATAAAATATTAGTACTATTTTTTTGCAAACCGATTAATTTTTATGAGTTAATAGTTAGATTCTAATGCTTTAAAACTTGTTTTTTGATTAAAAATTAAAATCTAAGGGTGAAAGGTTAACCCTTTAGAGATTGTATCACCCAAATAGATTTGATCATTCTAAATTTGGTGCTAATGCCTCAATTTTGATGTTAATGCCTCACAAATTTAGTGTTAATACATAGAAAAACCGATAGTGGAGGCCACTACAATTTTATTTTTTCTTAAATCATGTTTTACGTACTGAGAGAACGCCTAAAGAACCTACAAGGAGAACCCTAACATTTTCCATTCATAATTACTTATATTGGTTAACAGTAAAAAATCTAAAAAACTTATTTCCCACTTTTCCTATTCATCTACTCAAATCTTCCGCCGTCACGACGATGCGGAGACAACCACGATGCCGCCCACGACACTCCACGCTAGTAATATCTCTCTGTCTCTCACCGAAAGCAGAGCATGTTGCGAAAAAAGAAAAAAAATCTCTAAATACATGCGGCACCTGGATATGTCGATGTGGTCTGCTCTGGTCAGCGTCGTCTCCAGCGTAGTCTGGGCTGGCCGGCGGTGAGATCTGGTTGTGGGTATAGGTACGATGAATAGGAAAAGTTTTTTTATCAATATCTTTTATTTTTGTTAGAGCGCTAAATTGACTATATAAGGTCTTGGTGAATAAAATTCAAGTATTTTTGCTTATTTTTGTTAAGGTGTTTTACGTTGATTTGTCATGCCTGCATTGGAGAGGGCACAAAAGTCTTAATTTATGTCAAAATCTTATACAAATTATTTTCAAATTCTTATATGATTGGTATATAATTAGGATAACATAATCGCAAAAATCAACTTTTGAATTTGCTTTTTTACAATATATCACTAATTCAAATGTTGAATTTTACTATTACGTCACAATTATATAATAAAAAATGTTAGAGGTTTTTTTCGTAGTTTTTGCGTTCTCTCAGGCTTATATAAAACATGATTTAAGAAAAAATAAAATTATAGTGGCCTTCACTACCCGATTTTTTTAGGCATTAATATCAAATTTGAGACATTAATACAAAAATTAAGGCATTAGCACTAAACTTAAAATGATCAAATCCATTTTGGGTGATATCATCTCTAAATGATTAACCTTTCACCATTAGGTTTTAGTTTTGAATCTAAAAACAAGTTTTAAAGCATTAGAACATAAATATTAACTCATAAAAATTAATCTATTTGCAAAAAATACTATAATTTTATTTTTTCTTAAATTATGTTCTATGTAAGACAGAGAATACCAAAAGAACATTACAGAAAAAACCCTAACAAACCCCTTGTATAATAATCGTGTTTCGAACAAAACAAATGTTATAGAATAATCACACAACATTCTATTAAATAATATTTCTTAAAGTAAGATTAGGTTGTGCAGATAGGATCTGGCTTACATGCTGTTATTGAAATAACTTCAATAACAGCATGTATGCTGTTAAAAAATTAAATGGTGATGATTTAGTTAAAATAATTGAAGGGTTTAGATCTGTTATAATAAATATCAATTTTCTCTCTCATCCATTACTTCATTTATTTATTGACATTTATTATAATAAATCTTAACCACTCAATTACTTCTATTATTTATTATAACAAATCTTGACCATTCATTTTTAACAGTATACATGTTATTTCAATAACAGCCTTGATATTGAATATTAGAAAACCACAGGTACCTAGGTTTTTTTCTCTCTAGCTTAGGTTTTTTTCTCTCTAGGTTTTTTGCTTTAGCAGCCCCTCTTTAGATCGCCGTCACTCTTGGGGAGGAGGAATGGCCATCGCCATCCCTCCTCCCCGTCCTTCTTACAGGGTTCTAGTTATTTACTTGATGCCCTAGTCTGGTGCCCCTTCCTTTCCTTTTTTTTTTCCCGGCCTCCTCCTTGTATGGCGGTCTTTTCCATTTGTTTTTGGGCTTTTGTGCCTGTTTGATCTTAGGCTTTCGGTGTTTCCTGACCCTCCTTTGAGGCAAGTCTTCTCGCGCCCCTCCGCGTCATTCTCTCATGCCACCTTCCTCGTGTGTTCCAGCTAGATCGCTGAGCCTTCTCAGGTTGATCATTACCTTTTTATTTTATGTTTTATTTGGTTTCCCTATATTTTGTTTCCTTTGTTTATTTTTTGTTTTGCTTTGGGTTTCCTTGTATTTGCTTTAGTATTTTCTGTATTGCTTTTTTTTTTGTGTTTGTGTGTTTTGTTATTTTTACAATTTCTGATCTTCTCTGCATTTGCCGTACTCCATCCACTTCTTTGGGCCTTTTCTGCGCCTCCACGCGTCGAGCTTCTAATGTGCCCTTGATGTCTGAGGTCTACTTGCGTGATCGGTTTTATTTCCTGTATTTTATTGTTTTGCTTGTAATAAGTCTTGTCTCGGCTGCTTTGGGGTGTGATGCTTGGTCAGATCTTTGGGTTGTGGATGTGAGCGTTATCACGGCTTTTGGTCGAGGAGGACAAGTGTTGGCACAGGGTTCCTAGCCCTCGGTGTCAAGAAATAAGTGTTGGCACAGGGTTCTCAACCCTCGGTGTCAAGGAATAAGTGTTGGCGAGGTTCTCGACCCTCGATGTCAAGGAATAATTGCTACCTATGCATTAGTTGATTACATGCAGATGCATTTGTATTTCATTGTTAATTAGTCATAGGTTAGCGGATATGGTTTGAGAGTCTAGATTGTAATATGTCTTGTATGACGTTGGTATCTTTGTAGTTTACCTACGGATACTTCGGGACTTGCCCTGTATTGTAAGAGCTTTGCTCTTGATCTTTAATGAATGAGACTATATTGATTTTCAAAAAAAAAAAATAACAGCCTTGATATTTATTGAATATCAAAAAACCATGCTATTATTTCAATAACAGCCTTGATATTTATTGGTTTTGCATATCAATTAGATATTTATTGATTTTGCATATCAATAACAGTCAATTAGATATTTATTGAATATCAAAAATACATGTTATTTCAATTATTGTTTATGATTTTTTTTAATATTATTTTATATTAAATAAATCATCGACGTATTATTGTTCATGCACGCCAATGGTATGAAAATTATTACTCTATAAGTTAAGTCTCAAGAAAGAAAACTTGTCACCAAAATCAACTTTGGTTGTTGTTGTCCCTATCAATAATGGATCTCAACCCTCCCTAATGAGTAATGTCCTTCACTTCCTTTTCTCTACGTGGCTTTATATGTTATTTTATTGTATGTTCATTTCATTTTTCTCCTTTGTTGCACCAATCGCTCCAAAAAATGCGTGATAATCATAACATGGAGTAGTTCAAGTCCAATGATTGAGTACCTATTCATGCATCCACCACATGGAGTGGATCATGTTAGTTCTTGTGTAAATTTGAGTTTTATAGAGAAGAGTTAGGTTTCCTTTTAAAATAAAAAATAAAAAATAAATTGATTCTCAAATGATGTGCTACCATCCCATTACTTTACGCTTTTATCTACTAAAATAATAGATCATATAGAATGGTGACATGTTATTTGAAAACTAAATTTTGGAAAAATAAATTTAGATCGAAGCCTAGTATTTTTTAGTTTTGTATCACCACATTAAATAGAATTTCTTCACGCGCCTGTGGGCCTGTGGCCTGTTATCTTTTGTTTAGTCCGAAAAAAGATAGAAGGAGAATATCAAAGATTATAAGTTGAATTAATTTATCTAACCCAGCACCCTAATAAAAATAAAATAGTAGGAAGCAGGTGGACAAAGATTAATGGCCATGATTACTAGATGTAATGCCAGCACATTAATATTGATGCAACATTGTTCAATTTAGAGTCTGTTTGGGTTGTATTTGAGAAATAGAGTTTTTAAGTAAAAAAATCATATTTTTGGCAAAAATTTCATTTTTAAGTTTTTGCCAAAAATACATTTTGACTATTTTTGAGGTTTTTTTGGACCCTTAAAGTGTTTTTAATTTTTTACCAAACAACTACTTTTTTCTTCAAACAGACTTTTTGAGTATTAAGCGCACTTTTATACCTATCAAATGCAATCCCAAACAAGCATTTAGTACTCTATATATAACAATATTTATCTGTTGAAATCTTGGTGGTTTTTTATTTTTTTAATAAATTTATTATTCGTTAAAAAAGAAACCTGCATGAGAGACCAGAGAAAGACCAAATTAAGCAACATATAGAGTGAATAAACAATAAAAGGCACACTCACACACACAGGTTCCATGCTTAATCACATGGGGGGCTAGCAAAAACTCCAGCCCCCCATGTGATGAAGTCCACGTACTCTTTTGTTTATTCTGTTCTTTATATTGTTTGTTTCTTACGTATAATATGCTTCTTAATTAAGACTTAATTAATTAAGAGTGCATTTGGGTTTATGATTTCAAAATGTACAGTTTGAAAAAGTTTTTTTTTAATGAAAATAAAGATGCGTTTGGGATTGTGATTTTGTAAGCATAATATGCGTTTTAAAAAAATATTACAAAATATAAGACATTTGGTATTACGATTTAAAAAACACTTAATCTAAAATAGGAGAAAAAATTGCAATTTTTATAAGAAAGCCAGGGTGCTTATTTAAAAAAGCACGAATTTTTAACCAAAATCACGATTTCAAATAACAAATATTTGATTAAAAAAGAAAAGTTTTCAACATGTTTTATCAAACACCTTTGCGATTTTAAAAAATAACGATTTTAAAAGCGCAATTTTTAAAATCATACTTATTGAAACCACAATGCCAAACGGACCCTAAGTTTTAGCAAAATTGTAGTTTATTATTTAAAATGTGCATTTTCAAACAATATCTACTTGCCTGAAATTTGAAAATGAGGATTTTTTACGTTTTTCAAATCACAATTATTTAAAAATGTGATTCTAAACGACCTATTTTTTGCGATTTAGTTTAAAATCGTATATTTTGTTTATAAAATCACAATACCAAACACACCCTAAAAACCCATTCAAAAAGGTTGCAAATTAAGGATAATTTGTTTCATACGTGTCCTACCAATCATTTTCAAGATCTTAGCTTAGATTCCAAGTGCTGCAAACATATTTCTTATAATTGTATGTTGCTTTCAAACATGGCTTGTCTTCCAAGTTCCAACCCGACCACAAGTTTTGTACCATACTAAGATTTGAAATCACTTGTATAAGTGGATAGACAACGACCCCAACTCACTTATTTGGTTACTATTTTATCTCAATTATTCAACCTGCAGATTTGACCTTATTATATATATATATATATATATAATTTGACAAAGGAACAGGAAGAGAACTTTAATTTGACGAAGGAAAAGGAAGAGAACTTTAATTGTAGTTCCATGATACTTATCAACATCAAACCTAATTTTAACTTTTAGCCCGAGACTCCCGTGATCGGAGTTGGGTGCAGCTTCTCTGAGTAAATTGTCTTCCACGTTACGGTCCATCGGCTTTTATGGGTATGGAGGGTGTTAAATGCTCACAAATTTTTACTTTATTCACATGCTTTATCGTGTATATAGAGAGATCATTTTATTTTAAAGACACTCCACAATGATTTATAAGCTCATTTTTAAACCACAAAGTTTTACTTGATTATAAGGTTAATCTACGGAAACTAATTTAGCAGCCTTTTCTTTTAAAAAGAAAAGAAAGAGAAAATGATGTTGATAATCTTTCATCTTTTGGGCTAAAGTGTTCCCTAAAAGATGAAAAGAACATACTGTTTTTTGGGCTAGGAAAAATGTTTTTGAATAAAATTTGACTCAAAACATCACATACCACATTATATTTCACATACATACAGTCATACATGACCAAAACAACGTCATTTTGGATGTTATATTATATATATAATTATAATATATATTATATAAGGGTAAGCGATTATTAACTATTTTTCCCTATACTTAAAATTGTTAACCGCAACTTCAGTTGGTTAGTGATGCCGTCTCATTTGAACACTCTTACAACGTATTGTCTTTTTGTCTAAAATCTATAAAATTCCAACCAAAATACACGTGTCAAACAAAATATGGACAAAAAATACCCAAAAAAAAAATAAAAAATCAAAATAGCATCTTTTTTTTACGGATCAGTATCCTCTCAAATTCTTTCAAAATTTGAGGCCCTCAAATTTTAAATCTTGACCGTTCATCTTGATTTTAATGACAAAAAATAAAAGGTTTTTCAATTTTCATATTTAAAGTCAAAACACATTTAAAATTTTTAATTATTAAAAACTGAAAAGCCTTTTATTTTGAATTGTTAAGATCAAGATGGACGATCAAGATTTAAAATTTGAGGGCCTCAAATTTTCGAAAAAATTTGAGGAGATCCTGATCCCCTTTTTATTGTGATATAAATACCTATGTCCAATAATGGTATCAAACTATAAATAAATTTATATAAAAATTTGTTGTCTCTACTCTCCAATGAGCGATTCACTAGTGAGTCGGTGACACTAGTAAATACAATAACGACAACCACATTAGTGGATGCAGCCAATTTGCCAATCAAATCAAAATCGCACGTGACTGACCACCCCTGTTATTTCTACCGCGAAAATAGTACTGTATTAGATCGCGGTTATGAAACGGACGGTCAGGATCGAAGATTCACTTTAGTCTTCTTCTGAGCCCACCGTATCATACCATCGTTTCACTACCTCTGTGCTAGTCCCTCCCTTTCGTTTTCCTGTCTTGTCTCTGTGTCTTCCCTCACCACGTCTCTCTCTCTCTCTCTCTCTCGTTCTAGAGCCTTCTTTCCTTCTCACTCTCTCTCTCTAAATCAAGCTTTGTGTAATTTTCTTATTATTTCGCTTTTTTTCTAGGCCTCTCTCGCTGTCTCTGATGAAAAAAAAAATAGCGTACCTGAGAATCTGAGATTGTTGCAATCCTGAAAATTGGTGGATTTTGCGAGAATTACGGAGCTGTGGATCTTGCATTGCGCGAGGGATTCGAACCAGAGATTGATTGCCACTCTCTCTCTCTCTTTGTTCGTCGAATTCTGTGTCTGCGTTTTGGTGTTTGATGCGCCAACTCGCAAACTTCGTGCGTGCACCGCGTTCTCTCTGCATGTTGCCACGCAGCGCTTTGGTGAGCCTTTTTAATGTTTCTAAGCCTCGGAAGCAACTTCCCCGCTAGATTGCTGATTGAAGAAAAGAAAAACAAACGAAACAAAATTTCGAATCAGTAATTCGCTTCTTTTTTTTTTTTTTTTCCTGCGGACGATTCATATCCATATTCATATTCATTTGTTGTATTTTTGTTGCATTTTTTTTTTCTCAGCAACCAAACGTTGTCGTGATTTTCGTCTCTTTGTGCTAAAACGAAAGCTTCTTCTCCTTCTGCTTTGTGACCTGTTTTGGTTCTCAAAACTCGTTTCTTGTATTTATGTACCTTTTCTTTTCGCGTCCTTGTTTTTGTGATTTTTTTTTTTGTTCTGCTTCTAAAAACAGAAAAAAGAATGTTATGAAATAGCATTTTGTATTTAATTTTTCTGCTGGTTTATCTAATGCAGAGTTGGTTTGGTTGTTGATTTGCAAAGATCTTCATGAGATGGACAGTTCGGAGACATAGATTCTTTGTATATTCTTCGTCTAAAGTAAATCTAGATCTTCTAAATTTACTATCATAGTCTGGTTGCATTGCGAGGAGCTGGAAACAATGGCTATCGAATTGAGTTCTATCTTGTCAAGGTTGCAAACGCTATCCACTTCTGATCATGCCTCCGTGGTTTCCATGAACCTCTTTGTGGCCCTCCTTTGTGCTTGTATTGTGATCGGCCACCTTCTTGAGGAGAACCGATGGGTGAACGAGTCGATCACTGCCCTTTCGATTGTGAGTTTCACTCTTACCCATTTATTTAAGTTCTTATGTCCGTTAAGTCATCAGTATAGGTAGTTATCTTGATTCGTTAAAATGAAAGTGGCTAATTTTCATTTATTTTATGTGGGTTGGTTGCAGGGTGTATGTACTGGGGTTGTTATTTTGCTGTCAAGTGGGGGAAAAAGCTCGCATCTTTTAGTCTTTAGTGAAGATCTCTTCTTTATATACCTTCTGCCGCCAATAATATTTAATGCGGGGTAAATTTGTAGTCTCATTAGTCTTGTTGTTTAGTAAATAGAGCAATTTGTTGTTCTATACTGATTTATTACATATATATTTTGAGTTATTTGCCTTTTGATAGCAACAATTGTTGGTTAGTGTTTGCTTCTCTATGCTTTTGATGGTTGCCTTGACATTGTCGTAGGTGGCTTATATTGCTAATTATGTCATTTTCTATTGCCATGTGTTTCTCTAAAATAACTCAAATTATCTTCAGACTTGCTTATCTTTTGGGAACTCGAAAACGAGTTTTAGCATTATTGCTGCCTTGCTTATCTTTTGGGAACTCGAAAACGAGTTTTAGCATTATTGCTGCCTTAGTTTGTAAATTAGGTTCTCTTAATATGACATGTCCAATTTGATTTTGCAAAATAGTTGAGCTGCAAAATGTACTATAAGTGTAAGCATAGATAAGATCATGGACGATGTTGGTTGAATTTCACAATTGGAATATGTTCTATTTGAGGAATATGCTGTGTAGATAGTTGAAGGGACTGCAATGCCGGGGTTTTTTTTTTTGGGAGTAGCTTATGATATCAGGAAATCACAGAAATATTTGATGTAAAATATATGAAACCAGAATCAGAATGTATGGATGCCAGAAATATTGGATATATTTTTATACTTAAAAGTAATTTTAGAAAATTAACTGTACTTTGCAGTGTCTTGCCTTATATTTTGAAGCTGTTTGGGGTAGAAAATTAACCTGGCTAAACCAGAGTTAGCCCCCCGCCTGGTGTATGGATGATGTTGAAGGCCTGGCTGGTGGCTAGTATCCTTGATTGTAGGGTGTCCTCTTTGACTATGAAGTATTTGGGTCTTCCTTTGGGGGATCCATTTAAGGCAAAATCTATTTGGAATGGCATTATTGAAAAGATGGAATGCCGTTTGGTAGGTTGGAAGAGGCCTTATCTAGCAAAGGATGGTAGGATCACTTTGATTAAAATCATTCTCTCCGATTTGCCTGCTTATTTTCTGTCCCTTTTCCCCATCTCAATTGGAGTTGCTAACTGTATCAAGAAAATAAAGAAGGATTCCTTGTGGGGAGGAGTCAATGATGAGTTTAAATCCTGTCTAGATGGTTTACTTATCCAAAAAAAAAAAAAAAATTCTGTCTAGATGGTTGGTCCAAGATTGTTCTCCATTGTCTTCAAGAGATTTGGGGGTTAGGAATCTAATTTGTTCGACCAAGCCCTCTTGGAGAAATGACTTTGGCGTTACGCTACAGAGATGGAGACTTTGTGGAGAGTGGTGGTGGAAGCTAATACAAGAGCTTGTGGGGCGGGTGGTTGCTCTAATGTGATGCAAGGGTCTTATGGGGTCAGCGTGTTGAAAAACATTTATAGGGAGTTGAGGAATTTCTCTAGATTTGTGAGATTTTAGGTGGGAGACAAGTCTAGAATTTGGTTTTGGCATGAAGTGTAGGTTGGACACAAGACATTGAAGGAAGCTTTCCCAGTGTTGTTTATCATTGTTTGATCTTAGGCCTCGGTGGAAGACCGTATGCAGGTTTCAAATGACACTTGTCAATGGAATGTTATCTTCATAAAATCCGTGCATGATTAGGAGATGGAGATGGTTACTTCATTCCTCAACCTCTTGTACTCTATCGGGCTGAGACGAGGAGTTGAGGATAGATTGAACCCCTTCCAAAAGGCGTACTTTCGAGTTCAGATCTTTTTATCATGCGCCTAGTTCCCTTGTTGGCCATTCTTTCCCCTAGAAGAGCACTTGGAGAAACAAGGCACCTTCAAGTCCGGCTTTTTTTGTTTACTCAACAATGTTAGGGAGAATTTTGACATTGGATAATCTAAGGAAAAGGCATGTTATAGTAATGGACTGATGTTATAGATGTAAGAAGACTGGAGAATCCATTGATTATTTATTGCTTCATTGTGAATTAGCTATAGATTTGTGGGTTTTGGTTTTTTGTCTCTTCGGGATAGATTGAGTAATGCCCAAATGGGTGGTGGAGCTATTAGCGAGTTGGAGAGGCCAGTTTGGCTGTCACCATAATTTAGAAGCTTGGAGGATGGCTTCCCTTTTTGTGATGTGGTATATATGGAGAGAATGCTCGTCGATATTTTGAAGATTGTGTGAGAACAATAGTAGAGTTAAAAAAAAAAAAAAATGTTGTTAAAACCCATTATGGGTGGATGGTTGCTACCAATGGCTCTTGCTTCTCTAATTTTCTAGAATTTTTGGATTTGTGTTTTTTTCTTCCCTAAGTGAGTGTATGTCTTGTATACTCCATGTGTACTTGGGTTGTGCCTCTCTAATAACATTGAATTACTTATAAAGAAAAAAAAATGGGACAGAAACATTTAAATTGATTATTAAAAAGAATGTAACATCTAACAGGTTCAGCTTTGACTTCTCCATTAATTTGGAATAAGTTCTCAGTAGCTATTGATTTTTCAGTTAGCTGTTTCACTTGAACAGGTAAGAGTGGGTGAAACTGACTTGGTGTGGTGTTGAATTAGGTAACATTAACATATCAAGATTTAAAAGGACTATGAGATACTTGAGCACAGACTTTATTAGCTTCCAAATGGTATTGATGTGTTTTTAAACATCTAAATTGCAAAAATGTAGTTGATACTCACAAAGTTATTGCTGCAAAAATAGTGGGAAGAAATTTGATAGTTTACTGGAAGTCTTCAAGAGCATGGGCATTTTATTCTTGTGAATGTAGAATTCTGGAATCTCAAGGTTGTAGACGTAGTTTCTGTAACCAAGTCAATCAGCTGGAACTGTAGCAGTTAGTTAATTTTACCAATCTCATGGTTTCTAGAATGCTAAACGCAAACTTCACCTCCTTTCTCCTTTTGTTATTATCTGGTGAGTGAAGCTACTAAAACAACCAATCTGTTGACTCAGCAAGATAAGAAAATAAAGCATGATTGCAACAATGTAGTTCACAGTCGTGTTTTGATTGAGCTGAGTGTCATGTATATTCCTTTTTTATGAATGAAATTTACATATTTACTCTACTTTTGTAAACTTAATGTTAATGATGGATTTTTTATAATATTCTTCTCCCAGTCTTTTGATATATGATTTTAATTCTTTATTATCTGCGCCAGGTTTCAGGTGAAAAAGAAGCAGTTTTTTGTTAACTTTATTACTATTGTGTTGTTTGGTGCTGTTGGTACATTAATCTCCTGCACCATCATATCATTAGGTAAATATGGTGACTTTGCTGTTGTTTTAATTATGTATAAGTTTGCTTTTGAGTTGTACAAAGGCATGAAAAACCATCATACGAAATATGTTAAGCTGCACCTTTTTCTTTTTTTTTTCCTTCTGTTGATTCGGTGGTCAAGCTAAAGAACATTATGATTAAATCCCTCTATACATGGACAACAACGTACAATAGTCCACATTTGTCTGTTATTATTATTATTATTTATTTATTTTTAATTTTTGGATTTTTGTTCTTATTTTTCTCCCTTTTAGGAGTTTCTCTCGTATACTTGCACTCCTTTGCGCTTTATAATGATATTTAATTACTTATAAAATAAAATAAAATAAAATAATGTGGATTGTCAATTACACTTTGTGAAGAACCGATAATGCTCATATCTATCAGTTTATTTCTGCAATCCGTGTGGTTGAATTGCATTGGCATTTATCTTTATATTCAGAGATGGTTTTTGGAGGCACTGCATTACTTATTCATCTTGTGATGGAAAGAGATGTGATATACACATACTCAAGGGTCAACTTCGTCTAAGTTGGCTACTTTAGTGTAAAATGGCTTAGGTCTTGGCAAAGTAATATGCATGAGTCTTTTTCATTAAAATTTTCTTCGCTTCACCATGCTTGTACCACTTATTTGTTTGAAATGGATTAATGTATGTCTGACCCAGCAAAGACAAGGAAAAAATAATTTGAGTGATTGGATTTTATTTTAGTATCTTATTATGATTGCAAAATTCTATGGTTGACTCAGGTGTTACTCAATTCTTCAAAAGAATGGATATTGGTTCCCTGGATATAGGGGATTATCTTGGTACGCACCTTTGTTATTCCTTCCTATTTCTAGTAAATCTGTTTGTTGTTTGGTTCTCACGGTATTCATCTACTATTGCAGCAATTGGTGCAATATTCGCTGCAACGGATTCTGTATGCACACTGCAGGTATGACAGATATCAGCATTTTGGCAGTGTCTTCTAACAGTTGAAGTACCAATGCTTCACTGAACTTCTCTCAATGTAATGGTGCAGGTGCTTAATCAGGATGAAACACCTTTACTCTATAGTCTTGTATTTGGGGAGGGTGTTGTAAATGATGCCACATCAGTGGTGCTTTTCAATGCGATCCAGAGCTTTGACCTCAATCATATCGACCCCAGAATTGCTTTGCATTTTATTGGCAACTTTTTCTATTTGTTTATCACTAGCACAATGCTAGGGGTACTAGTAAGTCTCTCTCTCTCTCTCTCTCACACACACACACACATATTTGTTTGTGTTATTGCATAAGTATGTTATGTTAAATGTGCTATTCTAATGTGGTATGACTATCTCTTTCCTCCTGCAGACTGGGCTGGTTAGTGCTTACATCATCAAAAAGCTTTATATTGGCAGGTATATTGTCAGAATTGGAAAGATCAAATAATGCTGCTTTTATTGTTATTCGAATAATGGCATTCCATTAACTATTATATCAATATTGAAAACGCACAAGGCTCATGATAAGGTGATGCCTTGTTTGGTCTTTATATCATACAGTTGATTTTTCTTTGTTGAAGTGAACTGGTCTGGTGCTTTCTTTTGTCTGTATTAGTTGGATGAGTGGTTGAGTTAATCATAAATAAAATTAGAGATAATGGAGAACAATTTCTTGGCAAAGACTACTTGTGATACCTAATCTATAAGATTGTCTCCTAATTTGGGCTCTAAAAGGATCATCAAACCTTGGAGGGAAGGAATATCTTAAAATCATGTACTGAAAATAGACTCTAATACTTATTAAAAAAAATAGACTAATAATATAATTTCTGACATAATTCAGGCACTCTACGGATCGTGAAGTTGCTCTTATGATCCTCATGGCATACCTTTCATATATTCTGGCTGAAGTAAGACTTCTAATAGCCCTATGGTACCTATTTTTTCTCATTCTAAGCTTCAAGTGTTTTATTTTGATTTGATGTTTTGCTAATTGTTAATCATACAACTAAGATGCCAGTTTATTTGATCTGTTCTGCAGTTGTTCTATTTGAGTGGCATTCTCACTGTATTCTTTTGTGGGATTGTGATGTCCCATTACACCTGGCACAATGTAACAGAGAGTTCAAGAATCACTACCAAGTGCGTCTTAGAAGTTGTTAAAGCTATTTGAACTCAATTGTCATATGTAGAACATAGGCCTAATGCTCTAGTTTTGTCTACCAATTATTGCAGGCATTCTTTTGCAACTCTCTCATTTGTTGCTGAGATTTTTATCTTCCTTTATGTTGGAATGGATGCCTTGGACATTGAAAAGTGGAGATTTGCCAGTAACAGGTATTATCTACATACTAGCAGATGACTAGATTAGCTAGTCCTTGTAGTTCGGAGTTCTTGATGTATTGAACCTTATTGCTATTAGGTACTTCTGTGTACTTTTCTGCCTTACTGAAACATTATTTGTCGCTTTTACATCCCATGTTTGATTTTCCTTTTTGCAGCCCTGGAACATCCATTGCAGTGAGTTCAATATTGCTAGTTCTGATTATGGCTGGAAGAGCAGCTTTTGTTTTCCCCCTATCACTTTTAATCAACTTAGTTAAAAAATCTCCAAACGAGAAAATCAGCTTCAGGCAGCAAGTATGGATTCTGTTTCTGTAACAGCATAATTTTTTTCCCTGTCCTACTTTATTGATCTACCAAATCACGCCAGCATCTTTCTTATTGTAGGTGATAATATGGTGGGCTGGTCTCATGAGAGGTGCTGTGTCTATGGCACTTGCTTATAATCAGGTAAAATGTGGGCATTCTATTTTATTCATGGCCAAAAGACCTATGAATTTTACTTATTAAAAAAAAAAAGAGCTATGAATTTAAAGCCGTAGCAGAGAAGAAATAACCTGCAGGAAATTAATTTTGTAGAACATAAGAGTTTTTCTGCCTGTGTGTGTGTGTGTGTGAGAGAGAGAGAGAGAGAGAGATGTTAGGGGAGATGAGATTATTCGGTAAAACTAATAATTTTTAAATGCAGTTCACAAGGGCGGGACATACTCAATTGCGACCAAATGCAATCATGATCACCAGCACCATAACTGTCGTTCTTTTCAGCACAGTGGTGAGACATCTCCTGCCTATTTCGTGATTTGAGAAATTGTTTTGACTGGATTTACTGGGTTCTATAACAATAAATATTTTCTTGCCATTCTTTCTGCTTCTCTGATTTTTAAACTGCGCATATGGCTAACCATTGAGGTTCATATTTATTTATGTATCATATCTTTACGAAGTCATGTTAAAATAGCCTGATTTTGCCTCTTGATATCCCAAGGGTTTTAGTTTTCTGGTAATAGCTACTAGGACTACAATGAAAAGAGGATTTAAGTAATATAATGCTTTCTATTTAGGTGGTTGCTGTTAAAATTATTAACCATCCCCGTCTACCAAGAATATAATTGTTCCATTTAGCTCGAAGTTGTGGCAGAGGCTGCTTCTTCTATATCTAAGTTGTTTTCCTTAGAAGGTATGGTTCTTCTTAGGGAAATAAAATAACCGAAGGCACTTCCCATGAGTTTCTGTAGCAGTTAAGTAAATCAGATCTAAGGTTTTCTTTTATGTAAGAGATTTTAGTTACATTTTCTGAAAGAATTGTACATATAAAATGTCAATGGTCTTGATGATGGTAATCACCCTCCATATTTGATTCTGGTCAGGTGTTTGGTTTGATGACTAAACCTCTGATAAGGTTCTTGCTGCCGCATACAAAACACACAAGCAGCATGATACTGTCAGATTCATCGACTCCAAAATCAGTCAATGCGCCACTTCTTGGAGAGGGGCAGGACTCAGAGGCTGACCTTGGTGACACTAACGTCCTTGTTGACACTAATGTTCCCCGGCCAGGCAGCATACGTGCACTCCTGGCCACTCCTACGCACACTGTTCATCGTTACTGGCGTAAGTTTGACGATGCCTTCATGCGTCCAGTATTTGGTGGCCGGGGTTTTGTTCCATATGTTCCTGGATCACCAACTGAACGGAGTTTCCTTCAAGTGCAGTGAGAAGAAGGCCAAGCAAAGATGTAAAATGTGTTGTAAATTGTATGCGCCTTGTGGAGAATCCGGCACCACATGCTTTTGAACCAGCTTGTGAAATAGTTCTTGTACTTTAGCTAGTGAGAAGGCTGTGTACTATAAGGTTTTGAAATGGCTATATATTATGTATAGGTGATTGCGTTTACAGCAATGCCCGAGCGTTCTTAGGGCCTTAAAAGCTTCTTTTTTTTGTTCCTGTCGCACTCATTGACATCATAATGATTTTTGTGACAATAAGATCTTAGGATTTGATTTAATGTAATGCCTGCCTCCTTTAATCGTGTTCTGTAAATTATGGTAGAGCTTCGTTGCTGCCATGTCTGCAGGCTGTTTCTTGTGTGGTGCACGCAAATTGTTGACGATTAAAACCCATAAGACATCTTAAAGACAAATAGATATATGTGGCTTTTAAAATTATAAATAAATAAAAATTTAATCATAATTATTTTAAATTTAATGGTAATTTTAAAGTCATATTATAGTTGAGAGGATTTTATTTACAGTTGAAGTCTTGCAAAAGAGATCAGAAGGCTTACGAAACACTTACTGTTCTTGTTATGTTTTCCATCCGAAGTTTCATACATTCCTACCTAATATTTGGTTTACTAGTTGAGCTGACGAAATCTTTTCAATAATTTGGAGCATGAAAAATTGCATGATCCCACATTGACAAATAAACATCTAGGGGTTGTTTGAAAACCTGTTTGTGGTTCTACTGTACATTGAGGATGTACTGTAGCGCCTGATATGTTTGACTAGTTTGAATTTTTATTACAATGGTCAGTTAGTCAATTACAATTTTACCCTTAGTATTGTATGTTTCATTCACCCACGTTTTCTCCACCTCCGTTTGTTCTCTCCTGTTTCCCTCCAGCACTTAGACAAACCTTCAACGCGGTTCCCTCAGCGCCTTGCCTGCACAGTTCCTCCAGCATGGAGGAACGAAAACGATGAGTTGGAGGAGACGGAGAAGGAGAAAGCCGAGGAGATCTCGGACAAGTACGGTGGAGATAGCGGGGGAAAGAGCGATTCGAGCTTCAAAGAGAAAGAGAAAGAAAAAGAGAGTAATCGGAAAAAGAAATCGTTGAGTCTGAAGAATCGAGAGACCGAGTCTGAATCCTGATTCGGCCGAGAAGGAAGAGGAAAAGTTTGATTTCTAAGCGTAGAAATAGAAAATACAAATCGGACGAGAGCGATAGCGATAGCGATATTGAATATGAGGAAGATCGAAAGCTTTAGAAAGAAATCAAGGAAAAGAAATACTGCAGTAGTAGGAGCAAGAAAAGTAGTAGTAGTAAAGAAGAAGAAGAAAAGGGCGAGCATAGATGATCTAGAAGAGATCGAGAAGAATTCTGATGCGGTGATAGTCATAAATACAGGGAGAAACAGAGTGTAAAGAGATGGGTTTGCAGAGAAATGAAAATAGTCGGACGAAGAACAAGAACAATAACAAGAGAGGGGTAATTTGGTGATGTTTGTTGAGGATCCTCAACCCCAAGTGTGCGTCTCCTTTTCTGTGATGAAGAGAACAAGAAAGAAGTGGGATTTGCAAATAAACGGACGAAGGAAGAAGAGAAGGGTATTTCGGTGATAGTAGAAGTTTTATTAAGAAAAAGACAAAAATATGAATAATACAACCCCAAACAGTAGATCCACAACTGGTTTGTCAAACACCCCCCTAGCAGGAATAGGCATTTATCGAAAAAGAAAAAGAAAAAAAGAAAAAGAAAGAAGGAAATTGGAATTAGCCATTACATCATTGAGCTATACAAATTTAACAATTAAATAAATAATTGACAATATTTTATTATACTATGTTTTTTTTTTGGTAATGTTAGAAATTATATTTTACTCCATAACTATTCCACAATGCTAATTAGTAATGTCAATAAATTCTTATGGTCCATTTAGTTTGTGGAATAGACCCTTGGAATAGAATACTTATTCCTATGAAATAGTCATTCTTTGTTTGGTAATGGTCTATTTCTAAGAATAGTTATTCTCATGGGAATCATTAATCTCTTACACACAATAATAACTATTCCTATCAAAAACTTGAAGGAATGAACAACTTTCTCCAAAAAAGAATTTCAAATTTTTTTTTTAAAAAAAACCTAGAATTTCAAGGGGTGGCCAACCACCCCTAGGTCTTGCTAGGGGGTGGCTGGCCACCCCTGCAATTATAGGTTTTCTCTCTCTTTTTTATTTTATTTTTTATTTTATTTTTATTTTTTTTTTGTTAAGAAGGGTAGGATTTTTGGTAATTTTGGTTCAACTCTAATTAAAATACATATGTTGTTACCAAACTAAGGAATAAGAATAACTATTCCATTCCATTTTTCTCTATTCCTATTCATTTTCCTAACAGAATATTCAATCCGTGAATCAAACAAGTTAGATTAGTCTTTGTTATAAACAAAATATCTTTTTTTTTTTTGACGTGTCCACACAAAGGTAGAGGAAGGATTCGAATTTGTGACATCCATTTCATAAGGCGTGGTTCACAGCCGATTGAGCTACCTCTTGAAACTTTTCTTTCGTTTCTTTATCCTCTTGGAAACAAGACAAAATTATCATGAGATTTATGCAAAGCACTAATAAAACATCAAGAAAGATAATTAGCAATCACCAAGACATTCAGATCGTGTAAACCAGGAGGATCTTTCTTTCTACCTGCAAGCCATACACAAATATGTCTACTAAAGACAAGTTAGGTTTCATTGAGGAGGATAAGACAAAAGCAGGGAGCAAGAAAAGAAGCCCTCAAGAGTAAAGTGTAATGACGGCATTACAACTTCTTGTAAAGGGCAATATCTAAAGATGATAAATAATGGTGGCAGGACATCATAGCCATACAGACCGATCATACTGACTATGGGGTCTAGGTGGATGCCCCGGATAATAAGGAATGGGTCTGTCCGGGCTTGAATTAGGAGCATAGTCCATGGCTGCAAGGGTTCCAGCTGATCCAATCCGTCCAGTGCTCCCATTTGCAGCAACACTTGATCCATAATTCCCAGCTGATGAACTCATGCGAGCAGTGCTGGGGATAGAGTCTGCTGTTCCGTACTGGACAGTACGAGTGGGGCTCATCAATCCAAAAGGTCCACCAGTCAAGCTCCTGGAATGCAGCAAACCATACCGTCCAGGTAAGCTCAAATGTGGCGGATCAGGAGAGTAACGTGCCAAACTATATTGTCCAGCAGATGGGGTTAAGTATCGAGCATGTTGACCAGTGAATGAGCTTTCTGGTTGATGATGAGTTGGTTGCCTAGAGTGGCCAACAGAAACATTAGGCATAGCAGCAGCTGCTGACGTTCCTGCAGATGGGTTTAAAAGTCCGGCACTTTGACCCGCATAAAAGCCGGGTGGTTTGACAGCTGCATATCTCCGAGGACGCTTATTTCTGTTCTGCTGATTCAATTGAGCTTTGTTGTCAGGGGCAGTACGTTTATTTGCACTCTGTTGGCGCACCTGAGCCTTGGGGCCTGAGGCTGTCGCAGCAGCATTCCTCTCTTTTCTCTTCACTGTCAGATGAATGATGAGGTTTCTAAGGTTCTCAGGAGAGAGTTGGGAACCAAGCTGGTAATTATCAATGCATTTTATTACAGCTTTTATAGCAGCTATTTCTTTGCCTGTGGCCTCATCCTGTAAGGAGTTTAATGAATATAGTATAAGGAAACAGCAATTTGATTCCATTTATCAGGGTATTTGTGAATAAGAAAAAGAATGGCAAAAACACCTGTGCTTTGATATTGTTTTTTCCCTTCCAACTCATCGCAATCTTCTTGGCAAGCTTCAAATGGGCTTTAAGCAGGGGTACTGGAGGGAACTTGTCAACCATTTCGAATGCATAAATAAATCTGATGGCTTCAAGTCGCTTATCCTGTGAAATTAGCATTTGGATAAAATCTGGACACATAAAACAGAATTGCATGCCCTCCATCAGAGTTTGGAAAAGGATGTAGGATTATGAAACCAAGAAAATTAGCAACTTTCATGATTATTGATTAAAAACCAGGGACAATGTGATACAGGCAGCAAGAACTAAAGTGACCACACTAGCAGAGCAGGAAAAGATAAGTTAAAAGCTAAAATCTTGTAACATCTTGTACAAAGATTCACCAAAGCAAGCAAAGTTACCATAAACTCTCTTCAGAAAAAATAACCCACATACTAAAAATGATGTACACCTAAAATAGTTAAGTCTATGGTCCATAAGTACACCGACCTTTCCAACCAGGAAACATTCCGCTTAGTACATAACAACATATCAGAAACTCATACCCAAACAAAGGAAAAGTTCCGGATTCAATTAAAATTCAGTATAAATATAGAAGAAAAAAATATTGTATAGAGAGCCACTGAGCAACTGACTGCTGTATCTAAATCTGACAGCACACAAGTACAAATATATAAAAGAAAGTGCATAAGAAGTCTCTAAATAACAAATAATAATCCTTTACAAGCCATCCGGCCATGAAAGATGCCTTTTTAATAATTGATACTAAACAACTCTTGCTGAACAAATGATACAGGAGGAACTCATGGCCACTCCAATCATTAGCAGTGCTGGAACATAAGGCGAGCAAATACGGAACTCGTCAAAGGGAAAAAGCATCAACTTCTCAGAGCATTATATGCATGTTCAAATAAAAGCATTGGAACTAATCAGCCCAACTAATCAAGCTCTCACCCATTATCCCAATATATAGAACAACCAACTATCCAAATTACAGGAAAGAAAGAGTACCGAGGCCACTGATTTACCGCTCCAAAAGGCACTAGAATGTCAAATACATAAATAATAAGTACCAGGACTCTTAAAACTATCTATTCATGCAAATGCAAATGCAAAGTTCAAAAGGCGACAACAATTTTCTGAAACTCACCAGAGGCCTTATCAGCAAAACCAAGAGCCAGAAACAACTCAGGGGCGTGTTTTCGCTGCAGAACACAAACAAAAAGGTCCAAAACCTCTTCACTTTGAAACTCACCCGTTAACCCAAATGCACTCAAAAGCAGCAAAAACCCAAAAATCTTCCAAGAATTCCCCATACCCACGCTCAACTTTTCCTTCCACTCAAGGGCTAGTTTCACTGCCTCTTCTCTCACTTCTGCTTTAATAACCGGTTTCACTCTCATCAACTCCTCTAACAAAAGCACACAACTCCTCCTTACAGCAGTAACCTCGGGATCTAAATCTCCCTTCTTCTTTTCCAGTGAATAAAACCATTTCATTGCCTCAAGCACTAGCTTCCCTGAATCCACTGAAACCTTAAGCGCATTATATAAACCATCGCGCATCGATTCGTGCTCTTTCAAATGATGCTCATTCAAGTACAATAACAATGCCTTCCCATCATATATTGGAATGCGGTTAACAGATGGATTTTCGGGCTCAGGTTCTTCAGTTTTCGCTTGGCTTTGGAGGATTGTAGATTGGGATTCTTTAGATTTTGCTTGGGATTTAAGAGTTGGAATCAATTGAGTTTCTGTACTGAATTGGATTTCAATGGTTGGACTCAATTCGGTTTCTTCGGAAGGGGATTGGGTCTCCTTGCCTTTGTCTTGGCATGGAAGGGTTGGAGTCAACTGGGTTTCTGTAGAATTGAATTGGAGGGTCGGAATCAATTGAATTTCTTCGGAATTGATCTGGGTTTCCTCGGATTTGACTTGGGAAAGCAGAACGGGAGAGAAAAGGGTCTGTTGGAAATCGGCTTGGTATTGGAGGGTTGTAGCAAGTTGGGTCCTTTCGGCTCCGATTTCTTGGAGTTTGGCTTGGATTGAATTGTGGATGGAGAGGAAGTGGTCCTCCAGGTCTTGCCATTGAAGGGTGAAATTGGCAACGGCAGCAGCGTGAGTTTTGAGGAGGTTGAAGGTTTTGCGGAGGTTCTGTTTCTTGGGCTGTGCGGATTGAAGATCGGCAGCGACTTCTGCAGAGACTTTGTCCAACGTCGACGACATTTCTGTGAGAAGAAACTGGAAGGGGAAGCGATGCCGGGACAAACACTACCAGGGATTTGTGCAGCGACAGAAGAATTGCTTTCTTCAATATGACAAACTTCAGGGCATTGACGTCTTCCCCATCCACTACCACTCTACCAGAGTGCCTCGTTAGGTCGGAGAAGGATCTCCTGTCCGTTTGGATTAGGTCATGAATCTGAGAATCTCGACTAATTTTTTAGAAAAATAAGGGTTAAATGTCTTTTTATTTATTTATTTTTTCTTTCTTTTACTTGTCCGATCAAGAAGGCGTAAATCATGAATCGTATTCCTCCCGTGTAAAAAAAAAAAAAAAAAACAAGAGCAAGAGTAGGAACACTCAATACAGCCTCTTTAAAATTATTTTTTATTATTTTGAATAATTAATTTAATCAAATGGATTTAAAATATCACTTTTCAGTCTCTTTATTTTAATTAAAAAAATAATATCATAAACAATAAATCTTCAAACATAAAATTTACTATTCACTCTCTATTTATTAAATAAATATATTTTCTCTTTCCTTATTATGACTACCCAGGTTTTATTTTTGTTCTCTTTTAATAATGAGAGCCCCTATGATACGGATGGACTGTAAACCACCCCTTTTACAGCACCCACTTACCAATTGCCACATCATCACTTTAAGAGAAATGCAAAAAATAAAAATGAACACAACTGCACCAAATCAAAATAAATATAATACCAAAAATACCCCTGCAATCAGACCCAACAAACTCCAAAAAAAACGCAAACCCTTCGTCTCCAGAGACCCCCGTGGGTTTGGCAGAACCACTCGGCCGTGGGTCGAAACGACGACGTAGTGCAGCAAAACCCACGTTGGCCGTGGTCTGGCGAGTATGCCAGCCGATTGGCCTAGATCTCGCCGGCCGTGACCCTTCGCAACCCGATTCAAAACCCGCGTGACCCGTCGAAATCCGCTTCAAAACCCGATTCTAATGCTCCAAATCCCGTTGCTAATGCCTCAAACTCGTTTCTAATGCTTCAAAACTCATTTCTAATGCCTCAAAATTCGTTTTTAGATTCAAATCTAAAACCTAGAGGTAGAAAGTTAACCCATTAGGGATTTTTTCACCCTAAAGGTCGGAAAACGGCACCGGAGAAAGATGAACCACGGCGAAACCCACCCACAACGAAACCCACCCCGAAACCCACCCACGGTGAAACCACGTCGAACCCACCCACGGTGAAACCCACGGCAAACCCACCCCGAAACCCACCCACGGCAAAACCCAAGTCGAAACCAAGAGGGGTCGAAACCCACGGCAAAACCCACCCTGAAACCCACCGGAGAAGGGGTCTCTGCCTGGACGCTACACGAAGGGGTTTGGCCTAAATGGGTCTCTACCTTGGACGAAGGGGTCTCACCTGTTATTTAATTTTTTTTTTCTTCCTCAAAGCAATCCAGTGCATTAGGATTGATGTTATTTTGATGCATCTTTTTAGCTTTTTCTGAGGTGTTTATTAGCTATTGGGTGCTGCAAAACCCACATTTTACAGCCCATCCGTATTGAAGTTAAATCCTTTAATAATATTTGATTGCTTATATATATATTTTAAAAAATTATTCCTTTGAAATTTATAATTATTTTGTTATTTACAATTCAAATTTTATTTAAAAATTATAAAACTCATTTGGAAAAAAATTAGCAATGCAATTATTTGGGTTTGTTGATTTATGTTTTGCGGTTTTTGAGGAGTTTCTAGATTTTCTTGGTTTCCTTTCATTTTCTTGACTACCAAACAAAGGATAGATGTAATAACACATGTACATACATTGATCAGCTACATTAAAACTTTCTAAACACAACAATGTTAATGTTTTATTGGTTTATTTTGTTTAACATATCATAAGAATACTCATTTTAAAAATATTACTGTTAGTATAAGACATATTCGTAAAATAGACCATTAGAAAAATATAAACATTCAAAAATATAAAAGTTAGAGAAAAAATAAACAAATATTTGAAAAATAATATTTAAATGAAATAGTGAAAGTAAATTGTTAAAGTAGTGAGGCTAAAAATGGTACTCTAAAAATGTAAATTGTTAAAATAACTAAAAGTGTAATTTTGATTATTTTGAAGAATAAAATTTGAAGAGGCTATTGTAGATGCTGAGGAAGATTCGAACGGGTTAAATGCCTTTTAATACATGTAATTTGCACGGTGCCATAATCAAATAGCTACTTTTGATTTTTAAAAATATCCCAAATATTATAAACGTAAGCAAATAAATTTACTTGTTACTTCCATAATGATTCCCTTAGTTTTTTTAATGAAGTTTCACACCACCCTTACATGTGGCCCTTAAAAGTTAAAAGACAATTTCAAACGCATTATTTGATAAAGGTTTTGATTTAGATATTGTAATTGATGTAAATTAATATTAAACAAAATGTTTGATATAAAAAAGTAAAAAGTGGTATAAAATAATAGACGATTGTTTAGTAAAGATTTTGATTTAGACATTGTAATTGATGTAAATTGATATAAAAAATAAAAAAAGTTTGATATAGAAAAATAAAAAAAGTGGTATAAAATAATAATAAAAATTGATTTGGAGTAAATTTTTTTATTTGAATAATAATAAAATGTAAATGATGTTATATAAAAAGTAAAAAATAAATATATTTTTATGTTAATTTTGTTGAGAAATAGTGATAAATAGTAACAAAAGCTAACTCCAAATTCATTGTTGAACAAAGCCTATAATGATTGCTACACAAGTTTGACAACCGTGCACTCGTGCAAGATATAGTGGCCATGCTGTGATCGCCGGCAGGTTCAACAACTACGGCCTTGTTTGTTAAACCTCCTTCCCATCCCTTCACGTTCTTCTACATTTTACCACATTATTTAGTTCATTTAAAAAAAAAAAAAACACATCAAATCATTTATTTTTTATATTATATCATTTACTATTCAAACAAAAAAATTACTACAATTTTTTTTTTCACTTTTCAATACCACTTTTTTATTTTTCATATCAATATATATTTATTTCGTGAATAGTGTCTATACAATTTTGTGGGGGACTGTGACGTACGGCTGTCATGCAAGTCTACATGCACATTGTAGGTCACCACGCGACTCCATCAACCATGCCCCATCACTTGAATTCGATGGCTACTGTTGGCTGGATTCTAGATTTTTTCCATTTTTTGAAAGAGAAAAGTAGTACTTAATTACAAAATTTTGTGGTATAACCCATACATGTTATGTCATATTGTATATCCAATTTTAAAACATGCTATTTTAGAAATATAGATATAAAATCTTTGATTTTTAAAAATATAAAACGCAATTAAGTAATTTGGTAAAATTGTAATTTGGAAAGGAAGTTCGAAACAAGACATTAAAAATATATTTTGGCCTGCAAAATTGCATGGCCAAACAGACTCCTAAGCCCCATTTATTTTGGCGTAATTTTTTTTTTTTAAAGTATTTTGGAATATCAACTATTTTTTCTTCTGAATAGATGGTTTTTAATTTTAATGTTGTAATTTATGAACCTAAATTTTTGAAACTAAATTATAATTACATGATAGAACCAAATTAATAAACAATCATAGAGTATAAACAACCAAACACACACACATATATAGCTAAAGTGTTTAATTTTTTGCTTTGATTTTAAACACTTCCCAACTTTTTTTTATAAACATATAACTCTCGAACTTTTTTACAAGCTAATTTTATATATATTTTATAAGAAGTAAGTAGTGCTCGACCGCTAATGCAACCAAAATATCTATTATTGTTGCCTTATTTATTATCAATAATTCAATAAAAACTTTAAAGTGATTAAAAAATAAAAGACATTGATTTTCAAAAGAGCAAGCAAGCCTCTCTTTCCAGTGTTTTTTTTTTTTTGAAATGACAAATATATAGGAACCATTTTCAAAATTTTTCTTATTAAAAAAATAAAATAAAAAATTACATGTCTGTCACCGTTCACCAGGTGTAAAATCATTTAGGCTTACAAAAAGTCTACAACTGCCTGGGGAAGTGAGCCCCACAATGACCTTATCCAATTGGAGCAAGCAATATGGATAAGAAAACTGCACTAAGTTTCAATCTCATCCTCGAAAGTCTAATATTCCACACATCTTCCTCAACAACTAATCTTTGTTGTTTCCCACAGCTTCTTAAATTACATGAAAATAGAATAAATATTTGATAATTTTTCATATGAGCCGAAAGATCGAAAATGGGATCAAACTATTTTCGAGATTGCAAACAACGGAGAATATGCACTTAATTTTTCTTTGAAAAATGTTTCTTAACTGAACATTTTTTGACAAATATTTTATGCCCAAACAAAGCAGCCTTGGACGTCACTATTTTAGTAGGTTCCATCTCTTTGACCTCACATAATTTCTCATGTCGTACTAGACTTGAGAGAAGCATAAGAGCAACCCACTCTCAAGCATCAAAACAGTTCATTTTCACATCATTTCACTCCTCCCCCCATACTCAGTTGGCCGGTTCCCCCAATAGACTAGAAAATGAGTCTTGAGCCACCTAAAGAAGACCAACAAAGAATAGTTTAATACGCAATTTTCAGACCGCAAGCGGATGCTCGATGCCCAATAGTGAATAGTAAATGTTGCGTCCTTGGCCTTTAGAAAGTGTTACATGCGACATATAAGATTTGGATTCCTAGCAATTTGCTGCTCGAGTTGCTAGCAATTCACACTTTAAGATCCAATTTTGTGGTCATATTTCATATAATTATTTAGGCTGAATGATAACTTAACATTATGTAATACTTTTTTTGGATAAGTAACTTACCATTATGTAATACTGCTAGCAAAAGTTAAGTATTACAGCAATTAGAAACAAGGCACCCAACTCAAGACCACAAAAACAGACCAAATAGAAAACAGAAGGTTCGTTATTTATTTAGAATAGTTCTCACAAGCCCTTCAAAGCATTCGAGCAGGATGCATGTTCTACTGCAAGTGCACAGGGTTTGGGAAAGGCACTTCATCCTTGCAGACCGATGATGCCTGCACAAAATACCATGAGAAAAATATTAATGTCATAACAGAAGGTAATTCCGTTACCTTAGAAGTAACAGAATATGTCCAACTACCCTCACTGGGTAGACCTAGAAATGATCAACTACAAAATTTCACTCTTAGAATATGCAGGTTTAGAATATCTAGAAATATCTCGTAATTTGGACAGCAATTGTATGAGAGCTTGCCCAAATAAATTTAAGGCTGCACAACCAACCATGTGGTCCAAAAAGCTCTCTCATATTTGTTGTTTGAAATGTTAGCAATCCAAGCAGCAAAATTACTGAGAATTCTCTATTGATTACGCATGGCTGTGTGTATGGTTGACATCTCTAGAAAAACTAAAAGCTGACCCTCAGCTACTATGCTACATAACAAATAGGTTGTCTAGGATGTTTAAGATATGATCCCCCAAATTTACATACCACAAGCTACTCGGCCACCGGCATTTCCAGTGCTTTTGCTAAGTTCATGTCCCCCTGGATATAAAAACAATAAAATTGGATTAGATGGGAGCAAGAAATGCCAGAAGAAAAGATGAAAAAAGTAAATAAAAAACAGTGACCTATCATGGCAAGTCATTACCCACTGCATGTCCACAAGGAAATTATTTTCAACCATCAAAAGCAGACAAATCTTACATAAGTATTTCATCTAATATAGAGAGGGTTGGCTAGCAAAATCACCAAAACTAATCGTCTATAATTGACATACACAGCCAATCCACTTGTACCGCTCCAGAAAGACAGCTAATGCCACTTTTGGACATTAAGGTCAAACGGACTTGTGAAATGGTAAAACTTCAATTACAAATGTTGATATTAGAAAACAATTCTGAGGTAAGCTTAGAAAAATAATATCAGAGGTTTCAAATAAGATCAAGGAGTGGCTGTGACCATCAACTACCTCCCCTTTGCGAACAATAATCCCTTTCCAATACAGGGCTTATTTATGGTATAATCAAGAACTTGAGTGGCACTATCATTTCAACTTTTAATACACTCGCCAGAGGATATCAAAATCTCAGGTTTTAATATTGAATAATGCTATACACACTCCCACTTTCTCACATCTGTTAAGTGACTTTTAAAACTACCATTGGATTTGGGATGGATCTTTATTGGATTTTAATCCAATGGTAGTTTTCAATGCCACTTAAGGGAGTGGAAATAGGAGATGAGAAATGGGAGCGTGTATAGCATTACTCTAATATTTATGCAAAATATCTAGAGCTCTAGCTTGAAGTAGCACCAATAACCCAGAAAAATAGCAAAAGCAGCTACTTGTACTTCTTGTTTACTCAAGGAAAATATAATTTATTAAAACATATAAGAGCACTAATTTTGAGTATTCTAAGCCTTAGCTGGCTCTAACCATCAACAATTATCAAGAAGCCAAAACTATAACAGAACCACTGCAAAGGAGAGTCTCAAAAGTGGGTAAAATTACCCTTGCCAAGATCATCTGGATCCCCGTGGACAACAACAGCCCTTCCAATAATGGAATGTGGTCCAGAAAGTGGAATCTGCAAACATAGAAACATATGAGTAAAAGGAACTAAAGAAATGAAACATAGGTTAAAATTAAATAAGAAATGAGGCAAACCTGCTTGTCAGTTATTGTGAAACTGGCAGTACCTATATCAGAAGAGCATACTGAGTGTTAGTGCCCCACAAGTATAAAAATATTCCTATCTCACGCCTTCTAATCCGTTAAAAAAAGGGCAAAAAAATTTCCCGATATAAAAATAGAATATAATAAAATCTAATGATTGCAAAGTCATCAAAGAACAACTTTAAAGCGTTAGAGGTAAATACAACACATACCATCATCACCGACGGTGACATTTCCCAGATCACCGGCATGGCGATTCTCATCCTCAGGAGCACCATGCTCTTTGCCAGCAGGATTGAAATGTGGTCCTGCACGCAGATACATCGAAAAATAAAGACAAAAAGGGAATTTAATTGGAAGAAAGTGGGGTTTACTCTGCCCTGAATACTTTAGATACAAGGAAACAAACATTACAGTCTTTGAACGATACCAGTTGACATGCAACCATTTGTTGTGTCCCCAAGCGCATGGACATGGAACCCATGGAGCCCAGGCGTAAGACCAGAAACATTTCCAGTCACTGTAGTTGTGCCTGAACATTTTGAAGCAACATAATTATTTTAAATAGGAAAAATAGCAATTTACATTTCCTGAATGATCAGACAGGATTTTTCAAGTTACCATCAGCTTCTTGGGTAAAGTAGATAGTCCCACTGACACCTGAACTGTTGCCAAGAACAGCCACGGCCTTCACCATCGTCCTATGTGATCTAAATGGAATGGCTTATCAGAACCATATGAAAGACAACCTTATAAAGGAAAAATGACAAACAAGCTATGGAAAGAGCAAAACAACTAATAAACGAATCAATCTAGAATAAGATAAATGAAATATTAAACCCTTTTTCAGTTATGTTTCAGATAGCCAAAAAGAAGATACTTTTCCAACATTTCTTAATGAAGCTGCAATAAATGAGAGTAACTGAGACAAATTGAAGGTCCAATATAAATTGTAATTACATATTTTCCAAGCTATCGAAAACGTACATTGCATATCTCCATAAAATGAAGCCACTTGCGGTCAAATAATCTAGAGAACTAAAAACTAAAATAAGCAGATAGATAGAAATAAATGCTATACAAGTCATGAAAATCATTACCTAGCAAAATATTAAACTTGGCTAATACAAATACATGGCCTAATTGAGGTGAATATTCATTTTTTTTTTCTTTAAACTGTCAGGCAACAAAACTTGCATGGACACAAAGGATGACGCAGATGCAGCTGAAATTCAGGTCAAAATAAGACTACCCATCATGGTTTCTCGTAATTTCCTGGACCTTCTCAATCCAACCCAAGAATATAATAAAAATCGAGCAAAATCAAACTGAAAATGAAGAGAATAAAAAAGTTACTCAGGGCATCATGATCTAACTCAACTAACGCAAGAACTGATGCGATCCGAAACAAAATAAAAATTCACAAACTTAGCTACAAAACTCCTCAAAATTTGACTTCCTCAACAGTCATATTGACAAAAAAAAAAAAGGGATAGAAATAAGAAAGGAACATTTGGTTTACATGTAAAACAAACAGCAGATCTTCAAGATCAAAAGCAAATCAAGCCAAATTATGGAAAGAAAGATATAAAGAAAAAGGAAATGAGCAGTCCTTGTCACGATCAGATAAAATAACCAAAACCCAGATCATAAAGCACAATCTAAACCCAAGTGACCGCAAAATCAAGAGTGAAAGACATGGAAATGAGGGAATCAAAGCTCACCTCAGAACACCCCACTGGAATTGAAAGAGAAAGGAAGAGAGCTGGGAAAAATCTCAGTCAAGTGGAGCCGGTTTGTTTGGCCGATTTTATAGAAGCCTGGTGTGTGAGCAAGGAAGTAGGGAGAGAGTGAAGTTCCGCCGAGCCCAATGGTATTCTAGACTGTTCCTTCACCTACCCATGTTTTGGGGTTGTAAATGGTAATTATCTATGTTTGGTTGACCAACTGGGTGGCGCCTTCAATAGTGGGAGTAGAGGTGAATCAGGTGATGAACGAATATATATGCTATTTTTTATTTTAAATATAACCAAAACCCAGTCCTTGTCACGACCTGAAACTGTTTTTAAATATATTTTCACAACAAATAAATATTAAAAAATATATATTTTTTCTTCTTAAAATAAAATTTTCAAAAAAAAAAAAAAAAAAAACCAGAAATATTTTTCAATTGAAACTATATGTTTACAAAGTTTGTATACATCGGAGGCTCCTTAGAGTTGTTGATTAGTTGAGGATATAAGAATACCAACTATTAAAATATGGACTATCATTAATTAATGGGTGATGATCAATAATTAATACAATTATTGACATCAGTTTATAATATTCTTTTCACACAGCCGATGTTGTATGTTTTAAAAGATTTTTCATGTTCTCAATAAGTAGTTTAATTGGCTAGGATCACATTTAATAAAATGAAGGTTATTAATTCGAATCTTCCTTCCCCTCTTGTGTGGACATGTAAAAAAATAAATAAATAAATAAAAGTTTTTATATTTGCTAATTGAAAAAAACAAAAATATAATTACTTATAACATGCAACATCACTCAATATAAAATAAGTATAATAAATAAATGTGAATAATAGGATTAATTTTAAGTTGTTTGTATGCATGAATGCCATCAATTTCAAATGCTACAATTTAAAAAAAAAAAAAAAAAAATTAGTAGCATTTTTTTAAGTGCCGTACTATTTGTCATATCTTTATCACGTCTTAATCCCATTTGAATAATGTGGCCGTGTCTATTTTTCCAATCACATCAATTTTTTTTTTTAAATAAATAAATAAACAATGTCACATCAATTACACATTTTGCAATTTTTTTTTCCCTATAAATAAAATAATATTAGCCAGTGCCACATATCTCCAACAAATACAAGGTGGGAGTTGGAGAACGGGTGAACAAAAGAAACAATACCCATTTGAACTTTTGTCATCTTCACAACAAATCTCATAAAAATATTGGTAAAAATTGAAATGAATGTGCACCAGAGTGGAAATTTTACACAAAAAAAGCTCAGTGAGATAGATAATCAATGATATGTGGCTCAAATTATGTAGGCTCAGAGAAGGCTCTCTCTCTTTCCCATTTGATTAACTCAATGACCAAAGAAGAATATAATGATTCTCTGAAACATCAAATTCCAGTAAAATTAAACTGTGTATTAGAAGTCAGACTGACTACGTGGCTTGGAGCTGGAGTCTAGCTGAAGCCACTTGCGAGATGCTTCCCATAGTTGGGTTTCAATGCCTAGCTTCTTTAGTTCTGTAAGCCCACGCTCAACTGTACATGCATGGAAGCCAAGCATCATGAAATAAAATCAAAATTTAGATTTATAATATAAGAAAAATCCAGGTTTATTCCAGGTCTTTAAGATGTGGTGCATGTTTAGAATTTATTCGCTTTTTTGTATAAATTATGAGAGTAATTGTCAAAAACTTTCATATGGGGTTTCATGTCATATAAAGAACTCATTCCAAGAATCACAAAGTTTACACATTGCTTTAGGGTTCATAAAATATCCATCATATAGCAGCATAGGAATCTCTTCTGGTAAAGAAAAAGCAGGGTAAATTTCAGATTGGGATTGCGTGGGATACCAAAAGGAAAATTATAACAAGAGGGAGAAAAGAGAGTACCATCGACTGCATCATGTGAAGTAGGTGACTTGGAGTTGTGGTTGATCCAGAACTGCAGACGCTCCTCTGCTATGTCTGTTTCCAGCCCATGGTTTTTGGCTCTCCTCCAGAAATATGTAAGCCAAGCCTACAAGAACACAACAACCAAGCATCCAACTTGGCTTATTATTTGTATAATCTTGTTGATGACATGTAATCAAATAGGCTATGTCATCACAATGGCAAACTTTGAAATTATGATTAGGTCGTCAGGTCCTTACGATCGAGGCCGGCCTAATATTAAAAAGAAAAATGATAGAATTCATTATATTTCTAGTAATTTTTTTACCATCTTCATAGTGAATAGATGAATTTACTATTGAATTTGTGTGTGGTCTACATAAGTCCACAAATCTAACGGTTGATATATTGAATTTGTAGGATGAGATTAAAGAAAAAAGAGGTGAAAATATTACCATGAATCATTCTTCTATTAAAAAGAAAGCAAAAGAAAGTGGTTCTTTTTTTCTTTTTTTTTTGGCCAGTAACACAATATTACTAGTTAGGGTTAAGGCTCAATAGGGTAGAGATACTACAAACTTTAAAGGTGTCATCATACCTGCTTAAACAAGACATCTTCGCATTCTTCTGGGCTTAATTCTGAAAGCGAACATTAAATAATATTATTTATTATAGTAATAACACCAAAGAGATCCAAAATTCCAATATCAACATTATATTATTAGTAAAGTTCACGAAGACAAGTAATAAAAGTAAGGGAAAACTTCATTTAACCTCCTGAGTTTTCAATGCTTTTTTGCAATCATTCTCCTAAACATTAAATTTCTCAGTTTAGTGTATCGTGCTTTAAAAAGTTTGCAATGTTACCCCTACAGCTACTGTTATGGTTTAAGGTTAAATCAGGCAAGTATAGGTGAAATGTTTCTTATATCCCTGTATTTAAAAAATATTTAATTTTTAAACAATTAAATAAAATGGAACCCACGCCTAAGCTGTGGGTGGGTCAGCCCGACAACAATTTTTCTTTTAATCATGGGTATTTTGGCATCTTCTGTTAAATTGAACATAAAATCTTAACAAAGGGGGTGTTATTGCAAACTTTTTAAAGTTGGATGTATTAAATTCAAAGTTTTTGAAGTTTAGGGGAATGATAACAAAAAAGCGTTGAAAAGTACGCATAAGAGACCAACACCCCGTTACAACAAATGCACACCATGATTCTTTTTGTTTTAAAAAGGAACAAACAAGTGCCACATACAATGTTTTAATCTTATTAATCCAGAATGGCAATGAACTATATATAAATGGATGGGTAAGACAAACATATAATGAAGAAGAAGAAAAAAATTATATTTCATTCAATGAGTTTGTTTTCATTGAATAGGTCTCCAATCATCATGAACTAAACACATGGTCAACCTAGATACGCCATCTATTGAACAGGCAACTTAGATTCCTATAAGGTTTTCTATAGGCATAATTAAATTAATGTAGTAAGCATCTCCTTATCTCCTAAACCCAAAGTGCAAAGAACCCTTTATCCCATCATGGAGTCCCAACTCTCAATATTTGTCATAGAATTGTTTCACCTTAGTGGCAATTCATGTTACATGTTTTCTTGAAGACTAATGCTTGATTGGACAAAGGGAGCACACTAAGACTGAAACTTCAAATTAGAGGGATAAGTGCAACATGTTGCTGTAACTTAAAATTTGTGGGCTAAGCAACAATGTGATGATAGTTTGGAAGAGTAAAATGTAATTTATTTTATAATAAAATAAATAGTTATTTCATTCCATAGTCTTCTACTTTTCTATTCCCAGGAATAGCTATTCCTTTTCCTAATAGAATAGTCATTCCACGAACCAAACGGGACCTTAGTGTCAAAGAAAGAACTTCAATATGAAAAGTGTGGTAAATGATAAACTTACCAAATGCTTCAAATTGACCCTCGGCTGGTAGCTTCACATCATCTGCACCTACAATCAAGATGAATGAATAAATTAAATAATTGTTAGGCAACCAGAAGTCACTTATTATGATAATTGGAATCACCAAACAAAAACATTCATTCATATCACCTTGTTCGATTAATTATTACTATACTATAGTCTGCCAGACAACTATCTAGTCCCTATCAAAATTTTCTTCTTTATTCATATAATGGTCTTAACGTTCTAGTGAATTACACATAATTGAGAAAAACATGTGAGAGAGGAAAAAAAAAAAAAATAGAGATTATATTGGAAAGCAAGAATTACTTGGCACCTGAGGCCCAGGATCTAAGTGAACTTGAGCGTCGATTTTGAGCCATTGCAACCGCCACTGCTTCTTCTACCTTTCAAATAATTGCATTTAAAACCATCTAGTTATAAGAAATCACTGGTTTAAAAATAAATATCAAAACAAATCTACTAATCTAGCACGAATGGTAGTTCTTTGTTCCTCAATTGGCTTCCTGATAACATAATAATATGTAACGCTTGGATTCACAAATGTAGTAATGTAGAAAACTACCCTTTTTTTATCCAAATTTGCCTGCAGTTTCAATAACACTGTTCAAAAAGGAGAAAAAGAAAAGCAAGAGAGGAAGTTTTATGCTTGAAAAGCTCCATAAGTTATTTATTTCTTTATTTTTTTTAAATGATGTGGAACCCTTCCAAAGGAGGGCCACTTCGTGTACCCACCCCAGCAAAGTAAACCTCAAACCCGTGCAAACCGCCTCCTCCAAATGGACCAAATAATACTCCAGCTTCATAGGTAGGCTGGTCCCAAGGAATTGTTTACATTCAAAGAAATTTGAACTTTAGACCTGATGGAAATGCCCACAAGACCAAGGTCTTTATCACTTAAGCCAACTTCTTGGGGTTCTCAGTAAGTACTAATTTATGTCTCAATTAATATAAGTACATAAGTCATATATGAAAAGCCCAAAGTTGAATTTTTCAATGATTTCATAAACAAAAAGTCCCAACATTGAAAGGAAAGTGTATTTAATAAAATCTCTTAATTATTGAGAAACATAAATAGAATGGACCTTCATTGTTGGCCTTTTTACCATTTTTGAGTGGATGGGAAAACTTTAGTTCTTTAAACTCATAGAGAAATTTGTACTAAATGCATGCAAATTTAAACTTAATAGAATACCATAACAGGATGAAGGTTTCCAAAGAACACATTCAACTCTTCTAAATTGTTAAGTGAAGAGACAAAATAATTAATGGCAAAGGAGCAGTATATGAACCTTTTTTTTTTTTTGTAATAGAAGTATATGAACTTAACCATCCATTACTTGGACATATATTTCTTAGGGTACTCTCCATCAAGCAGAAATACAGAAAGCAGATTCATAGAAACCATGGATGCATGTGAGCGATCATCTGTTGCAAAGCTTTTCAGGAGAAGACAGATGATATTCATAAACAGGTATGTTTGCCAAATTTATAAGCATAAGGATATGACCAGAAACCTTTAGTGAAGCCAGTTCCCGCAGACCTTTCTCAACTAAAAACATGTTTTCAATATTTCCCTCTCCAGAAGGTCCATTCAAATCACGTGTAACTTTTTCTCTTTCCTCTAAATCATCATTTACTGACCAGCATGAGATCAAAGAAAAACAATGAGTTAAACTAAGGCATGAGATGTGTAAAACAAATCAAAAGGCAAGAGAGAAAACCCGCTTTCATCCTCAACAATAGTCAACATGCAAAAAAAACAAAAAACAAAAAAGGACCAGTGAAAAGCATCCAAAAAATATTCTTACTGATCTCCTCCTTAGCTTTCTGTCCCGCAGCTAATACAGCATCGACAGGAAGAGAGGCAAAAGACGACCAGTGTTCATATTTTGCTCCAGCAATCTCTGCATGTATACCTGCCAAAATTTTCTAGTGCTATTAATCATCTAAGAAGTTTTTATGATAAAATGTGTTCTAGTTCAATCATGATCTATTATGTGTATTCTTTCCCACCATCTGTTCTATCCAAAATCATACTCTCTATAGCATCTTTATTTGATATGTCCTTCTCACTACTTCTACCATTATTATTTGGCCTCCCTCATTTGTTATCTTAAAAGCTTAAGTTAATAGGAAAATGTAAATTTAATCATTTTATTTTTATTTTATTTTTTTATAAAGTAATACGCACACAATCATTTAATTATTATTCTAACAAAACCAAATCTGGAAATATTAATTCTATGGAATTGAATATATCAGGTCTTGAATTCACAATCATAAAAACTAACCCTGTAAACTATATGGTAATTTGTCTTGGCTAAGGAAGAGGTGGGGTGTTAGAATAAGTCTTAGGTTCAAGTTTTACCTAGAAGAGGAAAAAAATGATAACTTTGTGTACACCTTAGTAAAAGAAGTTGCTACTTATGTAAAGACAACAACATGGAACACGTAATGACTTTACCATGTTGAACACATAATCTCCAATACCGAGCAAGCCAACACCTCTTTAGAACAACTTCTTCCTAAGATAAAAACTGCAAATCAGGTTACTATGACATAATGTATTAAGAAACAAAATTGTAAAAATAAGTTGAAAAAATATTGAATACAGACCATCTCTTCCTGAGTCAGCATCATTCTCTGATTCATAACCTGAAGTGATTGTAGTTCACACTCAGCTTCTTGCAGCTGTTCCAAAGCAGATGTTGCCTCATCCCTTGCAGTCTGAATCAAAGTTCCAGGGTAAGTGTATATTTAAATTGCACAGGACCTTGCAATTCTCCACTAGAAAATGGTAGGAAAAAAATAAAAGAACAGGATAAACATACAAGCTAGAAGTTCTGGATACCTCAACTTCCGTCCGAAGGGAAACTATCTCACTGCCACGACCATGAGTTTGTGCAGCAACTCTCAGAGCAGCCTGCAAGGAAAACTGTGTTTATATACAATCTAATTGGTAATCTGTATTCTATTAGGCTTTAAAACATTTGAAGAGAGATGCAATCCACAACATGGCAGTCTTTTAATCAAACATGTATTACCCATGTGAGTTGTAGCAATAACTTGATCAAAACCTCAGAACCAGTCTACAATATGATGCGAATAGGTAAACCTCACACTGTTCATGTTAAAAATCTGAACCTACTACGATTTGGAATACACATGCACTATATGCAAGGGATGCAGCATATTCTTTGCGCCTGAGTCCCTAGGGTCGGTTCTGTTCTTTATTGATCACATTCTTCTAAGATATTAGGACTTGTAGGATCTAGAAAATGAACCTGTATAATCAACTTGTTTGTCATAATTGTTGATTATGATATATCAGCTTAAACAGAACATATTGTTGACTCTTGCCCAACAAGTATTTTGAATTCATTAAATAAGTGCACAAATAGCCCGTTTCATTTAAAAAATCTTGAAACAGAACAAAGCCACAAACACACAAGTCTGGTATACTAGTAAACATAAAGTTTTCATTTTGGAACTCAAGAGTGCTCCAAATTTACAAGAACAGGCTGCTTGTTGCGTGGATATGTAAAACAGTAAAAGGCTCTAATAGCATGAAGGAGTATGTGTATCCTATGACATGGATTCATGTCTTGACACTAGCATAAACGAATTAAAACACGCAGATTTTAAGGCATATTGACTTAGTAATATAAACTTATGCATACAACATGTAAGAGAGTATATATTTATAACTATAATTTTCAGTAAATTATATGAGTGATATACTCTTGCAGAGTCGTTGTATAGAGTTAGCAACAATCTTAGCTCTACAAACCTCTCTTTGCTGCAGAGCTGCCTCCTTTCTGAGGAATACACAATGTAAAAAATTAGTGTACAAAAAAAAAAGGAACAAAACAAACCTTACAAATACAAATGGACCTTTAAGCTTGCCTGCTTAAAAGACGGGCTTCTAAAGTTACACCTTCGCCAAGGGTAGCAATCTAAAGGAAAGCATATAAACAGTTAAGGGAAAGGGATAAACCATCAATAATAGAATCTGTATTACCACAAAAAAATAGAATACAACAAACTGCAATAGAAGACATAGAAGAAAAATAACCAGGAATCATTAATGTTAGGTACACTCAAACTTCATACATAAGTAATAATTTATGAACAAAGAAACTTTCTTACAAGCATAAGTAATATGTGAACATCATGTAACGACCTAGGGAAGAGTGCTAGCCATATTTGTATTATCGCCCCAAAAGGACTAGTCAATTTTAAGTTTCCCTAGAATCGCTTATAAAACCCAGTTTTTTACCTAATAAATAAGTAATGTGGGACTTAGCACCCATGAATATCTTTATAAAACACCTACTCTATGTGAACTACTTTTCTTCCCAATATGTACCATGGTGTTACAAACTTCTCCCTTAAACCCCCAACGTCATTGTCAAGACCACGTCTTGTGGTGCTAATAGTACCACATGGCATTATTAGGTAACTTTGATACAATTTTGTCACGCCTCAAATCCAAAAGGACATAATAATAGTTGTAACTTCAACAATCTCCAAAATGAAACAAGACAATCAGAACAACTAATAATTCCATCAAAATAATTTCCAAAGTTCACAAGATGTCGGTATCCACAATACCAAAAAAAAACTAACGTCATAATAAAAACTCCATAAAGTAAATGTCCACAATAATAATTTCAACAACTTCTAAAATTCACAATGGAAAATTATTGTTGTGGACATTTACTTTATGGAGTTCTTATAATGACTTTAGGTTTGTTTGATGGTATTGTGGATAATGATATCTTGTGGACTTTGGAAATTATTTTGATCAAATTATTAGTTTCTCTGGTTGTCTTGTTTCATTTTGGAGACTGTTGAATTTACAGCTGTTATCATGTCCTTCGGTTTTGGGTGTGACACACCATGTTTGTGTGTACTCTCCATGAGACAAAGTTTCAATAAAGAGCTTCTTTAAAATGAGGAACCGCAATTATTTAACAAGTGACTAAGCTAAGTCCATCAATATCTATAACTCTTATTCATCTACATGACCCAGCATATCAACAACAATGCTCATGCAATTGATAAACAGAGAAGCGACCTTATTTATATATTTGCAATGAAGAGTGGAAAACGTAAACCTATTTTATTGCATGTATCTAAATCAAAAAGTGAAAGTCATGGATAATCCATGAAAGTTATTCACATAATTACCATAAAAAGTACATCACATGGTTTTACCTATTTAACAAATAAAGAGTGGAATATTTGTCATTTGATATAGTTGTAAGGACACATCATCTAATTGGTTGCCTTTTTAACTGTAAGCAATTACCTGTTTCTCAAGCTGCCGACCTCTTGCCTCTGCTTCCTCAAACCTCTCCTCTGCAAGTCGAAGCTGGGGAGGCACATATCAGAACAGAGTACCAAAAGAAATATTTGATAGATTATCGGAATTAGACCATTGGACCACTATAATTTTCTGCCTAGAATAACATCTTCTTTATTGAGTGAATGTGCTGCAACAGCAATATCCGCATGATAAGCAATCAATTTGACCATATTGATTGTTTGGAGATTACTATTGCAGCACTCCCAAACATTAACTCAGTGTTCCAAAAGCTTAAGAAAACCGGCTTGATGCGCATAACTACAAGCCAGTGTCAAACATTTATACAATATAGGCAAAAATGAAGTGCAAAATTATATTGGCATCACCTTTTCAAGTAAACTTTCATTTTCTTCCTGTAGCATATCAAGCTGCAATGAAATTCACACCTCATTAGTAGATTCTCCATATAGATACAAAGTTTTCACAATGATCCCAGTTGCCAAAGCTAAGTAAAAAATGAAGCGTTTTAGCAACTTCAGGCATTCCAAACCAAATCAATTACTAACCATAGACCTTATAAGCACAAATGATGTCATCTTGAAAAGCAGAAATACCTCATCTTGTAGAGCAGAAGAACTCTGATTACCAGTTTCTTTTAGGTTCATACCCCCCAGATCCATTGACATCCTGCTTATCGTCCAAAACTACAAAGGATTAATTTAAAAGGAATTGAGAAAACAAACTGATGAATATGTGCATTTTGAAACATCTTTGTCAGTATGTAGGATAGAATTGGATTGAAGTACTTTATAAAAGAATTAATGAACATCCATATTTACTAACAGAATAATAGCCATACTCTTAAAAGTCAAAGGCATACAGCAATGGTAATGAAAGCATGGACTGCTCAATTCTGTCGTAAAATTGTCCCAATGGCAAATATTATTTCTTCATTGAATTTGGTATGTTCATAATTCAAAGGCCAGATTAATGGGGACAAACTACATTGAGTGTATGCAAAGGAACAAACATTAATAAGCTATTAAAATTCAATTCTTATGCACAAGATGAAAAAGTAGATATGATAAGAATATGATTCTTCATAAGAAGGCTATACAAGTTTACAGCCTCAAGATACCTTTTATCTCTCCTACTATCAATGGGACCGTCTGATGGAATTACAGAAAATGATGGCCTTAGTGATATAGGCACACTAGCTGGTACCATGGGAGCTATCTTGATTCCTAAATGTTGACGGGCAGCTGATGTAGAGCGAGCAGATGAAGGTTGTTCAATAGAATTGGTAGGCAGAGAAGATCGGATGGTTATTGTAGAACGAGCAGGTAGAGGTTGTTCCACAAAGGTAGTGGATTGAGACGGCCGACTAGCTGATATTGAACGAGTTGAGGATGGTTGTTCAACAGAGTTGTTCGACAGAGATGATCGACCAACTGATGAAGAACGTGCAGATGGAGGTTGTTCTTGACTTGTACGAACTGCCTAATAAAGACATCATTGAAGTCAGAATAAGAGTTCATAATATAAATCTTGAAGTATCAATTCATTTATAATTGCTCTCCCAAATGCAATCATCAAACACAGCCGCATCTATTGTCATGCCAACTGCAATATTCTTCATCATTTAAGAAAAACTTCATAGGATCATAAATAAGAATGATTAAAATGTGCACAATGTAATCCCACCATGTTAAGTTTTCCGTGCTATCACTCCTAGATTGACCAGAACACTTTCATGTCAGCGTACAATGATGCAATGCACTTTAAATAAGAAAAACGAAAGGACAAAAAAAAAAGGAACAACCTTGGTCAGTAACATACACTAGAACGCTCAAGGAAAGTGATATAGAAATACATGCAAGCTTCTTTTCTTCAAGGAAAATGGCTGCTTCAATAGAGGTGTGAATAACTTTTCTTTTCTTTTTCTTTTTTCCCGATCAATCCTTTTCTATGCATCCACCATATCATCAAGCATCCCATTGTATGATTCCATATACGATATCTTAAAGGAAATTCTATGCCACCAACTACTACATTATCATTCCATGAACACAGTAAAATAGATTACTGATATATTAACTATGCATAACTATGTTCCAACATTCTTATCTACTAAAACCCATGTTTCTTTTACAACATTAGCTTGACAGGAACAACTTTAGGCATAATGAAGGCAATTACCAAAGGCGATCGAGCCCGCATTGACCGTCCACCTGCAAGCCCTATGCTCCCTACGCCACTCCCCGAGGTATAATCATCAAAAAGCTCATCGTCCTCGTTTCCCTCATCAGCTTGTTGATGTGCCATCACCTGTGCCAGCCTCTGCGCTGCGGCTTTCTGTTTCTTCAAATTAGCCACCCCGACCGAGCCCGACCGTGAGTGGCGGTGCAACGGCAGCGGCGACAACATTGGCGACGATGGTGCCCCTGGCGTCCCCATTGCGCTCTTCTGCCGAACATAAACAGGTCTCATTCGGTCCATAGCTACTGCCATTACAGATTTTATTAAGAAAAAAAAAACCAAATAGAAAAACGAGAATGAGATTCTGATCAAAAGCAATTCAATTACAAAACATACATACACACCAAGAAAATGGAATTGTTACGACACTCACCTAATGCAATTGGTGATTACGTTGATCTTCTAATTCGGGATTTCTTAGGGTGCAAGTAAATACAAATTGTTCATAAATTTTTGCTCCAACCCATATGGCTGATTTATAGACTTAAAAAAAATAATTAAAAAAAAAAATCAAACCCAGAAGGAAAAGAAGAAGGAAAATCACGATGTGATTGATCTTTAATGAAAAAAAATGTTTGAAAGTTTTATCCAAATTGAACTTTGATGATCAAACTGAAATGGGCTCGTTTAAATAAAAGTGTTGATGATTTTAAGAAGAAGAAGGAAAATGCGAAGGATCTCCAAAACGTTTGTACATTTTGGATTCTCATTGTTGAAGCTGCAAAGGATGGGATCCGAATGTCAAGGCACAGAGCTAGCCTGGATGAAAAAGTGGAGGTTTTGCCGTTTTGGCGTATACAATGCCACGTTTGGTTTGAAAAAGTAACGGTCAGTTTGGGCAAATATCTACAATTAAGGATTTAAAACAAAGGTGTCGCATGTAACCTTTTTTGGTCGATGAAGACATTTGTTGGTTCCAAAAAAAAAATAATAATAAATACCTTTAAAAATTAATGTTTGAAAATACAATTTTAAAAAGAACACGAGGATATGGCAAGGAAGTTTTTTAAAATACAATTTTAATGTTAATCTATCTTGCTCCAAATTTTTAGCCTTATCGAGTAGATTTCTTTTAAATGTCAATTATTATTTATTATTTTCATTAAATTGTTAAGATTTTAGTTATTATTTGTTAAGATTTTGGCTGAATTAAATTGATTGAGCTGTTTTGTGGGTGTTTGGGTTGGTTTTATGGGTTGGTTGGCCGGGTCGGTGATTTTGGTGGAGTAACTGGTTGTTTTGCGGTGTTTTCTTAGTCTAGTTTGTTTGTGTGGTTGCTCCGTTGGGTTTATTACAGAGAGAAGGGTTAAAAAATCAAATCCTAACGAAGTGATGAAATTGAAAAAATATAGAAATGGATTTGAGTTTTGAAGTTTATAAAGATAATTGCGCACCATGCAACAATTTAAGAGTTTTGAAATTTTCTTAATCATTACAACCAAAACATCTACTAAATAATCATCATGTTATATTGTAATCATTAACACCGACAAAGTAGATATGAGAGCTATATTAATACATGAAAACATTTTAAATTATCCATGCCCTTTCCTTTTTATGGTAGAGTTTGTGCATCTCGTGTGGTACAACTCCGGTGTACATCGCCAACTACCTTTAGTTGATTATTTGAGCCCAATTCCGAGTGATGTAGCAATAATAAAAATGTAGTTTCTAGCATTATTCAAATACATATAGCATATCGAAACAAACCTAAGCCTAAACTCATAAGAGCATCTCCAACAACACCTTTCATTTTAGCTACTCAAAATACCACTTTTTTCATTTTAACTACTACCTTTTTATTAAACACTCCAACAGAACATCTATTTTAACAATCCATTTGAATTAAATATTATTTATCAATAATATTTTATTATTTTTATCTTTTCATTTTACTTTTTTTTTTATCTTCTCATTTTCTCTCACCCAGGCCATCTTCTTCATTGTCACCCACCCATTTTCTTCCCCATCTCTCTTCCTCTTCTCTTCCTTTTCTCTTCCTCTTCTCAAACATCAGTATAGAAGACAAATGGGTTTAGATTTCATCTTCGATTTTAAGTAATGGGTTCGATTTCGTCTTCAATTTTACCGGAATGGGTTCCGATTTCGTCTTCAATTTTCGCGAATGGGTTTCGATTTCATCTTCGATTTTAGCAGGTTCCGATTTAAATCTTCGATTTTTCAATGGGTTCCGATTTCGTCTCCGTGAAACTTGGTTGTTCTAGTGACCTGGTTCGATTTCTCTCAATCCCATCTCTGGTCTTGCCGATTGAGATCCTATCTTCGGTCTTGCCGACGTAACGAAGATCTCCAAGGACGCCAAGGAGACGGCAGAGTGCTTGTTGGATTTCATCGCTTAGGATTTCATCAGCGTCATTAGTTCATCAGCTTGTTGGAGTTCATCAACTTCGTCAGCTTCATCAGTTCATCAGCTTTGTTTGGGTAGAGAACGAAGAGAGCGACAGAGAGGGGGAGGGAGAGAGAGAAAATAAAATAAAATAATAGTAGAAGGTGCTACAGTAACTTTCATATATGAAAGTTAACTGTAGCTTAAGAAATTTTCATTTTGAAGGAGCTGTTAGAGCATCTCCAGCAAGAGGGCTAAAATAGCCGCTCACTATTTACTTTTTTTCATTTTAGCTACTAGTTTTTCACTACATACTCCAGCAGATCATCTATTTTAACCCTTCATTCTAATTAAATATTATTTTTTAACATTATTTTATTATTTTTTATCTTTTCATTTTAACTCTTCCTTTTTTCTTTTTTTGGCATCTCAAAGAATGTTCTGGAAACTGAAACCCATTCTATTCCTCTTCCCCATCTCTCTCTTCCATTTCGACGAAACCCATTTCTGGAAACCCATTCACCTCAGCAGCACCCACCCATTTTCTTCCCCTCTCTTCCTCTTCTCTTCCTTTTGTCTTCTCTTATCTTCCTCTTCTCTTTCTTTGGGTTTCGTCGAAATTCACCGGAATGGGTCTTCTCATTCTCCTTCACCGGAATGGGTCTTCACCGGAATTGAAGTCTGGGTCCAACTTCAACTTCTCGTTTGCCTTCGACAGCAGCAACTTCTCTGATCTCCAAAGACCAAGACCAAGAGCAAGAAGCAGAGCAGAGGAAAGAGAAAATACAATAAAATAAACTTAACAGGTGCTACAGTGGTTGTTAAATCTGAAAGTTTACTGTAGCAGTAGAATGGAAACTTGTAAATTTAACTGGTCTGTTGGAGCATGAAAGTGGCTAAATTTAACAAAAAAGCTAGTTTAGAGCCTCTGTTGGAGGAGATGCTCTTAGAGCATCAAAATATCATAAAAACTGTTAAATTTAACTTTATAATCATTTTAAAAGAGCTGTTGGAGATGCTCTAAGAAGCTATCAAACCTCAAATCTCTAGTCGCTTGTAGGGAGATTTATTTCAAAAGTAAAATTAAAAATTATATTTTTATCTTTCAACTATTTTACAATATTAACGTAACTGTTTTAACTGACCCTTAAATCTCTCATTGTTATAAAATAATAAATTAAGGAAACAACAAGAGATAAAATCAAGGAGCCTTGCCACAATTTGGATGGAGAGGTTCAGTTAGGTTATTATGAGGAGCAAAATGGTCATTTCACTAGAAAAGACTGTGAAAAGACCATTTTACCCTCATAATAAGCTTAACTATCCTCTCCCGTTACTTTAGAGCCAAACAAGTGTGTTCAACCTTACGCATGGAACGTGTTTATAAGAATGTGTATATTATTACTTGGGTGCTAAACGACATATCAATCAGGTTTTCGAGTTTTGTCCTTATCCTGTAATCCACGAAACCATCTGCATTTCAACCAGGTTTTTCCCTTTTGAACTGAACCTAGGGTTAGGGTATTCCAAATTCTTCTTCTCCTCCCAAATTGAATCGGGGGTTTTTTACGCCCAGAAATGCGGGCTCTCCAAGAATCACTCACGCTCTCTTCGCTCTCAAACTCGACCGACGCATCCACCTCTCTTTCTTCGGACCCAAGATTCTACGATTGGCTCTTCGAGTGCCACGGCTTCTGGCACAATGTGGCGCTCATTATTTCTTCCCTTCTCTTCATTCTCTACCTGTCATTCCAAGCCAAGAAGAGCTTCTCCAAGCTATCGCATGGACGGTCTTATGTTATAATTGCGTACTACGCGTGCCTCTGGCTTGTTAGCTTGTTCAACCTGATTTGGTGCTGTTTTCAGGTTTTGGGTTTTTCTGTTATAGAGTAATTGAATAAATTTGTGTGGGTGGTGGATTCTTCAGTTTATTGCGTCCTTGAATTTGGTAGTTGACTTTAGTGGCCGAGTTTTCTTGGTTTCTATTTGGGTTTCCTTCAGATTTTCATATTTAGTTTGTTGTAGCTGAATTTATGGTCGTTTCTGCTTGGGTATAGGATCCTCGTTTACCTTCTTGGATTTGAAAAGCTGAATTGTGTTGGTTTCTATTTGGGTTTCTTTGTACTACTGGATTTAGTTATTAGTGGCTGTATTTGGGAATTTTTTTTCTTGGTTTCTTGCACTCATGTTTAGTGGCTATATTTGAGGTGTTAAAACTGTGTTATACAAAGTTAACATCAAGTTCTATGTTTTATATGAGTAAAATGAAATTTCTGAAGAATTAGAAATCTGAATAAATTGATCCCATGTAATTGCAACTATACGAAATTTTAATTATTTGAGTAATGTTACTTATTCATCTCCCATCCCACTCCCATACTCCTATGTTGATGCCCATCAACTTTTGTTTTTTTTATAAGTCAGTAGAATATATAAAAAGCGCAGAGGGGCACAACCCTTTGTACACATGGAGTATACAAAGGGGGGACTAGGGGAAAGAGGAGAAGAAAGAGAGAAAATCAGAAAAACTAATCACCTGTGGGGCCAACCAGTCCGCTGTCCAGGTGAATAGGAAAAAAAGAAAAAAGTGGAGGAGCTCTTCACTAGACCTCAAGGAATCCTCGAAACATCTAGCGTTTCACTCAATCCAAATACACCACATAATACAAAGAGGGACCATTTTCCACAACCTTTAAATTAATATTTATTAAAAAAAGAAAGAAAAAAAAAATACAAGAGTTGATGAGACCATCACATCAGCTTAGTGGTTTGGGAGTGGGAGATGAGTATTTAGAATTATTCTTTCATCAGAGTTTGAGATGTTATGTAGGAAATTAGGTGGCAAATAGAGCTTAGGGTTTAATCTGTGTGCAGGGTTCATATAAAAAATGCCATTGACTTTGTTTATGGCAACTAATTGTGCATTTTGAAGAATAGAAGAATGTTCTTTTGGCCTATGGAGTTTCAATTGTTAAGTTTATTTAACGTTTGTCTTTGGTGGTGCAACAAGTGTAAGAGATCGAAAGAAGTTATGAAAGAATGTAAGAAACAACAATAAAAACAAGAATCTTATTTATATATGAAAATAAATTCTGAATATAGAAGAGGAAAATTTTTTCAGTTAAGGGCCATTCTCTCGTGTGTTCAGTTGCTCACATGGTGCTGATGCGCTTTAATCTTGATTGTTTCTTTAACTCTTTTATCTTCTAAACTCTGGTTCCGATATGTGTAGAATTTGATTTATTTACATTTTCTAATCTAGCATGCATGTACCAGTAAGATCCCCATAATATGGGAGATTAGCTTGTGTTTTCCTTGTTAATTTATCATAGTTTTGGAATTTCTTCACAAGGCAAAGATTCTTGGTTAAATCGAACATTTGCACATTGACATCTTCCAAGCCACTGTCTGATTTTCTTAAATTGCTTTTGGTGTTTAATGAATTAAGTGACTTTCCAGCAATCAAAGATAGTGATTAAGTTTGAGAACACATGCAATGGGGCTGTTACTAAACTCTTGGTTTCATCTACATTCCTGTTTGCTTGAAACTTCATGTTGTTCTTTTAGCTAAGAACTGGATCCTCATTATTGACACAGGCATGGGAGTGCACTCCCGGAAAAGAACTGGCATGGAATGTCTTGTCTTTGCTTACAACATCTGGAATGCTATTTTTAGAAGTAAGCTTGGTGGCCTTTTTATTCCAAGGAAATCATGTGAGTGGGTTAGAAGCGTTGACACGGACATTTGTTGTCTCAGGGCTTATCGTCGGTATGGATTTCCTCCTAAAGGTATTCTTTGCTTCTTCGTTGAAAAAAAATCCACTTATAAATAATATTTCCTTTTCCATGATGATCAGGATACAACATTATTATGGGGGACAAAGCATTATTTTTTTCCTTCTCATATGTGTTTTAATAGCACACTTTGACATTTCTTGGCTCTCAGCTTGTACACTGATGGACCAACGAACTCCTATGCCATTTCTAATTGATTATGTATGGAATTGATATATAGAAGCTCTTGCACATATTGAACTACATATGAATGCCAGCACTTAAGTTTGGATTATTGTTAAAGTTCTTTTTTTTTTTTCTTTTCTTTTCTTTCTGAACTTGTTGATAGTTGTTCAGCGACACAATATTGCATTAAGTATTGGATCTTTCTTTTCCAATGGAACCTCTTTCAGGCAATTTATCTCTTTGGATTTGGGATCCCGTTATTCATTGACAGCAATGATCATACACATCAGATGAAGTGGAATTTGTGGGTTGTTCATAGGCTGGTGCTGACCGCAGTCTATGGCTTCATACTGTTCATGTACCATTCCAAGTGGAGAGAAAGATTACCTGGTAAGTTTGCATTTGCAGATGGTTAAAGTTGTCTAATATCAATTTCATGGCTGTTTAATCTCGCTGTTTTTTTTTTTTTTTTTCCAATGCTCTGCAGCAAGACCTGCATTTTACAACTACATTGCTATCATGTTCACGGTGAATGCTCTTGCACTGTTTGCTTGTGCACTTACTGGAAACGGAGCTAGTTTTGGGTTCTGGTAATTTTTTATCTTTTATTTATCAATCTCTTTGAAACTAATATTCCATTAACACATCAATTCTAGAGTCATTTTCCTAATTTTTTTTTTTTAAACTAAATTTTTTGTCACAGGTTGTATGGTGCCACCATTGTCTGTTATCATGCTTTCTATCTTCCTCTTCTATATGTAACATTTCTGGCCGACTTTTTCCAGGTTGTCATCATCATTCATTCTTTGCAGCTTCATTTTTTTTTTCTATATAAATTTTTTATAAGATAGTATTGTTATTAATTGATGGTGTTCTCGATGGACACAGGAGGAAGATTTGCATTTAGAGAACGTATACTACTCGGAGATGAAAGATGCTGGTTTCTTTGATGCTGATTGGGAGTGATATGGTGACTTCCGAATCACAACATGATCTGGTTACAACACTCTGTATATAAAAGTAAATATGTTGAGATGCGCAATGTTTGATCAATGTTTGTATGGCTCCATATCCTTTTCTCAACTGTAGAAGCTATTACCATGTCCCCTTTTTGCTATTCTCTTGCATACTTTACCTTATGTCTTTCAATAGAACTTTATTACGTATAAAAAAAATTCCTCCCTTTTTGTGATATCTAGTAAATTTGTTTGTACCATCTGCATCTCTCCTATAAACAAGGAAAAACCAGTACTTATGGAAAGGCAAAATTTTTCTCAGAATATTTATATAGTAATGTGTGAACTGTGACCAGATGGTTGCTGCAAATTTTGAATAGCCAGTAACTGCAGTGTCATCTGGTAAAGCCAGTTGCTTCCTCACTATTTTACACCTTTTCTACGGTCATATTTTTCGAGTTCCAATAAGTAAATTATGGAATTAAATATTTGAAGTACCCAAATATCAAAGGGGCTCAGCTGAGGGCCCGTTGGCCCAAAGGTAGCCTTAGCCCAGATCTAATGGAACCCTCCCCCTCGTTTATGCTCCAAATGGTAATAATCATATAAGGAATGTTATCCGCCTATTTACTAATTACTCTGTTATTTCAAACTTGCTCAATAAGGAAATGAGGTGTTGAGGGCACTCCCTCAAAGGAAAGTAATTTATGAGACCTTACTGTACTGCCTGTTTCGAACCCACATGGTAAGGAAAAGACCCGTTGGAGGAGGTGTCATCCAAAGGGAATTAAATTATGAAGGTGCATCACTTTCTGTACTATTCCCTTTTGACCTTTGATACTTACCTTGTTATACACTTATACTCGCTTGCAAACTAAAGATGGAAAACCTCTATAAAGGTAAAACGGTCTACGTCACGCATATTCAAACTCTTTCACTCTTCTTGCTTACATTTTGTCCATATATGATCTATATTTCACTCTTGCTAACTTAAGCATTAGAGGTGGTTCTCTTGTCACTCTTGATCTTTTTGTATGTCATTGTATCAACTTTGGTACCGTTTGTAGGAGCGACAGTTCTAACCAAGTCGTTTGTCTTTGAGATAAAAGATTGCCCATGAAGAACACACGATCTAGGACTGTGTAAGAGGCTTTTGCTAATACCATTAGTCCATCAAAACCCTAACACAATCATCAGTTAAATCCTCAACAACATCCTCCACCAAAACCCCCAAACAAATCCTCAACCAGAATTGAAAAAGGAATTTAAAATGAAAGCCTGTCTAGACTTGGCCAACTAAGTTCCTAATAACATTAGTTATAAATACAAAACTAATATATAAAGATAGACTTTATCAAGTCTTCTCATTCTAGTTATGTTTGCTACACATACAATCTCATGATCCACATTAAAAGACATCAAGACTGTTTGTACCTTGCATTACTAAGTAGACGTTATTTCTATTTAGATTACTATGATACATCTATATGTATTAATTAGTAGCAATAAACTCAAAAGTAACCTTTAAGAGACCTTTCATGTAACCTACTCCAATTCTCCTATAAATATAAGTCTTTTGTATTGTAAATTTAACCAAGTGAATAAGGGCAACAATGTAGTCTTTAAATTTTTTATCATTGACCGAATCATGTAAATTTTTGTGTCTATTTTCTTTGTTCCACATTTTCCTTTAATTATCTTTTCTTTCAATGTTGTGGATGGGAGATGTAGTGGGTTGGCCTTGATGAAATTCTGCATTATCTTCATCAATAAGTTATATCACATCACAACACTAAAATTCTATGTTATTAAGTTAACTTGCTTGAGTAAGTGAGCTCTACAATCTCCTCTTTTAAGTTGTTCAAATTTTTGTATTGTTCGAACAACCTAATAATACAAAATTCTTCTGACAACCTAATAACATGAAACCCTTAAAGAAATTTAAAAATTTTGTTTATCTCATATAACAATAGTAGTAGTGAACGGTACACCAGCATAAGTGAACAGTGCTCACGTTGATGTACTTTATAATATTATATTTTTTAATATTACTGTTCAATTTTTGTTAATAATATTTTATGTTATAAAATACGTTTGAGTGAATACTGTTTACTCACACCGGTGTACCGTTTATCAATACTCATATGGGGTTTCACTAGGCTTGCTTGCAGGCTGCAAAACCTGATATTCAATGATTCAAAAAAAGGTAGTTGAAGGGTTGGAGAAAAGCTTTTATTTTTGGTTGTGCTTGTGACAGTTGAAGGAAGCTTTGAGTTGACAGGACCCAGTTATTAACGCTTCCTCATACCCTTTTCAATTTGTCAACTACCAATTTGGTTTTATATCATTTTCGTACTTGTAAATATTAATGCTTTCATATATAGATGCATGAATATATTAAGGCATGACACTTTCCAGGGCTAATCATGTACTATATATATATAATTATATTCCTTGGCTTTTTTTTTTTCTTTTTTCTTTTGACTAGTAAAAGACAGTAGGGAGATATATGGCATCTAAAGTTTAGAACCAATACAACAGAAAGAGAATCATCCCCAATATATATTTCTATTAGGAGAAAGGTTTTTTTAAGAAATAATGACTTTAGATCATGAGATCTAAAGGAGGAGATGTTTGTAGAAAGGATGTTTTGGTTCCAGTTATTTACTTGATGCCCTAGTCCAGTGCCCTTCCAACGCTCCTATTGGGTTTGGGACCTTTTTCCATTTTTTTTGCTACCTTTGATCGGTTTTATCTGTTATAGTAGTTGCACTCAATATTTCAAATTTTTTTCTCATTTCAACGGTACATTTTATTATTTCAATATGACCACTGAAAAATTGACTGGTAGGATCATTATGACCATTAGAAAAATATGACTATTGAAAAGATGGATGTTTGTTTGCTGTAAAAATATAATTAAAATTAAAATAATATTTAAATAAAGTAAAGATGATGATAATAAATAATTTATTGAAGTAATATCTTCTTTTGACTAAGTACTCCATCACTTGACCTTTTTCTCGTTTGGTAAAATGTTTTGTTATTCATAAAGAGTCGATGACATTGGCCCCTATTTTAAATAATTTTTTTCATGAGTTTTTTTTTAATAGTAATAAAAGTAATTAATGTAATTATATATAAAACTTTTGATGAAAGAAATTTGTAAATACCACATTTTGATGTATTTAATTCATATTTTGATGTGAAATGGACTGTTAATCTGGATCCATGAGGATCCTATTAGATCCTATGAGAGATAGGGATAAGGATGTTTTCATAACAAAATAACGGTTACATCACGTTTATGATTAGTGGCCTGTCCCATCCAAACCTACATTCAACATTTTAGTGGTTCTTATGGTTTGAGAGTTAATTTATCGCTTATGCAGTCGAAATTAATTATTATCTTATGTTCCTTTATTTTCTAAGATAAACATTTGCTTTTATCTTTATTGCATTTTTGTCTTTTAATCATCCCCAATATATATATATATATTAGAAAAAATTTACTACTAAATTTGTAGGATTATATATGACTTTGATCATGAGATTTAATAAGGAAGAGATTGTTTGTAGAAAGGATGTTTTTTTTTTTGGTATGAGAATAGACAAAATATGTAAGAAATGTGTGTTTGGGACATCAAACACATCCTTATTTTTTGATCGGTTTTATCTGTTATAATAGTTGCACTCAATGTTTCAAATTTTTTCTCATTTCAACGGTACTTATGCTTATTTCAATATATTAGTTGATGTGGGTGTTTTAAGTAACTATGACCATTAAAAAATATGACATTAACTGAAAAGATGGATGTTTGATAAATGGGTACTAAGAGTATTATAATTATGTAAAATATATTTAAATAAAATGAAGATGATGATAATAAATAATTTGTTGAAGTAAAATAAAAGTAATATCTTTTGACTGAAAATCACAATTAAATAAAAACATAGGTATATCATTAAAATGTTTATAGTATAAAAGTCGATTTTAAACTATAAGTTTAATTATCAATAATTTGATGTTTAACTTATATTTCTATAGTAAAAAAGTAATTAATGTAATTTATATATAAAATTTATGATAAAAAATCTCATAAATGAACAACTAAATGTACCACATTTTTATGTTTTTAATTTTATTTTGATGTGTGGATGCTAATCTGGATCCATGAGGATCCTATTAGATCCTATGAGAGATAGGGATAAGGATGTTTCATAACAACTAAATGTAAAGCTACATCACGTTTATGGATTACTTGGCCTGTTAAACCTTCATTAATACATTAATCTTATGCTATGATAGTTATCCTTAATTTATCAAATGAACAATACGCAAACCCATTAAATTGTTATCTTATGTTCTTTTTTATTTTTAAGATAAACATTTGCTTTTATTTTATTAATCTTTAATAAAAAAAACAAATTTACTACTAAAGAAGGATTTATATGGATTTTATCTAATAGACATAAATTTTTCCAAACTAGTTAGAAGAATAGACAATAAAAATAATGTAAAATATTTATAAACATCAAACACATCCCTTATTTTTAATAAATTGTAATTAATTATCTTAATAATCTTAATATACATTTTAAATATTTATAAATACTACTTTTCACACTGATATTGAGTTGATGAAAATATTTAAGTAAATATCAATAATTTAAAGGAAATTTATAATCGTGACACATTTATGAGATGTTAAATAGAAGTCTACAGAGATCCGGTATTACTATATTAGATTCTCCGATTGTTAATCATGACCTTTCATTTTAAATCTAATGGTATATAAAATCATTTAAACCTTGGTAAAACAAAAGTCAGCATTTAATACCTCGATTATACAAAAAGCAGTTAGCATTTATAGACCATTAGATTTAAAATAAAGGGCCACGATTAACAATTGGAGAATCTCCAATTTCTCCCCAATTGAAGGGGATCTCAATTCTGATACGAGAACATGGTTTGCCTTCCCAAGAATCACAACCTTTTGAGGATGCCAAAACAACTAATGACATGCCTTTTGATCATATCGGGTTGGAAAAACTTTTTTATTTTTTTATTTTTTATATATAAAAAAAAATCAGTCACGCAATCTATTCATTAATGTGAAAAATGAAAAATATTAGATTGATATTTATTTTTAGGGTATGTTTGGGATTGCATTTGAGAGATTTAAAAGCGTTTTTAACACTTAAAAAGCTTGTTTGGAAAAAAAAGTAGTTATTTGATAAAAAAATTAAAAACACTTTTAAGGGTCTCAAAATCTAAGAATGGTCAAAAAGCACATTTTGGTAAAAACTTAAAAATGAAGCTTTTGCCTAAAAGTTCTTTTTGGCTTAAAAACTTTATTTTTCAAACTCAATCTCAAATAGATTCTTAATATAATTAACATGCATTTTAAAAAATACATATAAAAATTAGATGTTTTAAGAACATATAACTAGATCTCACCCAATCATCTTCTTCTTTAGTTTAATTATTTAAAAGAAACCCTTATGCACAAACCAACATTAAAATAAATAAATTTAAAAATAGGTTTAAGCTTCTTTTCCTTTTGGTTTATTGGAAATTTTTGAACGGTCATCTTGAGGTTGGGTTGTAACTGAGAATGGAATTTTGCATAATAGCTCATTTTGAGTAAGAAATACCACAAAACTCTACTACTGACAGGAGAATACCACAATTTCACAAATACTGATTTTTATTAACAACAAGATGATATTTGAATAGAATACAATAGGATAGGATATTACCTAAATTGATAATAACTTCTAATTAATCCTAATGCTAATTTTAAATAGCCTAATTCTAATGAATTAAAATTATATTCCAACTTATCTACTAAACCTTATCCCACCCTAATTTTATTCGTATCAAAATTTATGCATGGAGAGGATTCGAAATAGCGATATTTGTTTCATGAGGCGTGATCTACAATCAATTGAGCTACACTTTATGGACAATTTTCATTTTAAACTTGGATGACAACTATAGCCTATCTTGGCATTAAATGGCTTCATTATTATTATTATTTTATCAAAAGAAAATTCATTATATTATAATTTTGGCTGAAAATGTTTTTTCACCATTTTATAAGGCAGATTAATTAATCAGTAAGGCTGATCTGTATTAGGCAAATCTGGATAGGCATAAATGAATATTCTTAAAAATATATACAAGAATAATACATTTTAATTTGTTTTCCAGTTGGCTAGCTAAAGTATTTATTCACATGAAATTCCTCATAAATGCTGCCTTTATTACACGTGTTTCCTGTTTTGTTGCACAAAAATGCATTAGCATTACCAGTTAGCATTTCAGATTTGTTCTTTTTCTTTTTCCTACAATATCAAGTAGGCCGTTCGTGAATTCTATATAATTCTAATACAAAATTAGGAGTTAAAGTTGAGAGGTTTGATCATCTATTAAATTAATTAAATGAGTCGAGCTAGAGTTAACCTATATATATATATATTTTATATTCATAGCTGACATGGGATATAAAAGTAAGTAATTTTTGATATAACCTACCGATTTAATACAAAATTAATGAGTTAAAGTTAAGAATTATGATTATTAATTAAAGGAAAATGTTAGGGGTTTTTTTCGTAGGTTCTCCTGGCGTTCTCCCAATCTTACGTAAAACATAATTTAAGAAAAAAAAATTATAATGGTCTCTACTACTGGTTTTTTAGGCATTAATACCAAATTTTAGGCATTAGTACCAAATTTGTGAGGTATTAACACCAAAATTGAGGTATTAGCACCAAATTTAGGATGATCAAATCTATTTTGGATGATACCATTCTTAAAGGGTTAACTTTTCACCCTTATGTTTTAGTTTTGAATCCAAAAACAAGTTTTAAAGCATTAGAACTTAATTATTAACTCATAAAAATTAATCGGTTGACAAAAAAACGGTACTACAATTTTATTTTTTCTTAAATCATGTTTTACGTAAGATTGAAAGAACGCCAAGAGAACACTAGAGAAAGAATCTAACAAACCTCTTAATTAAATAAATCAAATTAAGATTTGAGCTATATAATCTTATACATGATCAACATTATTCGGATTGGACCCGACACAAATTGCCAATCCATGTAATTACCGCTCATTTACATGACCCAACATGTTATGAATTATGTACCCAAACTGGCGTAAAAAAGAAAAGAAAAGAAAACCTGACTTTTATAGCAAAGCAAAGTATCAAATTTTCTCTACTACGCGATTCGGACCCAACAAAATCGGGTCGGATATGGTATCGGTTGAAACGGCGGGTACAACTAACGCCACCAACAGCCACCGGTTCCTACTAACCAGACTTCGCTTTCACTTCCTTCCTTCCTTTCCAACAAGCTTCTGTACGTAGTAGCTTGCCTGTGTTTCAGACCACCAAACACACCCTCTCTCTTCCTCTTATTAAATAAATAAATAAAAAAAGAAGGAAAAGATATTTCTCTCTTTAAAACTCGAGGGCCTGTATATATATATATATATATATATATAAATATAAAAGCGGAGTTTCCACGCAAAATTCCATTCCATTTTCTTGTCTAGTCAATTCAATTCCATTTCCAGTTTCCACCTTGCCTTGAATTCCTCTCTCTCTTTACTCTCTGTGATTCCTAACGCTGTCGTTTCTCCGGCTCGTTTTTCATCTACTGCTTTCTCCAACCATCGAATTCCCAGCTGATTCCAGAACGTCGGTGTTTTCAGTACCACGACCGGCAAGGTAACCGCTTTCTGAATCTCTCTCTCTCTCTCTCTCTGATTCCGAACGCTGCCGTTTCCATGTCTCCTTTTCGTCTGCTGGTTCTTTGAACGATCAAGTTATTTCTGAGTTCTGTTTGGACTGAATTATTTGAAAAAAGTTTTGGAATTTCGATGCTACGTTTAATGTTTTCGTGTACTTCGAACTTCTCTGAGTTGGAAACCGAGTCAGACGTTGACTCGTTTCGTTGACTATTCTTCTTTTTCCTTGTTCGTTACTTTCTGGTTCCAAACGCTGAGCTTCATTGTTTTGAACGATCTGAGTTGGAAAAGAGTCAGAGCGTGAGTGTTGAACTTAAACGAGTTTACGTTTGGTGTTTTTACTTTCTGTTTGGTTGCTGAGAAAACAGAGGAAAATGGAAGGGGGTCATGTTTGAAAATTTTCCGAAGTCTGGATTTTTTTTTCTCTCTCTGGGCTGGCAATTTGGTTTCTAGTTATTTAAATTTTTGCTTTTCCTACATTTTCTTAGGAACCAAACGGAGGGTCTTTCGGCCTTTATATACACATTCGTACATGTATTTTGTGCAGGGCAAAGAGACCTGGGCATTGGCCGCGAGTTTTGCGTACCGAAAGGATTGGATTTGAATTTGAATTTGAATTTGTTGTGACGAACAGAAATGAGTACACAGCTTTTGGAAATTCAACCCAAGGAACTGAAATTCATATGTAAGTCAATGATTACGAGATGACCCATTTTAATCATTACCCTTTTATTTTCCCTTCTTGCTTTATTGATGTGCTTTATTGGTGATATTTACCGTTGTTATTGTTACAATTTCTTTACACCCCGTTTGATCTCTGGAGAATTGAGGAAAACAGAAAATACAGAATTATGAAGGCTTGCTTTTGTTGTTGTTGGATTCGGTTATTTTTGTTAATTTTTTGATAAATAAATTTATAAAAAAAAAATCTGATTTAAATTGGTGAAAATAGTCGTGGAACAATAAACAAAATACCCAACTAAATACAAAATAACTTGTGGAAGACAGAAGAATTTGTTGATTGTATCTGCCCTCCAATTTTGAGGAAAACAATGAAATATGAGGAGTCTGATTTTGCTCTCTTTTCATTCCCCCTAAAATCTCTAACTATACAAAAATAGTCTGTGACACCAATGAATTTGCGAATAAAATAAATTATAGGACCTCTGTGCCTTGGCTTAGGTAATGAAGGGATGCAATGTTGTCATTTAAGGTCTTAGGTTATGGGTCCATACCTAAATGTTTTTATTTATTTAAAACACACACACACACACACTTACAAACGAAGAAACAGAGAACAATTTGCAGATTAATTCATAGTCTTAATGTTTTAAATGAAAATTTCAGTGACCCTTTAGTTAGATGTATTAGATGTGTAATGTTTTCTTCTAGTATTACTCAAATATTGTTGTTGATTTTATAGCAATTATAGGCTGGTTTAACTATTGTATTTGTTGCAACTTGCACCCATCTACTTCTGAAAGATGAAGCTATGGACTAACATGTCTGAATTCCTTGTTTTCATAGTTGAATTGAAGAAGCATAGTTCATGCTCAATTCGACTGGCCAATAATACCCATAACTATGTTGGTTTTAAGGTGTGTATTACTTCTACTTATGTTTTCTATTCTCAGCTTTCAAGAGTGTTAGACTTGGTATAATTTTTGTTGTTGTTATTGTGTATGATGGAATGCTCGATAGCTATATGATATTGGCAGGTTAAAACTACATCCCTAAGAAGTACTGTAATGCGACCAAATGTGGGCATTATTTCACGAAATCAGCTTGTGATTTTACAGGTATGCCCTTCCCACATCTCATCGAAAGTACATTGTGAGCTTTTAGATGTGTCTGTGATGTTTAGTAGCATTAAGTATAAAACCATACGTGACCTATAGTCCAGATTCAAAAGACAATGGTTATTGTTTATAGTTTCACCGAACCACTTTATTTTTAGAAATAGTTTTATTTTGCATATATAGTATCCTGGTTTTCAACTTTAAACTGATGAAAATGAATGTAGAACAAATGGGAAAGGAATGTGGGCTCTCCATAAGTGTTACTTATCATGTGTATCATTGAGGAGAGCTTCCTCGAGATTGATGGATTATTGCAAATAGCAGTTATGGAAATTTCCATAGTCTGACTGGTTTTAGGAAATGTGTCATTTTTGCTTTTACAAATTGAACTTCTAGATCTCTTTGAGAGAGGAAGTTGTTGGTTCTACTGAGCCAACATTATTCTATTTGAAAATATTGTGGGACTGAGAAGTCAATAGACAGAGCATGTTGGCAAACCACTATTGGTGTATCCACTTCAAACAGTTGGAATGCAGCTTCATGTGATTGTGCAATGCTGTAAAACCATCAAATACAATCTGATCCTGTGTGTGTGAAGAGAGAGAGAGAGAGAGAGAGAGAACTGAAAAGTGTTAAGCAAATTCAATTGTTTTAAATCTGGCACCCCAACTGGGCTTGTTGCTATCTGTTAGTTTCTCTGTTATGCTTTCATGTTTGAAGTCATATTACATACTCGCGCATGCATACATACACAATAACATAGTCAGAGGTCACTGCACAGAGTCTGGGGCGTTTTGGAGGTTAATTTGGTTGGTCATTAAGGGTTTCATCTGATATTTTGTAAATAAAAATTATTGGCATGTCATGACATCACAATGCGATGAAGAAAAATCTACAGATGCTTGCAAATGTTGGCTTAGTATATATTTCCTTTCACATAGTTTTGCTTTCCTTTTATTTCAAATTTAGTTATTGTTTTTGTTTCTAACTTCATTTCCTTTTATTTTAAATTTAGTTACAATGCAAGCTCAACGGACAGCTCCACCTGATATGGAGTGCAAAGACAAGTTCTTGATCCAAAGCACGATAGTTCCGGATGGGACTACTGATGAGAACATTGAGCCTAGCATGGTAAGTATTTGTAGTTTTGTTATTGGTTCTCTATTTTGGCTTCTCATAGATTCTTTTGGCAGTTTGCCAAAGATGGCAAGTACATTGAAGAGAACAAGCTGAGAGTAATCCTTGTTAGCCCACCCCATTCGCCAGTGTTGTCACCAATAAATGGAGCACTGAAACAGGGCTGGCTTATGAAGCTTCAAAGCCAAAAAGTCACGTTTTGAGTAGAGTTGAAACAAAGCAAACGGTTAGAGAAACTCTTCTTAGTTGAAAATTTTGTGTTAACTCTCTCTCTCTCTACCCCTCTACCCCCTCTGGCCCCCTCCGCCCCAAATGTTTGAATCTCGCAACATCAATTGGCATCGCTTATCATCTGATTTTCTTAGATGTCTTGGATTGACACTCCCTCGTCCTCCTCCCCCTTTCTGAGTTTAGTAGGTAAGAATTCTCCTGATATATGTGATCAATAGTGTGTTTGATGGATTTTAAAGTCCATTAAGCGTAGCGAACCTAATTTGCTGATGCTGTGTTTGGATGATAGATTTTAAGTTAAGATTTTACTTCAAATTTTAATTTGAAAAACCAATGTTGATTTTCTTTGTTTGGGTAAATAAGAGAGTTATTTCAAAACATTTGTAGTTTAAACTTCCAATCTTCCGAAATTAAATGGAGGAAGGTAACTACTAAAAATGTCTTCTCATACTACCTACCATTACACTTCACACTGCCACCACCATTGCCCATTGAGCATCAAACCATGACCATGACCATGGCCATCAGCAGCAGCAGCCCCCACCTGTCACATTCAACCACTGCTGCCACTGCTGCACCATCAGTATCCTACCATCATTAGCAAATTATTGCCATCATTATTATAATTATCATTATAACTATTATAATACTCTTATTATTTTAGTTTTTAAATGTAGTAATCCAGCCATTTAGGAAGTTCTAAGAAATTTTCAAACTTTTATTCAAATGTAACCTTATAGAATATAATATGTGGTTCTTATTCTGTTACATCAGGTTACTAAGGATGAAGATGAGTTCAAATTGGTCAATGATGAGGTGCTAAGGCCAGAAAAAGATATGGAGTTCGAAGCAGTGGAGGATGCTGAACAGATTCCAGCAAATGATGCAGAACTGAGGGCAGCAAACGATGCTGAATTTGAGCCAGAAAAGGATTTAAAACTGAAGCCAGCAGAGGACGTGGGGTTAAATTCAATAAAGAATGTAGAGGAGTTAAATTTAATTAAAGATGTTGAGGAGATGAAGTCAAAACTAGATGGTCTTGAATCAAAGCTAAGGGAGGTTAGTCTTTCTGGAATCTGTTTTAAAATCGATGGTATTATTATAGTGCGACATATCAGGCTGGATAAAAACTAATGGTGTAGTAATAGTGTAGCTATTCTTGTTTGCCTCCAATTTGTATGCTGAAAAAATTCAACTACTCCCTTGTGACCATATGAAGAGAATGGTTACTCAAATCCATCTCTTATCTCTTCACCTTTTTTATTATAATTTAGTTCGCTATGAAGAATCTCTGTGCCATTTTTATTTTTGTTTCTATTGTCATTTCAGATCAACCAAAATTTACAAATCAATTAAAAAAAAAATATATATATATATAACAGATACATTTCTTTTATTCAATATCTGTTTCAGTTGTGGGTTTGTACCATGATATGACCTATGACAATAAATGCACTGGTCCCAAGTCCATTTGCTATCTTTTCCAATGAATTATTAGGTTTTGTTTTTCTATAAAATCATTATGCGTCCATGGGTTCCATTGTCCCCATCACATCTCAATTAGAGGTTAGGTTTGAATTCTACATTGGAACCCCTAGGGGTTGTTTGCTAATGGACCCAAAAAAAGCCCCATACTATTCATCTCAAATTCAATTTCAACATTCTTATTTTTTACATCACATCAATCACATTTTACTATTATTCAAATCAAAAAATCACTACAAAACAATATATATATTTTTCTTCATATTAAACATTTTTACTTTTTTCACTCATCAATCAAATCTTGCTACAATTCCAATCCACTTTCTTTTTTCAAGCCAATGGCAAACGGGCCCTTAATGAAAATGAAATTTGTTCTTTAATAATTATTATCTGTCTTTATTTCCTTGTGGCCCTTTATTTTTCATTCTGTGAGCAGATTCATCCAATTTTTGGAACTTGCAAACTCTTGAGTTGACGAGGAAAACTATGTTATTTGCTTCTCCATTACATCCGATTCTTTACATTCTTTTATTTACGACAATAGTAATCAAGTACTCGGACTTCCTTTCCAGGCTGAAGGTACTATTTCAAAGTTAACGGAGGAGAGGAGATCAAGCATTCAAGATATAAAAGTCTTGCAGGAGAAACTTGTAACTTCTTGAACCACATTATTTTCATGGCTCTTCTTTTTATATGCTTAAAGTCAGTTAATGTTGGGTTGATTAACAAGTTTTATATTTTGGTCCTGACCGTACTGGGACAATGACTGATTTGCCCCAACTGCTTTTTATATCTCCTATAAATGCCTCCTTTTTCTTTTTCTTTTTTTCTTTTGTTTAAAAAAAAAAAAAATTTATTTTATCGTTTGTCATTTAATTTTTAGGAAGACATAGCTATGGGTGCTTTAATAGCACCTCAAGGAAGAATGACTTAGAAGGAAGTAAATCGATAATTAAGGCAGTTCCAGTAAAATGTTCTCCTGGAACTGCCTTTCATTTGATTGTTCCAGTAAAGATATAGTTAAGTGTCTGTGTTTGTGATCCTGAAAAACTCGAGAGTTTTTGTGAGGGAGAAGATCCCTATTCTTGGGATATGCTTGGAAGGTAAAAATGAAGTGTTATAGTGTATGTCCTAGAATTAGTTTGCAAAGTTATTTTGAAAAGCAGGTGTTACCTCTAATTTAAGGAATCACAAAAGTGATAATGAATAATGTATTGGCCTGTTCATGATAATATATTGCACACTAATCAGTATTGGGTAGTAGACGCTAGTTTTCTTGAGAATTGAATCCTGTGAAGTTTCACCCCAAACCCCTGTGACTGTTAATTCCTGCATCTGCGTTCAAACACATCATGCTTCATTCTTATTTGTGGCTTTTTTTTTTTTTGTTTTCGCTTTCTTACTTTGCAGGCAGAATTGAGCAGAAAAGGAGTAAGAAGAGTTCAAGTCGGATTCCCGCTTTTATTTGTTTGTATGGTGGCACTCATCAGTGTTGTGCTTGGATACCTTTTACACCTTTGAACAGTGCACAAAGCTTTTAACAATATATTGATAATTAGAGGTATAAATACAGGAATCCCTTGAACGGAGGTGTTTTAGTCAGCATGTTCAACGTGGCCAATGTACCCAGAATGGAGTATAAATATTAAATATGCTGCGTGTCGATGTAATTTTCTTGAAAAAAAGGAAGAAAAGGAAAATGAAAATGTAAGTGAGTGAAGCCCCTACTTTGATTAATGGATAAGAAGCGACTCTTTTTTCTGATATAATAATGTCTGTACAAGGACAAGTAAGCTAATGTCCAGAATTTCCATCGTCTCCTGATCTAACCATTCGCAACTTTGGAAACTTGGAAGGTGAATTTACTTTTTTATTTATTTTTTGCACATGATTGGGAGAAATTTGAGTTGCTGTCATGATAGTACTTGTTCTATTTGGGGTCAAACTATGGGGTTTTCTCTTTGCTGGTAAAAGTAGCAGCAGAAAAAAAAGGACAGCTGGAGATGGAGTTGGTGGCAATCAGATCGAAGCGTGTAATCACGAAGGATTTAAGTTGATATTTTTTTTTTCTTCTCATCAACCATTTGTTCTTGTTGGTTAGAATATTGGGTTTTTTTCTTCGGTGAATTTTAGTGCTTTTTGGTGTGGTGGTAGTCTGATTCCTTCTTGTCCCCCTCCCGCGATGGAGGTAAAGGGTTTAAGGTTCTTGTTTTTTGAGATTCACTTTTTTGTTTTGTTTTTGTTTGGCCTTTTTTGTTTGGTTTTTATTTTTCAGATTCACTTGATTACTGAAGAAAAAGAATTATAGCACCCTGATTAAGAAAAATACAAAAGAAATTAAAAAAAAAAGGAAGTAATATAATGAAAATAAAGAAAAATTAAGTTGTAAATAGACAACACGGTGAGGCTCATAGCTAGGCATTTGATTGAAAAGAGTTATAAAATTTTAGGTTTTTAATCTTTAAATTTCAAATGAGAGGGAGTCTTCACATGTTAGTGTTACACGCATGTGGGAGAAAATAGATGACTGAAATTAAAATATGAGGAATGCTGTTAAAACACACTACATATCCATTCAAACGAGAATGATATCTCCATGTGTCATTGTCCCATGAGAATAGTAGCTAAGGTGAAGATCAACGATTAGGATGAGTGCATGTGCAAGTTAGGTGAGATGCAACACTTAATTTAATGTAAACGCCACGTGTTCGCTTGGGTGAGGTTGAATATCATTTGATCGAGATCAACGTTGACAAGTGTAAATTAGAAGCACTGAATTCAATTTTTGCCACCGCATCTCCTAAAGAATACAGGAAAATTTTGAATTATGTGAGTGTTAAAGAGACATGGGATATCCTATAGAATATCCTATAGATAACCCATGAGCGTACAATTGGGGAGGAAACCTCCAAACTTCAAATGCTCACATTGAGATTTGAAGAGTTGATGATGAGAGACGATGAGATGTTGGATGAGTTTTATGCTTGTTTGAATGATATAGTTAACTCAAGTTTCAATTTTGATAAAGAGGCTTTGTGTTCAAAATTTACTTAATTAATTTTATAAAATATATTAAATCATCACATGCGCTGAAGCTAAACAAATCCTGGCTCAATTAATGATACATCAACCAATGAATAAACGATTAAAGACACTGAAAGCTTAAGGGATATTATCATTCAATTAGGCTTTCATAAATAGATTTGGCTTAGATTTGGCTTACATGCTGTTAATTTACTAAATCCTAAGCGTTTACTTGCAATTGTTTAGTGGAGTTTCCAAATTGGCAGGCTATGAACAGTTGGTGCACGTGCATGTAATAATTTCTTCTTTAATGTACTGAACTTGTTAGATTACTAATCCCTAAAGTTGTTAGACAAATACGAAATTTAATTAAGAGCACCGGCGATCAGTTTGGATTTTCTAATCAACTGTCATCATATATATATAAAAGCCGAGTTTTGATGTAGAAACTGCTTAGAATTACGACACGTGTCAATATTTTCTAATATCTAAACTTTTTTTTTTCTTTTCTGGTCTTAACTCTCTCTTCCTCTATTTTCACTTAAATGTCTTAAATCTCTCTTTCTCTCTCATAATTTATGTTTCAACCAGTTTTTTATAAATTAATTGTGTTAACTCTCTCTATTTAATTTTCTTTTCATCTTCTCTAAGTTTATGTTTATATATTAATGCATTTAATTGTCTTAATGAAGAAAATAAAAGATTTCCAAATTTTATCTTTATCTTTATTTTTCTTTTTATCTTCTATTGCTTTATGTTTATATCCTCAATTTAAGACAATTAAAAGTAGGGGTTTTATTTTTATTTTTATTTTTTGAAGGGAGTAGGGGTTTTATATAAAACAATATATATTATCATATATATATATATAAAAGCCGAGTTTTGACATAAAACCTACTTAGAATTGCGACACGTGTCCATAATTTTTAATATCTGAACCTTTTTTTTTTTTTTTTTTGTCTTAACTCTACCTCCCATGACCTATTGACCTATCAACTTCTCACTCTATCTCCATTTAAATATGTCTTAAATTTCTCTTTATCTTTCCCTCAATTATTTCTTGGTTTTTTTTCTTTGTCTTTTCTTCCCATAAAACAATATATATATATATATATATATATATATATATAAACTGAGTTTTGATTTAAAGAGTGCTTAGAATTGCAATTTGTATCCATATTTTATAATATATGAATTGGTTTTTTTATTCTTTATTTTATTTTTTGCTTAATTCTACCTTCCATGACCTGTCAACTTCTCCTCTATAATGCTTATCTTTCAACCGATTTAAAATATTTTAAATTATTTTAGTCTAAAGGCTTTTTTTTTTTTTTTTGTGTGTGTGTGCTTAACTTTACCTCTCATGACCTATCACTGGCCTTTTCTCTCTATAATACTTATCTTTCAACCGGATTTAAAATATTTAAATTATTGTTTAGTTAAATTTATATTTGAACCGTTTTGCTTTTAAACTCACATCTCTCTCCCTCCCCTAACTCTTCTCCCTCTATAATGCTTATCTTTCAACTAGATTTAAAATATTTTAAATTATTTTAGTCTAAACCCCCCCTTTTTTTGGCTTAACTCTACCTCCCATGACCTATCAACTTCTCCCTTTATAATACTTATCTTTCAACCGGATTTAAAATATTTTAAATTATTGTTTAGTTAAATTTATATCTGAACCATTTTGCTTTTAATGGGGGAATTTATTTATGAACCGTTTTACTTTTAAACTCACATCTCTCTCCCTCCCATAATTTTCTATATCTCCACTTAAATATGTCTTAAATTTCTCTCTCTCTCACATAATTTATTTCTCAACCGGATTTAAATTATTTTAGTCTAAACCGTTTGGGTTGCCCAATCAATCGGTTTTTTTTTTTTTTAATAAATTTTCCTCTCTCTCCCTCTCATAATTTCCTCTATCTCCACTTAATTGCTTTTAATGGGGAAGAGATGACCCTCAACAAATGTGATTTAATATGGTTTAAATTTATTTTTTTGTTTTGTGCATGCCTCCTATCTTTTACAAGTTACAACATCCATAATCCAATCACTCTCTCTCCGTGTTTGTCTTTTAGTGCCTTTCAACATTCAAAACTCTTTTTTTGTGCATGATTTTTAGATTTTACAACATCTAAATCTCTCCACTTAAGGTTAGTGTGTTTTCGTTTGACTTCTATTTTGTAATTGAGTATTACAAGTATTCAAAAATAGCACAACCCTCTGAAAAAAATTGTGATTGTTTATTTACTATATTGGTATGTTCATTTTGTTTTTTCGAATTTGTATATGTGTATGTTTTTTCTTTAATAAAAATTGTAATTTCAGACTTAAAATACTTTTTTTAATATATTTTATTGTGATAATAGAAAGTTATATTGTGTTTTTATTTGACTTTTGTTTTTTTATATTATTAACGTAATTGTTAATCTAGATTAACAATTTAACTGTATTTTCTTTTTATCAGTTTTATCTTTCAATGCCTTGCCACATACATCCAAAACTCATTTTACTAAGTGAACAGTCTCGCTCTCTTAGTTTTGTTACCATTCTTCAGGTTAGTGTGTTTTCATTTGACTTTTAGTTTGTTATTAAGTATTATTTGTATTTAAGAATCAACATTTCATAAAAACTGTTGTAACTTTTTAAAAATTATGACTTTTATTTATATGGTTTCTTTACTTTATTTATTTATTTATTTATTTTTCGAGTCTGTTTATGTGTATGTTTTTTCTTTAATAAAAATTGTAATTTCATTATATTGTGATAATGGAAAGTTATATTGTGTTTTTATTTAACCTTTGTTATTTTATATTGTTAATGTATTGTTAATCTAGAACAATTTAACTGTATTTTCTTTTTATCAGTTTTGTCTTTCAGTTCCTTGCCACATACATCCGAAACTCATTTTACTAAGTGAACAATCCCGCTCTCTTAGTTTTGTTACCATTCTTCAGGTTAGTGTGTTTTCATTTAACTTTTAGTTAGTTTATTATCGAGTATTATTTGTATTTAAGAATCAACTTTTCATAAGAGTTGTTGTAACTTTTTAAAAATTATGACTTTTATTTATATGGTTTCTTTACTTTATTTTGTATTATTGCTTTATTAGAAAGATTTGTAGGTTCAATTTTATTTAATTTAAATTTCATTTTTAGAATTAAATAATATATTTTTTAAAATATATTATTGTGCTAATGGAACATTATAATGTGTTTTTATTTGACTTTTGTGTTTTTATATTGTTAATGTATTGTTAATATATATTAACAATTTAATTTTATTTTCTTTTTATCAGTTTTGTCTTTTAATGCCTAACCACATCCAAAACTCATTTTACTAAGTGAACAATCCTGCTCTCTTAGTTTGTTACCATTCTTCAAGTTAGTGTGTTTTTATTTGACTTTTAGTTTGTTATTGAGTATTATTTGTATTTAAGAATCAACCTTTCATAAGAACTGTTGTTGTTTTTTTAAAAAAATAATGAATTTTATTTATATGGTTTCTTTACTTTATTTTGTTTCATTACTTTATTAAAAAGATTTGCAGGTTCAATTTTATTTAATTTAAATTGCATTTTTAGAATTAAGATAATATATTTTTAAAAATATATTATTATGCTAATGGCACATTATAATGTGTTTTTATTTGGCTTTCGTGTCTAGCTATCAATATATAGATATGAAATGCATGTTTTTTAAGAGGGTTGAGCTATTTTTATCTTTTAATTATATTTTTCCATTGAAATATTGAATTAAATAATACGATCAGTAGGTTCAATTAAAAAATATGTTTTGTCAATAAATTATTATTTTGTTTAAAGACAACAATTACAAAAAATTAAAACTCTTAAATTTTATTTATATAATTTCTTTACTTAAATTTTTTATCATTACTTAATTAAAAAGATTTGCAGGTCCAATTTTATTTCATTTAAATTGCATTTTCAGAATTAAGATAATATGTTTTTTAAAAATAAATTATTGTGCTAATAGAACATTATAATGTGTTTTTATTTGACTTTTGTGTTTTATATTGTTAATCTGGATTAACAATGTTACGAACAAATTTAATTTTTTGTCTGTTCAACTATCAATATATATAGATATGAAATGCATGTTTTTTAAGAGGGTTGAGCTATTTTTATCTTTTAGTTATACTTTTCCATTGAAATATTGAATTAAATGATACGATTTGCAAGTTCAATTAAAAATTGTAATTTCAAACTTAAAATATTTTTTTAATATATTTTATTGTGATAATGGAAGGTTATATTGCGCTTTTTATTTGACTTTTGTATTTTTATGTTCAGCTATATATCAATATATATATATATGAAATGCATGTTTTTTAAGAGGTTGAGCTATTTTTATCTTTTAATTATACTTTTCCATTGAAATATTGAATTAAATGATACAATTTGCAAGTTCAATTAAAAATTGTAATTTTATACTTAAAATATTTTTTTAAATATATTTTATTGTGATAATGGAAGGTTATATTGTGTTTTTATTTGACTTTTGTGTTTTTATATTTTTAATGTATTGTTAATCTGGATTAACAATTTAATTGTATTTTCTTTTTATTAGTTTTGTCTTTCAGTATCTTGTCACATCCGAAACTTATTTTACTAAGTGAATAGTTCCGCTCTCTCAGTTTTGTTACTATTCTTCAAATATTCAAAAGGTACCATTTTATTCTTTTTTTTTTTTTTTTTAATCTACACATTCTTTTTCTTACATAATTTATGCATCTTCTAATGAAATGTAATGATTACAGAAACTCCATTAAATCGACACATGCCTCTAATTACAACACTTGAGGGATCCCACTCTGAAAACGAAGATGAACAAATCTTCGCTCAAAGTTCTTCTATGTCTTTTTCCTTTCCTATTGAAGATAAAGAAATAGACGATGATGATGATCACATTCTGATCATATTGCTTTCCAAAAGAAAGCAGCATACTCAACACAAGAGTTTCATCAACAAAAAGTTTCAAAACGTTGATTGAGAAATAGTTCAAGGATTTTGTTTTTTATGCATTCTTTTTCTTTTTGCTTTAATTAAAATTTAGATGGCCGTCAATTTATCTTTTTAAGGTTCAAAAGCATCATGCTTACAAACTAAGTAAATTGTATGTGACATTTTAATAGAATATAATTACTAAAATATAATTGTTGCAAATGAAGATGTTGAAGTTGTCAAGGCTTCAAGAGATGGAATCAACAAAGTTTTCTACCAGTTTAAACTTAATTTGGGGATAAGTGAAATGAAAATTAAATAATATGTTCTTTTTAACTATATTAGTATTTTCATTTTTTTATCTAATGGTTATGGTCTTCCATTTTTTTTCGTTTGTTTCCCTTATATATATATATATATATATATTTTTTTTTCAAATTGATTACTTCTTTTTTGTAAATTTTACATTAAAATAATTGAAAGAATTATCTTTTTCTGCAGTATATGTTTCCCAATTTCAATGAAACCTTAAAAATCATTTCATCCATTAATTAAGCATGTAAAAATAAAAAATTAATTACTCAATGAACAACAATGCAAACTAAAATATTGTCAACTAGAAATCTCGCGCATGGTGCGGACTCTAAGCTAGTTTGTTTAATAGATTAGACGCTTAGAAAATTATGGTGGGCAGCAGTTGAGAGGGAGGAGTAACATCATTAATTAACTGTTTCTAATTATCTGTCATTTTCTGATTAAGTGGGCAGAAGCATGCGTGAAATATATAAGGATTGGAAGTCAACTTCATACTTGTTTAGACTTTCCTATTTTTTAAATGAGTAGGTGTTGAGATTTGGTTTTATTCCCACGCATTCTATATTTTTTTTTGAGGTGTGCATCATCATTATTTCTCGTTGGTTTGTGCTTATCTTGACCTGGTAGCCGTTTGTGTTTTTCCTCAATCATTCCTTTGACCGGTTGTTTGTGCTTATTAATTTGTTCTCCCATGATTCCTTTGCCATCTGTGCTACACAGTTAAAGTTTCATTTGCCACACTCTGATATTGGTCTGCTCACAATCTTTGCTGCCTCTGCACACGAGTAAGAGGTACGTGCTTCCAGTGCCCATCTTTGCTTTTTAAATTTATTTATTACATGATCTTGGTCCAGATTTACTTGTATAATATTGTTATACGAATCAATTAATCCCCTTGCATTTGCATTTGTGTTCTTTTCGTGTTCCTGGTTTAATTAGCTTTTTGCTTACTCCTCCAACTTCAAAATGAAAAGAAAAGAAATGAAATTGGTTTACTGTGATTTGGATCCAGATCCTGTTTCGCTCACCGTCCCGCCTTCTTATTCTTTGGTTGTATTTGTTTTTCTCATACACAAGTTTGATCATCCTCTAAACTAAGCATTTTTATGTGTAAAAATGCTTTGAATTTTGAAAGTACATTTTTAAAACTACTATTTGAAAATATAGTTTATCCATACTTTTAAAACGCTTGTAAGATGCAATTTTAAAAGTGAAATTACAATTTTACTAAATATTTAACTGCAGTGTTTTAAAATTACATATTTTAAAATTACAATTTTCAAAATTAAAAACTCAATCAGATGCCTAGTACAAAGTGCTCATTTGTGCATAAAGGATATTGTTATTGAGAGCAGCTACCATTCGGTCATGGCAGAAAAGGGGGTTTTTTGCCCACCAATAATAATTTGCCACCTCAACATTTAAAGAAAAATGCACAGATTTAAAATAAAACCAAAACACCCCACCAACTAATCAATCAACCATAATCACCCAGATACCGCCACCACCGCCGCCACCTCCCATAATGAATGAGCCACCACCACCTCTCTCGCAACTTTTTCATAAAAAAGAGAAGATAACCGCCACTGGGTGGCCGATCCACCCCAACGCCAAGGAGAGATCCGCCACCCCAAAGGGCTATTTTGTCTCCGCCAACCCAAAAAAACAACAAAAAAAGATCCAGCCACGGTGGCTACGTGATCCACCCTCAAAGGCCCGGGTGACCGCATCCACCCCAACCGTTCGGGTACTAATCCACCCCAACCGCCAGAGAGAGATTCGCCACCTCTAATGGGTTTTTTCCTTTCGCCAACCAAAAAAAAGATCCGCCACCTAAAAATCGCTTTCTAATGCCTCAAAATCGATTCTAATGCCACAAAACCTGCTTCTAATGCCTCAAAACTAAAACCATAGGAAAGTTAACCTTTTGGATTTAATCATCCTAAAAACCAAGAAAACCATACCCATCGAAAAAAAAAACTAAAGAAAAGCGCCGTGAGATGCCATGACGGTCTCGGTGGTAATAACCGTGATCAAGGCCTATCGGCTTTGCACTATGGGTCTCAAATTTTCCTTCTTCCTTCTCCTCCTTTCCTTTCTTCTTTTCCTTTTCTTGCTGGTCAGAGACTCTCTTTCTCTCTTCGCTAGGTCTCAATGAGGTAGGATGTAGAATTTTTTGCACCTTTTTCTTTTTAAGTGAGGTGGCAGCATGTGAGTGGTGGACAAAAAAACCCACCTTTTTGCCACATCCGAATTGAAGTTATACTCATTGTTATTACTTTATATATAGGTGTTATCATCAAATTCTTATCAGATTCACTTGATTACTGAAGAAAAAGAATTATAGCACCCTGCTTAAGAAAAATACAAAAGTGAAAAAGAAATTAAAAAAAAGGACATAATAGAATGAAAATAAAGAAAAATTAAGGTGTAAATAGACAAAGCACGGTAAGACTCATAAGCATTTGATTGAAAAGAGTTATAAAATTTTTTAGGTTTTTAATCTTTAAATTTTAAATTTGTTAGGATTCCCTTAGGCTCCGATTACTTTGACGTAAAATGGTTTCCAAAAAATGATTTCTACATTTTAAGGTATTTACTTCGACGTAAAATAGTGGTCAAAGGAAAATATTTTCCATTTGACCGAAAATTCTTCTTTAATTTTCAAAAAATAATTTACGGTTTTCAAAACCATAAACCATTATCCGATTTTAAGCATCTCATTCTCAAATTGATGTACCCTATCAAGACATGCCTAGGAGCTTGCTGGGACTTGATTGGGACTTGCTTAGGACCCAACCCGGGACTTTAATGGGACCTACTCGGGACCTGACCGAGACCCGCCTAGGACTTTATAGGACTTGCTCGGGACCCGCCAGACTTTACTGCATACCTGCAACTTGGGCTTGAACTCAATCGACTTTATTGGGACCCACCCTGGACTTGCCTGGGACTTGATCGGGATCCGCCCAGGACCTGCTCAGGACTTTAGTGGGACTTGATTGGGACCTACCCGAGACTTTATTGGGACCCGCCTAGGACCACGGCCAAAACTTGTTTCGACTTTACCAGACCCTCGAGACTCTTAGACTTTTTATCGACTCGCTTCTTCATTTGATCGAGACTTGCCCAGGACCCGCCAGGCACTTGACCAGGACTTGCCCGAGACTTCACCAGACTGCCGGATTCGCAGACGGACTGCCAAGGACTTCACCGACTCTTCGGGATTTCACCGACTCACCCGGACTCGACTAAGACTTGACCGGACTCGTCCGGACTTACTTTTGACTCGCTGGGACTTTCACTGAACCCGCTTAGGACTTCACCAGACAGTAGACCCGCCCAGGACTTGGCTGGGACCTGATTGGGACCTGACTAGGACCTGAATGGGACTTGATCGGGACCTACCCGGGACTTGATCGGGACTTGCCCTGGACTCGCCTGGGACCTGCCCAAGACTTGACCAGGACCTGCTCAGGACCCGTTAGAGACTTGTTCGGGACTTGACTAAGACGCGTACGGACTCAAGACAGACTTTCCTGAACCGCTTAGGACTCCAACCGAACCTGTTTAGGACTCGATCGAGACTTGACTGGGACCCACTCGCGATTTGCCTGGGCTGGTCTAGGTCAAGTCCCGGGCAAGTCCTAGTCAAGTCCCGGGTAGGTCTCGAACAAGTCTTGGGTGGGTCCCGGGCAGGTCACTATCAAATCCCAAGCGGGTCCCGATCAAGTTCTTGGTAGGTCCTGATCAAGTCTTGGTCGGGTCTTGATCAAGTCTCAAGTAGGTCTCGGGTAGATCCCAGTGAAATCTCGAACGGGTCTCGGGCAAGTCCCGATTAGGTCCCAAAGGTGTCTTAGATGGGTCTCTAAGTCTCAGGGGTCTCTGGAGGGCCCTCAGAAGTCCCTGTGTGTCCTCCCAATGACTTCGAGTAGATCTCGTTGGGACCCCGGCTGGTCTGAGCAAGTCCCTGTCTGGCAAGTCGCAGTCAAGTTTCAGGCGAGTCCCGGTTAAGTCCCGGGCAGGTCCCGAGTGGGTCTTGGACAAGTCTCTGAGGCCCGCAGCTATCGTCAAGTCTCGTAGGTCCCAGTAGCTGCAAGTCTCAAGTGTTCTCAAAGTTCGTAGGTCCTAATCAAGTCCCAACGGGTCCAGTCAAGTCCCGGGACCTACTCGTAAATTTAGAGTTTAATATGATTTAATGAATATATATAAATTTTGTAATTTTCCATACACGCAGTAAACACTGTAAAATGTTTTTGATAGAAAATATTTTCAGGAAAAATGACTTATTTGAAAATATTTTCTGACGAAAGCCATTTTACGTTGAAGTAAACGGAGCCTGGTGTCGTTAACAATTATGGGAGACAACTTTCCAAGAGGTCTGTCCCTAATTGTTATTATTGTGGTAAAATTGGCCACATTCAACCCCATTGTTACTAACTTAGGTTTAGCCAATCTAAGAGAGAGAGAGAGTCTCCCATCTAGGACTGATCTAGCTAAGCTTGTTTTGATGATTCAGATGTTGTATCTAGCTAGACTGGACAATACAATTACAAAATAAACCAAACAAAAAAAATATAAAAGAGTTATGGAACCCCCGCCCCCTCCGGGTATGGGGGCTAGATCAGGCCACGTTGTTCCCTCACATATATTAAATCATCACATGCGCAAATGCGCTTAAGCTAAACAAATCCTGGCTCAATTAGTGATACATCAACCAATTATGAATAAACTATTGAAGACCCTGAAAGCTTAAGGGATATTATCATTCAATTAGGCTTTCATAAATGATATGATGGTTAATTTACTAAATCCGAGGCGTTTACTTGCAATTGTTTAGTGGAGTTTTCATATTGGCAGCCATGAACATTGTTCTCCCATGATTCATTGTTCAGATTGTACCTAGTCATTTTGCTATCTCCGCTCCACTGTTTAGTTTCATTGCAGCTCTCTGAACTCGGTCTACTCACAATCTTTTTGCTATGCACATGACTCTGTGGCGTAAAAGAGAGGTACGTGCTTCTACTGCCCAACTTTGCTTTTCAAATTTATTATATATATATATATATATATATATATATATATATTTACTTTGTTCCAGATTTACTTGTATATTATTGTTATACGAATCAATTAATCCCCATGCATTTGCATTTGTCTTCTTTTTATGATCCTGGTTTAACTTTTTGCTTACTCCAACTTCAAAAAAATAAAAAAATTACCATATGATTTTCTTTGATTTGGATCCATATTCGGTTTCACTCACTGTTCGGCTTTCTTATTCTTTGGTTTGTATTTGTTTTTCTTATACACAAGTTTGATCATTGCTCGATCTATATTTTTAAATATGTGTAAGGGGCAATTTTAAAAAAGTTAAATTACGATTTTACTAAATATTTAATTGCTTTTTTAAAATTACATATTTTAAAAATGTTTATATATATATGAAAAATAAAAAAAATAAAAGGAGAAAAAACAAAACACTCAAATATGCCACGTACACTTTATATTGTTTTTCCTTGTGTAAATGAGTCACATATCTGGCTACTGCTCATCAATACCCGTCAAGCTTAAGTTTCACCCGAACTGCAGGTCACAATCGCATGCTTTGCTCATACAAACTTGTTCGATTAGCTAATGACATATACCCGACTCGCTCGATTAAGATCAACGGGGGCTCGTGAGTTCAACTCTCGCTTAAGTCGAGCCTCCGGCCCAAATTAGTTGCCTATCTTATATATATATTACAAAAAAGAATTATATAAATTTGTATATTAGTAATTAAATAATATATGTTATATAGGTTATTTAATATTTATGTGTATGTATTAATTAACATATACTAACTAGTTGTTAGTTCGTTCATATATATTGCATATATATTACTAAAATTAATTATATTAATTTATATTATAGATAAATATTTAATAGTTGTTTTAAAATTTGGACTTAAACTTTGCTCGGATAGTACATTAAATAATTTAATAGTTTAGCTCGAACTCAAGTTGAGCCCGGCTCGGCTCGAATAGCATTCTGAATGAACTCGAGCTCACTCGAATTTTAAATGAGTCGAGCTTGAACACGCATTTTATAGCTCGGCTCAAACTCGAGCTTGGCTCGAATAAGCATCTTCGTAAATGAGCCAAGCTTAAAATCCTAAAGCTCGACTCACCTCACCGCTTCGTACCCCATATTTTCCTTTCCCCGTATGTCTCCCACATTGAATAAAAAAAAAAAAAAAGAAGAAGAAGAAGAAAAAAAAAGGAGGCTTTAATTAATGGCCGATATCTTGAAAATTAAAAGATCAACTAATACGTATTAGAAAAAAAAAGTAACGCCTGCCACAAAAATAGAAAAACACCTGCCACAAACTTGTTTGCATTTGCCTTCTCCGGGATCTTTATTCATTAATGTCAGATCTCAAAGTAATAAGGTTGATCTAATTGTATGAGTTTAAGAATTATGAGTTGTGTTTTCAATAGGAAAAATAATACGTGCAATGCCTTTCCTTATATTTGAATTTTTAATATTTTCAATCTTACCACCTGATCCCGTAGCTGATTAGTTTACACGCTCTGATCGAATACTTAGAAATTAGAATGATTCACGAGTGGATGGCTGATGATGAAGAAATTAATGAAACTCGTGTTAATGAAACGCATGCAGGTTTGAAATCATAGAAGTCCTACTAAGTTTAAGATTTGGTCTCAGAGGTAGGAAAAATGCAACGCCTGCCGCAAATTTTTTTTTTTGGTTAAAAAAAAAAAAACTTGTTTGCATTTGCCTTCTCCAGGATCATTAATGTCAGATTCCAAAGTAATAGGCTAAGGTTGATCTAATTTTATCATTATATTTGAATTTTTATTACTTTCAATCTTATCACCTCCCCTGTTTCTGATTTACGCACTTTGGATGGCTGATGATGAAGAAGTTAATTATGCAGGTGCAGGTTTGAAATCATAGAAGTCCTACTAAGAGTTTAAGATTTGGTCTAGTCAGAGGTACAAGCTCCTACTTTCCATCTTTTCCCACTTTATTCTACTTACTCCCTTTATTTATTTGTTTCTCCCTATGATTTCTTTTCATTGCAGTTTCTACTTGTTTCTTGGTTTTGATTTTGTCCCCACTTGTACCCCCCAAAAAAAAAGAAAAAAAAAAGAAAGGAGGACTCAAAGAGAGGTGCGTACTTCTTTGCTTTGCTTTTGTTTAATTTAAGTGTCCATGCAAATTCTTTAATTCCATTGCAATATTTCTTAGATATGGTTGTTTTCTACTCGGTTTTAAGTTGGTGTCTGCTCCTCCACCACTAAAGCAAACAGAGAACGGAAGGACGGAGAGGTCCTCCCTCTTTCCTCCTCTCTTTTTCTCTTCTACATTTTAATCATCTCATTGTAGTCCTGACCAGTGCACTATATATCTTTTAGTTAAATAATTATATATAGGAATATATGATTGGATCTGTTTGGATCTATTTTTCACTTTATTTTTAGTTTTCATTTCTTATAATAATACCTATTTTTGGCTTTTTGTTAGTGGCTGTCATCCCTTCCTTTTGTAATTTATTTTAGGGTTAAATACCTAATTACTCCCTAGGGTAATTAGGTATTTAACCCTTTATTTTAATGTAATGGTTATATATACTTATATTACTCAATAAAAAAGAAAAAAAAAAAAAAAAAAAAAAAAATCCTTACACCTTTCATGCCTTTTGAAATTACCTCTAAAGTTTAAAAACTCTCAATTTAGAGTATTAGAATTTTCAAATTGCAAAGATTTAGGCATTGAGGTATTTTTTTTAAATTTTTATAAATCCATACCAAGGCATGAATGTTTGCAATTTTTTATTTTATTTATTTTATAACTAAAAACAGTGGTATTTTGAAAATTTTTACATGATTTAATGGAAAATCCTAACATACAAGAACTATTGCAAAAAATTGAAAATCTGATATCCTTTATTGGGAATTTTTGAAACTTTAGGAGTAGTTTCAAAACGCATGAAAGTTCATTAGAGTTTTTGTAAAGTTCCCTCCTAAAAAATGGGAGAAACAAAAATTTCAATTAACTCCCTTAACTTTTATCACTTTTGCAATTATTTTTATAAAGTTAAAAAATTCTTAATTTAGTGTATCGAACTTCTAATATTTTGCAATGTTACTACTTCAATAGATTTTTTCATTAAATCCTAATGGAAGGATGTTAAAATTACCAAAATATCCTTTTTTTTACAAAAAGAATTTTTTGCAAAGATTGAAGCATTGGTCAAAATTTATTAGGATTTACAAAAATATTTACACATAAATCTTTGCTAATTTTTAAAAAACTAGAAGTTTGATACATTAAATTTGTAAGTTTAAAACTTTGAGAGGTGACCACAAAAGTAATGGAAGTTGAAGAGATTAATTGAAGGTTTTTAATAAACGAACCAAAAAGTTTATTTTTATTTATATATATTTTTTAGAAGGACAATATGGTTGACTTTACCTTTGGTGGGATATATAGAGGCGATGGTATAAAACTGAAGTTCTCTTCTGTGATGCTGGATGGGCTATGGTCCAGTCATCACAAAAACTAAAGTTCTAATCGTAAAACAAATTTACTCGGCTTTTCAAATTTCAAATATAACACACCTCCTTCGTTTTTTTTTTTTTTTTTTGCAAAGTACATTGTTATTACCTTTAAAAGGAAAAAAAGGCCTCTTTTTTCAAAAAAGGAAAAAGGCCTCTTTCGTTTGTTTGTTTGTTTTTTTTCTTTTTTACATGATTTTGTCGAAGAGTTTTTTCTTTTTTTTTTTTTTTGGGGAATGTTCACAAGCGGAGAATCAAAAACCCTGACGTGCAAATGCATTACTCATTTTTTTTTGGGGTTTGCCAGGGGTTCTCCCTATAGTGTTCTCTTGATGTTCTCCTAGTTTTACGTAGAACATGATTTAAGAAAAAATAAAATTGTAATATCGTTTTTTTACCAACCGATTAATTTTTATGAGTTAATAGTTAGATTCTAATGCTTTAAAACTTGTTTTTGGATTCAAAACTAAAACCTAAGGGTGGAAGGTTAACCCTTTAAGGATGATATCACAAAAAATGGATTTGATCATCCTAAATTTGGTGCTAATGCCTCAATTTTGGTGCTAATACCTCACAAATTTGGTGCTAATGTCTCAAATTTGGTGTTAATGCCTAAAAAAACCGGTGGTGGAGGCCACTACAATTTTATTTTTTCTTAAAGGGGTTTATTAGGGGTTCTCCCAGTAGTGTTCTCCTGGCGTTCTCCTAATCTTATATAGAACATGATTTAAGAAAAAATAAAATTGTAATACCGTTTTTTTGCTAACATATTAATTTTTATGAGTTAATAGTTATGTTCAAATGCTTTAAAACTTGTTTTTTGATTCAAAACTAAAACCTAAGGGTGGAAGATTAACCCTTTAGGGATGATATCACCCAAAATGGATTTGATCATCCTAAATTTGATGCTAATGCCTCAATTTTGATGCTAATACCTCACAAATTTGGTGTTAATGCCTCACATTTGGTGCTAATGCCTAAAAAAACCAGTGGTGGAGGCCACTACAATTTTTTTTTTTTTTTAAATCATGTTTTATGTAAGACTGGGAGAACACCAGGAGAACCTACAGGGAGAACCTCTAGCATTTTCCTTTCTTAAATCATGTTTTACATAAGATTGGGAGAACGCCAAAAGAACCTACGGGGAGAACCCTTAGCATTTTCCTTTTTTTTTTAAGTACGATGGGATAAAAATATAACTTTTATGAGATAATTGTTGAATAAAAATATAATGTATAACATTATTAATTTTTAATTGAGTAATACTAAAAATTACACTTTTATAGATACAGATGATTAATCCATGTCACAACCAATTGTAATTTCAAACGTAGTATAATTGATGATTCACTACTTGTCCTTATAAAATTATAATTTTATCTTGAAATTGAAAGAAAGTAAAATAAAATAAATTGCCCGTCACAACCTCTATTCATCAAGTGAGGAGTGATTAACTGCCCTTCATTAGGTGAAATGATTGACAATCTTTATGTGAAGAGAGGATCCTAATACGAGGAGAGGCCGCCGCTTACGAGATGATCGATTTTGGTTTCACTCACCATCCAACCTTCTTATAATTCTTTAGTTGTATTTGTTTTTATTCTTTAATTGTATTTGCTTTTCTCATAATGACTTTCCTTCATTACTCAAGTTTGATTGGGCCTCTAAATTAAGCATTTTTATGTATTGTTTGAAAGTGTATTTTTAAATCTACAATTTGAAATATAAATTTCTTTATATATTTAAATTGCATCAAAGGGAATACGGTTTTTAAAATACGTAATTTTAAAGGTTAAATTACGATTTTAAAAGGTCAAACTACAATTTTATCAAAGACTTATTTTAAAAATCTCATATTTTAAAATAAAAAACTCAGATGGGTCCTTATAAGTAGGGTACTCATTTTTATTTTATTTTTGTAACAAGTAGGGTACTCATTTGGGCATAAAGGATATTGTAATTACTTTATATTGTTATCATCAAATTTATTCATAAATATTTATATATAAGAAAAATAAAATAAACGAGAAAATAAAAAACTCAAATATAACAAACTTTATAGTTTATATTGCTTTCCCATTTCCCCTCCCCCATATTGAATATATAAAAAATAAAAAAATAAAAAACCTTTAAATGGCCGATCACGAAAATTAACACATCAACTAATACGTATACGTATTAGAAAAGAAACAACGCCTGCCACAAAAATAAAAAAACAACTGCACAATCTTGTTTGCATTTGCCTTTCACCAGGATCATTAATGCAAGATTCGAAAGTAATAAGGTTGTTTGATCTAATTGTATGAGTTTATGAGTTGTGTTTTGAATAGAAAAATAAGACGTACAATGTCTTTCATTATATTTGAATTTTTTTTATTATTATTTTCAATCTTACCACATCCCGTAGCTGATTAGTTTACAAGTACACTTTGATCGAATATTTAGAATGATTCACGAGTGGATATATGGCTGAGCATGAAGCAATGAATGATGCAGGTGTGAAACTTAGGTTTGAAATCATAGTCCTACTATTAAGAGTTTAAGCTGGTCTCAGAGGTACAAGCTCCTCCTACTTTCCATCTTTTCCAACTTTATTCTACTTACTCACCTTTGCTCCTGTTCATCAATAAACCAAAGACACCTACTTCTTTTATTAATTCCTTGTTTCTCCCTATCATTTATTTTCTTTGCAGTTTCTACTTGTTTCTTGTCCCTACTTGTACACACAAAAAGAAAAAAAACCACAAAAAAAAAAAAAAAAGAAGAAGAAGAAGAAGAAAAAGGGATAGAAGATTGAAAACAGGAATGGAGTTTGTTAGTAAGATTGCTACAAAAATCGTTGACTACATGATTGAACCAGTCGGACATATTCATTCCGCTGAGCATTTTTGAATTGCATTCTTCATTTGGAGCACTCAAACAAAGGTACATACGTGGTTCAACTGTCCATCATAATTTGCTTTGCCTTTTGTTTTATTTATTCCAGATTTAAGTGTCCAAATTCTTTAATTCCATTGCAATATTTCTTAGATATGGTTGTTTTCTTCTTATTTTTAAGTTGGTGTATGCTCCTCCACCACTAAAGCAAACGGAGAACGGGAGGACGGAGAAGCCGTCCCTCTTTCCTCCTCTCTTTTTCTCTTCCACATTTTAATCATCTCATTGTAGCTAGTCCTCACCAGTGCACTTTATATCTTTTAGTTAAATAATTATATATAGGAATATATGATTGGATCTGTTTGGATCTATTTTTCACTTTATTTTTAGTTTTCATTTCTTATAATAATACCTATTTTTGGCTTTTTGTTAGTGGCTGTCATCCCTTCCTTTTGTAATTTATTTTAATGTAATGGTTATATTACTCAATAAAAAAGAAGAAAATAAGGGAAACGTCAAAAAAAGAAAAAGAAAAAGAAATTACCTCTAAAGTTTACAAACTCTTAATTTAGGGTATCAAAATTTTCAAATTGCAAACATTTAGGCGTAGAGGTATTTTTCTAAATCCATACCAACGCATGAATGTTTGCAATTTTTTATTTTATTTTATAATTAAAAACAGTGGTATTTTGAAAATTATTACATGATTTAATGAAAAATCTTAATGAATGAGAAATATTACAAAAAATTGAAAGTTTGATACCCTTTATTGAGAATTTTTTAAACTTTCGGGGTAGTTTCAAAATGCATGGAAGTTCATTAGAGTTTTTGTGAAATTTTCTCCTAAAAAAAGGAAGAGACAAAAATTTCAATTAACTCCATGAACTTTTATCACTTTTGCAATTATTTTTTTAAAGTTCAAAAATTCTTAATTTAGTGTATCAAACTTCTAATATTTTGTAATGTTACTACTCCATTAGATTTTTTCGTTAAATCCTAACAAATTGGTTCAAAATTACCAAAATATCTATTTTTTTTTTTTAAAAGGAAAAACTTTTGCAAAGATTGGTCAAAATTTAACAAGATTTACAAAAATATCAACACATGAATCTTTGCTAATTTTTAAAAAACTAGAAGTTTGATACATTAAATTTAATTGGAAGTTTAAAATTTTGAGAGATGACCGCAAAGTAATGGAAGTTGAAGAGATTAATTGAAGTTTTTTAATAAAGAGATGTGATACAGCCACAACAAAGACTCAATAAAGACATAACTTCTCTCCTATTTTATACTTAATTTATAGTTTAAAGCTCTCTCTCTCCTCCACTGGCAGTTTTTTTTTTTTTTTTTTAAAAAAAATCTAGCACTTAAAGGAAGAAGTTGGGTCTTTGTTGGATGTATGTTGTGTCTTTAACATTTCTCTTTAATAAATGAACCAAAAAGTTTATTTTTATTTAGAGGTTTGATACATACATAACTTAAGTTCAACTTTGACCCAACTTCTAAGTCAAAATTTTCTTTCTCTCTCTAGTTGAAGGCTCTCTCTCTCCTCTACATCAGTTTTTTTTTTTTTTTTTTTTAAACTTCATAAAAAAGTTGGGCCAAAGTTGGACTTAAGTTGTACCTGTAAAGTTCTCTTCTGTAATGCTGGATGGGCTATGGTCCAGTCATCGTAAAACAAATTTACTTGGCTTTTCGAATTTCAAATATAACACACCTCCCTTCTTCTTCTTTTTTGCAAAGTACATTATATTATCTTTAAAAGGCCTCTTTTTTCAAAAAGAAAAAAGTGTTTTTTTTTTACATGATTTTGCTGAAGAGTTTTTTCCTTTTTCTTTTATGAGGAATGTACGGGAGTGGAGAACCAAAAACCCATACGTACAAATGCATTTCAAGAACGTACAATGGGATAAAAATGTAATTTTCATGAGATAATTGTTGGATAAAAATATGGTATATAGCACTATTAATTTTTAATTGAGTAATACTAAAAATTATACTTTTATACAGATGATTAATCCATGTCAAAACCAATTGTAATTTCAAAACATAGTATAATTGATGATACACTACTTGTCGTTATAAAATTATAATTTTATCTTGAAATTAAAAGAAAGTAAAATAAAATAAAAAAATTGCCTTACAACCGCTATTCATCAAGTGAGGAGCAATTGGCGGCCTCTCATTAGATAAAATGATTGACAATTTTTATGTGAAGAGAGGCCGCCACTCACGAGATAATAGAATCCGGTTTCACTCACCGTCTAACCTTCTTATTCTTTAGTTGTATTTGTTTTTCTCATAATGACTTTCCTCCATTACTCAAGTTTGATCGCCCCTCTAAATTGAGCATTTTTATGTATCGTTTGAAAGTGTATTTTTAAATCTACAATTTGAAATATAAATTTCTCTATATTTTTAAATTGCATGCAAGGGGATACGCTTTTTAAAATACATAATTTTAAAGGTTAAGCTGCAATTTTAAAAGGTAAAACTATAATTTTACCAAAAACTTATTTTAAAAATCGCATGGTTTGAAATAAAAACTCAAATGGATCCTTAGTAGGGTACTCATTTTTATTTTATTTTTTGTAACAAGTAGGGTACTCATTTGGGCACAAAGGATATTGTAATTACTTTATACTGCTATCATCAATTTTTTGTCAGTTTGGCAAAGGAGTTGTTAGATAGAAATAAACAGGTTACAAGTATACCTAATGATATCTTGGCATCATAATGACAAAAAAAAAAAAAAAAAGAAAGAAAGAAAGAAAGAAAGAAAAAAAAAGAGACAACAACCATAAAATTGCTGTGAATAAATTAATATTCACAAATGTTTATATATATATGAAAAATAAAATAAACGAGAAAATAAAAACTCAAATATAACAAACTTTATATTGCTTTCCCTTTTCCCCCTCTCCCACGTTGAAAAAAAAAAAAAAAAAAAACCCCTTTAATTAATGGCCGATATCTCAAAAATTAACACAATAAACTAATACGTATTTGAAAAGAGCAACGCCTGCCAACAAAATAAAAAACACGTGCACAATCTTGTTTGCATTTGCCTTCACCAGGATCATTAATGTTAGATTCCAAAGTAATAAGGTTGGTTGATCTAATTGTATGAGTTTATGAGTTGTGTTTTGAATAGAAAAATAAGACGTACGATGTCTTTCATTATATTTGAATTTTTAATATTTCAATCTTACCATCTCCTGTTTTCTGATTAATTAATTTACACACTTTGGATTGAGTTTATGAGCATCTTTGAATTGCAGTCTTGATTCGGAGCATTCAGAGAGATGCGTGCTTACTAGTCTCCATCTTTGCTTTGCTTTTGTTTAATTTATTCCTTCCAGATTTAAGTGTCCAAATTCTTTAATTCCATTACATTTCTTACATATGGTTGTTAATTTCTTCTTAGTAGTTTTTAGTTTGTGTCTGCTCCTCGATCCATCACTAAATCAAACAGAGAACGGGAGGACGGAGAGGCCCTCCCCTCTTTCCTCCTCTCTTTTTCTCTTCTACTTTTTAATCATCTCATTGTAGTCCTGATCAGTGTACCATATATCTTTAAGTTAAATAATTATAGGAATATATGATTAGATCTGTTTGGATCTGTTTTTCACTTTATTTTTAGTTTTCATTTCTTATAATAATACCTGTTTTTGTCTGTTTGTAAGTGGCAGGAGTCATTGTGATGACCCGCTTGATATAACAAGATAAATTTTTTTTTTTTTTTTTTTTTTAAAAAAAAACCACAATGAAGTAGATTGTCACAGTGGTATGACAATATCGCAATATGCCACGAACCCATGGATTAACTTGATTAACAATATAATAAGTCTCACAGAACTATATGCATCGTCCATGATTAATCAGAGTTTATATTTTTGCAGCGGAATATAAATTACATTAGATATATCATAACACATTAGAACTGACAAATACATCTATGTGAATAATGTTTTACATATAAAAGAATGGTTATACAAATGTGTCACATGCGACACGTGTCATATATAAAAATACTCACGTCTAAGCATATACATAAAAGCTCTACCAAATAGGACTAACAACTAGTCCAACAAAGTCACTCATCTACCTGCCTCTCAGATCAAGATCCATTAATTATCATCTGCACCTCAGAAACCTGAGATACAGATAAAATTATGAGCCCACCACATTTATAAAATAGAGACATCAACTGTATGGAATTTACTAAGCTTTCCAAAATAGACATCATTTGAAAACATAATATATTAGCTGTGAGAGTATACGTAAGCCCGCTTATCCGCCTCGGGACATGCGCATACTAACCCATCTAACTTTATACATACTTACAATCATATATTTTAAAAATAAAACATATTAAAAGTCATCATGCATTATCTATTCGTAATGATGTATATATGCATGGTTACATCAATATCTTATAAAACATCATTAACTCAACAAAGCATCATAAAACTTAAACTATGAAATATCATTAAATCAAATAATCATCATAAAACTTAAATCATGAAATATCATTAAATCAATAAAGTATCATAAAACGTTATCAACCATAAAATAGCAAAACTTTGCCCAGTAAGTAAAATACTTATAAGAAACACCATTAACTCATCAAAGCATCATAAAACATAAGTAACCTTGACTATCTTGCGTGCACCTATGTATTTATATAATAAACACATAATTAATCTCAACTCAAACTTCATTAAGATACTTGAATCCTACAAGAATCTCTTACTTTCTCACAACTAAGTAGACATTACAACATTCTTATCTTAAATTATTTTACTTAATACTTATTCTTTAATAAAGTAAATGTATTACTTAACCATTTTAATTAGACCAAGTCTTTAACCATTTAATGCCTTAATAACTTTGTTAAACTAAACTATTATCTTATAACATAATTTATATTTTATCACTAACTCTAAAGACATACATAAACTCTAAGTTAGGCATTACACTTAACCCTATTATCATTATTATCCTCTAATGCTCATTTATTAATTTATTCAATAATCTTATCATACTCTACCTAATCAACATGCTTACTATTATAAATCATTATCATTGTTAAACTATTAAACCTATTTACTTATCTACTTACTACTTAATCACATTATATATACCTATTTCTCCTTATCATATGCTACATGTATATATCCATACCCATTGTTGTTTACCCCCAATTTATAATACTAATAATAAACATTTATAATAATCACTATGATTCTAATATGACATTAGAACCTAAACACTATAAGTATTAATTTACATGGAATCCATAAAAACCTAGATTTAATTAATACTTTAAATGCAATTAACCAATTAATTTAAACTTCTTAGTATTCACTTACCAAAAGCCCTAAATTAACTCAACATATATAAATTAGGGTTTATGCCCATTAATTCAAACCTAATTAGAGATTACCTAAATCACTATGATTTCAAGCTTATAATCTAATGGGTAGCACAAAACCTTAAATATAAATTAAATACTTCAACAATATAACAAAATCCCCAACTAATTAGCTTCTACAAATATTAGAGGAGAATCTTACCCAAAACGGAGCTACTGTTTACGGACTAGAAATGACTGCAGATTGCTCCAAATCCGATCTCAACCGTTCACAATGGAGATTCACATGTTGTGAAGCTCTCTGCAAAATTTCAGCTCGATCGGACAACGAATGATCGTTGATCGGAGCCGTTGATGCCGACTGGACGGAGCTTTCCAGAAACCCATATTTTTCTTCTTCTTCTTCTTCTTCTTCTTCTTTTTGACAGCACAGTTCTCTCTCTCTCTCTCTCACACTGTCACTTCTGTCTCGGTCTCTCTTTCTTTTGTGTGTGAGTGTCGGTGAGGAGAAGAAAGGCAAAGGGAGAAGAATAGATGACGGGGGGAGAAAGAGAGGGATGTGCGTGTGGGTGAGGGGAAGGGAAAAGAAAGAAAGAAAGGAGGAAGGGGGTGAGATTCTTTTTTTAAATAAAACCTCAACCTCTTTTAACTCGTAAGATTACTCCACTGTATTTAAATTTAGAAACTTGATACCCCTGATTTCATCGATTTATATAAACTCTTCGATATTTAAAAAACTTCACTTACCCTCCAATCTTCCATTTTCTCGCTTAGGACCCTTCAAGGGTATAATGGGTATATAAATATACATATATGCCCATTATACCTCCACTCCAAAACTACCATGGCCTGCCCAAACGACGCTGCTTTGGGCAAAACGGTGTAGTTTTGCAAATTTTAGGATTTTTTTTTTTTGGAAAAAAAGGAAGGAAATTGAAAAAAAGAAAAAAGAGAAATCGGGGTGGAGCCACTTCTTCCCAAAAATGGGGTGGACCACCCATTTTTGGCCAGCAGGTCACCATTTACCTGGGTCAGATAGTCGAGCCACCTCAGTTTTTGTCACACCCCGAAGGCTAATAAAAAAAAGGTTTTGGCCTTTGGGGTGGCTGACCACCCCTAGGGCCTAGGGGTGGCTTTAACACCACCTATCGGTCGAGGTGGTCCGCCACCCCAAAATCCCAAACCCATTTTTCCTTTTTTTTTTTGGCCTTTCGGTGGCGGACATCTCAAAGGTCTGGGTGGCTTCGGCCACCCCTATACTTGTGCCAGATAGGTGGCTGCCACTCTTTGGCCAAAATGGGGTGGTCCGGCACCCCATTTTTGCAAGGATGGCTCCACACCTGATTTCTTCCTTTTTTTTTTTTTTTTTAATTTCCTTCTTTTTTTCTTAAAAAAAAAAAAAAAAACTAAAACCTAAAATACCAAACTATTGTTATTTTAATAAAAACGACGCTTTTGGGTGAGCCCAAAACGGCGTAGTTTTGGAGTGAAGGGTAGTTTGGACAACTTACCACCAAAAGGGTCTTAAGTGAGAGAATCTGAAAGATTAGGGGGTATCAGAGTTTTTCGATCGGGGGTTTTGTAAATTGAAGTTCGTGGGGTATCCAAGTTTCTCCAAAATTCTATCTTTCTTTGTTTTTTTTAATTCTCTACATTACTTTTATTTATTCTAACTATAACTTATCATCACCATTAATTATTTACTACACCATAACTTATTATTACACTCCTTTTTTTTTAACATGTATTATTATTATTACACATTATTATGCTAAAAACATAAACCTATTTTATTTTTTTAATTAACTATCACACTAACATTACTATTAGTTATTTTTATACATACCTTAATTCAATTATGATAAAATCATTATTATTATATCTATTATTCTAAATCATCATATGTGTTATTTATTCCACTAATTAATTCAGATTGTTATGAGTTTATTAATAATAAACTTAATTATTTTCTCGGGTCTTACAGTCTTCCCTTCATTTTTTAATTTATTTTAATGCAATGGTTATATTACTCAATAAAAAAGAAAAAGAAAAAGAAAACTTCATAAAAACCTCTTTGAACTTTGTTTAATAACTCTTAATTTAGGGTATCAAACTTTTAATTTGTTGCAATGTTTTCTCTATGTAATTAGGATTTTTCATTAAATCTTGTCAAAATTTTCAAATTGCAAAGATTTAGGCGTAGGTATATTTTTGTAAACTCTGTTAAATCTAGACCAACGCTTGAATCTTTGCAATTTTTTATTTTATTTTTTTTTATAGTTAAAAGTCGAGGTATTTTGAGAATTTTTACATGATTTAACGGAAAATCCTAATGAATGTGAAATATTGCAAAAAATTGAAAGTTCGGTACCCTTTATTGAGAATTTTTGAAACTTTAGGGGTAGTTTCAAAACGTGTGGAGGTTCATGGAAGTTTTTGTGAAGTTTCTTCCTAAAAAAAAGGAGAAATGGAAATTTCACTTAACTCCCTGAACTTTCATTACTTTTGTAATTATTCTCCTAAAGTTTAAAAACTCTCAATTTAGTGTATCGAACTTTTAATTGTTTGTAATATCACTAGTACTTCATTAGATTTTTTCGTTAAATCCTAACGGATGGGTGTTAAAATTACCAAAACACTCATTTTAAAAAAAAAAAAAAACTGCAAAGATTCAGGCGTTGCTCATAATTTAACAAAATTTACAAAAATATTTACACTTGAATATTTGTAAACTATTATTTTGTTTTTAATAATAAAAAATATGGGTATTTTTTTGAAAATTTTGACAGCATTTAATGAAAATTCTTAATGATAGTGTGACATTGTAAAAAATCAGAAGCTCCATACATTAAATTTGGAGATTTGAAATTTTGAGAGGTAATTACAAAAGTAATGGAGGTTGAAGAGATTAATTGAAGGTTTTTTTAAAATAAAAGTTTGTGTGTGCTACACCTGTGTTTAATAAAAGAACCAAAAAGTTTGTTTTTCTTTTTATTTTTTTGAAAGTAAAATATGCTTTGACTTTACCTTTGGTGGGATATATACTATATAGTGATCGTGATGGGCTATGGTCCAGTGATCGCAAAAACTAAAGCTCCAATCGTAAAACAAATTTATTTGGCTTTTCGAATTTCAAATATATCGCATTGATATTACCTCCCTCTTCTTCTTTTTTTTTTTTTTTTCCTAAGCACATTGATATTACCTTTAAAAGGCCTCTTTCGTTTCTTTCTTGTTTAAATGATTTTATTGAAGAGTTTGTTGTTTTTTTTTTCTTTTTTTTTTTTTTTTTTGGTAAACGTACACGAGTGGAGAACCAAAAATCCAGATGTGCAAATGCATTACTCATTTTCAAGTACACGGTGGGGATAAAAATGGAATTTTTATGAGATAGTTGTCAGATAACAATATGGTATATAACACTATTAATTTTTAATTGAGTAATACTAAAAATTACACTTTTATAATATGTTTTTGTGAGATTTGTGTTGATGAATCGCAAGCTAAGTCTGCTTACAGCCAGTTGTATTAAAGAATCTGTCTAATTTGTTTAAACAATTGGTTGATTTGAATATGAAAATTGAATCTTTGATTGAAAAATTGCATAATCTGAATTCTATATATATATATATATACGTGATTCCTTGAAAGCTGAAAAATCTGGTTTAGTGGATCAACTTGATTGTTTGGTTACTTCACAATTGATTTGATGTTCAGTTTTCAAAAACTCTGTGGCCTAGTTGGTTTTGATAAAGAAGCTTCATGATCAAAATTTACTTAATTAATTTTATAAAATATGTTAAATCATCACATGCACTCACTCAAGCAAAACAAATCCTGGCTCAATTAGGCTTTCATTAATGATGGTTAATTTACTAAATCCTAGGCGTTTACTTACAATTGTTTAGTGGAGTTTCCAAATTGGCAGGCTATGAACAGTTGGTGCATGTGCATGTAATAATTTCTTTTATGTACTAAACTTGTTAGATTAATAATCCCTAAAGTTGTAAGACAAATACGAAATTTAATCAAGAGCACCGACTTCGTCAGTTTGGATTTTCTAATCAACTAGTGTCATTTGTTTAACAGATTAGACGCTTTTAAAATTGTGGTGGCCGTGTTGAGAGACAGCACTAACCATCATTAATTAATTAAAGTGTTTCTAATCATCTGTTATTTTCTGATTTAACAGGAAGTGTTGGCCGGCAGGTGTACATCGTTTGTCGTTTGTTAGTGGCACTTGTGCTTGTCTTGACCTACTGTTTGTGTTTTCCGCTCCACGATTCCTTTGACTTCTCGTTTGCTCTCCCTTGATTCATTGTTCATTTTACCATCTCTGCTCCACTATTGAGTTTCATTGCCATACTCTGAACTTGGTCTACTCACAATCTTTTTGCTCTGCACGCGACTCAGTGGCGTAAAACACAGGTACGTGCTTCTACTGCCCAACTTTGCTTTTCAAATTTGCTATATATAGTGACTTTGTTCCTGATTTACTTGCATATTGTTATACGAATCAATTAATCCCCATGCATTTGCATCTTTGTTCTCTTTATGTTCCTGGTTTAACTTTTGCTTACTCCTCCAACTTCCAAAAAAAAATTAAAAAAAATAAAATAATAATTTGATTTGGATTCATGATTCCTATTTCACACATTGTCTTTCTTTTTCTTTGAATAATAATAATAACAATAATGATAAACTTGATAGTACTTTAAATGGTCGATATCTATATTTTTAAATCAAAGGTAAATATTAGATTAAAAAGTTAAATATTGGTTTCTAATTTTTTAAAATATATATTTTAAAATGTTTATATATATATGAAAAAAAAAAAAAAGGAGGAAAAAACACTAAATATACCACACTTTTAATTGCTTTCCTTTTGTACGTACATATATTTTGAATAGATAAAAGTTTTAATTAATATTGATGTCTCATTTTAACGCATCAAAAACACGTATTAGAAAAATTGTAATGAAATTTTAAAAGAATCAATCTTAATGGTATTGGAATAATGGCTTTTTAGTTTTTTTTCAATTACTTGGTTTTAAATAATATATTGTAGGAGTATTTTCTTTTTAAAATCTCATCAAATGCCATTAAACCTGATTTTGCATAAAAATAAGACGTACAATGTCTTTCATTACATTTGAATTTTTAATACCACCTCCTGTTTCTGATTTAATTTACACACTTTGGATGGTTGATGATCTTGAAGAAATTAATTAAGCAGATTGCAGGTGCAGGTTTGAAATCGTAGTCCTTCTAAGAATTAAAGATTTGGTCTCAGAGGTACAAGCTAGCTCCTACTTTCCATCGATATTTTCCCACTTTATTCGATCTACTTACTCCCTTTATTTATTTGTTTCTCCCTATGATTTTTCGTTGCAGTTTCTAGTTGTTTCTTGGTTTTTACTTTGTCCCTAGACTCCCTAATTGTACAACAATCCAAAAAAAAAAAAGAGAAGAAGAAGAAAAAGGAAAAAAAGAAAAAGTAGGAAAGAAAAAAAAAAAAGAGTTGCACCAGACAGTGGCTATGTTACTCGTTTCAGTACAAGAGCAATATTGGGAGTATGAAGAAACAGGAAAACGAGTTGCGGCTTGCTAGAGAAAGATTGCAACATTTCGTTGATGCTGCTATAAGAGACGGTGACGAAATTGAAGACATTGTTAACAATTGGTTGGAAGAGGTGGATAAGAATACAGAAGAGGTCAACAAAGTTGTTGAAGGTGAAAAGAAGAAACAATGACGAAGTGTTATAATGGGGCATGCCTTGAACTTGAACTTGAAGCAACGGCATCAGCTAAGCCGAAAAGCAAAGGAGATGGTGAAGCTATTGGTGAACTACTCTCGAAAAGTGTTCTGAGGAGTTTCCTTCTCCTGCTCCACTTGAAACTGATTGTCGGATCTACAACATGCCTCTAAATCAAGAATGTTAGCTATGAGAGAGACTTATGGAGGCACTGGAAGATGATAAGATTCACTTGATCGGGGTTGGGGGATGCCTGGTGTGGGAAAGTCTACACTAGTGAGAGAAGTCGCCAACCAAGCAATGGAAAAAAAGTTATTTGATGGGGTGGCTATTGCAAATGTGACCCAGAGACCAAATGTGACAAAAATTCAAGAAGAAATCGCAGACATGCTATCTAAAGTTTGATGCCAATGAGGCTGAATTCGGAAGAGCAGGTCGTCTGTGGGAGAGGTTGACAGAAAAAGAAAACAAGAAAATGATGCTTGTTATCCTTGATGACATATGGAAGAATCTTGATTTGAAGGAGATAGGAATTCCTTCTGAGGATGCAAAGTATTACTGACGTCTAGAGATCGAGATGTATTAGTTTCTGGAATGGGCACCCAGAAGGATTTTGAAGTTTTAGCTGAAGAAGAAGCATGGAGTTTATTTGAGAAGATGGCAGGTGATTGTGTTAATAAATACCCCAATTTGCGATGCGTAGCAATTGAAGTAGCTAAAGCGTGTGCAGGTTTGCCTCTTGCACTTGTAACAATTGCTAAGGCGTTAAAAGATAAGGAGTTATTTGAATGGAAGGATGCATTGCAACGACTAAGAAGACCCGCTCCAGAACACCTTAATGAAATGCAGTCAACTATATATTCTTCCATAGAACTGAGTTATAAACATCTTGAAAGTAAAGAGGTGCAAGACGTCTTTTTGCTTTGTGCTCAACAGGATTACTACATTCACGAGTCAGACTTGTTGAAATATTGTTATGGTTTTGGTTTATTTCATGGTATTAATACAATGGAAGATGCAAGATACAGACTATACACAATACTTCGTATTCTGAAAGATTGTTGTTTGTTGCTACAAAGTCCTTATAGATCTGAAAGCTTCTGTATGCATGACGTTGTTCGTGCTGCTGCTACATTAATAGCATCAAGGGATCATAATATGCTTGTGGTGAGGGCTGATGGTGGGCTAAAAGAATGGCCAAATGCGGATGTACTCAAAAGATGCGGGACATTCTCCTTTTTTGATGGAGATATCCATGAATTTCCTAACAAAATGGAATGTCCAGAATTAAGATTCTTGCATGTGTATTGTGAAGATCATCCTGTGCAAATCTCAAACACTTTCTTTGAAGGGATGGGAAAGCTAAAAGTTTTAGATTTGACAAAAATGCTACTTTCATCACTTCCATCATCACTTTGTCTCCTTAAAAACTTGCAAACATTGTGCCTGGATCAATGTGTGTTGGGAGACATAGCTGTGATTCAGAGCTCAAGAATTTGACAATTCTTAGCCTTCTTGATTCCAAGATTTCACAATTGCCAAAAGAAATAGGAATGTTGAGTCGTTTACGGTTATTGGATTTGAGCCATTGTTCCGAACTTGAAGTGATTCCACCTAATGTCCTATCAAGATTGGTTGCATTAGAAGAGTTGTACATGGGAAACAGTTTTGTTCGGTGGGAGGCTGAAGGGCTCAATAATGCTAGCCTTGCTGAGCTAAAGCATTTGTCACATTTGACCGCTTTAGAGATACAAATTCCAAATGCTAGCGTTCTGCCAAAAGATCTGTTGTTTGAGAAGTTAAGGAGATATGTAATAACTATAGGAGATGGATGGGACTGGCCTAATGGGCAAGGAGAAGCCTTAAGAACATTAAAACTCAAGCTGAATTCAAGCTTTCAATTCGAGGCTGGGATTAAAATGCTATTAAATAGAACAGAAAATCTTAATTTAGATGAGTTAAAGGGTGTTAAGAGTGTTCTACACAATTAGATTGGGAAGGCTTTTCAACAACTAAAGCATCTCCATATCCAAAATAATCCGAGATTAAGTATATTATGAATCGAAGATGTCGGTTTATTGTCTTTCCTGCCTTGGAGACTTTTCATCTCAAAATATGATGAGTTTGGAAGAAATATGTCATGGCCAACTTCCCAACTTGACATCCTTTGGTAAGTTGAGAGTTGTAAAAGTGGAACACTGTGATAAATTAAAATATTTCTTCGTCATCCATAGCCAGGGGCCTTTCTCAACTGGAAGAATTGGAGATAGGAGAATGCAACATCATGGGTGCAATAGTCATGAAAGAAGAAGGCGAAATAGAAGATGAAGATACCGCATCTTTGTTCCCTCAACTACGCCGCTTGGGACTTAAGCATCTTCCAAAGCTCATGAGCTTCTTAAGCACACAAAATTCACTCCTAACTGATGCGGGAGAAATTATCATGGAGGGCAAGCCTAATTTTCACGTGCCAATTCTACATGAACAGGTATAATATGGTTTTCTTCTTTGATAAGGATCCCCTTTTTCTTTCCTTAACTTGAAATCGATGGTGATGATGGTTTAATATGCATCTTCAATTAAGAAGGTTAGAGATGAGAGTGCATGAATATTTATATCGTTAATGACAATCATATATTGGAAATAAAACAAATGCAACAGATGAAACATGAAGAGTCAAATGCGTTTATATACATATATAACAGGTAGTTGAGGGAACAATCAATTAAATATCTTATCATAGTTTGAGTTGTGCATTGTGCATTGTTCTCAAAAATAAACCCATGAAATAATCTATAATGAAATAATCCATTGGAGACATGTTTTTCTTTTTCATCATTAAGCGTGCGTAGTGTATAAAATGCTATAGATTAAAATTCTCTTTTCTTATTCTTTTTTTTTGCCCAAATTGTGGATTTGATAAATTCTTTATATATATATTTTTTGGGTAGGTGGACTAAATCTACTCTCTATCATGAATTTAGTACCTAAGAATAAAAGAATATAGATTGTTGAATTCCTCCCCACTCCTCACTAACCCATCATTCTGCTAACAAAAATTCTAATAAAATCACGTTTGGATGGAAAAATATATAATTTTCTCTCCTCTCACATTAAAAATAAAAATAAAAAATAAAAAATAAAAAATAAAAATCAAATTTTGATGTGTTGATGGAGATTGAGTGAAAATTTGTGATTTAATACGAACCATTTCCAAAAAGAAAAGGAAAAACAGTATCAAATAAAATTATTTCGTTTGTACACTACTTGCAATTACTAGAATTGATCATAAGAAATAGATTTCGAATAGTTTTATATATGCTTCAAAGCAGAAAGCCAGCATTCGTTCAATTTTCATTTTAAACAAAAGCGCACCAAATGGTCGCCAGTACTTGAACAAGTCAAACCGGAAAGCCTAATCTCAGCATATGGTTGTCCCAAACTTTGCCCAATTGTAGCATCTGGAACTCTGTTGCGGTGCTCAAAACAGAGGCATTTAGGAAGTGCTGGATGGAGGCAGTATCTCTCTGTGTCTCAAATTTTTGATTCTGTAGACTATTTATGCCATTTGAATATGAGCCCACATTTTACGAGATTTAAGTATGCCAATCTGTTTTTGCAATGTGAATTACATTACTATTTTAAGAAGAAATGTTTTCAAACAGTTTTAGAAGATATATAAAGGATTAACCATTACTGCAGGTTGTGTTCCCTAACCTGGAAACATTGGAACTCTCCTCAATAGGCTTGAAAGACATACAAGGCAACCAACGTCAGGCATCAAGGTCCTCTTTCTCCAGACTAGGAAACATGCAATCAAAGTCGAGGTTTCAAAATTTGTTACATTTGGAGGTGAAGGGTTCTAATAATATAAAATATCTACTGTCATTCTCTACGGCCAGATATATGGTGCAACTCAAAACACTTTATATATTGGAATGTGAGGTTATGGAAGAGATACTTGTCACCGAAGATTTAGGGTAGTAGAAGAAACAACGCCTAATGTATTGTTCCTCTACTAGAATCCCTAATCCTAAAAGATCTTCCAATCTTAAAAGATTCTGCGAAGGAAGAAATATCAAATTTCCATCTTTGAAGTACCTAAATATAGACAAATGCCCTAACTTAAAACATTCATATCCAAACCTGTTAGTTTGGACATGACGACCAGAACTGAAGGGAATGAATGCAGTAGAGAGCCCTCATACCGCTATGGAACCTTTGTTCAATGAAGAGGTAAATCTTGTTTTACTTGTTCTTATTTTATTCTAAACTCCTTAGTGAGTTATTACGATAGTGTGTAATTAGCACATGGGATGAACCTTGCAGGTTGCCTTCCCTTGTCTGACATATTTGGGAATCTCTAACATGGATAACTTGAAAGTAATATGGGGGAACCAATTTACCGTGGATTCCTTTTGCAAGCTCCAGGAAATAGTTGTATGTTCATGCGAAAATCTTGTGAACGTCTTTCAATCTGATATGCTGGCAAGATTCCAAAGTCTAGAGGAACTTTATGTACGTGATTGTGGCTCACTGCAAGAAGTATTTGAAGTGCAAGGGATAAATGTTAAAGAAACACATGTAGTAACAAGTAAAGACCCCAAACCAATTTTCAGCTTTCAAAATCTACAAAGAGTATCTATCGCGCGATGTTGGAGTTTGAAAAGTTTATTTCCAGCCTCCGTGGCTACATGCCTCACGCAATTACAACAACTTGTGATAGTTAATTGTAAGGAACTGGAGGAAATTGTTGCAGAGGAAGAAGCAGAGCAACCAATAGCTAGGTTCGTCTTCCAGATTAATTGTCTTGCATCTTGCAAAGCTACCAAGACTGAAGCGGTTTTACCCAGGAGTGCATACTTCAGAATGGCCAATGCTCAAAAATATATTGGTGGCTTCGTGTCCAAAAGTTGAGATATTTGTGTCTGAAATTTCAAGCTTTCAAGAAATACTTAAAGAGAGCCAAGTTGAGATCCCCATTAAACAGCCCCTTTTCTTGGTTGACGATGAGGTATGTAAGAGCCTTCACTAATCTTATTAAATGTCCGCACTTCCAGGTTGAACTGATATTGTTTATAAATCGAACGAAGATCTTTATCTTCTTTACCTCCTAATAGAAAAATAAAAAAAATAATAATAATAATAACGAAGGAAACATAAACTAATTAGTCTCCTAAAAATGTGGTATGACTTTTCTCACTCTGTTTTCTGTTAATTTAGTGTAGATGAAGATTTATGAAATTTGTCAGTTGAGTTTCTAAATTAATACTAGTCACTCTGTAACTAATTTACTTGTGTGCTACACTACCCAATTTGAAGTATCTTTTTCATTTTATTTATATATTCATTATTATTTGTTTTAATTATATACATATATTATATTTATACTAATCCATAACTTATGTTATCCTTTGGATTCTTCAATATAATTTAGTTTCAAAACTTAAACGCATTTTATTATAGATTAAAAAAGGCATGTAAAATAATATATCACACCTTTTTAATTGAAAATACACACTAAAAGTAAAGGTTATGCATAACTCAATCACACACAACATTATATGAATATATAAATCATGCATAGAAAATTTTAGTATGATAAGATCCTTAATTTTAGTTTAATCCATCTAAATTAAAATATGTTAAAATCTTAATTTATTTCCATATGTATAATTTAAAATGATAAGTATAAAAAAATAGAAAGAATAAAACTTAAATTTTAACTATAAAAACATTATTAGAAAATTAAAAGGAATCTATGATAACGAAAAGTTATGTGTCAGCGTGATCAGTTCGATTTCGTGGGGACACCACGGCCATGGATTGAACTTATTTTCTTTATGATTCCTTATTCTATCATGCAACCTCGATCTCTTCTACAAAGAGGTGGATTTTGCTTATTTTCCTTCTACTTTTCCTCTTGACAAGCTGCATTGTGCTTGTTAAGATTACAAACTTACAAATCTTTGTCATATTTAATTTACTTGGTATCTTATCTTCAATATGATGGTTGGATATATCATTAACACATACATCTGGATGAATCTGTAGGTTCCATTCCCTAGTTTGGAAAAATTGAGAATCTTCTGCATGCTTGACTTGAAGATTATATGGCATAACCAATTCACTGCAGATTCCTTTTGCAAACGTGAGATTATAAAAGTTGAGTTTTGTGAAAATCTTGTTGATCATCAAGAAACATGTGGTGTTACAGCCACTCAATTAAAAGAATTGCATCTTCTTCATCTGCCAAAACTGAAGCATATATGGAATAAGGACCCCCTAGATATTTTCAGCATTCAAAATCCACTTGAAGTCCATGCTATAGGAGGTGAGAACATGGAAAGTCCCCTTCCTGTAATGCGTGTTCGGCATGCCAATGGTGTGGTCAAGGAAATTGGTTTGAGTTATGAAAACTCGGGTGTTTCCCCCGAGGAGCGCATAATTGAGATCGGCAGCTGTTGAAAGAATTGGACCTGAATTAATGTTATCAAGTTGAGATATTTGCTTCGAAATATTTATGCTTTCAATAAACAGTTCAACAAAGCCAACTTGAGACCTCCATTTAACGGCTTCTATTGTTGGTTGAAGAGGTAAGAGGTTAATCAACTACTCTTTTGAAATCGATAGGTTTACGATCATAGTTCACGAGTCAAATCCATCACTCTCACAAGAACAAGGTTTCTATGCGCTATATATACTACAATATTGTGTACCTTAGTTTTTCCTACATTAGAGTACAAGCTGAACAAATTAATCCACATGAACTGCTTAGTGATTGTAGTTTTGGAAATTTCTTTTCTTACAAACTGCTCTTACACCACCTAATTGTATTTCATTCACAGCGCTTGTTGTCACTTTATTTTGTATTGTTAGAAAGTACTCAAATTATAGTGTTCTTTGATCTTTGCTTTCTTTTTGTTTTCCATCTAGCTAGGTATATTCCTGTAACATGTTGGGACCATAATCCTACCATTAACTACAGGGGATTCACTCATGTATTTCATTATGTAGCTCCTACAAGAAATTCCAGGAATTAAGCTGAATAAAACACTAGGATGACAATTATCATATATAGTGGAAACATATTAATTAGGACTCTCAACTTTGCCATTTTTAGCAAAAAAATATAGTCTCTAAATGCAGCTCGAAATAATGTTTTTATTCTAAATGGGAAGAAGTCACATAAGCCAGATGATTTATTTTATTTTTTATTGTCCTTATTTGAGTAAAAAAAGAAGATAGATGGAATTACACTTTGTTTTCTATGATTCACCGGTTTTAATGATTAATGCTTTTATCTTCAATATGGCGTTTTCTATCAGGCAAAGGTTCATAATTCTGAAGAAGATGAAGATCATTCTTAATCTGCAGCACTTGGAATGTGGCTTTTCTATGTTTAATTAGTTTGTGGCATTAAGGATCTATGGTTACTTGTTTCGATATTGCTTCTTTATTTTCTTGTTTTATGATGTATTTAAAAAAAAAAAAAAAAAGGTACAATATTATGTATTTTCATGATACATTCCTTTCTGACATGTTAACTGCTACAGGAATTTCTGCATACATTCAATTTGTATATCACAAGTACTGTTGAAGTTTTGGAGTGTCTAATAAGTACTGTTGAAATTTTTCTGTAGCTTATTCTCTTCGATATCTCTGTAGTTGACTTATACACATTGTGGCCCATGCACATTAAACGAGTAATTATTATTATTTTATCTAAACTAGCAAGTACTTTGATGGTAAAGTTTGACATGTGTTGGGTCATGGATCAACCTTACACAGGCCTAATAGTTCACTGGCCCAAGTCAAAGCCTAGGCAAGTCAGAGCCTGAGAACGTCTCAGGCCCCGAGCCTCCGAGACTAAGTCTTGGATCCGAGATGGAAGGATCCAAGACCAAGGACTCAGATTCGAGACCTCCGAGACTCATGTCCGAGACCTTTGAGACTCACGTGTCCGAGGCCTCCGAGACCTTCAAGTCCAAGACCTTCGAATCGAGGCCCTTGTATCCGAGACCCTAGAATTTAGGGATCGAGGATTTGAATCCATGCAATGTGATCTTATCCAATTCAAATGTCGAGCACCTGGAAATACGGAATCAGATACACTATCTACAGGAATTTGGAATTCAAACGCCAACAACTAAATCCTATCTTGATCTACAAAGATCAAGGGATGGATAACTACTCAAATCCCTCGATAACAAATTGTCTCACAAAAATCAGGGAAAAGTCAATCACTAGTTAGGAGACTACCACTCTATGTCTATATAATACAAATCATTACCACACATTCTGGTAACGCAACTCTAGCAGTCTTTACGCTTTTGTTGTTTTCTCATTCTCTTTATAGCAAACACTGACTTAGGCATCAGAGTGGCCCTGCCGGCTTACCCTAGTCTCTCTTCAATCCTATTGTCTTCTCCATTGTGCATGCAATTCACACTTGGAGCACTTGAACCAGGAATCCAACAAGCGTGCCACGTCACCAATCAGAAATTGTGCATCAACAACATGTTAAAAGTTGCTCTCTTGTTCACGAATAGAATCAGGGTAATTTGACTCAGGAAAGGAAGTCTGTCATAGGAGCCAATGTATAGAACTAATTCAGATTGCCTTTTGTCTTTTTTAAAGCAATAAGGGGAAAGAGGCTAGGGGGAGGGTCTTGGCCCCAACGAAAATTGTGGATTAAAGTACTTATGGTAAACTAAAATTATTGTTGCCCCCGAATTTTGATATAATCAACGTGCTTTTTTTTTTTTATATATATTATGAATTTTAAAAGATATATGCATGAGACAAATTTACTAATTAATTTTATCTATTTTATTCAAATATTATAACTATATTATAGTCTCGTCTTTATTATACTTATAGTACTTCGGGCGCTAATGAAACTATTTTAGTGAAATTTAATTGTCTCAATTCTCATGCTATCACAGCAAAAATTCTAGTTCCTTTTGGATTTCCCTTACTTGATCGAACAGCCCAAAATTCAATTATTTCAACTACATCAAATGATCTTTCAAATTGGTCAAGACTCTCCAATTTATGGTAAAATTGTTGGATTTGATATTAGGGCAAGAGAACATAAATTTTAAGTGGGATTTGGGATCATTATGAATTTAACTTTGGGTGCCTAACTTGATCAATTAAAGATAATTTTAATATGATATATGCTGAAAATTTGCTTGGTTGCCAAATTTGTGGAACAAGTGCAAAAAATCACCTAAAACGCTCTATGTGCACAAACTAATTATATTCTCTTTAGTTCAAATGAACTAACTTTTGACTTCTTTCTAGTTCAATTGATATAGAAAGGACCCAAATTCATATGGACCTATAGGCAGGGCTGGCCCAACTGCTAGGCGTGTTAGTCTGGAGCCTAGGGCCCTCGAAATTTAAGGCCCAAACAAATTTTAATAAGGCAAAAAAAAAAAAATTAATAAGACTCCAAAAAATTTTATCCCAGAAAAATAAATATCTTATAGAAACAAGAAAAAAAAAGGAATATATAAAGCCCTCAAACTATCTGTTTACATTTATTTCAATGTTAGTAATAGTAGCCTCAAACTAATAAAATGTAATAAAACTATTTTTTATATTCTATAATACTTATTTTTTAACAAATAAAATAATAACATAATTGTAAAAAAACTAAAACAATTTTTTAAAAATACAAAAAAACAATGGGCTAATAAATACAAAAAAAAAAAAGTTTTTTAGAATAAATAAATATTCGCCTACTATTTTTTTTGTTGGGTTTTTTTTTACAATTAGTTTAATATTTTATTTGTTAAAGGAATAGGGGTATTATAGGAATATAAAAAAATAAGTGACCTTTTTGTTGCATGTTGGTAGTTTGGAGGGCTACTTTATTATTTTTTAAACATTGGGGGGTTAAATTGTAAACCGCTGGTAGTTTGGGAGGCTTTTTTATATTTTTCCAAAAAAAAAAAAACAAAAAATTTGACAAGTCATCTCTCTTTGCTGAAATTGCAAAGACCAATAGAATAATTTTATTATTGCTTATTATCTAGCTGTTGGCAGGTTGCATTGCACAACCATATTAAAAAAAGGCATCTAATCATGTTTTCTTGGACACCACAACAAGATTTTTGACTTTTTTTTTTTTTTTTTTTTGTGAGTTTTGTTTGAAGCAGATATATAAAAGAGGTAAGGATTCATAAAAAAATTGATTATTTTTTGTAATGTTTATTTCTGTGCTTACGATTTTTCTGGTAGGTTTTGTATGAGTTTTTGACAATTTTTTTGGTTTGTTTTGTTTTATCAACTCAATTGGTTGGTTGGTTGGTTTTGTTTTTTCAGGTCATAATTCCATAGCCAAATCAAGTTTTATTGTTTTATTTTTGTAATTTATTTTATTATAGTCTGAATATATATTTTTTAAAATCATGTTTGTTTTATTTGTTAATATTTTTAATCAAACATGTCTACCAGAAAATATGCATATGAACATGAAAAACTTAAAAAAAGAAGAAGAAGAAGAAGAAGAAGAAGAAGAGAAAAATAGAAAAACTGATTGAATGAAAAATCTTAGTACTAAACTTAAAAGTCATGAAATAACAATAAACATATTAATAATAATATTATTTAATTAGTATTTAAATATTAAAAAAAAAAAGCTCAAATTCAAAATTTCGCCTAACTCCCCCCTATAGGTCAGTTTTTATAAACTAGACCGCAAGAAAAACTTACTAATTGACAGCAAATTTGGGTACTCAGGTTCACGTTAAGCCACCTACAACACCTTTAAGTAGGGTACAATCAGTAAGCCTGCTGATTATTTGAGTCGGCTGACAACATATGACCAAATGGGGTAAAGTGTTCAATGTTCTGTTACGAGCATTAGCACCAGTTTTTTTTAGATTTTTTTAAAAAAATTAAGAAACCAAATTACATTTGCTTTTTTATTAAAATAAGCTCCCCAATAACTTTCATTATCCTTTCATTATACCATTTAAATATTCTTTAAATTAAATGTTCGAGAAAAAAGAGATGAAAGAAAATAGCCATTTAAATATATATTTTTTCAAATAAATACCAGAGAAAAGAGAAAGGAGAGAAAAAACATTTTATATTAAAATAATGTTAAGAGAAGCATGATATCAATTTTGGTTCTCTTGATTTCCCTTATGAGAGCGGCTGTTGTCCGTCAAGGCGTAAAACAAGGGTTTTCGCTTCCACTCACCTATTGACACCTCATCACCTATTAAGATACAAAATAAACTTGGTTACACATGATAATAACCAAGCTTTTTCTTTTCTTTTTCTTCTTCTTCCCTTCACCTCATGCACGCCTGAACTTGGTTCTTTTTTTTTTTCTTCTTCTTCTTCCTCACCTCTCCGGCGATGATGGCACTCTCCATGATGGCACTCACCCGGTCGACCCAAATCACCCACCATCTCCTACCAACTCATCTCCGCGACGTTCTCCATTTCCGCCAAACCGAACCGAAAACACAAACCTAACCTCAAAATCGATTCTAATGCATCAAACTTCGTTCTAATGCCTCAAATCTCGATTCTAATGCCTCAAAACTCGATTCTAATTCCTCAAAAATCGTTTTGGATTCAAAACTAAAACCTAAATTTTGAAAGTTAACCCTAAAGTGCAGGATCCACGGAGAAGATGAACGTGGGTCACGCCAAACCCACGGCAGGATGGATGGCGTGGGGGTGGGCGTCGCCGGCCATGGGTGCTGCAAAACCAGACCAACCTTCTTCCTTCTTCCTTCTCTTCTTTCTCTTCTTTCTCTGCGGCCACAATTGAATCCAGTATTTTCTACACAAGTTTTTTTTATTTTTTATTTTAAATGAGGTGTCTTACTCCTATTGGTGGGCGTAAACTCCATCCTTTACGCAAATACCGAATTGAAGATATACTCTTCCCTTATTTTAGGGAACAGTAAGAGAGTCTCTTGGAGATATTTTTTTAGGGGTTTTATCTACATTTAGATAAAAGAATGAGATTTAAAAAAGTTGCTGCTAATACTTTAAGACACGAAACCCTATGAGATTAATGTGTAATTTAGCTTTAATTACGAGACACCTAATTGCTAAGATGTTGTATTCAGTTGATAGCTAAAGCGGAAAGGTGCGACACGGCATCCTTAATGCTGAAAACAAGGGGAAAAAAAATTTAAAAAAAAAAAAAAATTTTAAAAAATCTAACCAACAAGAAACATTACAAATTTTTTTAAAATTTGATACGATATACTTAGAGTTTTTGAACTTGATGAAGGTGAATGTAAAAACGATAAAAGTTCAAGAGGTTAAAAACTTATTTGATATTATGTTTTTGGCTTCTTCTTTTTTTTTTTAGAAAACAAAATTAAAAAAAAAAAACTTTTGAGTTATTTTTACGAAACAGACTAATTTTTTAAACTCCTTAATGCAATTTCAAATAATCTCTAAGTTGAAATATCTCACTATGCTGATGACTGGTATTTTAACATTGCTAATTTACTCTTAAAATAAGGATTGTTAAAAAAAGAAATCAATAATTATTTAGCAATGCCACAATAATATAATGTGACAGTGACGTGGGCCTATTGGGCTTGAGTGACCAAAACCATTTCATATATTTAGAAAGTAAAATTGAAGAGCAAATTGAGAGAGAGAGAGAGAGAGAGAGAGATGGGGAGGGAGGTCTCGGAGAGCTGCATGGACAGCTTTCAGCTTACTAACAGAAATGGTGTCCTCCTACTGCGATCGGTTCTACGCCAACAAGCTAGAGCTCGCTGCCCGTCGGCAGCTGTTGAAAGAATTGGACCTGTATTAATTAATGTTATCAAGTTGAGATATTTGCTTCGAAAATTTTGAGCTTTCAAGAAACAGTTCAACAGAGCCAACTTGAGACCTCCATTTAACACCTCCTATATTTGTTGGCTGAAGAGGTAAGAGGCTAATCAACTACTCTTTTGATATTTACAGGTTTACAATCATAGTTCAAGAGTCATGTTCATCACTCTCACGAGTCACAATAAAATTGTTTCTATATATAGCGTGGTGCGCTATACTACAGCGTGTACCTTAGTTTTTCCGTCAATGTCTGGAAACATTAGAGTACAAGCCGAACAAATTAATCCACAAAGACTGCTTAGTGATTGTAATTTTGGAAATTTCTTTTCTTACAAACTGCTAGCTCTTACACCACCTTGCATTTCATTTGCAGAGCTTGCTGTCAAATCATTTTGTGTAGACTCTTTATATTGTTAGAAAGTACTCAAAGTAGCACTATTTATATGATGACTCTAAACTTTGTCATTTTTAGCAAAAATACAGTCCTCATAAATCACAAAAGGATTTCTCATAGTATACTGTTGTGCGAAAGGTCGCGAATCTCTCATACACTCAAATCAAGCGAAACAACAGTGATAATAGTGTTTAAAGAAAAATAAACAAAATGCAACAAGACACAAGATTTACGTGGTTCGACAATTTGCCTACATCCATGGTACAATGGTAGAAAGATCTTTCACTAATTCAAAAGGGGAGAATACAAAAGTGATAAAACATTCACAAACCCAAATCCCCAAATACACCCAATTGCCACTCACTAGCTCCCTTTCGTTTTCTCTACGGAGCTTTTCTTTTTCTCTCGGTGTATTTCTCTCTGTCTCTCGTGTTTTTTTCATCCACAGCTCCCTGCATCCCTTTATAGAAGAAAGGTTGCATTTGAAATGAATGAACAAAATGAGTTCATTCAATTCTTCTTACGCCAGCCAGCACACATACATAAATGAAGAGCTTCTTTTGTTGACAATCAAGTAACAAACAAAAGTCATTAATAGTCTAAAATCTTAGACTTTCTATCTCTCGGATTGGGCGCAGCTTTGGGAGTAATGGCAGCAGCTCACCTACAAGACTTATTCCACCTTTGCAATAAATGACAAAGCTTGACAAAAGGAATAAGTAACAGCTTCATTCGGTGAGCTTGACAACTTTGACAAAAAATCTTTCCTTGTTGACTAATATGAGCCAATTTTTCAACATATACATACTATCATGCTTAAATGCATCCTAAACACACCCTGGAATCTTTTTTTTTTTTTGTTAATTCTAAATGGGAACCGGAACTCACATAAGTGGGATGATTTTGTGATTTTTTGTATTGTCCTTACTGCAAGTAAAAGAAGAAAGATATCTGAAATTACACTTTATTTTCTATGATTCTTTTATGAAAAGTTTCTCTTGATGATGTCAACGGTTCTAATGATTAATGCTTTTATCTTTAATATTGTGATTTCTGTCAGACAAATGTTCAGAATTCTAAAGAAGACGAAGACGATTCTTTATATGCAGCACCTAAAATGTGGCTATTCTACCAGGGGACATTCATTTCCATGGTATTGAAATTAATAGGGCTAGTCTATTGTTACTTGTTTTGATATTCATTCCCATTGTATTGAATTAAAAATAAAAAAATAAGAAATAAGAAAAACAAAAAAAAAACAAAAATAAGAAGAGTACATGCAATATGTATTTGCATAAGAAATTCCAAATATGGACGAAGTGTTACAAATTCCTTCACGAAGTATTAAGTATTTTATCAAATATTTCCAATATTTTAAAGTAAAAAAAAAAAGATTGTGATCGAACTTATCTATTCATCCCAGATATGGAAACTACTACAAAACGGGATTCATGCCTTGAAGTTGATGAAAAATCAGAGACAGTCAACTCATTAAGAAGAAAATTACCCAAATCAATGGTTTTCAAAATCACTTGTTCAAAGATGAACAATTTAAAAAATCAGACAAATGTACATTAATTAAGTGAATCACTAAAGGGGAGAAATATATTTGAAATAAATCAAATTAAAGCAGAGCATCAATCTTACACTTTTTGACCACTCGATTCGAAGATAACAATAATTTTAGTCATTATCCAGAGCCCTCTGTTTTATGAACAACCAACCAAAGTTATTTCTGTGTTCTGTTTGGACTTAATTTGAAAAAAAGTTTAGAATTACGATTCATATTCGTGTATTTCGAACTTCTCTGAGTTGGAAACTGATTCGTTTTGTTGACTGTTCTTCTTTTTCCTTGTTCGTTACTTTCTGGTTCCATACGCCGAGCTTCCTTGTTTTGAACGATCTGAGTTGGGAATGAGTCCGAGTGTGAGTGTTGAAGTAAAACGAGTTTACGTTTGGTTTTTTTACTTTCTGTTTGGTTGCTGCGAAAACAGAGGAAAATGGAAGGGGGTCATGTTTGAAAATTTTCCGAAGTCTGATCCTCTGTGAGTGTGTGTGTGTGTGTGTGTGTGTGTGGAGAGAGAGAGAGAGAACTGAAAAGTGATAAGCAAATTCAATAGTTTTAAGTCTGGCACCCCAACTGGGCTTGTTGCTATCTGGTAGTTTCTCTATTATGCTTTCATGTTTGAAGTCATATTTCACACTCGCGCGCGCAAACATGCACAATAACATAGTCAGAGGTAACTGCACAGTGTTTGGGGTGTTTTGGAGGTTAATTTGGTTGGTCATTAAGGGTTTCATCAGATATTTTGTGAATAACAATTATTGGCATGTCATGACATCACAATGCGATGAAGAAAAATCTGCTGATACTTGCAAATGTTGGTTTAGTATATATTTCCTTTCACATAGTTTAACTCTTTGGTTTGACCTCATAGTATTTCCTTCTGTTGTTTTTGTTTCTAACTTCATTTCCTTTTATTTCAAATTCAGTTAAAATGCAAGCTCAACGGATTTAGTAGGTAAGAATTCTCCTGATATATGTGATCAATAGTGTGTTTGATGGATTTTAAAGTCCATCTTATGCTGTGTTTGGATGATAGATTTTAAGTTGAGATTTTACTTCCAATTATAATTCGAAAAACCAATGTTGATTTTCTTTGTTTGGGTAAATAAGAGAGTTATTTCAAAAAAATTGTAGTTTAAACTTCCAAGCTTCCAAATCCTTTGTTTAAATTAAATGGAGGAAGGTAACATTTTGCAAATTCTACTAAAAATGTCTTCTCATACTACCTACCATTACACTTCACGCCGCCACCACCATTGCCCATTGAGCATCAAACCATGATCAGCAGCAGCAGCAGCCCACACCATCACATTCAACAACTGCTGCCGCTGCTGCACCGTCAGTATCCTACCATCTTTTTTTTTTTTTTGATTCATCAGTATCCAACCATCATTAGCAAATTATTGCATTATAATACTCTTATTATTTTAATTTTTAAATATAGTAATCCAGCCATTTTGGAAGTTCTAAGAAATTTTCAAACTTTTATTCAAATGTAACCTTATAGAATATAATATGTGGTTCTTATTCTATTATATCAGGTTACTAAGGATGTAGATGAGTTCGAATTGATCAATGATGAGGTGCTAAGGCCAGAAAAGGATATTTAGTTCGAAGCAGTGGAGGATGCAGAACGGAGTCCACCAAATGATGCTGAACTGAGAACAGCAAACGATGCAGAATTTGAGCCAGAAAAGGATTTAAAACTAAGGCCAGCAGAGGACGTGGGGTTAAATTCAATAAAGAATGTAGAGGAGTTAAATTTAATTAAAGATGTTGAGGAGATGAAGTCAAAACTAGATGGTCTTGAATCAAAGCTGAGGGAGGTTAGTCTTTCTGGAATCTGTTTTAAAATCGATGGTATTATTATAGTGTGATATATCAGGCTGGATAAAAACTAATGGTATAGTAATAGTGCAGCTATTCTTGTTTGCCTCCAATTTGTATGCTGAAAAAAATTCAACTACTCCCTTGTGACCATATAAAGAGAATGGTTACTCAAATCCATCTCTTATCTCTTCACCTTTTTTGGTATAATTTAGTTCGCTATGAAGAATCTCTGTGCCATTTTTATTTTTGTTTCTATTGTCATTTCAGATCAACCAAAATTTACAAATCAATTAAAAATATATATATAACGGATACATTTCTTTTATTCAATATCTGTTTCAGTTGTGGGTTTGTACTATGATATGACCTATGACAATAAATGCACTGGTCCCAAGTCCATTTGCTATCTTTTCCAATGAATTATTAGGTTTTGTTTTTCTATAAAATCATTATGCGTCCATGGGTTCCATTGTTCCCATCACATCTCAATTAGAGGTTAGGTTTGAATTCTACATTAGAACCCCTAGGGGTTGTTTGCTAATGGACCCAAAAAAAAGCCCCATACTATTCATCTCTAATTCAATTTCAACATTCTTATTTTTTATATCACATCAATCACATTTTACTATTATTCAAATAAAAAAATCACCACAAAACATTTTTTTTTTTTTTTTAACTTTTTTCACACATCAATCAAATCTTGCTACAATTCCAATCCACTTTCTTTTTTCAAGCCAATGGCAAATGAGCCCCTAAGAGCATCTCCAACAGATGCTTCAAAATAGCCATTTTGTTAAATTTAACAGTTTTTCTTCCATTTTCTTCCTCCAACAGACTCACTACTTTGAAAGCTCACCCAAAATATGCTACAGTAAACTTTCATATTTGAAAAACGCTAAACAGATAAAATATCACAGTTTATGCGGAATTAACGGATATTTAATCTAAGCAAGCAATCACCAAAATAAGAACAATCAAACACACAGATTTTGGTAGAGGAAACCAATTAGAAACCGATCTAATTGTAAAACCTCTCGGAGCCAAACCCAGAAATCACTATCGAAAATTATCCGAGATTAAGACACTAGGAACACTTACAACCCTTTGCAAGACCTTGGCTCTGTAAGATCGACAAGCCTCCAACTCGTCTCCTTGCTCACAATCTTCTTCAACGTGATTCCTTTACCGGATTCTTCCGATAGACTTCTCAATTTACGCTCACAAACAAACTAACAAATATCCTCTAAGAGGAACAACAAGGCTCACAATATTTCTCTCTTTAAGTACAGCCTCTCACGAACTCTCTGGGGGTGAAAATCCGTACTCTCTATTTTTATAGAGATGTATTTATAATAGCCTCACAATCCCTAGACCTAGGACACAGTTTGAAATCATTTAAAACTGTTACAGGTACGGGATGTCCGGACATGTTAATTGGATGTCCGGACATGGCCTTACGGAGCAAAAATCTGCTTCCTGGAATTTGTGTCCGGACACCCTAGTAGCATGTCCGGACATGGCCTGCAGAGGGAGAAAATTGCATTCTGGAAATGATGTCCAGTCTTGATCAACAGCTCCGATCGATAAGCATTTGTGGTCCGATTGAGCTGAAACTTTGCAAGCATGTTCATGACACATGAATCCTCATTATGAACGGTGGAGATTGGATTCGGATCACTCTATATTAGTGTTTGATCCTGTGAACAGTAACCTCTGTATTTTGGAACCGAATTGAGCCAACAAAAAACTAACAATATTTGAAAGTTCCTGTAGCACCTGTTAACTAATATTTTACTATTCTTTCTCTCTCCCTCATTTTCTTTCTCTTTGGTTCATCTCCAAGACTCCACCAAACTCCTCTGGTTCGTCCCCCATTTTGTGCTCGATTGATTTTCAAAACTTTGATTTGTTGGTTTGGTTTTGCCAAGAGAGAATGAGTTAAAGAGGGAAGATTTGATCTGAGACCTCCAAGGAGGGAAAGAGACGTTGAGGCAGGAGGCAAAATTGAACACCCAGATGCCAAAATTGACCGAACCAAACAAAGCACCAAAAGTTTCAAATTTGGCAAGAAGGACGAGCTAAATTCATAGTACCCATGAGATTGACGCGAGGTGGATGCTTAGTTCAATGAAGAGCTCAGTTATCTGGCCCAGATCGGGGCGTTCCTGAGTGTAGAGCAGTAGAGGTGGCCATGGGATGCGAATGTAGATGGCGATGATCTCTGTGCCCGTGAGTCGGCTTGAACCTCGGCGTGAGAGGAAAGTGAGAAGCAAGAGACCCATGAGATCATCCTTGACCAGCTTCTCGACGGTGGGTTCAAGGGAAGAAGGCGAACTTGGCCGCCATGGACGACGTCACCCCACCCATATTCTCCACCTTCGCCAAATACCGTTTAGCTTTCAAGTAACACCGAGAAGAGAAGAGAGAGATGGGTTCAGAAAATGTGTGGGGAGAGAAATGGGAAAGAAAATTAAAAATTATAAAATTATAAAATAATATTAAAAATGATATTTAATTAGAATTGATAGTTAAAATAGAAGGTCTGTTGGAGTGTGTGATGAAAAACTAGTAGTTAAAATGAAAGAAAGTGAATAGTAAGCAGTTAAAATAGCCATCATTGTTGGAGATGCTCTAATGAAAATGAAATTTGTTCTTTAGTAATTATTATCTGTCTTTATTTCCTTGTGGCCCTTAATTTATTTTTCATTCTGTGAGTAGATTCATCCAATTTTTGGAACTTGCAAACTCTTGAGTTGACGAGGAAAACTGTGTTATTTGCTTCTCCATTACATCCAATTATCTACATTCTTTTATTTACGACAATAGTAATCAAGTACTCGGACTTCCTTTCCAGGCTGAAGGTACTATTTCAAAGTTAACGGAGGAGAGGAGATCAAGCATTCAAGATATAAAAGTCTTGCAGGAGAAACTTGTAACTTCTTGAACCACATTATTTTCATGGCTCTTCTTTTTATATGCTTAAAGTCGGTTAATGTTGGGTTGATTAACAAGTTTTATATTTTGGTCCTGACCGTACTGGGACAATGACTGATTTGCGCCAACTGCTTTTTATATCTCCTACAAATGCCTCCTTTTTTTTTTTTTTTTTTTTTCTTTTGTTTAAAAAAAAAAAAATTTATTTTATCGTTTGTCATTTAATTTTTAGGAAGACATAGCTATGGGTGCTTTAATAGCACCTCAAGGAAGAATGACTTAGAAGGAAGTAAATAGATATTTAAGGCAGTTCCAGTAAAATGTTCTCCTGGAACTGCCTTTCATTTGATAGTTCCAGTAAAGATATATTTAAGTATCTGTGTTTGTGATCCTGAAAAACTCACGACTTTTTGTGAGGGAGAAGATCCCTATTCTTGGGATATGCTTGGAAGGTATAAACGAAGTGTTAAAGTATATGTCCTAGAATTAGTTTGCAAAGTTATTTTGAAAAGCAGGTGTTACCTCTAATTTAAGGAATCACAAAAGTGATAATGAATAATGTTTTGGCCTGTTCATGATAATATATTAGTATTGGGTAGTAGACACTAGTTTTCTTGGGAATTGATTCCTGTGAAGTTTCACCCCAAACCCCTGTGACTGTTAATTCCAGCATCTGCATTCGAACACGTCATGCTTCATTCTTATTCATGGCATTTTTTTTTCTTTTCGCTTTCTTACTTTGCAGGCAGAATTGAGCCGAAAAGGAGTAAGAAGAGTTCAAGTCGGATTCCCGCTTTTATTTGTTTGTATGGTGGCACTCATCAGTGTTGTGCTTGGATACCTTTTACACCTTTGAACAGTGCTGCACAAAGCTTTTAACAATATATTGATAATTAGAGGTATAAATACAGGAATCCCTTGAACGGAGGTGTTTTAGTCAGCATGTTCAACGTGGCCAATGTACCCAGAATGGAGTATAAATATTAAATATGCTGCGTGTCGATGTAATTTTCTTGAAAAAAAGGAAGAAAAGGAAAATGAAAATGTAAGTGAGTGAAGCCCTTACTTTGATTAATGGATAAGAAGCGACTCTTTTGTCTGATATAATAATGTCTGTACAAGGACAAGTAAGCTAATGTCCAGAATTTCCATCGTCTCCTGATCTAACCGTTCGCAACTTTGGAAAATTGGAAGGTGAATTTACTTTTTTATTTATTTTTTGCACATGATTGGGAGAAATTTGAGTTGCTGTCATGATAGTACTTGTTCTATTTGGGGTCAAACTATGGGGTTTTCTCTTTGCTGGTAAAAGTAGCACGCAGAAAAAAAAGGACAGATGGAGATGGAGTCGGTGGCCATCAGATCTAAGCATATGATTAGGAAGGATTTAAGTTGGTTTTTCTTTTTTTATCAACCATTTGTTCTTGTTGGTTAGAATATTGGGGTTTTTTCTTTGGTGCATTTTAGTGCTTTCTGGTGTGGTGGTAGTCTGATTCCTTCTTGTCCTCCTCCCGCGATGGAGGTATAGGGTTCAAGGTTCTTGTTTTTTGAGATTGACTTTTTTGTTTTGTTTTTGTTTGGCATTTTTTTTTTAAAAAGAGAGAAATTAAAAAAAAAAAAAAAAAATTGCTTTCCCTCCATGATTCCTATATTTTATATTGCTTTCCCTTTTCCCCCCTCCCGTATTGAATAATAATAATAATAATAATAATAACAATAACAATAAACTTGATAGTACTTTAAATGGCCGATATCTCGAAAATTAACACATCAACTAATAAATATTAGATTCCAAAGTAACAAGGTTGGTTGATCTAATTGTATGAGTTTAATTATGAGTTGTGTTTTGAATAGAAAAATAAGACGTACAATGTCTTTCATTGTATTTGAATTTTTAATATTTTCAATCTTACCACCTCCTGTTTTCTGATTAATTAATTTACACACTTAGGATGGCTAGCTGATGATGAAGCAATTAATTATGCAGGTGCAGGTGCAGGTCAAACTCATGTTAATGAAACGCATGCAGGTTTGAAATCATAGAAGTCCTACTAAGAGTTTAAGATTTGGTCTCAGAGGCACACAGGCTCCTACTTTCCGTCTTTTCCAACTTTATTCTAGTTTGTGACGTTTTGCCCCGGTCCATCAACAAACCAAGGAGAGCCACCTCTTTTATTTCCTTGTTTCTCCCTGTGATTTATTTTCTTTGCAGTTTCTAGTTGTTTCACTTTCTTGTCCCTGCTTGTTCAACAATCCAAAAAAAAAAAAAAAAAAAAGAAGAAAAACTGAAAAAAAAAGGAAAAAAAAAAAAAGGAAAAGGGAGAAAAGATTGAAAACCAGAATGGAGAGTATTATTACTGAATTCGCTAAAACAATTGTTGGCTACACGATTGGACCAGTTGTGTTAGGAAATTAATCCTATTTCCCAAGACCTGTGAGATGAAAAATTAAGAAGAATGCGGAATAACAAAGATTAGGCAATCACACACGACACAAAGATTTAAGTGGTTCGGCTTAACAAGCCTACATCCACTGGCGGAGACGACCCGGAGAAAATTCACTATCAAAAGGTGAGTACAAGAAAGTAACAGGGTGAGAAAACCACTCAAACCCAAAGCCCCAATTACACCCAATTCTCACTTTACCCAAAGGAGAATAAAAACAAAAAAGAAAAAAATACTCTCTTTCTTGCTCTCACTTTTTCTCTCAATTGTTGGCACACTGAATTGAAAATACAAAGGGCTCATGCCTTTATATAATTGTCAGAGTCTGTTGTACTAGAGGAATCCAAGTCCCATGTAAACAAGGATTCCTACTCCAATCCGGTCAACAATTCTACTCCAATTCTTAGAAGGACTTCAAGTCCAATTCATACTCTAAGGAAAAACCAATTCCAAGAGTAATTAGGAATAGAAACGTGAGCCAAAATAAAAGACCTCCTTAAATGATGTTGGGTCCCACCATCTTTATGGTGAAAGTCACAAAACTCCAACAATCTCCCACTTGACTTGAATCCCATCAAGTTGCAACAAAGTGAATCTCCTCCGGATGTCTCCTCCACTTGTCTTCAAGCTAAAAGACCAACTGAAGCTGTGCACAGCTTCAGCTTCTCAATAGTCACTCCTTTTGTCAGCATGTCTGCTGGATTCTCAGTTCCACGAATCTTCTCAAGTAACAATTGTTCACTTTCAAGAAGAGATCGAATGAAGTGATACCTCAACTGTATATGCTTTGTTCTTGAATGATATGCGGGTTCTTTGCAAGAAAAATGGCACTCGACTATCACTGTGTAGAATGCCCTTCTCATTCTTCTTTCCCAACTCATCCAAAAACCTTGTAGCCAAACCATCTCCTTTCCGACACATCCACGGCCATACTCCGCCTCCGTAGTGGAAAGGGCTACAATTTTCTGTAACCTTGAGGTCCAACACACGGCGGTACCTCCCAGTATATACAAACCTAGTACTTTTCCTACTATCAACATCACCGCTAGATCAGCATCCACATAGCCTCGCTTTAAATCTGCACCTATGAAGCAAAGGGACATATCTGAAGTTCCTCTCAAATATCGCAAAATCCACTTGATCGCCTCCCAATCTGCTTCTGGATTACTCATGTACTGCTCACAACTCCCCTTGCATGTGCAATATCCGGTCTAGTACAAACCATTGCATACATCGGACTTCCGATAGCCGTAAGGTACCTTGCTCATGTATACTTTCTCTTTATCTCTTTGGTGGTGATCCTTGGTTGAAGTGACTCCCCAAGGGTGTGCTTACGACTTAGCTCCATCCATGCTAAATCTGAGAATCTTCTTCACATACTCACTGTGAAATCTTCAAGGTACTATTGGCCCTCCTCGATGATTCTCATCCCAAGATTTGTTTAGCAAAGACCCAAATCCTTCATTGCAAACCGCTTTGACAAATGGTTCTTCAACTTATTGATTTCTTCCATACCGCCCTCGCAATGAGCATATCATCTACGACAAGAGTAGAATAATGTAAGAGTTCTTAAAACTCTTGACATAGCAAGATGATCTGCATTGCACCTTGTAAACCCAGACTACACATGAAGCTATCAAACTTCTTGTACCATTGTCTTGGAGCTTGTTTGAGCCATACAAGCTTCTTCTTAGTTTGCACACTAAACTCTCTTTTCCCCTGCCTTGTGAATCCTCGTGGCTGCTGCATATAAATTTCTTCCTCCAACTCACCATGAAGGAACGCCGTCTTTACATCTAAGCTCTAGATGTAAGTCCTCTGCCATACAATACTCGACAATTCTTATGGTTGTCATCTTCACCACTTGGAGAGAATATGTCGTAGTCAATTCCTTCTTCTCGTTGGAATCCCTTGACTACCAATCTTGCCTTGTAGCGTTTGCTACCATCATGTTCACCCTTTATTCTAAACACCCATTTGTTGTGCAAAGCCTTTTTACTGGCAACTTTGTCGGCTCCCAAGTCCGTTAGTCAATAATGAGTCCATCTCATCCTTCATGGCTAACTCCCACTTGATTGAATCTTCAACCTCCAAGGCTTCAACAAACGCCTCTGCTCGCCGCCATCCGTCAACAAAATATGAAACAAGGAAGGTGAAAACGCTGGAGATCTAATGGTTCGTAGATCTGCGGACAACTTGTCGGTGTACCAAATATGTTGATCTACTATTTCTTCAACCGGACCCTCTTCGTCTCGAATCCTTATCAACTTTTCAATTCCTTCTCGAACACTTTTAGAAATTCCATCTAGGTTGATAAATTCAGCTTCTCACCTCTAACTCGTACTTAATGGTTACGCACTTGAATTATTCTTATACACAACCATCTCATTAAAAGTAACATTCCTACTTCTAATGATCTTCCGGTTTTGATCATCCCAAAACCTATAGAATGCCTCATCCCCATAGCCAATGAAATAACATTTTCTAGACTTAGCATCTAGCTTGCTACGAGCATCGATTCAATATAGACATCTGAAATACAACCAAAACTTTCAAGTGAAAAAGATTTACCTTTTTTCCACTCCAGACTTCTTCAGGTAGTCTATGACCCAAAGGAACTGATGGTCCTCTGTTTATCAAGTAAGCAGCAGTACTTACTGCATCCGCCCAGAAAGTTTTCGGTAGTCCAGCATGCAACCTCATACTTCTTGCACGCTCATTGAGGGTCCTGTTCATGCGCTCAGCCACGCCATTCTGCTGTGGCGTTCCTGGAATAGTTTTCTCCATTCTAATCCCATTTGCCGCACAAAACTGTTTGAAAACCCCATCTTCGTATTCTCCCCCATTGTCTGATCTTAGGCACTTCAATTTCAGACCAGTTTCTGTCTCTACCATGACCTTCCACTTCTTAAAAACTTCAAATACATCAGATTTAAGTTTTAAGAAGTAAACCCATACCTTCCTGCTTGAATCATCAATGAATGTGATATAATACCGCGAGCCTCCAAGAGATGCCACTGGTGCGGGACCCCACAAGTCCGTGTGTACCAATTCCAGCTTTTCCGGCTTCGGTGCTCTGTCAACTTTTGCAAAACTCACCTTCTTCTGCTTTCCTAGGATGCAGCCTTCACATAAATCAGACTCAACTGACTTTAACTCCGGTAGTTTCCCCTTTGACAGAAGTACCTTCATCCCTTTCTCGCTCATGTGCCCAAGCCTTAGGTGCCATAATTTTGAGTCGGACTTTATCTCGCAATGACAATTGTATCTCTACTATTTGTCGTCATATAGAGAGTACTCTTATAACCATGAGCCAAAATCCTAGCTCCTTTGCTCACCTTCCACTTTCCACCGTGGAAATGAATTGAATGCCCTTCATCATCAAGTTGTCCCACTGAAATCAGGTTCTTTTTCAGCTCTGGGATATGCCTGACCTTTTGCAGCTTCCATACTGAGTCACTGTGAACTTTGATGCGAACATCGCCTGTGCCCACAACATCCGTCTGTTCGTCACCAAATATACCTTCGAAATTTCCAGCCACATAATTTTCGAGAATTTCACGAATTGGTGTGGTATGGAAAGAAGCTCTGAGTCCAAGACCCAAGAATCAAGAGGACCACAATGAGAAGTAGGGCATCATATACTTCTTCCGTTACCACGACATTTGCACGTCATTGTCGGTCTTCTTCTTTAGTTCTCTCAGTTCTTCTTGTAGTGGCTGTCTTGCCACAATTCCAACACTCAAAGGTTGTCGTCCAAACTTGGATTTGCTCCTACCCTTCCTGGATTTAGATCTGCCCTTCACAGAGTTCCTCTCTTGACCTCTGCCCCTTGCTTCAAGGTTTAAGGCTGCACCAGAACCGGAGGTTTCACCAGAATCCTTCCTGCGGACCTCCTCACTAAGAACTAAATCCCTGACATCTTCATAGCTTAATTTACTCTTCCCTGCAGAGTTACTCACAGCCATCCTTACGGCTTCCCAGCTATTTGGCAAAGACGCCAAGACGATCAACGCGCGAATTTCATCATCAAAATCAATTTCAACTGAAGACAATTGATTTGTGATAGTGTTGAACTCATTGAGATGTTGTGCCACTGACGCCCCTTCCACCATCTTTAGGTTGAACAATTTCTTCATCAGGTGCACCTTGTTGTTAGCCGACGGCTTCTCATACATGCTTGACAAAGCTGCCATTAGACTCGCTGTGGTCTTCTCCTTTACAACGTTGTGTGCAACTGATTTTGACAATGATAACTGATAATCGCGGGCTTTTACGATCAAGCGAGCCCACTCGCTATCATACATGTCGTCGGTTGTTCTCCCAAAGAGGTTGATGAAGATCCTTCCCATAAAGGATATCTTCAATGCATCTTCCAATATCAAATACGTGCCGTCGAACTTCTCGATTCCTATCTTTCCTTCTTCTCTTGCCATCGCTCCCACTTGAACCAAAGGCTCGATGCATTGTTAGGAAATTAATCCTATTTCCCAAGACACCATGAGATGAAAAATTAAGAAGAATGCGGAATAACAAAGATTAGGCAATCACACGACACAAAGATTTAAGTGGTTCAACAAGCCTACATCCTGGCGGAGGCGACCGGAGAAAATTCACTATCAAAAGGTGAGTACAAGAAAGTAACAGATGAGAAAACCACTCAAACCCAAAGCCCCAATTACACCCAATTCTCACTTTACCCAAAGGAGAATAAAAACAAAAAGAAAAAATACTCTCTTTCTTGCTCTCACTTTTCTCTCAATTGTTGGCAATTGAAAATACAAAGGGCTCATGCCTTTATATAATTGTCGAGTCTGTTGTACTAGAGGAATCCAAGTCCCATGTAAACAAGGATTCCTACTCCAATCCGGTCAACAATTCTACTCCAATTCTTAGAAGGACTTCAAGTCCAATTCATACTCTAAGGAAAAACCAATTCCAAGAGTAATTAGGAATAGAAACGTGAGCCAAAATAAAAGACCTCCTTAAATGATGTTGGGTCCCACCATCTTTATGGTGAAAGTCACAAAACTCCAACAAGTTGGACAGTGGCTATGTTACTCGTTTCACTACAAGAGCAACATTAGGAGAATGAAGAACCAGGAGAAGGAGTTGCAGCTTGCTAGAGCTAGCGTGCAAAATTCCGTTGATGATGCTAAAAATAACGCTGACGAAATTAAAGATATTGTTAACGATTGGTTGGAACAGGTGGATAAGAATACAGAAGAGGTCAACAAAGTTGTTGAAGGTGAAAAAGAAGAAGCAATGACGAAGTGTTATAATGGAGCATGCCTTAACTTGAAGTTGAAGCTACACCATCAGCTAAGCCGAAATGCAAAGGAGACGGTGCAAGCTATTGGTGAACTACTCCTGAAAAAGCCTAGTTCTGAGGGAGTTTCCTTCTGTCCTGCTCCACATTGGAATCTGATTGTCGGATCTATGGACTGCGTGGCCTCTAAATCAAGAATGTTAGCTGTGAAGGGACTTATGGAGGCACTGGAAGATGATAAGATTCACTTGATCGGGGTTTGGGGGATGCCTGGTGTGGGAAAGTCTAAACTTGTGAGAGAAGTTGCCAAGCAAGCAATGGAAAAAAAATTATTTGATGGGGTGGCTATTGCAAATGTGACCCAGAGACCAAATGTGACCAAAATTCAAGAAGAAATCATGCACGCTTACATCTACAGCTTGCATCAATGAGGGCTGAATTGAAGAGCAGATGGTCTCGGAGGTTAACAAAAAGAAGACAATAAAATGATGCTTGTTATCCTTGATGAGATATGGAAGAATCTTGATTTGAAGGAGATAGAATTCCTTCAAGGATGCAAAGTATTACCGGCGTCTAGAGATCGAGATGTATTAGTTTTGAATGGGAACCGGAAGGATTTTGAACTTCGAAGTTTTAGCGAAGATGAAGCATGGAGTTTATTTGAGAAAATGGCAGGTGATTGTGATAATAAATACCCCAATTTATATGCGTAGCAATTGAGGTAGCTAAAGCGTGTGTGGTTTGCCTCTTGCACTTGTGACGGTTATAAAGGCGTTAAAAATAAAGAGTTATTTGAATGGAAGGCTGCATTGCAACTACTAAGAAGACCCGCTCGAACACCTTAATGAAATGTCAACTATATATTCTTCCATGGAGTCGAGTTATAAACATCTTAAGGAAAGTAATAAGGAGGCCCTTGACGTCTTTTTGCTTTGTTCTCAACAGGATTACTACATTCACGAGTCATACTTGTTGAAATGTTGTTATGGTTTTGGTTTATTTCATGGTATTAATACAATGGAAGATGCAAGATACAGACTATATACAATACTTCGTATTCTGAAAGATTGCTGTTTGTTGCTACAAAGTCCTTATAGCTTTGAGAGTTTACGTATGCATGACGTTGTTCGTGCTGCTGCTACATTAATAGCATCAAGGGATCATAATATGCTTGTGGTGAGGGCTGATGGTGGGCTAAAAGAATGGCCAAATGCGGATGTACTCAAAAGATGCAGGGCATTCTCCTTTTTTGATGGAGATATCCATGAATTTCCTAACAAAATGGAATGTCCAGAATTAAGATTCTTGCATGTGTATGGTGGAGATCATCCTGTGCAAATCTCAAACAGTTTCTTTGAAGGGATGGGAAGGCTCAAAGTTTTAGATTTGACCAAAATGCAATTTTCATCACTTCCTTCATCACTTTGTCTACTTACAAACCTACAAACATTGTGCCTGGATCAATGTGAGTTGGGAGACATAGCTGTGATTTCAGAGCTCAAGAATTTGGCAATTCTTAGCCTTATTTATTCCGAAATTTCACAATTGCCGAGAGAAATTGGGTTGTTGAGTCGTTTGCAATTGTTGGATTTGAGCAATTGTTCCAAACTTGAAGTGATTCCACCTAATGTCCTATCAAGATTGGTTGCATTAGAAGAGTTGTACATGGGAAACAGTTTTGTTCGGTGGGAGGCTGAAGGGCTCAATAATGCTAGCCTTGCTGAGCTAAAGCATTTGTCACATTTGACCGCTTTAGAGATACAAATTCCAAATGCTAGCGTTCTGCCAAAAGATCTGTTGTTTGAGAAGTTACAGAGATATGTAATAACTATAGGAGATGGATGGGACTGGCCTAATGGGCAAGGAGAAGCCTTAAGAACATTAAAACTCAAGCTGAATACAAGCTTTCAATTCGAGGCTGGGATTAAAATGCTATTAAAGAGAACAGAAAATCTTAATTTAGATGAGTTAAAGGGTGTTAAGAGTGTTCTACACGAATTAGATTGGGAAGGTTTTCAACAACTAAAGCATCTCCATATCCAAAATAATCCTGAGATTAAGTATATTATGAATCGGAAGATGTTTGTTGTCTTTCACCGCCTTGGAGACTTTTCATCTAAAAATATGATGAGTTTGGAAGAAATATGTCATGGCCAACTTCCCAACTTGACATCCTTTGGTAAGTTGAGAGTTGTAAAAGTGGAACACGTGATAAATTAAAATATTTCTTCTTGTCATCCATAGCAGGGCCTTTCTCAACTGGAAGAATTGGAGATAGGAGAATGCAACATCATGGGTGCAATAGTCATGAAAGAAGAAGGCTAAATAGAAGGCGAAGATACGCATCTTTGTTCCCTCAACTACGCCGCTTGGGACTTAAGCATCTTCCAAAGCTCATGAGCTTCTTAAGCACACAAAATTCACTCCTAACTGATGCGGGAGAAATTATCATGGAGGGCAAGCCTAATTTTCACATGCCAATTCTACATGAACAGGTATAATATGGTTTTCTTCTTTGATAAGGACCCCCTTTTTCTTTCCTTAACTTGAAATCGATGGTGATGATGGTTTAATATGCATCTTCAATTAAGAAGGTTAGAGATGAGAGTGCTTGAATATTTATATAATGACAATCATATATTGGAAATAAAACAAATGCAACATGTTAGTTTGAAGTATTGGCTAAGTTTCGTGATCAAAATGAAAGAAAAGAGCCAGCGTTGAGACGGGATTCATTGCCGTTGGACGGGATGCAATCAAGTACTTCAATACTAAAACCCGAGCTCGTTAAAGCCGTTCGCATCCGTTCGGGCGCCTTGAGCAGCCGCGCCAAGATTGAAGAATGCGGCGTAAAGCGATGGAAACCTAGAAATTTCCACATCGAATAGTGACGTCCGACCCATCATGACCGTCACGGCCACTATTCACAAAGCCCATCATCCATGTATATTCAAGTGACCGTTCGACGGCCAATCTTCCCGTCCGACGCTACCTACATGATTTTATTTGGATTCTAACTGTGTCCTAGGTTTAGTTTTTGTGGGGCTATTATAAATACACCTCTATAGAATGTTAGAGGTCAGTTTTCACCCCAGAGAGTTCGTGAGAGGCTGTAATTAAAGAGAGAAATATTGTGAGCCTTGTTGTTCCTCTTAGAGGATCTTTGTTAGTTTGTTTGTGGCGTAAATTGAGAAGTCTATCGGAAGGGTCCGGTAAAGGAGAATCACGTTGAAGAAGATTGTGAGCAAGGAGGCGAGTTGGAGGCTTGTCGATCTTCTGAGCCAAGGTCTTGCAAAGGGTTGTAAGTGTTCCTAGTGTCGTAATCTCTATAATCTTTTGATAGTGATTTCACGGGTTTGGCTACCGGAGAGGTTTTACTTTAGATCATTTCTAAAAGGTTTCCTCTTCGTCACCAAAATCCTTTGTGTTTGATTGTTCATATTTTGGTGATTGCTTGCTTAGATTTAAATATCCGTTAATTCCATAAAGCGTGATATTTATCATTTAGCGTTTTCAATTAATCGAGCGGTTCACTTTGTTTGGATTAAATTCTAAGTGTGATCCTTGTTTGTTTTCTAACATGTCTCAAACCCTTAATTACATGCCTAATTTTGATGGAACTAATTATGGCTATTGGAAGTCCGTGTATGAGATTTTTCTTAAAATCAATGAGCGTTTGATGCATTATTGAATTTGGTTCAAGCTCCAAATAAGCCGACAATGAATGGTCTATTAAAACAAATCTCGTTGGCGAATGACAAAGCTATGAATGCATTGTTCTTAGCAATTTCTACAAACGAGCACTCTAAATTTCAAATTGTGATAGTGCTAAAGATGCTTGGGAGATTCTAGAAACTACTTATGAAGGAACAAATCTTGTTAAAGCTACAAAACTTCAAATGTTAGTTTCTAAGTTTGAAAGAATTGAAATGTTAGAAGATGAGACTTTTGATGACTTCTTTGGTAAACTTAGTGAAATTAGAAACTCCATGATAAATCTAGGAAAGAAAGTTTACGACACTAAGATTGTGAGAAAGGTTATGAGATCACTCCGGATAGATTCAAAATGAAGGTAACACCATTGAGTCATGCCGATTTGGAGACCTTGAGGATAGAAGAGTTAGTTGGTGCCTTACAAACTTATGAGTTTTCTTTGTCTAAACCTAGGAATTATAAGGATCTTGCCCTTAGAACTCTTAGAAAGAACTACGATGAGTCATCGATGAGGAACAGATGATGAGAAAATAGCATTAGCTAGGCGATTACCATAAGTATAGGCATCGATTTCCCAAGAGACTTGAAAAGCTAGAAGAGAGTTACAAGGATAGAAATGAAAGAGACCCACGTGGTCCAAAATGTTATGAGTGCTCTGGTTATGGTCATTTGCGCAAGGATTGTGCTAACCTCATGAGTAATAAACCAAAGGATAAAAAGGCTTTCAATATTACCATGAGTGACACTGATGAGGAGGTTCCTGATGATTCCCCTAATTATGTAGCTTTTGGGATTTCCTATGATTCTGATGATTCTAATCAATCAGATGATAAGTCTGCTTCTGATAATGAATCAAATAGGGTTAGTGACCTTCAAAACTCCTTTAACAATTTGCAGGAAAATTTTTCTACAATTAGAAATTCTAACCTAAAACTTGTTAAGGATGTCAAGAATCTTGAACTTGAAAGGGATAATTTCTTTGAAAGAATTGAGTGATTCACATCTTTGTTTGCAATTCTCACGAAATCTGAAAATCATGTGTTAATTGCTAAGAATAAATCCCTCCAAAATGATCGATTGAAACTAGAAATCACTTGAGTACTTTCTCTAGTGAAAAGCTTAATCAAATGTTGCATGCTCGAGCGCTCTAGTGAGATCTGGTTTAGGATTTGATAAAACTGCATCTTGTTCTTCTAACCATACCTCTGCTTCAAAGATTGTGTTTGTTAAACCAGTTGAAGTAGAAAATCTTCAGTGAAGAAAAGCCAGCGATTGCTCCGACTCGACAAAGGTAAGAAAGGTAAGAAAAACTCTCTTGTATCTCATGCATCTTACCCTAAGCCTAGAGTTGCATCCTCAAATTACCTTCTCAAAGGTTTGTCCCTACATGCCATCATTGTGGAAAAGTGGGTCACATTCGACCTCATTGTTTTAATTTGAAAACTCATGTGCAGAAGAATAAAAATTCTGTACCTAGGATAGATTGTGAGGGTTTGGTCACAATGATGAAAGGAGTGCTATCTAGGTTAGACCTGTTCGAAAAAGTTCATAAACCTAGACCTAAGATCACTCAAGTGTGGGTTAGGAAGGATGATACCATTCACCCATTGAGGGGGAGTGGTAATGAACTCACCTTATTTTAGGTGAGCCAATAACATGCCTAGGACTGTTTTTCCTGTTTATCCTTGAGATTCCTAGAGCATGTTATTTTTGTTTATGTTTTCGTTTAATTTTTTTTTGTGTGCATTTTTTTTGTTGTTAAAAATTTTCAAAAAGACAAAAATATGTTTAGTTAGTTGTTTTTCCCTCTTCCTTTGTCTTATGCACCTAGATTGTCCATTAAATTCTCATGTTGCCTTTATGGATTTAATTCCTTGCGTCTTGGAATGTTCTTAGTATGCATGAGATGAACTTTTGTTCAATGGACTTGTTATTGTGGTTACCTAAAGCCTGAGTTTACCTGGTGCGTTTTGCCTATGCTTAACTTCTTGTGCACATTTAAGCTTATTTTTTTTGGGTAACCATATGAGGTTTTTGACTAGTATTTGTTTCAAATTGACCATTTGCTAGTTGAACCTAGGGCTTAAAAATTTCCTGCTTTCTCGGTTGTGATAAGCACTACATGTTTAAGGACACTTTCTCATAGAAAAAGAAACAAAATAGTGAAACAAATGAATCAAAGATCACATTCCAAAAGGAATTTATTTCATGTGTCAAACTTGTACAAATTGTTTTACAATGAGAAATGTATAGGATGAGAGTGGCTAGGCCCTAGTATGATAAGGTTTGACTTTTGATCGAGATACTTGTCAAAACCTCATGGTGGTGAAACTCAAGTTTTGATGGCTCACACACACTACACACAAGCATGGGTTGGATGAAACATTTTATTCGGCTTGAGTTAAACAATTTCAATGTCTGGTTGTCACTTCAAATCTCATGTATATTTTGTATATTTGGAGCATGCTTGGGTTATTCATTGCTGAATTTTCATGAGATTTTTTATGGGTGTATCATGTGTGTTCATTTGACTTTGGAGGGGGAGAAACATGGTTTGATTTCCAGCTTTCTTGTTGATTTTTGAGTCACATATTGAGGGGAGTTTCTATTGTTCATGATTATGCATTATCTCTTTGCATTTTTATTCATGAGTTGAGTTTATTTTTTTGTTCCACATGTGCCTTGATGCGCTTGTTAAGTGTTTCAGAACATGTTACCTTTTGTCAATTTGTGACAAAAGGGGAGTTTATTGGGGAAATGATTTTGTTCTAAATTGCCAAAGGGGAGTTTGTTAGTTTGAAGTATTGGCTAAGTTTCGTGATCAAATGAAAAGAAAAGAGCCAAGCTCGGACGGGATTCATTGCCGCTCGGACGGATGCAATCAAGTACTTCAATACTAAATCAAGATCCCGTCAGATCTGCTCGACGCTTCAACGCCGCCAAGATTGAAGAATGCGACGAAGAAAGCGATGGAAACCTAGAAATTTCCACATCAGAATAGTGACCGTCCAACGCCCATCATGACCGTCCGAACGGCCAACGCTCACAAAGCCCATCATCCATGTATATTCAAGTGACCGCTCGAACGGCCAATCTTCCCGTCTGACGCTACCTACCTGTAATAGCTTTTATTTGGATTCTAACTGTGTCCTAGGTTTAGTTTTGTGGGCTATTATAAATACACTCTATAGAATGTTAGAGGTACGGATTTTCACCCCAGAGAGTTCGTGGAGAGGCTGTAATTAAAGAGAGAAATATTGTGAGCCTTATTGTTCCTCTTAGAGGATATTTGTTAGTTTGTTTGTGAGCGTAAATTGAGAAGTCTATCGAAGGGTCCGTAAAGGAGAATCACGTTGAAGAAGATTGTGAGCAAGGAGACGAGTTGAGGTTTGTCGATCTTACAGAGCCAAGGTCTTGCAAAGGGTTGTAAGTGTTCCTAGTGTCTGTAATCTCCGGATAATCTTTTGATAGTGATTTCGGTTTGGCCGCCTTTAGAGGTTTTACTTTTAGATCTGTTTCTAAAAGGTTTCTCTTCGTCACCAAAATCCTTTGTGTTTGATTGTTCATATTTTGGTGATTGCTTGCTTAGATTTAAATATCCGTTAATTCCGCATAAATCGTGATATTTATCTGTTTAGCGTTTTCTGTAGATGAAACATGAAGAGTCAAATCGTTTATATACATATATAACAGGTAGTTGAGGGAACAATCAATTAAATATCTTATCATAGTTTGAGTTGTGCATTGTGCATTGTTCTCAAAAATAAACCCATGAAATAATCTATAATGAAATAATCCATTGGAGACATGTTTTTCTTTTTCATCATTAAGCGTGCGTAGTGTATAAAATGCTATAGATTAAAATTCTCTTTTCTTATTCTTTTTTTTGGCCCAAATTGTGGATTTGATAAATTCTCTCTATTTTTTTTTTTTTTGGGTAGGTGGACTAAATCTACTCTCTATCATGAATTTAGTACCTATGAATAAAAGAATATAGATTGTTGAATTCCTCCTCACTCCCCACTAACCCATCATTCTGCTAACAAAAATTCTAATAAAATCACGTTTGGATGGAAAAATATGTAATTTTCTCTCCTCTCACATTAAAAAAAAAAAAAATCAAATTTTGATGTGTTGATGGAGAATGAGTGAAAATTTGTGATTTAATATGAACCATTTCCAAAAAGAAAAGGAAAAACAGTATGAAATAAAATTAATTTGTTTGTACACTACTTGCAATTACTGGAATTGATCATAAGAAATAGATTCCGAATAGTTTTATATATGCTTCAAAGCAGAAAGCCAGCATTCGTTCAATTTTCATTTTAAACAAAAGTGCATCAAATGGTCGCCAGTACTTGAACAAGTCAAACCGGAAAGCCTAATCTCTGCATATGGTTGTCCCAAACTTTGTCCAATTGTAGCATCTGGAACTCTGTTCGCGGTGCTCAAAACAGAGGCATTTAGGAAGTGCTGGATGGAGGCAGTATCTCTCTCTGTCTCCAATTTCTGATTCTTTTAAGAATTGTTTTCAAACAGTTTTAGAAGATAAAGGATTAACCACTACGTATATATTGTAGGTTGTGTTCCCTAACTTGGAAAGATTGGAACTCTCCTCAATAGGCTTGGAAGACATACAAGCCAACCAACGTCAGGCATCAAGGTCCTCTTCCTCTGGATTAGGAAACATGCAATCAAAGTCGAGGTTTCAAAATTTGTTACATTTGGAGGTGAAGGGTTCTAATAGTATAAAATATCTACTGTCATTCTCTACGGCAAGATACATGGGGCAACTCAAAAACCTTTATATATTGGAATGTGAGTTTATGGAAGAGATACTTGTCACCGAAGATTTAGGAGTAGTAGAAGAAACAACGCCTAATGTCCTGTTCCCTCTACTAGAATTCCTAATCCTAGAAGAGCTTCCAATCTTAAAAAGATTCTGCGAAGGAAGTAATATTAAATTTCCATCTTTGAAGCACCTAACCATAGACAAATGCCCTAACTTAAAAACATTCATATCCAAACCTGTTAGTTTGGACATGACGACCAGCTGCAGAGAGCTGAAGGGAATGAATGCAGCAGAGAGCCCTCATACCGCTATGGAACCTTTGTTCAATGAAGAGGTAAATCTTGTTTTACTTGTTCCCCTTATTTTTATTCTAAACTCCCTAGTGAGTTATTACGGATAGGTGTGTAATTAGCCCATGGGATGAACCCTGCAGGTTGCCTTCCCTTGTCTGACAGCTTTGGGAATCGTCCACATGGATAACTTGAAAGTAATATGGGGGAACCAATTTGACGTGGATTCCTCTTGCAAGCTTCAGGTTATACATGTATTTTCATGTGAAAATCTTGTGAACGTCTTTCAATCTGATATGCTGGCAAGATTCCAGAGTCTAGAAGATCTTTGGGTACGTGATTGTGGCTCACTGCAAGAAGTATTTGAAGTGCAAGGGATAAATGCTAAAGAAACACATGTTGTAACAAGTATAGACCCCAAACCAATTTTCAGCTTTCAAAATCTACAAAGAGTAGGTATTGTGGAATGTAGGAGTATGAAAAGTTTATTTCCAGCCTCCGTGGCTACATGTCTCACGCATTTGGAGCAACTTGTGATAATTAATTGTGAGGTACTGGAGGAAATTGTTGCAGTGGAAGAAGCAGAGCAAGCAATAACTAGGTTCATCTTTCCCAGAGCAACAATCCTGCATCTTGTAGATCTACCAAGACTCAAGTGGTTTTACCCAGGAGTGCACACTTCAGCATGGCCAAAGCTGAAAAATATGTTGGTGGCTTATTGTCCAAAAGTTGAGATATTTGCGTGTGAACTTTCAAACTTTCAAGCTATACTTGGACACAGCCAAGTTGAGATACCCATTAAACAGCCCCTTTTCTTGGTTGATGATGAGGTACGTAAGAGCCTTCACTAATCTCATTAAATGTCCGCACTTTTAGGTTTAACTGATATTGCTTATAAATCTTTATCTTCTTTACCTCCTAATAGAAAAATAAAAAAAATTAATAATAACAAAGGAAAAATAAACTAATTAGTCTCCTAGAAATGTGGTATGACTTCTCTCACTTTGTTTTCTGTTAATTTAGTGGAGATGAAGGTTTATGCAATCTGTCAGTTGGGTTTCTAAATTAATACTAGTCACTCTGTAGCCAAGCTACACTACCCAAATTGAAGTATCTTATTCATTTATCTATTATTACTTATGTTAATTATATACATATATTATATTTACACTAACCCATAACTTATGTTATTCGCAGAATTTTTCATTATAATTTAATTTCAAAACTTAAACACATTTTATTATAGATTAAAAAAGGCGTGTAAAATAATATCACACCTTTTTAAATAAAAATACACACTAAAAGTAAAGGTTATACATAACTCAATCACACATAGAACAATATATGAATGTATAAATCATAATAAAATTTACTATGATAAGACCCTTAATTTTAGTTTAATCCATATAAATTAAAATATGTTAAAATCTTTATTTCCATATGTTCAAGTTAAAATGATAAGTATAAAAAAAATAAAAAATAAAGAATATAACTTAAATTTTAATTATAAAAACATTAATAGAAAATTAAAAGGAATGAAAAGTTATGTGTCATCATGAACAGTTCGATTTCGTGGGGAGACCTCGATCAGCTTGATTAAAGAATGTCATGCATGAGCCAAGAGCCGTACACAAATTTCATCTCAATTTTTTATTATGCATGAAATAAAGTAGATGTCCAAAAAAAAAAAAAAAAAGTGACAACTTCATAAAACCCTTTTCTTGGCCGACGAGGTGATAATTACCTTCTCTACTTGTTTAAGATGACCACATTAATTGAAGTGATTTATATTGCATCTAGAATAGATGGAGACATGGACTATGGAGTGAGCGAACTTATTTTCTGTACGATTCCTTATTCTATCATGAAATCTCTCTCCTACAAAGAGGTGGATTTTGCTTCTTTTCCTTTCTTTTTTTCCCTTGACAACCTGCTTTGTGCTTGTTAAGATTACAAACTTAAATAATTTTTGTCATATTTACTTGGTATCTTATCTTCAATGTGATGGTTGGATATATCATTAACACATACAGCTTGATGAATTTATGTAGGTTCCATTCCCTAGTTTGGAAAAATTGAGAATCTTCTGCATGGCTAACTTGAAGATTATATGGCATAACCAATTCACTGCAGATTCCTTTTGTGAACCTCAGGCAGTGAAAGTAGAGCTTTGTAAAAATCTTATTGATCATCAAGAAACATATAGTGTTACAGCTACTCAATTAAAAGAATTGCATCTTCTTCATTTGCCAAAATTGAAGCATATATGGAATAAGGACCCCCAAGTAATTTTCAGCTTTCAAAATCCACTTGAAGTACATGATATGGTATGTGAGAGAACGGAAAGTCCCTTTCCAGGTGCTGACCGGGAAGACGTTCCTGTAATTAATTGGACGGTTGATTTTGAGGATCATGGTGCAGTCAAGGAAATTGGTTTGACGTGCCAAAACTCGGGTGTTTCCCCCAAGAAGCGCATAATTGAGATCGGCAGCTGTTGAAAGAATTGGACCTGTATTAATTAATGTTATCAAGTTGAGATATTTACTTTGAAATTTTTGAGTTTTCAAGAAACAGTTCAACAGTGCCAACTTGAGACCTCCATTTAACACCTCCTATTCTTGGTTGATGAGGTAAGAGACTAATCAACAACTCTTTTGAAATTTACTTTTTTGTTTTTTTTTTTTTTGTTTTTCGTTTAGCTGTATTCCCGTAAACATGTTGGACCATAATCCTACCTTCAACATAAGGGAATTCTCACAAATATATTTCATTACATAATCTCTACAATAAATTCTAGGAATTAATTAATTATCTGAACGTCTTGAGAGAATTGAATAGTACTGTGTATTGCTTTAGGACAAACCACTAGGATGACAATTATCATAGTGGAAACATATATATTACGACTTGAGCTTTGCCATTTTTAGCAAAAATACAGTCCTCATAATCCCACAAGGATTTATCATATAATATGCCTACTATTATGCCCATATGCATCCTAAACACACGGAAATAGCTATTTTAAGACAAGAATTTCCATTAAATTAAATTGTAGGAGTTCCTATAACCCAGCCTTTTAAAAAAAAGATGTGTACCTTATCATGTGATCTCAAGGTTGCTACCGATTCCTCACGTGTTATCATGTTCCTCTCACATGCTGAAATTACACATATCACTTTTTAAAGGTTGGGTTCTAGGAAATCCTACAACTGAGCTTGTAAAAAATTTATGTCTATATTTTTATTCTAAATGGGAAGTCACGTAAGTAGGATGATTTTAGATTTATTTATTTATTTTTTTTAATTGTCCTTATTGCAAGTAAAAGAGGAATTACACTTTGTTTTCTATGATTCTCTTATGAAAAGTTTCTCTTGATGGTGTCAATGATTCTAATCATTAATGCTTTTATTTTCATAGTGTTTTTCTGTCCCAGCAAAGGTTCAGAATTTTAAAGAAGACGAAGATGATTCTTAATATGCAGCACCTGGAATGCGGCTATTCTACAATTACTTTGTGGCACCAAGGGACATTCATTCCCCTGGTATTGAAATAAAGGGGCTAGTCTGTGGTTATTTGTTTTGATATTGCTTCTTTATTTTCTTGTTTTGCGATGTATAAATAATTAAAAAGAAAAAAAAAAAAAAAAAGAGTACAATATGTATTTGCGTAAGAAATTCCCAATATGGACAGATTGTTACAAATTCCTTCTTGAAGTATTAACTGCTACTTCTATCTCAAAAATGACAATATGACTATCTACATGAATTTCTGCATACATTCAATTTATTTATGAGTAAGTGTTCAAGTTTTTGAGTGTGTAATAATTTATTTATGATGAAACTTTCTTGTTGCTTATCCTCTTCAATGTTTCTGCCAGCAACTACAGAATGGATGTTTGTTGGCTTGCAAAATTCTCCTTAAAAATTGTATTTAACATAATATTTATATTTAACCATTCATGAACAACACAAACAAATAGCATTGCTGCGAAAGTTGAGGAAGAAAGGAACCAAATATTTCCAATATTTTAAAGTTAAAAAAGAAAAAGAAAAAAGGCAGATTGTGAATGAACTTATTTAACACTTTTTGACCATTTTGAGATCAGCCTGACCACTCGATTCCAAGATAACAATAATTTTAGTCATTATCCAGAGCCCTCTGTTTTATGAACAACTAATCAAAGTTATTTCTGTGCTCTGTTTGGACTTAATTTCAAAAAAAAGTTTAGAATTACGATTCATATTCGTGTATTTCGAACATCTCTGAGTTGGAAACTGGTTCGTTTGTTGACTGTTCTTCTTTTTCCTTGTTCGTTACTTTCTGGTTCCATACGCCGAGCTTCATTGTTTTGAACGATCTGAGTTGGGAATGAGTCAGAGTGTGAGTGTTGAAGTAAAACGAGTTTACGTTTGGTTTTTTTACTTTCTGTTTGGTTGCTGAGAAAACAGAGGAAAATGGAAGGGGGTCATGTTTGAAAATTTTCCGAAGTCTTGGATTTTTTTTTTTTTCTCTCTCTCTCTGGGCCGGCAATTTGATTTCTAGTAATTTATATTTTTGCTTTTCCTACATTTTCTTAGGAACCAAACGGACAATGGTTATTGTTTATAGTTTTCACCGGGAGCACTTTAATGTGTGTGTGTGTGTGTGTGTGTGAAGAGAGAGAGAGAGAGAGAGAGAGAGAACTGAAAAGTGTTAAGCAAATTCAATTGTTTTAGTCTGGCACCCCAGCTGGGCTTGAAGCTTCAAAGCCGAAAAGTCGGGTTTTGAGCAGAGTTGAAACAAAGCAAACGGTTAGAGGAACTCTTCTTATAGTTGACAATTTTGTGTTTAACTCTCTCTCTATCCCCTCTACCCCCTATGCCCCCCTCCTCCCCATCATTGGCAAATTATTGCCAGAAAAAGATATGGAGTTCGAAGGCAGTGGATAATTGTTGGGAAGAAGTATTCCCATACGAAGTAGTTCTTGGTCAAGAAAATCATGTTTGGATACTCCCACAATTAAGAGTACTATTTCTAGCTGAACTAACAAATTGTGGAAAGAAGACACCCAACCATGCCAAATTCTTCATAATCTGGAAACACTGAACGTGACCGAATGTGGCAAATTGAGAAATTTAGTGCCATCCTCAGTATCTTTCCAAAATTTGACAGAACTGGAAATATTGAAGTGTAATGGATTGATTAATTTAGTAACATCCCCAACAGCAAAAAGTCTGGTGCAGCTGAAAAAAATGAGTGTAAGCGAATGCGAAAGTATAATGGAAATTGTAACGAGGGAGGGAGGTGAAGCCAATGATGATGAGGAGGTGATTAGTTTCAGCAAATTGAGTTACTTAAGGCTTGATTGCTTACCAAGGCTCACAAACTTTTGCTCGGGAAGTTATTGCTTGGAGTTGCCATCTTTGGAAGAAGTAATTGTGAGACAATGCCAAGAGATGAAGGTTTTCTCTGATGGAGACTTGAGGACACCAAAGCTTCAAAGAGTGGAAGCAACGAAGGAAGATGAATGGCATTGGAAGGATGACCTTAATTCCACCATACATTGGCTTTGGGAGGCCAAACTGTTTTTCAGAGAAGAGGGTAAGCATATTTTTCAATAGATCTCTTAATTTCCCACACCATGTAATTTAATTATTTCAATTATCGATGCTTTTATATTTAATATGTTGTTTTCTGTCAAGCAGGGTTCAGAATTCCGGAGAAGACGACGATCGCCCAACAATATGTGCAGCAGCTGGAATGTAGCTTCTCGAATTCAGTTAGTGTCGATTTCTCAAAGTTCGCTCCACTTCCTGACATCCATGATCATTGAAATAAATAGGACATGTCTATGATTGCTTGTTCTACTATTGATTCTTTATTTGCTTGTCTTTGCTATGTTTATAAAGATTTTTTTTTTTTAGAGAGTACAATATGTATTTGTTTGATGCACTTCTCCCTGAGATATTGTACATCATATATGAATGTGTACTATTTCTGCATATGCTGAATTTGTTTGTCATCAAGTGCAATTTCGATAATATATGATCAAATTTTAGCAATTACTAAATTTGAAAAAAACCTAAAATCGTTAACCTTAGCCGCATAGGCGGTTAATAATTTTTCTTAATCGCCTTTAAAAATAATTAGCAGTTATTGCGGTTAACGGACAGTTTATAACCATCCGCTTTTTCACTCCTAATTGCTGTAGTTGGAGTTGTCTAAAGTAAATTTGCTTCTAGACCGCCCTTTTCAAACCATCATTTGAGGCAGCCCCTATTCTTGATGGGTGAGCTAATAATCAAAATAGACCAAGTCACTTTTTAGGCCCATTTCTAAGTATATTTTAGGCTTTTGTTCTGTTGCTTTTAATTTGTTGTATCGGAGTTAAGAGGGTTGCAACTTGCCCCGCCTGAATTTGTTCTTTAATTTGTGATGTGTTAATTAATGCTACTCTCCAACTGGTCGGTAACAGTTTTTCTTTTTCTTTTTTTGATTCCACGTGTGTGGATGACTTTGACAAGAATTTTGCGTCATAGTCATGTGGTACAAAAGTTTTTTTATACTGGAATTAAAAGCTAAAAACTAACAATTATAATTTATTTATTTATTATTTTTTATAAAAAAAAAAGAGGTTTCAGGCTTACAATAATCCTATTTTGAAATATAAATCTAGAGGAATTTGAAGAACCGAAGCTCATGGAACAAGTGACCTAAAATCTCGATGGTTAATTTTGAGGAACAAACCCAAAATCCTAGCCATGTTTTCAGCCAAGAGACAGAGAGAATCTGAGAAACAAAAATGAAAACAAAACAAACCTTATATTTTCTAAAATTCAAGCCATGCAAATCAATCTTAAAGTATTACTATATTACGAACTATTACTATATTAAAATTCAATCCATAGAGCTTGTTGGTGGCAGTGATGATTCCGGCACTTGCGCATCATTTTTTCTTTTCTAATTTTTAGCTAATTTTTTTTTTTTTAAAAAAAATTATAGTTAAGGATATTTTTGTTTTATTGAGAAAATTTTAAGTTTTTCTTTTCTTTTCTTTTTTCTTAAAGGCTTCAGATGAGATATTGATAAATTTTGGTAGTTTAGGTGGACATAATTAACATAATTAATTGGTCATAGTTTGTGTGAGGCAATAACAACGGGTTAGTAGTTTGTCAATATTCTACATCTCATTTTAATGCTTCACTTCTTCCAATGAGCTCATGATTCTTTGACATTTTCCTCCAATGAATACAAATTATGACATTTGACATCAAAATTACTTCTATCTGACACTTTTCTCCTTTTGTCATCAAAGGAGGTCAACGGAAAGAGAATTTTTTCCATTTTGCCCCACTTCAAATCATTAAATGACACTTACACCTCCTAAAAAATGCAAAATGGAAAAAATTCTCTCCGTTGACCATCCCTTGATTGACGAAAAGAAAATATCGTAAGATAGTAATCAATTTAATGGAAGGAGCTTAATTAAGAAATATATAGTACGGTTTAGAATACCTTGCCAAGGGAGATGATCAAGATATGGTAATGGAGGCTTAGATATATTTATGTGTTTTTTTATTGTTTTAAAAAAAATTGATTATTAATGTGATATAAAATGAAGATAATAATTAAAAGGTTGATATGAAACGAGGAGTTTGACTTCTCTTTTCCAAGTAGAAATGAGAAATATTGAACGTGAAAGCAGCATATAAGATTGGCAATGAAAGTGGTGGGTCATATGATCATCTCTTGTACGTAGTTGTATGTTTGTGGTTGTGCTTTTTCCTGCCTTTCAAAGTCTTGAGGCTCTTAAAAATCAATCTACCAATTATCTTCATTACAGTCTAAACTTTGATTGCTGAACTCTCATCTTGATTTTCATATTCATTTCGGTGATGAGCATCTTTGACTTGCACTGTTCATTCGGAGCACTCAAATTAAACAAAGGTACATACGTGGTTCTACTGTCCATCTTAATTTGCTTTTGCTTTTTGTTTAATTTATTGTAGTTTTTATGACTTTAATTGATTGAGCAATCTTGATACGCAACTACATATACAGATTAATTGTAGATTTGCGGTTCTTTATCTTAAAGTAGAGCATTTGTTGTGTCTTTGGAATGAGTAACGCTTGAGAACATAATTTTTTTTAGGATTTCATTGAAAATTAAAAGTGACGTGGGGTTGCAAAAAGGTAATTTTAAGGTGTAAATATTAAATGTAAAATTACCTTTTAATCGTGTCACATCACTTTTTCCCAAAAAAGTTATCCTCTCAGGCATTACTCCTTGATCAGAAGAGTAATTTAATTGAGATATTAATTGTAATAGAGTTTTTACGGTTCAATATAATTATTGCCTTAAAGTTGTTTGATGGAAACCATCATACTGACACACGGATTTAAGTCATAACCAATTGTATATTGACATATATATATAGCACATTTGATGATTCACAGGATGTTTACTTCATTAGCTGCCACGATTTTCCACGACTTTAAGAAGGAAGGTACGTTGCCTCTCATCAGACGAGTACTTGCCCCTCATTTGGTGAGTGATGGCTTTTCTTTTTCTCTTTTTCTTTTCTTTTTTTTTTTTTAAGTGGTGAGTCCTTAACGATGATATGTATCAATTTGCAAGTGGTTGTGATGTGGATTCATGAGTACATTAATTATTTCCGTGACAGATTATTTTAAACAAATAATAGCTTAATTACCACAGGATGTTTATGATTTTTTGGTACCACGAAAGGATCAATTTAGTTGAAAAAAACCCATGGATCACTTAAGTAATTTTCTCATGTCTTTTGGTTCTTTTCTCCTACTAAACGACTTGTTATATATATATGTTTCAGTATATTTTGCCTATATCATATTTCGATATTATCACTTGCCGTTTTCTGATTTACGCATTTTTTATTTTCAGAACTTAGCGGGACTCAACGGGCTGTCGGGGCTAAAAAAGAATTAATTAGGTGTGAAAGTCAAGTTGACATTTCCCATATGAGCCCAAGAAACCCCCAGGTTTGAAATCCCAAGTAAAAGTATTAAATGGTGAATATCCCAAGGAAAACTACTCCTTTTATTTCCTTTGTTCTGCTTATTATTTATTCTCGTTGTAGTTCCCAGTTCTCATTTTCTTGTAGTGATACATCAAGTTGTCTAGCTGACCTTCTTCGATAGAAATGTTGGTAACGATGAGGTTTCCATAATAGATTTGGCCGGACGAGTGGTCACAACTAAGGGCAAAATATTGATTTAGGTAACAACCATCGGTTATGCCAAATGGATATGGAATTTCTACACCTTTACAACGCGGGTCGGGACAGTTTGGCAGGGCTAATTGAGCTGTTACTCCGGCGGCTACCATTCCTTATATTAATAGCCTGAAATTTAATTATTCTGAATTTTTTTTAAAAAACTGAAACAGAGAGCAATAGTTCTAATAATCCTAATGGTTGGTTGGGGTGTGGCCGTCCTTATAACTTGCATGGAAGTCACTTATATTTTTTATTTTTATGTGCTAAAATTATTAAACGTCCAATACCATGATTTACTCCTGCCCACTTCTTGATATCTTGTATATATTGATCTCTTTATATTAAATATTAGAAAGGATCCTATAATAAATTATGTTCCACTTTAGTATTTGTTATACGAATCAATTAATCCCCTTGCATTTGCATTTGTGTTCTTTTCATGTTCCTGCTTTAATTAACTTTTTGCTTACTCCTCCAACTTCAAAATGAAAAGAAAAGATATGAAATTGGTTTACTGTGATTTGGATCCAGATCCGGTTTCACTAACCGTCCTGCCTTCTTATTCTTTGGTTGTATTTGTTTTTCTCATACACGAGTTTCATCATCGCATATTTAACTGCATTTTTAAAATTACATATTTTAAAATTATTATTTTCAAAATTAAAAACTCAATCAGATGCCTAGTATAGAGTGCTCATTTGTGCATAAAGGATATTGTTATTACTTTATATATAGGTGTTATCATCAAATTCTTATCGGATTCACTTGATTACTGAAGAAAACGAATTATAGCACCCTACTTAAGAAAAAGACAAAAGAGAAAAAGAAATTAAAAAAAGAAGACATAATATAATGAAAATAAAGAAAAATTAAGGTGTAAATAGACAAAGTACAATTATAAGTCTAGACTTATAAGCATTTGATTGAAAAGAGTTACACATTTTTTAGCTAAGCTTGTTTTGATGATTCAGATGTTGTGTCTAGACTGGATAATACAATTACAAAATAAATCAAACAAAAAAACACAAAAGAGTTATGGAACCCCCGCCCCTTCCGGGCATGGGGCTAGATCAGGCGACGCTGCTCCCACACATATATTAAATCATCACATGCGCAGATGCGCTCAAGCTAAACAAATCCTGGCTCAATTAATGATATATACATCAACCAATTATGAATAAACTATTATTGAAGGCCCTGAAAGCTTAAGGGATATTATCATTCAATTAGGCTTTCATAAATTAATGATGGTTTACTAAATCCTAGGCGTTTACTTGCAATTGTTTAGTGGAGTTTTCATATTGGCAGGCCATGAACATTGTTCTCCCATGATTCATTGTTCAGATTGTACCTAGTCATTTTGCCATCTCCGCTCCACTGTTTAGTTTCATTGCAGCTCACTGAAATCGGTCTACTCACAATCTTTTTGCTCTGCACAATGCACATGACTCAGTGGCGTAAAAGAGAGGTACGTGCTTCTACTGCCCAACTTTCCTTTTCAAATTTATTATATATATAATGACTTTGTTCCAGATTTACTTGTATAATATTGCTATACGAATCAATTAATCCCCATGCATTTGCATTTCTCTTCTTTTTATTTTCCTGGTTTAACTTTTTGCTTACTCCAACTTCAAAAAAAGAAAAAAAAAAAAAAGAACCATATGGTTTACTTTGATTTGGATCTAGATCCGGTTTCACTCACTGTCAAGCCTTCTTATTCTTTGGTTTGTATTTGTTTTTCTCATATACAAGTTTGATTGTCGCTTGATCTATATTTTTAAATATGGGTAAGGGGCAATTTTAAAAAAGTAAAATCGTAAAATTACGATTTTACTAAATATTTAATTGCTTTTTTTTTTAATTACATATTTTAAAAATGTTTATATATATATGAATTTTTTTTTTTTTAAAAAAGGAGAAAATATAAAACACTCAATATACCACGTACACTTTAAATTGCTTTTCCTTTCCCCCTCTCCCATATCAAATGGAAAAAAAGCTTTAATTAATGTCCGATATCTCGAAAATTTACACCTCAACTAATACATATTAGAAAAAAGTAACGTCTGTCCTTAAGGAGTAGCTCAATCGGCTGTGAATCGTGTCTTATAAAGTGGAGGTCACTAGTTCAAATCCCCCTTTCTCATTCCCCTGCGTGGACATGTCAAAAAAAAAAACCAAAGAACGAAGCCACAAAAAAAAAAAAAATCTGCACAAACTTGTTTGCATTTGCCTTCTCCGGGATCATTAATGTCTGATCCCAAAGTAATAAGATATTGATCTAATTGTATGAGTTTATGAATTATGAGTTGTATTTTCAATGACGTGCAATGTCTTTCATTATATTTGAATTTTTAATATCTTCAATCTTACCACCTGACCTAGTAGCTGATTAGTTTACACGCTCTGATCGAATACTTGGAAATTAGAATGATTCACGAGTGGGTGGCTGATGATGAAGAAATTAATGAAACTCATGTTAATGAAACGCATGCAGGTTTGAAATCATAGAAGTCGAGTTTAAGATTTGGTCTCAGAGGTACAAGCTCCATCTTTTCCAACTTTATTGACCTTTTGCTCCGGTCCATCTATAATCCAAGGGCAGCTACTCCTTTAGTCCTTTTAGTTCTTTGTTTCTTGATTCCTGTCATTTCTTTTCATTGCAGTTTCTAGTTGTCTTTTTCTTGCTTTTCAGTTTTCCCTTAAAAAAAAAAAAAAAAAAAAAAAAGACGAAGGAGAAGAAAAAAGGGAAAAAAAAATTGAAACAAGAATGGATCAGGTTGTAGGAAAAATCGCTGCGTTATTGGTTGAACCAATTGGAAAGTGGCTATGCTATTCATTTGAGTACGATAGCAACATTGAGACTTTGGAGAATCAGGTACAGATCTTGAAGGAGACTGAAGAAAGTGTGCAGCATTCTGTTGATTATGCTACAAGAAATGGTGAAGAAATTGAAGCTCGTGTTACCACGTGGTTGACAAAGGTGGATAAGACTATAGAAGAGGCCAAAAAAGTTCTTCAAGTTGAAGAAAGAGCGCAGACAAGGTGTTCTAATGGGGCATGCCTGAACTTGATTTTGCGGCATCAACTAAGCCGAAAAGCAAAGAAGATAGTGCAAGTTATTGGTGAAGTCCTGGAAGAATATGACAGATTCGTGCTCCACTCTACGGATTACGTGGCCTCTAAATCAAGAATGTCAACTGTGACGAGACTTATGGAGGCACTGAAAGATGATAAGATCCACTTGATCGGGGTGTGGGGGATGCCTGGTGTGGGAAAGTCTACACTAGTGAGAGAAGTCGCCAACCAAGCAATGGAAAAAAAGTTATTTGATGGGGTGGCTATTGCAAATGTGACCCAGAGCCCAAACGTGACAAAAATTCAAGGAGAAATTGCAGACACGCTACATCTAAAGTTTGATGCCGAGGAGACTGTACTCGGAAGAGCAGGTCGTCTACAGCAGAGGTTTACAAAAAAAACAGACAATAAGAGTATACTTGTTATCCTCGATGCTATATGGAAGAATCTTGACTTGAAGGAGATAGGAATTCCTTCTGAGGATGCAAAGTATTACTGACATCTAGAGATCGAGATGTATTAGTTTCTGGAATGGGCACCGAAAGGATTTTGGGCTTGAAGTTTTAGATGAAGAAGAAGCATGGAGTTTATTTGAGAAGATGGCAGGTGATTGTGTTAATAAATACCCCAATTTGCAATGCATAGCAACTGAGGTAGCTAAAGAGTGTGCAGGTCTGCCTCTTGCACTTGTAACAGTTTCTAAGGCATTGAAAAATAAAGAGTTATATGAATGGAAGGCTGCATTGCAACTACTAAGAAGACCGCTCTGAACACCTTAATGAAATGCAGTCAACTATATATTCTTCCATAGCTGAGTTATAAACATCTTAAAGATTGTAATAAGGAGGCCCTTGATGTCTTTTTGCTTTGTGCTCAACAGGATTACTACATTCTCGAGTCTGACTTTTTGAAATATTGTTATGGTTTGGGTTTATTTCATGGTATTAATACAATGGAGGATGCAAGAAACAGACTATATACAACATTTCGTATTCTAAAAGATTGTTGTTTGTTGCTACAAAGTCCTTATAGCTCTGAAAGGTTACGTATGCATGACGTTGTTCGTAATGCTGCTAAATTAATAGCGTTAAGGGATCATAATATGTTGGCAATAGCTGATGGTGGGCTAAAAGAATGGCCAGATGTGAATGCACTCAAAAGATGTGAGACATTCTCTGCTCTTGGTGGAGATATTCATGAACTTCCCAAGGAAATGAGATGTCCAAAATTAAGATTCTTGCATGTGTATTTTGACGGTCGTCCTTTGCAAATCTCAAACTTTCTTTTGAAGGGATGGGAAGCTCAAAGTTTTAGATTTGACCAAATGCAATTTTCATCACTTCCTTCATCACTTTGTCTCCTTAAAAACTTGCAAACATTGTGTCTGTATGATTGTGTGGTGGGAGACATAGCTGTGATTTCAGAGCTCAAGAATTTGCAATTCTTAGCCTTTTGATTCATATTTCACAATTGCCAGAGAAATAGGGTTGTTGAGTCGCTTCATGTTGTTGGATTTGAGCGATTGTTCCAAACTTGAAGTGATTCCACCTAATGTCCTATCAAGCTTGATTGCATTAGAAGAGTTGTACATGGGAAACAGTTTTGTTCAATGGGAGGCTGAAGGGCTCAATAATGCTAGCCTTGCTGAGCTAAAGCATTTGTCACATTTGACCACTTTAGAGATACAAATTCCAAATGCCAACAGTCTACCAAAAGATCTGTCGTTTGAAAAGTTAGAAAGATACATAATATCTGTAGGAGATGAATGTGACTGGTCTGATGGGCAAGGAAAAGCCTCAAGGACATTAAAGCTTAAGCTTAATACAAGCTTTCAATCACAGGTTGGGATTACAATGATATTGAATAAAACAGAAAATCTTTATTTAAATGAGTTAAAGGGTGTTAAGAGTGTTCTACGTGAATTAGATCGGAAAGGCTTTCAACAACTGAAGCATCTCCATATCCAAAATAATACTGAAATTAAGTATATTATGAACCGGATGATGTCGGTTGTTGTCTTTCCTGCCTTGGAGACTTTTCATCTCGAAAATATGACGAGTTTGGAAGAAATATGTCATGGCCAACTTCCCAACTTGAAATCGTTTGGTAAGTTAAGAGTTGTAAAAGTGGAACACTGTGATAAATTAAAATATTTCTTCTCGTCATTCATAGCCAAGGGCCTTTCTCAACTGGAAGAATTGGAAATAGGAGAATGCAACATCATGGGTGCAATAGTCATGAAAGAAGAAGGCGAAATAGAAGATGAAGATACGCATCTTTGTTCCCTCAACTACGCCGCTTGGGACTTAAGCATCTTCCAAAGCTCATGAGCTTCTTAAGCACAAAATTCACTCTAACTGATGATGCTGGAGAAATTATCATGGAGGGCAAGCTGATTTTCACGTGCCAATTCTACATGAACAGGTATAATATGGTTTTCTTCTTTGATAAGGATCCCTTTTTCTTTCCTTAACTTGAAATCGATGGTGATGATGGTTTAATATGCATCTTCAATTAAGAAGGTTAGAGATGAGAGTGCATGAATATTTATATCGTTAATGACAATCATATATTGGAAATAAAACAAATGCAACAGATGAAACATGAAGAGTCAAATGCGTTTATATACATACATAAACAGGTAGTTGAGGAACAATCAATTAAATATCTTATCATAGTTTGAGTTGTGCATTGTGCATTGTTCTCAAAATAAACCCATGAAATAATCTATAATGAAATAATCCATTGGAGACATGTTTTTTCTGGATTTGATTAAATTTTATATATATTTTTTTGGTAGGTGGACTAAATCTACTCTCTCATGAATTTAGTACCTATGAATAAAAGATATAGATTGTTGAATTCCTCCCCACTCCCACTAACCCATCATTCCGCTAACAAAAATTCTAAGAAAATCACTTTTGGAAGGAAAAATATATATAATTTTCTCTCCTCTCACATTTTTTTTTTAAATTATTTTTAAAATTTTGATGTGTTGATGGAGATTGAGTGAAAATTTGTGATTTAATATGAAACATTTACAAAAAGAAAAGGAAAAATAGTATGAAATAAAATTATTTCGTTCGTACACTATTTGCAATTACTTGAATTCACAAGAAATAGATTTCAAGTAGTTTTATGCTTCAAAGCAGAAAACCAGCATTCCCTCAATTTCCATTTTAAACAAAAGCGCACCAAATGGTCGACAGTACTCGTACAAGTCAAACCAGAAAGCCTAATCTCAAGCATATGGTTGCATTAACTTTGCCAAACAGTAGCATCAGGAACTCTGTTCGCGGTGTTCAAAACAGAGGCATTTAGGAAGTGCATGATGGAGGTAGTATCTCTCTCTGTCTGTCTCTCTCTCAAATTTTTGATTTTGTAGACTATTTATGTCATTTGGAATTGTTGTGAAATATAACTTTTTACTACTTGTAATGTGAAGTACATTACTATTTTAAGAAGAAATGTTTTCAAACAGTTTTAGAAGATAAAGGATTAACCACTATTGCAGGTTGTGTTCCCCAACTTGGAAAGATTGGAACTCTGCTCAGTAGGCTTGGAAGACATACAAGCCAACCAACGTCAGGCATCAAGGTCCTCTTCCTCCAGATTAGGAAACATGCAATCAAAGTCGAGGTTTCAAAATTTGTTACATTTGGAGGTGAAGGGTTCTAATAATACAAAATATCTACTGTCATTCTCTTCAGCCAGATATATGGTACAACTCAAAAACCTTTGGATATGGGAATGTGAGGTTATGGAAGAGATACTTGTCACCGAAGATTTAGGAGTAGTAAAAGAAACAACGCCTAATGTATTGTTCCCTCGACTAGAATCACTATTCCTAAAAGAGCTTCCAAACTTCAAAAGATTCTGCGAAGGAAGTAATATCAAATTTCCATCTTTGAAGTACCTAACCATAGACCATTGCCCTAAATTAAAAACATTCATATCCAAACCTGTTAGTTTGGACATGACGACCAGCTGCAGAGAACTAAAGGAAATGAATGCAGCAGAGAGCCCTCATACCGCTATGCAACCTTTGTTCAATGAAGAGGTAAATCTTGTTTTACTTGTTCCCCTTATTTTTATTCTAAACTCCCTAGTGAGTTATTACGGATTGGTGTGTATTTAGCACATGGGATGAACCCTGCAGGTTGTCTTCCCTTGTCTGACATTTTTGGCAATCTGCCACATGGATAACTTGAAAGTAATATGGGGGAACCAATTTGACGCGGATTCCTTTTGCAAGCTTCAGGTTATAAGAGTAACTTCATGTGAAAATCTTCTTAATATCTTTCGATCTGATAAGCTGGCAAGATTCCAGAGTCTAGAAGAACTTATGGTAAATGGTTGTGGCTCACTGCAAGAAGTATTTGAAGTGCAAGGGATAAATGTTAAAGAAACGCAAGTTGTAACAAGTAAAGACCCCAAACCAATTTTCAGCTTTCAAAATCTACGAAGTGTATGTATCAGGCGATGTTGGGGTTTGAAAAGTTTATTTCCTGCCTATGTGGCTAGATGCCTCACGCAATTACAACAACTTGAGATAGTTAATTGTGAGGAACTGGAGGAAATTGTTGCAGAGGAAGAAGCAGAGCAACCAATAGCTAGGTTCGTCTTCCGTAGATTAATTGTCTTGCATCTTGCAAAGCTACCAAGACTGAAGCGGTTTTACCCAGGAGTGCATACTTCAGAATGGCCAATGCTCAAAAATATATTGGTGGCTTCGTGTCCAAAAGTTGAGATATTTGTGTCTGAAATTTCAAGCTTTCAAGAAATACTTAGAGAGAGCCAAGTTGAGATCCCCATTAAACAGCCCCTTTTCTTGGTTGATGATGAGGTATGTAAGAGCCTTCACTAATCTTAGAAATGTCCGCACTTTAGGTTGAACTGATATTGCTTAATAAAAAAAAGAACTTTATCTTCTTTAAAGAAAATAATAATAATAACAAAGGAAAAAGAAACTAATTAGTCTTCTGAAAATGTGGTATAATTTCTTTCACTCTGTTTTCTGTTAATTTAGTGGAGATGAAGGTTTATGAAATATGTCAGTTGGGTTTCTAAATTAATACTAGTCACTCTGTAACCAATTTACTTGTGTGCTACACTACCCAAATTGAAGTATCTTTTTCATTTTATTTATTTATTATTATTTGTTTTAATTATATACTTATATTATATTTATATTAATCCATAACTTATGTTTTCCTTTGAATTCTTCAATATAATTTAGTTTCAAAACTTAAACGCATTTTATTATAGATTAAAAAAGGCATGTAAAATAATATATCACACCTTTTAATTGAAAATACACTAAAAGTAAAGGTTATGCATAACTCAATCACACACAAAACATTATATGAATATATAAATCATGCATAGAAAATTTTAGTATGATAAGATCCTTAATTTTAGTTTAATCCATCTAAATTAAAATATGTTAAAATCTTAATTTATTTCCATATGTATAATTTAAAATGATAAGTATAAAAAAATAGGAAGAATAAAACGTAAATTTTAATTATAAAAACATTATTAGAAAATTAAAAGGAATCTATGATAACGAAAAGTTATGTGTCAGCGTGATCAGTTCGATTTCGTGGGGACACCACAGCCATGGATTGAACTTATTTTCTTTATGATTCCTTATTCTATCATGCAACCTCGATCTCTTCTACAAAGAGGTGGATTTTGCTTATTTTCCTTCTACTTTTCCTCTTGACAAGCTGCATTGTGCTTGTTAAGATTACAAACTTACAAATCTTTGTCATATTTAATTTACTTGGTATCTTATCTTCAATATGATGGTTGGATATATCATTAACACATACATCTGGATGAATCTGTAGGTTCCATTCCCTAGTTTGGAAAAATTGAGAATCTTCTGCATGCTTGACTTGAAGATTATATGGCATAACCAATTCACTGCAGATTCCTTTTGCAAACGTGAGATTATAAAAGTTGAGTTTTGTGAAAATCTTGTTGTTCATCAAGAAACATGTGGTGTTACAGCCACTCAATTAAAAGAATTGCATCTTCTTCATCTGCCAAAATTGAAGCATATATGGAATAAGGACCCCCTAGATATTTTCAGCATTCAAAATCCACTTGAAGTCCATGCTATAGGAGGTGAGAATAATATGGAAAGTCCCCTTCCTGGAATGATTGTTCGGTTTGAGAAGTGGGTGGTCAGGGAAATTGTTTTGAGTTACCAAAACTTGGGTGTTTCCCCCGAGGAGCGCATAATTGAGATTGTCAGCTGTTGAAAGAATTGGACCTGAATTAATGTTATCAAGTTGAGATATTTGCTTCGAAATTTTATGCTTTCAATAAACAGTTCAACAGAGCCAACTTGAGACCTCCATTTGACACCTCCTATTCTTGGTTGATGAGGTAAGAGACTAATCAACTACTCTTTTGAAATTTACTTTCTTTTTGTTTTTCGTTTAGCTGTATTCCCGTAAACATGTTGGATCATAATCCTACCTTTAACATTAGGGAATTCTCACAAACATATTTCATTACATAATCTCTACAATAAATTCTAGGAATTAATCTGAACGTCTTGAAAGAATTGAACAGTACTGTGCGTTGCTTTAGGACAAACCACTAGGATGACAATTATCATAGTGGAAACATATTACGACTTGAGCTTTGCCAATTTTAGAAAAAATACAGTCCTCATAATCCCACAAGGATTTCTCATAATATACCTACTATTATGCCCATATGCATCCTAAACACACGGAAATAGCGTTTTTAAGACAAGAATTTCCATTAAACTAAATCATAGGAGTTCCTATAACCCAGCCTTTAAAAAAAAGATGTGTACCTTATCATGTGATCTCAAGGTTGCTACCGATTCCTCACGTGTTATCCTATTCCTCTCACATGCTGAAATTACACATATCACTTTTTAAAGGTTGGGTTCTAGGAAATCCTACAACTGAGTTTGTAAAAAATTTATGTCTATATTTTTATTCTAAATGGGAAGTCACGTAATAAGAATGATTTAAATTTTTTTTTTTTTAATTGTCCTTATTGCAAGTAAAAGAGGAATTGCACTTTGTTTTCTATGATTCTTTTATGAAAAGTTTCTCTTGATGGTGTCAATGATTCTAATCATTAATGCTTTTATTTTCAATATGGTGTTTTTCTGTCCGGCAAAGGTTCAGAATTTTAAAGAATACGAAGATGATTCTTAATATGCAGCACCTGGAATGCGGCTATTCTACAATTACTTTGTGGCACCAAGGGACATTCATTCCCCTGGTATTGAAATAAATAGGGCTAGTCTGTGGTTATTTGTTTTGATATTGCTAAAAAAACAGAAGAGTACAATATGTATTTGCATAAGAAATTCCCAATATGGACAAATTGTTACAAATTCCTTCTTGAAGTATTAACTGCTACTTCTATCTCAAAAATAACAATATGACTATCTACATGAATTTCTGCATACATTCAATTTATTTATGAGTAAGTGTTCAAGTTTTTGAGTGTGTAATAATTTATTTATGATGAAACTTTCTTGTTGCGTATCCTCTTCAATGTTTCTGTTAGCAACTACAGAATGGATGTTTGTTGGCTTGCAAAATTCTTCTTAAAAATTGTAATTAACATAATATTTATATTTAACCATTCATGAACAACACAAACAAATAGCATTGCTGCTAAAGTTGAGGAAGAAAGGAACCAGATATTTCCAATATTTTAAAGTAAAAAAAGAAAAAGAAAAAAGGCATATTGTGATCGAACTTATTTAACACTTTTTGACCATTTTGAGATCAGCCTGACCACTCGATTCCAAGATAACAATAATTTTAGTCATTATCCAGAGCCCTCTGTTTTATGAACAACTAATCAAAGTTATTTCTGTGCTCTGTTTGGACTTAATTTGAAAAAAAGTTAAGAATTACGATTCATATTCGTGTATTTCGAACATCTCTGAGTTGGAAACTCATTCGTTTGTTGACTGTTCTTCTTTTTCCTTGTTTGTTACTTTCTGGTTCCATACGCCGAGCTTCATTGTTTTAAACGATCTGAGTTGGGAATGAGTCAGAGTGTGAGTGTTGAAGTAAAACGAGTTTACGTTTGTTTTTTTTACTTTCTGTTTGGTTGCTGAGAAAACAGAGGAAAATCGAAGGGGGTCATGTTTGAAAATTTTCCGGAGTCTTGGATTTTTTTTTTTTTTCTCTCTCTGGGCCGGCAATTTGATTTCTAGTAATTTATATTTTTGCTTTTCCTACATTTTCTTAGGAACCAAACGGACAATAGTTATTGTTTATAGTTTCAGCGGAAGCACTTTAATGTGTGTGTGTGTGTGAAGAGAGAGAGAGAGAGAACTGAAAAGTGTTAAGCAAATTCAATTGTTTTAGTCTGGCACCCCAGCTGGGCTTGAAGCTTCAAAGCCGAAAGTCAGGTTTTGAGCAGAGTTGAAACAAAGCAAACGGTTAGGGGAACTCTTCTTATAGTTGACAATTTTGTGTCAACTCTCTCTCTCTATCCCCTCTAACCCCTCTGCCCCTCTCCTCCCCATCATTAGCAAATTATTGCCATCATTATTATAATTATCATTATAACTATTATAAAACTCTTATTATTTTAATTTTTAAATATAGTAATCCAGCCATTTTGGAAGTTCTAAGAAATTTTCAAACTTCTATTCAAACGTAACCTTATAGAATGTAATACGTGGTTCTTATTCTATTATATCAGGTTACCAAGGATGTAGATGAGTTCAAATTGGTCAATGATGAGGTGCTAAGGCCAGAAAAAGATATGGAGTTCGAAGGCAGTGGATAATTGTTGGGAAGAAGTATTCCCATACGAAGTAGTTCCTGGTCAAGAAAATCATGTTTGGATACTCCCACAATTAAGAGTACTATTTCTAGCTGAACTAACAAATTGTGGAAAGAAGACACCCAACCATGCCAAATTCTTCATAGTCTGGAAACACTGAATGTGACAGAATGTGGCAAATTGAGAAATTTAGTGCCATCCTCAGTATCTTTCCAAAATTTGACAGAACTGGAAATATTGAAGTGTCATGGATTGATTAATTTAGTAACATCCCCAACAGCAAAAAGTCTGGTGCAGCTCAAAAAAATGAGTGTAAGAGAATGCGAAAGTTTAACGGAAATTGTAACGAGGGAGGGAGGTGAAGCTAATGATGATGAGGTGATTCGTTTCAGCAACTTGAGTTACTTAAAGCTTGATTGCTTACCAAGGCTCACAAACTTTTGCTCGGGAAGTTATTGCTTGGAGTTGCCATCTTTGGAAGAAGTAATTGTGAGACAATGCCAAGAGACGAAGATTTTCTCTGATGGAGACTTGAGGACGCCAAAGCTACAAAGAGTAGAAGCAACAAAGGAAGATGAATGGCACTGGAAGGATGACCTTAATTCCACCATACATTGGCTTTGGGAGGCCAAGCTGTGATATCTCCATGCTATATATGGTTGTTCAGAGAAAAGGGTAAGCATATTTTTCAATAGATCTCTTAATTTGCCACACCATGTAATTTAATTATTTCAATTATTGATGCTTTTATGTTCAATATGTTGTTTTCTGTCAAGCAAAGTTTAGAATTCTAAAGAAGATGAAGATCGTTGATCTTTCATGTGCAGCAGCTGGATTGTTGCTTTTCGAAGTCAGTTAGTAAGAGGGCTGTCCGTTTACATGGTTATTGAAATAAACAGGGCATGTCTAATTTTGCTTGTTCTACTATTGCTTCTTTATTTTCCTGTCTTGTTATTTTATGAAGATTTTTTTTAAAAAAATTTTATTTTATTTTTGCATACCATTGCAAGCTTTTCAGCAAATTTTTATATCACATAGAGTTATTGCGAATCCTAATTATAGAGACTAATTTTACAATTTGTTTTTCTTTTAATATACCATTAATTCCATATTTTAACAATAAAAACATATTATAAGGAAAATATTTTTTTAAAAATAAAATAAGAAGCTTTAAGCGATGAACATTGCGTGTTCTTATGTCAGCTGGAGCCATGTGGAGTTCGTTTGTTTGTGCCTGACCTGAATATTTCCTCGGGATTTGCTTTGATTCGTTGTCTTTGCTTTTTCCTTCATGCTGGAAAGAGAAGTTTATTCAAAAGTGTACAACTCGGAGGAAAATTTGTAAAACATGGTGAAAAAAGGCACAAACAAAGTGATATATGACCCTTAGTCCTGACGGACCTGACCCACCACAATCTTTCTTTTTGCTGATTGTTTGTTTGTGCTTGACTCACTGTCTCTGCATTTTCTACCCACTTTTTCCTCCCTTCCAAAGTCTTCACACTCTGAAGTCATTTTACCATCTTCATCACACATCGTAAGTTTGATTGCCAAACTCTCATCTTGATTTTGATATTCATTCCGGTGAGCATGCACTCAAACAGAGGTGCGTACTTCTAGCGTCCTTCTTTGATTTAAGTGTCCAAATTCTTTAATTTCATTGCATTTCTTAGATATGGTTGTTTTCTTCTCGGTTTTAATTCCATCACGTACTAAAGCAAACGGAGGACGGGAGGACGGAGAGGCCCTCCCTCTTTCCTTCTCTCTTTTTCTCTTCTACTTTTTAATCATCTCATTGTAGTCCTGATCAGTGCACTATATATCTTTTAGTTAAATAATTATATATAGGAATATATGATTGGATCTATTTTTCACTTTATTATTAGTTTTCATTTCTTATAATAATACCTATTTTTGGCTGTTTGTTAGTGGCAGCGGTCATCCCTTCCTTTTGTAATTTATTTAAATGTAATGGTTATATTACTCAATAAAAAAGGAAGAAAAAAAGGAGGAGGAAACGTAACAAAAAACCTTTTTGAACTTTCATCTTTTGAAATTATCTCTAAAGTTTAAAAATTCTTAATTTAGGGTATCAAATTTTTAATTTTTTGCAATGTTTTTCTTTTGTTATAATTTTTCATTAAATCTTGTCAAAATTTTCAAATTTCAAAGATTAAGGCGTAGGTATTTTTGTAACTTCCATTAACTTCAGACCAATGCTTGAATCTTTGCAATTTTTTTTTTTTTATAATTAAAAACATGGATATTTTGAGAATTTTTACATGATTTAATGGAAAATCCTAACAAATGAGAAATATTGCAAAAAATTGAAAGTTTGATACCCTTTATTGAGAATTTTTGAAACTTTAGGGGAGTAATTTCAAAACCGCATGGAAGTTCATAGGAGTTTTTGTGAAGTTTCCTCCTAAAAAAAAGGAGAAATGAAAATTTCACTTAAAATCTCCCTAAACTTTCATCACTTTTGCAATTATTCTCCAAAAGTTTAAAAACTCTCAATTTAGTATATCGAATTTTTAATTGTTTGCAATGCCACTAGTACTCCATTAGATTTTTTTCGTTAAATCTTAACAAATGGGTGTCAAAATTACCAAAATACTCATTTTTTTTTAAAAAAAAAAAATTGCAAATATTTAGGCGTTGGATATAATTTACAAAAATATCTAAACTTGAATCTTTGTTAATTTTTATTTTGTTTTTAATAATAAAAAAAATATGGGTATTCTTTTGAAAATTTTGATAGCATTTAACGGAAAATCTTAATAGAAGTGTGACATTGTAAAAAATTAGAAGCTCAATACATTAAATTTGGAGATTTGAAACTTTGAGAGGTAATTACGAAAGTAATGGAAGTTGAAGAGATTAATAAAACATTTTTTAAAAATAAAAGTTTGTGTGTGCTACACTAAACGAACCAAAAAGTTTATTTTTCTTTTTATTTTTTTAAAAGTAAAATATGCTTGACTTTACCTTTGGTGGGATATATACTATATAGTGATCGTGATGGGCTGTGGACCTATGGTCCAGTGATCACAAAAACTAAAGCTTCAATCGTAAAACAAATTTACTTGGCTTTTCGAATTTCAAATATATCACATTGATATTACCTTCTTCTTTCTTCTTCATTTTTTTTTCCTAAGCACATTGATATTACCTCTTAAAGCCCTCTTTCGTTTCTTCTTTAAATGATTTTATTTGAGAGTTTGTTGTTTTTTGCATTGTTTGTTTTGTTTTGTTTTTGTTTTTGTTTTGGTAAATGTACACGAGTGGAGAACCAAAAATCCCGATGTGCAAATGCATTACTCATTTTCAAGTACACGATGGGGATAAAAATGAAATTTTTATGAGATAGCTATTGGATAAAAATATGGTATATAACACTATTAATTTTTAATTGAGTAATACTAAAAATTACACTTTTATAATATGTCTTTGTGAGATTTGTGTTGATGAATCCCAAGCTAAGTCTGCTTACAGCCAGTTGTATTAAAGAATTTGTGTAATTTGTTTAAACAATTGGTTGATTTGAATATGAAAATTGAATATTTGATTGAACAATTGTATAATCTGAATTCTATATATATATGTGATTCCTTGAAAGCTGAAAAATCTGGTTAATTTAGTGGATCAACTTGATTGTTTGGTTACTTCACAATTAATTTGATGTTCCACATGAGTCCAGTGTTACACTAGATAATTTGTTCAGTTTTCAAAAACTCTATGTGGCCAAGTTGGTTTTGATAAAGAAGCTTCATGATCAAAATTTACTTAATTAATTTTATAAAATATGTTAAATCATCACATGCGCTCACTCAAGCTAAACAAATCCAGGCTCAATTAGGCTTTCATTAATGATGATTAATTTACTAAATCCTAGGCGTTTACTTGCAATTGTTTAGCGGAGTTTCCAAATTGCCAAGCTATGAACAGTTGGTGCATGTGCATGTAATAATTTCCTTTATGTACTAAACTTAATAGATGACAAATACGAAATTTAATTAAGAGCACCGGCCGACTTCATCGGTTTGGATTTTCTAATCAACTGTCATTTGTTTAACAGATTAGAAGCTTTGAAAATTGTGGTGGGCAGGAAGTGTTGAGAGACAGCACTAACCATCATTAATTAATTGTGTCTAATCAACTGTTATTTTCTGATTTACACGCTTTGAAAACTAAAGTGGGCAGACACAATGTCGTGATTTGGAATATATATATATATATAATATGGTTTACTTTGATTTGGATCCGGTTTCATTCACCATCCCACCTTCTTATTCTTTCATTTTATTTGTTTTTCTTATACACAAGTTTGATTGCCGGTCGATCTATATTTTCAAATACGAGTAAGGTGCAATTTTAAAAGTTAAATTACATATTTTAAACATGTTTATATATATATATATGAAAAATAAAATAAATGAGAAAAAAAAAACTCAAATATACCACACTTTATATCGCTAAAAAGCTTTAATTAATGGCCGATACCTCGAAAATTAACATTTCAACTAATATGTATTACAAAAGAAGTAACGCCTGCCACCAAAAAAATAAATAAATAAATTGTTTGCATTTGCCTTCTCCGGGATCATTAATGTTAGATTCCAAAGTAATAAGCTAATTAAGGTTGATCTAATTGTGTGTCTTAAAATAAATAAATAAATAAATAAATTTGTTTGCATTTGCCGCCTTCTCCGGGATCATTAATGTCAGATTCCAAAGTAATAAGCTAATTAAGGTTGATCTAATTGTGTGTCTTTCATTATATTTGAATTTTTATTACTTTCAATCTTACCACCTCCCCTGTTTCTGATTTACACACTTCGGATGGCTGATGATGAAGAAGTTAATTATGCAGGTGCAGGTTTGAAATCATAGAAGTCCTACTAAGAGTTAAAGATTTGGTCTCATCAGAGGTACAAGCTCCTACTTTCCATCTTTTCCCACTTTATTCTACCTAGTCCCTTTGTTTATTTGTTTCTCCATTTGATTTCTTTTCATTGCAGTTTCTACTTGTTTCTTGGTTTTCACTTTGTCCCTACTTGTACCACAATCACCAAAAAAAAAAAAAAAAAAAAAAAAAAAAAAGAAAAAGAAGAAGGAAAAGTGAGAAGGAAAAGGAAAAAAGATTGAAAACAGGAATGGAGATTGTTATTGCGATTGCTACAAAAATCGTTGCTGGACAGTTGCACCAGTCGGACAGTGGCTATGTTACTCGTTTCAGTACAAGAGCAACATTGGGAATATGAAGAACCAGGAAAAGGAGTTGCGGCTTGCTAGAGAAAGATTGCAACATTCCGTTGATGCTGCTATAATAACGGTGACGAAATTAAAGACATTGTTAACAATTGGTTGGAACAGGTGTTGTTATACAGAAGTCAACAAGTTCTTGAAGGTGAAGAAGAAGAAGCAAAGATGAAGTGTTCTCATGGGCCATGCTTGAACTTGAAGTTGAAGCAACAGCATCAGCTAAGCCGAAAAGCAAAGAAGATAGTGCAAGATATTGGTGAACTACTCCTGAAAAATGGCCATTTTGAGAGAGTTGCCTTCCGTCCTGCTCCACAGGGGATAGTGAACCAGATCTACGGATTACGTGGCCTCTAAATCAAGAATGTCAACTGTGAAGAGACTTATGGAGGCATTGGAAGATGATAAGATCCACTTGATCGGGGTGTGGGGATGCCTGGTGTGGGAAAGTCTACACTTGTGAGAGAATTGCAAAGGAAGCAACGAAAAAAATTATTTGATGAGGTGGCTATTGCAAATGTGACCCAGAGCCAAACCTGTGACAAAAATTCAAGGAGAAATCGCAGACATGCTACATCTAAAGTTTGATGAGGAGACTGAATTGGAAGAGCAGTCGTCTACGGAGAGGTTAACAAAAAAAGAAGACAAGAAGATGATACTTGTTATCCTTGATGACATATGGAAGAATCTTGATTTGAAGGAGATAGGAATTCCTTCTGAGGATGCAAAGTATTACTGACATCTAGAGATCGAGATGTATTAGTTTCTGAATGGGCACCCAAAAGGATTTTGAACTTGAAGTTTTAGCTGAAGAAGAAGCATGGAGTTTATTTGAGAAGATGGCGGGTGATTGTGAATAAAGACCCGCAATTGAAGGTAGCTAAAGCGTGTGCAGGTTTGCCTCTTGCACTTGTAACAGTTTCTAAGGCATTAAAAGATAAAGAGTTATTTGAATGGAAGGATGCATTGCAACTACTAAGAAGACCTGCTCTCGAACACCTTAATGAAATGCAGTCAACTATATATTCTTCTATAGCTGAGTTATAAACATCTTAAAGAAAGTAATAAGGAGGCCCTAAGTCTTTTGCTTTGTGCTCAACAGGATTACTACATTCTCACGAGCAGGACTTGTTGAAATATTGTTACGGTTTGGGTTTATTTCATTGTATTAATACAATGGAAGATGCAAGAAATAGAGTATCTACAATAGTTCGCATTCTGAAAGATTGTTGTCTATTTCTACATTATAGCTCTAAAAGGTTAATTATGCATGACGTTATTCGTGATGCTGCTACATTAATAGCATCAAGGGATCATAATAGGCTTGTGGTGAGGGCTGATGGTGGGCTAAAAGAATGGCCAAATGCGGATGCACTCAAAAGATGGGAGGCATTCTCCTTTTTGGTGGAGATATCCATGAACTTCCTAACGTAATGGAATGTCCAGAATTACGATTCTTGTATGTGTATGGTGGAGATCGTCCTATGCAAATCTCAGACACTTTCTTTCAAGGGATGGAAAAGCTCAAAGTTTTAGATTTTACCAAAATGCAACTTTCATCACTTCCGTCATCACTTCATTTCCTTGAAAATCTGCAAACATTGTGCCTGGATCAATGTGTGTTGGGAGACATAGCTATGATTGGAAAGCTAAAGAATTTGGCAATTCTTAGCCTTTTAAAATCCCATATTTCACAATTGCCAGAAGAAATAGGATTGTTGAGTTGTCTGCGGTTGTTGGATTTGAGCGATTGTTCCAAACTTGAAGTGATTCCACCTAATGTCCTATCAAGGTTAAAAGCATTAGAAGAGTTGTATATGGGAAATAGTTTTGTTCAGTGGGAGGTTGAAGGACTTACTAATGCTAGCCTTGATGAGCTACAACATTTGTCACATTTGACCACTTTAGAGATACAAATTCCAAATGCCAGCAATCTACCAAAAGATCTGTCGTTTGAGAAGTTACAGAGATATGTAATAACTATAGGAGATGAATGGGACTGGTCTGATGGGGGAGGAGAAGTCTCAAGAACGTTAAAACTCATGCTGAATACAAGCTTTCAAGCAATGGTTGGGATTAAAATGCAATTGAAGAGAACAGAAAATCTTTATTTAGATGAGTTAAAGGGTGTTAAGAGTGTTCTACACGAATTAGATAAGGAAGGCTTTCAACAACTAAAGCATCTCCATATCCAAAATAATTCCGAGATTAAGTATATCATTAACTCGAAGATGTCGGTTATTGCCTTTCCAGCCTTGGAGACTTTTCTTCTAAAAAAGATGACAGGCTTGGAAGAAATATGTCATGGGCAGCTTCCCAACTTGACATCCTTTGGTAAGTTGAGAGTTGTAAAACTGGAACACTGTGATAAATTAAAATATTTCTTCTCGTCATCCATAGCGAGGGGCCTTTCTCAACTGGAAGAATTGGAGATAGGAGAATGCAGCATCATGGGTGCAATAGTCATGAAAGAAGAAGGCGAAATTGAAGACGAAGATACCGCATCCTTGTTCCCTCAACTACGCCGCTTGGGACTTAAGCATCTTCCAAAGCTCATGAGCTTCTTAAGCACACAAAATCCACTCCTAACTGATGATGCGGGAGAAATTATCATGGAGGGCAAGCCTGATTTTCACATGCCAATTCTACATGAACAGGTATAATATGGTTTTCTTCTTTGATAAGGATCACCTTTTTCTTTCCTCAGGTACTTGAAATCGATAGTGATGATGGTTTAATATGCATCTTCAATTAAGAAGGTTAGAGTTGAGAGTTCATGACTATTTATATCGTTAATGACAATCATATATTGGAAATAAGACAAATGCAACAGATGAAACATGAAGAGTCAACTGCGTTTATATACATGTATAACAGGGAGAATCCTTTATACAGGACCAATCAATTAAATATCTTATCATAGTTTGAGTTGTGCACAAAATAAACCAACGAAATAATGAAATACAAATTTCAAGTTAGAGAAAACATAATATTGGATTCTAACAGATTTGATTCGCTTTGGAAAAAAGGATGGTACTAATTATTGATTAAGAAGCTTAATCTCCATTATGGCCTCTAGGGCTAAATGCTTTTCACATGGTTGTTTGAATTGAAAATTTGCAACAGTTTATGTCAATTATTGGTTCTTAAGGGGCATGCTTTTCATTAATAATTCATTGCTTAGTATGTTTCACATGCAGATCTTCTCCATTTCTTAATTGACAGTTTGTAAGAATCTATATATTGCTTTCTATTTCATCATAAAGCGTGCATAGTGTCTAAAATGCCATACCTATATATTAAAATGCTTTTTTTTTTTTTTTTAGCCCAAATTACGGATTTAATTAATTCTTCATTTTTTTTTTTTGATATGTGGACTAATTCTACTCTCTATCATGAATTTAGTACCTATGAATAAAAGAATATAGATTGTTGAATTCCTCCCCTCTCCCCCACCAACCCATCATTCTGCTATTGATGTGTTGATGGAGATTGAGTGAAAATTTGTGATTTAATATGAACCATTTCCAAAAAGAAAAGGAAAAACAGTATGAAATAAAATTATTCGTTTGTACACTACTTGCAATTACTGGAATTCATAAGAAATAGATTTCGAATAGTTTTATATATGCTTCAAAGCAGAAAGCCAGTATTCGTTCAATTTTCATTTTAAACAAAAGCGCACCAAATGGTCGCCAGTACTTGAACAAGTCAAACCGGAAAGCCTAATCTCAGCATATGGTTGTCCCAAACTTTGCCCAATTGTTGCATCTGGAACTCTGTTCGCGGTGCTCAAAACAGAGGCATTTAGGAAGTGCTGGATGAAGGCAGTATCTCTCTGTGTCTCAAATTTCTGATTCTGTAGACTATTTATGTCATTTGAATATGAACCCACATTTTACGAGATTTAAGTATGCCAATCTGTTTTTGTAATGTGAATTACATTACTATTTTAAGAAGAAATGTTTTCAAACAGTTTTAACCATTACTGCAGGTTGTGTTCCCTAACCTGGAAATATTGGAACTCTCCCCAATAGGCTTGGAAGACATACAAGGCAACCAACGTCAGGCATTAAGGTCCTCTTCCTCCAGATTAGGAAACATGCAATCAAAGTCGAGGTTTCAAAATTTGTTACATTTGGAGGTGAAGGGTTCTAATGATATAAAATATCTACTGTCATTCTCTATGGCCAGATATATGGTGCAACTCAAAAGACTTTGGATATTTGAATGTGAGGTTTTGGAAGAGATACTTGTCACTGCAGATTTAGGGGTAGTAAAAGAAACAATAACTAAAGTATTGTTCCCTCTGCTAGAATCCTTATGGCTAAAAGATCTTCAAATCTTAAAAAGATTCTGCGAAAGAAGTAATATCAAATTTCCATCTTTGAAGGAACTAGCCATAGACAAATGCCCAAACTTAAAAACATTCATATCCAAACATGTTAGTTTGGACATGACGACCAGCTGCAGAGAATTGAAAGAAATGAATGTAGCAGAGAGCCCTCATACCACTATGCAACCTTTGTTCAATGAAGAGGTAAATCTAATTTTACTTGTTCCACTTGAAAATTTGAGAGAAGCTGTTTTGGTTTTCTTAACCAACAACAGCAGAATAGTATTATGTATTTATAGCCAATTGGTTCAAGAATAATTACAAGTGTGCTCTTTACAAGAAAATACAAAACATGATAACAAAGGTGTACTAAAAGGATTGTCTTGTTGGAGAAAATCTTGTCAAGAAGCTAAGTGTGCAGCCATGAGTGAGGGTGAAAAGCTGCTGCATGGTGTGCTGCTGTAAGTGGAAGTGCTGCTACATGGTGTGCTGTTGTGAGTGGAAGTAGGGAACCAAGTGGGGCTGCTGCATTTTGTATAGACTGCTCTATGGTGCCTTCGGGAACATGTTTCAGTTGAGCTGGATTTGCGTATGAAATTTCTTTGCATGATGTCTTGTTGAGAACAATTTCTGACAGTGTAGAGTCGATTTGCATAGTTTCTAGGTTGACCTTCGGTTTCTCTTAACACCCCTGCAAACTCATGGGAGGAAGGACCATGAGTTTGTTTCGAAAAACAAAACCGTGTTGTTGTGTGACCCTTAGTGAAGATATCGCAACTTGCTCAAGTGTGGATAGATGATGGATTTGAATGTCACGGTTGAGTACCTTTTCACGAACAAAGTGGACATCTACCTCAATGTGTTTGGTGGGCATGGAATCGGGTTAGAGGCCAATGCAAGAGCTCTGAGTTGTCACACAGTTGTAGGTGGAGAAGAGAGGCGATGTGGAGTTCTTTGAGTAACATTCGAATCCAGAACATTTCTGATTTGCAAGGAAAGAGCAGTACTCTGCCTCAGTACTTGACCTAGAGACCACATGTTGTTTCTTGGCTGACCAAGAGATCAAATTTGGGCCAAAGAAGATACCAAATCCAGTGGTGGATCTCCTGTCATCAGGGTTACCAGCCCAATCAGAATCACAGTAGTTGGTAATGGTGAGAGAACCCTTGCCATATTGCAGACCAAGGTTGATAGACCCCTTGAGATATCGAAGGACTCTTTTGGCTGCTGTTAGGTGAACTGAGGTTGGGGCATGCATGTGTTGACAAAGTTGGTTCACTGAATATGCAATGTCTGGTCTTGTGAGGGTGACATATTGCAAAGCACCTACAATGTGCCTGTATTCAGTAGGATTAGAGAGAGGTTCTCCATCAAACTTAGACATTTTGGAGCCAGCCCTACAGGGAGCTGAATGGGGCTTGCATTGTGTCATCTGAGTTCGATCAAGAAGATCAAGAATGTATTTGGATTGTCGAAGATGAAGGCCTGCTTTGTTTAGTGGCTTGAATTCCAAGAAAGTAGGTGAGAGAGCCAAGATCTTTCATGGCAAAGTCAGCATGCAGCTTGTTGATGATGGTGGTGAGAGTTTCTGAGTGATTTCCTGTGAGAATGATGTCATCCACATAGACCAGAAGATAGACATGTATAGATCCAACATGATAGGTGAAGAGAGAAGGATCAACTTGAGAACCTATAAAACCTATGTCCGATGAGTTTGAGATAGCAGTGAACCATGCTCTAGGTGCTTGTTTTAAGCCATATAAGGCTTTGTTCAATTTGCAGACATAGTCAGGGTATTGAGGATGAACAAAACCTTGAGGTTGCTCCATGTACACCTCTTCAGTTAGTATGCCATGAAGAAAGGCATTTGAAACATCAAGCTGTTTGATATTCCAATCAAATTGGACTGCCAAGGCCAGAACCAGACGAATGGTGGCAGGTTTCACAACTGGACTGAAGGTCTCATAGTAGTCTATACCACTCAATTGATCAAAGCCTTTAGCAACTAAACGTGCCTTGAACCTATCCACAGAGCCATCTGGTTTTTGTTTGATTTTGAAGACCCATTTGTTTCTCACTATATTGTGATGAGAAGGCCTAGGGGAGAGAGTCCGTTTGGTTGGAGAGAGCATTATACTTCAAGAGACATAGCATCCCTCCATTCTAGTTTGTAGCGACTTGTTTGTAGGTTGATGGTTCAGAGGGTAGCAAATTGGCTTGAAAGACTACTAAGGGGTGTTTGATGTGGTGAAACAATTTGAAGCCAGGGAACTCCTTTGGTTTGAGATGACCTGTTTGGGATCTTGTTATCATTCTAGGAGCTGGGATAAAAGGTGAAGGTTGATGAGGGGAAGGAGTGGAGGATTGTGAAGCTTGTTCTAGGTGGTAAGGTGGTATAGAAGGGTGTGAGATTGAGTGGGATTCAGTGGATGAGTGATCATTTAGTCTGGTATGTATTTGGTCAGAAGGAGGTGAGGATGGAGGTTGTGGAGCCTGATGGGGTTCAGTTGGCACACAGTGTACTAGATAGATGAGAAGGTATCATGACTAAGGAGTTACCTGGGGAGGCAGTGATCTTGCAGGAGCCTTGTGAGAGAGACATATCTTTGGCTGGGAACTGTGTTTCATTGAAGACAACATGTCTAGAGAGGTAGACCTTATGAGTTTGGGGGTCAAGGCATCTATAGCCACGTTGATTACCACCATAACCAATGAATATGCATGGTTTACTTCTAAATGATAACTTGTGATTGGCATATGGTCTTAGAAGAGGATAGCACAAACACCCGAATGTTTTTAGAATGGTATAGTCAGGGGACTTCTTGAAAAGCTTAGAAAATGGTGATTCATTTTTGAGGACAGGTGAGGGCAGTCTATTGATTAGAAAAATTGCAGTCATGAAGGAGTCAACCCAATGCTTTGGAGATAAACCTGATTGTGCTAAGAGTGTAAGACCCATTTCCATGATATGTCTATGTTTTCTCTCAGCTATTCCATTTTGCTGAGATGTATGAGGACAAGTCATTCTATGAAAAATTCCATGTTGAGATAGGAATTGCTTGAAGAGGGCTGAAGTGTATTCACCTCCATTATCGGTTTGGAGTTGTTTTATTTTAGAAGAGAAGAGATTCTCAACAAGCAAAGTAAACTTAACAAAGCATTGATAAACATCACTTTTATTTATCAAAGGGTATAGCCAGGTAAATCGGCTATAGTCATCAACAAAGAGTACATAATATTTGCAGCCACTTAGAGATGAGATTGAAGAGGTCCAAACATCTGAATGGATAAGTTCTAAGGGACTAGTAGAGACTCTAGTTGATTCACAAAAAGGGAGTTGCTTGGATTTACCAAGTTGACACGATTCACATATCCTAGTTTTATCTACTAAGCTAGACAGAGGAAGGTTCTGGTCTCTCAAAAGCTGCAGAAACACTGAAACAGAAGGATGTCCAAGTCTTTGGTGCCAAACTACATCGGTGGTTTTGACTCCAAGATGAGCAGCAAGACCCTTCCACTTGTTTAGGAATTTTGGATGCATAGGGATGGGGTATAGTCCATTCTCATTAGGCCCCTGGAGCAGTACCTCCCCTGTCATGTTGTCCTTCACAGTAAAGCTAGAACCAGTGAGTGCAAACCAACAATTGTTATCAAGACAAAATTTGTTAATAGAAAGTAAATTGGCAGAAGCATCAGGATAATGCAATATATCTTTGAGCAGAAAATGAGATTTATGAGGAGTTTTGCATTGAAGAACGGATGAGCCAAAGCTTTTGATGTTCAAACCTGCCCCATTGCCTACACCACGATGTCTGTTCCATTGAAGGGTTGAGGATTGGTGATGTTGGAGACCTCTGCATGATGTGAGTATTGGCACTGAATCGCCCGGCCGGTCTTGAGTTTCAAAGTCTGCATTAACTTGAGCAACCATTGCTGCCAACTGTGGAGGTGGATGCCTACCTTGGTAGGTGTAGTCCATTCTATGGTAGCAGTCAAGAGCACTGTGATTGTTCTTGCCACAGATTTGACATGGTGGATTATGAGTTCGATTGGTGTTCCTAGTGTGGTTGGTGGTCATCTTTGGAGTTAGCTGCTGATTGGGTTGCCATGGTTGAAATTTTTGAAGTGACCAGGCTGATTGGGAAAAGGGTAGCCATTGTTGTTTCTTGGTGAGAAGCCAGAGTTGTTTCTGGGAGTAAAGTGTTGGTTGTGGATTGAATCTTGGAGGAAACCTTGTCTTTCTGAAGTTGGAGGAGTTCTGGTTGCTGAAGTTTGAGGATCCTTGTTTGTTGGTATACAGGGCAAAATTCCCTGTTTCTGGTGTGAGAGTGTGGTGTTCTTGGCTCTGAAGAAGAACTTCATGGCTTAGTAATTCAACTTGAAAGTTGGCAAAGGTCATAGCTCGGTCATGAACATGAAAAGAAAATGCAGCAACAAATGAGTTGTACATTGGACTTAAACCACTGATGACAAAGGAAATAAGATCATCATCTTCAACAGGTTTTCCCACTGCTGAGAGTTGATCAGCCCACTGCTTGGCTGTGTTAAGGTACTCAGAACAGGTTTTGTTCCCTTGCTGCAAGCTTTGTAACTGCCGCTTGAGCTAGGATATGTGTGATCTTGACTGAGAAGCATATCTTTCAGCAAGAGATTTCCAGGCTTGGTGTGATGTTTTCAAACCATACATCGAAGCAACCAAGGGTGGAGACAGAGAGCAGATGATCCTCGGAAGATCTTTGGTCTCTTTTACGCCATGAAGTGTAGGCGGGGATTAGGAACTTGTTCACTTGCCATCACTTTATTAGGAATGAATTGAGAGGCGGATGTCAGTGCCATCTACCATTCCTTCAAGATCATTGGCTCTAAGTATAGGCTGGAATTGAGCAACCCGGCCCGGTAGTTAGGCCTCCGGTTTGAAGAGTTGGGAGAAGTTTGGTGCAAGTGAGAGGGTGAGATCATTTACAGCCGGTGGATTGTTAGAGAGGAGTTTGAGGAGCTAGAGTCAGCCATGAGTGTTAACTCTTTCTTGCTCGATACCATGAAAATTTGAGAGAAGCTGTTTTGGTTTTCTTAACCAACAACAGCAGAATAGTATTATGTATTTATAGCCAATTGGTTCAAGAATAATTACAAGTGTGCTCTTTACAAGAAAATACAAAACATGATAACAAAGGTGTACTAAAGGATTGTCTTGTTGGAAAATCTTGTCAAGAAGCTAAGTGTGCAGCCATGAGTGAGGGTGAAAAGTGCTGCATGGTGTCTTCTTGTGAGTGGGAAGTGTTGCTACATGGTGTCTTTGTGAGTGGAAGTATCTGGAACCAAGTGGGGCTGCTGCATTTTGTATAGATCGCTCTATGGTGCACTACCGGGGAACATGTTTCCAGCTTGAGCCGGATTTGCGGATGAGGTCCGCATGATGTCTTGTTAGAACAATTTCTGACAGTCGTAGAGGTCGATTTGCATAGTTTCTAGGTTGACCTTCTGGTTTACTCTTAACACCACTTACTTTTATTCTAAACTCCCTAGTGAGTTATTACGAATAGGTGTGATGAACGCTGCAGGTTGCCTTCCCTTGTCTGACATATTTGGGAATCTTCCGCATGAATAACTTGAAAGTAATATGGGGGAACCAATTTACCGTGGATTCCTTTTGCAAGCTCCAGGTTATAAAAGTAATTTCATGTGAAAATCTTGTGACCGTCTTTCAATCTGATATGCTGGCAAGATTCCAGAGTCTAGAAGAACTTTTGGTACATGGTTGTGCAGTGGCGGATCCAGAAATTTCATCTATAGGGGGCATGATTTTTTTTTAATGAACACAAAAAATAAAGTTGAACGAAAATATAACTAACAGAATAAGTGAAAAAATTCAACAAAAATATAATTATGTTCTAAAACATATAAATATAACTTACAATTTGTTTTGTCACGACTAGCTCTAATTTAATTGTCCTCAACGAGTCTTCATAAATTTATTTCAACACGAGATCATTTAGAATTTGATTCTAACTCAATAGAATCATTGTTTTCCTTTATAATCTCAGATAACTACAAATTATATATTTATACAATTAAAATATGAAACAAAACTATATAAATTCGTAAATAATTAAATATAAAAACGATTATCAAGAATATGTTGAATTAATAGCAATATAAATTTAATTACATATTTACAATTTTACATACTTCAATTTTTTGTTGAAGTTATTATTAAGAATAGCTAAATAGACTAAATCCTAATTCCTAAATAACAAATTAGCAATATAAATATTAAAACAATTAAATTAAAAAAATAATTTAAATATAAATTTAAAAATTTAATTACATATTTACATACTTTAATTTTTCTTTGAAGTTGAAAAGCGAAAGAAAATTGAAGCTAGTTTCGTTGAAGTTGAAAAATAAGAAAGTTAGAAGCCTAGAAAAATAAAAATTTAATCACTTTTTTTTTTTAGTTGCAAGTTGGTGGTGGCTTAAAGTTTCTTTTTATTTTTTAGGGTTTACTGTGGCAAAAATTTGAATAACATATTTTTATTTTTATTTTAGTTGAGAGTTGGCAAAAATCCTTTCATTTTTTTCTTGGGTTTCTTGGCGGTAGAAAGGAAAGGATCTTCTCAATTTACTTGAATGAAAAAGATTTATTTATTGTATTTAGAAAGGTATAGTTGTCTATTTAATTTTGAACAATTTTTTAGACAATTAAGTCCTTATAAATATATTAAATAAATCCTTTCCATTTCAATTAAAATAAAAATGATCTTTTTCTTCAAATTTCAAAGGCTCAAAGCCATTTTTTTAGTTTTTTTAAATTTTTGGTTAAGTTCTGTAAGTGGCGACATGCCATGACTCAAAGCCTTTCTATATATATTTTAAAGTTGAAAGTATGCCTATGCCGCCAGCTTTTACCCTTAACTTATTTGTACCATGAATCCCAGTACCCCACCCCCACGTTTTTTAAGTCTCAATTATCCAAAACGCACCGTTTGGATATATTACTGTTCATCATCGTTCTTCTTTGGTTTTTCTGAACTGAAACTGAAACTGAAGAGGTTTTTAATTTTTTTCAAATTTCAACTTATTAAAGGGCATATTATAGCTTAAGCATGAGAGGAAAGGGCAAAATCATGATTGAGGGAGGGCATAATAAGGGCAAAAAAAAAAATTTACCATGGTAAAGGTCCAGGTTGTGGCTCACTGCAAGAAGTATTTGTAGTGCAAGGGATAAATGCTAAAGAAACACATGTTGTAACAAGTATAGACCCCAAACCAATTTTCAGCTTTCAAAATCTACAAAGAGTACGTATTGTGGAATGTAGGAGTTTGAAAAGTTTATTTACAGCCTCCGTGGCTACATGTCTCACGCATTTGGAGCAACTTGTGATAGTTGATTGTGAGGTATTGGAGGAAATTGTTGCAGAGGAAGAAGCAGAGCAAGCAATAACTAGGTTCGTCTTTCCCAGAGCAACAGTCCTGCATCTTGTAAAGCTACCAAGACTCAAGTGGTTTTACCTAGAAGTGCACACTTCAGAATGGCCAAAGTTGAAAAATATGTTGGTGGCTTATTGTCCAAAAGTTGAGATATTTGCGTGTGGACTTTCAAACTTTCAAGCTATACTTGGACAGAGCCAAGTTGAGATACCCATTAAACAGCCCCTTTTCTTGGTTGATGATGAGGTACTTAAGAGCCTTCATTAATCTCATTAAATGTCCGCACTTTCAGGTTTAACTGATATTGCTTATAAATCTTTATCTTCTTTACCTCCTAACAGAAAAATAAAAAAATTAATAATAACAAAGGAAAAATAAACTAATTAGTCTCCTAGAAATGTGGTATGACTTCTCTCACTTTGTTTTCTGTTAATTTAGTGGAGATGAAGGTTTATGCAATCTGTCAATTGGGTTTCTAAATTAATACTAGTTACTCTGTAGCCAAGCTACACTACGTACCCAAATTGAAGTATCTTATTCATTTATTTATTATTACTTATTTTAATTATATACATAAATTATATTTATACTAACCCATAACTTATGTTATTAGCATAATTCTTCATTATAATTTTATTTCAAAGTGTAAAAACATTTTATTATAGATTAAAAAAAGGCGCGTAAAATAATATATCACGCCTTTTTAAATAAAAATACACACTAAAATTAAAGATTATACATAACTCAATCACACATAGAACATTATATGAATGTATAAATCACAGCAAAATTTTACTATGATAAGACCCTTAATTTTAGTTTAATCCATATAAATTAAAATATGTGAAATCTTTATTTCCATATGGTCAATTTAAAATGAGAAGTATACAAAAAAAAAAGAAGAAGAAGAAAGAATATAACTTAAATTTTAATTATAAAACATTAATAGAAAATTAAAAGGAATGGAACAGTTCGATTGCGTGATTAAAGAATGTCATGCGTGAGCCAAGAGCCATCTAAATTAAAAATGTTAATCTCAATTTTTATTATGCATGAAATAAAGTAGATGTCCAAAAAAAAAAAAAGTGAAGAATAAAACTTAAAACCCTTTTACGATATAATTACCTTATCTACTTGTTTAAATCTATGATACCACATTAAAAGTGATATATATTGCATCTAGAATAGATGGAGACATGGACTATGGAGTGAGTGAACTTATTTTCTTTATGATTCCTTATTCTATCATGAAATCTCTCTTCTACAAAGAGGTGGATTTTGCTTATTTTCCTTCTTTTTTCCTCTTGACAAGCTGCATTGTGCTTGTTAAGATTACAAACTTAAAATAATTTTGTCATATTTAATTTACTTGGTATCTTATCTTCAATATGATGGTTGGATATATCATTAACACATACAGCTTGATGAATCTGTAGGTTCCATTCCCTAGTTTGGAAAAATTGAGAATCTTCTGCATGGCTAACTTGAAGATTATATGGCATAACCAATTCACTGCAGATTCCTTTTGCAAACGTGAGATTATAAAAGTTGAGTTTTGTGAAAATCTTATTGATCATCAAGAAACATATGGTGTTACAGCTACTCAATTAAAAGAATTGTATCTTCTTCATTTGCCAAAACTGAAGCATATATGGAATAAGGACCCCCAAGTAATTTTCAGCTTTCAAAATCCACTTGAAGTACATGATATGGTATGTGAGAGAACGGAAAGTCCCTTTCCAGGTGCTGACCAGGAAGACATTCCTTTAATTTGGACGGTTGGTTTTGAGAATCATGGTGCAGTCAAGGAAATTCGTTTGACGTACCAAAACTCGGGTGTTTCCCCCAAGAAGCGCATAATTGAGATCGGCAGCTGTTGAAAGAATTGGACCTGTATTGATTAATGTTATCAAGTTGAGATATTTACTTCGAAATTTTTGAGTTTTCAAGAAACAGTTCAACAGTGCCAACTTGAGACCTCCATTTAACACCTCCTAGTCTTGGTTGATGAGGTAAGAGACTAATCAACAACTCTTTTGAAATTTACTTCTTTTTTTTCTTTTTTTCGTTTAGCTGTTTTCCCGTAAACATGTTGGACCATAATCCTACCTTCAACATAAGGGAATTCTCACAAATATATTTCATTACATAATCTCTACAATAAATTCTATGAATTAATTAATTATCTGAACGTCTTGAGAGAATTGATAGTACTGTGTATTGCTTTAGGACAAACCACAAGGATGACAATTATCATAGTGGAAACATATATATTACGACTTGAGCTTTGCCATTTTTAGCAAAAATACAGTCCTCATAATCCCACAAGGATTTATCATATAATATGCCTACTATTATGCCCATATGCATCCTAAACACACGGAAATAGCTATTTTAAGACAAGAATTTCCATTAAATTAAATTGTAGGAGTTCCTATAACCCAGCCTTTAAAAAAAAGATGTGATCTCAAGGTTGTTACCGATTCCTCACGTGTTATCATGTTCCTCTCACATGCTGAAAATTACACATCACTTTTTAAAGGTTGGGTTCTAGGAAATCCTACAACTGAGCTTGTAAAAAATTTATCTCTATATTTTTATTCTAAATGGGAAGTCACATAAGCAGGATGATTTTATATTTATTTATTTTAATTGTCCTTATTGCAAGTAAAAGAGGAATTACACTTTGTTTTCTATGATTCTTTTATGAAAATTTTTTCTTGATGGTGTCAATGATTCTAATCATTAATGCTTTTATTTTCAATATGGTGTTTTTCTGTCCAGCAAAGGTTTAGAATTTTAAAGAAGACGAAGATGATTCGAATGTGGCTATTCTACAATTACTTTGTGGCACCAAGGGACATTCATTCATTACTCTGTGGTTATTTGTTTTGATATTGCATCTTTATTTTCTTGTTTTGCGATGTATAAATAATTAAAAAAGAAAAAAAAAAAGAAGAGTACAATATGTATTTGCATAAGAAATTCCCAATATGGACAGATTGTTACAAATTCCTTCTTGAAGTTTTAACCGCTACTTCTATCTCAAAAATGACAATATGACTATCTACATGAATTTCTGCATACATTCAATTTATTTATGAGTAAGTGTTCAAGTTTTTGAGTGTGTAATAATTTATTTATGATGAAACTTTCTTGTTGCTTATCCTCTTCAATGTTTCTGTTAGCAACTACAGAATGGATGTTTGTTGGCTTGCAAAATTCTCCTTAAAAATTGTAATTAACATAATATTTATATTTAACCATTCATGAACTACACAAACAAATAGCATTGCTGCGAAAGTTGAGGAAGAAAGGAACCAGATATTTCCAATATTTTAAAGTAAAAAAAGAAAAAGAAAAAAATGCAGATTGTGATCGAACTTATTTAACACTTTTTGACCATTTTGAGATCAGCCTGACCACTCGATTCCAAGATAAAAATAATTTTAGTCATTATCCAGAGTCCTCTGTTTTATGAACAACTAATCAAAGTTATTTCTGTGCTCTGTTTGGACTTAATTTCAAAAAAAAGTTTAGAATTACGATTCATATTCGTGTATTTCGAACATCTCTGAGTTGGAAACTGGTTCGTTTGTTGACTGTTCTTCTTTCTCCTTGTTCGTTACTTTCTGGTTCCATACGCCGAGCTTCATTGTTTTGAACGATCTGAGCTGGGAATGAGTCAGAGTGTGAGTGTTGAAGTAAAACGAGTTTACGTTTGGTTGCTGAGAAAACAGAGGAAAATAGAAGGGGGTCATGTTTGAAAATTTTCCGAAGTCTTGGATTTTTTTTTTCTCTCTCTGGGCCGGCAATTTGGTTTCTAGTTATTTATATTTTTGCTTTTCCTACATTTTATTAGGAACCAAACGGACAATGGTTATTGTTTATAGTTTCACCGGGAGCACTTTAATGTTTGTGTGTGTGAAGAGAGAGAGAGAGAGAGAGAACTGAAAAGTGTTAAGCAAATTCAATTGTTTTAGTCTGGCACCCCAGCTGGGCTTGAAGCTTCAAAGCCGAAAAGTCAGGTTTTGAGCAGAGTTGAAACAAAGCAAACGGTTAGAGGAACTCTTCTTATAGTTGACAATTTTGTGTTAACTCTCTCTCTATCGCCTCTACCCCCTCTGCCCCTCTCCTCCCCATCATTAACAAATTATTGCCATCATTATTATAATTATCATTATAACTATTATAATACTCTTATTATTTTAATTTTTAAATATAGTAATCCAGCCATTTTGGAAGTTCTAAGAAATTTTCAAACTTCTATTCAAACGTAACCTTATAGAATGTAATACGTGGTTCTTATTCTATTATATCAGGTTACTAAGGATGTAGATGAGTTCAAATTGGTCAACGATGAGGTGCTAAGGCCAGAGAAAGATATGGAGTTCGAAGGCAGTGGATACTTGTTGGGAAGAAGCATTCCCATACGAAGTAGTTCTTGGTCAAGAAAATCATGTTTGGACTTTGGATACTCCCACAATTAAGAGTACTATTTCTAGCTGAACTACCAATGCTGACACATTTGTGGAAAGAAGACACCCAACCATGCCAAATTCTTCATAATCCGGAAACACTGAATGTGACAGAATGTGGCAAATTGAGAAATTTAGTGCCATCCTCAGTATCTTTCCAAAATTTGACAGAACTGGAAATATTGAAGTGTCATGGATTGATTAATTTGGTAATATCCCGAACAGCAAAAAGTCTGATGCAGCTGAAAAAAATGAGTGTAAGCAAATGCGAAAGTATAACGGAAATTGTAACGAGGGAAGGAGGTGAAGCCAATGATGATGAGGTGATTAGTTTCAGCAACTTGAGTTACTTAAAGCTTGATTGCTTACCAAGGCTCACAAACTTTTGCTCGGGAAGTTGTTGCTTGGAGTTGCCATCTTTGGAAGAAGTAATTGTGAGACAATGCCAAGAGATGAAGATTTTCTCTCATGGAGACTTGAGGACACCAAAGCTACAAAGAGTAGAAGCAACAAAGGAAGATGAGTGGCATTGGAAGGATGACCTTAATTCCACCATACATTGGCTTTGGGAGGCCAAGCTATGATATCACCATGCTATATATGGTTGGTCAGAGAAAAGGGTAAGCATATTTTTCAATAGATCTCTTAATTTGCCACACCATGTAATTTAATTATTTCAATTATTGATGCTTTTATGTTCAATATGTTGTTTTCTGTCAAGCAAAGTTCAGAATTCTAAAGAAGACGAAGATCGTTGATCTTTCATGTGCAGGAGCTGGATTGTTGCTTTTCGAAGTCAGTTAGTAAGAGGGCTATCCGTTTACATGGTTATTGAAATAAACAGGGCATGTCTAAGGTTGCTTGTTCTACTATTGCTTCTTTATTTGCTTGTCTAGCTATTTTATGAAGATTTTTTTTTTTTTTTTAAAAAAAAAGAAGTACAATATGTATTTGTTTGATGCACTTCTCCCTCAGATATTGTACATCATATATGAATGTGTACTGTTAGAATATTATATATTATTCTAATTTATTATGTTGTCTTATATGTTCTAAGGTTTAGTTTAGGATTTCTTGCTTATCACTCTAGTTTATTATGTTGTCTTATATGTTTTAGAGTTTAGTTTAGGGTTTCTTGCTTATTACTCTTAACCTCTCTATTTATAAAGGCCTATGTAATTATCATAAAAAGATCAATATAGAAGAGATGTAGTTTATTATATGCTTCCACTCTCTCTCTTCTCTCTCTCTGCTTCGCTCTCTTTTCTTTCTTTTTCTCTTTCTTATTTTATATTTTAATGTTTATTTCTACATTTACTATAATTTCTGTATATGCTGAATTTGTTTATCATCAAGTGCAATTCTAATAATATATGATGAAATTTTAGCATTTAGTGATTTAGAAAAAACCTAAATTTATTGTTAACCATAACTGCCTAGACAGTTAGCGAATGATTAATAACCACCCATGTTTTCACTCTAGTTTCTGTAGTTGGAGTTGTTTAAGGTAAATTTGCTTCTAGACCACCCTCAAACCATCATTTGAGGCAGCCCTATTCTTGATGGGTGAGCCAAGAATCAAATGGACCAAGTCACTCTTTAGGCCTATTTCTAAGTATATGTTAGGCTTTTGTTGCTCTAAATTTGTCGGAGTTGACGGAGGGTTGCAACTTGCCCCGCCTAAATTTCTTATTTAATTTGTGATGTCTTCCCATCCCCGTCCTTGGCAGTCTGCCATGATGTGTCTTCTTTCAAATTCATTACTCCTGTGGGGAACAAACAATTTAAAAAAAAAAAAAAAACCAACGAGTTAATAAACACACACAAAAAAAAAAATTTTAATAAATAAATAAATAATTAGTCACTGTAGTTAGCTTCAATTATAAATTACTTAATGTCGTATGAAAGTAAAATCAAAGGTTATTGAGATATTAAAAAAAAAACAATTTAGTCTCTGGTTTTTATTCCCCATTGGTTTTTCTTCTTGTATTTTTAAAAAATTGTTTGTTTTTTTTTTTACAATTATTTTATTATTTTTTTGTTAAAAGAATGTGGCTATTATAAGAATATAAAAAAAAATGGCATTTTTTATACATTTTGATAGTTTGATGGACTATTTTAATATATTTTGAACATTGTGAAGCTCAATGGCAAACAACTATTAGTCTGGGGGACTTTTTAATTTTTTTTCCCAAAAAAAAAAAAAAAACCTTATATTTTCCAAAATTCAAAACATGCAAATCTTTAAGTATTACGAACAATTTTTTTCTCTCCCAACTCTCATGAACTCTTTTTCTCTCACTCTCTCCCTCCTTATAACATAATCCATGGAGCTTTTGTTGGTGGCAGTGATGACTCAGGCACTTGCGCATCTTTTTTTTTTCTTCTATTTTTTCTTTTAAAAAAATTTGTTTTCTTTCTTATGAGGATATATATATATTGTTTTATTGAGAAGTTAAGGTTATTTTTGTTTTTTTAAAGACTTCACATGAGATATTGATAAATTTTAGTAGTTTAGGGTGAACAAAATTAACATAATTAATTGGGAGTTTGTGTGAGACATTAACAATGTACCGATTAATAGTTATTCAATATTCTCTACATCCTGTTATAATCGTACTTTAACATTAACAATTTAATGAAAGGGGCTTAATTAAGAAATAAATGGTACGGTTTAGAATACCTTGCAATGGGAGATGATCAAGAGATGCTCATGGCGGCTTAGATTTATGTTTTTTATTTTTATTTTTTATAATTAATTAATGTGATATAAAATGTAGAGATAATATCTGAAAGGTTGATATAAAACGAGGAGTTTGACTCTTCTTTTCTAAGAAGAAATGAGAAATATTGAACATGACATCTGCAAATAAGATTGGCAATGAAATGGCCCACCACTTCGTTGTCTCTGCTACGTTCGGTCATAATATCATCATCTCCTCTTCTAGTTATACGTTTGTGGTTGTGCTTTTTCCTCCCTTCCAAAGTTTTCACGCTCTTAAAATTCACTTATATATATTAACTATCTAATTTTTTTAAAGTATTTCTAGGAGCCTAACAATTTTAAGTATAAACTTTTAACACAATGAGGGCATTAGTTTTTTTGCTAACTATATAAATCACAATTTTATTCTATTTTTATTTCATTTTGTCGATATTGTCAATGAGTCATTATATTTTCTTTTTCCTTTTTTTTTCTTTTCTTTTTTTATCAATGGTTAATTGGCAGTGTCACATCTGTAAAGTGCGATAAACAGTAGGTTTCTAGCGCTCCTCTAATTTAAATTTAGATAAATATTAAAAACCACTCTTTTATCTTACCATGCTAACTTGACAGTACTAATCAACTCTTAGATTAACCCTTATTAAAATAGTGAGAATACACATTTTTAAGGGGGGATTGATACTACTGTGTCAACAAATGAGATAGTAGTAAAATAAAAATGTGATTTCTAATTTTTTTTTTTTAAGGGTATCCCAGAATTTATTGATCAACACATCTCTTAACTAATACTACTCTTAAATTCGAAACTCAATGGTGTATTTCACAATGTTTTCTCTCTTTCTTTATTCGAAGTTTGATCAATAACTCATAAAAGAAGAAGTTGGTTTGTGTAAATAAAGGTAATTTGAATAGACATAATTTTCTTTCAGATTGTATTTAAAAAATAATTGACGTATGTTCTTAGAACGTGTCATTTTCACATGTTAATAATCCATGCGACTATGCGAGAATTATCTACTTTGTAATTTTATAGAAAGGAAAAAAAATGCATGAGAGAATCATAAATGATAACCACAGATATAGTTTAATAGATTGAATTGAAAGAATTTTTTCGTATTTGATTTGAATTGAATTAGATTAAAACTTGTTAGAATATTTGATATTATTATATTATGTTGCCTTATTTAGTTTAGGGTTTACTTTAGGGTTTCTTGGTCACTACTCATTGTCTCTCTATAAAAGAGAGTTATGTAATATTGTTTAAGACAATGAATATACAAGATGTAGCTCATACGTCTCTTTCCGCTCCTGCTCTCTTTCTCTTTCATATTTTCATATTTTATATTTTATATATATTTCAACATGGTATCAGAGCTACGTTTCTGTTTCTATGGCTTTCAATAAAAGTCTTATGACACTTTTTTTTTTGTTGGTGTTTTTATGGCATTTCTAACAATCTCCCAATTTTGTTGTGATCCATGGCTCTTTCATTGGCAAATCTTGGCATAATGCGGTTTGGCCCTTCCTAGGGTTGTTTTTTATTTTATTATTTTTTTAACGGCTAGTTTCCGTTGTCCGGCCTCATTGTCAGTTGTGGTTTGGCTCTTCACCGGATTCTTTTAGCGGCTTGTCTTCGTTCTCCGGTATTCTTCCAGCCGTTACTTTCAGCCTTTCGAACCTTGGCACAATGTGGTTTGGCCCTTCACATGATTGATGGCTAGTTTTCGTTCTCCATCCATCGTTGGAGTTTTGGCCCATTGTCGGCCTTTTTGAACCTGCATTAACCAACCACTTGCCGCCATTGTTGGCCACCCCACCAGCCTCTATTTTTTCCAGCAATCACTACCATCTACGGCTTGTTCCCGACTTCAGCCAGCCACCGCCATGATCATTGTTTCGGATTTCAAACTCAAGGTTTCAGAATATTCACCTTGAGTTTGAGGGGGGATGTTAGAATATTTGATATTATTATATTATGTTGCCTTATTTAGTTTAGGGTTTACTTTAGGATTTCTTGGTAACTACTCATTGTCTCTCTATAAAAAAGAGTTATGTAATATTGTTTAAGACAATGAATATACAAGATGTAGCCCATACGTCTCTTTCCGCTTCCGCTCTCTTTCTCTTTCATATTTTCATATTTTATATTTTATATATATTTCAACAAAACTAATAAATTTGTGAGATCTTCTGTTATGGAAACAGAAATTTAGAAAACTTTGTAGATAACCCGTTTACATGGCCGGTTATGATGTTATCCACAACATAAGATTTTTACTACCAATGATATGCATGAGTAACAATTTTTACTATCAATGAGATTTTTACTAATCAGTATAACTATATAAGCTGATTTTACTTTTTTTTTTTATTTATATATATAATATACTACTAATTCTATCTATTAACAATAAAAATTTGTTATAAGAAAAATTACTCAATTTTTTTTTAAAAAAAAAAAATTAAAGATTAAGATGCATCACTACAAGAAAATTGGTCTTTAGCGACAACTCAAAGTCGTCGCTAAAGGCCTATAAGTCGTTGCTATTAACATCAGCGACGACAATGGTCGTCGCTCCCCATGGTTGCAAGTAATCCGTCGCTAAAGACTAAATAGCAACGACCTTTTATGTATTTGTTGCTGAAAATCTTTTAAAGCTAATGTCGTCGCTAATGATACACACATCAGCGACGACATTTGTCGTCACTGATGATACACATATTAGTAACGACATTTACACACAACGACGACAAATGTCGTCGCTAATGACCCACATCAGCAACGACATTTGTCGTCGCTAATGATAAACACATCTAGCGACCACATTTGTCGCTGTGATACACATCTAGCAACGACAAATGTGGTCGTTGATGACGTGCACATTTATAATGATTATGCAATCATCAACGACGACATTGATCGTCGTCGTCAATATCAAATGCTTTTATTTTTGGCTAATTAATATTTTAAATTGTTTGGTATAAATGATATAAACATAATAATATGTTAGAGTTTATCGTAATTGTTTGATATTAATATTTATATTGAAACCAAAGTAATATTTTAATAGATCTATCTTTTAATATTTTATATTTTATATGGCATACTAAAATTTTAATATCGAGTATATGCTTACATACATTCAATTGAACAAGGAAATCAAAGAGAGATGAATTTTTCCGATGTGTTGTGATAACAGAAAAAAGATATATAAAAGCAAAAGGCGTAAAACAAGGAAATAAAATTTAAAAGAATGACTAACATGTTGCCACTTGACAAAGTAAATCCCATTGCTAAGAACTCCGCTCACTCTCACAGATGAAGCACCAGAAATCGAAGGGATTGGTACTTTTACAACAATTGGAAAAGGGTAACAACAATTTCTTGGACCTTTTGGCATGAGTACGCCATGAAACTTGCAATGATTTTGGACGAAGAAGACAAAGTGCAGAAGACGTAACCTTCGATTCCACTATAGCACGAAGTAAATGGCACAACCAGAGCTAAAGTACGTATGTTTTGCAATCCGCTTTCGCTGCTCACAAAGCCAAAAGAAACAACCAAAATCAGCTCCTAAAACATAATTTAAGAAATTTAAAAGAATGACGAACACACAAAAATCAAGTCATAATTGCAAAACGTACACACAAAAATCAGACACAATCATTACACACACAAGAAAATAGCCATTGCATGGAAATGAACTATTCGCATTTACTTCTCAACATGAGTGGAGTCACTAATAAACAAAAAGATAAGTTTGTGATTGAAAAAAGTTAAATCTTGTGAAGTGATTAAAAATTGTAAAAAATGTCACTATCAAAAACCCCAGAAATGATCTTAACAAAATTCCCTCATTTCAAATGCAAAAGAAACAATTCTGAATCTCACCAAACACCAAACAGAACACGAATTTCAACCATATCATAAGAAGCCATATGATGTTTCAACCAGTAGGTCAGTGGTTGCCTAGTTGGATCACTGGCTTATATTGCTTACCTATTCACATGAGCTTATTTAGTGAAAGTCCATTAATTTTTGGAAAACGGTTATATACCATGTATAGCAAAAAGAAAAGGGGCAATAGGCATAAAACAGTTGGTAAAACAAACAAATAATTTTAGCCTGTTTATATTGCAGAGACTTCCAACTAAAAAGGCAATTGGCTAGATACCTGGTAGTTGCACCCTCAATTTAAGTTATTAAAACACAAAACTTTTGTGTTGATGGGAGGACCAATTGTATTAGCTAAGGTTCCACATAAAACCCTTGGTTTAACTAGAATTTTGACTGTTTTCTCGATAGTCTAAATGTACCAAAGATGATAAGGGAATCCTATATGATCCTTGGTTGAATGTTCGATAAGTATTTTGTAATCTCCCTCAAAATTTGAGTATGTTCTTTATAATGCAATTGATGCCACCAAGAAGTTGAATAGACATATGCAAACAAGTATGCTAAGGTTACAAAACTTAAGCCTAATCCATGATAATATTTACTACATATATCATCCAATCATATGACTACAAACAACATGGGAACATACAAAAGGAAGTATAAACCATATTTAGGCTGACTTTTAAATTCTAATAAAAGCAAAGCAAATCATACCTTAATTAGCTCGCCTTCACAATAACCATCAAACTCTGCTCTGCAAAAGAGTAGAAAAATGCAGAAGATGAATAGTCTTCTAAAACAGAAAAGGACCAGAAATATCAGACAAATATGGATCAAATAAATAGAATGTACGTAGCAAGCTCTTTCTGCACACGCTCTGCTTCAAGTTGGACTACCATTTGGGCTTTCTTAACAGTTTCATATAGATTTTGCATGTTACCCAGTATTCCTGCCTATATCAAAGTAAAGTAAGGTTATGGTGAACAATAAAGGATGAGCATAAAGTTGAGAAAAGGACAGAAGAATATTATTTATAAGGTAGAAGTCAAACACATTAGTTTACAAGGCATGCTGTAGTTAACACAAGACTTGGCCAAAAGAAAACTGAACCTTTGATGACACGTCATCACTGTTTTCATTATTTTCCTTTTTCCCTCCAAATAAACCATGCATACGGAGAGATCTTGGTGTCTTTCCAGTCTTCCTACTAGGCCATGAAAAAATTGAAGGTCCAGCTGCATTTGAATACAAGTTAACTTCAATTAAATGCAACAGAGGAAAATAAATTTAATTTCTCATCAGAGATTGTAAAATTAGCAATCAGGAAAAAAAAATTATTGCACAAGAACATCAATTACAAGACAATTGTACAAGAAAAAGCAAGTTGTATTATTTCATAATTTCTGAGATTTTTAACCAAGATGAGATGAAAAAGCACAACACATTCACAACATTACAAAATCAACAGAACCATTGCCCATTGCAGAATTACCCAACATGTTGATCATTATTGATTTAAATCATCATGTAAAAATTAAAACTATTATAATACTGAACCACTAGAATTTATATACAAAAAAATGTTGAAGAATTGTTTGTCATAGGGATGTTCAATGAATGAATTTTTCATCGTAAACGCTGGTTGGTGATAATTTTTCAACCCAGATTTATTGTCCTATACTTTGTACCTCACTGATTTTTCAAACATTGTTCTTTAGTAAGTCCACTAATGATAAATAAGATAATTAAAAACAGGACCACAAATGAATGACAAACTTTGGAGAAGGATTAAGAAAGACTAATCAGAGTGATAAATGGATATATGCACGTATAGCCTACTATCTATTACTTGCAGTTGGTTCACTCCTTCCATTTAAATAATGAAAATTTAAAAGAATAACGAACACACAAAAATCAAGACATATTTCACCTAAGCATTTCGTTAAACACATGGCAGGCTCATAATACAAAATAGAAATGGATTTTTATTTAATGAGCAGGGCAATTCAACTTGGTTAACATTAAATAGTATCCCATATTTTAGCGAAATTGCAACACGGACGCATGTAGCTGAATAAAGGAAAAGTACCTGTAGCTGAATTCTTCTCTGACGACCAATAATCAAGTGCCTAGAGACGGAGAGAATGCATCTCCAGAGTCGCCAATCAGATCCAAATCGTCCTTGAGACCCACAACTTCGTCGCTCCTCCAATTGCCCCGGTTCTCGCTCTTCGAATCTGCAACGAACACCTTCAATTCATCCACAGGCCACTCTAGATTCCGTGAAACTCACCTTAAATTGTGAGGAATTGCTGCTTGAACGCCATCTCTGCCATACATAGTCGAATTAATTAAACAAGAAGAAATTAAATTCCAAAAAAAATCAGTAGAATTGCTCGTGATAGAGAGAGAGTGTGTGTGCAGAGATGAGATGGAGATGAGATGGATGAGGTTGGAGGAGTATATCTGCGGAGATGAGATGGATGAGGTTGGGGGAGTAGATCTGCGTAAACGAATCCAATGGCGCTGTTCTAGCACCCCTTCAAGATACTCGAAAAAAATGGAAAATGGAAGTTGGGGGCAGTGGGAGACACGAGTCTGGCATGCAGCGAATTAAGGGTTAGAGAGTGAGGCCCAGTGGGTGGTACATGTGTGTAATAATTGGACATGAATTTCTAGGAAAAGTTATTGCAATGTCTTTAAATAATTCTTTTACATTAATTCCTTCTCTAATAATATATATATTACATAATTCTTTATGTTCAGATCAACTACTACCTTTACTTTAAATCCTTATTAACCAACTAATAATAAATCAATTAATTAATTATAATATTTTAATATTTTTTAATATTATTTGAGTAATGCATGGGACACTTTTAATCCTTGTTAAGAATTTTAATATTTTTCCTTTAATTCATTTGCGACAACATTGTCGTCGCTATTAAGGACTTTAATGTTTTTCTTATAATTCATTTGCGACGACATTGCCGTCGCTAATAAGTATTTAAAATTAGTAACGACAATGTCGTCGCTACTAAGGATTTTAATGTTTTTCCTTTATTTCATTTGCGACGATAATGTGGTCGCTAATAAGCATTTTAAATTAGCGACGACAATGTCGTTGCTACTAATGACTTTACTTGTTTTTCCTTTTAATTCATTTGCGACGACATTACCATCGCTAATAAGTATTTTAAATTAACGACGACAATGTCGTCACTAATAAGACTTCAAATTTTTTCCTTTGATTCATTAGCAACGACAATGTTATCGTCAATTTAAAATGCTTATTAGCGACGACAATGTCGTCGCAAATGATAGGAATCCCATCGCAACAGCTTCATATCAGCGACGACATCTAGTTGTCGATGTTGTCCATTTTTTTTTTATGAAATTAGCGACGACAATTTCTTGTCGTCGCTGATTGGTGAGCAATAACGACCATATATGGGTCGTCGCTAAAAATATGGTCGCTAAAGACCAATTTTCCTGTAGTGCATTTACGAGTTGGACATAGGGAGGAGGGGGTGTCCGTCCCTAGCATGATGTGTATTTTCGCGGGGGGGGTTTTAAAGATTAAGATGCATTTACGAGTTGGACATAGGGAGGAGGGGGTGTCCGTCCCTGGCATTATGTGTGTCCTTTCAACTTTACCATGTGGTGCATTATTGAAGAAAAAGAAAAGACGGGGGGCCAGAGGCGATTGATTGATGAATGAAAAGAGAAGTCATATAATTCACATTTGGCCTTTACTTGATTCTTCCATGACTACTATGGCCCGCACGAAATAATGGGGCAAAGCATCGTTATAGTATATGCTGGATTGAATTTCAAATGTTTAACCAGAAGGAAAATTTAAACAGAGTGGCCAACTTCATGTATGCTAAGCTTCTTACTTTGCTTATTTAATCCCTGTGTTATTAGAGCATTTCCAACGGATTAGGTGAACTCCTCATGATAACTATTTTTAGCTAATATCATCTAATTTTTATCTCTAGCATATATGGTTTAGAATAGGTAAAATACAATTTTTATTATAGCGTTATTTATTGTACCACATTAGAGAAATAAAATATTGTTTCTCTTGCTAGAGAAAGAGCGCTCGGGGTTGCATACTCTATATATTTAGAGGATTCACATTGAGCTTTTTTAAAAAATTTCTAAATTTAATTCTATAAATCTAGATTAATTAATTTAGTTAGCCAACTTTCAAAATTACTAAACATCAAACTTTCTAAATATTTGTTTATTTTAATTATATATTTTATTTTGTTAATGAAACCAACCTTTTGACTCTTTGCATTAAAAATATATTTTAATTGAGAGGAAAGAAGAATAAACATTAAGGACAAACTTTTACTTTTTGTTCTCTTTAATTACATTTAGAAAGGATTTATGACAAAAGTTATATTTAACAGAAGCTACAAGAGCTTATAAAATTGTGTTCTTGTGCAAATTTTAGAAAAAATAAATAAATAAAGGGCTTTTGAAGAAATTTGTGGGCCTAACTCACCTCATAAAATCAGTCTTACAAGAGAGGGTTGTCCATTCTTTATAAACATGTCCAAAGTCTTGTCCACAGGCAATGTGGAACTATTTTCTCAACACCCTCCCTCACGTGCAGACCAATATTTTTAAATGTGGGACTATTTTCTCAACAAGTTTGTTAGGGGTTCTCCCCTAGTGTTTTTCTAGCGTTCTCCTAATCTTATGTAAAACATAATTTAAGAAAAAATAAAATTGTAGTACCATTTTTTTTGCCAACAGATTAATTTTTATGAGTTAATATTTAGGTTCTAATGTTTTAAAACTTATTTTTGGATTCAAAACTAAAACCTACGGATGGAAGGTTAATCCTTTAGGGATGATATCATCAAAAATGGATTTGATCATCCTAAATTTAATGTTAATGCCTTAATTTTTGTGTTAATACCTCAAATTTGGTGCTAATGCTTAAAAAAATCAGTGATAAAGGTTACTACAATTTTATTTTTTTTTAAATCATATTCTGTATAAGACAGAGAGAACGTTAAGAGAACACTAGAGAGAGAACCCTTAGCATCTTTCATAAATAAATATAGAGAGTTCAATGTTCCTGTTCTTACTCTTATATTTACCCTCGTAACAATGAAAAATAATATTTAAAGAAAGTAGATAATTTATTAAAGTTTGTATTGAAAAGTTAGTAGGTAAAATAAAATAAAAAATGTGTATTTTAAATAGCTAAAATAACTAGTATGGCTAGAGCATAGTTTTAAGTAGTGGAGTGAAATTTTTAGTTTTGAGAAAGGTTAGCTAAAATGTACAAATATAATAATTATTTTATTTTTATTATATATTATGTTCTATTGTATATAAAATATAAGAAAAAAAATGTGTAAAATCAATCCTTATAGTTACGAAATTTGTCCACATAGCTATGAGATAGATTGGCCACCCTCATACATGGCCAAAGGGGTTGGCCTTAGGGGTGGTTTAATCATCCCCATTTGGCAAAATTGTCGGTCACCTCGTATTCCCACTTTTAATTTTTATTTTTTTAATTGTTATATATATATTATATCATATTATAATATTTTTTATTACGGATAACACGCATTATAATTTAATTGATATTAACGTCACACTTAACAATTTTCATTAGAAATGTAGACAAAAATGAAGTGTAGGAATCTACCTTTTTAATTTTATTTTTGCATACCATTGCAAGCTTTTCAGCAAATTTTTATATCACATAGAGTTATTGCAAATCCTAATTAAAGAGTCTAATTTTACATTTTGTTTTTCTTTTAATATACCATTAATTTCATATTAAAAAAAATACTTTAAAAAAAAATTAAGAAGCTTTAAGTGATGGAGAATATCTTCCGTTCAGTCATGACATAAATAACACAATTTACGCCCACCAATAGTAATAAGACACCTCATCTAAAACTAAAAAAATTGCAAAAAGCTTATGTAGACAAAAAACACTAGATTTTGGCAACTGGAAGAACGAAAAGAACAAGGGGTGGCTAGCAGAGAAAGAAAAGAGAAAGAAGAGAAGGAAGAATGGCCGCTCCCACCGCCCTCGCCCAACCGGTTGAAACAGGCTGGCACCCACTCCCAGGCTGCTTTAGTGGGATATTTTAGGATGATAAAACCCCAAAAAGGGTTAACTTTTCTCTTTAGGTTTTAGTTTTTAATCAAAAATTAATTTTTGACGCATTAAAAATGAGTTTTGTGACATTAGAATCAATTTTTGAGGCATTAGAAATGATTTTTGAGGCAGCTTTTGATAGAAAGGTCGCCGGAGATGCTTCAAAACTCATCGGAGATGGTGACCCACTGCCAGACCCAACCGTGGGTTACACGTGACCCAATGGCTGAGTCAGCCATAACCCAGCCAAGACCCATCGCCAGCCGTGGTTCTCTTTCTCTCTGGTGGTTCACACGTTTTCCACAGGGTTCTCTCTTTCTCTTTCCATTGGGTTATTGATTGGGTGTTTTCGTTCTTATTTCAGGTGAGATGGCAACATTTGAATAAAAGACAAAAAAAACCTATGATTTTGTAACAATCATATAACAGCACCTCTCCATTGCGTGTTCTTATGTCAAAAGCCATGTGGTGTTTGTTTGTTTGTCACTGGCCTGAATATTTTGTCGGGGTTTGCTTTGATTCGTCGTCTTTGCTTTTTCCTTCATGCCGAAAAGAGTAGTCTATTTAGACTAGACAACCCAAGGACAGACTTATTATCTGCGCTTTTCCCTCCGAGTTTTATCCCTTCCAAATTTTTCGTAATAGTCAAAATAATTAAAAATTTATTTTTTTACTAATTTTGTAATAGACTTTTTTTTTAAAAAAAAAAAAAAAACTTCATTTACGCTTAGTTTAAAAATAGTGAAAAAATCGCTAATAAAAATCGCTAATATGCTATAGCGTTCAACAAATTAGTTGAATATTATAGCTTAACATTAATCATAATTTATGTTAGTAAAGAAATTAATTTGATTCTCAGTCTCTTTTGAAAATAGTAGAAGTAGATTAAAAAAATATTTAAAATGCTTAACCAAATATATATATACTTTGATCAAATAAGTAATTAAAATAAAGAAAAATATTTTTTAACTAAATATTTATTGACCCAATTATCCTCAAATCATTTTACCATGTCATTGCCATTGTTTATTCTAACTAAAAAATTAAGGGTAATTTCACTTAATCCCCTGAATTTTCGCGCTTTTTGCAAATACCCCCCAAAGTTTAAAAATTCTCAATTTGATGTACAAAACTTCTAATTGCTTTCAATTTGCCCCTTTCGTTAGGATTTTCTGTGAAATCTTAACTAATTCAGCCAAAATTACCTATTTATCCCTCATTCCAAAACCATATCGTTTGGGCCTCAAAACGACGTAATTTTGGTCATTTTATCATTAATTTTTTTTTTAAAGGGTAAATATTTAAAAATTAAAATTTTAATTTTTTTTTTAAGGGGAGGAAATCGGGGTGGCTTAGCCAAGGGGTGCCTCTCCACCCCATTTTTGGCCAAGGGGTGGCTGGAGCGGAAATCAGGGGGTGGCTTGGCCAAGGGGGTGCCTCCGGCCACCCCATTTTTGGCCAAGGGGTGGCTGGAGCCACCCCTTTGCTGGTCTGAGGTGGTCAAACCACCCCATGTGAGGTGGTCCGGCCACCCCTAAAAGCCCAAAAAAAAAAAAAGAGAGAAGTATGGGTTTTGCCCTTTTGGGAGTGGCCGGACCACCTCCTTGGCCATGGGGGTGGATTCGGCCACCCCCTACGATCGGTCTAGGGGTGGTCGAACCACCCCTATTGGGGTGGCCGGTTTGGGGGTGGTCCGCCACCCCAAAAGGCCAAAACCCATACTTTGTTTTTTTTTTTGTTTGGGCTTTTGGGGGTGGCCGGACCACCCCCTTGGCCATGGGGGTGGCCGGACCACCCCCTTGGCCATGGGGGTGGTTTAATCTCCCACACCCCGGCCGTAGGGGGTGGCCGAATCCACCCCCAGGCCCTTGGTGGTCTGGCCACTCCCAAAAGGCCAAAACCCATACTTCGTTTTTTTTTTTTTTTTTTTTTTGGGCTTTTAGGGGTGGCCGGACCACCCCCTTGGCCATGGGGGTGGCCGAACCACCTCCAGACTGGCCGTGGCAGGTGGCTCCAGCCACCTTGGCCAAAATGGCTGAGCCACCCCTTGGCCAAGCCACCCCAATTTCCTCCCACCCCCTTTTATTTTATTTTTAAAAAATCAATGATAAAATGACCAAAACGACATCGTTTTGAATCCCAAAACTATGTAGTTTTGAAGCTCAAAATGACATAAGTGGTGTTTGACAACCGGAATGTAGAGTTACTGTTTAGAGTTATCACTGTTCATTATTGTCTTTTCTAAAAGTTCATGGATTAATCATCAGCCTCGACTTTGGAATTACCGTAATACCCTTAGACTTTTCATCTTCAAACAAAGAAACCCCACACACACAACGACGCAAATACCTTGCTGTAAACATCATCAACACAGCCTCTCTCCCTCAAAAACCTTGTTGTAAACAACAGATTCATCGACGAAATTCCGGCCAACTACGCCAATTGTTCGACTCTGCTTCGTTTCAGAGTCCCCAATAACTTGCTCTCCGGTAGCGTTCCCGCCGGAATCTGGGGATTACCCAACGCGGAAATAATCAATATCTCGTCGAATAATTTCCAAGGCCCGATTACCACCGATATCAAGAACGCCAAGTCTCTCGCACAGTTGAATGTCGGAAGCAATCGCTTATCCGGTGAATTACCGGCCGAGATCTGGGGTGCTACCTCGCTGGTATCAATTCAAGTGAACGACAATCAGTTTTCGGGAAATATCCCTTCCGGTATTGGTGAGTTGAAGCAACTCAACAGCCTTCATCTGCAAAACAACAAGTTCTCTAGTTCAATACCGAATCGTTAATCGCGTTTCTCTCACTGACATAAACATGGCTAACAATTCGCTTTCTGGTCAAATCCCATCTTCTTTGGGATCTCTACCGACTCTTAATGCTCTGAATCTCTCCAACAACCAACTTTTCGGTGAAATTCCGGGGACTTTTTCGTCTTGCTCATACTCTGTTTTTCTTGCTACTTTTGTTACCAACTTCCGTTGTTGCCCAAACTAATGGTAAAATAACTATGGGTGATTCTCTGTCTACAACTGATAACTCTTCATGGGTTTCTCCTTCGGGTGATTTTGCCTTTGGCTTTCACCAGCTCAACGCCTCAGATTTCTTCTTGCTTTCTATATGGTACAACAAGTTACCAGAGTTTGGTATGCAAATGGTGACAAGCTTGCTCCGAGGGTAAAAGTGTAAATACAGCTACTTACATCTGAAACACAAATTCAAACGTGGTCAACAACGGTAGGCACTACAGTAACTCCTCATCTACAGTGCACCCACAACTCAGTTGTCAAACAACCCCATAGTTTTGGAATGAGGGATAAATGGGTAATTTTGGTTAAATCCTTTAGGATTTCATAGAAAATCCTAACGGAATGGGCAAATTGAAAGTAATTAGAAGTTTGGTACATCAAATTGAGAGTTTTTAAACTTTGGGGAGGTGTTTGCAAAAAGTGCAAAAGTTCAGGGGGTTAAGTGAAGTTTCTTAAAAAAAATTATTATTATTTTATTTTGGGTAAATATATAATAACACATTGGGTCAACCAGTCAGAATTTTAAAATGCTTAGGTTTTTTTTTTTCCCCCGAAAATTTACTCACTGAGTGTAAGGAAACTACAATAAAATCCCTGCCGTTACACTTTTCATAATGGCTGTTAATGGACCCAAAACACACCGTTTTGGGAGATTAAAATATTAATTTCTTTTATTTTTTATTTTTAAATCTAAAATTTTTTTTTTAAAAAAAAAAGAAAAAGAAAATGAAAAAAAAGGTGAAAGAAGAAGGGTGGCCGATGCACCCATAGAACCACCCCCTTAGGCCATGGGGGTGGCCGGTCTGGTGGTGGCCGAGCCACCCCAGTGGCCTAAAGGGGTGGCTCGACCACCTCTTGTTAAATATATAAAAAAAAAAAAAAAGTTGGCACGTTGAAACGGAGGGAGAGAGGGTGACCATCACCCTACGAAGAGGAAGATAATGGTATTTGGGGGAACTGGGTGCATTGGGAACCACTTGGCCAAGGCAAGCTTGCTGTTGGGCCATCCAACTTTTGTGTATGCTCGTCCCATCACCCCAAACCACTCCTTCCAAAGTTGAGCTCATGAAGGAGTTGCAGTCCATGGAGCTACCTTTGTCCTGGTTCATTTTCTCTCTCTCTCTCTCTCTAGATATGTATATATAAATGTTTTAGTGAAACTATAGATATATGTAAGAAGAATAACCAAAAAAAAAAAAAAAACAGAGGTGAACAGAGGATGATTTGTATGCAAAGAAAGCAAAGGGCATGAACCTAGTGAAACAAGAAATGTGGGTCTTTATGTTCTAATTAAGTAGTTTCAATCTCAATTGGAAAAGAAAAGAAAAGAAACTCTGATATATTTATCCTGCTCTGGTTTGTTCTTATAGATACTAGGCAAGTCCTCCTACTAAGAATACCTTTATATTTGCATACATGTAGAGGCAAATGCTAGTTTTTGACTCAAGAAAGCCTTGATTCCATTTACTTAGGTTCACATAAACCAAAATGTTGTGTTTTCTGCAATTGGTGCCCTTTGGTTTATCATGTCAAACAAAGAAGACCCAAACCAGGGGTGGCCGTTTGGCCCTAGGGGGTGATGGTCACCCTCTCTCCCTCTGTTTCAACGTGCCAACCTTTTATTTATTTTTATTTTTTTAATACAGGGGGCGGTCAAACCACCCCCTGGGGGTGGATCGGCCACCCTTCTTCTTTCATGTTTTTTTTTTCCTTTAACAAGGGGTGGTCCAGCCATCCTTTTAGGCCACTGGGGTGGCTCAGCCACCACCAGACCAGCCAGTCTGCTAGTGGCCGAGTCACTCCAGTGGCCTAAGGGGTGGCCAGCCACCCCCTATGGGTGGATCGGCCACCCTTCTTCTTTCACATTTTTTTTAATTTTTAGATTTAAAAATTTAAAATTAAAAAAAATTAATATTTTAATCTCTCAAAATGGTGCGTTTTGGGTCTATTAACGGCCATTACGAAAAGTGTAACGGTAAGGATTTTATTATAATTTCCTTACACCTAGGGAGTAAATTTTCGAAAAAAAAAAAAAAAAAAATCTAAACATTTTAAAATTCTAACTGGTTGACCCAATGTGTTATTATATATTTACCTTTTTATTTTAATTACTATTTTGTTTTCTTAAAGAAAATATTAGAAATATTTTAATATTTTTTTTTTTCTGAACCCCGTGTGATGCAATCATGCAAGACTGACCCATCTGTTTAATGGAAGTGAACTAAAGAAACAGTTCAAACTAAAACCTTTGAAAAAAAAAATCATATCTAGTAATTCGATTGGAACCTAGTTTTTGAGTTTTCAATTTTAAGTATACGTTGTTGTCTAAGTTTAAAATAAGTTGATTTGTTATTTTATTGTCAAAATTAATGATTTGTCATGTGTCACATATATCTTATTTGTTGGAATATCTACACAAAAAGAAAAGAAAAATTTAAACTGTCACCTTTATTTAATAAAAATTTTTAGTCGATTAAATCACCCATTAAAAACATATTTTAATTGTCATATATATCTTATTTGACGCTTCGTAAATATCAATATAATAAAACGTAAACAAGTGTTAAGAAGCAACAGTTTCCACAAGTGAAGTGAGCACTTGCGATCCATAGCACGGGTCAATCATCAATGCAGCTAAACTAGCAATGACATAGTGATATGACCCGGGCCCACCACAATTTTTCTTTTCGCTGAGATTGTTTGTTTGTGGCCGGTCTGGGTCACATCATTTTGCCTGTTTTCTTATTGGGTTAAATTCAATTTCCGAAAAAAATAAATTCAATTGTAGTATTTATGGTTAGACCCAAAATTAAACAAACTTTTTGGTTTCAAAAAGTATTGGAAAAACTTTACAAAACTCCCCTAAATTTTCACTCATTTTAAAATACCTCCTTCAAACTTCAAAATCTCTCAATTTAACTCCCCAAACATTTAATTGCTCTCAATTTGGACTACTTCGTACAAATTAGATTTAAAAATTTAAAAAAAGACCAAAATACTCATGATTTTCATTTAAAAAAAATAAAAAAAACATTTTGGAAGTTGGAATTTTAAATGGTTAATTTGAAACGATGACTTTTATATAAAATTTCAACTTCCAGATTTTTTTTTAAACATAAAAATCATGGGTATTTTGGTCTTTTTATAAAATTTAAAACCCTAATTTGTATGGAGGGGTCCAAATTGAGAACAATTGAAAGTTGGAGGGGTTAAATTGAGAGTTTTTGAAGTTTGAGGGGGTATTTCAAAATGGGTAAAAGTTCAAGGGAGTTTTGTGAAATTTCCCCAAAAGTATTCCAATGGTGCTTGTGATTATTGAAAAGATACACTTAATATTTTTTCCATGATTTGTCCAAATATTTAAGGAACCTCCACCTCAGCACCTTGTGGGTGACTGAATAACTTCATGGCCCTTTGGGGTGGCCAAGCCACCTCAATAGCCAAATGAAATATATATATATATATATATATATATATATATATATATATATATATATATATATGGTTGGCCTTTGTGGGTGGTCAAACCACCTAACGAAAATGTGGTGGCTAGCCCTAGCCACCTCATTTTGGCCATAGGAGTGGCCAAGCCACCCCAACTCTATAATTTTATTTTATTTTATTTTATTTATTTATTTTGCAGCATATTTGGCATCAAAATCATAAGTACCACTTATGATATAATGCCACATTATTTAATCTACTGATTTTGCATCAATATGTGGCATTAGAGACATGTGTTACCATTTTACGCGTATTGATGTGGACATCCATTAAATATTTAGATAGGAGATGTGATACAATCACAACATAGATTCAACAAAAAACCCAATTTTTCTACTACGTGTCATTTAAAAAATTAAAAAAATAATAAAATTAAATTCAAAACACCAAACTTTAATTTTTATTTTTATTTTTTAAGTGACATGTAAGGGAGAAATTAAGTCTTTGTTAGGTCTCTGTTGTGACTTTAACATTTCTCATTTAGATAGATCATAAACAAAAATCCCATTTTCTACCAACTCTCATGAACTCTTTTTCTCTCACTCTCCTCCTGTCTTATAACATAATCCATGGAGCTTTTGTTGGTGGCAGTGATGATTCAGGCACTTGCGCATCATTTTTTCTTTTCTAATTTTTATTTTTATTTTCTTATAAGGGTATTTTTTTTTGTTTTATTGACAAATTTTTAAGGTTATTTTTGTAGTTTTTAAAGAATTTGTATGAGATATTGATAAATTTTAATAGTTTAGAGTGGACATTAACATAATTAGTAGTTTATGTGGGACATTGACAGTGGGTTAGTAGTTTTCAATATTTTCTACATCTTTTTATAATCGTACTTTAATGCTAACAATTTAGGGTCCGTTTGGGAGTGCGTTTTTTAAAAAATAATCTGCGTTTTTAAACCAAATCGCAATTTTGGAGTGTTTGGGATTGCGATTTTGAAAACGCAAATTTTAAAATCGTAGAAAAATCTGCGATTTCAATAAGTTATTGGTGATCTTATTTGAAAAAGTCATGAATTTAAACCAAAAATCACGATTTCACTTAAAGAATATTTACCTATTTGGTCTGAAATCGCAATTATATGCCAATTTTACCCAAACACTTGATCGATAAAAAAATACTTTTTCACTGCTTTTACCAAACGCCTATGCGATTTTAAAAAGTGACAATTTCAAATACATAATTTTTAAAAACGCAATTTTTAAAATCGCACTTATTGAAATCGTACTCCCAAATAGGCCCTTAATGAAAGGAGCTTTGTTAAGCAATAAATAGTAGGGTTTAGAATACCTTGCCAAGAGAGATGATCAAGATATGGTAATGGTCCTAATGGAGGCTTAGATTTATGTGTATTTTTTTAAAGAAAAAATTGATTATTAATGTGATATAAAATGAAGATAATATTTGAAAGGTTGATATGGAAGGAGGAGTTTGACATTTCCTTTCGAAGAAGAAATGATAAATATTGAACATGAAAGCTGCAAATTAAATAAGATTGGCAGTGAATGTGGTGGGTCATATGATATGATCATCTCTTGTACGTAGTTAATTATATATTTGTGTGAGACATTGACAGTGGGTTAGTAGTTTGTCAACATTCTCTACATCTTTTTATTATTGTACTTTAACACTAACAATTTAATGAAAGGATCTTAATTAAGAAATAAATAGTACGGTTTAAAATATCTTGCCGAGGGAGATGATCAAGATATGGTAATGGTCGTAATGGAGGCTTAGATTTATATGTATTTTCTTTTTTTCTTTTTTATTGTTTTTAAAGAAAAAAAAAACTGATTATTAATGTGATATAAAATGAAGATAATATTTGAAAGGTTGATATGAAAGGAGGAGCTTGACTTTTCTTTTCGAAGAAGAAATGATAAATATTGAACATGAAAGCTGCAAATTAAATAAGATTGGCAATGAATGTAGGGTACGTGGGTCATATGGACATGATCATCTCTTGTACGCTTGTGGTTGTATGTTTGTGGTTGTGCTTTTTCCTCCCTTTCAAAGTCTTCAGGCTCTTAAAGTCAATCAACCAATTATCTCCATTATACAGAACAGTGTAAACTTTGATTGCCAAACTCTCATCTTCATTTTCATATTCATTCGGTGATCCAGCATCTTTGACTTACACTCTTCATTCGGAGCACTCAAACAAAGGTACATACGTAGTTCTAGTGTCCATCTTAATTTGATTTGTTTTTGTTTAATTTATTGTAGTTTTTATGACTTTAAAATTGATTGAGCACTCTTGATACACATATAAAGATTAATTGTAGATTTGCGGTTCTTTATCTTAAAGTAGAGCATTTGTTGTGTCTTTGGAATGAGTAATGCTTGAGAACATAATTTTTTTTAGGATTTCATTGAAAATTAATAGTGACGTGGGATTGCAAAAAGGTAATTTAAAGGTGTAAATATTAAATGTAAAATTACCTTTTAATCGTGCCACATCACTTTTTTCCAAAAAAAGTTATCCTCTCAGGCATTACTCCTTGATCAGAAGAGTAATTTAATTGAGATATTAATTGTAATAGAGTTTTTACGGTTCAATATAATTATTGCCTTAAAGTTGTTTGATGGAAACCATCAAATTCACACATGGATTTAAGTCATAACCAATATATTGTATATTGACATATAGCACATTTGATGATTCACAGGATGTTTACTTCATTAGCTGCCACGATTTTCCACCACTCTAAGAAGGAAGGTTGCCTCTCATCACTCATTTGGTGAGTGATGGCATTTTTTTTTTCTTTTTAATTTTTTAAAGTGGTGAGTCCTTAACGATGCTATGTATCAATTTGCAAGTGGTTGTGATGTGGAATCATGTGTACATTAATTATTTCCATGACAGATTATTTTAAACAAATAATAGTTGAAAACCCCATGGATCACTTAAGTAATTTTCTCATGTCTTTTGGCTCTTTTCTCCTACTAAACGACTTGTTACATATATGTTCAGTATATTTTGTCTATATCATATTTCGATATTATCACTTGCCGTTTTCTGATTTGCGCATTTTTTATTTTCAGAACTAAGCGCGACTCAACGGGCTGATAAAGAATTAATTAGGTGTGAAAGTCAAGTTGACATGTCCCATATGAGCCCAAGAAATTAAACTCCCAGGTTTGAAATCCCAAGGAAAAGTATTAAATGGTGAAAACCAAAGAAACACAGCTTAGCGTGGTTTCGAATTTTATTCCAGTGGCTCCAGTTTATGAATATCCCAAGGAAAACTACTCCTTTTATTTCCTTTGTTCTGCCTATCATTTATTCTCGTTCTAGTTCCCACTTCTCATTTTCTTGGTTTTGAGTTTTTCTCTACTCGCAAAAAAATTAATAAGAAAAAAAAAATAGAAAAAAAAGAAGCCGAAGAAAAGTGAAAAAAAGAAAAAAGAAAAAGAAAAAGAAATTGAAACAAGAATGGAGATTTTCATTAATGCAATTGCTGCAATTGCTCCAAAAATCGCAGAGTACACGGTCAAACCAATCGGACAGTGGCTATGTTACTCGTTTCACTACAGCAGCAACATTGGGAGTGTTAAGAAGCAGGTAGAGAAGTTGCGGCTTGCTAGAGATACCATGCAACATTCCATTGATGCTGCTATAAGAAATGGAGAAGCAATTGAAGGTGTTGTTAACAATTGGTTGAAAGATGTGGATGAGATTACAGAATTGGCCATGAAAGTTGTTGAAGTTGAAGAAGAGGCGAAGACAAGGCGTTCTAATGCTGCTGCATGCCTGGACTTGAAGCTACGACATCAGCTAAGCCATAAAGCAAAGAAGATAGCGCAAGCTATGGATAAAGTCCTGGAAAATGGCCATTTTGACAAAGTTTCCTACCGTCCTGCTCCACAGGGGATGGTTACAACCAGATCTACAGATTACGTGGACTCTAACTCAAGAAAGTCAATTGTGACGAGACTTATGGAGGCACTGAGAGATGATAATATCCATGTGATCGGGGTATGGGGGATGCCTGGTGTGGGAAAGTCTACGCTGGTGAGAGAATTTGCAAAGGAAGCAATGAAAAAACAATTATTGGATGAGGTGGCTATTGCAAATGTGACCCAAAGCCCGACCTTAGACAAATTCAAGGAGAAATTGCGGACATGCTTGGTCTAAAGTTTGATGTGGAGAGTACTGTAATTGGGAGAGCAATTCTTCTACGACGGAGGTTAACAAAAACCAAAGACAAGAAGAAGATACTTGTTATCCTTGATGACATATGGCAGAATCTTAATTTGGAGGAAATAGGAATTCCTTCTCAGGAATGCAAAGTATTACTCACATCCAGAAATCGAGATGTATTGGTTTGTAAAATGGACCCAAAAGGATTTTGGACTTGAAGTTTTATCTGAAGAAGAAGCATGGAGTTTATTTGAGAAGATGGCGGGTGATTGTGTGAATAAAGACCCCAATTTGCGATGCACAGCAACTGAGGTAGCTAAAGCGTGTGCAGGTCTGCCTCTTGCACTTGTAACAGTTTCTAAGGCATTAAAAGATAAGGACTTATTTGAATGGAAGGATGCATTACAACTACTAAGAAGACCTGCTCTCGAACACCTTAATGAAATGCAGTCAATTATACATTCTTCTATAGCCCTGAGTTATCAACATCTTAAAAAAGTAATAAGGAGGCCCTTCAAGTCTTTTTGCTTTGTGCTCAAATGGGATACTACATTCACAAGCAGGACTTGTTGAAATATTGTTATGGTTTGGGTTTATTTCATGGTATTAATACAATGGAAGATGCAAGATACAGACTACATACAATACTTCGTATTCTGAAAGATTGTTGTCTATTGCTACAAAGTCCTTATAGCTCTAAACGTTTACGTATGCATGACGTTGTTCGTGATGCTGCTACATTAATAGCATCAAGGGATCATAATATGCTTGTGGTGAGGGCTGATGGTGGGCTAAACGAATGGCCAAATGCGGATGCACTCAAAAGATGGGAGGCATTCTCCTTTCGTAGGGGAGATATCCCTGAATTTCCTAACAAAATGGAATGCCCAGAATTAAGATTATTGTATGTGTATGGTGGAGATCGTCCTATGCAAATCCCAGACACTTTCTTTCAAGGGATGGAAAAGCTCAAAGTTTTAGATTTGACCAAAATGCAACTTTCATCACTTCCATCATCACTTCATTTCCTTGAAAATCTGCAAACATTGTGCCTGGATCAATGTGTGTTGGGAGACATAGCTGTGATTGGAAAGCTAAAGAATTTGGCAATTCTTAGCCTTCTTAAATCCCATATTTCACAATTGCCAGAAGAAATAGGGTTGTTGAGTCGTCTACGGTTGTTGGATTTGAGCGATTGTTCCAAACTTGAAGTGATTTCACCTAATGTCCTATCAAGGTTAAAAGCATTAGAAGAGTTGTATATGGGAAACGGTTTTATTCAGTGGGAGGCTGAAGGACTTACTAATGCTAGCCTTGATGAGCTACAACATTTGTCACATTTGACCACTTTAGAGATACAAATTCCAAATGCCAGCAATCTACCAAGAGATTTGTCGTTTGAGAAGTTAGAGAGATACATAATATCCATAGGAGATGAATGGGACTGGTCTAATGGGCAAGGAGAAACCTCAAGAACATTAAAACTCAAGCTGAATACAAGCTTTCAAGCAATGGTTGGAATTAAAATGCAATTGAAGAGAACAGAAAATCTTTATTTAGATGAGTTAAAGGATGTTAAGAGTATTCTACACGAATTAGATAGGGAAGGCTTTCAACAACTAAAGCATCTCCATATCCAAAATAATTCTGAGATTGAGTATATCATTAACTCGAAGATGTCGGTTATTGCCTTTCCAGCCTTGGAGACTTTTCTTCTAAAAATGATGACAGGCTTGGAAGAAATATGTCATGGCCAGCTTCCCAACTTGACATCGTTTGGTAAGTTGAGAGTTGTAAAAGTAGAACGCTGTAACAAATTAAAATATTTCTTCTCGTCATCCATAGCGAGGGGCCTTTCTCAACTGGAAGAATTGGAGATAGGAGAATGCAGCATCATGGGTACAATAGTCATCAAAGAAGAAGGCGAAATAGAAGATGAAGATACGCATCCTTGTTCCCTCAACTCCCCGCTTGGGACTTAAGCATCTTCCAAAGCTCATGAGCTTCTTAAGCACACAAAAATCCACTCTAACTGATGATGCGGGAGAAATTATCATGGAGGGCAAGCCTGGTTTTCACATGTCAATTCTACATGAACAGGTATAATATGGTTTTCTTCTTTGATAAGGATCACCTTTTTCTTTCCTCAGGTACTTGAAATCGATGGTGATGATGGTTTAATATGCATCTTCAATTAAGAAGGTTAGAGTTGAGAGTTCATGACTATTTATATCGTTAATGACAATCATATATTGGAAATAAGACAAATGCAACAGATGAAACATGAAGAGTCAAATGCGTTTATATACATGTATAACAGGGAGAATCCTTTATAAAGGACCAATCAATTAAATATCTTATCATAGTTTGAGTTGTGCACAAAATAAACCAATGAAATAATGAAATACAAATTTCAAGTTAGACAAAACATAATATTGGATCCTAACAGATTTGATTCGCTTTGGAAAAAAGGATGGTACTAATTATTGATTAAGAAGTTTAATCTCCATTATGGCCTCTAGGGCTAAATGCTTCTTTTTTTTTTTTTTTTTTTTTTTTTTTTTTTTGTAATGAACCAAACTTCATTCAAACAAAGAAAATACAGTACAGTAGGAGAAACAGGCTTGCCAAAGCCCTAACTAGATAGCTTACAGATGCCATGAGTGAAAAAGAATGGTGCAAATGCAGCCCAAGAAGAAACCTTGCCGCGGCGCACACTATGATGTATACTACCATCGGGAGTCCGAAGACCCCATTTAGACATCTAAACAGGCGTCCGAAAATGCCATGGAGGTTTAGATGTGAAGTAACCGTGGAAAAAAAGCTTCCAAAAGGAAACAAAAAATAAAGGAAAAGAAAATCAACTCCAAAGCATCTAAAAACTACACAGAAAGGGTTAACAACAAAGCAAGAACTCAAAAGAAAATTACAAAAAGTTACACAACATATAAGGAACAAGTTAGATCCACTTGCCGGATCTACGGATTACTGGCCATCAGAATGGTGGTTGAAAGGGGCCGCTGAGGAGTTCACGGGGAAGTAGGAGCGCCGGTGGTGATGGATGAGAGGCATGTGTCTGGCTTGGGCTGATGGAGAGGAGCATATCGGACTTGGAAAAAACCAGTCTTCAATCTAATGGCCAATGCTGAAAAATATGTTGGTGGCTGAGTGTCCAAATGTTGAGATACTTGAATATGAACTCTCAAGCTTTCAAGATATATTTGGAGAGAGCCAAGTTGAGATCCTCATTAAACAGCCACTTTTCTTGGTTAATGAGGTACGTAAGAGCCTTAACTAATCTCATTAAATGTCCACACATTTTGGTAGAAGCAATATTGCATATAAATGGAACAAACTACTTAATCTTGTTTGCCATATCTAGAATTTTGACGCCAGGCAAAACTAAGATTGTTCTGACAATGTATATTCGCAGCAGAAGCTAAGAATTGAAGATAGAAAATAGGACTCAGGAAGAGAGAAAATAACAAGTAAGGAAGAGAAAGTCCTTAATTGCTCCAAATAAGGAAACAGAGAAATAACTCTGAAAGACTTAAATTTAATTGATAATATATAAATTGAGTTCAAATATAACAAAGACTAGATGTCTTTATATAGGCTAGGCACCTCATAAATTAACAAGGAAAATGAAAAGCAAAGCTAATTGAAAAAGGAAAACAAATCCTAATAGGAAAGGAAAAACCCAATCCTTATTGAAGAAGGAAAACTAAAACACACATGCATAATTAAAATAATAGTTTTCTCAATTTTCTCCTGCATCAAATTTTTCCATATTGCTTATAAATTTTCTGTTTGCTCTAAGATGAATGGCCGATTGGGATATGGGTTTTGGGAAGAACCGAATGGGTGGAGGGGATATATATATTCCCTCAATTTGAAATTGACGGTGATGATGGTTTGATATGCATCTTCAATTAGAAGAGATAAGAGTTTATGACTATTTATATCGTTAATGACAGTCATATATTGGCAAAAAAACAAATGCAACAGATAAAACGTGAAGAGTGAAATTCTTTTGTATACATATATAACTGGGAGAATCTTTTATACAGGACCATTCAATTAAATATCTTATCATAGTTTGAGTTGTGCATTTGGACAAGCACAAAATAACCTCCATGAAATAATGAAATACAAACTTCAAGTTAGACAAAACAAAAGATTGCATTCTAACAGGTTTGATTCGCTTAGAAAAGAAGAAGAAGAAGAAAAAAAAAATCTAATCAGTTTGGATGGTACTGACAATTGATTGAGAACTTTAATCTCCATTATGTTCTCTAGGGCTAAATGCTTTTCACATGGTTGTCTGCATTTTATTAATTGAAAATTAGCATGCAGTGCTTAATGTGTTTCACATGGTCTTCTATGTTTCTTAATTGAGAGTTTGTAACAATCTATGTCCAATGTTGATTGGCCATTGGAGACATGTTTTTCTATTTCATCATTAACTGTGCGTAGTGTCTACAATGCCATAATTATACAAGTTATAGATTAAATTTTTTTTTTTTTTTGTTGCCCAAATAGCGATTAATTCTTCATTTTATTTTTAGATAGGTGGACTAATTCCACTCTCTATCATATATTTAGTACCTACAAATAAAAGAATATAGATTGTTGAATTCCTCCCCACTCCCCACTAATCCTTCATTTTTGGAAGGAAAAATATATAATTTTCTCTCCTTTAATTTTTGTTTTATAGTTATTTTTTTATAGTTTGATGTGTTGATGGAGATTGGGTGAAAATTTGTTATTTAATATGAATCAGTTCTAAAAGGAAAAGGAAAAACTGTATGAAATAAAATTAGTTCGTTTGTGGATGACACTACTTGCAATTACTTAAATTTATAAGAAATAGATTTCGACAAATTTTATGCTTCAAAAAAGAAAACCATATTCTAAGCGTTGGAGATCAGCCGGTTTATAGATTAATAAAACAATAATTCATAACAACCAAAATAGATGTTTGGAGTACATTGTTTCAATGATAACCATTAAGTAGCGTATCAATTATTAAATTTCAACATCCGTGGAAAACTACCAAGATTAATTTGAACTCTTAGTACTGGATCCACTTGATAACACAAAATCTCCAGACCATGATCCTAGCAAAACATGATTATAGCAGTCCAGTTGGGATATGATTCTCATCTCCTAAAATCACTCTCATGGATATTGTAAATAGCAGTCCAGCTGGGATTCTACAGGTTTGATTCGCTTTAGAAAAAAAATCTAATCAGTTTCTAATTATTGATTAAGAAGTTTAATCTCCATTACGGCCTCTAAGGCTAAATGCTTTCACATTGTTGTCTGAATTTAAAATTTGCAACACTTTATGTAATTATTGGTTCTTAAGGCATGCTTTTCATTAATAATTTATTGCTTAATATGTTTCACATGCAGATCTTCTCCATTTCTTAATTGACAGTTTGTAAGAATCTATATGTTGCTTTCTATTTCATCATTAAGCGTGCGTAGTGTCTAAAATGCCATACCTATATATTAAAATGCTTTTTTTTAGCCCAAATTACGGATTGGATTAATTCTTCATTTTTTTTTGGATATGTGGACTAATTCTACTCTGTCATAAATTTAGTACCTATGAATAAAAGAACATAGATTGTTGAATTCCTCCCCACTCCCCCACCAACCCATCATTCTGCTAACAAATATTCTTAGAAAATCACTTTTGGAAGGAAAACATATAATTTTCTCTCCTCTCACATTTTTTTTAAAACTATTTTTCAAATTTTGATGTGTAGATGGAGATTGAGTGAAAATTTGTGATTTAATTTGAACTTGTTCCAAAAAGAAAAGGAAAAACAGTATGAAATAAAATTATTTCGTTTGTACACTACTTGCAATTACTGGAATTCATAAGAAATAGATTTTGAAAAGTTTTATGCTTCAAAGAAGAGAACCAGCATTCCCTCAGTTTCAATTTTAAACAAAAGCGCACCAAATGGTCGCCGATACTCGTACAAGTCAAACCGGAAAGCCTAATCCAAGCATATAGTTGCTGTGCCAATTAACTTTGCCAAACAGTAGCATCAGGAACTCTGTTCGTGGCGCTCAAAACAGAGGCGTTTAGGAAGTGCATGATGGAGGCAGTATTTTTCTGTGTCTCTGTCTCTCTCATATTTTTTATTTTCTAGACTATTTATGTCATTTGGAAGTGTTGTGAAATATAACTTTTTACTACTTTTTTTTTCTTTGTGAATATGAGCCCACATTTTACGAGATTTAAGTATGCCAATCTGTTTTTGTAATGTGAATTACATTACTATTTTAAGAATAAATGTTTTCAAACAGTTTTAGAAGATATATAAAGGATTAACCATTACTGCAGGTTGTGTTCCCTAACCTGGAAAGATTGGAACTCTCCTCAATAGGCCTGGAAGACATACACGCCAACCAACGTCAGGCATCAAGGTCCTCTTCCTCCAGATTAGGAAACATGCAATCAAAGTCGAGGTTTCAAAATTTGTTACATTTGGAGGTGAAGGGTTCTAATAATATAAAATATCTACTGTCATTCTCTATGGCCAGATATATGGTGCAACTCAAAAGCCTTTTGATATTGGAATGTGAGTTTGTGGAAGAGATACTTGTCACCGAAGATTTAGGAGTAGTAGAAGAAACAACGCCTAATGTGTTATTCCCTCTACTAGAATCCCTAGTCCTAAATGCTCTTCCAATCTTAAAAAGATTCTGCGAAGGAAGTAATATCAAATTTCCATCTTTGAAGGAGCTAATCATAGACAATTGCCCTAACTTAAAAGCATTCATATCCAGACCTGCTAGTTTGGACATGACGACCAGCTACAGGGAACTGAAGGGAATGAATGCAGTAGAGAGCCCTCATACCGCTATGGAACCTTTGTTAAATGAAGAGGTAAATCTTGTTTTACTTGTTCCCTTATTTTTATTCTAAACTTCCTAGTGAGTTATTACAGATAAGTGTGTAATTAGCACATGGGATGAACCCTGCAGGTTGCCTTCCCTTGTTTGGCATATTTGGTAATCGCCTTCATGGATAACTTGAAAGTAATATGGGTGAAGCAATTTGCCGTGGTTTCCTTTTACAAGCTCCAGGGTATAAAAGTAATTTCATGTGGAAATCTTCTTAACGTCTTTCAATCTGACATGCTGGCAAGCTTCCAGAATCTAGAAGAACTTTGGGTACGTGATTGTGGCTCACTGCAAGAAGTATTTGAAGTGCAAGGGATAAATGTTAAAGAAACGCAACTTGTAACAAGTAAAGACCCCAAACCAATTTTCAGCTTTCAAAATCTACAAAGAGTATGTATCGTGCGATGTTGGAGTTTGAAAAGTTTATTTCCAGCCTCCGTGGCTACATGCCTCACGCAATTACAACAACTTGTGATAGTTAATTGTAAGGAACTGGAGGAAATTGTTGCAGAGGAAGAAGCAGAGCAACCAATAGCTAGGTTCGTCTTCCGTAGATTAATTGTCTTGCATCTTGCAAAGCTACCAAGACTGAAGCGGTTTTACCCAGGAGTGCATACTTCAGAATGGCCAATGCTCAAAAATATATTGGTGGCTTCGTGTCCAGAAGTTGAGATATTTGCATCCGGACTTTCAAGCTTTCAAAATATACTTGGACAGAGCCAAGTTGAGATCCGCAGTAAACAACCCCTTTTCTTGGTTGATGACGAGGTACGTAAGAGCCTTCACTAATAGAACGAAGAACTTTATCTTCTGTACCTCCTAATAGAAAAAAGAAAAAAGAAAATAATAATAATAAAGGAAAAATAAACTAAGTAGTCTCTTAGAAATGTGGTATGACTTCTTTCACTCTGTTTTTTGTTAATTTAGTGGAGATGAAGGTTTATGAAATCTGTCAGTTGGGTTTTTAAATTAATACTAGACACTCTGTAACCAATTTACTTGTGTGCTACACTACCCAAATTGAAGTATCTTTTTCATTTTATTTATTTATTATTTGTTTTAATTATATACTTATATTATATTTATATTAATCCATAACTTATGTTATCCTTTGAATTCTTCAATATAATTTAGTTTCAAAACTTAAACGCATTTTATTATAGATTAAAAAAGGCATGTAAAATAATATATCATACCTTTTTAATTGAAAATACACGTTAAAAGTAAAGGTTATGCATAACTCAATCACACACAAAACATTATATGAATATATAAATCATGCATAGAAAATTTTAGTATGATAAGATCCTTAATTTTAGTTTAATCCATCTAAATTAAAATATGTTAAAATCTTAATTTATTTCCATATGTATAATTTAAAATGATAAGTATAAAAAAATAGGAAGAATAAAACGTAAATTTTAATTATAAAAACATTATTAGAAAATTAAAAGGAATCTATGATAACGAAAAGTTATGTGTCAGCGTGATCAGTTCGATTTCGTGGGACACCACAGCCATGGATTGAACTTATTTTCTTTATGATTCCTTATTCTATCATGCAACCTCGATCTCTTCTACAAAGAGGTGGATTTTGCTTATTTTCCTTCTTTTTCCTCTTGACAAGCTGCATTGTGCTTGTTAAGATTACAAACTTACAAATCTTTGTCATATTTAATTTACTTGGTATCTTATCTTCAATATGATGGTTGGATATATCATTAACACATACATCTGGATGAATCTGTAGGTTCCATTCCTAGTTTGGAAAAATTGAGAATCTTCTGCATGCTTGAAGATTATATGGCATAACCAATTCACTGCAGATTCCTTTTGCAAACGTGAGATTATAAAAGTTGAGTTTTGTGAAAATCTTGTTGATCATCAAGAAACATGTGATGTTACAGCCACTCAATTAAAAGAATTGCATCTTCTTCATCTGCCAAAACTGAAGCATATATGTAATAAGGACCCCCTAGATATTTTCAGCATTCAAAATCCACTTGAAGTCCATGCTATAGGAGGTGAGAACATGGAAAGTCCCTTCCTGTAATGTGTTTGGCTTGCCAATGGTGTGGTCAAGGAAATTGGTTTGAGTTATGAAAACTCGGGTGTTTCCCCCGAGGAGCACATAATTGAGATCGGCAGCTGTTGAAAGAATTGGACCTGAATTAATGTTATCAAGTTGAGATATTTGCTTCGAAACTTCTATGCTTTCAATAAACAGTTCAACAAAGCCAACCTGAGACCTCCATTTAACAGCTTCTATTCTTGGTTGAAGAGGTAAGAGGCTAGCTAATCAAATACTCTTTTGAAATTGATAGGTTTACAATCATAGTTCAGGAGTCATATCCATCACTCTCACAAGAACAAGGTTTCTATGATATACTACAATATTGTGTACCTAGTTTTTCCTTCATTAGAGTACACGCCGAACAAATTAATCCACATGAACTGCTTAGTGATTGTAGTTTTGGAAATTTCTTTTCTTACAAACTGCTCTTACACCACCTAATTGTATTTCATTCACAGCGCTTGTTGTCACTTTATTTTGTGTTGTTAGAAAGTACTCAAAGTATAGTGTTCTTTGTTCTTTGCTTTCTTTTTGTTTTCCATCTAGCTAGGTATATTCCTGTAACATGTTGGGACCATAATCCTACCGTTAACTGCAGGGAATTCACTTATGTATTTCATTATGTAGCCCCTACAAGAAATTAATTCTAGGAATTAAGCTGAATAAAACACTAGGATCACACTTATCATATATAGTGGAAACATATTAGGACTCTGAACTTTGCCATTTTTAGCAAAAAAATATAGCCTCCTAAATGCAGCTCGAAATAATGTTTTTTATTCTAAATGGGAAGAAGTCACATAAGCCAGATGATTTATTTTTATTTTTTTATTGTCCTTATTGCAAGTAAAAAAAGAAGATAGATGGAATTATACTTTGCTTTCTATGATTCAATGATTCTAATGATTAATGCTTTTATCTTCAATATGGTGTTTTCTGTCAGGCAAAGGTTCATAATTCTGAAGAAGATGAAGATCATTCTTAATATGCAGCACTTGGAATGTGGCTTTTCTATGTTTAATTAGTTTGTGGCACTAAGGATCTTTTTTTTTTCTTTGAAGTCGGTCAAAGGGACATCAAACAGGGCTAATCTATGGTTACTTGTTTGATATTGCTTCTTTATTTTCTTGTTTTGTGATGTATTTAAAAAAAAAAAAAAGAGTAGAATATTATGTATTTGCATGATACATTCCTTCCCGAAGTGTTAACTGCTACATGAATTTCTGCATACATTAAATTTGTTTATCATAAGTTCTGTTGAAGTTTTGGAGTGTGTAATAATTTTTATGATGCTTATTCTCTTCAATATCTCTGTAGTTGACTTACACTTATAGTGTGACCCATGCACATTAAACGAGTAATCATTATTTTTTTTAATCTAAACTAGCAACTACTTTGATGGTAAAGTTTGACATGTTAAAAGTTCATCTCGTTCACAAATAGAATCAGGGTAATTTGACCCAGGAAAGGAAGTCTGTCATAGAAGCAAATGTACATAACTAAATCAGATTGCTTTTTTTTTTCTTTTTTCTTTTTTGTGATGAATAAGAGATTTTATAAGCAAACAAACCAAAGCAATAGAGGGGAAAGAGGTAAGGAGAGGGTCTTGGCCCCAACGAAAATTGTGGATTAAACTTATTTATTAAAATTGTTGGATTTGATATTAAGGCAAGAGAACATAAATTTTAACTAGTGGGATTTGGGATCATTATTTGCCAAATTGTGGAGCAATGGTGAAAAGCCTCTTAAAATGTTATATGTGCATTGCAACTTTAACTTGCTGCAATCTCTTTTTAAGGCTATGATTAGATTGGTGTCCATCAATATTGTATGTGATAATGCTTAAATTATCATTAGTTTCACTCAACATGGTAAGATTGAGGAATTAATTTAATATTTCTCTTCCTTACCATAATATTTTGAAAGTAAAATCGAAGAGCAAATTGATAGAGAGAGAGAGAGAGAGAGAGGTCTCAGAGCTATGGACAGCCTACTAACAGAAATGGTGTCCTCTATACTGCGGTTCTATGCCAACAAGCCTGAGCTCGTGCCCGTCGGATCGAGGCCATTGGCTTCCAGGTCGGCCACCAGCTATCCGAACGGTACTCCTCCACCACACCTTATACAAGCCTATGAAGCAAAATTTTTCTCTAATTTCTTGATTTAGGGCTTCATTGTAATTTGAAGTCTGGGCTTTAGATCTGAGCGAGTTCATGTGAATTGTGTGGTTTGTGAGAAACGTAGGGAGAGATAAAAAATTGGTTCTTCTTTGTTATAAAATTCTTAATTCGCTGTTTGGTTGCTGAGAAAGTGCAGGAAAGGTCAACGAGAAATGAATTTGAATCTTGTAATCATTTTGTTGTTTGAGACCTGAGAAAGTTTATCCTTTCTCTAATTGGTCTTAGAAGAGGAAAGAGTTAGATTTTGATTTTATTATCTCTTCACTCAGTTTCTGTGCAAGAAATAGAATTTATGAATTAGGCCTGTGTGACTTAAAAAAGAAAAAGAGAAAAATCTAATGGAAAAATGCTCGTGTGAATTCCTCCAAAAGAAAATATATATAGTATGTGGTATGGATTTGCAAAATGAACTATATGTTGATATCATGCTATTCTATATTCAATCGATCAAGAATTACTTTTTACTTTTATTTTTCTTTTGTTTTTGGTTGATAAGTTGCACACACAGTGAGTCTTCAACCCATGACTTCACTCAATCATCCCATTTTTATAGGGCGGAACTAGCATTTGAACTAGAGATCATTGACTTAATTCTTTTCTGAGCATTAGTACTGGAAACATTATATAAATTCTTATTGAAATCAATGCCAAAGTGTTCTAGTTCTGTGTTTTGAAAGTACTTTTCATGCATTGCATACAGACTGTGATTTAATAAGGTCAATTTTAATGGTGAAGCGTGGGTAGTATCTACCCAACCTTTCACTTACTTATTCTGGGATCTACTCAAACTCGTAACAACAACATGGTATATGAATATATAAATGTGATCTTGATTATGACATCATTTAGTTGCAATTGCTCAACACTGTTCTTACACTGTAATCATGTATTTCTACCTCTTTATGTTGTTGGGAAAAGTTGGAAAACATTGAATGTAACACCACAATAGGAGTGCCACAGAAGAAAAATGTTGAGGCATGAAAAGCTTGTAATACTTACTATAGTTCTCATAATTTTGTTATCTCATAATTCTATACAGTTGACCCCTTCCCCTTCCCCTTGGGGCCATTTTACTTATATGTAAAATAAATAAAAAAATTAAAAAAAAAAAAAGGAGTAATTAATAATTCTATGCATTTGGGTTTGAAGTGCTGCCTATAAGAATGAGGCTTTGCTTCTTTTTTAGGTATACAATGGAGCGGCCTCGGTTCAGTGATCATTTAGAGGCAATCAAGTTTATCTGCAAGGACTTCTGGTCCGAGCTTTTCAAGAAGCAAATAGACAACTTGAAGACCAACCATAGAGTTAGTTCAAGTATCTAACTCTTTACTTATAAAAAAAAAATTTATCTAAAGCGAATATAGATTATATGCTTTATGTGAATTTGAGAAAATGGCTCTTGTTTGTCTTGTAGGGTACCTTTGTATTGCAAGATAATCGGTTTCGTTATTTGCACGCATGTCAGTTGATCCATCATCTGAGGGTGGAGATTTATCTCAAGATAATTCTGCAGGCGCACCTGAAAACAAGGCAGCACAAGCTACAAGCATGCATCTCTATTTCCGTGTGGAATTATAAGGGGGCTCTTTCAAATCTTGGCATTCCTTGTGCAGTTTCTATGGATATATCTAATCTCCTGCATGTGAGTAACTGGTTCTTAAGCTCATCAGATTGTGATTACGTTTTGCTCAGCAATGTATTACCTTTATATGCACTCCATGATACGCTTCTCTTTGGTCTATTGAGGGTTTGTTGGATGATAATTATTATTTATCATCTAAGCATGAAGTGAAACATGTTTCATGACTCGCTTGTTTGCAATTGAAGTTTTGCTGATTCACTCTTTGTTCACGTAAAGTTGGTAATTGACTGCTGGACCCACCATAATTTTTTCTATTCATGGTTTCACTTTTCACTTGTGTATCTTTTACCTTATGTTTCCCCCATTTATCTATTCGTCATATTAGGCTTTGTTTGTTGATTACCTATTGGAGCGAGTCATTCCTGGTTTAAACATCTAGTCTCTTCATGTCTCAAAATAAGCATATTCAGTTTATATATATATATAAAGCTGAGACAGAGTGGCTGTACAACAACCCTTAGCTGAGGAGAACAGTGGCCATGCGGCCACTCTTATCCATCTAAGGTGGCCGCATGGCTGCCCCTTCTTGTTTGGGTCCTTTGGGATGGTTGTGCAGCCACCTTTCTATTATTATTATTATTTTGTTAGTCTTTTTAAATAATAAGTCAACCCCTACCCCTGAAATTTTTTTTTTGTTAAGTAACCCCTACTCCTGAAAAATTAAGCCCTTGTTTTCTCAAAATTTTCCTATAAGATGTAAAATGTTTTCTAACCCTAAGGGATTGGCTCAATTGGTAAAGGCCTTTGTCTTTGTGGTATTTCTATCAGATCTAAGGTTCAAATCCCTTGGTGCAAACACCTTGGAGCTAGCAAGCTAGATCATTACCTCATCGTGTGAAGGGGAGCTTTGCATGAGTCTGAGGTTTACCCAACAGGGGGGGGTACACGAAGTGTCCCTGCCTTGGAAAGGTTCCTCATAGTGTAAAAGTTTTCTAAAAATGGGTGGTCTCACAACCACCCTTCTCCTCAATTGGTGGTAGTTGTGCGGTCACCTCTATCTGTTATTTTTTAGTCTTTATTATAAGTAATAATTCAGTCCTTACAGTTAAGTACTTGTTTTCTCAAAATATTCCTATAAGAAAGTGTGGAAACTTTTCTAAAAAGTGTGTTGTGTTTTGTTTTTTGAGAAGTTTTTATGTTTTGGTTTTTGAAAAGTCAGTTGTTTGTTAAATGCTGTAAGGTAAACTATCTCATCTTCTTGACTATGGCATTTAATATTAGCTTTTCTCATTATATCTTAATGCTAACCCCTCACTAACCCAAATAGAAAATTCCTAACTCCTCTACATTTATCTACCCCCTACCACCACCCGTCCCTGGCGGCTGGCGTTATCATACAAAAAATTTTACTTGTGAATCTCCTTGTCCCTTGACCCCTTCCTTTTTGTGTAATATCTTAGACTCTTTGATAATATCTTATCCAAAATCCATTAATTTAAAAATTGACTTACTAAATTTTTAAAGTTCTTGTTTAACAATCTTGACCTATTACACGTGTATTGGTGGATGCACTTCCTGTGTATCTCCTCCTTTGTTTAAGGCCTTTGCACGCATTTCGTTTCTTGGAAAATCCTATATAGCTCTAGTACACAACTCTTGTTTGTTGCAACTTGTCAACTTGCTGCATCTCTTATGAGGGCATGAGGAGATGGTGTCCATCAATATTGTATGTGATAATGCTTGAAATTATCATTAGATTTCACTCAACATGGTAAGATTGAGGGAACTAAATTGAATGATTTCTCTTCCTTACCTAAAGTCTCCTATTATGCCTTCTACCGATAAAAAAAAAAGGTCTCCTATTATGCCTTCTTTTGAATAATTACTTCAAGATGTACATACAATAAAACCAAAAAAAAAGAAAAAGGACCATCTTAGAAAGTGATCTAGGGCGAAATGAAAATGTACTTTACATCAATACATTTCCAAAAACTTCCTGTTTTTAATTGTTGCATTATGAATTTGTTATGGTTTCTTATCTTTCGGCATTGTTTCAACCAATGATTGTGGCCTTTGTTTTGACCACTGAATGTGGTACAAATCAATTTTTTGATATGCCACTTGACGTGACAGATATCTCTAACATCATTGATAAATCATCTTTAAGATATTTTAACCATCTGGCACTACTACAGTCATTTTGTCAGTTTTCTGATTAATTTTATTTCTCTACTCTAAAAAATGCATCTAGAGCTGTTTTTAACCTGTGATTTGTATGCTTATTTCCATTTATGAAATCCTGTTTTGTTACTATGCAATGTTTTTGACATGCTTCAAGTAATCATGCTTGTTGGAAATTATTGAACAGGTTCATTTGTAGTTCGCATAAAGGCCTGATGAGCCCCGGCTTAAGACTGCAGTTTGAAGTATCAGCTTACTGTTTAAATTAGGGCACACACACCTTCCCGTTTTCCTTTTGCACTTTTGTTGCTTGATTGTCATTCAATCTCAGGAATATTTCGGGAGACCCTCTGTTGCCTGTTATGGTTTTGAGTTTCAGATGGAGATACTATAGAGGTTAGGATGATTGCAAGATTGTTTTCTTAGTGATCAGAAGTTCACTTGTTAAGAAGTTGATCGTCATGCTTTAGAATGAAAGGTTAGCCTTGAACAAGGCCTCTCAAACTGTAATGTGGATGCGATCTAATAAATCACCTGGGTCTGGTGTGTTATGAAATGATCCAATCATGATCCATATGCATATTATGATATTTGAACATATAAAAGGAGCATGCTTTATCTAGCATGTACTTATGACATCAACATTTCCTTTATGAATTATTTCGCATTGATTTGGAGTTTTTATGGATTGGATCAGCCTCCGTAGTGTGATATTCTTCTACCCAGGAATTTCCTTAATTATGCTATTGCTTCTTTTTTGTTTTGATTTTTCTTATATATAGACGAGAATAGAAACAAACAAACAGTTACGAGGGAGGATTATTCCCACTGCTATTTAGGGAGAGATCAAAAAAACTAGTTAGAAGCCTATTTTGTTAAATTGTGAAAGCAAAAGTTAGCACTACTGTGAACCTTGGAGGCTGACCAGCTTTGAAAGGAGCTTAAGCAAACCAAGGATGTTTGACACAGAGTTGCCTCCTAAGATGTTGTCAATCTTGAGATCAAAGGCTGTGCAACTGCAAGCATGGCTGCCGTATTTGTTTGTATCGAAGGGGGTTGATCTTAGTACTTGCTATGTTTATTGAATTACAAACTTTTTCTTCTTGCTTCTCCAGTGAAAAACACAGTTTGCCTTATGGATCTTAAGACCTTCAGAATCTTCTCACCAATAACTATCAGAACTGAGAGTTTGGGCTCTCAACTTACTTTTACTTATTCTTGAGAATACTTGAGAAAATAAAATTCTTACGAAATATTGAAGAGCTGAAGTGTATTTCGAGAGCTGCTAGTAGAATCATAATCCCAGTAGGACTGGTGGGGACGTGAGGCTAGGGTAAACTGATACCCAAGCCGCACCCCTTGCATACGCTGCCTGGTCTAAGATTTTACTCCGAGCCCATTCACCTACTTCTGTTTTCTAGGTTTGGGTTTTATCCTCAAGCCCAGACTCTTCCCTATGCATTAATTATCTTTTGCCAAATAAATAGAAGCCTCAACTTGGTTAATCTAAATTGGCTCTATGCGGGACTCAATTCAAATGCAAAAATATTACTAACTTTAAATAGGACCATGACCCTTTTTCGTTTCATAATTGTTACTAGATTACTATTTAATTACATTCGACTCCACTAAATAAATGTAATTGCATTCTAGTATTTATTCTTTATTAATACAATTAATTCTTAATAATGATTAATGATTTCTCCATACAATATTCTGTAAAGAATTAAGTCAATAATATTGTCACATTATTTCTCTTACCTCTTTATCTTTGAGTACCCAATTTAATCACATAATTATTCACAAGCATGTAAAGCTGTTTTCGCTATGTATAAATATTTTAGTAATCTATACCAAAATATTATGGGCAGAGACTAAGAATAATGGCTCCATTAAATCTATCTCAATGGAAAATTTTTTATCTTTTTATATAAATGGCTTGTATTTCTTCTCGAAAAAAGCATTCACACAATGCTACATGTGATCACACAATGCACCAAGAATATTGACCATTTTAAAGGTCTCACTACCAAATGCATTGAAGTGACTTGCACATGACATCTAGGTTCACAATCCTCTCGAGATTTAAAATCAATATCATAAGAAGTCTAAGAGTTATAGTCATTCATTTTTTTACAATATTTATTAGGAATGACAACTTTTGTAGTTTGTTCAATGCATTGCATTCCTATGCTTCCACATCAACGAAGTCTCCCTCTTAATCAAGATAAAATTATTGTGATTAATGTGTTACCAAAGGAACAAGATCTATTTCAAATGAAATGGAGAATTAGTGTAAAATGAAAGATAATATTATTGCTTAAATTGAAGAACTAAATTTACATATTATCCTCATTTTACTTAAATAGATACTCCGTTTCATTTGAAATGAGAGATCCTATTCTCTTAACAAATGGAATGCACAGTTCCATTGATTGTAAACAACAAATTATAAACTTGTAAGGTTTATGGTTTAAGGTCTTCAATAAAATATATTCAATACAATTCCTGGACAATTTACATGTATATGGTAAATAATCAATAAAGACAAGCACGTAAATAGATTATATGCTAATAAATCAATGAATATCAACTTCATTCGATATAAACTAAAATGTCTTACGATAAACCTGAATTTTAGGACACTATCCTCAACAGAAATGTCCATGAAATAAAGGTCGTCTACATCTATCTCCGACACCTCGTGCACATTCCAATTATTTTCTCAAACATAGACCCACCATTGTAATTTAATAGATCCACCATGATGCGATTTCTGCACCAAATTCAAAAGTGCAATTAAGACACATGTACTCACATATTTGAGAGTAGTTAAATAAACACCTGCCCTCACATACTAATTAAATACGAAATTAATGTTAAAGCCTAGCCTACCATACTTTATGCATAACATGTGGAAGATACCCAAAAAATAATGTGAATAAGGGCCTAAAAAAAAAAAAAAACTCTCGAAACCCGACAAACATGTGAAACCCAACAATAAATGTCACCGAAGTAGTCATTTAATAATGAGTCTTTTCACATGGACTAGATACTCGAGTATTAATGAATCCGGATATTAATGTTGTTCACGGAAAGAAAAATAATATAGAATACTAGGAGAGGGATGAAGAGTTATAGCAATTTCAAGACAAAGAAGTTTTACAATTAATTAGTTGCTATTTTATTTGATTTGACTTAAACTTGGCCCAAAATTTGATTCAGATCGAGTTGAAATCATGTTGATTGACCAATGCGTTTAAATTTTGGTTCCAACTACATCTGGTGAACTCACAATTAGATCTAAAGATTAGATCAATTATTATATTAAATTACCATATTATAATTAAATGAAATTATAAATAAGAAACCATTTTATGATCAGGTTGGGCACTAGTAGATTGTTATGTACATGCGGGCAGGCGAATATCTACAACTATCTACTTTCTGCTATCCACTATCTATACATGTGAATGCGGTTAGTAAAAATCACTATCTGCATATGCAGAGAGCAATTTTAGAGTATGCAATTATTATATCCTTTATATATGAATATATTTTTATACATATTTAATATTTAATAAATTTAACAAAACGATGTCATTTTGGTGTTTAATACCAAAAAAATGACGTTGTTTTGAATTATGTATAGGTTATGTTTACATTGTTTTCAAAAGTAAAGTAAAGTCAATATATTTTCAAAGAGGTATAATACAACTACAACTTAAACTTAACTTTGGTCCAACTTTTAAACCAAATTTATTTCTCTCTAGTTTAAGGCTATCTCTCTCCTCCACCGACAGTTTTTTTTAATTATTAAGAAAAAAGTTTGACCAAAGTTAGGTTTAAGTATTGCCTTCATCATTTTTCATTTTCAAAACATTGTAACTTTAAAAAATTAAAACAAGATCAAAATACTAAAATCAGCCCTAATTATTTTAAAAATCATTTAAAATAAGACACAATAGAGACCCAAAGAAAGCCAAAAACAAAAAGCAAAAAACTCTTTACCTAATATGCATATTGTAGATAATAACAGCACAAATTAAGCTAGTAAAAATATGAAGTAAATACAATAAATATTATAAATAACCACGTTAGCATGTACACTCTTAATCTCCTACTAGTAGAATTAGAACCAAAAGAAAGGATTCTATAAAAAAAAAGAACCAAAAGAAAGGAGGAGGAAACTCCCATGTTCAAATAAGTAAAAAATGTCATCATAAAGGAAGAGTCCTACGTCACAAAATAGTCCCAATAGACACCATCTTCTCAAATAATCATTGGGATTCATCCACCCTGGCTATCATCATCTCAAATAATCATTTTCCGACACTCATTTTAATGGATTCGGTGTCATACTATAATAAGCCTCGTGCCCATTACATCACTGCCCCCCACTGGCTTTGAATGTGTGGGAGCTACCTTTTAAGTTGTATATGCTCACGTTTTTTTTTTTCCTGGAGAAAAAACTTGGGGCCGGCTCAATAGATGTATATACTTTAGGCAATTACTATAGTTTTTGTATTCTTTTTTGTGATCATTTTTCTCGCTCTTTGCTACAATCATTTCTTGTAAAAGAAAATATGTTATAGTTTGTATTAAACAAAAAAATAGAAAATATGGGATATAGGTTTCAATAAAATATATTAAATCAAACTGAAAGTTGAGATTTATTTCACAACTTAAGGCTCCGTTTACTTCGACGTAAAATAATTTACAGAAAATGACTTCTGCATTTTACGGCGTTTACTTCGACGAAATAATGGTCAAACCGAAAATGATTTCCATTTGACCCAAAACCTTTATTTTTTGGAAAATGGTTTCCTCTTTTAAATACCGTAAACCATTTTCCCTACTCTATCAAAAGAAAAACTCGACTCTCTTGATTAGAAAAAAAAAATTGTCGACCTCATTCACGAACACAACGTCACACGGCAACCAAGCTCTAGTGATAAGGAATTGAAGTCCACCCATCCAAAGTCTTGAGCCTTCTCCTCCAATCCAATTGTCTCGTTCTCTCTTCTTGCTCATCGTTCTTGTCGTCTTCGTCTTCGGAGAGATAGAGGCTCAAGTCATAATTGAAAGTAATCCTCGTGCGCACGATCTTGGGGATGTTGATCCCATTGTTGACCACGCGATTCAAAGCCCTACTTTAGGGCCGAAACCGCCAAGAAACACGAGGGTGCCATTGAGGGGGCCCTGCAGTGGAGTCGAAAGGAGTCGTCGTGGTGGTCTCCGGAGAAGAAATCTTCGCCCAAGGTGCAAGTAAGATGGAGGAAGGAGTGGCGGTGGCGTCTCGTGACAGAGGGATGCGGGGGAGGCGTCATGGTGGCGGTGGGCTTGAGGCCGCGAGGTCAAGGCAGAGAGTAGGGCCTTGAGGATGGATCGCGGTCAATGAAGGAGGTGACATGGTGCGTGCCATCCTCACGGTGGTCCGTAAGGAGAGGAGGAGGAGGAAAGGAAGAGAAATGTGGGAGACTGGATGTGAAAGACGACACCGCCTCGTGAAGAGCGGGACGATTAGCCTCATCAAGGTTTTGCGTACTGGGGTGATCCATGGTAGTGTGATTTAATCAAATTTAATTTAATTTTTTTTACCAAAAACAAGTAATGATTTAAATAAAATAAAAAAATTATGATTGTTTGTCGCGCACAAGAAATCCAAGGGAATTGGAAAGTGTGTAGCTGTGCATCACATTGACGTGAATGACGTAATTTTTTTATATATATTTTTATATTTTATAGGTTAATATAATTAAATGAAAATATTCAAAGAAAAAAAATTGATTTTCCATATATGCGGTAAACACCATAAAAATATTTTCTATCGAAAATATTTTCAAGAAAAACGATTTTTGTAAAAATATTTTTCGACGAAAACCATTTTACATCGAAGTAAATGAAACCTAAAATTACAAAGAAGCAAAAATAATAGTGTAAAAATCTAAAAAAAATTGTACAGCATTAACCTTCATTCAGATTTCAGACGGTCGTCTGGAATTTTTGTTGGCTGTCGAATGCAATTTCCAACCAACTCTTTCGTCAGCAATACTTTTTTACTACCCTTGGCTGAAAACTCGCCAGCCAGACAGAGGATGAATTGCTTTGGCCTTTTATTTCTATTATTAGGAATTAGGCCACATCCACCGTCTTTTCGTCTCGTTTTCTGTCGCAATAAATTCCAACTTGGCAAAATATCTCCTATCCCAACTTTTGCACCCATCCAATCGAAGTAGATGGAGTACAAAAGCTGACTTTTCTCTTTCTTTTGGTTTTTTTCTTCTTTTTCTTTGAAGTCCTCTACTGTAAATAAATATTATTATTTTCTACTTGAAATTAAATATTATTATTTCTCATCTATATGTCAATTTAGGAATATTGTATAAAACGCATCTTGCTTTATTAAACTTTTTTGTCATTTTGTAAAAAGTATATATTTTGAAGTAGGGAAAAAAAAAAAAGACTTTATAGATATGTTTATTTGGTGTCATTTTTTTTATTTATCAAAATACGAGCAGATAATAACCGCTTACATCTACTATCCGCTATCTACATCAAAAGATACGGATATGAATAACAAAAATTAATATCCACAAATACAAATATAGATAGCGATTTTAGGATATGCAAATACGGATACTATTCGCATCCTCATTCCTTTATATATTTAATATATATTATATTTAATATTTTTTAATTTATGTTTGTCAGATTTGTAACTTATGCTTCTTATACTTACTAGATTTGTAATGTTGTTGGATTTCACTTTTAGAAAACTCCTTGTCTCTTTTAATTTGTTGTGATTAATTGCCTTACATGTTCTTTTTTATTATTATTATTAATTTTTTTTTTCTTTCTACTAACTATAAATTTACTAGAAGCTAAATATTAAATAATTTATGTGATGAAAATTTATTAGCAAAATGATTAGAAAGTGTGATATGAATAATAGTGTTCAATTATAAATAATGCCTCTTTTTTTTTAAAAAAATAATAATAATAAAGCAATACACAATTTCAAGTTCTAAAATGCCTATTACCTTAAATGCAGATATTGGATAATATCCGCATTTATTACGTGAATGCAAATAGTAATTGACGTCGCATGTTGCGGATATCAAAAACCAGTATCCGCATCCATATTGCTTGGGTTTGTTGTTTTGTCATATCAATCTATTTACTATTTAGGTAGGAATCTAACAGAGATTATCTCTACACTTCTCCTTAAATAAATTTTGAATGTTTCAATTGAATATGTGAGTTTTCTCTGCTCCTTTCTTTTGTTTCTAATTCTAATAATAAGAAATTAAGTGTATATTCGGATTTGGCTACTTGGGGTGGCAAGTCACCCCTAAATTAGACGGGGTGGTTCAACCATCTCCTAACACCAATCAGAGGTGGTTTGGCTACCCCAGACTTTTATGGGTGGTCTAGCCACCCCCAATATATGTATATTTTATAATTTTTATTAGTTGAGTTGAAAATTTTTTTAGTGGAGTTGAGTTGAGTTTAAAAAGGTTGTCAAACATAAATTTAAAAAAGAATTGAGTTGAGTTGAGAAAAATGTGTTCCCAAACAAGCCAAAATGGTTTTGTTTGGCAAAACTTTTCCTCAATTTTCCAAAAAAATCAATATCAAAATATTATTATTATTTATATCATACCATTTACTTTTTATTATTATTCAAATAAAAAAATCATTACAAAACAAAATCTTTTTCATTTTTTCATACAATTTTTTCACTTTTTTATATATACATACAATCTTACCTTTTTTTTTCACATCAATTTATATCAACTGCAATGTCTAAGGAAAAGGCTTTGCCAAACAAAGTCCAAGTCTTAACAAGTTAACTTAGGAGAGCACTAGCGGCAGCTTTTTTTAAAATGATTTTTATTATATAAATTTATAATTTTTTTTTTAAATCCTTGAAATAAATTTTGTTTGGTGTTCCTTAAACTGAAGGAATCAAGAGTGTTATTATAAATCTAGGATAACATTTTTTTTCCTTATCTTAACATTAGATTAATAATAGATGTTGTTTTTGTGTTTCTATTTTGTCAACTTAAAATTGACGTAACTTTTAAAATCACAATTGAATTAAAATTTAATCCTGAACTCCCAAAAATTGAACTCCCATTACTTTTATTTTTTACGGCACATAAGTCACTTTTTACTATAATTGAAATTAAAAAAAAAATACAAAACAAAATTTCTTTTTCACTTTTTCCATACCAAAATTAACGTTCGTACTTTTTCTTATATTAATCAATTTTTTTCTAAAGCTGTTTCTATTCACTGAACAGTAATCGTCGGTTGTCAAACGACCCCCCATAAGTAGATGGTACGAATGGTGGGTGGCTTAAGGCCATCTCCAACCGGTGTAGACTTGATTGCCCAAATTTATTGCATCAATTGGCATGTGCTCATGTACGGCTATATTCCTATCAATCCTATTGCACCATGGTCCATGGCAGCCGGTACACACTTGATTGCTCATAGTTATTGCATCAATTTGCAATTTGCAATTTGCATGTGCTCATTTGCAGCTTTCTTCCTAGCCATCCAAATGATCATATCATTAGCAATACTTTACAAAAATAATAATAATCATAATAAACAAATAAATAATGCTATGCAATTTCACTTTTTTAAATTTATTTTTTCACATGATTTTTAAAATTATTATTAGATTTGTGATAAATTTTAATTAAATTTGAATTCAATAGTGATTTTAAAAGTCATCTATAAGTGTAACAAAATGGATGCGAGAATGTGAAAGTATGTGTAATGTTACTTTAAGTTATGAAAAAAGGGATTTTCTCGTTCTTGATTTGAATGAAAGAGAGAAAAAAAGGCTAATTGAGAGTGCTTCCAACACAATGTCAGAAGCGGCATATCTAGCTAAAAGATGTGCATAATAATTTGCACTTTTTAGACACTTTACAAAACCTTCTAGCTATGAAACAAGGGCAAGCGAAATTTGAAATATCAAAAATGAAGCAAAATTCCAATCCTTGAAGAGATCCAATTGTTGAACTGCGCGCAGAAAGTAGATCATGTTAAAGTATTGATTAATTGATTAAATTTATTTATTCATATCAGTTTAAACTTTTAGGATAACTAGTAATTTAACAGATCCTAAGTAAGGCAGCAAAATAAGAGACAAAAAGAGCTGCTTGAGCTTTACCGAGTAGCATCAAGAGTGGAGAGTCGTTTTGTTTCAACATGGAGAATATTATCATTAGAGTCATTAAAAACCATAGCAACAACAGAAAAATCCATCTTGACAACCACATCAAAAAATTAGCTTTGATATTACCCAGTAAAGGAGGGTGCCAAAGAGAGGAGGCCTTAGACTTATACCAGGCCACGTTGCTCATGAAAAGACTTGCTTAGGATAGGTTTAGCTGCATTATGCACTAGTTGATTTCTCACAAACCATATGTGATCAAGAGTTATAGCCAAGTAATGTTAAATATCACCTTCATGTCTTCTTTGTGTTCTTTCAAAACTAATGTAACTCTTAAAATTACTATTGGATCAAAATTCAATAGTAATATATCACAAATTCAATTGTAATTTTAAGAACTACATCAATTGTGGGAGGACATAAGGGGGCCATGGATCTTCCTTTTAGCATTGCTCGTTATAGCTTCTTGGAGTTGAAACTATTGATCAAGTGTCTGAACTAAGAATAGCCAAGAAGAGACCAGACTCAGCAGGGAACCAAATCCATTATCATGAAGTTCAACCCTTAGAGGAAGAGTCATTCTAAATGTCACCCACATGTCTCCCTTGAGTACTAAAACTGATGTGACATTTTAAATTATCATTAGATCAAATTCAATGGTAATTTTAAAAATTACATTAGCTTTGAGAGAGCATAGGGGTGACATATAACATTGCTCTTAGAAAAATATGAATCTTTTGAATTTGGTGAACATAAACCAAATAAAAAAGATCTTTCGGGAAGGAGGAATTCCAACTTCTATTATTATTTTGATCAATCAGTTCCTCCACATGAAAATGAGGCAGACCAATCGAGTTTGGATTGGGAGTTGGCTTGAAAGACGCCAATGTAGGAATCCATGGAGATGTACGAATCAACATTCACATTATTTCCATTAGAGATAGCAAAGCTGGACCCCTTGCCCTACAACAGCACCAGCTTTCAACAACCCTTTCCACGTGTGAGAAGAAGAGGGAGTAGAAGGTTATTGAGAAAATCAAAACCCTCTTTCAAGTATTTTCCTAAGAACATCCACCGTACCCAAACCAAATAGGTAAATACATTAAAGAGGTTTTGATTTTCTTATTTCAATTATTTTTCCTTAACACCTTCAAAAACACGTTAACAAACAAAGCTAGTTTTTTTTTTTGGTGGATTTTGCTTTTCAAAATAAATTATCTTCTTTAATATTAATCTAATTTTCTTAAAGAAAAATAAATAAGATTGATTTTTCTGACATGCCTTACCAACTTCACCAAATAAGAGTTAAAGACTCAAAATGGGTAAGGCTTAATAAAATTTAGGTTAATTTCACTTCTCAAGCTTTTTTTCAACACTTTCCTAATATTTAAAAAAAATTCAAATTAGGACACAAAATTTAAAAAGACCAAAATACCCCTATTTTCATTTTTTAAAAAAAAACATTTTGAAGTTGACATTTTAAATAGTGAATTTTAAACGCGTGACTTTTGTATAAAATTATAACTTTCAGATATTTTTTTATTTTTTAAAATAAAAACAGTGTTTTTGGTCTTTTTTAAAATTTGTACCTAATTTGTATGCGGATGAAAAGTGAGAATTTTTGAAAGTTCAAGGGTAAGTGAGAGTTTTTGAATATTAGGGTGTTTGAAAAATGTTAAAGTTAGTGAAATTATCCTAAAATTTAAATATATATTATAAAAAAATTAAAAGAAATTTTAAAAACAAGAAAGTGGAATTTTCTTTTTTAATTTATAGGGTTATATTGTCATGTAGGCAAATATTTAGAGTCATTTTTATCTTTTTGTTGGCCTTGGATGGGGTCGTTGTCAATTTTTTGATAGTTTGGAGGAGATATTATCTTAATTAAAAGTTTGAAAAATATGTTGTTAATTATGTGATAGTTTGATAGGGTATGTAAACTTTTTTTTTTTTTTTTGTCCCTAAAAAAAATAAAAAAGTCACCGACCATTGCATCCGAATTATTTTATAGAAGCTAAAAATATATATTAGGAAATGGTAAAACAAAATAATATTCTATTTTCTTTAGGGATATTTTATTGTTATAAATGCTTGGTGAAAAATGAAAATAGTCATTTTCAAGTAATTTTTCAACCTTTTTGTTATGTTTGGCAAGGGGAACCGTGAAGAGTTTTACCTCTGCAAGTTGAAAGTTGAAAGTTGCAAGTTGGAAGTTGCTTGGAAAGCAATCATTGGGAGAGAGAGAGAGAGAGAGAGACACACATCGGTCCTTCCTGGGATGCGACCTGAATAGGGATGAGACATTCTTGCTGAGACGTCACCTTGTTATTTCCACCTACTACACGGCCTACACCCCCACCAACCACGAACATGGTTCATGCTACAATCTAGGATTCAAAAGGACTAAAATTTATAATAATTATTTGTTTTAGGGTTAAATATCCAACACTTTAAAGTTTTATAACTTTATTTTTTTTAAAGGTTTGATTTTAATCGTAAGAAGTTTTTGTAATTTTGATAAATTATCAAGTTAGTTCTTCTGCCAATTAAAAATTGACATTTAATACAAGTGGTTATGTTATCATTACTATCTAATTAATTTTTTGAAAAAATTAAAAAAAATTTTCAAAAAAAAAAATCCTTAGCCATTTCCCAAGCCAATGTGGGTGGCTCAACCACCCCAGTATCCCCTTTCACATGGTCAAGGATTTTAAAAAAATTTTTTTTTTCTTTAAAAAAAAATTTAATTAGATAGCAACGACATACATAGTCACTTATGTTAAATCTCAACTTCTAATTGATGAAATGATTAACTTAATCATTTATCAAAACTACATAGACTTCTTGTGATTAAAATCAAACCATAGGAAAAAAATAATTATAAAACCCTATGGATATTAAGTATTTAATTATTTGTTTTAATTATTATTAATTTTGGCAGGTAATATGAAATACCTATAAAAAAATAAAAATAAAAAATAAATCTGTTTGGATAAGTAACGGAACAATTTTAAATTAAAAATAAGAATGCTTCCAGGAGATGGAGGGTTAATTGCCTTTGAACCCTTGTGGTAACGCATCGGTTTCAGAAAGTATCTTCTCTTATATGGTACTTGGCTTTAGCCTAAAAATTGGAGATAGTCATTCCGTCCATGTTCTGCCTATAAAATTAATGGTTACCCACGTCGACGCTCATCAAAACGTGACATTTGTCCCACACGCAACACCATATAACCTATTCAACATATTCTATTTCTGTTACAAAATATATATATATTCTATTTCATGTCACTGACACGTGTAAAATTCTAAATATGTCAGCCGCCGCATATTTTGAAAATTTTCAAAAATAATATTACTTACCATCCCTAGTCTTTTATCTATTTCGCAGTCATGTCCATAAACTTTAAAAAGTTTTAATTTGATGCATCTATTTTTCAATTTATTTTTTTTTTCAATTTCACCATGTTAGGATTTTCTGTTAAATTCTATTAAAATTTTCAAAGTACCCTTATTTAAAAAAATAATAATAAAACAAATTTCAAAGATTCATGCATGGGTATTTTGCAAATTTCATTAAATCTTGATCAATGCCTAAATCATTGCAAATTTTTTATATATAAAATTAGGGGTATTTTGAATTTGACACTTTCTATTAGGATTTAATGAAAATTCTAAAACACTAGCAACAGATGCCCTATTTACTGTTTCCTTCCTTATGTTTAGAAAAAATTTAAAAAAAAACCACAAAACCTACTCACATTAGATTCCATATATTTAACCAACCATCAATGGTTATAGTGTTACCAATATGTAGGAACCAAAATGGTTCCTATATATTATTTTAATATAAACATTTTTCTTTCATCTCCCATCTTTCATCTTTTTGTTTTTAATTGAGGATTGTGTTTAAATTTTGTGAAAAAGTGAAGGTAAGTATGAAACTTGTATTTTGTAAAGAAATAAATTTTAATGATATAGGAAAAATAAGAGAAGTTATTGTGAAACATATTTTTATAGGGAAGGAAAAAAATAGTTTTATACTCTAAACTCAAGAAAAATCAAAGGAAAGTTGCTGTTAGTGCTCTAACATATGGGTGGAAAAAAAAAAAAAACTGAAAGATAAATACATTAATTAATACTTTTTAAAGTTTAAGGGTATGATTAGAATAGTAATAAAGTGGTAAGTGAAGTTTTCTCAAAAGCTTATAAATCACAAGCAGGGGTTGTTTGAAAACCCATTTTTGGTTCTACTGTACATCCAAGATGTACTATAGCGCCACAATGTTTGACTTTAGACTGAATAATATGACATTTTTGCCCTTATTTTGTTGGGTTTCCTCCAACACGGCTTTCTCCTTCTCCCTTATTTCCGAACTCAAAAAATCAAAGTCGTTTTGAATCTTTCTCCTGCCGAGTGAACATCTCTCTAGGGTTTTGCCTCTTGAAGTCACCAAGATCGAGCGGTGGGAGATGAGTCAAATACTCTTCCTAACACGGAAGCACCGCCGATGATGTGGAGGCGATGCTGGAGTAGAGGAGGTCGTAGTTCTGGTGGATCGAGTTGCCGAGTGAGTTCTCGACGAGTAGCACAGCCCGATCGGCGATGTTCGGCATGGGTGCCATGAACGCCATCCTCGACCATTGCAAGGCGCTCGAGGAACTCTTCGTGAAGCGGCTCAGAGGGCTCAATGAGTCCGCCGATCCGATTGGTCCCGGCACAACGGGTTCTTCGCTCAAATCCGTCTACTTGAAGAGCTCATCAATGGCCAATGCTTCAGACCCCTCATAGTCGGTTCCATGGAGATGAAAGAGAAGCCGTCGTTGCGATCTCGAGGATTTCGATGGTCGACAGGAGCAAACCCATGCTGGTGGGAGAAGCATAAAACATAGAATGGCCTCATCGGTGAAGTTTGCACAACCCATCAATTGGGTTTCTACCATCATGTACCTTCCTTCCTTCCCTTCTAAATTCCCGTCACGCTGTCTGTCGGCAACCCACATGGTGTTTGAGAGAGAAAGCAGAGGGTACCAAAACTTAGAGAGAAATGAGGGAATGAGGAGAATGAGAGATGGGAATGGGTGATAGTCATGAATACAAGGAGAAACAGAGTGCAAATAGATGGGGTTAGGTAGAGATGGTGTTTGCAGAGAAATGAGAAAAGTCGGACGAAGAACAAGAAGAATAATAAGAGGGTATTTCAGTGATTTTTGTTGATTTTGAGGAAAAGACAAAAACTCTACAGTGCATCCATGAACAGTACATCCCAAAAATGTTTGTCAAACACCACCGATAATATAACACCATAATTCCACATTAGGAATATGAAGAATAACTTACATAAAGTGTGTGGTTACAAAAATAGTTATGAATGTCAAGTCTCACATTATCTAATTAATTGTTGAATTGGGCTTTATAAGAAATTTTAAGGAATTTCTAAATTGACTAATCATTTTCACTCACTTGAGTTGTATGATTCCTCCACAAAGTTTTCATGAGGCTTCATAACTTCAAAATATTAAAAGACCTATTATTAGTTCTAAACCCAAACTAAAACAAGCCCTACATCCTAATATGCTCATAATAGGCTCCTTAATGATTGACCATCAAACGAAACGTGGGTGTTAAGCAAAACCCATTCCAAACCAAAATCAACAAAACTTCCTCTAAGTTTGTCCTAAAGTCCTAACATGATCCTTTACAGAGTCCTAAACCACAATAATGAAACTAATGCATAATAGGATACGTCTAACATCATCAGTCTGCTAATCCAAGCTCAAACTTACAAGTTATGCTAGAAAATAAACCAATCATTAAAACAACAACTAAAGAAACGAGTTGGGTAAGAAAATTTACATTTTTTTGAAGCACAGGGGATCAAGAAGTCTCCTTCTCCAAGGAACTCTCTTACACTCACTCTAGAAGCAATCTGATTTGAAGGGGGGAATAAGTGAAGATGGGGTATTTATAGGCGTCCAAAAATGGATAAGTATGAGGCGTCATTTTTTTTAGTACGTTCGAAGCTAGGGTTTCAAATGAGTTCGATTGTACGATGTCAAATGCTCAGGTCTAGGGCTAGAGTCGAACATTTAGACATGTAAACTCCAAAGTTAGACCACAACAAAAGTTAAAATTTCTTTCGTCTAAAAACCCATTAATCCAATCAAAGCTCACTTATTTTAATTAATATTTTGGGTATTATACACATGTATTTACATTAGAAAAGTAAATGCACTCACTGTTATTTACACGTGCACTAAAGCCCCCCCAAAAAAGAGTTCAATGCAGCATCTTTTCTCCAAAGAGGAAGGGACAATGACAATGACAATGACAATGACACATGCATTCATATACTGCCAAAAAATAGTTCACTTATTTACACATGCATTGATCCAATCAAAGCTCACTTATTTTTAATTAATATTTTGGGGTATTATACACATGTATTTACATTATAAAAGTAAATGCACTCATTGTTATTTACACATGCATTCATACACTGCCAATATGTGAAGATCACACACATGTGTGGACGGCAAAAATTTACATTTGGGCAAAAAAAAAAAGGAAATGACTGTGAATGCCTAATGTACCAACCAATCAATTAAACATATTGTACTTTAAGCCTAACCTGTGAAAGACATAGACAAAAAAAAGTGAGTTAGGAGCTTAAAAAAAAACTAAAAAAACTAACTAAAAAAAAACTAAAAAAATTTTATATGTCATTTTTCTTCTCAAGTAAGAGTGCAAAATGGGCAATGGGCTTTGATTAGATACCTTTGAGTTTGAGTAGATGCGACAAAAATGAATTTCAATGACGGCAACGTATAACAACCTTAAAAAGTGTTTCAAGGCTTTTGAGGGGTAGGTAGATTAACCGATTATCGATTGCCGACCGTCTATCGATCGCGACCAAACTAATATTAACCATCAACCAATAAAAGTTGATCGATAATCGGTTAAATTTTTTATACCGATTTTCGGTTCAGTTCGGTAATCAGTAAAATATTTTTCTTATCAGTTTCCAAACTAAACCAATAAGGAACCGATAGTGGTATAAAACGACGCCGTACTGTTTTTAATTTTTAATTTGTCCTAATATATAATTTATTGAAATCAAAACTACATAGTTTTGGGAGTTTTGGGATGCTATATATACATCTTTCTTTCTTTCCCCTAACCCTAAATCAAATCATTTGCTGCCCTCCTTCGCTCTCTTGACTTGCCCTAGGGGTGGGAAAATATCCACATAACCCAACCCAATCCGCCCCGCAACAACCGGATATAGAGTAATTTTTGTGGAAATGGGTTGAATTTCTTCCAATCCATGCGGGTTTTGGGTAGAAATATTTTGGATATGTTGTTACCCACCCCGCAAAAAAAAAAAAAAATCTAGCCCTCGTCTCTTTCTTTTTTCATGTTGTCACGGAAGAAATTTGAGAAACAAGAGATGCAGGAGAAAAAAGAAGAAGAAGAAGCCTATTTGAAGAACCCAAGAAGAAAGAAGAAGCATTTGCATAACCCAAGAAGAAAGTTAGGGGTAATTATCCTTTCCCCCCACAAACTACCACGCGATTGTCATTTGCCCCCATGAATTATCAATTTTAACCTTCCATGAACTACCATTTTGTTCCAAAGACCCTTTACCGTTAGTCAAAGACATTAAACATGATGGTCAACATGTCAGCATGAACATGAGATTTGTGAATAGTATTGTTGACTAACGGAACAATATAGTGAACAATACATTGATCGTTTCGACTTAACGCTCTTTGACACGGTAGAGGATCTTGGTAACAAATGGTAGTTCATGGGGGGTGTAATGTAAAATTGGTAATTCATGGAAGCAAATGGTAATTGCGTGATAGTTCGTAGAAGGAAAGGATAATTACTTCATAAAGTTAATTAATTCAAAGATTAGTTGTTACTCCTTGTGATACATAACCATAAAGATCAACAATTCTTGTGCACTTCTCATATTTCCAAGGTAGACTCTTAGGTTTAATCAACATACTCTTGGGTTGAATCAACTGAGGCACGTGACAATGCAGTAGAGAGGAAAAAGGAGAGAAGAGGAAGAAGGAGGAGGAGGGAGAGAAGAGATGCAGTAGAGAAAGAATCATAAAAGAAAAAGGGTGAGCTGAGATGAGAGGAAGAGAGAGAAACACAGGAGAGAGAAGAAGAAGAATCCACTCCGAGTTGCCTAACCCGAATTATCCGCCCCACCCCACAAATGCTGAAATGTGGTAGATACTATCCATTGAGACTGGGTTTCGGATACTTATTTTCCATACCCGAGGGGTGCGTATCAAATATGAAAAAGTCCCAAAATCCGACCTGCCCCGACCCATGCCCATCCCTAACTCTCATAGTGCTTTCACTCTCAGCTCTTTGACTCTCGCACACCCCTCTTAGTCTCACTCTCAGCTCTCTCGCAAGACGCCCCTCTTGTCGCTCTCAGCTCCCAGTCGTCTCTCTCTAACTTTGTCATCATCATGTTCATCTTCTGTTGTGAGTTCGTGACAGCATGGTTTAACTCCAGTTGCGGGTGATCCAGTGTCAGAGCTCGTGGGTTTTGCCAATGCTGGTATGACGGTAACCGATTATCTGAACCGTTATTAACTGATTACCGTTTTAACTGAAATTTTCAGAATAATTTCTTATCGAAATGTTATCGGTTAATTAACCAAATTAACCGAAAATTTTTCGAGTAATTATCAAAAATAGGGTTATTGCTATAATCAATACCACCTCGACCACTATAAATCCACCTACTTCTCTGTTAAAACCACTAGAATTGGCCAAAAGTCTTATTCTTTGTGGGAAACACAAGAATTGAACAACAAAGGGTTAAGGTTTGGGGATAAACAAGTCTTTGAAAGTGTTTGGGAAACCAAAGGGTTACAATGAACTTGGAAAAATTGGGGGATCGATAAAGGATAAATCAAGAATGGTAATTTGATTTTGGTTTAATTATGTTTTAGTATTTTTTTCAAAATATGTGGCAGCTAAAATGTTTAAAATTTCACACGTGTTATTGACGCAAAACGGCATAATAGAAACCATTGACTAGACTATATGATGTGGCGTTTGATACATGCGTCGAGTTTTGAAGGGCGTTGACGTGAATTGCTGTTAATTTTATAGACAAAACATGGATGTAAAGACTATCCGTTTATTAGGTGTATACAAGTACTAGTACTACCTAAAATACTTTTTAAAACCAAAGTAGCTATTTGATAATGAGTCTTACCATGTGTATTAAAAGAGTAATTAACCCTAAATTAGTATTGCAATAAACTTTGTGAGTAACCTAGAGGAAAACTAATTCAAGAACTTGTGAGCATTTCTTACAATAGGCTCGATTTTTCAATCAAGGGAGGAAGATCTTTATTAAGAAAATACATTTACCAAAAAGTAATGTTACTATTCACACTTATTTATCAATTATCATCTCTTTTTTTTTTTTTTTTTTTAGAACTTACCTCCAAATTGGGTTGAAGAAAATTCTCTTTTATAAAAATAGACATCACTTTTCATATGAGAAACTGTTTTTTTAAAACATGTGAGAAGACATGCTTTAAATAAAATTCTTTCAACTTTGTCCTTATAATTTTTTTTTAAAAAAAATGCGCTTCACATGTAAAGAACACGTTTCATTTTTATAGATTAAGTTCTTCTAACCCAGTTTATAAAAATGACTATTTGGAAAAAAACTTTGTCATATTATTTTATAGACATAAATTTCTTTCAATTCAATCAGAAAGAAATATCCTCCGACCCCTTTAAAATAAGGACAAACTGAATTTAAGGAGTTTCATTAATAGCAGAGTATTAACTTAAAACACGTCATGTATATATATCGCTATTTGATTTTTACTCTTTTGTCGGACGACGCAGGGAAAATCCCCCTCCTAAAATCCTAATGAAAGGAACTCAAAAGCAGAAGAGACACAGCAAATTAGCATCATGACTCAGTCCCTTACCTAACCATCCAACCAACCAAAGCAGACCCATCACAATCACAGCCGTGACGGCTATATTCACAGATAAACCTCTTCGCTGGTCATATTCGATTTCTTAGGATTTTCTTACTGAAAACTTGGAAAGGATAAAACTTTTATCTACAATTTCTACAGTGGTTACCAACCCAGAATCCGACGCTATATAAACGCAGATGCTCAATCTCTTTTGATTTATATTTCACAGTAGTTGTTGGGTTTTCTGCTCTTTGTTCTCCAATCCAAATAAGATCCACCAACCAACCCTCCCATTCCTTCAAACTTCAAAGACACTCTGTAAAATGGCTGCTTCTTTGAATATAACTAATATTCCATAACAGAGCGTATTTGGTCAACATTAGCTCGTTCCGTTTTCTCTTCGCTTTTGCTTTCGCTATTCAATCTTCTTCTTCAATGGGTGCTGCTGAATTCATTGCCAAATAATTCCCACCAACTGCTCAATCTATCTTACCAACATTGCTTGGGTCTCATTCTTTTGATATTTTGTGCAAATGGGAACTGTTGAAATATTTGACAGATCGACTCTGATTTGTGCTCCATTGGTGGCTCAATCCGTTGAGCAAATGGTGATTGACATGAAGCAGGCCAAGGCAGAAGGTGCGGACGTGGTTGAAATCAGGTTGGATTATATAAAGAATTTCCAGCCTCGCCAAGACCTTGAAATTATCCTCAGAAATAAGCCATTGCCAGTCATGATCGTCTATCGGTAATATTCATAAATCCTAACTGCTGGTTTTATTTTCTGCTTCTAAAATGGTCAGAAATGATATATTGAAGCCCTTTCTGGGTACGATTGCTAATACTTTACAATGGATGCCAGCAACCATTCAATCAAAATGGC